>CP115869.1:25927325-27168096 GCA_027920645.1 Caenorhabditis nigoni
AATGTTGGATTTTCAAGACATTTTTGATTTGGATTTCAAGAATCAAGGGGATTAACGAGAGACCTCCTGTTTATTTTAAACTATTGTTTTTGGACTTCAATGTTCCTCAATTTCTATAAAATTCGGTAATATTTTCAAAATCCAGAATTTTGAACCTCTGAAAATAATTCCTTAAAAATCTAACATTTTTCCCAAGAATTGGATTCTTATCATATTTCAAAGAAATTTGCGATGTTTTTTTAGAAATTTCGGATTTAAAAGAATTTAACTGTGAACTCAGTAAAATCGGGATTCGAAAAATAATAATATTTTTATGTTACGGTAGTTGTCGTTGTGGGACTTTCTTCCCGATTTTTTTAATCAGCATAATATGAAAAAGCAAATTAGCTAAATCAGCGCTTCCCCTACATTTTTCTCTTCAAAGGTTTTGCTTCCTTCTTCGTTTTCATGTTTTGCCCCCAATCCATCATTATGTGCAACACTCATGTCTGGGCAATGAAGTCTTTAGGGAACTCGAGAATTACTGTAATTTGTCATCTCGCTCTGTTTATTCTCCAGTTGTCCAGTTGCTTTTTCCCTTGTTTGGTCCGAAAGATTCCATCTCTTAACCCCTAAAACCTTGATTTTCTGACCACATACCTCAGAGATGCTCTAGGATGATGTTATCCTTTTCCCGTCGTTTTTCCATCTTGGGGTTTGCATGGAAAAGATTAATCGAAAAGCGGCTTTGCGTCGATCGTAAAGATCCAATTTTAAACCCAAGAAAAGACGAGAAGATGGCATGTTTCTGTGACTCCAAAAGATTTAATTTGGGTTTCCCATTCTCCTCCCTGTCTTCACCTTCTGATTCAATTTTTTCTCCTCCTATCCTCTTTTTTTTCTTCATTTCGTATCCTGATCCACTTCTAGGAAGCGCCTTTCTTTCTCCCTATTCATCAGTTCTACGAAGAATAAATTGAGTGAAAAAAAATTAGTTATGCAACAATACATTCTGAATTATTCGACAATGATCAAATGGAACTTGACAACTCGCAACTTTATTAATAAGTTTGGTACAATGAAACTTTGTGTTTTGTTTTAAAGGTTTCAGAATAACCCAAAACTTCTTGCTCAGCGAGCAAATTGTTGAACGTCATCCATAACTCTTTGTTGTTATGTTCAGACGTAAGTGAATAAAATTAACTTTGGCCTCCTGCATAACAATGAATAATAAGCGAAGGTGGCGAACTTATTTTTTTCTGTTGAGGGAAAATATTCATAATTCATTTTACCTATTTTTACTGGTGCATGTTTTCAGAAAACGCAAGATATGCATGTTTTTTGCTTCTATTGTTCCCTGCAAAAGGTACCTCCGGAGGGCTCTTCTATTAGAGGAGTCTTTCAATTAGAGAGGGCCCTTCCTTTTTTTCCGGCCAGTTTTTTTTTCAATATTTATTATCAAAAAGAAATTCACGTTCGAAATGCATGAGAAACTATCAATTTCACCAAAGTTGAGAAAATTTTTATAGAAAAAAATATGTCAATAAATTCATCACAATTTTTGATTTTTCGGGATATTTTATACTGAAAACGTACGGAAACTTCTGATTGCAAACAACACAATTCGACGAGATCCTTTCTATTAGAGGGGCTCTTCTAATACATATTTTATGGTAATTGCTAAAACGGTCGATTACTGTAGTTCGGTCACACATTAAGATATTAGAAACTTTGTCAACTAATAAATTTTTTATCAAAATATCAACAATATTTTATCAGTTAGGAAACTTTAGGTATTTCTCATAGGAACCGAGATAACTGAGATCAAAGTTCAGTAGTCGGGTTACCTTCTATTACAGTGCTTACGATATTTCAGTGTATTAGTAAATTTCTGAGATACCGTAGTTGATCTTATGATAGCTCACCCTATGTGTTAAATTTGAGCATAATTATCTTGATTCCTGTTAAAGATACCGAAATTTTGTTTTAAAAAACTGCTAATATATAAAGCATGATATGGCTAGTATTTCATCAGTTGACAATTTTTTGATAACTTTGACAGGAATCGAGATATTTGAGGTCAAAATTCAAGTTTTCGGTTGGCTTCTATTATAGCGAATACGGTATTCAGGAACGGCTAAAAACGTGCCTCTTGTCGGGTTAAAACAATGATCACAACTTTTTCTCTCTCTTTAGAATGAGTTCAAAGAAATGTACTCGATTGAATAAAAGAACGACAATAATATAATATGCCGTTCTGAAAAAAATGAAACGATAACAAAACCCAATGTTTTTATGGAAAAGGTCGACTTGCAATTCTTAAAAGCCACCTATCCTACTGTTAGTGTAAATATTCTTAATTTTGAAAATTTTCTCAATAGTTATTTCTACCCATTTTTAATGTTCTTTCATTTTCAAAGAGTTCCTTTTTGTAAAATTCTCCCTTTTTCTCTATTTTCCAAGTTTTCGAAAATTCCCTTTTTCGTTTACCATAAATCACTGCCTCTCATCTTGCTGTCGTCATTCCTCCTCAGGTATTCCAAATAGTGACATTGTTCCGGAAGTACACACTGCACCGGATGTGCACCACTACTAAGCAGCACCATCATCATACATTTGAGATGGTTAACACGTCAGAAACGTGAGAAAAAAAATTAGAACCAATTCTTGACTCTAATCCCGTTTCGGTACCATTTGTGTCAATTTTCAAAAAGTTGAAGGTGGAAAACAAATGTGACCGGAAATGTCTACTAGAATTGCTTGTTGAACGAGAAACGTGTGTGACGTAGTGAAAAGTAAAAAACGGAGAAGGAATGTGTCGGGGTGGATAAAAATAGCGCGGCGGTTACTATTTACGGCGTTTTGCACATCATTTGTTGGGATATTTTCGGGATGAGACGGATAGATAGGGGGAGAGGAAATCTAAAAAAATAAAGTAAAAAGAAGAATCTAAAAAAAACGATAACTCAAACTTTGTTATCTACCCACGCACGATGAACTTGTCTTTGAACTAGGAAGAAGCTTAGATTGAGCTTAGTTTTGAATTTTATACCTTTCCGATATTGTATTTTTTTTGTTGAACATTGAACTCAAACATTTTGCAAGGACCCTCGAACATTCTCGAAGGGTTGGCATTTCCACTTGACCTCGGATCTTTCAAAATTCAACGAAAAAAAGAGACGTGACATTTCGAATTCTTTTTGCACGAACACATGTTGCAGCTGAAAAACTTAGGACAATACCTCAGAATTTTTTATTTTGAATTTGAATTTTTGTTGAAATTGTTCATCTGCAACGCATTGACCTCACGAAATTAATGATTCAAATTTAGCATATGAAAAAATACGTCTCATGATATCATCTTCTGTAATCAGATTAACTTTTCCCCGCGACCAATCGGTCATCTTACATTGGTCGAGAGGACTCCTATAAATAATTCCTATCAGTAGTCGTTTCCTTATCAATGATAGGAAAAAGTGGAAGTGAGGGCGGTAAACACGTACATACTGATTGAAGTATGTACATTTGTAAGAAGTCTATGTACGTAAATTCCGAACCCACTCATTTCGTTTTTTTAGAGTTAAGATGATAGAGTAGCTGGGTTACTGTAACCAACACTTGGTTTTTTAGAGATTTTAAAACCAAACAGAACTGAGGTACGGTAGGCAACTTGTTTTTTTTTGTTTCGGAGGTTTCGGAGTGAGATACAGTACCGGTAAATATGATACACAAAAATGTATTTTTCAGTTGATTTTTGACCATCTTGACCATTTTCAAAAGTCTAGAGCTTTGTGGTCAAGTTTCCGATCGCTTTGAAAACTTTGGACGTTTTGTAAAAACGATCTGGATTGGAAATTTTGCGTTCACAAAATTTTTTGAAAATTCTTAGTTTTTCAGCTATTCGCCAATTTCTGAATGTCTCCTATTTTTAACGTTTTCAGTACAAAAACGGGTCAAAAAGGGTGTATTTCAGAGAACGTCTAATAGCTGAAAATCTAGGAATTTTCAAAAAATTTTGAGAATTCAACATATTCAATCTAGGTCTGTTTTACATCCTCCAAAGTTATAAAAGTGATCTGGACGCTGGATACCCAACCTCCAGGCTCCAGAGAATGATCCAAACGACTGAAAAATAGCTGAAAAATACGTTTTTGTAATATCTAATTGGCCGGTACTGTATGTTATAAAAATCAATTAGACGTGTTTTTATTATATTTTTGACCAGTCCACAAAATTAGTCAGATTGTTCCAAAAAGTTAATTTCTGATTCTTTACTTGCTTATGACTTGATAATCAACTGAATTTGATTTCCTTCCGCCCCCTTCTTCCCTTAAATGCCGTAGCGATCGCGCACCCCCATTTTCGACATTTTGTAGAAATTTTCTTTGCTAGCTCCTAACTAGGTTCATTTCAGCCCGTTTCGGCTCAATTTTTTTTTGATCGATAGCAAATTTCTCTGGCTACGCGGTCACCAAAAATCGTCAAACGTTGTACTGTTTGAATCGAGATATGATAACGAACGTACAAGTGGATCCGATTTTTTTTGCGTTTTCCGGTTTTTTCTGCCGAACTAGGGCCTAAATCAAAAATCCGGCTTTCCCATTCGATGCAGAAAACTGAATTTGCTCGAAAATGAAAAGAGTTAATAGGTTTTTAGTGAGCAATTAATGAATAGTTTTGAAGCTCATGTTACAGGGCCGAAGGCCCTGTCCGGTCTGTTCGACCTGAGCGAGCGGAGCGAGCGAAGGGAGAACAGACTGAACCTTGGATTAACTGATTCCACTGAGCCAGGGCCGAAGGCCCTGCATCTGATTCCACCTAATTACGCGGCATAGCCGCGTCTAGCGGAGTCGGCCGTAGGCCGAGGACGCTAGTCTGCTTCATTTTTAATTTCCAAAAAACATTTTTCATGTTTGCGTAACTTCTGCTGCAACTCATTCTTGTTTTACGTCATTATTACTTCATGCTGAAAATTTTGCTCTGTTCAATGATATAGGCTCCAAGACTCATTTTCTCCGTCAGGACAGAAAAATTCCAACCAACCCTTTCACTGGAACATCGCTAGGATAATTGATCCAGGATTCATCAATTTTGACATTATACATTTCTGATGTCATGATAATCCGCCTCCAGAACGCAATTTCTATACGATACGATTTTGAAATTTCTTCATTTTAATCGAAAAATGTGTCTAATCTCCGCCTCCTTTCCTTTCTCCTCCTTTCATCCGATTTTTCTTCCCTTTTGTCGGGTTCCTAGACAAGACACCGCAGAGATGACGAAGCTCTAACCTGATTATCTGTGCCGCGGTATGTGTGAGCCTAGAAAATTGGTACACTTAAAAGATGACATGTACCCCCCACGCCTCCTTCCCCAGGATTTCTCATTTCTTGCGGGCATTTCTTTTTTGTTCTGTGTTGTTTTATGATCTGCAATCTTGAACATGTGCTGTTGCAAGATTCTCTTTTTGATCTACAGTATTTTTCTGATATAAGAGTTCATTAGTTTATAGATTGTTACTTGGTCTTTGTTTATGGCTGAAAACTATTATATATTTTATGACTGACTCATAAACATAGAACACCTGTTTTCTGCTCATTTCGTGCTAATAGAGGGACAATACCTCGTAAACCAAGATTTCAACACCTTGTGAACCCTGATTCTGATGAAAATTACAGGATAGGTTAACAATAGGCTATTTATACATTTCTGAAAATTTTAGAATCCACCCGTCAGTTTCAGCCAAGTTATATCAGTTTCAGTACCAAAAATCGCGTTTTCAGTACGAAAAAAGTTTCAACGTCGATTTTATAATTTTTCGAGTCGTTATAGTACAGGAAATTAGGATGTCAAACTTAGAATACAATCAAATTTAAAATTCCTGACAATTTGTCAAAAAATATTATTTCCGAATTTCCGAAAAATCCAATTGATCCAAAATCCGAAAAATCCAAAATCAAAAATCTTCGAAAATAAAAAAAAGCTGTTTTTTCCCGAGAAAATGTCTAAATATGAAATTCCGTTGAATTTCAAGTTTAACACAACAAATTTCATATTCTGAACGCCCCAAAAATTGAGAGAATCAAATTTGAAAATTGCTCCTTTGCACGGAAAACGCGATTTTTGGAACTAAAACTGGTATAACTCGGCGTAAACTTGCGAGAGGATTCAAAAAAATTCCAATATTGTCCAGATAGGCTATTCTTAATCTATATTGATTACAATCAACATTTTGGTTCACAAGGTGTTGAAATACCTTCGTAAGAGTACTTCGAAACAGCAAAAAATCCATAAAACGTAAAAATTCAAAACTTGCGCATCGTTTTGTTATTTCGCGCTATTTTTCTCTTACTCACCTGTTATTGTTTTCTTTTTTCATCAAATGGTCAAAGCAGCAGACACGTCGACATCCCACCCTTTTACTTCCACCCTCGCAGGCAAAATTACGCATCAGCGCGTTTCATTTTGCTTATTTTTACCCTAAATATTTCTGTTTTCCCAATTGCGACATCATTTTCATTCAAATCTCTTGTCAGAAAAAGTATTTCACCTGGTTATGGTCCACATTTAGAAGCTATTGGTTTCTATTTTTGATTCTTTCAAAAATTTTGTTGACGCTTGAAGCATGCGGTTTTTACAGGTGGTTTTCAAAGTACGCTTATCGTGCCAGGTATTAATTTTTTTAAAAACTTTTTTCACAATATTTGTCTCAAAAAAAATCCAAAAAATTAATCTTCCCTCATTGCACCCTCCACTGCACCCATTCAAATTTTTTTGAACTTCCATAGATCAACTGGCATTTATTTTGAAAAACAATGAGCCAGCTTCCTCAATGAAATCACGTCTGGAATTTTTTTGTTTTTTCCGAAAAAAAAATTGGAACCAGGAAAATAAATAAATTAAGCTTATTATTCAATAAAGCCCCGTCCATTTCCATTAACAGGGACTAATTAGGTGCAAGAAAAGTCCCCACGCACTGATTTATTTTCTTGATCCATTTTTTCCAGAAGCTTCCAGAGCGTCTAGACGCTCCTACTATAGCCATCTAGAGCTTGACGGCAGTGGTAGTGTAATTGAGCCAGTTTTATTGTCGGTCACTTGTCCTCCTTTCGGAACTTTTAAATTAAATAGAGGCGGAATGGGATGCGCGGGAGCAATAGATGACTCCCCCTTCTTCTTCTCTTCGCCGCGGCTACTATCCTTCTGGATGTGTCAGAAGACTTTAGTCGTCGCGAAGAGTTTGACACGTCATTCGTACCTTTTAAAGCTCGATTTCTCAACATTTCTCGACGAAAGTCGAAGTTTCAAATATAATTCCTCTGCCACGCCTGAGTGCACACGTTGACAGAAGAAGCCACCCCGCTTAACTTGTCTCTTGTTTCCATAAATGTCTTTGACCTTTTCAAAATTTTCTTTTTTATTTCTTTATTTTCACTAAAATCATGATTCATGATAAATCGTCATTAGGAGCGTCCTCTCCATTCTGAGAGACAAAAAACCGATGCATCTGAAAGTAGCTGGAGAGTAGGAAATGAAGTGTTGAAGTGTTGTTTCATATAAGACAAAAAAAGTCTACACTTCCTAAATATGATGTGGTCCCAGCCTTTTTAGCGTGGGTGTTCCTATTGTGTCAAAGATTTCTGATATAAATTTTTGCTGCTAAAAGATGTTTGTAGGCGTTTGCCAGTTCACAGAATGTCAGAAAATACATTTTTTGCATCATTAACGCCTTATTTCCTAGAAACTTTAAGAATTGACACTTGTTATTCCTTTACTCCCTCTTCGTTAGCTTTAAAGGTCCCGGAAAAAAGAAGGAGGAGACAAAAAATGGAAAAAAAAATTATTTTGATTTATGTAAATCCCAAACTTCCTTCTCATCATTACCATTTTCCTTGATTTTGAGTGTTTTTCAAGGTATAGTAGCCGTTCAATGTTGGTGTTGGGACCAAAAAAAAAACAACAAAAAAAAAAAAGAAAACCAACTTCTCATTTTAATATCTAATGTGTTTTTGTCTCAGGAAAGAATACTACCCGAAGCAAAAGTGACGTGCTAATAAGGTAAATTCTCACTCTATCAACCTCTATTTCCTAGAAAAACTGGAACTTTTTGGTTCTAGTCAATTTGAACCCCTGCTAGCCACTTTCAAAACAATCTGGTATCCTAATTTCTTATTCATTTCCGATTGCATTTGAAAAAAGTTTTTTCCACCTTCAAGGATATGCAAAATGTTTCCAAAGTACTCTTAAAGATGCTTAGATATTAACATAATCGGTGACTAGACGATTAGGAAGTTTTTTTCGAGTTTGAAATATTCAGTTCTATGTTTTTCTGCCTTGTAGTGGGCTCTTAAAATTAACACTAATTTTATAAAATTTGGTTGTTGGCGCATCAGAAATGTTTTTCATTGTGAATTGGATTTTTTTGATTCTTTCATTTTCCAGAGTTCAAACTAAATTTTTAGTATTACCCTCGTTAAGATTTTTAAAGGCGCAAGAGCAAACTACCGTAGTTTTTTTAGTCTGTTTTCTATATTATTGTCTCATTTTAGTCATTTTCTCACAAATCGGAGACAATTGGACAATAATGTTTCAAATAAGCTCAAAAAATACGATAGTATGCTCTTACACCTTTAATAAATTATAAGACCTCTTACCTTGCATACAAAAACATGTTTTTGTCGATTTTTGGCATTTTCAGGAATCTGGAGCTCGGTGATCAAGTCCTCTATCACTTTGAAATCTTTGGGGAATCTTAAACAGATAGGGAACTTCGCATTTATAGAATTTTTTGAATATTCCTAGTTTTTCAGTTATTCTCCGATTTCGAAATACACTCGTTTTTGACCCGTTTTTAAACTGAAAACTTGAACAAACAAGTGTCTTACAGAAATTGACAAATAGCTAAAAACTGAAAGTTTTCAAAAAATTCTGGTAACGCAAAGTTTTCAATCTAGGTCTGTTTTACATCCTCCATAATTTAAAGTTTTCGAAATAATTGGAAACTTGGCCACCGAGCTCCAGACTCCTGAAAATGATCCTTATCAACTGAAAATCCACTGAAATTTACATTTCTGTATATTTTGAACAGTACTGTAGGTCCATTTTCAAACTAACAAAAGTTTTCGAAATTCAAGTAAGTGATGACTGATATAGTTTTGGCTTCAAACTAGTAAAACTCTTCAAAATTCAAAAAATAGTGATGACTGGTTTGGATCATCAGATCATCTCCCACTAACACCCTCTTTAAAGGAAACGTATCAATAAATAAGTACTTCCACATCTTCCTCATCATCTAATGTTTCCGTAATGACTGATATGCTAATGTTTTCTGATCGCTCAACGTCTCCTGCTTTTTTACGCCCCACCGCATTCATCCTATCCTTACGCAAGAAGGAGAACATCACCTGTCAGTTATTTCAGCAAACTAGTGCAATATTACCCTCTTTTTTGCCCAATCGCATTTCACTTTTCTCTTTTCCACCCTCAACTTCTTCAGTTTTTTGTGCTTCCTACGCATTAATGAAGAAGAAGCAGCATAGGCTACGGATAGGAGGGGAAAGTCTCCGTTTTCTGAGAGACATTGTCATTCGGAATGACGTTGTTGGTCGAGTCATCCCAAGGAAAAATTCGCGCAGCCTTCTTTGCACCAAATCCCATTTTTTTTGGAAGCTTCCTAAGCTGGGAAAATTGGCACTGGTCCCGGCGACCGTGTCTGGGACCAGCAAAAAGACCAAAGAAAAGGAATAAGACCAACTACAAAATCAAATTCTTCTCACTTTCACCCAATTTTTTTTGTTGCTCGTCTTCTTTGTTCTCGTTTACATTTTTTGCTCGTTCGACCAGAATGTTCCCAAATCATTCGTCATTTTCTTGCAGGGTAGAGTATGAGCAGTTGGTTGCGAACTCTTTTTGTCTTCTTCATCGTGCTCGTCGCCACGACTTCGGCACTGCCGTCAGATTATGTTCGGTTCCTGATTCAATGTGAGTTTGTTTTATAAGGATTACTGTATTTTGAAAATAGAGCGAAATTCAAAGATCCAGAATTTTTTAAAATTCTGATTTTGAACTTTGTGTGAGATGGCAGACCACGACGTCGGGTTAGGAATCTGACAGGTGGATTCTGATTCTTGTGTTTTTGAACTTTGATATTTTTAAAAGCCGTTGACGAAATCATTGGAATACGAAGAAAATTAAAAATTCAATTCATGTTTTTTTCAGCAGCGAGAAATCAGGAAAATTCGTACTACCCACAAGAAGAAGTCGGGTTCATGAGAGTCAATAGAAACCAGGTACAGTAATCCCAATTCTCTGAAATTAACGATAAAAATTTTAGGGAGCTGGCTCAGTGAGTCTCGATTCGCTGGCTTCTCTTCCAATGCTACGGTACGGATAATGAAAACAAGGGCTCAACTTTTGGTTATCAACTCTCTTCTCTTCAATTATTCAAAATGATCTCTTTTCTCACTCCTTTTGCTTTTTTGTATATGTCATTGTCGATTTGATCTTCTCAATTTGTCCCACCCCATTCATCACCGTCGTCGAACAAGCCATTTCCCTTCAATAATGATTCTCAAGAAGAAACCAATCGCCCGCCCCGATCCCAATCGTTGTCATCCACCCAAACTTCTTCCCCACCCCAGCACCCTTCACTCTTAAAACAAAGAAAAAAAAACCATTAATCTGCTTCCACCCTCAAAAACTTGTTATTCTTCCGTGCAAGATGTGTTTCATGTGTGCATGCAACAAATGTGCCAACAACCATCATCATCATCAGATCTCTCCTCACCCATGTTGTACATCTTTTAGATAGCGGAACCTTCATAAAGTTTTGAAAGTTGACAAAACCAATTTGTTGTTCTTTTTTCTAGAAAAAAACTGTGAATCATCAGGCTTGCGCACTTACATTTTTTGTCTTGTTTTCCAAGAACTCGAAAGGGTGTCAAAAAGAAACAAAATAGGCCAAATCAAGTCAGTTCGTGTTGTTCATTCAATCGAGAAGAGAAAAAAGAAACGGGAATAAAAATTTAGGGACAAGAAGCAAAGGAATGACGGGAAAGGGGTTTTTGTGTGAGACAATGTAGACTATCAATGATAATGATTATCATATATCTCTATATTTCAATTAAAGTACCTGAAAACAGATATCATGAGAATTGAGGCCACTGAATATGGTATCGTTGAAGATTTGGTTGTGGTTTGTGGAGCTTTGGTGGTTGGAACATTCTGTGGAACCATTGAAGCTGCGGCTTCTTTCAGGATGTTTGTAACAGCAGAGGTATAGGATCCAGTTTGAATATTGGGTTCCTCGGTGGCAATGATGGCTTGGAGGGGAGTAATCTCTGAAATTTTTTTTTGTTTTTTATTTATTTATAAATGTTGGGATGACGTTTTCAACGGAATGTAGTGAGTTATTTCGTCAATAGAAGATCCTTGAAAATTTGAATTTTTGGACAAAATATCATGAGCTGCGCAGCCAGGGATGAATAAACCTGTTGCAATTTCCAATGTTTCTTTTGAGGCCGCACCCTTCATTTTATGATTTTCTTCAAGTTTTGGAAGCTTTGCCGAGGTTTTTGACTCGCTAAGCTCATCTGTTAAAAGACTATGAAGAGAATTAGTCAAATTTGTTTGAATTTCCAAAGAAAAACATTTTCTCCGATTTCTCAAGTATTGTATCACACTTTGACAGGAGTCTTAAATGAGAATTTTTTAAAAAATTGATTTAATCGCAAAATTGTCAAAATACGAAATGACGGCTAAAACTTTTGCGGGCAGCGCTTGTGGAGGTTTCCAAGTTCTTGCTGCAGAACCAATACTGTATAAACCAATTGCCTGTGGAAATTGAAATGGAAATTTTTTTTGTTTTACTGAGTCTTCGTTTCAACGTCTCCTCTTTTTTTTCTGATACAAAAAAAAACGCCGTTTCGTTTCTTATCATCTGTTCAGGTCACGGTCATACGCGGTTACCCACTTTACTTCAGCTACACAAAACTTCTTCTAATTTCTTATCAAACCAAATCACTTACTAATTGGCGATCTCTCATCAAAGGAAGCATAAATACGTCGATCATCGAGAGAAAGAACCAAAATTCCAAACCGTCCGCATTGTGAATCAATGTTACTCCAGTGTCTGCGAAGTCCATCAGCGAATCCTTGTGTTGCCTGAGACAATAATGAATAAAAGTATTCAGAATTAGAGAGAAATACCGAATTCATAATAACAAACATCGCATCGGTTCCCTTCTTGGTGCAAAAATCAGTGCTATCTCTTTTCTCAGTTTGTGATACAAAATTAATGAGTTGATTGTTGATGCGATAGCGTTCCGATTGACTGAGAGTCTGAATTTGAAATTTACTATTTCTTCAAAAGTTTGAATCTCATACCTCATATGGATCGCAAACGAGACCAGCACTGAGCAATCCGCATTCTCTGAAACCTCCTCTTTTCGGGTTTGGATAATTGTCTATTGTATAGTCTTCTTCCACACAAGACACAAATACAGTTATCACTGATAACAGTATAACTGGTTTTTTGAGCATTGCGAGCTGAAAATGAAATTAAGAGGTACTTTTTTTATTTCAGTGGGTAAGAAAGAAAAAGGATTACTGATAACTTTTTTTCGAAGAATCTAGTTGCGTTTGATTCTATCAATTTGAAAAGTTACTAATAATTAATCACAAAAGTAAAACACCGGTCAATAAGATATACAAAAACGTAATTTTAGTTGATTTTAAGGCATTTTTCGACCATTTTCAAAGGTCTGGAGCACGGCTGTCAAGTTTCCAATTACTTTGAAAATTTCACAAGGTATAAAACAGATCTAGATTAAAAAGTTTGCATTCACAGAAGTTTTTGAAAATTTCTAGTTCTTCTGATATTTGCCAATTTCTGAGAGACACTTGTTTTTGACCCGTTTTCAAACTTAGAACGTGAAAAATGTGTGTTTTGTGAAATTAGAGAATAGCTGAAAATCTGAGAATTTTCAAAAAATTCTGTGAATGCAAAGATTTCAATCTTGGTCTATTTTCCAAATTTTCAAAGTGATCGGAAACGTGACAGCCTATCCCGATGTCCCTGAAAATGTTGAAAATGACAGAAAATCCTACTGGAAAACGCGTTTTTGTGATTTTTTGACTGATGCTGTACTTGGTTCACCTGTCATTTCAGTGTTGAGACAATATCAATGAGAACGGAGATAAAAATTGCTGATGTTTAAGATCTAGCATGTGATGAATTAATTTTGTTCAAAAGTTCAAAACTAATGATATTTTTTATTATCAAGTCTCTTTCGGTACTGTACTACTAGAAAAATAGAAAAAATTAAAATTAAGTTGTCTATGGAAGGTCAGGCCAAAAAATTATCATCTGAACGAAGAACGAAAGTGAAAACGAGCGTCGTCAGGGAGAACAAATATTGAAAAACAGAACAAAACAATAGACTTATCAACCGACCTGTATGCGACAGAAAAAGAGACAGAAAAAGAAAAGGTTGACCGGGGCGAGATGAAACAATCAAAGTTGAACAGCAAGAAAAAGAAGAATCTCAAGAAAAACTTTTCTTTGATATATTGTATATATGTATATGTATGTGAAAAGCAAAGTGTCTTGTATTGAGCCAAAAAAAATTTTGACGCGAGAGTCAAGCAAACATTATGAGTTGAATGAATAGGTGCTCTTTCGGACAAAAAAAGTGTGTTCACAGGAGGACAGAGGGCTATCCATAACCAGCTCTTTCTCTCTCTTTTGCTTTTTTCCATGCTTCAAACCGGACAAGGATCGGGAAGTATTAAAATTGGCAGAAGATTAATGCGATCTATTTTTTCGTCTGTATTATATTTTGGTTTTTTTTTCTCAAAAAGTAAGTTATTCGAATGTTAAAATTCTGAATAAGATTCGGTTTTGAAAAAGAAACTGTCTTGTGATAAAACAAGTCAGTTTGACTTCTTGATATCAGATCTGAATTGGAAAAAAAGAATTGAAAAGTTGAAACAGATAGGTGACTTTGATTTGAAATGATGGCATTTGAAGAAGTCGGAAACGAATGAGAGAGAAGGAGAAGAAGAAAACAACAACTATCTCTTTGTGGGTTACCTTGATGGGAAATTGGAAAGTAAATAAATTCGAAAGAAGGACACTTTTTTTCAGTCGGAATTTTTGTTAGATAATGGAAATCAGTGAACCAGACATCACGATCTTGAAAAGTTATTATTGAACTGTTTGAAACATTCCCATCTGAAAGTTGGTATTGGAAAAGTTATAGTATTGATTTCCCAAGTTTGAACGCTTGACATAAAAAATTGGACAAAAAAATCATATGACAGCCAACAAATGTTGGAACGGAACACCTATTTATTTGAACAGATCATACTTTTGGCATCATGAACCATTTTTCAAAGTTTTTGACAAACAATTGTATGACGTGGAAAACCAAAATATTCGAAAACCATTTGAAAAATATTTTAAAAGTCAATACTGTTCCTTGTTTTCACTTTCTCCTCTCACCGCCCCATTGAACATATAAACATACATTCAACGGTAATCTTCTGTTCAACAACGTATGTAAACTTTTTTTTGATGTGTGTATATGTGTTTGTTTGATTTTTATTCCTAATATTTTCAATTGAAAAAAATGTAGACTTCACGTATTGTTGGTGGTTTCTCTTTTAACATTTTTTAAGTTGAAAGTATTATTCTTGTCCGATGGCAATGAACCTTGCTGCCGAAAATTTATTTTAAGAAAACTGTCAGTTCCGCAGAAAAATTTCCCTCCGCCGATGCTTCCAATTTCAGATTCTCAAATTCTTCAAATTGAAGATTTTGAAATTCTCGGATTCTCAGAATTTCAGCTACCTGGAACTTTAGATTTTCAGAGTTTCATATTCTTAAAATTGAAGGTTTTGAGATTTGTGGAATTTCAGAATCTCAGAATTTTAGATTCCTAGGATATCAGAATCCAAAATTCTCAGAATTACAGATCCTGAGTATTCCAGAGTTCCAGAATCTGGGTCTTTCAGGTATCCAGTTCTTGAGAATCAGAAATTTCCGAATTTCAGATTTTTTAGATTCCTCGAATTTCAAATTTTCAGATTCTATGAATTCCGAAATCAAAATTTTCAGAATTTTTTGAATTTCAGAGTTTTTCAATTTAGCTCTTCTTGATTCGAAGAAGCCAACATGTACTGCAAGAAGGGGGGAATTTTAAAATTTTTGATTCTAAAAATTGCTATTTTTAAGTTTAAGAAACTAGATTTTGGCTCATTTTAGATTGAAAAAAATGGTTTTCCGGGTCGAATTTGGAGTCCGAAAACTGGATTCTTCAGATGAAAAGTTTATTTTTCCAGCCAAAAATTGGACAAATCAGTCATAGTAGAACGATATGTCTCTGTTTCATTGAGAATTCGTCTTCACCTTGTCACTACCGTATACACCGATCCACATTATGATTGTCGGCATGCTTTTATAACACCTACGCGGCGATTTAAAACCCAAGGTGTCAATCCCTTTCGCACCTGCTTTTCACGTCTTCACCTACATTTTACGTCTTCACCTATCAATTTATGACGTATTCGGGCCTTTGAAGTGTCCGAAAACGGGCGGAGTTTCAAAGGGGCGGGATTAGAGCAGGTTAGCTAAGCCCCGCCCCTTAGGTGAAGACACGAGGTAAGTGAAGATACAATTCAGTTTCCTCATTTTTCATTTCTTCCCCTACCCCACCCCACAATCGGTACCCAGGGTGTCGCAAGACTCCCTGATGCCAGATATACTCCTGTATATTCTGATGCCAGATAATCGCAAGATTCTCTGATGCCAATGATATGGTCCCCCTCCATATCATCTGATGCCAGATATACCCCAATATATCCTGATGCCAGAGTAATCGCAAGATTCCCTGATGCCAATGATATGGTCCCCCTCCATATCATCTGATGCCAGATATACCCCAATATATCCTGATGCCAGATAATCGCAAGATTCTCTGATGCCAATGATATGGTCCCCCTCCATATCATCTGATGCCAGATGTACCCCAATATATCCTGATGCCAGATAATCGCAAGATTCTCTGATGCCAATGATATGGTCCCCCTCCATATCATCTGATGCCAGATACACCCCAATATATCCTGATGCCAGATAATCGCAAGATTCTCTGATGCCAATGATATGGTCCCCCTCCATATCATCTGATGCCAGATATACCCCAATATATCCTGATGCCAGAGTAATCGCAAGATTCCCTGATGCCAGTGATATGGTACTCCCATATCCAGATGCCCTTGATATATCCCCATATATCCGGATGCCAGAGTAATCGCAAGATTCTCTGATGCCTTGATATGGTACTCCCATATCCAGATGCCCTTGATATATCCCCATATATCCGGATGCCAGAGTAGTCGCAAAGATTCTCTGATGCCTTGATATGGTACTCCCATATCCAGATGCCCATGATATATCCCCATATATCCGGATGCCAGAGTAATCGCAAGATTCTTTGATGCCTTGATGTGGTACTCCCATATCCAGATGCCCTTGATATATCCCCATATATCCGGATGCCAGAGTAATCGCAAGATTCTTTGATGCCTTGATATGGTACTCCCATATCCAGATGCCCTTGATATATCCCCATATATCCGGATGCCAGAGTAATCGCAAGATTCTTTGATGCCTTGATGTGGTACTCCCATATCCAGATGCCCTTGATATATCCCCATATATCCGGATGCCAGAGTAATCGCAAGATTTTCTGATGCCTTGATATGGTACTCCCATATCCAGATGCCCATGATATATCCCCATATATCCGGATGCCAGAGTAATCGCAAGATTCTCTGATGCCTTGATATGGTACTCCCATATCCAGATGCCCATGATATATCCCCATATATCCGGATGCCAGAGTAATCGCAAGATTCTCTGATGCCTTGATATGGTACTCCCATATCCAGATGCCCTTGATATATTCCCATATATCCGGATGCCAGAGTTATCGCAAGATTTTCTGATGCCTTGATATGGTACTCCCATATCCAGATGCCCTTGATATATTCCCATATATCCGGATGCCAGAGTAATCGCAAGATTCTCTGATGCCTTGATATGGTACTCCCATATCCAGATGCCCTTGATATATCCCCATATGTCCGGATGCCAGAGTAATCGCAAGATTCTCTGATGCCTTGATATGGTACTCCCATATCCAGATGCCCTTGATATATTCCCATATATCCGGATGCCAGAGTAATCGCAAGCTTCTTTGATGCCTTGATATGGTACTCTCATATCCAGATGCCCTTGATATATTCCCATATATCCGGATGCCAGAGTAATCGCAAGATTTTCTGATGCCTTGATATGGTACTCCCATATCCAGATGCCCTTGATATATTCCCATATATCCGGATGCCAGAGTAATCGCAAGATTCTTTGATGCCTTGATATGGTACTCCCATATCCAGATGCCCTTGATATATTCCCATATATCCGGATGCCAGAGTAATCGCAAGATTCTTTGATGCCTTGATATGGTACTCTCATATCCAGATGCCCTTGATATATTCCCATATATCCGGATGCCAGAGTAATCGCAAGATTCTCTGATGCCTTGATATGGTACTCCCATATCCAGATGCCCTTGATATATTCCCATATATCCGGATGCCAGAGTAATCGCAAGATTCTTTGATGCCTTGATATGGTACTCCCATATCCAGATGCCCTTGATATATTCCCATATATCCGGATGCCAGAGTAATCGCAAGATTTTCTGATGCCTTGATATGGTACTCCCATATCCAGATGCCCTTGATATATCCCCATATATCCGGATGCCAGAGTAATCGCAAGATTTTCTGATGCCTTGATATGGTACTCCCATATCCAGATGCCCTTGATATATCCCCATATATCCGGATGCCAGAGTAATCGCAAGATTCTCTGATGCCTTGATATGGTACTCCCATATCCAGATGCCCTTTATATATCCCATATATCCGGATGCCAGAGAAATCGCAAGATTCTCTGATGCCTTGATATGGTACTCCCATATCCAGATGCCCATGATATATCCCCATATATCCGGATGCCAGAGTAATCGCAAGATTCTCTGATGCCTTGATATGGTACTCCCATATCCAGATGCCCTTGATATATCCCCATATATCCGGATGCCAGAGTAATCGCAAGATTCTCTGATGCCTTGATATGGTACTCCCATATCCAGATGCCCATGATATATCCCCATATATCCGGATGCCAGAGTAATCGCAAGATTCTCTGATGCCTTGATATGGTACTCCCATATCCAGATGCCCTTGATATATCCAAATATATCCGGATGCCAGAATAATCGCAAGATTCTCTGATGCCAGAGATATATCCTCATATATCCTGATAGGGGTTTTTTGTCAGGTTTTTTCCCGTTAAAAACCAGATTCTCTTTCACGTACTGAGCCTCTACGCGGCGAAAGGGATCAACAGACGTAAAGTCTGGCTAATCAGTACATTTTTAAAAGTTTCTCATTTGACATAATTTTTTACATATTCCATTAGAAATTGAGTAGTTCGGCAAAGAAAACTCAAAACTCACCCAATTTCCTAGCCAATTTTCGGCTGGTTTTTTAACCTAAAAAGTCTCAAAAGCTTTATTTTTGGCTCGGGGACGTTTCAGAACCCGACGTTAGGCAATTTTCGACTTACTTGACTGCAAAAATTGCTATTTTCGGCTATTTTTTGCTAATTTCTGAGCGCAGAAAGTCGAAAAATAGGCAATTTATAACATTTTGGACTTAAAATTTTTTTTTACATTTTATTTTGAGAGAAAGAAAGCGATAGAAAAGAAAAAATTCAAAGATCCATACAGATTTTCATGAGACGAGATTGAGAAAAAATATGTACAAAACACCGCAAAAATGGATGTGTACATTTCAAGACAGAGCAAAAAACAAAACGAAAGAAATGGGAGATCGTGAGCTGGGATTTTGAAAAAATAAAAGAATGAAAATTGGATAAAAGTTAGATATCTGATGATGAAAATTCATTTGATGATTTTTTGACGGTGTATGAAGGTGTAGTGTTAGACCTGTATCTCTTCCAGTGTCGGAGCTTGAGCAGCAGTCAAACTGTTACCTCTTGAAGATGTCAGTATTAGTCAATATACCGTAACCTCATCGGCTTACCGGCTGTTTTGCATGGCAAGTGCGGCACGTCCGTGACGTGGACACGTCGGTGATATTCCCGGCGGTCGCATCGAATTTGAGTTTTTGTGGGATCCAGCTAGTAATGGTTCCTAAAATAACACACGTTTTGCACTTTTTGGACTGAACTGAGAGGACAAGGGACAAGAACATTTATTTGAAAGTCATGGATTAGCAAAAAAAATCGCGAAATGCAATATTGAGGTAGGTTGATCATACCAAGGTTACTGAATTAGAAAAAAGCCTTGAAAAGTGGGAAAACTGGTTTTGTTAGAATAAAGCAATCAGTTAGGTAGTGTAATTTTATGTTTTTCACTGACTAGTGAGATATGTAATTTTCAGAAATTCGGAATTAAAAGGGTACGTACGTTATGTAACCTAGTGAACCTACTGGCTTGAATAGTAAAAGGCAAAGTATCGCTCTCATTCGAAATTTGAAAACGATAAAAACTGTTTCGTAGATTTTCAAATGTACCGTAAAACTAGGGATAACAATTCCTCTCATTTTTTTACTTCGAGCCAAATTATTTTGGTTCTTGTTGACGATATGAAAAATGTATCAACTATACCATATTTGTTATATTATTATAACAATTCATTAGTTGACTCTATTGATATCTTTCATAGGATTCGAGAAAAAATTATCTCAAACTTGACAGTGTGGGTTACTATTACAGGTTTCATGGTATTCTTGATTCCCCAAATACAAACAAGTTTTACAGAAAACAACTTCAGAATTTACTGTATTCGAAATTAGAGCTTAATTATCTCAATTTCTGTACTGGATATCGAAAAATTATAAAATTCAAAAAGGTTGGTCATAAAATGTCAAAAATTCTCTCAGTTTTTTTTTAATTTTTATTATCTCATCAATTCAGTGGTCTAACATCCTCAATTCGAGGGTACAAAAAAATTGAAAATCGAAATTTGTACCCCTTTGTACCCACAAAAATGTTGTACCGTCCAAATTATCTGCTAGGAATTAATTTACACTTTGATTATATTATTATTATTATTTTTAGTACCATGCGGATTGCCAATCAAACCTATATTTGTTAACAAAACCATTCTTCACAATTTCCAAAGCTGTTCCCAAAAAGCGAAAAATGAGATCATAACTTTGTAAAACGGGTAAGGGAAAGGGGAAAATATGCGTTATACACGTGCCTGTTCCTGAAATGAATGCCTTGGAAGCGTTCCATGTATCGCTGAACCATTCCGCAGATGAGGAATCCTATGATCGAAGATATCGTCATGTATTCCATTGATTGGAGGTGGAGGCGGTGGCATTAGGGATAACTGGTAACCAAATTAGTATTAGGGTTTTAGCTTCATGCCATGCACAAAAGGGATTGTTTCGGCTAGTATAGATCAAAAAAGTAATCAGATTTTTCTGGTTAAGGAATTCAATTTCTAAGGGGGATGAGCGATAGATTCATACCGGCGAATTCAGACTGTTATATTGTTCTGCTCCTCCTGGTCCTCCGTGAGTCGAGTTATACGTTTGGTACTGGAGTTGGAAATTCTTCTTGGTCCTTTTCTTCCCCAACCACTGAATAGAGGAAGAATAACAATCATTTGTAACAAAAAAATTAAGATAAATTGATAAAATCTCCATAACTTTAAAAATGGTCGATAACCACCACCAACGGATAGATTTCAAGGCATCGAAAATTAAAAATAGTAAGCAAAAGCGAAAATTCATACCTCACGACGAATCGCCAATAAAATGCACAGGTTGATAATCAGGAAGGCCACTCCAACAAGAATCACCAGTGCCAGTGCTCTTCCGTAACCACCAGCTTGGACCCGCTCAACTTCAGTTGTAGTTTGTAGTGTGGTTGGAGCTGAAAAAACTTAGTATTACAGTACCGGTCAATAAGGCCGTTTTGAATATTTTCAGGAGTCGGTCGCTCAATTATCAAGTTTCTGAACAAAAATTGAAAGCGTGTGAAATATGCATAGATTGAGAACTCTGCATTCACACAATTTTTGGATTATTTCATCATTCTAAAATAATTCTGTGAATGCAAAGTTTTCAATTTAGGATTGTTTTGAACTCTTCAACTCTTCAATGTGGTCGAAATCTTGGCAGTCATGCCCCAGACTCATGAAAATGGTCAGATGACCAAGATACAACTCAAAAATAAGTTTTTGTATTTCTTATACAACTTACATTCACTGGTTTTTGGCTTTGTTGTCAGCTCTGGTGGTGGGGATGGTGGCATTGGTGGTGGTGGGAAGGGCATATTGGCAAATGTTGAGAAATGTCGTGTTTTTCCGAAGTAGCTATCTTTTCTAAAGTGATCCGGCAGCAAGTGATGCTCTTCCCCAACTGGCTCCGTTTCTTTTCCTTTTCTGTGCAGTTGTGGAATGAAATTGTTCCAGAATCCGACTTGAGCATTTCGATAATAGTTCTTGACACGTGGACGATCAGCTGGAAGAAGAATTTGGAAACAGAATACCGGGCATTAAGTGTATAAAAACATTTTAGTTGATTTGCATCCATTTTGACGATTTTGAGAAAGGAAATAATTAGGTGGCTACAAAAATTGGGGGGTCATTGGCGTAAAAACTAATTTAGGGATGCAAAATCTTCAATTCGAGGTACAAAATACTTTTGAAAATTTAGTTGTGTAACCTCAAATTATGGATTGTTCACTACTAAATAACGCTGTACCCCCTTGTACCCCCGAATTGTTGCACCCTCCGAATTATTTTTTTTTGAGAAGTCTGGAGATTTCCTGTCAAGCTTCCAATCACTTTGAAAACTTTCAAGAATGTAAAACAGACCTAGATTTAAAACTTGGCATTTACAGAATTTTTTGAAAATTCCTAGTTTTCAGATATTTGTCGAACACCTTTATCACGTTTTCCAGTACAAGAATGTGCAAAAACGAGCAGAAAAAGTCTTTGGGAAATAGCTGAAAAACTAGGAAATTTCCGAAACTCTGTGAATGCGAAATTCTAAAATTAGGTTTGCTTTTCCGAAATTTTCAAAGTGATCGGAAATTCGACAGTCGAGATCCAGACTCCTGAAAATACCAAAAATCAACTGAAAAACATGTATTTGCATATCTTATTGGCCGGTACTGTATCGGAAACTTACTGATTTCCAAATAAGCTTCCCGATTTGGTTGATCAAACTGTGGCCATGCGGTGGAGTGGAAAACGTCTCCCATTGGGAAATTTTTAGACATTGGATTCGGTTTCGATGGATCTCCAGATTTCACGAAATTCGAAACGTAATGCATCATAACTTTTGAAATTCCCTTATCGTCACTATTGAATCCAGAATACAAGCGTTCCTCACTATCCCCTTGAGCCAAAGGATACCCGAAAATGTATGGAACAATATCTCCGGAAAGTGATCCCCTGATTCCACTATTCGGCTGCTCCTGACTCCATGAACGCGTTTCGTGGGCAAATGCGAACCTGGAAAGACACTTGTTGAAAATCTGGGTTCCTTTTTTACGACTCACATGAATGTGTTTGCCTCCTTGCGAACTTCATCCGCACTATGACTCCGAAGTGTCTCGATGAGAGGCGCGGTGTAAAGTACGTCACTCAGAGCGCTGAGCACTCCATTGCGGATGGATTTTGGGTGATCCTAAAAACCAGAAAATATGTTTTATTGTTAAATTTGAGACATACCCTTGGATTTTCCCAATCGGTATACTCATTTATGATTGATGCCAAGATTTCTTCCCGATGGAAATCGTACAAGTTTCGGACCAATGATCGGAAGATTCTCATTCGTTTTTCTTTGGATATTCCAACTTTCAGGTCTTCATTGGAAATCATATGATGAGAGGGATTGGAACTGATTCCAACGAGTAGATCAATTTCGCGGAATAGAGAGCCGTATTGGGTGGAGAAAGATACTTGCGGTTTGTTAGGTATTAGCTGCAAATGTCGGGAATCTTTTCAAAGAATGCTGAAAAACTACTGAAATGGACTCTCGTCAATTTTTCGTTTTTAAATATTTTTCACATGAAACGGGACCCATTAACGGTCATTCAGATAAACAAAAACATAATTTCAGTGGATTTTGGTAATTTTTTGCTATTTTCAGGTGTCTGGTGCTCAGCTCTCAATTTCCTCATAATTTTCAAAAATGTATAAAACGAACCTAGTTTAAAAACTTTGCATTTACCGTAAAACCTGTAATAGAAGTGCGCCCACACTGTCAACTTTGAGCTCAATTATCTCAGCTCTTATAAGAGATATCAAAAACGTGTCAACTGATAAATTGTTTATCATGATATGGTAAACAAAATATTAGTTGACACATTTTTGATATCTTTATCAGGAACCGAGATAAATGGGCTCAAAGTTGAAAGTCTGGGGGCACTTCTATTACAGGTTTTACGGTATATAATTTCTTGAAAAATTCTTATTTGTCAGATATTTGCCGAGAGACATGTGTCTGTTTCACACCCTCTAAAGTTCTCAAAATGAACAAAAGCTTGAATGTCAAGCTCCAGATTTTCGAGAATTATCTTTTTGGTCTAAAATAAACTGTGAAATGTCATGTCATGTTTTTGTACATTTCATTCGCTTCCCAATAGTCTTTGAACTCAAAACGCTTTTCTAAGAACATTTGTGCCCTTTTTCCAAGGTTTTCCCCCTCCCACTTCACAAATCTCTGTCCAATTAGAAACAAATGTGTCATTTTGTGACATGTAATTAATTAGCTGATCATTAGTGCGTGCACTTGAAACACCTCTGCCCCACCTGTCCATCAACAATCGGCGCAAATCCCGACAAAAAAGTGGGAACATCGATTTTGAGAACAGCTTTTGTTATATTCTCAGAAGAATGCACTTGCATGCATCGGAGGATTGTGTCCACGTTTTCATTGAATGATGATGATCGGTTTTTTGGAGCACACTGGAATTATATATAACGTTTTCATGAAACAAGAGGTAAACAGAATTCAACTATTATGGGAAAATGTGAAAATAGGAGAATAGTAATCCGCTTACCGCCAGTTCCTCGGCGAGTTGCATAAAATACTGTTGTGGGTTTTGGGAGATTGCCCAAGGCGATAAAGCACTTCCATCCAGAAGGATTGCACGTCGGAATAGTCTGCGGCCTGGTTGCGTAAGTGGGGAGGCCATAAGAAGTGAGACAAGGGATGCTCCAGAACCCCAACCTGGAAAAATAAGCTTAACACGTTATTAGGGCGCGAATACAATTGATTTTCAGATTTTTACAAATGAGAAAAAACTTTGGGACTTTTCTTCACTGGAACTTTAGCAGGTACAAGGATATAGTATAGGTTTGGACAACAAAATAAATTGCAGAGTTTTCAATATGCTTTTTCAGATAGAAAAATTTAAAACTTCAAAAATTCCAATTTTCAAAAAATTGGAAACTTGACAGCGGAGCTTCAGGCTTCTAAAAATTGTCGAAATGACCGAGAACCGATAGAAAAATATGTTTTTGTGTATCTTATTGACATGTACTAAGCTCAATGTATAGCTTAATGTCTGCAAAGCTCTACTTACCAGCTAAAGTGACAGATTTCGAGTCTCCTCCAAACGACGGCAAGATAACATTCAACATTGTCAATGCAGACACCAAATCGGAAATTCCGCTATTACCAGAACAAGACGATGACTCACACCGACCCAAAAACCCTAAACTCATTCCATTCATTAAAATCGTTCTCATCTGCTTCTACCCACCGAAAACACCCAGTCTATAGTTCAAAGTGACTACAATAATATGACCGTATGCTGCCAGAGTGGTACCATTGAACGCATTCCCCGTTCCCCATCCATACTCGTCTCCATGGACTACAACCATAACTGGAAGATAATTGTCTCTAGAACTTTCTAGCCTTTCTGGGACATATATGTTCATATAGAGACAGTCTTCTGATTGCTTCTTCAGATTTGGCAATAATCGGTGATTGAAGTCGAATCGTTGTGCAGATGTATGTTTGAATGCTCTGAAACGTCTGAAAATGCGAAGAACGGCTTTTAAAAGCCATGGTTTCCCCTACTTGGTTTCACTGAGTTCTGGCATGTCGGTTTGAATGCAAACCGGAGACACTTTTCGAGCATCCTTGGGCAAGTGTGTCCATTTGGCGGCAGATATGGCCATGTTGAAGCGATACTGAAAGGAAGAGAAAGTGCAAAACTTTTTTGATATGTTGTGGCTCATTTTTGTCGGCAACATCTTGAAAAGCTTGTCAAAACATCACCAATCATTGCCGACTTTTTTTCCCATGGGAATTCGTGGAAAGTATCAAACATATAATGTTCTTTTTTTCGACAGACATATTCCAAAAAAAAAAACAAAATGGACTAACCTGTCCAGTTGGAGCAACACCATATGGGATGCCTAGATATTGTGCAACCGGGGGAAGATCTTCTCCTTCAGGGCTCACGACCTCGCCTCTCACCATTCCCCAGGACGTGCTAACCGATCGGACATCATAGGATCTGAAATTTTGTTTGTTTTGGGGATTTTTAGATTTACAAAAACGTGAGTGTCAGTTGATTTTGATCATTTTCAAGAGTCTGAAGCTCAGTTTCCAAGTTTCCTATCACTTTGAAAATTTGTAAGACTGTAAAACAGACCTAGATTGAAAAGTTTGTATTTTAGAATTTTTTGGAAAATTCTAGTTTCGAGCTATTTGGATATTTCTAAAGGGCACCTTTTTTTTCGCATTTTCAATCCAAAAACGGGCTTAAAATGAATGTATTACAGAAATTGAAAAGCATGTAACTTTCAAAAAGTTCTGAAAATGAAAAATGTTCAATCTAGGTCAGTTTTATATCTTCCGAGGTTTTCAAAGGGTTCGGAGACTTGTCAACCGAGTTTTTGACTTCTGAAAACAGTCTGAATCAACTGAAAACCCCAATTTTCATCTTATTGATCGGTACATTATGCACTTACCGTATCCTAGGGAGGAATAGAAGCAGTAGAAGATAGATCAACTTCATAATGTTCACTTTTGAATTCTCATTCTGTTTTCTCTCTCATCGACCATCAACTTCTTTCTCTTTTTCTCACGATGTCTATAAAAATACGACTACGGTAACGTAATATGAGAGTATAGAAATAATTAGCGTCGTTATTATGAAGCATTGATCCAAAAAGGAAAATGGATCATAAAAATGAAAACAAGCCAAGATTTTATGAGTTTTCATAAGAAAATGCGCATGACTATTATTTTTCAAGACTTGTAAAAATAGTGTGGTTGTACAGATTAGGTTAGTCATTTTTGTGCAGAAACCTAAGAGTTGCAAAAATGTGGAAATCCGAAAAAAAAAGACAAAACCGCAAAACGAAAAAAAAATAGAAAAATAGAAGAAAGAAAAGCAGAAAGAGATGTAGAAAAGGAAAAGAGGTAATGTCATCACAGAGGTCCAGTGAGAGGAAGTTGCTGTCTGCGGTCAATTGTCTCAATCTGTGCCAAAACGTATTGGGTAGTGTTGAGATGAGCCAGGAATTTATGAAGATACCAAGAATGCTCAGTCTACATTATACGTGCATTTTGAGCTCAATTATCTTGTTTCCTTCAAGAGATATCAAAACATTTTTAATTGATAAACTGTTTATCATAATGTCACCAACATTTTATTAGTTGACCGTTTATTGATATATTTTATAGGAACCGAGATAATTGAGCTCAGAGTAGACGTATAAAATGAGTTTCTATTAGAAATAAGGGATTTTTGAAAATTTATGAGAGCAGAAATCTACCTGTTTTTTTATGGAGAACAACGATTGCTATGCCTTGTAGTTTTAATAGAATATATTTTTCAATTCCTATGAAAAATTATGAATCCTTATTCAAAAATTTCAAATTCAAAATCCTCAAAATGGGTTCTTTAAATAGAAACAATTCCAGAAACGCCTCCGGGTGAGAAAAGTCATGTGTGAACTTATTTACGGACAACACATTGAGAATTATGTAAATCCGAATGCCTTTTCTGCTTTCTCTCTCCCTGCTACCACCAGAAGAAGTGCCTAAAATCTGATGGGAGGCCCATCAAATAACGCTCCGCCCACATTACGTTTCTTCCTCCCTCCAGCACCTAATAAGCTTTTGTAGTGGAGAAAATGTGTCTACTAATGTATCCTCTTCCAAGACAGAAGTTTGGGGTCTCTCTGGAAAACCTGAAGGCTCTTTCTACAATGTGATTAAGATGTCGACAAGTGTTACAGGGGACAGAACAAGAGCGCTTCGGGGGGAGGGTGTCCAGAGAAGCATGGAATCACTCTTTTCTCACTTGACAATGCAGTTAGTAGGCGATAAAATGTATCCCCACGAGAGCGGGTCCCCCAAAAGAAGGCATATTTTGTCCTCCTGAATTGAGGCATTGAGAAGGGGACACACATAATGAATGAGTGTCCCTTTTGCCTTTGGTGACTTGTTTCCAAGGGTACCCTTTCATTTTTTTCTCATGAATCTGGGAGAGAGACGAATCACATTTCAAAAAACCAATTTTAGTTTCTAGAAGAGCAAAAATGTCATGGGAAACAAAAAAAGTGCAAAAGCCTCAGGTTCCAATAGTGAAAATTTGTTTAAAAGTATAACAAAGAAACTTCAACACCTTGTGAACCCAGAACTTTATGGCAATTCCTGGATCAAATGAAAATAGCCTAGCCAGGCACTTCTGATGATTCTAGAATCAGTTTCAGCCAAGTTATATCAATTTCAGTATCTAAAATCGCGCTTTTAGTGCAAAACAGCAATTTTCAAAGTCGCTTTTTGATACTTCTAGGATTTTCGGAACATTGAAGTTTTTCTCAATTTTTGGAACATGAAATTTATAGTGTCATACTTAAAATTAAATCAAATCTCATATTTTGGAATTTTTTTTTCAATTTTTGAATAAATCTGGAAGATCGTAGAAAAACTTTGAAATAAAATTTTTTTGGGAAAATGTCTGAATCGAAAAATTAATTCACAGTTTTCTCGAACGTAGAGATTATTAGTCGCAGATTTTTTCGCGATTTTCCAGATTTCTTAAAAATTGAAATTATCATTTTTTTGAGGTATGTTCAAATTATGAAATTTCAGCTGATTTTAAGTATAACACAACAAAATTAATGTTCTGAAAGTCATAGAAGCTGAGTAAATCGTTGTCAAAGATCACTGATTTGCACTGAAAAACAGTTTTTGATGCTGAAACTATATTACTTGGCTGAAACTGATTCCAACTTTTTCAGCAAATTTTAGATAAGCTATTCTTGACCTATCCTGAAATTTCGATAAAAATCTGCACCCACAAGTTAGTGAGGCTCTTTGTAAGACTCAAACCGAAATCTCTCGGAATGAGAACTTCAGAATAGTCTCCACCCCTTTACTCTCTCAGCAAATTCCAAAATTTCGGTGCTGGATTACGGTAGAGAAACTCTCAAATGCGTTTGCGAAAACGAGCTAAGACACATGAGCTGTAGAGGCTCATAAACGGAATTGAATATGCGAAAAAAAGGAAGATTCGAGAAGACGGGGGCGGAAATTAGGCAGGAAGGCAAGAGCACAGGATTTATTGGCTCATTTAGACCCATAAATGGAAAAAAGGGGGAAGAATCTTCTCGAAATTTGCTCAAAACCCATTGAGTTTTATACGATTGAGTGGGAAGAGTGAATGGGTTACTGTAGGGCAAGGGTGCTGAAAAAAAGGGCCTGAAACCACTTGATATTTCAATGAGAACGAAAAAAAATCTAGGATAAGGAATCCCATTATCTTTCTTTCCCACTGGCAATCTATCTCATGATTCTTCTCACACACAAACAGGTGGACTATGACGTCACCAATCTTTTTTCTCATTCTATTGTTTTTATTCGACTTTGAAGTTTGAGAGATTGAATCTGTTCAAAATGCAAATGAGCCTTGAAAAAAAATGGAAAATGGCAACATCACAAAAGTTGACAAAGTTTAGGTTTAGGCAAAAAAGGAAAAAAAAGTGTAGGAGGGAGGGACCCAAACTGACTTCTTCTACAACTCTTCGCTTTTTCGTCGCTTTTCAATAGCCATTGTAATCAAATTTTTGGAAGTAAGTGAAGATGGAGAGAGCGCAGAGGTTAACCTATTCTTCTTGTAGCACTTCGAGGTTTTGAGTTTTTGGAATGGAATGTATACACTAGCAAAATACTATGAGACAATAGGGGTTTTTCCTGAAGATTTGTTAAGAGTCATAAGAAGAAAAATGAAGGAAGAAAAAAGAGGAAATTGGAAAAAAAAGAACATCGAAGCCTAGCTAATTGCATAAAGGGTACGGGACGTTTTGGAAGAGAGACGAATGGGGTCACGAAAGCTTTTGAAGTTGACGTCTAGAATATTTTTTCGCGTTTTTTTCAATTTTCTCGTGAAACCTAAGACAAGTTTTTTTGTTGTTTACGGCGGGGGCTATAGGTGTTAACGGAACCTGAAACTCAGAGGGATCTGGAGAAATGAAACCTTTGAGACACTGCAGGTTTCGGATGTGGTTAGAGCTTCCGAGTTCAATGAACTCACTTACTGGTAGGTACGTCCTTCAAACAACTTTGTTTCATTTGAAACGAGTTGCCCTTTTTTAGATGGGGATGGAGAATTGAGAAGAATTTGATTAGGGAAGGACTACACAGATTTTTTTTTTTGGAATTCGAATTTGGATGAACCTGATGATTAGAAAGTTTGGAGGCCTTAATTTTTTTTGCAACACAGGAAACAATTTCAAGAAATTCAAATTTTTTCTAGGGCTTTCTTTATCAGATTCTTCCAAAAAGCGGAATTTTGAAAGTGGATAAATGATATTCGTGAATTGAAAAGAAAAGGATATTTCGGAACTTTGCTTTAAAAAATTTCTAGACCACACAATTGGCTAAAAATTTTCTGAGGACATGAAACTTGATCTAAATACAGTACCGGGCAATGAAACATACGAAAATCTGTTTTTCAGTGGATTTTTGGCCATTTTCGCCACATTCGAAAACCTGGAACTCGAGTTCTAAGCTTTTGAACATTTTGAAAACTTTGGAGTATATAAAACAGACTGAGACTGAAAACTTTGCGTTCCCAGAATTTTTTGAAGGTTTTTAGCAGACTTGTTCGAATCGGGAAATCGGGAATCCCGTTTTCCCGACAATTTTCGGGAATTTTTCCCGACAGGAATTTTCCCGAATTTTTTTCCCGGGAATTTTTCCAGGCGGGAAAGTTCCCGAAAATTTTTTTCACGAAATTTCGGGAAAAACGGGAAAATTTCCAGTCATTGTTTTTCTAGATTTCTCAAATTTTCAACTATTTTTCGCTTTTTGAATAGTTTTCTATGAAAATTCATGGGGCACTTTCGAAAACGTTAAGAAATCGCCGAATCTCAACATAAATTGAGAAACCTAAACCCTACGGAAACACTCCTGAAATTGGACAAAATCAACTCAAAATCAAAAATACGTTTTTTTTTTCAAAAAATGTATGTTATCGTTTGTTTTAAACTTTACATATGAATAACGCAACAAAAAATTCAAAAAAAGCAGACTAAAAGAAGAATAAAAAGAAGGAGAAGAGGAAATAAAAGCAGAAGCAATAAAATTGGCAACATTTTTATCTCTTCATCTCCTCGTTTTGAAAACCAAAACTCTAGAGAGCCGAACACTGAGTTGGTCCCATTGGGAATATCAGTTTAAGGATAATTGCACTTTTTTCAAAGTTCTTCATCAAAATTTATTTAAAATTCCATTTGAAATATTTTCATTTCCTGCAAGCGCTCAAAAAAAAAAAGAAGAGTTCTTAAGACGAAAAGTGGGGGGATGAAGAAACGAAATGCAAATTTTTGTGTGCTTGTTGACAAGCGTCAAACTTGAGCGAACATCTTTTGGCTGATCCTCGGAATTGAAATTCAATTTATTTTCGACTTTTTGCAAGCTCTTCTAATTGAATATTGTCTTATAAATTGCAGTTCAAATTCTGCCAAAAAAAGGAAAGAAAAATAGTCTAGGAACACTTTGAAACAAAAGGGCTAAACATAATATTCAAACAACATACACACAAGAAGTCTGTGTCTATTCTGGACATGGCATCATAGTGTCTCCAATGGCTTTGTCACTCTCTTCATAAGTTTCGGAATTGAGTGGTTGGTGACAAGTCCCATTTATGCTTCTTTTGTTTCTTCCACACAGAAGTTTATAAAAATTCAAAGAATTTTAGGCTCAAAAAATGATTGGTTTGACCGGAATTCTAACAAGGGAACCCCAATCCAATTTTGATGAAATATTCAGAATAGGTTAAGAATAGCCTATCTCTAGGTAGTTTCAGCAAAGTTATATCAGTTCCAGTGCCAAAAATGGCTGTTTCAGTGCAAAACAGCAATTTTCAAGTACGATCCATCGTCCGGGACGTTTCAGAACATGGAAAATGTTGTGTTATACTTAGAATTCCATGAAATTTCAAATTTCAAACAATTTCAAAAATGTATTTTTACATTTCTCAAATAAATCTGAAAAATCGTAATAATATGAAACTTTTTTTTCCGAAAAAATGTCTGAAATATGAAATTTGATTGAATTCTAAATGTGACAAAACAAATTCGACGTTCTGAAATGTCTTAGAAATTGGCAAGATCGGGTTTTTGGGATTAAAAATGATATAACTTGGCTGAAACCATATATGTCAAATTCCGGCTATGGTGAACCGACCCGGCAGGCCGGGCCGGGCCGGGTCAGGGCCTCGTCGAAAAAAATTCTTGATTTTTTGAAAATGTTTGAGAAAAATGTATTGAATTCTACCTCAAAAACAATTTCCTGGGATAGTCCGCCCTTATAAAAGTATTTTCACAATTTTTAGGAATTTTGATGAAAACTTCACAAATTTTCAAAAAACTTCGAAATTTTGTAATTTTAGAATCTGACCCGGGCCGACAGGGCCGTGCCGGGCCGGAGAATTTTTCATGTTGACCCGGCCCGGCCCGGACCGTGACAAGTATGGCTGACACTGGCGGAAGGATTCTAGAATGCTCAGAAGTGTCTAGATAGGCTATCCTTAACTTATCCTGAAATTTTCTTTGAAGTCCTTATCTACAAGATTTCGAGATTCACTGATAAGACGAATAATTCCGAAAGCCAGCAGTACATTTCGAAATAAAACCTTTTCTTCTTGGAAAAAAAAAGAAGGTAAGGTTTTCATTTTTCATACGCACAAATATCTGGATTCATCTTGACTTCATGGCCAATAAAATTTGACGATTTCATCTCTATCCCCCGCCTATTTCTTTCTTCATCCGAGTGAAAAAGGACCCCTCCAGGTGTTCATGTGAGCACAAACGTTTTTATTGCTCTTTCGTTGCTCGTTTGGACCAATAGGATGACGAGAAGGGATGGAAATTTAATGGAGAACTGACTGATGCACTTTCTTGAAAGTTCGAAGAGAAATTTTTTAGATGGCGATGATATCGAGCATTTGAAAATCCAGTCTAATTGGAAGAATCTATGAATCATTTTAAAAAATTTAGAAAAAATAAGAGTTAGCTGTTGCACTGGATATTTACAAAAGTGACAACAATATCTTCTTTTTGAAAAATACAAAAAGTGATATCGAGTTAGTTAACAAAAGAGCTAACAATCGAAACCGAGAGAAGTATACATGACAAGGGGCGATAAGGGTGAAGAGAACGAGACGACGCGCATCAGGCAGAAATCATCTCCACCACACGGGAGCCCGCAGAAGATAGAGAGAGAGAGAGAGAGAGAGTCATCGCCACTTGAGCCTCTCTCCCCGCGACAATTTTTTCTCTATGTCTGTTGATCTCCATGTATCTCATCATCAGTACCCGCAGCAATTGTACTACTCAGATATATAGTGTGGAAATGAGAATTGAGAGGAGGAGGGTAGAGGAGATTGTAGATATGTATTGAATGTTGCTCCCGAAATGATGATAGGGTTATGTAATTGAGAATGGGTGGTGAACACAGGAGAACAATGGGTTTGTACTTTTGTCTAGGAAGTTTTAAGAGGACTTGGGTTTTTTTTTTCGAAACTTTTTATTATCGGTAAACCTGTAAGGCCTCCACACTGTTAAATTGGAGCTAATTTTTCTCGGCTCCCATTCAAACACTCGCTAGCTGATAAAGTATTTGTGATATTGTGAGAGAAAATTTATCAGTTTACAAATTTCCTTTATCTTTCACAAGAAACAAGATAGATGGACTCAGAATATAGAGTTAGAAGGCTTACAGGTTTTACGGTAGATGACAAATGATTAAGACAGCTGTAAACCCTTCGAATCCAAAAAGGATATTTCAAACATAGAATATTTTGCAAAAATCTAGCCACCCTATTTTACAGGATGTTTCCTAAAGGAGTGAATGTCTGAAATTCAATAATATCAATTAAAATGTTTCGGTAAGAAAGTCTATTTGACATTCTTTTGTTTTTCACCAACGCCTCCTAGAAACTCCAAACCTTTCCCAGGGTGGTCCGAACTCCAATTTGTGTGAATAAACCAATTGGATTGTCACATTACCCTGTCCGCGGATCACCCGCCAACAAAAGTGTAAAACACAACTGTTCCCTCACCATCCGGATCACCTTCTCCCACTTTGACATTGCTTTTTGCAATCTATCACCCCGCTCTGATTCACACGGGACGCACGGGACGCTGCTTTGAAAAAATACTTTAGGCACAAGCCGGGACATGTCTTGTAAAATTGATGATAACACGGACGGATTGACGTAATCAAGACATGACTCGCTTTTTTCCCTACTCTAAAGAGAGACAGATCCGAACGACAACTGTTTTGTGGCGGTAAAAAGTGGGACTAGGAGGAAAGAGGAAACTAGAGGTGTCTCATACTTATGATACACGTTTGCGGCTAGAAATTGGGTGTTTTTAAAGAAGCTCATATCAGTCATGTCGCTCAAAAAGTGTGAGAGACAAGAGTTGGAAAGAATTTTGGTGTCTGGAAGTATGATCCTGAGCTGGGGAAACTATAAAGCTTCATGATCCTGATTCAATTAAAAAATAACGTCAAAATAGAACATAACCACATAACGGCTACAGTAATTACGGTTTTTTTTGGATTACGGCACGTTGAAGGCGCACCTTATAAGTTCTTCAAGTGTATTGACCGGAATTACTGTTATTATTTTTGCGTTTTTAAAAGCTGTTTGCTAATTTTCGACCTAGTTTTTGGGGTTTTAGGAAAATGAAATTTCGAAATTCCGAAATTTTCTCAATAGAAATATTCTGAAATTCTGAAATTTTTGAAACCAAAATATTCTAGAAATCCGAAATGTTGAAACTCAAAATACTCGAAAGTTCAAAAAATTCAGAAAATGTGATTTCAAACGTCTCTGAGTCAATTTGCAGTTACCCCTAAAAGTAGCTTATCCAAACCGGCAAATCTGAGCTCCATTATCTCAATTTTGTATAAGATATCAAAATGTTGTCAACTACTAAATTATTCATTTATCAGTTGACAGTTTTTTGATATCTTTCAAAGGAATCTAGATAATTAGGTCAAAGTTAACAGGTTGGATAGGATTCAATTAGAAACATGCGATAGATTTGAAAGACTTTCTATACTTAACTAACCCACAAAAAAAATTTTTCTGAGATTTCGAGTTTCTTCCAAATAACAATAAAGTCAAAACTGTAAAAAATTTTATCATATCAACCTTCATATTAGGGTGGGGAGAAATTATTTTCCGAAAATTTTGAAGTTTTTGTTTTCTAATTATCTTCAATTCCGTTAACGATCAATCAACAATATAATCACCAGTATTGACTAAAACTGTGAGCCACCTATTAGGAAGTTACTCGATTCCTGTCTTCCAGAATTCGGGCGTGTGGGAGTGAAAGAAGAGGCTCACTGCCATTTTGAGGTGTTCCAATGTTTTGAACGGTTTCTCTCTGAGGAGCTGCTGGAGCGGACGGAACAGATGATAATCCAAAAGCGCAATTTCTGGCGAGTATTACAGATAAAAAACCGTAGTCCCGCCCAGCTTCTGTAGTTTGCCATGGGTCTCTTTAGTGACAAGCGGCCGAGCAATATCGCGCAGAAGGTGAATGGTGGTGCGTCCCGAGCGATTCACTCGAAGAGCGAGGGCGAGGGAACCCGTCTAAAACCTGTAGGTGGAAGCTGTGATCGGTGTTCCTTGCGGGATCAATTCGAAAAACAGCAATCCCTTCTAATCCCAGAAGCACGAGAGCAAACACTTCATCTAATGGAATCCTGGTTTCGGCTGCAGTTGGCGGGTCCTCACCGCGAGGAATCGGAATTCCATGACGGGTGATATTATTGCAGAGTATCCATGTCCCATTTCCTTAACAAGTCGGCCAGAAACTCTTTCCTCTGCGGAGTAAGGAGGATTGACTGATTCAAGTCCGTTCTTGAAATGGAGAGAGATCATAGGGTACTCTTTGAGCCATCACTCCACGGAAACCAAGCTTGCGCGGATGATTGTTGATAATGCGGTAGTGGTAGTGGAATTTTCTACAGTTCGTGAGTAGTCTCATCAGGCTTCTCCCTTGCGTCTTCAAGCGGCAGCTCGTCGAACTCAACAGATTTTGAATAGTGTGTGGGTTGTCTTCGAGGCTCGTGTCTCCTGACTCAAAGGAAGCAAACCGATTGCGGATGGTGCGATTGATGACGGTCCTCTCTCCAAACACTTGGCATATTTTTTTACCGGTCTCCGTCGCACAGGTGCTGGGAAATCACTCATAGAAGATGAGGAGTCGAACTTGAGGTCTCGAGAGATCGCTCATGGTTGTTTTGCCAGTGGACACGAGCGCCTTATATATGCATGGAGGAGAAGCTTTCATGACGTTCTACACCAATCTACACTAGGAAAGTTCTAAAAACTCTGGGACTTTCCGTGAGAAAATTTTGAAAATTTTCGTAAAATAATTTCTCCCCACCCTAATAATTACAGTACTCTGAAATAGTTTTTATACATTTTACCGTATTTGTTCCAATAGAAGTCCACCTTAGACGTGCCGTTTGAGCTCAATTATCTTGGATCCTTCGAAGTATATCAGAAACGTTTAAACTGATAACTATTTATCATATAATCAAGAATATATTATCAGTTAAGGCATTTTCGTTATCCCACATAGGAACCGATTTAATTAAACTCGAAGTTCACGTGTACAGGAAACTTCTATCAGAACAATACGGTTATGGACCATATTTCCTCTTCATTTCAGAGTTTGACTAACCATATTAACAATATTTCCGTGATCTTCTGAACGACCCACATGAGTGTGCCTTTTGGGTCAACAATGAAACTACACAGATCACCAGAACAACACAAGATGACAGAGAAGAACCAAAGAGAGAAAAAAATAGGCGGGTGTCAACGGAAACGGCATCGCATCCGCTCAGCCAAATTTTCTGAGTCTTTTGACGAACTTCTTAACTCGTAACTTTCCTTCTCAAACTCTTCTCCCCCCTTCAACTTGTATCGTTTTCTTTCTGAGTCCTACTCAAAAAAAACGCAGAAGAAGTGAATCCTCGGACCCTCTTCTCTCCACACATAAAGTTCATTAGTGGGTGACAGCAAGAAATATAACCGAATTTGGCAGTTTTTTTGGGCGGTCCTCTTTTCTGAGATAGGCATAGACAAGACCTATGTTGTCTATTTTCTTTTCTCTCATTACTCTTTTTATTTGTAGTTTGATTTTTGCAGGTCTCCGTTGGTACAGGATCGAGTAGATAGTTTGCAAGAAATGAATCAAATCGACGGGAAATCTGCCAGAGCATTGCTTCTCATTTTATCCACGTTCACATATCTTTTGTTTGGAGCAATGATATTCGACAAATTAGAAAGTGAGTTTTTCTTCTTAAACTTTCTAAAAAATACAACTTTTTTTTGATTTTTCAAGGTGAAGATGATAATCGGGTTAGAGATGAAATCGAACGGGTTACAGAACGATTGAAAAACAAGTACAACTTCAGTGAACGGTAATTCCTAAGTTTTGGTTTTTATTGATCAAATTTTTCAGGGACATGCATTTATTTGAAGCAATTGCTATCAAAAGCATACCACAACAAGCAGGGTATCAGTGGCAGTTCGCTGGTGCATTTTATTTTGCAACAGTAGTTATCACTACAGTTGGTGAGCAAATTTTATGTTCTAAAATACTAAATTAATGATTAATGTTCTAGGTTACGGTCACTCGGCTCCATCTACACTGGCTGGTAAATTATTCTGTATGATTTTTGCACTTTTCGGAATCCCAATGGGTTTGGTAATGTTCCAATCTATTGGTGAGCGTGTCAACACTTTCATTGCTTATAGTTTACACAAGGTGGGTCCTTAAAACGTGATCAAGTACTGTAAAAATTTATATATTCAGTTTCGGGATAACCTACATCAACAAGGTTATACGTGTCTACAGGAGGTATAGATTTGGATCATTTCAGTATTCTCAAGATACTGTAAATTGCAGGTGACACCCACACACCTGCTCATGGTTTCCTTTACAATCGGATTTCTAGTTATCGTATCTGGTAGGTCTATTGATCTTCAAAATTATTTCAAGTTATGATTTCAGGTACATATATGTTTCACACCATAGAAAAATGGTCAATATTTGACGCCTATTACTTTTGCATGATAACTTTTTCTACAATCGGGTTTGGAGACCTTGTGCCGTTACAACAAACCAATGCACTTCAAGAAAAACCACTTTATGTTTTTGCCACTATCCTTTTCATATTGGTCGGACTTGCTGTATTCTCTGCTTGTGTCAATTTACTGGTTCTCGGGTTAGAAATCAAAGAAAATTAAACTAAATCAAAATTCTTTGATTTAGATTCATGGCATCGAACGCTGATGAGGTAACAGCTGCAAATCGAGAGCCACCAAGTGCGATTGTACTGGAGAGATTTGCTAGGTGAGTTTTGAAAATATCCGATTAATATTTTTAGGAAATTTGAAAGCGTATAACACACAGGCTTGCTCACTGAATATACCGAATATACAGGTAGAGTGCCTGATTTTAATTGGTATATTACTTAGCTGAATAACCCCACAATATTGAGTTCTCCGTTTTTTAGAATATTCTACTTGATTATTGCCACAAGCAATCCGACAAAAGATTCACGGAAATTTCTATTCCGAATTTGAAAATAATAAGGTTATCGGAATTTCGAAATATGCCGAATAAAAAAATTATAATTTCGAAAATCGGTGTTTTGTGCCACGAATTTTCGAAATCATCGTGTGCTATTTCTCAACAAATTAGGGTGAAAATTGTGTTCCAACTTCCAAGTTATTGGTTGGAATTAAAATAAAAAATTCCTTATATTATTTCTGCCGAAACTGATTTGCAAAACTCTTCTCAATTATGAATTAGATAAATTATCTTAAAGTTGGCAGTTAGAGAGTTCCACTAAAGTAATTACGGTAAATGCAAAACAAAACACCTCCATAATAAAATAATTCCAGAAATTCTCTCGTGGAGTCCCAGCTGTTCAACATACAGAAGCATAGTACAGTTGGTGTACTACCGGGAAGACCAAGGAGGATGGTAAGAACTTTTTCTGCGAATTCAAATTACTTGAACTTCGTTAATTTCCAGTACTCAATTGTTCCCAACTCCGCTGGTGACGTACATATCCGACGGCAATCAACCAGGTCAGTCTTTTAAAAATTGTGTTATTGCTCATTTATGAGTTTCAGAAGAAGTATTCAAGATACGGTATGCTGTGGTTGTTTCAAATCACGACCCCCTCGACACAGATTTTCTTTGACACGACGCCCGACCAATATTTCGCATCTAGTGGATCTAGAGTTGTATTAACTGTATTCCGTTCAGGTGAAGCAAGTGTTTTATTTGTTAAATTGTTGTAAGATTTGTTTATGTTTATTGAAAGACAATTTCATTCTGGAAACCGTGTTTTAAATTATAAAATTTTTGAAATTATCAAGCAATGAGATGAGGAGAGCTGAACATAATACCACATGTGCTCACAATAATGAAAACGGAAAATGTAATCAAACAACATCGGTCCACAACCATTGCAGCGAATTTCCAATCGTTGGCTGCTTGCTCATCCTGAATTTCCTATTTTTTAAATTTAAATTTTTTAGAATCCTACCCTTTCATCTTCTTCCATTTTCTTCCTCATTGCTTTCGTCTGCGTTGAAATATTCTTCAACTCCAGACACGCTTTCTGCATGTACTTGTTCAGCTCCGTCATCACCACTGCAAAAAAATTGGAAATTTTTTTGCTACTAATAATGGTCTTACTGTCTTCCACATAAGACTCGGCCATTACTTTTGAATAGACAACTCTAGGAGTCTCGGATGGAGCCACTGGCATTAAGTGATTATGTTGAACATGGAATTCTGCAAAAAATATAAATGACTAGGATTAAACTTTATGTCGGCTCCACCTCCATCTATGTCGATAGTTGCTTGTCGCTGCATTTTAATATTCCTCATCAACGAATAACCATCAGTTGGATGAACTTGTGAGTCGGTAGGCTTGGAAGGTCCTTTACCGTTTTTAAAGGAATCCTGTTTAGCTTTCTCTTCAGCCTTCTCCGCTTTGATATGCGCGCAATTGAATATTGTTTTTCCTGGACGTCTCATTAGAAGGAGCCATGGAAGCCAGATGAGGAGAAGCTCACGGAGCTGGAACATTCATGAATTAAACTTATCAAACAATTCAATGTCTTACAAATGGGCTCATCTCATGAGTCTCTGGTTTGCGGTTATGGAGGTTCAGAACCAAGACTGTGAAGACGACAGACGCAGAAACAACCAACATACAACATGAGAAAAATGCACCGATTAATGGAACAGCTTCAGATGTTGGTGGTGTCATATCAGCTACCATACTCAAGAAGAAACACACGGAGAGGAGGATAGTGATTTCTGGAATTTTACGTACGAATTTCGAGAATTATTTTTGAAACTTTACCCAATGTGATTTTCTCTCCAGCATCTGGTGGCAGCGTGAAACCAAGAACAGTCATAAGAGATATGAGGAAGGAGGGAATAATCAGATTTAATCCTGAATGAAAAAAAAGAGATTCCAGAAAATTGAAATATGAGTTTTACCATAATAAAGTGTGCGTCTTTGAATGATAAGATAGAAGAAGAGGGATGGATATGGTTGTTCATCGAAAATGTTTGTTTCATGACGAGCGGGTACAGCTAAAAAGTTCATGGGATTGGATTTGTGATACAATTGTTGGACCATGGATAAAGAAGGACTAGTAAATATTTCGTTCTACATACATACGGTATTTTCTCTGATACTCATAAGATTCCACCCAACCCTTCACCTTTAAGCCTGATTATCTCGATTGATGTGGAAAATATTCAAAAAACGGTCAACGGATAAAAAATTGGTGACATTAAAATAATTAATTCATTTGTTGACAGATTTTTGACATCTTTCACAGGAATTGGCATAAATGAGCTCAAATTTGACGGTTTGAGTGGGCTATGACTTTGATCGCCACCGTAGCTCTGCTGGTAACAACCAGGAATAAGAAGAAAATGACCTTCAGAATATTGAAACAATATTTATCTTGGTTTGTGGTTTGTGGGTCAGAAACAGTAAAAAAAAAGATTTTTTTCCTGAAGTTTTGACCGAAAAAACGGAAAAGGTGCCAAAATCATATTTCCGACGTTCGGCTAAAATTCTGCGTTGAAATGAGAATTATTTCAGACTACATAACCACGTTTTTTCGAGGATTCAGTTTTTGAAGTTTTAAATTTCAAGTTAATCCAATATTTTTTTAATGAGCGATTTTTTCTAACGTTGGGCCTGCAACATCCAATCTTTCAAAGGCTCATATGGACCGAAATTCGAGAATCAAAACTTCTCTCATTTTTCTCATTCTTGTTCTCCTCACTTACCTAACAAATTCCATTCACCGTTTTGCACATAATACTGCACATCAATCCCTTCATCAGATATATTTTTCCCCTCGGGACCGTTGATTCTCAAGTCGATGAAGTTTCCACTATATGTCCAGGAACCGAACTGAAAACGGAGAAAAGATGGAGGACCCCGAAAAAGATTAGTGACCAGAACCCGGTTTTGCCTTTAGTTCTCATTCATTATATTCTCAGTGAAAAGTAAACAATCACTTTTTCGTTTCGAATTCAGAGAAAAATATGAAAAGTCGAAAGAAGAAGAGTTTTCCTCTGCTCGCGACCCAAGATTAGTAGATGTAGTTTTGCGATAAAACGTTTACTCGCCCACCCTGGATTAGACCTATATTTTTCCATCTTCCTCCTCTGCGCACCACGAGAAAAAATAGCATAACAATACATATTTGGTTCGGAAAATTGAATTTGAAATGTGGGTCGGGAGAAAAAACGTACCTTCAGATGACATATTTGATCATCGAATGGAAAATAGGTGATATCAATTTTGCACGACAATTTGAGTATTCCCGGGGGTACTTGGAGCACGTCGCCGGTGTAACTCACAACATAGTTCACTGGATATGTGGAGTCGAAGTTTTCATCAGCGCTGGAATAGGAATATGACGTTTTTTTCAGTGGATTTTGACCATTTTCATGAGTCTTGAGTTATGCTGTCAACTGTCGGATTACTTTGAAAAAAAATTTTTGTAGGTTGTAAAATAGAGCTAGATTGAAACCTTTAGATTTACAGAATTTTGGGAAATTCCTACTTTTCCAGTCAAAAAAGACACATTTTTTTTGGTTTCATGGCAACAACAGGCAAAACGAGGTATCTCTCAAAAATTGGCAGATAACTGAAAAAGTAGGATTTTTCTAAAAACTCTGTGAATGGAAAGTTTTTAATCTAGGCCTATTTCACACCCTTTACAGTTTTCAAAGTGATCGGAAACGTGACAGCCGAGGTCTAGACTCCTATATCCCAAAATAAAAAAAAATATCCCAAAATTGAGTTTAAAAAAAACTTTTTTCTAGGCCACTTAAGGGTAGACTTCAATAAAGTGTCACTAACCTGTTATACAGCAAAACATCGGGTTTCCAAATCGCATTTGCGTTTCCCGGTATTCGGATATCTTTGATACCTCCATACTCGCTGGGATCCCACTTCAATTTATAATCCGTCCACTGATATTCTATCCATGCCACTAATGTTATCACTTGGTTTTTTTCGTCCTAAAAATTTTAAAGGGTGACTTTTTTAAAACGGTATACTGTACTTCCTCCTACTCAAACCCTCAACTTTAAGCTCAAATATCTTGGTTCCTTCAAAAGGTATCAAAAAGTGGTCAACTGATATCATTTTTCTTGAATTATGATAAATATTTCATCAATTGGTAAATTTTTGATATGTTTTGAAAGAAGATAATTTGGCCTAAAGTTGACATTAGAGGAAATATGGTAATCAACTCACGACATCTAGAATTTGTTGTAAATAAATTTTCACAGAAACCACCAGTGGTTCGGATGAGTTGGCAACAGGTCGTTCGTACGGATCATAATTGTGCCGTAGATCTCCTAGAAGACGATATTCATCTGCACTTCCGTGAACTTCAATGAGCAAATGGAGGAATACGGAGAAGAGGGTCTGAAAAATTTTTTGTTTGATTTTTTAGTGAATCTTGAAACATGTAATCCCGTAAAACCTAAAACCTGATACTGTTTAGTTTAAAATCAATTATCTTAATATCTATTAGAGATATCGAAAATATGTCAATTGATAAAATATTTATCATAATGTTACCAACATTTTATTAGTTGACACATTTTTGATATCTTGTGTAGAAATCGACATAATTGAGCTCAAAAATATACAAGTTTCTTTCTTAATATTATTAGAAGTCTCTCGAGGATACTGATGATGGAAGACTGTAGATCTCAAATTTAACAAAACTAAATCTATGTCCAAACGCATTGCAACAGAAATAAAAATGAAAACTTACAGTAAGACGCAACACCGGAGAAAACATGAGTACATTTCCTCACGGTGAGAACGTGGTTGACCGAAGGAACGAAACCTTCGTCTTATGGAGCACTGGTCAATGTGGTGCGACGCGGGAGAACTGCTCCGTTGGGAGTTTTAACAGACTCTACTGCTGCTCTCAGACACACACACTCCAAAACGGGAGCCCATCATCATTTTCTTTCATAGTGGGCGTGTCCCCTTACTAAAGATGTCCCCTTTTTCCTCTCGTTTAGTGCTTTCGGCACAAGGAAAAGAAAAGAAAAAGCGAAATGGAACTTGTTCTCATTACACAAACAATTTGATACACGGGGAGAATGGGGTCCTTATTTATTTGAATGATTGAATTTGGGCACCAAATGAAGATTTTACTACCTCCATGTTTCAAGGGTATACACTTTGGGAAGGAACAAGTGTTTTGTACTAAATGAAAGGATGATGGGACCAGAGTCCAGAACTTTTCAAGTGGTTGCTCGGAATAGATGAATTTTGAAAAAAAATAATGGGAAAAGAACATGCAGGTAAAAAAGAAAAAACAAATTCCAGATTAGCCCGTTTTTCTGAAATCGGCTAATATCTGAAAAACTAGGAATTTTCAAAAAACTCTGTGAATGCAAAGTATTTGATCTAGCTCTGTTTCACACCGCTCCAAAATTATCAAAATGGTCGGAAACTTGACAGTCGAGCGCCAGGCTCCAGAAAATTGTCAAAAATCAAGTAAAAATAGTTTTTTCGTATATGTCTGTCCATTGTTTCATTTACAATCGGATTTCTGGTTATAGTATCTGGTAGGTACAGTACCGGTAAATAAGATGAACGAAAACACGTTTTTTTAAGTTGACCAGCCTGTTTGCCGCGCCTCCGGCGCTACAAACAGCTGGAAATAACCTTTTTCTTTTACTGTTCGTCGCTTCGCGACTCACTCTTTTTTAAAGGTCACGTGGATCTATATTTTATTTTCCAGCTTTTCAAAATTTGCGGACAGAGCCACAGAGAGAGAAACAAAGAGACGCAACTTCATTTATTTATTATAAGAATGATTTTGATTTTTTCAGGTGTCTAGAGCTCAGCTGTCAGGTGCCTAATCAGTTTGAAAATTTCGGAGGTTATAAAACAAACCCAGATCAGGTGTACTTCAGAATTTGGCTATTTACTCAAAAACTACAAATTTTCAGTGAATTCTCTAAATGCAAAATTGTCTATCTAGGTCTGTTTTATAACCTTCGAAAATTTCAAACTGATTGGACACTTGAAGACCGAGCTCCGACTACTGGAAATTGCCAAATGATCAACGGAAAAATTAAAATTCTTATATCTTATTGACAGGTACTGTAGCTCAATTGAAAACGGAAAGTGTCGAAATACAATGTGATTTCATATGTCATGGGGTACCATTTTCATGACTAATATCAAGGAATGTTTCTCATGTAGACGAGAGAGAAAGAGAGAGGCGCCAGACATTATCATCATTTTATGGGGCTGTCGTCGAGCCGGACGCAGAATGACATGAGAACTGTATCGATTTTCTGTTTTTTCTCGTCAGCTTTTTTAAATGTTTCGTGTCTATTCTTCCACTTTAACTTGAGAAAAAGGTTATCTATGAACTTCTCAGGTTGCAGGCAAACTGTAAATTAGGTTTTCGAAGTGGAAAAATCTAGATAATCCATGAAAACTGTCAAATAGTGTGAGATTTTTCATATTCAATAGACTCCCCAATGCTGTATCACGTGGTTTTTAATCCTTTCCATGTCTTAAATTACAGTGTTCTGCAAAAAACCGCTATCTAGATTTCAATCTTTGTCTTTAAACATAACTCCCTCTTGGTAATTGGCTATGGATTCCTATCTTGTATGATGAAATAACCTCTGCGTGTCCTTCTTATGTTTTCGTCTAGCTTTTTGTTTTGTCTATGCTGGGGACGCAGGTGCATACCAAGTACTGTGACCTTATGATAGTCCACAGATGTGTTGCATGCACGGACACCACACCACTTTTCTCCTATTTATGTTCGTGCAGCTATTTCTACTATCGATTTTCTCATCAAAATACCAAAAGTTCATTGTTTTTCAGCCGCCAATGTCTTCGAATAACAACGCAGGACCTGGAAACTTTTCACACGAGGTGAGTAAATGATTTGGATAGTACAATATCAAGAATTTACTCTCGTAAAAGTCTAAAACTCCATGTCAGAAATTGCGCTGACCTAATAGTTTTGAGAAAGCGCGGGCCTTTTTCAAGTGATTTCGATACTCAGTCAACGAAAACAAAGCTGGAAGCAAGCGTTTTGGACCGTTTTGTATATGATGAAAAATAAAAGAAAAACTTCAATTTTTAGGATCTTGCTGATGAAGTCCTAAACAACGAATTGACTCAAGAAGAGAAGGTAAGTGAAAACTAAACATCTGTGTGATTCGAAAATTCATATTTTTAGGATGCCTTCCAAAATGCCTTGGCAACAATCCGCCGTGTTCATAACATGGCTGTGCGTATATTTTCTACTTTTTCTGAAACATTTAGCAATTTTTAGCTTCCTCCTCGATACAGCCCCGAAGTGTGTATTCAAGTTGCTGTTAAGTGCCAATCTCTTTATGGAACGATCAACGGTATTCTCTACGCAAACACTCAGGCTTACTGGAGGGTAAAATTTGTTATCTTCAATGAAAATTTGAAAAAAAATCGACTAATTTATAGGCCGCGGAGCACCTATACCTCACCGATCTTCAAGATCTCCTCGATTATGTCAGAATCCATATCAACTGAAATGGGTGCTTCTATGTTGTTCGATTCACATAATCAACCTGTTGTATTTGCGTAATAAACCTTTTAACATCAAATTCAAGTGCTCATTAACCCAGAAATATTACCGCAGATTGTCTTGAGACTCCAGACATCATTTGATGGGGATGTCGTCAAGCTGAGCGAAGAATCGCATGCCAACTGTTTTTAGGCTTTTGTGTACAACTTCTAGGCGTTCGTGTACAACTTTAGAATTGATGGATTCAGTGCATCACGTAGTTGTCTATCTTTCCTATGTTTCAAATTACAATGTTCTACAAAAAACCGCTATCAAGATTTTGATCTTTGTCCTTAGGCTATGGATTCATATCTTGTATGAAGTGAAAAACCTCTTCTTATGTTTTTATTCAGCTTCCTTCTACCACTCTTACTTTATTCATTTAGAGACGCAGGTGCATACCGAGTACTGTGACCTTATGATAGTCCACAGATGTTTTGCATACACGGACACCACACCACTTCTCTCCTATTCGCGTTACTTTTCTTGTGGACAGCTATTTCTACAATCGATTTTTCATTTGAAAAACCCCAAAATTTGCGGTCTTCCCGCTGAAAATGTCTCCGTTAGTCGATTCGCGAGCGATATTCATACCGGATGAGGTGAGAAGATAATTCAGCATTTTTTTTTTCAAAAATTCGCTCTCTTAGAAGTCTGAAACTCCTTGTCATAAATCGCGGCCCAGTAAATTTTTGACCAGATTGAGTAAAATATATAAAAAATACCTGAATGTACATATTATGTGTATTTCCAATCAAAGCGCGCTTTTTTCCGCCTATTGTTGAACGTTTGATACTCAGACAAAAAAAAAACAGGAAGCGAAATCGGCTGGGCACAATTTATAACAATGAGTTTTGAACGGTTGTGTACCTACTGAAAAGTGGAAAAAAACCGATTTTCAGGAGCCTGTGGACGAAGTCCGAAATGCAGGAATGACCCAAGCACAGAAGGTAAGTGAGAATCAAACCAAAAATTTTTCAAAAAAATCGGTCCTTTCCCAGAAGAGAGGTGTTGGTACTCTCAGAAGCACTTTGTGTATCGATTTTTTATCTTTTGAATAGGTGGCCTAACTTTTGCCAGTTGGGCTTTTTAGACCACGAAGCTAAAATGACTTGGAATTGGTCAGATATTCCCTTGGAGTGTTGTTTAGGTTATTTTGAATTGGTGGCCTAGAAAACACAATTTTCAAAAGTCAGGCCACCATGTCAAATTGACCTAGAAAACACACAGAGTCATCATAGGCTATTTTTAGGCCAAAAACAGGTGGTGGCCTAGAAAACCCAACTTGCAAAAGTTAGGCCGCCATGTCAGAATTCATTCGCTTTTTCTCGAATTTTTTTGAGATATGCAAGATATAGCTTGTTACCACTCTTCTGAGATGGACCCAAAATTTCTTTATTTTCAGAATTCTGTCCTTGAGTCTCTCGCGTCAGTCAACCTTGTTGTACATTGTAGTGTGCGTTTATCTTCGCAATTATTCTAAATAATTCAGCAGATTTTCAGATCAATCGTCAAATCAGCCTTGAAGTGAGAGCTGCACTGATGAGAAACTGCCAACAGCTCCAGTCAACACTCACCGCTCTTCTCGCAGTGAACCGTACGGCTTTCTTCCAGGTAAAATGACTCATTTTCCGTTTGAAAATCAAAATTCGTATATTTTATAGGCAGTGGAGGCTGCACTCTTCGATCGCATGCAAGACCTTCTTGACCAGGTCATGACGATTTTTCCTTAAATTGTTTGCTTTTTGCTTGATATGTTTCACTGGATCATCTTACGTTAATTGTTAAATAAATCCTGTTAACGTAACATGAAATGCTCCTTTCTGGTACTTTTCTAACGCACCAAAACAATTAACAAAAAACTATTGGCGCAGAGTGTTTTCTTTTGTAGCAGAGAAAGAAAGAGACGCCAGACATCATCATCATTTTATGGCGTTGTCGTCGAGCCGGGCGCAGATTCGCATGGAAACTGTATCGTAAAAATAAATCTGAATGAAATTCCGGTTGGAATTTTTTCCAAAACATTTTTATCGGAATTAGAAATTTTTGGACTGCGGTATGTCAAGAAAATTTGCTCGCACGAAATTCCGAAATTTTTTCCTTTTTGGTCAGTTTGGTTTCTTTTTTGGTCAGTTTTTTGGTTTCCTTTTTGGTCAGTTTTTAGGCTTCTGTGTCTATTCAAATAATTCAACATGAAGAAGAGGTTATCTAGAAACTTATCAGATCATGTGTCTAGGTTCAGGGATGTTCGGAACGGAATTCGGAATTCTAAAAATTCCCACCATTTTCGAAATTAATTCCGGTTGGAATTTTTCCGAAGGATTTTTTTCGACATTAGAAATTTTTGGACTACGGTATGTCAAGAAAAATATGCTTGCTCGAAATTCCGAGATTCTAAAAATTGGTTAATTCCGATTTTCCGAAATTCCTAAAATTTGAAAATTGGAACTTTCGCCATTCCGATTTTCCGAAACTCCAAAAATTTTGAAAATTGGAATGCTCGCCATTTCAAAAATTTCCGAATAGGTCATTCTGAAAATCCTTGGTGTTTCAAATTACAATGTTCTGCGAACAACCGCTATCAAAATTTCTATATTTGTCCTTAAACGTGACACCGCAATTGGGTATGGATTCATATCTCGTATGAAGCAAAAAAACCCTCTTCGTATTTCCTTATGTTTTCGTTTAGCTTTCCGTATTGCTACTATTGTCCCTCTCTCACCATTTAGAGACGCAGGTGCAAAGCGAGTACTGTGACCTGATGATAGTCCACAGATGTGTTGCGCACTTGGACACCACACCACTTCTCTCCTATTCGTGTTCCTTCGCTTGTTGACAGCTATTTTTACTATCGATTTTTATTTGAAAGATCCCGAAATTTGTCGTTTTTCAGCTGGGAATGCCGCCGTTCATCTATGGGGAAGAGGAAAACTTGTCGGATGAGGTGAGTAGATACAGTGCGCGTCATAATGATAGAACCACCCCATTTTTTGAGGTTTCCGGAAAAACTAAAAACTTTGGAAAAAAAACGGCTAATGCCATTCGATTCAGCATCCCAAAAAACCTATAGAAACTTGAATTCAGGTACCTGTCGTGAGTATTAAGACTACAGTAACCAAAAGTCTCTCTGCGCACCGCGTCATAATGATAGAACCACCCTGGAAAACGGAAAATATCATGTTTATTTGAGAAATAAATTGAGAATGTTTCGTTGGAATTTGTTAAAATAGTCTCAAAACAGTCTATTTTGACAGTCTGTACAAAAATTGATGTGTCTATTCAGATTTTAGAAAAAATTATTTTCAGACATTTTGGTCATTTTTTGGGTTTCTGGTATAAATCTTGAATAACTTTGCTCCTGGGTAGAATTTTGAGCTGAAATTCATAGGAAACATTTGTTCGGTGGTCTGGAGTGTCTACTAGCTGTTTTCATGCTATTCTAAGTCGTCGTTCGCAATTTTAGGAAAACTGAAATTTCGAAAACCAGCCTTGAATTTCGGTGGTTCTGATTTTCTTTAAAACCTGAATTTGTCAAGTAAAAATTATTTTTCTGTACGAAATCATAATGTCAAAAACGACTTTGGTAACTTAGAACATCTTTTGAACGTTTTACACTTATTTGAAAAATTTTCATTTTCGGAATGTTTTTTAGTTCACAGCTCATTCTCAATTATGAGCTACCAGAGCTCATGAATGCCTTGAACAATTGCAACATGACTACAAGCATTCTCGAGATGTTTCCTAGGAATTTCAGCTCAAAATTCTACACAGGAGCAAAGTTATTCGAGATTTATACCAAAAACCCAAAAAATGACCAAAATGTCTGAAAATAATTTTTTCTAAAACTTGAATAGAGACATCAATTTTTGTACAGACTGTCAAAATAGACTGTTTTGAGACTATTTTAACAAATTCCAACGAAACATTCTCAATTTATTTCTCAAATCAACATGAGATTTTCCGTTTTCCAGGGTGGTTCTATCATTATGACGCGGTGCGCAGAGAGACTTTTGGTTACTGTAGTCTTAATACTCACGACAGGTACCTGAATTCAAGTTTCTATAGGTTTTTTGGGATGCTGAATCGAATGGCATTAGCCGTTTTTTCCCAAAGTTTTTAGTTTTTCCGGAAACCTCAAAAAATGGGGTGGTTCTATCATTATGACGCGCACTGTAGTTTAGGCCATTATTCATAAAATTTAAACTTTAAAAAGTCGCGAACTGTTTGTCCCTAATCGCGCTCCAGATGGTTTTTAAACCAGAAAAAGTTAACAACTTTCTAATTCATTTTATGAGAATTGTACGCGGATATGTTACGTAAATTCCTCTTATACGGGCACTTGTTAAACCTATCGTTGTACGTTTGATACTCAGCAAACGGAAAATGGTTTGTTGCGAAATTACTGGGACGCGATTTAGAACAATGTATTTTGACCATTGTGTGCCCACTGAAAAAAGAGAATTCAAATTTCAGGAGCCTGTTGATGAAGTTCCTGATCCTGACAACGCATTGACCCAAGAACAAAGGGTAAGCGAAAATCAACAATCAAAAAAAAAAATAATCAAAACAAAAAATAGATTTTGTTTAAAATTTCGGCTGCATCCCTGCCGTGGTCCCATCTCTATTGCACGGTCCCATTTCCTACTCTAAATGTAAGGTCTGATTTTGAAACTTTGAGAATTTGAGATTTTTTGTTCTTGAGATTTTATGATCTTGCGAACGTGAAAATTTGAAATTTTTCAAAGTCATAATTTTTGATGAGTTTTTTGAGTTTAAAAAACTTTTTGGATTTTTTTGTTTAAAAAATCAGGACCTGGACTGGCCCGAAAAAAATTCTTCGCTGGCTTGAAACGGCCGAGTCAGGCCTTGAAAATTTCAAAAAAAAAACCCGGCCCGGCCCGTTGCAATTGCCACCGTGATCCGAAGATGGGAAAGTTATACTAAGTATGGGATCAGGGCAATGTAGATGGGACCAGTGTCACATCATGAGACCTTTTACCCCAACTTGGGACTTCTATTCTGCCTGAGTCCAACTTTTTCACTTTTCAGGATGCCTTCCACCGTGACACGGACATAATCGATCATATTTATATGATTAGTGTGCGTATATTTTCTCGGTTACTTATAATTATTCTGCAAATTTTTAGCTTCGTCCGGAGAACGACCGAGAAGTGCAAATTCGTATTCGGATCAAGTGCCAAGAGCTCTATGTTTCGATCCTCGGGTTTTTCAGAGAAAATACTCAGGAGTATTGGGAGGTAAAATTTGTCATATTCAATGGTGTTATGAAAAATCGAATAATTTATAGGCAGAGAAACCTAGATACGACGCTCTTCTTCAGGACCTCCAAGATGACGCCAGATTGAATCTCGTCTAAATTGGGTGATTTGTTGTTGTTTTTCTCGAATAATCAACTTACCCTATTCGCTCAATAAACCTGTTAACACAAAATTCAAATGCTCATTTCTGGTACTTTTCTAACGCACCAGAATCATTAACCCAAAACAATCGGCGCGCAGTCTCTTCTTGTGCAAACGAGAGAAAAAGAGGCGCCAGACATCATCATCATTTTATGGCGTTGTCGTCGAGTCGGGCGCAGATTCGCATGAAAACTGTATCGATGGTTTCCTTTTTGGTCAATTTTTAGGCTTCTGTGTCTATTCAACTTATTTAATTTGAGAAATAGATTATCTGTAAATTGCTCAGGTTGTAGGCCAAATGTAGCGATTTTCAAACTCTAAAGACCAAGCGACACCTTTAATTTTCTTATTAGAACACTTTTACAATTGATGAATTTAGTGCGTGGTTCTCAATCCCCTCTTGGTAATTGGCTATGGATTCATATCTCGTATGAAGTAAAAACCCTCTTCGTATTTCCTTATGTTTTTGTTTTGCTTCTTTACCATTGTCCCTTGCTCTCCATTTAGAGACGCAGGTGCATAGCGAGTACTGTGACCTTATGATAGTCCACAGATGTGTTGCACACTCGGACACCACACCACTTTTCTCCTATTCGTGTTCCTTCGCTTGTTGACAGATATTTCTGCTATCGATTTTATTCGAAAAGTCCCTAAATTTGTGGTTTTTCAGCTGGGAATGCCGCCGTTTATCTATGTTGTACCGGAAATCTTGTCGGATGAGGTGAGTAGATAGTTTAGAGCGATTTCTTTTTTAATATTTAATCGCGTGAAAGTATCTTTGTCAGAAATTGCGTTTCTGAAAACTATTTCGTCCGATTGAATTAGATAAATGGAAACTATATCTGTATGTAGTATATGTATTTTCAATCAGCGCACACTTTTTTCCGCTTATGTACGTTTCATACTCACGGGAACCTTTTAAGTGAAGGTAGGAGTCAGCATAAACCACTTGCATAGATTGAAAGAGCATAGCAGAGAACGTCCGTTTTCAAAGTCTGCTCACAAGACCTTTGAAGTTCTGGAATTTCAGCTTAAGTACCAAAATCCCTTTTTCACTGTAAAATCAGCAATTTGAATCTTTTTATATTATACTTGAAATTATGTGGAATTTTATATTTCAGACCTTTTTTTTAACAAAAATGCTGTTTGGGAAAGTTTTTGGGAAGTTTCGAATTTGCCTAGATTTTCGGTAGGCCCAAGTTTCCGAGTTTGAAAATTTTTTCGGGAGTTTTTTTACTGTCTGAAATATGAAATCCCACATAATTTCATAATATCATAATACAATATGTTTCAAGTCCTAAAACCTCCTAGGAGTGGAAAAATCAATTTTGAAAATGGGATTTTTGGTACTGAAGATGAAATTCCAGAACTTCAAAAGTCTCGTAAACAGACTTTGAAAACGGATTTATTGGTTTTCGACCATGCTTATTCGATCTATGCATGTGATTTCTGCTGACTCCTTCACTTAAAAGGTTCCCTTGTCAGACAACAAAAAAGCTGAAACTGAAATCGGCTGAACGCAATTTATAACAATGAGTTTTGAACTGTTGTGTAGATACTGAAAAGTGAGAGATTTCAGGAGCCTGATGACGATTTCGAGGAACCTGTTGACGAAATCCGAAATGACGAATTCACTCAAGAACAGAGGGTAAATAAATTTAGCCTATCCCAGAAGAGAGGTCGCATATTAGCACTCTCGGTCGCATTATGTGTCCTTTGGTTCCAAAGATGAACCCGTGCCCTATCTTCCTTATCATGGTTTCATTCCCATAAACACTAACAAAGAAATTATTTGAGTTGAGAAAACCTATAAGTTTGTTTTCAAAACCTGCTAACGAAACTTTTGAAATGCATAAATTTCAGTTTCATTATCAAAAAACATCTTGAAAATCGGCATATTTCACATGTTATTTTCCCTACTTCTAACTAATTCCCGAACTTGAAGTTTTTTGTGTTAAACTTGGAGTTTTAAAAATGTTTCGATTTTTTACATGTTTCGGAAATTAAAAATATTCGCCTATTTTGGGATTCTGTTTTTTAGCACTTATGCAGTTTTTTTCAGCAGATTTTGAAATTTAATTTATAGACTTTAAAAGACGCTTTTTCATCCTATCAGGTTATGCAACCAGTCAGCTTGAAATACTTATTTCGGTTCTGAACACTTTAGTATTCGAGATTTTGTGTATTTGAAATTCTTAGGTTTTGAAAATTTGGAAATTCGAGATTTCAAAAAATAAATTTGAATACGATTTTGAATTCCTCCCGCGGTGTTTTTTGGGAAGATATCTTGGGACCTCTTTTTTTGCGATTGACCCAAAATTTCTTATTTTCAGAACACCCTCCTTCAGATTCTCGACGTAGTCCACATTGTTGTAGATCGCTGTGTACGTTTGTTTTTTGCAATTATTCTGAACAATAAAGCAGACTTTCAGGTGCGTCGTCAGTACAACCCTGAAGTTACAACTCGCGTTATGAGAAGCTGCGAATACCTTCTGTCAACTATAAACGACGTTCTTGAAATAAATCGTATGTCTTTCTTCCAGGTAAAATGCCTTTTCTTCAATTTTATTACCGAAAATCTTGATATTTATAGGAAGTCCAGCTTTCCCTCTGCGATCACTTTCTCGATATCCATAATGCCACAATGAATCAAGGATGATTGACACCTCCAATTCTCTCACTGGAATTTTCAACACTGACGATTTTCTTCAAAAACAGATATCAAACTTTCGATCTTTGTCCTTAAACATGATTTTGCTATGAATTAATATTTTGTCTGAACCAAAAAAAATTTCGTGTTTTTCATAAATTTGTTTTTATGTTTTTCTTCTCGCTTTTTGTTTTTCTACCCTTGTTACTTTTCTCCACTTACTTAGATACGCAGGTGCACATCGAGCATTGTGACCTTATGGTAGCCGACAGATATGTCGCACGCTCAGACACCACATCACTTTTCCCCTATTCGACTTGGTTGCTTGTTGACAGCTACTTCTACTATCGTCTTGTATTGAAATACCAAAATTCGTCGTTTCTCTGCTTAGTATGCCTCCATTTACCAATTCTAACCCTGGAAACATGCCGGATGAGGTGAGGATATAGTTTAGCACGTTATCTTTCTGAATATTCACCCTGGTGATAGTCTAAAACTGATTTTAAGAAAGAACAATGGACCTTTGTGAACTTGAATAAATAGAGTTATATTTTCAGGCGCCCGTTGATGGAGTCCGAAACATCGAAATGACTGAAGAACAGGCGGTAAATAAAAATCAAACAGATATTTTAAAAATCGGATTTATTTGAGAAAAGAGGGCCCATGTTGATAATTTCTTTCCCCAAAAAAGACCAACGATTCCAAAAAGATACCTCGATTCCAAAGATTAAAAAAAAACCCCATATGACCATACTTACAAAATTCCGGGCCGGGTCGCGGGCCGACCCGCTGTTTGTACAGCAGCTGATTTTTTTTGAATTTTTTTCGAAATATTCATAATTTTTTCAAAAATTGAATTAAAAACTCTATAGTTTTTGACTACTTTCTACTTTGATAACTTTCAAAAATTATGTAATTTTTTTTAATTCAAAAAATGTCCCAATTTTTCATTGGAAATTTTTTTACTGAAAAAGGGCGGCCCGGCCCGTTGCAAGTATGCATATGACGACATGATCCCATCTCTCCTATCACGGCCCCACCTTTGAGGATAGTAACATGAAAGTCTCTCAAGTTGACAAAAGATACAAATCCGTTTTCTGAGCCTCTTAAGAAACGCCTGAAGTTCTGAGTTTTCAGTTGCCTCACCAAAAATCGCTTATTCGCTCCTAGTTCATTTCCAAATATGTATTTTTCTGTGTCACATTTGAAATTATGCGAAATGTCATTTTTCAACATTATTCTAAGAATTTTTTCTGAAAAGTTTTGGAAACTACTTTTTGAATGGGATAATTTTCTCAAGTTGAGATAAATGTTTTTGGAAAATGTTGAATTATAAATTCCACATAATTTTGAAAATGATACTTTTTTTAAGACTCTTATTTTGTTTTTTTGAGCTTCTTAGGTCATCAGAGCTGGAAAACTCGAATGAGGTTTCGGGGAATGGGACCATAGAGACGGTGCTGTAGTAGGAAGGATGGGACCATGATCCGAGGGGTACGGCTTTGGGGCGCGCTGTCCCAACTTGGGACATCTCTTCTACGATAAACTAAAATTGTCTTACTTTTCAGGCTGCCGTTAGTGACGCAGTCGCGAGAGTCAGACACACTATACACATCGCTGTGCGTATTTTTTTCTTATTTCTTCCAAATAAGTTAATTTTAGCAGATTTTTAGCTCCGAACTCACAACCCCGAAGTGAGACATCGTATTGTGGAAAAGTGTACCCTGATTAATGATATAATCGACGAAATCCTCGAAGTGGACCGTCGGGACTTCTTCGAGGTGAAATTTGGCATGTTCAATAGTTATACGATAAACCGACTGATTTATAGGCAGAGGAGCCCAGATTCAACGCACTTCTTCAGGATCTTGAAGACGATGTCAGAATGAACCTTATTTAATTTCGGTGATTTTTCATTGGCATAATAAACCTGTTAATTCAACATCGATGTGCTCATTTCTAGTACTTTTCTAATGCGGCAAACGTTTCTCTTTTGTGTTCTTCTGCCCACGGAAAAAAAGAAATCTGATAGGTTTGTGGGCACAAAGAAACACAATTTTGTGAACGTGGACAATGGCAATTTCTTGTTTCTGCTTTGCTTGGGTAAGGTGTCAGTGTCACTGTTTGAGAAAGATCATGATTTTTGAAATGATGATACCCACGTGGCTTGACGTGTTCATTTTTAGGATAGATTTCTTGTTGAGCGTCTCTTTTTGAAACTTTAACTTTGGAAATGTTGCTTGGACAATCATTTCTTCTTGAAAAATCAACAAAATCATGTTTCTAGAGGAAAACAGGAGCGTGAAAATATACATACTTCATTTCTATTGTTTTATGCTTCTCAAAATCTGAAAATGGTGTTCAAACCAAGTATTTTCAAAAACAGTAGAATTTTAAGCTTTCATTTTTAGTGAAATTATTTAAATTTTTTAGCTTTATCCAATCATACCATTTTTACCAGAAACGTAATATTTGATGTGAACAAGTAAATTGAATTTTAGATTTTTAGAATTATCGTAAACACTCTGATAGAAGGTCACCCTACACTTGCATTTTGAGTTCAATTATCTTGATTTCTGTTGGAGATATTTGCAATCTGTCAACTGATAAATTGTTCATGATTGTATAACCAACATTTTATCAGTTGACAGATTTTTGATATCTCTTATAGAAATTGAGATAATTGAGCTCAAAATGCAAATATGGGTGACCTTCTATTAGAGTTTTTAGATGGTGTTGCACTCAGTTTACTATTCTGCCATCACATTATTTTATTTAGAAGACTTCAAAGAAGATCTAAAAAAGTAAGCGTTCACATCAATCAAAATTATCATCCCTATCTCATGATATGGAAAACCATTTTCCAAGAAAACGATTTTTTTTTTCAATTTTCACGTTTTTAGTAGATTTTTGAAAACTCCAAGAAAAAAAAGATGAATAAGGCCTCAGGTTTTTTGATAGACCTAATTTAGAATGTTCTCAATGGTTTAAAATATTCAATACTCTTCTTCGCAGGATTAACAATTACCAACCTCCACATTGTTTATTAATTGCCAACATCATGAAAATGCATGTTGTTGTTTGGATCATTTCCCACGTTCATCAGTTATTCCTCCCATGTGCACTACTAGAATACATTCATGGGTGTAATTACGTGCTTCTTTCTTGGTATGGTGAATTATTCCAACTACTCCCTCCTTTCACTAGTTAGTTTTGCAGATATTTTTTCTCAAAACATTCTCGAATCTTGTCTGAGTTAGTTGTTTCAACCTTATCTTGGTTGAATTGGAAATTTTTATCACAAAGTAATATAAACAAAAAAATAATAGATAAAAAAGTCCCCAACACCGATTTCCTAGTATCAATTTCTAACAAATCTTTCCTCACTCGTCATTTGCATCCATAACATCTATTGTTCAGACCATTCGTTGTTTTCTTCTCCTCATATCACGTCTGTCACTTTCTAATCCCATTTTGATACGTATTCAACTTTTTTCATGCCACCCAGCGACGTGTGCCCGTGCGCAATGTGTGGGTCGTATTACAAGAATTAGAAAAAAAGAAGGAAGAAGCAGCGGTAATACCTGGAGTAGGAAAAAAGAGATGAGAGAGGAGGAGGAGGTGCGTAGTATATGTATTTGTTTGCATTTGTTTTCTTTTTACGTTGCTTTTTGATTCCAGGCATTGCGGGTGAATCTGAAGTAAGATGGAAGTAGAAGAGGATGGAGTTGGGTTTCATGTCAAAACAATCTTGTTTCCTTTTTTCGAAAAATGTATGCAGATTTTTGAATTTGAGATTTGTATTTGTTCAGTTCTGCATTTTTATACTGTGTGACTTTATATGAGTAAGACGTGGCGTTTCGTGAAATGTTTAGTTTTGGTTGCCAACTTTTGCAAAGCATTATCTTCTCCTAACTTTTAACTTTGAGCTCATATATCTCGTTTCCTGTGAAATATATCGAGATGTGGTAAATTGACAAACTGTTTATCACAATATCAACAATATTTTTGCAGTAGGCAGTTTTAAGATGTCTTTCACAGGGGCCAAGATAAATTGGCTCAAAGTTAAAGGTTTGGAGCATTCTATTAACTTCTTGGTAATTTGAAAAAATATTATGCCTAAGTAATTCTATTGTGTTTTTTCTTCGAAACACTAGATCTCCAGAAATTCGGAAAATATACCATCTTTGAAAGGTTTTTTTTCAAAATTTCCTAATTTACTAAAAATTCGGTTTTAATAATTGTATGTGCTACTAAAATTGGTTACCATAAACATGGTAATAACAACACACTCAGAACTTTCAATTTTTCTCATTTTTCTTGGCTCCTCTGCAAGATATCGAAAATTTGTCAAATGATAAAATGTTGTTGATGTTACGATAAACAATTCATCAGTTGACAACTCTTCTATATTTTTGACAGAAACCGAGATAAGTTAGCTTAAAAATCGATAACAAATCAGGGAGACCTTCTATTAAAGGTTTTACGATAAAAGATAAATAAAGTGCTTCTGTTACTTGACCAGAAAATATGGGCCTAAATCACTTTGCACCCCCGAATTGTTGTACCTCCTGAATTCATTGCCGAATTTTTGATAATTGAACTTTTACAATTCCTTTCATTTTTATTTCAAACTTCCGATCCCAATTCTAAGCTCCCCACTCAATCAAACGTTTTTTTTTTCAATTCCACTTGTAGTTTCTAAAACGAGCTCTTTTCTTTGCACTTGAACGTTTAGAAAAACCAGCTCAAAAACTGGTAGCGAAACTTCAGATTTAGCTCAATCATACTGACATATTTGCCAACCTGAAAAGTTCATGAGAGCGGAGAGACACGCACGGCGGTATTAATCCAATATTAGTTACCACTTAGCAGCAAGCACTCATCATACAAACAAAACAGAAACACCAGAGAGAAAAAGAAAGGTAGTTTTGTAGTCGGGGGGTGCTGCTCCTCACCTTCTTCTTAGAGTTCATATCAGACAAGTTCCATGACCCCGCTCACGCAAGAAGCGCATTGTTTACTCACAGTTTTTGCCATCATCCTGCCATTGTAGACAACCGGATTGACGCCCCCCCCTCTCCCCCTACTAACAGCTTGGAATAGGGAGTAAGGGAGGGATCACCTCACGTGGAAAAAAGTCGCTTCTTTTTTACTTGTCATACCGCTTTTACTCTTGGCGGCGGATGAATGGTATTACCACTTGGCTTTAAAGATTTTTGTTACTTTGTCATTTAATTTTTTTTTCACTTTGAGCTATTTTATCATTCTTAACAGTTGTCTGTCCCTATAGATTATCCTACCTGAACTAAAAAATGATATTCCACATTGAATCATAATTTGAACCATTGTCGTTTCAAAAAGAGACTAGGCTTCATTTCTATTCGTCATTCTATAACTACCGTAATCGTAGGCTGTTCGGATTATGATTGTTTTTCTCAAAGTTCCATCTCCAAGATTTGCCCAAAAGTTTCTGTTTGTTTTCCATTCTGCAAAATCTGCACAGCCAAAATACATAGTTGCTTTCAACAAAAAAACTTTGCTCTTGACGTGCGCGTCCTTTTTTCAAAAGTATCGAATTACTAACAAACGTGTAATTTAAGTTCCAAAGCTTTCCAAATTTTTTGTCTGTTCGTTGTAGGATAACAAGAAAGGTTGGTGGAATTTTTTTTATGAATTTGAGAATCTGATAAATTTGTGATTTTTCCAACATTTTTCCAATAGCAAACACCAGTCGGGTTGAGCCCCCTGCCGGGGGCTCAACCTCCTGGCTTCTGTTTCTTATATCATACACTTGAATCTCTTATTTTAGAACTTCCCACTTTCCGAGTGCCCGAAATTTCTTTATTCTTTTGTTTTTTGAGTTTTTTGTTTTCAAATTTTCGGAATTTCTGAATACCGTACTTTTTCTAACAGAAGCCTGCCTCTAATAGAGGCTTTTATATTTTTGGCAACTGCAAACGTATTTATTTTCCCGATAATTTCGGTTTTAAGGCACTTTGAGAAAATGGTGGAGATATAGAAGCCCATTTTGAGTTCTAGATGTTTCGAATTTCGAACGAAGATTTATTAAAATTTGAATTCGGAACTTCCCGAGTTTCTTGAATTTTCCGATGATCTCAATTTCCTGAATATCAAAATTTTAATCGAATATTTCGATTCCAGAATTTTTGAAATTCTGGGTTTTTAATAGCCTATTTTTTCATTGCAATTGTAGGGAAGGGGCTACAATGCCTGCATTTTCATAAATAAATCTTGCCCTATTTTTCATAGTTGCAAAATCTCGGGCCGGCCCGCGGGTCGGCCCGTCGAGAATTTCGGCGGCCCGGGGTACCTACAGACGTTGCTTTTTTTGAATTTTTTTCGAAATGTTTGCAATTTTTTCAAAAAATTAGACAAAAACAACCTGTTCTTCTACTATTTCATACTTTCTTAATTTTGTCGAAAAAAGCAACCTTTTTTCTTTTTTAATTCAAAAAAATTTCTCAAATTTTCATTGGAAAATTTTCATTTTCATTGGAAAATTTTTCAATACGTTGAAAGCGCACTCAAAAAAAAATTTCTCGTGGGTAGCGACCGGAATTACTTTCATATATTTTTTGAGTTTTTGAAATCAGTTTTCAAAATGGAATTCCGAAAATCCGAAAATTTGAAATCGGAGAATCCGAATTTTCGACATTTCGAATATCCGAAAATTTCGAAATCGGAATATTCCTAGATTCTAAAATTCCAAAACTTTAGAGCTCGGTATTTCCGACATTCCGGAAAATATTGTCACTTTTTTATGCCTGGTCGGACTTAAAAACCGCATACTGCCCTTCCTAAACCATGTTCTACTGTCCGGACGTGGCCTCAGTTTCAAAGTGTTAGTTCATAAGACACTTTCATCCAGAATTATCATTAAAAACTCCTGCATGATCTGAATCCGAGACCATGGCACTGTGATAAGAAAGAAACTAAAAATCTTAATAAAGCACAAAAATCCTTCAAATAATGATACAGATCCAAACACCTAAAATTTTTAAGAAAATACCATACAAAAAACTCGTAAACTAAACAGAAAAACACTTGATTTGGAAAATTTGAAGTCTAGGAATTTTGAGTAATGTGCCCGAAAACAGAGAATTTTCTTTCTAGCTTTTGCTTGAAAACTTAGTTCAAAAGTTTTTTTGGACTGTGTGAATAGGGACCATTAAAGTAATGTTCAGTGCATTCACACGCTCCTATTTTACCCTTGTTATCTTGTAACTAAATTCAGTTGATTAATGGAGAAAAAATGATTTTCAGAGAAAAATGTTCATGAATACAGCCTCAGAACTTTGCAGAAATATCGGAAAATATTGCCTGTGAAACGAAATACACTTTAACACACATTTACAATAGGGCAAAGAATCAAAATTTGAGTGATTCTCGAAAAAATGAAAATTTCAAAAAAATTGAAATTTGGAAGTTTGAGCTCAAATGCTTGTAGGCAATACTTAGGTATAACTAAAAACCATTTTGCAAAGTTTCGTGAAGTTTTAGTGAGTTTTAGCATAATTTTGAAAATTTCGATTTTCAACTGTATAGGTTCCCTATTAGCTAGAAGGCCCAGGACACCATGGACATGTAGCGCTCGGTAGTCCATGACTACATACTACACACCACTATAGGAGTCCCATGTCCCTTTGAGTTATTCAAGTAAATGTCCCAGACAGACACACACACAGACACACAGAAAAGTTTCCTTAGTAAGAAGTAGATACCGCACTTGCTCTAACAGTACCCTTTTCTATACCTGCACTTTGAGCACAATTATCTCGGTTCCTTCAGAAGATTTCAAAAAGTTGTCAATTGATAAAATATTGATAATTTTATGATAAATAATTGATCTGTTGACACTTTCCTGATAACTTTCACAGAAATCGAGTTCATGGAGCTTAAAGTAAATGGTATGGGTGAGCTTTTAGCAGAGGAAATACGGTAACTGTTTCTCTTGATATCAAACATTTCAAATTTTTTGATTTCAAATGATTGGATTTTTTCAACCAATGTCGTTCCTATTTTTCATTAATTTAAAAATTTTGTGACTTTTAAAAGGTTGCAATCAAACGACAACACCGACCCAGACCGCTAACTTTGAGCTCAATTACCTCGGTACTTTTAACCGTTATATATATTTATTGATAAAGGGCCGAAGCCACTGATATAATCAATGTACAGTAAAAGGTTAGTAATTTGTAGGGTTTAGAATCAAAAAGGGGGTCAGATTTACATAAAAAAGATTAGTTTTAAAAGACTGAGAAGAGATAATGTTGGGGAAGGCTAATTGGGGGAGGGAGTTCCAGCAGGAAATAATTCTTGAGGTAAAAAATTGAGAAGAAATTTTACTGGAGGTAGTTTTCAATTTGGAACGGATATTGAAAGGGTGCCTACGGAGATTAGTAATAGGGGAGGGACAAATAAATAAATCATGATTCAAAATTACTTCACGGGATACTAATACCTTATACAGGAAAACTAAATCGGCAATGAGCCTGCGATATTCTAGAGATTCTAAATTGCAATCATTCAAACAATCAAAGTAAGAGATGTAGGGCTTACTAAATTTACTATAACATCTGAATAAAAATAAGATATTTAAAATTTGTCAACTGATGAAATATTGGTGATATTATGATGAATAGTTTTTTTGTTGACATATTTTTGATTAACTTGCTCAGGACCCGAGATAAATTGGCTCAAACTTGACAGCGTTGGGGCCCTTATAGGTTTCCCTTATAGGTTTCATGGTAACTGTTTCTTTTCGTGTTAAAATATGGAAATTGAATTTTCAAAAATTTTTGAGTTAAAATAACTGGATTTTTAAAGATCATTTTTCAATAAAGTACAATTTTGTTGATTGTAAAAGTTTGAAACCTGGAGAATTCTTGTTGGAGATAGCTTCAAAATTTTTTCACTGTTTTAGAATCAAGTCTCGCCATAAATTCCACCCCCTGAAGATGACACATTACCAATTCAAACACTAGATTTACGCGATTAACCTTGGTGCTTATCTAAGCGGCAAATGGAATTGGAATAAAGAAGAAGAATGGATTCTATAGTGCAATTGCTCTTACAAGCTCAAAACACCCCCCACAACCACTCATTCATCTTCTTTCATTCTCCTCCTGTGTGTTCCTCTCACTTCCTCTCTCTTTTGGTTAAAGTGTCGTAATTGTTTCATGCATTGGTAGAAAAAGGGGACCGCCTCTCCTCTCAAAAACCCATAAATTATTCCAACGGTTGTTAATGAACTGAGGTCCGGAAGTGTAAGGGGAGGAGCCTCGGAAGATGGTTTCCATGAACTTTGGTAACAGATGGGAACAATTTCGAATTCAACTTGTGTCCTCCCGGACTTACCAAGGCGATATTTCTTCCTTCCTTTTGCATATACTATTTTCAAAACATATAATTTTCTAGGCACCATCAAAAATTGTTGTTCAGAGAGACGCAACCGGCACCCCGCCCCAAAATAAATACTCAAAGCACCAGCCACCTTGCAAAACTGAGAAACACAATTTGTAGGTATTCTTCTAACCAACAACCTAGGAGAGCTCCTTTTTCTAGACGTCATAGAATATTCTTTACGTTTTTGTCTCTCATTGTCCCAAAAAAATGAAAAAGCGAGAGGATTTTTTTGGGGGGGGGGGGGGGGGGTCTTAACAAACAAACGTGAGAGATTATGAGACAAATGAGTATAGCTTTCTTGAAAAGTGTAGTGTGAAAATAGTTTCATTCTCAAAATCCATACTACCACTCGACCTTTCTCTATTATATTAATTGTAATTATACCCGCAAAGGGTCACTACTGGGACTAGGAAATCTGTCTTCTAGCGGTTGTTTCGAGAATGACGGATTGCATGGAGAGAGAGAGGGCGAAGTTTGTAATTAGGTTCTTCATTTCATGTCTCGTTTTTCCTCTCTTTTCGGTTTTATTATCTTCAGAATGTAACTTTACTTCAGGAAAGTTTTCAAAAAGTCATTTTCTTATATTTTCGGCTTAATTTGAGTTTTCAAGTTTCAAATAGTTGTGAAAACAGTCTTCGCTTGGAACACAAAGAGTTAATTCCGAAGTTTGAAAAATATGTTACATTGGAAATTTCGAAAACCAGATTCACGATTATTCAAAATAATCGAAAATTCCAGAATTCAGAAATCCCAGACCTTCAAAGTTTTAAATTTCACAAATTTTAACTATTATTAGAAATATTTTCTTTAGAAAAATCGGGATATTCCAGAATCTTGAATGTTTGAGAAGTCAAGTTATTCGGTTTTTATAAAACTCGTTATACCGTCAAACCTGTAATAGAAGAGCCCCTAACTTCCAACTTTGAGCCGATTTATCTAGATTTTTGTGAAAGATATAAAAAATTTGTTAACTGATAAATTTTATCATATTTCAGAAATGTTTTATCAGTTGACAAGTTTTCGATATTTTGCATAGGCATAGAGATAATGAAGGTCAAATTTGGTAATGTGGGGGACCAATTCCGAAAATTCGACCTTTGGCAACTTACACTTTGAGCCCATATATCTCATTTCCTGACCGAGTTATCTGAAAATGTTTAACTATCAAAATGTTTATCATTATATCCAAAATACTTTAGCAGTTGACCACTTTTCACAGGAACCGAGATAAACTGGCTTGAAGTTCAAGGCCAAAAGTAGTTAGCTTTTTTTGTGTTTTACCTTTTTAATTTTTTTCCATCATATCATATTCTCTATTCCCAAAAAAAAACACCCTTTACTATACAGTTTTTGCTTTTGTCGTTTTTCATTCAGCCCATCATTTTCCCTATTTTCCCATTTTCTCCCTATTCTTCATCTCGTTCTCTCACTTTTTTTTCCGAATTTCAATCGCCAATATGTATATTCAAAACTTTCCATTTTCCTCTCTCACCTTGTTTTCGTATACCATGTGTTCGTACAGATTGTGGAGAAAAAAAACAGAATCTCAACACATGTGTTAAGAGTGAGAAAAATAAAATAAAAAGTAAAAGGACGAAACTAGTGAAAAAAGTGTTTGAGTGCCCTCAGAGGAGGGTTCTTAACAAATAGCTCTTTGTGCTAGGGGAGAAGAGAAAAGAGAATCATCCCCTTTTTCCGAATATTTAACCAGACACATGCATCCATTTCATTTTGACCGCCACCCAACACTAGCCTAACTAATTTCGGCATTATTTGGATAGAAGAGGCACTAGATATTATTTGGTTTTGTTTTCAAAACAATTGAAATTAGATAAGTCAGAGAGGATTTCTGATTCATAGGTTTTTGTCTTCCGGTTTGTCTGCAAATGTTTTTTTTTCATCTCTGGTATTCATTCATTTTTTTCCAGTTAATGACGTTGTTGTTATTGTATTTTTTTCGCGCGCTGAAATTTCTTACAAAACACTCTCACTCATTCCACCTGATGAACTTGTAATAATTATACGGTTAAGCGGACGATGGTTAGCACCATCATCATAATTGAGTGGTTAATCTATTGTACGGCCTCTAGGAGGAAAAATGGAGGGAGGAGGGGGTGAGAAAAGAGAAAGTGGAGAGGAAAAATGGAAGAGGGGGAGGGGGGGGGTCTCCCTCTTCATTTACACCACTGACAGTAATCAACTAGTCTTTGTCTATTCTTTTTTTCCTGAACGCAGGATTCCGTGTGTCAAGTGCTCATGAACCGTTGAATTTATTTTTTAAATTGTTGTTTTTTCCATAAATTTATTACCGGTAAGTCAGATCTACAAAAACGTGTTTTCCAGTTGATTTTTGTGCCATTTTGACGCATTTTCACCGGTCTAGAGCTCGGCGGTGAAGTTTCCGATCACTATAAAAATTTTGGAAGGTATAAACACATCTAGATTGAAAATTTCACATTTACAGAATTTTTCGAGAATTCCAAGTATATTTTAGTGATTTGCTTTCTGAAATGCACACTTTTTTGGTTTGTTTTGTACGGAAAACGGGAAAAAAGGGGTATTAGTAGGTAATTTTGGATTCACAAAAGTTTATGGATTAAAAAAAATTGGATTTTAAATAAATTTTTAGTTTTTAAAGAAATTGAAAAAACTGAAAATCCGGAAGTTGCATGCAGTGGAAATCTCATTGTAAAATCTCCTTTTAAAACTTAAAAATCCTGAATTTTGTGGTTTTTTTAAATATCCGAAAAATTTTTAATACAACTTTTTCTCGAAACCCAATTTTTTTGGAATTCGAAATGTTTGAAAATCCAAAATAACCAGCTGGAGCCCGAAAGGGTGTCCTCCAGAAATCGGCGAATTGCTGAAAAACTAGGATTTTTCGAAGATTCTGAAAATACATATTTTTTAATCTAGATCTGTTTTATACTTTCCAGAACTTTCAAAATGGTCGCAAATTTGAAAGCCGAGCTTCAGACACCTGTAATTGACCAAAAATCCACTGAAAAATACGCTTTTTTTTTGACCGATACTGTATTTTTCAAGGTAAAAAATATATGAAAACTAGTCCTCATTATTTTCCCTTCAAGAATATTATTTCAACCTACCCCAAGATGGTATAAACTTTGATTTTGGTCAAGGTAACAATAGAGGAAGAGAGAGAGAGAGGCGAGAACTACTGTAATTAGTTCAATTGCCGGAAAATTGAGAAAAATTTTCGAGAAATTTTCTGCCTTCGAGTGTCAAGAGGTGGCAATTTTTAGTGGTTTTTTCTTTCAGTAGTAATAAAATGCAGGCGGCATTTTTCCCCCTTTCTTCCAGGGACACAAACTAAATTCCTAAACGAACGTCCCCATATTTTTTCTTCTTTCCGTTGTTTTTTTTCTTTTCTCCCCTTTTGTTCCCCATTTACGCACAAACTTGTCACTTTCCCACCCCGTTTTTTTTGCTGGAGCTGAATTCGTTTTCAGATAAAATATTTGTTGTCCATCTTCTCAATTCTCTGAGAAAGAGCATATATTCTTCTCAGAGGAGGCGCCGCCGCTCTTCTCCCATCAGACGAACAACTCAACAAATTCGGGCAGCCTCCCGGGACATCTTCGTCTTCGGGAGGAAAATGTGTCGAATGAATGTGCGAGTCTAAAGAGAGCAATGCTCCTCAGATCTAGATAAGGAAATTCTGTATTGTAAATTTCATTTCGAAATCAGAAGACACTTTGGTCAGATCTGCCTCCTCAAGAACATTGGAAGAAAAAGATGAGCCCAGGCTCTTTGCTCTTGAATATTCATTACTTCTTACTTTTGGCCTTTTCTTGCTTTTTCTTTTGCCCGTCCCATATTTCTTGCATCTAGTACATTTTTTTGCTGCTGGTGCTGTAAATAAGAACTTTTGGGGCGGAAAAGCGTGGGCACTTCCTCCCGAATCCCTCCTCGATGTTCTTCTTCTTCTTCTTTCCCGAGGCTAAATTTCATTTTGGATGCTCTTCTTTTTTCATCGAGCCGAGGATTTGTCTATTCCATCATCATTTTTTTTATATTGCCAATCCAATCCAATTTGAATTAACTTGTACTAAAAGTGCTGAGGGACTGCGCTAACTGGGTTTTAGCGCGCGGGAAGAGAGTACATCAGAATTTTAGATATCCAGAAGGTCCACAGTCTGGCCTATTATAACTTCAAAAGCTTTTTTCTGTTCATGTTCCATCTCTAGAAGAGCTTGAAGGACCCTCCACAAAAAGGTCGGCTCAACTCAAAAAACGGCTATTCATCAATTCATTTTTTATTTTCAGCCTCTAATAAAATAAAAAAGGGTGACCCGCACTCCTGACAGATTCGTACCAGATAAAGCAAAACATACTCAAAAAAAAAATCTTTCAAATCTATCCCAAAAATCTGCAAGAGGAAAAAAGAGACATAAAATTCGTTTTGCGGCATAGCCCTCTCTGTCTATCCCCAACGTTTTTGCCCTTTTTTCATCGCTCTTCCAACTTTTCCCTGTTCCACTTTCACATTTTCATATTGGAAAGTAGAGAATATTGCTTTTGGTCTATTGGGAGAAACCACTGTTGGCTCATTTCGCTTTTCAGTATTGTATGTACAGTAAGATGGACAAAAATTTATTTTTCAGTCCATTTTCGGTTATTTGAAAATCTAGGAAAGTGTAAAACAGACCTGGAAAGTGTAAAACAAATTGACGAAAAACTGAAAAACTAGAAGTTTTTGAAAAATACTAGTGCAAAGTTGTCAATCTAGTGCAAAGTTGTCAATCTAGGTATGTTTTACACACTTCTGAATTTTCAAAACGATCGGACAAGCCCCAGACTCATTGAAATAATTGAAATCAACTGAAAAATATTTTTTTGGAAATCTCATTGACCGATTGTGTGTACCGTAAACACTCTTATAGAACACCACCCAAGCAATCAACTTTGAGCTCAATTATCTCCATTCCTGTTAGAAATATCTAAAAGCCGTCAACTTACAAATTGTTTATCATAATATCAGCAACATTTTATCAGTTAACCACTTTTTGATACCTCTCATGGCTAGTGAGATACATGAGCTCAAAATTGACAGTTCGGGTAGCTTTCCATTATAGTGCTTACGGTATTTTCTTCTCAGAGTTCTATCCATGATTGTCCTCTATCTATCAGTTATTCAGCACCTGATGAATTTTAGACCTCGAGGTCTGACAAAAAGTGTATTCAACATATTGTTTCTCGTTTTTTGGGCCTCTTTATGTCTACTTTGCCATTCAGCGTTTTTGCATAATCGCTTTTTCTCGTTTTTTTCTCTCATTTCCATCCAAATATAAACCTCAACTTTTGTATTCCAGGGGAAATCAGCAACCATTATACCATTCTATAAAGACAGCATGCCGGAGTCTGCGGCAGACTCATCCAGCGATGAGGTAGGACTGAAGGACCATCCAGAAGTGACTATATCCTATTTTTCTTTTAATTTTCAAAATTCAAATTTTTCCAGCACGATTGGCACGACGAGAAGGAAGACATGCTGATGATGGTGATGGTGGTGTTGCTCATGTTGCTCTCTGTCGTTATCTGGGTAGCGTTTTGTGTGGCCGTCCGCAAAACGGCGCGCAAATTCATTGAATTGAAAAGGCAGAGACGAAGACAGGTACGCTTTAGTTGTCAGGGATTACACACTTCTTTCTAACTGGTATATACATATTCATATGTATGTTTTATCCGCTACGCTCTACTTGGAAGCGGCTTCATGGAAACGAAACATGTGTTAGGTTTTATATCTATCTACAAAATCTGAGATTAGGAATGGACCAACTAGAATTTGATCTGTCAGATGTTTATAATTCTTCCAGGCACTAATAACAGCAGCAATCAACCGTGCAGCTTCCACAAATGAAGCGGACCGTCATAATGTGCTTCCGATTTATATAACCACATTGGCACATGAACTCAATGTGAGTGTTCAATTCGCTAGCGGGACAAATAACAATGGAAACAAATTGTTTCAGGTATTTGGAGCAAGGGAAGAGGAGTTGCCAACATATGAAGAAGCATTATCAATGAGTTGCACTCCGAGTCCAAATCCAGTTGCTCCATCGAACAACAGAGATCGGTAAGTGATCCAAAAAAGTTCACTTTCTTATTAACACCAATAGCTTAGCATACCTACACCTTCCCTTTACTATGATCACTAATCCATTTTCTCAATTACAGCGTGCCACCGTACAAGCCACGGTCTGGAAAAGCTGGTGGCCGAGTGCTCAGGTAGGGTAAAGTTTCGATGTTTTCTAACTCATCTTTGATCTTCTAATAATGTGTGAATTGCGTGTGATTTGTATTTTTCTTTATTCCATTTCACGAAATATGGTCAATTATAAAATATGGAGTGAACATTGGTATAAAACGAGGGTTTCTTGAAGTCGCAATTTTGAATCAACTTATTTTAAATAAATTGTTCCTCAAAAAATTAATGAACAGATATTTACTAACAAAATATTCATCACAACGTAAAAGCTAATTAACCAATTTGCTCGTTTTCGAAAATTTCCAAAATAAACAGAAAAAAAGTTCCGGTCAATAAAATATACAAATACTATGTATTTCTCAAGTGATTTTCGGTTATTTTTGACCATTTTTAAGAATTTGTAGCTTTGCTATCAAGTTTCCCATTACTTTGGCACATGCGGAAAATGTGAAACAGACCTAGATTTGCATTCACGGAATTTTTCAAAATGCTCTAGTTTTTCAGCAATTTGCCGATTTCTGAAAAACACCTTTTTTTTAATTTTCAAAAAAATCGGCAAAAAGCTGAAAAACTAGGAACTTTCAAATTTTTTTTTGTATAATTTTTTAAATTTAGGTCCGCTTTACAACTTCCAAAATTTTGAAATTGATTGGAAACTTGACAGCCGAGCTCCAGACTTCTAAAAATAGTCCAAATTAGCCAAAATCAACCTAAAATCATGTTTTTCTAGATATTGCTAACCGGTACTGTGAATTGAGTCAAAATTAAGAATTTCGGAGTAATTCTATTTCAAATAATTTTTGCGAAATTGAATTTGTCCGATTGCATTAATCAGCCGTTGTTGGACTATAAAAGTTTTATGATTACCAATCACCAGAGTTTTAAATTTGAAAAAACCTCTAAACAAATTCACATACAAAATTCCTCAATTCCAGAATCGCACCAGACCGCCCTGGCTCCATCCCAACGATAGTTCTCCCGCCAAGCTACGAGAGCTCGGTTCGTCACGAAGCGATGCTCTCGCCAGGAGCTCGAGTACATTCGTCGCCGGTTCCCACCTCATCGAACGCCGCTGCACCGAGCACTTCCACTTCTCCGCCTATCTACACCATTTCTGGAAATATGCACATCACGGAATGCTGAAATCCTTTTTTTTATTATTTTCTCTTTCTCTTTCTGCGCACATTTCACATTTCATCAATCTGAATACGGTTATTACCATTTCATAAGCTTTTCTGGGTCAGTCTTCTGATTTCTGGAAGCTTTTGAAAAAAAAATCTACGGTTTTTCTGAACACTGAAATCCGTTTTGTCAATACATTTCTACTTAATTCTAATCACTCCTCGTGTGTTCCCATTTTTTGTACATTTTTGCACTAATTATCTCTTTCCCAGCCATGTCTATACTCCTATATATATGATTATTACTTTCCCTCTTCTCCCAGTCAGCAAAATTGTACGGTTTGCCATTTCTAGTTTGCACCAAAACAAAACTTCTTACACGCCACTTTATATGATTGTAATATTGCCATTCGTTCTTGATCATGTATAGAATAAATTGGTTTGTTTTATTGAAGTTCAAACATACAGGTCACTCGAAAAGCTATAAACTAGTGTTTTTACACGATTTAATCAACTGATAACAAATTTTATTAGTATAATTCTCGCTTTTCTCACGTGCACTTCAAAATGTCGTTACCAAAAAACATTGATACCGAACAAAGTATTTGACCTCCCTCAAAATAATGTTCTCTTCGAAAAAAAATCTTATGGATACACGTAGGAACATCACTTATCAGTATATCACCCATAAATAATATACCATCAAAAACTAACAGGGTCGTATCATCAAAAACATTTCCTTCCCGATTCGCACGATGTCAAGAGTACTCCCCAACCGGTTGGAGCGACACTTTGTTGTTTTTCGCAATCTTCAGAGAACATTTACTGTTATCAGCCACCCACCTCGTGACTTTCAAAGATAGGTAAATGCTTTTAATAGATTTTTCTTCGAAGATCACATGTGATCAGTTCCCTGTATCAGAAAACTATTTGTTCTTTTTCATGCGTGGTCATGTAATCGTTAGTCGCTAACATTTCTTTCGAATTAATATCAGTTGATTGAATACATATCCATTGATATGCATATTATCTTATATCTATTGATATGCAAATTCAGTGACAATAGCTGCTATTGTTCATATCTCACCATTTTTTGATAGATATCGCTTTCTTGGCTTTCCGCTTCATTGTATAAACTCAATTCTGTTGCAGATCGTACATTTCGAAAATGAACCAATCGGACCAAAAGAGTAAGTTTCATGGCTCCGAGCTTCACCTAATTATTCTTTTTTACAGAGGACTTCCGAACGCTGTACCAGGAAATTAAGGATCAACAAAATGAGACCAGAATCAATTGCATGAGACAAAACTACGATAAACTTCCGGCATGGTCCAAGCAAGAAGTAGACAAGGGAATTGGAGGATTTCAACAAGACTCATCAGGTATTTATTGGGTATTTTTCAAAATATGTCCACAGATAAATGACAATATTATGGAAAATATGAAAATGTTGTTGATTCTATGACCAGCATTTTATCAGTTATTAGATTTTCGGTATCATTTATGAGAATGGAGATAGTTGAGTATAATGTGCTCGTAGACAATGAAACTTGTGATAGAAAAGACCTCCGCACTGTCAAATTCGAGCTGAAGCTTTCGGCTCAAGTGCAAAATATCAAGAATGGGTCACTTAATAAAATGTTGTTGATATTTTTTACCTAAAATTATCTTTAAAATTTTCAGGTTGTCTAAAATCTCTTTGTGAAACCATGAAACAACGCCTCGATGAGAACAAGCAAACGTTTATGAGAGAAAATGCCGAGAAACTTCCGTCCTGGTCCAAATTTTGATAAATGGTAAGCAATTTTTATTTTTTTAAACATGAATTTTATTAACACCTATTTACAGAAATACTTTAAATTTTTACTTTTTCTTTTTCAGGATTCCGGTCGGCTAGAAACATCTCAATATCACTATTTCTCGGAGCAGAGGATAAACGTGTAATGTTATTATTATTCAAAAGCTAGATTTTCTATACAATATTAAACAAACATTTTTTTCTTTTTTCAAATAAAAACATTTCCCTTGGTGTGTTGTACTCAGAATTCAATATAATTTCATAAAGCATTTTTTCAAAAGCTGAAACATTTTAATTTTATATTTTTTTCACGATTTTCCAGATTTCTTTGAAAAACTTTTTTTTTGAGAATAAGTTTGCAATATCAAATTTCATCGAAATTTGAGTATAAAAAAGCAAATTTCATGCTTCTAAAGAATCTAGGACTTGAGAAAATTGTCTCAGAAAACGCTGCTTTTGCACTGAAAAGGCGATTTTTGGTAGTGAAACTGATATAACTCGGCTAAAACTGGCGGGTGGATTCTGAAATTTTCAGTGATGTCTAGATAGGCTATCTCTAACATATCCTGGAATTTTCATCAAAATCTGGGTCTGTGAGGTGTTGAGTGGTAGATCAAATTTGGTCTCGCGAATTTTTTGGCGGGAAAACGCGCAGAATAACAAACAAAGAAGAAAAGAGAGGTATTGGCATCGATTTTCTTGAAAGAGCGTTGCTAATTTTGATTTTCTTATTTTTCTTGACGCTTTTTGGAAGATTTTTCAGGAATTTCATTTTCTCGTTGCGCTCGTAAACTGTCTACTCGGAATTGCATTTTTCTTCGCGCACTCTTGTTTCTTATTTTTCAAATATTTTCTCTCTCAAATCATTGAAATTTTTCTTTTCCAGATACTTATGAAATGAGTCAACTGAATAGGGCTCGTACCCAGGCCATATTCAGAACCTCCAGGCGATCCTGGATGGCAATGAGGTCGACGGAAGGAAGAACTACTACGACTTCCATTGCATGGTTAGTGTATTTCTCATTCGTGAAGCTTCATTTTTGAAAAAAATTTTGAGTACTTTATCACGGTATTCAAACTAAACATTCTTATATACAAAATTTGATTTTCAGACAACCTCAGTCACCGTGCGGCCGCATGTGGGTGCGATGGGAGCTGGAGCAATGATAGCTGGAGAATGGGTATGCTTGAGATCAAAAGAAAATCAATAAAGAATACTTTCAGATCTGGAAAACGAGTGAGCTCCCCAGCCAATTGAATTGGGCTTGTATCCTCAGCCATTCTCAGATCCAATGAATCTGATGGCGATTGAGGTTGTAAACGACGTCGAAAAGGAAAATAAAGAAATCGGACTGCAAAGCATGAAGCATGAAAAATTGATTCAACACGGAAAAGAAGATCATCTGACAAGGAGAAAAAAACAAAAAAGAAAAAAAATAAGAAAACTGAAATATGAATTGGATCTCGTGGGCGATTTAGGATGTAAACGAGGTCGATTAAACGGAAAAGAAGACCATCTGACAAAGGAAAAGAAGATCAGCTGACAATTACTACGGCCTTCACGAAAATAATGGTGGAACGCAAAGAAATGAAGTTGAAAACTGCAATGATAGCTGGAGAAGTGGTACGTTTGAGATTACGAAAAAATGATAACAAAAAATTTCAGAATTGAAGCACGAAACAGCTCCCCAGTCAATTGAAAAGGGCTTGTATCCTCAGCCTTTTTCAGATCCACTGAATCAGATAGCTATTTGGGATGTGAACGGAGTCAACAAGAAAAATAAAGGAATCGATCTGCAAAACATGAAGGGAGGAAAATTGATTCAACACGGAAAAGAAGATCAGCTCAGAAGGGGTCTGCTATCGGAGGTGGAGCAAGCGTGGTATGGAGAAATGGTGGGTTTGAGAGCAAGAGGAAAATGAATAAGGAAAATTTTCAGATCTGGAAAGCGACACAGATCCCCAGCCAATGAATTGGGTCTGTATCCTCAGCCATTTTCAGACCCATTGCGATTTTGGTTGTAAACCAGAACAACGATAATAGCGGGAGCAGAAGAAATGAAGTACAATATGGAAACATTAAAAAAGGACCATTATCAATGACGATTTTGGTTGTGAACGAAGACAATGATAATGGTGAAAGCGAAAGAAATGAAAATACGAAATGAAAAAATGGATGCCGAACAAAGAAGAGGACCAGCCGAAGAAGACAAAGAAATAAGAACGACTAAGTTGAAGCTCTTCTGATGGCTCCACCTGTCCCAGCTCCCAGGAGATTCGTAGCTGAGAAGTATCCACCACCAGCGACCTTCCCGGGTGCCCCATATTTGGATCCCGACACTGCAACGGCTGCCGAAATCCTCAAATTCGCCCATAGGGTAGAAGATCTCAAGGAGAATGGATGGCTGCCGGTGCCAATCTTCACTATGAAAACTGGAACCGAAGAAGAAATTGCTCAGTTGAAGAAGCAATTCGACACCACTTCGATGGGTTGAACAAAGTTATCGGATTCGATTTCGGAAATTGACCGTAGAGGCTCTGAGCAAATTGACTCCGGATTATCCATTGATCCTACTTCGCAACATCCCAAGTCAATCCTTCTTCAATTGTCACACTCTCATCAACAGCGAGAGCGATCAGGAGCAGCCGAAGCATTGGCGTTGCTATGGTTATCGTCATTATGTTCGACTTCACCAGTTCACCGCTAATTGCAAGATAATGATGAAGGCCAGTGAGCAAGGTCTTACCATAAAATCTTGGAAACCTCGGATGATTCTGAGAAGATTCTGAATGTGCTCAAGTTGAAGTATTTTAAAGATCGTATCGCGATGGGAGAGGATTCGATCGATCTGCAAACATTGTTGCTTTTGGTTCCAATATGGACTTACACAAGGAACAAATCTTCCCGAAGCAAGCGAAGGTGAGTAGATTTTTGTACTTCCTCCAATAGAACGTTTTCTCGATCCCTGTAAGAATTTTCAAAAACCTGTGAACTCATAAACTGTTCTTCATGATATCTCCTACACTTTGGTAGTTTACAGATCTTTGATATCTCCTACAGCACCTGAGATAATTGAGTTCAAAGTTTTAAAAGTCCTAAACTAACCCTTACGCTAATTCTCACCCATTTCATTCTCCAGGAAGTCAAGATGTTCCCGAGTACCCTGGCACCCGCCGGAGAGAACAACCCTACGAATCTATTGGAGGATTGAACAAGCCTCAGATGTTTCTCGAATTCCCATGCTGCAGAACTCCAGCTATTTTTGAGATTACTAACCTTGGCTCAATCAACCACAACATCGGACCAGGAGACTGCCTTTGGTTCGGAATCCCGCTCGAGTTCTCCGGAGCCTTCCAGAAGCTTCTCAAGAAGAAGCTCTACCCAAAAGGAAAGCAGAGAGCCAAATTGTACGACTACGAGCACTGGCCAAGCGAGGCGGACTGCGTTCAATATGGAATCCCAGTGCAGAAGTTCATCCAAAAGCCAGGAGACACAGTCTACGTTGGAATTGGAACGTACCACTGGGTGCAATCGCTCGGATTCACCACCAATGTCTCGTAGAACATCGGCCATCCAACCTTCAACCAACTCACCCACACCGCTGTTATCAACGATAACTACATCGCCAACTTGGCGATTCCCCTCATCGGTTTGAAAACCACCATGTGGAATATGATTATGGACAAGTCGGTGGAATTGGATCAACCGACAAAGGCGATTGTGAAGAGGATTCTGATGAGGTGAGTTGGCTGCCGACGACTAAACTATTTTAGCAAAAAATTTGACTTTCAGATCTCTTTTCAATTCCAAGAGAGACTACAAACACCCCAAGAAGGAGAAGCTTCAAGTCATCTACGATGATGCTGAATCCCCGTTCAGCGATGCTTCAATATGAAGTGTAAGGCGGAATTGTTTAACCTCATCCCTCTCGTGCCTGCCAAGGACATCCCAGAGGTGATAAGGATGCAGCACAAGGATACTGATGCCGCTTCTACTGTCACCAATACTTAGGAGAACTGCCATTGTTTTGGATCTCTGCGCACAATCCTGTCCACCGCCTACGACAAATTCAAAATATCAATTTCTTTGTCTAAATATTCTTGTGTATTTTTTAAATTAATATCAGCATCTCTAACCCACACCGCCTCTAGTTGTTTTTTTTTCTTCTATATTTTATTATCAAATCATCTCGATTTTCATCGAAAATTTTTTGTTTAAAAATTAAAAAAATAAACAAAAAACAACATTCTCCTCTCGCTTTCAGAAAAAAAAGGAATCTACGAATATGATTTTTTTTCCGATGTATTCATTCCCTTCTGCCCTCCCAAGTTGGGTAGATTAGGCTTCTTCGATCCTCCGATGGATTCGTAGGACCAGGATAGCAGGCCGTGCTTCCGGTCTGAATTCTGAACACGCCCGCCAGTTTCAGCCGTTTCAGTACAAAACAACGATTTTCAAAAACGATTTTCTCAAGTCCTAGGACGTTTTAATGTTTTTCTCAAAAACAACAAGATTTTTGATTTTTGATTTTTCTTCACGACTTTAAAGATTTATTTGAAAATTGAAAAAATTATTTTCCTGAGAAAAAATTTGAAATATCAATATTCATCGAATTTAAAGGCATAAACAACAAATTTCATGCTCTGAAACGTCTTAGGACTTGAGAAAATCGTCTTTGAAAATTGCTTGTTTGCACTGAAACGGTGATTTTTAGTACTGAAACTAATATAACTCTAGCGGGCGGATTCTAAAATTTTCAAAGATGTCTAAATAAACTATCCCTGACATATTCTGAAATTTTCATCAAAATCTGGGTCTGTGAGGTGTTGAAGTTCCCCATGTTAGACTTGCCAAACCTCATTTTTTGTGGTAGATCAAATTTAGTACAGCGAATTTTTTTGCGGGAAAACGTGCAGAATAAAAAACAAAGAAGATAAGAGAGGTATAGATATCGACTTTTTAAAAGAGCGTTGCTGATTTTGATTTCTTATATTTTTTGACCCTTCTTGACTGGGGTAAAATTTTTGAGGAATTTTATTTTCTTGTTGCGTTCGTAAACTGTCTACTCGGAATTACATTTTTCTTCACGCACTCTTGTTTCAAATCATTGAAATTTTTCGTTTCCAGATACTTATAAAGGCAGCCAAATGATCAGGGTTTATTCCTCAAACCCTACTCTGACCCTTTGAACCTTCAGGCGATCCTGGATGGCAATGAGGTCGACGGAAGAATGAATTACTACGGCATCCATGTAATGGTAAGTGTATTTCTCAATCCGGAATAGGGATTCAAAAAAAACTGTGTGCTTTATTACAATTTTCAAACTAACATTTCTATAAAATAGAAACTTTGTTTTCAGGCGACGACGGCATCGTGCGGCTGTCTGCTGTTGCAATGAGAGCTGGAGGATGGGTATGTTTGAGATCAAAAGAAAATCAATAAGAAAAATTTTCAGATTTAAGGTACGAAACTGCGATTTGAGTTGTAAACGAAGTCGATGATGACAAGGAAAATCAAAGGAACGAGCTCAAAAACGCAAAAACCGAAATCCAATGGATCTTCAGGCGATTCTGGAGGGAAGCGAAGTAGATGGAGACAATGAATAAAAATGAAAGGAACGAAAATCGGAATGCCAAAAAAAAAAGAGGAAAAGGGAAATGATTTGCTATTGAAGCTGCGGATCGAAGCCGCGAAAAAATGAATTACTTCGACCTGCATGGAATGGTTAGTAATTTGATCATTTTTTTTATTACAATTTTTTACTTGAAAACCGTTGATTATTTCAGTACGGTTTTCAAACTAACAGTTATAACAAGCAAAATTTCTTTCAGACAACGCCGGTCATCAGGCCGCTATTTGCAGCTGTGATCGGAGCTGGAGCAATGACAGCTGGAGAAGTGGTAGGTTCGAGATCACGAGAAGAAAAAATATATACATTTTCAGATCAAAGAATGAGACAGCAAAGGTTCCAAGTTTGGTCCCCAGCCAATTGTGCCCCATGGGTGATATCAGTTGTAAACGAAGCCAACGAAAACAAGAAGAATGAGGGAATGATGCTTCGGAACGGGAACATGGCTGGAATCGATTCAAAATTAGGTCCCCGCCAATTGGATCTGATTAGCGATCTAGGATGTAAACGAGGCCGACGAAAACAAGGAAAACAATAATAGAAGCTCCGAAATGTGAACATGGCTGGAATCAGTTCAAAATTAGGTCACCAGCCAATTGAGCATTATGGGCGGTATAGGTTGTAAACAAGGCAAACAAAAACAAGGAGAATGAGGGAATGATGCTTCGGAACGGGAACATGGCTGGAATCGATCCAACGTTAGGTTCGCAGCCAATTGAGCATTATTGGCGGTATAGGTTGTAAACGAGGCAAACGAGAACAAGGAGAATGAGGGAATGATGCTTCGGAACGGGAACATGGCTGGAATCGATTCAAAATTAGGTCCCCGCCAATTGGATCTGATTAGCAGTGTAGGATGGAAACGAGGCCGACGAAAACAAGGAAAACGAAAAAATGGAGCGGCAAAAAGTGGACATGGCTCGAATTCATTCCAACCAAAAACGAGAACTAGCTGAAGAGGAAAAAGAGAAAAGATGCCGGAAAGAGAAACTAAGAATAGTACAGTATGTTAACAAACTTTCCCCTCCCCCCCCCCCCCACTTATTTTAATGGAAAATTTGGCACTGTTTGATATTCCCCCCCCCCCCCTGAACATCTGTTGTAAATTTCAAAACTAGCATATGTTGTTATTGCTCTGATGGAATGTCACTCGATACTTCCATTTTGAACTCAATTATCGCGGCTAGAATAAAAATTGAGCTTGAAATGCTTGTATAGAGTGACGTGTGATTGTGAGCGATGAAGCCCCCCCCCTCCTATAAATTTCAAAATTCCAAGCTTGACACTTCCATTCCAGTCCGTAAAAGTACTGATCAGCCTACAATCTCCAATTTTCCCTATCACTATTTTCTCACATCAGTTTTACCAGGAACTTTTCAAGACTGAAAATTTCAATAATTCTGTCTGAAAATCATTTCCGTTTGCATGTGTGTATTCAATAAAACAGTTTTGTATTGAATAAAACAGTATTGAATAAAACAGTTTTATTCAATATTCAATGTTCAACTTCAGAAAAGCCAATTCAAATATACATAGACAAAGGTTCCGCTGATTTATATATGAAGGTATTTCCATCTACAGCAGCCCTGGAAACTCAGGGGCATTACACCATATTTTGCTAGTTACAGCTATTTCGTGTCTTAGAATTGTACAACAGTGCCTTCTAAACTGGACTTCTGTTATGGTATCTCAGCGAAACTATATTTTCTAAAACAATCATAGTGCTCCTCATCAAGCATTCACAGTAATTTGTTAAGAGGGGAATGATTTTTGAACTATCAGAAACTTTCAGTCAAAAAAATTACTGTGATGTCTTGTCTAGAACGGCACATGCCAAAGTTTTCATAAACATCCTGAATTGCATTGAGTACGCAAACACACTCACGCGCAAGTTACCAATCGAATACATTGGCTTTCCTTTCTTTTTTTTTTCTGTTTTTCGCCACGCTGAAAGCTCTCTCACTTGAAATTTGTTTCGTTTTAGAAAATATACTCATCCTCAAAAAAATTGATTCTGCTGTGCTCTAGACTTGTCACACCTTATTTTTTTGGTAGATCAAATTTGATCTCGCTAATTTTTTGGCGGAAAAACGCGCAGAGTAACAAACAAAGAAGAGGAAAGAGCATTTCTATTGATTTTTTTATAAGAACGACGATAATTGTTGTTATTATTGTTTTTCTTGACAATCCTCGAATGGTTTTTTTTGAGAATTTCATTTTGTTGCTGTGTTCGTAAGCTGTTTACTCGAAATTGCATTTTTCTTTCAGCACTGCCGTTTCTCATTGTTCCCATCAAAATATTTTCTCTCTCAAATCATTGAAAATTTTCTTTTCCAGACACTTATAAAGGCAGTCAAATGAATAGGGTTTGCTTCCCAAACCCTACTCTGACCCATTAAATCTTCAGGCCATTGCAGCTGGAGGATGGGTAAGTTTGAGAACACGAGAAAAAAATGGAAATTGAAATTTTCAGACTTGAAGAATGAGACAGCGATTTGGGTTGTAAACGAAGTCGAAGATGACAAGGAAAATCAAAGGAACGAGCTCAAAAACGCAAAAACCGAGATCCATTGGATCTTCAGGCTATTCGGGATGGAAAAGAAGTACAGGGTGGCTTTTAATTACCCGCACACAACTTTGGCGCCATGGTTCTCGGTGCTGGCGCGCATTTGATGAATCAAATTTCCCAAACTGATTAATTGGTTCATAATTGACATGTTTGCCAAGTTTCAGCTTTATTGGTTAAGTTTCAGCTAAATGGCAAGACCTAACGTCCTTCATGCGACTGTCATCAGTCTGTTGAGGTAGGGCGCTAGTCGAAACGAGGTCTCCAAACGCCTTGGCATCGCAGACATGTGGTTTTTTGAAACTATCAAAACATTCACCAAGTCTGGATCTATATTTGGTCGCATTGTGAGAGTATGAAAAGCAACGGTGTTATCTCCAGAAGAGGTCGAAGCTGTTCGAGATCAAACCAGGAGTTACCTACATAAATCCCTCTGAAAATGGGCCACGTTTATGCTTATATTTTGGGTATTAGTTTAAAAGATAGACCGAAAAAAGTTTGATCTGAAATGCTATTGTGCTGTAGAATACGTCATCTTGTCGGAGAGCAATAAGCAATAGCGTCTGGAGGAGGCTAATTTTTTTCTTGATGGCACGCAGTGAGGTGACCACTTGGGGCCGGTTTTCTTTGACGAGCAGTGGTTCACGATTGAAGCCGAATTCAAGTCTCAAAGTTATTGTGTGTTAGCCAAGGATATCAATAAAGCTTCTGAGAAGGAAAACCCCATTCCAGGAGTTTTCCACCCTGCCAGCATTACGGTTTTTGGTGCGATATGCTCAAATTTCAAATTTTATAGAACAAAACGTCCGTATGACCAAGGAAGTGTATATTGAGCAAATATTGAAGAAGCACCTGATCCCACGCACTAAATGCCACTTTTGACGGGAACTTTTGGTTCACCAACATGACGGAGCGCCAGCCCACACCGTCAACTTCATTCAGCCGTGGTTTGAGGCGCACCTGCCTGAGGGGACAAATGGCCGGCCTACTGGCCGGGTTTGAAACCCCTGGACTATTGCTTTTGGAATTTTGCAGAAAAAGGTCTGCTCAAGACTCCATTCAAGTTTCGAGATTCTGGGAGAAACAATTTTCCAGAAATGGGGCAAAGTTACGACCGTGCCACCATCAACGTCTACCCAAGAGGTCTTCAGACCGTAACTAAGGCGAACGATGACTGAATCGAAAAATTCTTTCTGATAATAAATTTTGTACGTTCAAGTAAATATATTGTTGAGTTTCATCCGTTTTCGGCTTCTAGTTTTTGAGAAAAACTCATTCAAAGATGTGCGGGTAATTAAAAGCCACCCTGTAGATGATGACAAAGAAAGGAAAGGAACGGCGACAATCGAATTCTGAAATTATTGGACCAAAATCAAGAGGAATAGCTGAGAAGAAAAAAAAATCGAAATGCCAAACTCAAGAAGTAAATGACAAAAGAAAATGAGAAAAAAAAAGAAATGATTTGATATTGATGCGCAGCTGCGGATCGAAGCCGCGAAAAAATGAATTACTTCGACCCTCATGGAATGGTTAGTGATTTCATCATTTTGTTTGTTAGATCTTTTAACTTCAAAACTGTTGGATAGCGTCTAAGGGTTTTCTAAGTAAAAGTCCTAATAAACGAAATTTCATTTTCAGACAACGCCGGTCATCAGGCTACCACATGCATCTGTGATAGGAGCAGGAGCAATGACAGCTGGAGAAGTGGTAGGTCCGAGACCACGAGAAAAATCTAAAACAACAATTTTCAGACACAAAGAAAGACACTGCAAAGGTTCAAAGTTAGGTCCCAAACCAATTGATCCACGTGGGCGATTTAAACGAAAACAACGATAATGGCGGAAGCGGAAGAAATGAAGTACGCAATGGAAAAATAAATAAAAAATATCAAGAGTGATTTTGGTTGTGAACGACAACAACAGTAATGGTGGAAGCCGAAGATATTGAATACGAAATGAAAAAAATTCCAAAAAATGGACCACAAACGGAAAAGAGGACCAGCAGAAGAAAAGAACGAAATAAGACGCCATAAAATAGTGATAAATAATACGGAAAGTATGTTGCCCCCAGCCACAATGTTTTAACCAAGAAAATTGAGCTTAAAATGCACGTGCTGGGATGATTTATAAGATCATAAGCGTTTGTGAGCGATGAAGCCCACACCCCCCCCCCCATAAATTTCAAATTCCAAGCTCGCCACTCCCACCCCAGTCCATTAAAGTACTGACCAGCGCACAATCTCCAATTTTCCCCATCATTATTTCCACAGCTTTTCCAAGAACTTTTCTAACCCAAAATTTCCTATAATTCTGTCTCAAAATTGTTCTCGTACGCATGTCTGTGTGGCCAATAAAAAGTTGTATTCTATATTCAATGTTTTAGTTTAAAAAAAGTATTCCAATATACATAGAAACAAGGTCCGTTGAACCATATATGCCGGTTTTTTCATGTACAGCAGTCCTAAAAATTCAGGGAATTTATTTAGGCCTCAGAATTATATAAAAGTGCCTTCGAAACTGGACTTTTGTTTTGGAATTCCAGCAAAATTATATTTTCGAAAATAATCACAGTCCCCTCACCAAGCATTTACAGTAATTTGTTGAGAGGGGCATGATTTTCAAACTACCATTTCGAACAAATTTTGACAAAGTTTATTTTGACGTAGTGTGAAACAGAAATTTTCAGTCAAAAAACTACTGTGATATCTTGTTCTGAATGGCACATGCTAAAATTTTGAAGAACTGCCTAAATGGTGTTGGGTACGCAAACACACTCACGCGCAAGTTACCGATCGAATACGTTGGCTTTCCTTTCTTTTTTTTCTGTTTTTCGCCACTTCGAAGGTTTTCCTATTTGACAATCATTTTTTCAGAAAACATACTAATTCTCCAAAAAAAATCAATTCTGCCTTGCTTTCGACTTGCCACGCCTCATTTTTTGGGGTAGATCAAATTTGGTCTCGCTAATTTTTTGGCGGGAAAACGCGCCGAGTAACAAACAAAGAAGAGGAAAGGGCATTTGTATTGATTTTTTAAAAGAACGACGATAATTGTTGTTATTATTGTTTTTCTTGACAATTCTCGAATAGTTTTTTTTGAGAATTTCATTTTGTTGCTGCGTTCGTAAGCTGTTCACTCGAAATTGCATTTTTCTTGCAGCACTGTCGTTTCACATTGTTCCCGTCTAAAGATTTTCTCTCTCAAATCATTGAAATTTTTCTTTTCCAGATACTTATAAAGGCCGCCAAATTAATAGGGTTTGCTCCCCAAACCCTACTCTGACCCATTAAATCTTCAGGCCATCGCAGCTGGAGGATGGGTGGGTTTGAGAGCAAGAAAAAAAAATAAATTAGAAATAATTTCAGATTTGAGGTGCGAGACTGCGATTTGGGTTGTGAACGAAGTCGATGATGACAAGGAGAATCAAAGAAGCGAAGTCCGAAACGCAAAAACCGAGATCCATTGGATCTTCAGGCGATTCTGGATGGGAACGAAATAGATGATGACTAAAAAGGAAAGGCAAAATTCGAATAGTGAAAATATTGGATCAAAATCAAGAGGAATAGCTGAGAGGAAAAAAATGAATCAAAAAGCGCGGGAAAGCGAACTATCACGACCTCCACGTAATGGTAAGTTGATCCCTCATTCATAAAAATGCTTTAAAAAAACCGTAAAGTAGTTTATTACGGTTTTCAAACTGATAAGTTCGAATAAGCAAAAATTAATTTTCAGACTGCGCCAATCATCGTGCGGCAGATTGCAGCTGCGATTGGAACTGGAGCAATGATAGCTGGAGAAGTGGTAGGTTTGAGACCACGGGGAAAACTTATAATGAAAATTTCCAGATTTGAAGAACGAGTCAGCTCCCTGGCCAACTGAATAGGGCCTGTACCCTCAACCATTTTCAGACCCATTGGATGTCATGGGCGATTTAGGTCGTAAACGAGGTCAACGAGGAAAATATAGGAATCGAACTCCAAAACACGAAGGAAGGAAATTTGACTACAAACGGATATGAAAACATTCGACTTATGGATTCGAGAAGAAAAAAAGGACTATCTGAAAAAGAGAAAAGTTCGAGTATGTTGCCCACCCCCCCCCCTCCCATTTCATGAACCTCTTTGTACTTTTGACAGTCCCCTCCCCCCCCTCTCCTTCTCAACAATTCTTGTGAGTTTCACCCCCACCCCCAATCAAATACGGAAGCTGAAGAAATGAAGTACGAGATGAACCCCCCCCCCCCCGCTCCTCGAACCCTAGATATTATTTTTGTGAGTTCCCGTGCGCATGTGTGTGTGTGTGGGCGAATATTGTATGATAGTTGCCCCCTTCCCCCCCCCCCCCACTAGATACTGTTTGTTTGAAAACTTGCAAAATTTAAATCTAGCATGTGTTGTTAATGCTCTCATAGAATGTCACCCTGTACATGCACTTTGAGCTCAATTATCTTGGCAGGAACGAGATAATTGAGCTTGAAATGCATGTGTTCATATTTCTCGGTTAATCACATAATATTTCCCGATTCCTCGATTTATTAATTATTGAATTGAATGAAAATAAAAATATTTCAGTCAGCCCATTATGTTATAAAAAAAGATAATGCAAAATAAGATCAGCCAGAAAGATCAGCAAATAGTAACAAGAGATCAGTAAGAGTATACGTATTAAAAAGTTGGAAAAAATCATCTCAAGCTCGCGGATTTGTAGATCTTCTGAGCCATCATTGGATACATCTATGCAAAATTCCCTTGGACTTTATATGACAGATTTCATTTCTAGAGCAATACTCGAAAAAAGAAAAACTTATCTGATTTAGTTTCAGTCTGATTGTGGTTTATACTTGTACAAAACGGTCTTGCGAACTAGACTTTTGTTTTGTGATTCCAACAAAACATTGTTCTCTAAAATTATCACCGCTGTCTTTCACTCCTTGTTCCAACAGCTCACAATAATGGAAATTCTTGGAAATTTATTCCGTGATAGTTTTCTTGGTTTCTATTCTTCAATTTTCGATATTCCATCGTTAACTAAAAAATATTCCCACGCCACGTTCTTCAATAGTTTCTTGTATCACCATAGATTTATATTCTTACGAACAAAGGAAAATGGAAATTTTTCTGTAAAGCTCGCTCAGTGATCTTCAGTTTTTCGTCGCTTTTCAAGAGTGTTATCAAACCATAGTCACTTTTTGGTGTTTCTGTCTGCCCACTGATCTGGGTTATTCTCCAAAGTTTGATATTCCTAATGGACAGAAACAGAACTTGTTCTCGATCAATAGACATTTCAGCAGGTGTGTTTTCAAACCTATTTGATCTCTAAACAAAGAAATTACAGCAAGAGACAACCAATGGTCACGAAGTCCTTCGATGGAGCCAACCTTCCGTAACTATGTTTCAACACCAGATCGCTTCAGTGTGAACTCTCAAGACCCGGAGAGTTTGAGACTGGATTCGTCTCCCACGAGAAATTATTTCAATGACCCGCCAACACCACATTATTCTCTCTCAAGCAACCAAATAACTTCCAGTGGTGGAACATCATCTAGACAAAGCATCGTAGAGGATATGCAAGGTAGGCTACTTTATTTCGTTTTTTGTGAAAGATATCAAAAAGTTGTCAACTGACAAAATATTCTGTATTTATGATAAAGGTTTTTCTAGTTAATTACTTGTTGATGTTTTGACAGAATATGAGATATATGGATTCAAAGTTAACGTTTGATTGGTTTGAGAGGAGGGATTGCATTCTTTTAGTGTGTTCACATATCTTTAAAATGAATTTTATTTCAAGCTATGTAGAGAATAATTAATGAGAAAAATCTAAAAAGTGAAAAAATATTTTTTACAGATCGGGCTACATCTCCACTACTCCAGGCTTCTCAAAATGAAAAATCATCTGACAACGCAAAGTCATGTGAAGGCACCGCGTCTTCTGTTTCGGGTAACGTATTAATATGTTTTTGACGAATTCATACTTCAAGTTTCAGGATTCGTCCCATTCCTTGTGAACAACATGATTATCCAAACTTTCGATGATTTGAAGAGAGCCAGTAAGTTTATCAGACATTTTTAGAAAATTGCACTTATTGTTCGGTTTTTGTTTTAAAAAAATCCTTTTTTGATTGAATTTTTGGGACCTACATATATTGGTTTCAAATTGTGTTAATAAAATTCTGCATCTATCCTTGAACATATAAATGGGCGAACTCATGTTTTCAGTTCAACACCACGAGGAAATGGCAAAGATGCTTACTCAATACGCCTCAAACATGGGATATATTAATAACTTTCAGTGATTATGCATAGAGTAGTCAATTCAAAGATATTCTAACGCTATCAAGACCCACCTGACTATGCTAATTCCTTAGAGACCCTCTTGCCAAGGACGTCGAAACATTTGTTAAGATTAGAATCCGAAATTAGTATTATTACTTTTTGTCAATAAATATGATAGGTCACTGATTTATCTCTGTTTCCGGTTATCTACTTGTCCCAATTTTCGACCTACAGACATTATTTTTCCTTTTTAACTACTATTTTTAACAGTCAGAGTAGTTGGTTTTTCGGAGCGATCAATAGAAATTCAACACAAATGTGAGAATATACAGTACCGGCCTATAAGATTTTGACCATTTATAGAAGTTTAGAGCTTGGCTGTCAAGTTTCTGATCAGTTTTGAAGTTTCAAAGGGTGTGAAACAGACAAATTTTTCGAAAATTCGTAGTTTTTTGCCGATTTCTGAAAAAAAAACATTTTTGGCTCGTTTTCCATGTTTTTGGTACAAAACGGGGTGTCGTTCAGAATTCGGCAAATAGCAGAAAACTAGGGATTTGTAAAACAAATGTAAATGATAATTTTCAATCTTAACCTGTTTTACACCTTTCAAGCTCTCGTTTTAGAACCGGCGACATTTTAGAACTGCGACGTTTCAGAACTGCAACGTTTTAGAACCGCGACATTTTAGAACCGGGACATTTTAGAACCGGGACATTTTAGAACCGGGACATTTTAGAACCGGGACATTTTAGAACCACGACTTTTCAGAACCGCGACGTTTTACAACCGCGACTGTTTAGAACGAGGACAATTTGAAACCACGACGTTTCAGAACTGCGACCTTTTAGAACCGCGACGTTTAAAAACTACGACAGTTTAGAACTGAGGCATTCGAGAACTGCGTCGTTTCAGAACCGGCGACATTTTAGAACTGCGACGTTTCAGAACTGCAACGTTTTAGAACCGCGACATTTTAGAACCGGGACATTTTAGAACCGGGACATTTTAGAACCGGGACATTTTAGAACCGGGACATTTTAGAACCACGACTTTTCAGAACCGCGACGTTTTACAACCGCGACTGTTTAGAACGAGGACAATTTGAAACCACGACGTTTCAGAACTGCGACATCTCAGAACTGTGACCTTTTAGAACCGCGACGTTTAAAAACTACGACAGTTTAGAACTGAGGCATTCGAGAACTGCGTCGTTTCAGAACTGCGATGGTTTAGAAGCGCAAAGTTTAAGAGCTACGCCATTTTAAAACTTCGGTAATTTTAGAACCGCGACGTTTTAGAACCGGCGACATTTTAGGACCGCGACGTTTCAGAACTGCGACATTTCAGAACTGTGACATTTTAGAACCGCGACGTTTAAAAACTACGACCGTTTAGAACTGAGGCATTTGAGAACTGCGACATTTTTAGAACCGCAACAATTTGAAACCGCGACGTTTCAGAACGGCGAGATTTCAAATCCGCGACGTTCCAGAACTGCGATGTTTTAGAACTGCGACATTTTAGAACCGCGACATTTTAGAATCGCAACAATTTGAAACTGTCGAAAGAAGCCTTTCGATATTCTGAGAGTACGGTAGAATTTGAATATCCTGTTTACGAGCCGCTCCTCACTCTCACGCCTTATTTCGTAATTTATTGCTCTTTCCCCATTTCTTTTATTTGTGTAACCTTCTCATTTCCCACCTTTTATTTTACCGACCAAACCATTACCAAATCCCATTAACCTGTCTTTACTTGGCTCGGCCTGGTACACAAGCTCCGCCTCCCCATTACAGTACCCTCGTCCCTATATAAGCGGCGCTGCTCTCTTTATTCTTCATTCTTTTCCCCTTTTTGAATCTTCTCATTTTCTTTCGTTTCTTCTCCATCTCTACGACGTTTCAGAACAGCGACATATTAGAACCGCGACATTCTAGAACTGCGACTTTTTAAAACCGCGACATTCTAGAACCGCGACATTTTAGAACCGCAACATTTTAGAATCGCGACGTTTCAGAACTGCGACATTTTAGAACCGCGACAATTTGAAACCACGACATTTTCGAACAGCGAGATTTTAGAACCGCAACAATTCGAAACGGCGACGTTTCAGAACAGCGGCATTTTAGAACCGCGACATTCTAGAACTGCGCCATTTTAGAACCGCGACATTCTAGAACCTCGACATTTTAGAACCACGACATCCTAGAACCGCGACATTTTAGAATCGCGACGTTTCAGAACTGCGACATTTTAGAACCGGGATAATTCGTTACAGAATCGCGACGTTTTAGAACTGACTATTTCAGAACTGCGACGTTTTATAACCGACCATTTCAGAACTGCAACGTTCCAGAACCTCGACATTTTAGAACCGGCGACATTTTAGAATTGCGACGTTTAAGAACCACGAAATTTTAGAACTGGCGATATTTTAGAACCGCGACGTTCCAGAACTACGACGTTTTAGAACCGCGACATTTTAGAACCGCAACATTTTAAAACCGCGACGTTTCAGAACTGCGGCGTTTCAGAACCGCGACATTTTAGAACCGCGACATTTTAGAACCGCGGCGTTTCAGAACTGCAAAATTCTAGAACCGCCACGTTTCAGAACTGCGACGTTTTAGAACTGCGACATTTTAGAACCGCGACGTTTTAGAATTGACCATTTCAGAACTGCATTATTGCTGCCCGCATCGCCATAGCAATCTTATCCTCTCTAAGTTTTCATGAGTACTTGCCTTTGCTGTGTCACATATTCCCTTCTTTAGATGCCCACTTTTTGGCTCTCTCCTTTCTCGACGTGCTCTCTTTTCTGCTTGCTCTCTTCTCGGCTAGCTCTAATCCTAGAGTCTATTTTCCTCTCTCTTTTCTTTCCTTCGGCTTTGTGATGGTCATTGTCTAAGTCCTAGTCCTGCCCTTTGAATCATATACATTTTCTTATCCTATCTTGGCAAATCTTACCTTATGTTTTTTTTTCGTTTGTTACTATATCAGCAGTATATAATTTTCAGTTGTCTCTTCTTGGGAAATCGAAATGCCGCCAAAAAGAAGAAACACGAAAACAGGCAATGCCCCAAGGGGTCGTCAAGCTCGTCGAGAAGAAGGTGAGTCATTCTTTGTGATAGTATTAGCTCGATCAAAATCATATCAGATCGAATTAAGCTTATCTGTCTAAAAAAATCTTTTTCAGATCATGGAGGGCGCTCAAGATCAAGAAGTCCGAGATTCGACGAAGACGCTCAACTTCCTCGAGAAGAGGGAGAAGCTCGTCGAGATGAACTTCAAGATCGTCTAGTTCAACTCCGAGATGTCGGAAACCAGGACCAAAATGAAGAGGAGCTTCGACAACGGAATCCGCCTCGAAATTGGTCTCCCTCTACTATTGGATACTCTCCCGTGCCGAGAGCGGATACTCCGCGGTACGAGGACGAGCCAGCTCCACAGCATGTGCCTCTCCAACAACCCATCTACGGTTTGTTTATTTTTTCAATTAAAGTTTTTTCTCCCAACAGAAATATATTGTTACAGAGCAATTTCACAGAGTGCAAGTGCCGGCACCCCAAGCTCGCCACCAGAGAGCGCCGGAGCTTCCAGCCGTCCACGCCCCATTCAACTTCGACGTCCGCGACGAAGCTACTCTCCGCTATTGGAGTAGGTTTTCTTCAAACAATGAATTGTCTCAAGGCGAACTTTTTCAGTTAGGCATCACGAGAGCCTCGCCAGAGCACTCCGTGATTACGGATGGAACATGGGTTTCCGCATGTGAATGAAGTGAGTTTTACAAATTATATGACGTATCCTAAATGGTGAATTTTCAGTGGTGTCAATCTTCATGGTGTGCAGTGATTCTCCACCAACTTGGCCATCTTCGTGTTACAATTTTGGATGTTTAATTTTTCTTTCATTGTTGCCCGAAATAAAGTTTGAACTTCCAACCAAAAGCTGTTCAATATACTTCCTTCAGAAAGTTCATAGTTTTTGGCCACTATTTGGGTTCACATAACGACTCTCTAGTTTACAGGTGGTACAGAAGTAGATAGCGCTATACGTGAAAACTGCTACATATGAGATCTTGGGGGTATTAACTGTAAAATATCATAGCATTAAAAAAGTACTCATTCTATACAATTATCATCTCTCATATGTAGCAGTTCTCACGTGAACAGTTCTCAGTAGCACTTTTTAGAACCTATTCACTTCAGTTTAGAATAGAACACAGATGGAAAAGATGGCAGCATACCGTCATTTGTAAACCCGTCTTTAGCGTCAATCAGTAGCTCGAAAATGATTTTTTGAATTCTGACAATATATCGAGCAGAAATTTAACGATATCATGATTTTCGGCTGGTTTGGATGCTCGGAATCTGATAGACCGTAGGGCTAGTGATAGAACAGCTTCACAATGTCTCGGCTATTACGCAGAATACTAAACGAGTGTCAACTGATGAAATTTTTGTCGTTTTACAATGCCCAATTTATTAGTTGACAACTTTTTTATATCTTTTGCAGGAACCGAGATAAATGAGCTCAAAGTTAGAGATATGGTGGTTAATTTGTTACCCAATTTTTATCCCTACACAAAAGCTCTTGAAGGAAATTTTTCAGAGTGGATTTTTTGAAGTTTACAGTATGCCTTTCGACGCGAATCGTGTTCAGAAATTGCGTTGCTATCGTGCGCTTTCATACATGACATCTGTCAGCCTATTTTGTCGGCCAAATTTCGCCAACGTGGCTCAGCTCATAGCAACGCTCCACATTCAGCGTCGGGCCCGCACATTCTCCTCGAAAAGCTTTTAAGAACAAATTGTTGAAAAAATTGTTTTTCTCATGTTCCTTCCTTTAAAATCATAGTGTGTTTATGTACCATTCGCGCTCCATTAAGAAATATGAATCCACCGATGAGTCAGATTTCTTTGTTTTTCGCACTCTTTCTCTCAATTTTGCAAGCGAGAAGTGCAACGTCCTCGTGAGATATTCAAAATGAAAGGCGTAAACAAATTTTTTTTCTCGCTTTTTCTTTTTCTGTTTCTCTCTCTCTATTTTTTGTTTTATGCGTATAAGCGCGAGAAAGTTATAATTCAATAACCAATTTTAGTTTTTTTTCCTTGCTGCATTCCCACTTTCTACTTTCCAGTAAAAACGAATATGGGATTATTAAGAGTGATTTTTTCACTGTCTGGAATCCAATATCGCAGCGAAACGACATTTCTTTCGCCTTTATAATTCTTCTTCATCCGTCAAATGCTCATTATGCGTATTACGAAATCTCATGCGCCCCCACCCCCTTATTATCGGATTCTAACGTAGTGTCTCCAATATTGTGATGAAAAGTGCATCTTCTGGCTCTTGATCTCCCTCCTTGCCCAACTTTCATCCGAAATTACTATTTTCCCAGATTGACGTGAATAATATTTCTCTGAATTTCGTCTTGCGCTCTCACCTTCCCTTTTGTTTTCTCGGGTTTCTCTCGAACTCTCAAAGTCTGCCGTACTTCTCCGCATTTTTCTCATAATTCCTCTGTTCTATGCCTTTTCAATGATATATTTTCGTGAGAAGCTTTATATGTATCTCAATTTCATGCTCATTTTTCTCCTTTTTTTTCAGAACTTGGCGGCGCTGCCTGCGCGATTATGAGCTCGCGGAGATCTTCCTCGCGAAGATCCTCTTCGCGTTCCTCGACTAGGGGATCTTCTAGAAGATCTCATGGTAAGAATCTTTTGCGACTTATTGATTAAGTTTCAGTTTTCCAGAAAAGCGACGCTCACGATCAAGAAGTTCCAGTGACAGAAGCTATTCTCCGTCGCAGCATCGTCGCAAGAATCGTCGACATAGTTCTACGTCTTCAAAAAGCTCTCGACGCAGTGGCAATGATTCTGGTGATAGGTTGTCTTTTGGTCATACCCCTCGATCATCTGATGGATCACGCTTAGTGAGTACTAACTTTTAGAGTAGCAGACAGAAAAGAAAAGTTTGCCCTGAAAAATAGTTGTATACTTCAGGGACCCGTCAGCCCTTCAGAGTATAATATCGATTTCAACAAAAACTTCGAATATGCAGGTGACGACGTTTCAAACTTGGTGAGTACTGGTTTTTAGAGTAGCTGAAAATTAAGAGAAGTTTGTTCTAAACAACAGTGGGATCCTTTAGGAACCCGCCAGTCCTGCAGCTTATTGGAATGGCGATAGACATGCCAACGGCAACAACAACAATTCGAGAAGCCCGGGTCCATACAATCCAATAGGTTCAATCTCCTCTTCTTCTTCCTCTTCTTCATCGTCCTCCAGAGCGTCTTCGCTCGCACGCTCAGTTCCTCTAGGCGACATCATGCCAGTTGCCGGTGAGAACAATCATCTTGAAAATCGTCGTGTAGGATTCATGGGAATGGAACGCATCCCAACGGCTCAAGATGTCCGTCAGCTTAGTGAGGACTTTATTTTTTACGCCTTATCCAGTTAATAAAAAAGTAATTTTCAGTTCGTCACCATACGGCGTCCATCGCAATGCTCAAAGAGTATGCAAATCAAATGGGATACAAAGTCGAATGGTACGTTGAAGGCGGATTCCAATCAGAAATGGGATACTTAAATAACCCTATTTCTGAGGCCATATGCATGAACATATTCCTTGAAAAACCATTTTCCTTTCAAAAATCAACGGAATTATTTTGCAAAAGGAAAATGGGAGCGTGAAAATGTACTGAACAATATTCAAAAGATTTTTCGACTTTACACTAAATTTTCTTGAAAACTATCAAATGAAAAATTCTCATTTTCAGTCACATCATTTAAAATTCCTAGCTCTACCCATTCATGTTGTTGTTGTAAAAAAAACATACATTTTTAGTTGATGAGCAGAAATTTTTGGGTTTGAAATCAAATAATAATTTACTTAATATACTATTCTATAAAAATACAACTTTTTTAGAATCAAAAATTTTCTAAAATTATATTTCATTAAAATATAAAGATTTTCCAAGAAGAAAACAATTTTCCTTCCAATTTTTACGCCGTTGCAGTTGATTTTTACAAGGAAAATGTTCATGAATGTTGCCTCAGATATTGTGGGCAACGGAGACTCTCTATTGAAGGGAGAATTCGACCAAAAATTGACACGGAGCCTCTCAGTCTTTCATTAGAGCGGGGGATAGTGGTTTTTTACGTATTCAAAGTAGTGCAGATTCATAGAAACAGAAATAATCTCTTTTTTTCTGGAACTCTAATCCTAATCCGTTCTCGCAACGTTTTTTTTAGTATTTTTTATATTTTTGACCCCGTTTTTTAAAGATTTCAATATTTCAAAAGGGTTTTCTTATAGTATTAACAATATACAAAATATCAGAAACATTTTGATGCAATTAAAATTTTCGAAAAAAAAATTGGCCAAATATCTCAATTTTACAGAGTCAACGCTGTATTGGTGCCATCGTTCACTCCTTTCCTTCTCCTACCAACTTCTCAGATGTTTTTCAAACAATAATCTTTGATTTTTTTTATCATTAAATTTATTTTTCCAACCCAAAAACTACATCTGTGGCGGCCAGACACGGCCGCTCAAGAATCAAATAGTAAACAATCGGATTGTTTATAAGTTCATCCTTGAGATTTCATTCAACCGACTATATTTTTTTTCTCTTTCCATTCCGGTTTTTCGGTTTAAATTTTTATGATATCCCTATGAGCTGTGAAATTCTAATTATAATCTTCCGTTCCGAACAGATAGCAATACCCATGACCCAGAGTTTCATTGTGTATTCTCACTTCGTATTTTGCTTAATTTCGCACTATTCAGTATATAAAATAGTTTATTCGGAAAATTATTAAAATGAAAAATGGTACATAAAAAAACTTGGCGTGTTTTAGAATTCCGATTTTTTAGAACAGAACGGATATTGTTTTTGACAATCAAATTTTGAGGAAAGTAGAAAATCAAACAAAGAAAACCACAAAGTGATAACGGAAAAGAAAATCAATAGAAAACAAAAAGTCAAATGAATTGGATTTCGAATAACCAGCTGATTGGACGAGAATTCCTTCAGAGCTGTTGATAAGATCTTTGCTTTGCCGATTCCAGCTGAGCCTTCAGGTTGTTGAGGAACGCGACTGAAAATAAGATGAATGAAATAATGAATTGAATTCGTCTTTCTTACTCGTATCGTCCAACTCTTTACCGGTGGCCGTTAACCTGACTTGGATGGGACCGAAATCAAGGGAACCGCTCTCTTCGCGATTATTCATCTCATTCGAGACTTTTTTCATAATCGATTCGGTCATTCTCGGTGGTGGTGCAACTGAGAGCGTTTTTTGATCTGAAGCCATTTGATTCAAACGTTTTTATTCAGATTTTTCAACAAACTTACGTGTAACAGTATCTGTCAGCATCGTATTCGGAAGAGATGATGTAGATGGCTGAAAAAGATGAAAATTCGTCTTCATTCAGAAGAAATGCGTGATTTTGTATGTTATTTGCGCCAGGAATGTTAGAAACGGAATTCGGAATCCCGAATATTCCGTAAATCCAACAGGAAACATTCCAAAAAAATTTCAAAAAATCCGAAAACTTTGAAACAGGCATCTCCAATATTTCAAAGTTTTGAAATTTTCCAAATCGGAATATTCCGGGATACCGAAATTTCAAAATTTTGACAAACGGAATTTCGACTCTCCGAAAAATTCCGAAAAAGCAACTCCAAACATTCCTAAGTCAGCGCACTATTTTTCAAAAAAATTGTTGTACCTGGGAGCTGCTAGAAAGGCGATTTCCTCGAAGGCTGGCTGGTGCGAAGAAGTTAGACTCGGAAACGTCCAAATTAAGATGCTGAAAAAATCATATTTCTTAAATTTTGGACAAATGAGAAAAAAATGAATCATACCCATGCACTTGTTGATGGCTGATTCTCTCTTCTTGGAGCAGATAAGTTTGAGTAATCAGGTACATAGAAGATATCCTGAAATAATCGAATTTTTCATACTCTAGAAAAATTACAACTTTACAAAACTTACTTGTGGGAATTCGTTATAAATTCCGGTTGGAGCGTTCATCGTTCTAGCATATGATGATAAGTGCACTTGATTCCCGGAGGCGACTTGGCCGACATCCATTGGTTGCTGACTTGACGAGGATGACACATTAGTCGAATCTGATTGTACAGGAGACGTTGCGAGCACCTAAATTTAACTTGTTTGATAATTAATTTCTAAAACTTCAGAGATGGGATCCTGAAATAACCTACTTATTTTCGGATATATATTTCTTATATTCTAGACAAACGAGACTATTTTGTTCACTACTTACTTGGGGAGCGTCATATTCCATTTCGATTGGATGATTTGGGGAGTTCATCGCGAACTGTTCTCCGGCATGTCTTCCAACAGTCGCATCTCTTTGCGTGGGACCGAAAGATGAAGCCGCGGCCTGAATTATATTGCTTTGATCATTATTTTCTAATTTTAGATGTCTCACTTTTGGCTTGGGTGCTGCATTATGTGCGGCTGGTTGGCTTCTTTTGGTGGAGTGGCGAGTGGTATTCATTCTTGACGAGGTTGGACCATCGGGGGATAGGGACTGCGATGGGATGTCTTCATTCTCATTGGCTACTTGGTTGACATCTGTTACATTCTGGTTTTGGTTCGATGAAGATGACTCATTGTTCCCCGCTAGAAGTGCAGCTAGCATACTTGGTCGAGACGAATTTTTTTGAATCTGAAATTTATTTAAAGAGGCTATGTCATTTGCTGGGAGTGACATATTCTAGGCAAACGAAGCTCTCATTTCGAAAAAACCACTTACCTGTGGAACATTTCCATAACTATTTTCTGCGTTTGGGTGGCTTACTCCTCTCCTGTAAGCTACACTTTGAGATTCATGTGCTTGTTGGACCTCGTCACGCATCCCGGCTGTTGAGATGGTCGGGTTGGTGCTTGAAGATCCGGCCAGAGGGGTTCGAGAGACCGTCCCGATTATCTGAAATTTGTCTAATTACTGATGTGATATGCTATCTCAGGTAGTCTTTTTGATTATTCGGAAGTTTCAAAAATGTCGCAAAATTTGACCTAATTTTCTTGATAAGCTTTCAAAAGACTCAAAAAAATAAATACAGTACCTGTATCTCTTCCGTATCACTTGTTTCCGATGTTTTCTCCTGTCGCTCTGCTGCTTTCTTGTCGAACCAAGCTCTGATCTACAAGGAATCAAATTGAAAATTACATTTATCGAAAAATAACTTACGTAATAATCGGATTCCGGAACGTCCAGAGTGGCACAGTTGAATTTTATGAAGTTTGTCGGAAACTTGGCTAATGCGGCTTCTAGTGGATCTTCGATAAGATGAACACGTCTCTTTTCGATTTTGTGGGCGTGCAAGAGACATTCAAATTTTTCTTTGAATGTAAGGTTATCCAGAACCAGACGTTGTTTCAAAAACTCTTCCTTCTCCTCGTCGGAAATTCTGATGCCGTTTTTTAGGTTCCATTCGTTGTCTCTGATTTTGTCTGGGCGATCAATGGCACAACTTCTTTTTTGCTCGTCTGTCAGAAGTCTCCAAAACACGAATTTCTGAAAATTAACAAATTGGAGACTGAAAAGATTGAATCTGTTTGTATCTAAGAAAAATTTGTAAGCTGTCTCTTTTAAATACGATAACTGAATCTCGAAGTTTTTGAAAAATATACATGTGTGATTTTTGCAAATTTTGGTGGTTTGTAAAGACTCTAAAAATTCATAAAACCTGCTGGTTTTGATAAATCAGCTTGCAGTTTGGTGGTTTTAGGATGAACGGAGTACGACGAATGACAATCATCATTCTTATAAGAAATACATGAAGTGGCGTCCCTTTTCTCACTTTCTTCTTTGTATGTCATTCTGTTTCTTCCCAGAAACTAAGTTTCCCAAAGGAAAAATCCGCCAGACCAAATGTGACATACCACAATTCGTTTAACGTCTAGAGATCACCAAAAAAGAGACTACAACAAAAAAAGCGCCGTAGGAGCACCAGCCGACCGTTTAAAGCACCGGAGGCGCGACACACAGGCTGGTGGTAATAAAATGCGTCGTAAATGTTCAATTGGACAAAAAATGATTTTTCTAGCAATAATTTTTTCTCGTTTGAATAAGAGTACCCACCTCGCCGATCTTATTGTATCGTTTTTTTCCTTCCTCCGTGTTTCCGTATCGGAAGTTGGCCAATTCTTCGAGGAAACGCTCGTTGCGTTTCTGACGTGGAGCGGAATGAGGAAGAGCCACCTTTCTCTGAAATTGAAATTTGTTTCATAATCAAATAATTTAAACAAACAACCTTCTGTTTGTTGTCGTTCTTCTTGGATTTCTGCATGGCGCGAGGCATTTTTGTCGTGACGGTAGACTGTGAGTGGAATACTCTGGAAAAAAGTGAATTTGAGATTTAAAAAAATTATCATTGAAAACGCGGAAGAGATGTTGATAATCCACTTAAAAGATATTGTTTTGAAAAAAAAGCAGAAATGCTCGGGAAATTATTAAAACCAAAGATCAGCAAGCACAAGCCATCAATTTGCTGAACTTTTAATAGATTTTCAAATATCCGCATTGTATAAATTTCTTTTTTCCGAGAATATTGACTAATGAATAAAAGAGAAAAAACAAAAGAGCATTCTATATAATGGTGTCTTAGAATAATGAGTAGACATGAGACAAAAAAAAAGAACTGCTTAAAAAAGTCAATAGAAATTGGGATCTCGCATTCCTAATGAAACTGGTAAAAAAGCAAATGAGAATGATGTCCTAGAATAATGAGGGAGAGGAGTGGAAGGGCACAGTTAATGGCACACCTGTATTTCTCTCCGTCTCTTCCTTTGCCCCTCTCTCTCTCGTTGCGTCATGGAATAGACGAACCATTACTGTGACTCTTTATGAACGACGGTGGGGGAGATGGTGCAAACGACACTACGTCATGGGTATGAGTACCAGCCGATCAATAATGATCTGCATATAGTAGTGTCTCCTTTCTTCTTCGTTTGTCATTCCATTTTCCCACATATGTTTGGGTCTAACATGTTCGAACCACGATGATTTACAAAAGAAAAGGTTAGAACATTATAAATATTGTTACTCTATTGAAAAACTCATTTCAGCAAATTCTGTTGTTCAGTGTCGAAATAGAAAAGGTAACATACAGCATTTGCTCTAGTGGAGGCCCATGGTTTCTATTGAAATTGTACCATAACTTTTTTTTAAAACGAAGAGTTGACAAACTACACTGTGCAAGCTACACTTCTGTTAGAGAGTGAACTTTTATCTTTTTAAGCACGTCGCAGGGCGGGCCTCTATTTGAGGTGGTCTTCAAATAAAGATGGACTTCCTAGAGACAATATGTTATAAATTATTCCGCATAGCCCGAAAAAACGAAAAAAGGCATACCCTTAGACTATTTTTTTGTTTTTTAAGCACGAAAATTGGCAGAACTCTATGTAACTTCAATTTTGATATATAATTACTAAATCTTTAGCCAAGCAATGAGGAATTTTCTAAAAAATTCTGGGAATGCAAGATTGTTGGCTCTTTATGACAAGGGGGGGGGGGGGCCAAGTGTCATAAAGGGGATTAAGGTAAGAATTGCCAATTTTTTTCAATTTTTCCGGATGTTTCTATGAGAATTTCGTACTTTGCGCTTGTTTCCACAAAAATTCGTCACTTTGAAAAGTTACAGTTTTAGCCGATTTTTTGCATGAACAACACTAATTTGGCCATTGCACCTGTGTAAATTGAAGTTATTCAGCTAGTTTTAGATTTTTTACAGGCTTAGTAACAAAAAATAGACAAAAAATGTGAAAAAAAATGGCATAAACCGAAATTTTCACAAAATTATGAAAAATGATCAAAGCTCGACATTTTCATAGAAACAGTCACAAAACTTGAAAAAAGTGGTAAATTTTAACTCACTCATAATTTTTCCACTTGCCCCCCCCCCCTTTGACTTGATCACCAAAAATCAACTGAAAATTCTGTTTTATTAGATCTGATTAACCGGTACTGTATATCATTAAAAAGCTGATAACACGTCTGCTCGCCGCAATCAGATTAGAAATTGCTGATCTGTAGACGGCAGCTTTGAAATTTTGAATGTTTTGATCAGTCTTATTAATAGGACCTCCAGAAACCATCAGAATAAGATTTAAAAAAAAACCTTTTTATTCGGAAAATTCATAAAATACTCGAAGAATTAAATGTTAAAATGAAGGTTGTGACATAAAAAAACTCAGCATGTTACAGAACTAATATTCGCAGACATCGGAATCAACTCGAATTTCGTTTTGACAATGAAATGTGAAGAGAAGGTTGAGCATATAAAATATCCTAATTATAAACCAGAAAAATAGTCAAGGTGAGAGCAGAGAGATCAATTAAATGGAATTCAGAGAAAAATAATTTTGAAGAGAGGAGATGCTCATCGAATTATAGCTGCTGATACGATCCGCCATCTTTTGCCGAATCCAATAAATTTCAGTCAACCAACTATTTTTTTTCTCCTTCCATTCCGCTTTTTCGCTTTAATGTTTTATGATATCCCTATGAGCTGTGAAATTCTAATTATAATTTTCCGTTCCGAACAGAAAGCAATACCCATGACCCGGAGTTTCATTGTGTTTTCTCACTTTGTATTTTGCTTAATTTTGCATTTCTCAGTTTATAAAATAGTTTATTCGGAAAGTTATTAAAATAAAAAATGGTACATGAAAAACTTTGCGTGTTTTAGAATTCCGATTTTTTGAATCAGAACGGGAATGGTTTTTGACAATCAAATTTTGAGGAAAGTTGAAAATCAAACAAAGAAAACCAAAAGGGGACCACGGAAAAGAAAATCAATAGAAAACAAAAAGCCAAATGAATTGGATTTCGAATAACCAGCTGATTGGACGAGAATTCCTTCAGAGCTGTTGATAAGATCTTTGCTTTGCCGATTCCAGCTGAGCCTTCAGGTTGTTGAGGAACGCGACTGAAAATAAGATGATTGAAATAATGAATTGAATTCGTCATTCTTACTGGAATCGTCCAACTCTTTACCGGTGGCCGTTAACCTGACTTGAATGGGGCCGAAATCGAGGGACCCGCTCTCCTCTCGATTCTTCATTTCATTCGCTACTTTTTTCATTATCGATTCAATCATTCTTGGAGGTGGAGCGATCGAGAGAGTTGCTCCATCTGAAAGTTTTTTATTCATGCGATTTTTATACGGGTTTTTCAAAAAAGTAAACTCACGGGTCACACTGTCTGTTGGGATCGAAGTTGTCAGAGAAGATGCAGAAGTCTACAAAAAAGAATATTTTATACTCGTTCAGAACAACTGCATGGTTTCGTATGTTATCAGTGCCAAGAATGTTAGGGACGGGATTCCGAATTCCGAATGTTTCGAAAATTTCAACTGGAAAGATTCTAAAAAATCAGAAATCTTTGAAACAGACATCTTCCAATATTTCGAAATTCCAAAAATTTCTAAATCTTCAGAAATTCCGAAATTCTGAATTTTGCAAAATCGGAATTCTCAACATTCCGAAAATTCCCAAAAAGCAACTTCGAACATTTGCAAATCAGCGCCCTATTAAAAAAGATTTATACCTGAGAGCTGCTGCGGCGATTGCCCCCGAAATTTGGTGGTGTGAGGGAGCATGACTGGGGAATATCCAAGTTGGGGAACTGAAATTATCATAATTCTCATGTTTCGGGCAAACGAGACTCTTGTTTAAAAAATAAACCGTACCCATGTGCTGGTTGAAGGTTGATTCTCTCTTCTTGGTGTTGATAAATGGGAGTAATCTGGTTCAGTGAAGGTACCCTGAAATAATCGTAATTCTCATTTCTAGGCAAACAAGATTTTTTTCACAACTTACTGGTGGAAAGTCATCATAGATGCCGATTGGAGCGTTCATTGCACCAGTGCCTTCTACAATTTCCAACAACTGAGAATTTCTTTCCACGGTTTCTTCCATTCTGTTCGATGAGCTTCTCGGCACATTTTCCCCAATTCTTAACTCCGGCCCTCTTTCATCAATCACTCCTCTCGCACCCATTTGATTATTTTCTTGTGGAACATAAGTTGGCATTCCATCTCTTGGAGCGATATTTGAAGATGTAGCCGTGCCTTTTCCAGCTGGAACATCTCTTCGGAGTGTGAAAACTAGTGGAGGCGGAAGTGTCTGAAAATTTTGAAATTACAAAAAAGTCAATTTTTAAAGGTGGGGGACATGAAATAAATAAAGTTCTTGGAATTCCTTTGAAATATGCCCCTCGAGGAGTTGAACTTGTGTGGGGCGAGGATTGAGGGTGCGGCGCCGCTACCGACTGAGCCACGCGGGCAAAGAGAAAACAGCCCTATGATTGAATACATAATGGCGAGGACGACAGCTGTACGCAGAGTGACATTAAGCGTTGTATACCGTCACGGTAGAATGCATACTCTGACTCCAAAAAACTCCGAAAAATCTCCTGTCCCCCCCCCCACCTTTAAGAGCGAAATATACTAGACAAACGACACACTATTTTGAACCACTTACTTGGGGAACGTTTTCAATTTGATGCTGTCTTGGGATCCACCTCCTATAACGTCTCCTCACACGAGTTACACGAGTCTCTTCACCTCTGACAATTCTCTCAATCGATTCATCGATATGGTTCGGAGATGTCGAGAGTGGGGAATTGGAATATGTAGCCGGTGCCTAAATTTTATTGGTTTGATAATTATATTCTCAAACTTCAGAGATATAGGTTTCTCATATTCTAGACAAACGAAACTAGGTTTTTTTGCCACTTACTTGAGGGGCGTCATATTCGATTTCGTTTCGATAACTTGGGGTATAAATCGAAACATTTTCTCCGGCATTCTTTCCAACAGTCGCATCTGTTGGTGTGAAATTGAAACATGGAGCCGGAGCCTTAATTATATTGCTCTGATTATTGATTTCTGAGTTTAGTTGTCTCACGTTTGGCGTGGGAGCTGCTCTTTGACTCTGAGACGGTGAGCGGTTTCCATCTGTGGCATGTCGATTGGTGTTGCCTCTGCAGGCTGGTGACTCGGTAAATGTGGGCAACTTCTGGGCAGAAGCTGGGCAGCTTTAGTCCCAACGCCAGGCAACTTCTACCATTTCATAGGTCAAACGCTGCCCAGCTTTAGGGGAGCTTCTGCCCAGCATTTGCCCACTTGCGGACAGCCCGCTCTAGCCCCTTCCCTTCCCACTGTTCCCCTTTTTCGTGAAACAGGTTAAGATTTGCTAGCTTTGCTAAACAGTATTCATTTTGATTTAGAAATTAAAAAAAATAACAGAAAAGGGTGGATAACAGAAAAGGAAACAGAAAAAAAGTGAAAATGTTAGAAAAAAGAATTCGATCAGCGGCACTTATCAGTAGGTTCCAGGCATTGTTTCCGAGTCATCTGGAACTTCAACTCCAAGTTTCGATTTGTACTCTTTCCACATAAAATGGGTTGAACTTTTCGATCTTTTCTGCAAAAAGTTGAATTTTAGCTTTGATGTAAAAATATGAGTTCTCTCACCTTGCAATTGACAAGAATCTCATTTTCTGTGTCAAAATGATAAGTCCAAAGATGTCTTTTGCGACTGAGTAGGAAGTTGTTGTGAAGAAAAATGACAGCAACATACGATACAGCATTCTCGACTGTTTCGTTTTGTCGTAAGTTCTAAAATTTAGTCAATGTGAGCCTTACTTTAGGAAAAAACATACCTCCTGGATTGGATACTACTGATGGGATTTCGTAGGTTTCCCTTTCTGCCATCTGATATTTCATCTCTTAAAATGAAACATAACAAATCCTTTTCTATGCTCACCAATGGCTTCTCGTTTTTGTTCTCTCGACTCGATTCCACTCTTCGATGACACTCATCCTACTGTTCTTTCGTTGAAAACTGGAAAAAAGGAAGAGACACTAACAGTATTTTAAAAACTTCTAAGATAATCGTAAGAAAATTCATACAAAACGTATGGAAAATATGTTTCAAACTCATAATCGAAATAAAAATAAGTTGCATCATCGCAGCCTTCTGAGCATCTGCCCAGCCTCTGTCCAGCCTTTGCCCCTGTGCGCGCCGTTGGACTATTGCCCTACTTCTGCCCAGCCTTGGATCAAAGTCTGCCCGCAGCCCAATTCCCCAACTTCTGCCCAGAAGTTGCCCACATTTACCGAGGAGGTCACTTGATTCCCAGTGGCAGCGGCTTCTGATGGATTCGGATTAGATGAAGATCCAATGAGCATACTTGGTCTAGTTGAATCATCGGGCGCCTGAAATGAGTTAAATTGGAAGAGGCTGAGTCATTTTTTGGGGCCGTCATATTCTAGGCAAATGAAGCTGTCATTAAAAAAACCACTCACCTGTGGACCATTCCCAGTGGAATTCACTGGCGCAGTTCTTGGAACATTTCCAGATTCACTTCCAGCCTTTCCTTTCTGCTCAATCTTTGCCAAATGTGCTCTGATGATATTTAAATCTAATGATTTTTGTCCTGAAGCAACTTCTTTTCTTTTTTCTTGGACGCGAGCTGTGAGGGTCTTCTTTGAATAATGATGTTCCTGAAACATGTTAATTCGGTGATTATTTTCTGGGTTTAGGTGACTTACTCCTCTCCTGTAGGTTACACTTTGACATTGATATGCTTGTTGGACCCCATCACGCATCCCGCCTGCTGGGAGAGTTGGGCTGATGCTTGGAGATCCTTCAGCAATAGAGGTTTGCTTTCTCTGAAATTGAATGTCGTTTCATAATAAAAATATTTCAAAAAGCAACCATATTTTTGTTGTCGTTAGCTTTGGATGGCAGCATGGTATTGATTTCTGTCGTGACGGTGACCTCTGAGTTGAAGACTCTGGAAAAATGTGAACATGAAATAGTTTAAAAGAAAAAAGTAATAAAAAGCACGAAAATCATCACCAAAATGTTAATTTTCAAATAAGATATGAGAAAAGAGATGTTGAGAACGCACTAATAAGGTAATGGGTTGAAAAATTGATCTCAAAGGCGCAAAAGCAAATTACCGTATTATTTGAGCTACCGTAAAACCTGTATTAGAAGGGCCGGCCCTTCTATTTTTCCAAGGTACCTCCGGAGGGCCCTTCTAGTACGGGGCCCTTCAATTAGAGGGGGCCCTTCTATTTTTCCGGCCATTTTTCCCGAAAATTTCAATCGGAAAAATCAACGATTTTTGGTTCAAAAGTCATGAAAATCTGTCAATTTTACCGAAATTAATCAAGTTTCTAAACAAAAATTAGTATTTCAACAAATTTCTATTAAATTTTAGAATTGCTGAAATATTTTTTACTAAAAACGTAAGGAAAATTTTCCATTTCATGACATATTTTGAAAGGGGTCCGTATTCACAGGGGCCCTTCTATTACGGGGGCCCTTCTATTACAGGGGGCCCTTCTATTTTTCCAAGCCCTTCTCGGGGGGGGGGCTTCTATTAGAGGGGCCCTTCTATTTAAGGGGCCTTTCTAATACAGGTTTTACGGTAATTTTGAATGATATTTTTTTTCCTATTTCCTCATTCTAAATTCACATGGAAAAAAAATGGTAAAAATCGTCGAAAATTGATAATACTAGAGAATAGTAGTAAATATAGGTTCAAAAAATTGATAATTAGATCTCTCGTTTTTGAAAGAATTTTAAGAAGTTTTCCGTTTTCAATGCGCTTCAATTAGAAACTACGAAACTGTTTTTGTTGGTAATAGGCTACTCGACAAAAAAACCGCATTAGAAAAAAAAATCATTATAAATTGGGCTCTAGCAAACCTAATGAAACTGGCATAAAAGCGAATGAGAACGATGTCCGAGAATAATGAGGGAGAGGGGAGGGAAGGGCACAGGTAAAGGCACACCTGTATTTCTCTCCGTCTCTTCCTCTGCCCTTCTCTCTCTCTCTCTCTCTCTCTCTCTCTCTCTCTCTCTCTCTCTCTCTCTCTCTCTCTCTCTCTCTCGTGAAGTCATCGAAGAGACGGACCATTTACTGTGAGACTCTTCATAAACGACGGTGGGGGAGATGGTGCAAACGGTAATATGTTATGAGTGCGAGTCCCAACCGGTCGATGATCATATGCATCTAGCAGTGTCTCCTTTCTTCTTCGTATGTCATTTGGATTCCCCACAAATGTTTAGGTGCCACAGGTCTAAATCACAATTCAAAAAAATGTAGAGAGCAAAATTAGTTTGCAAATTAGTGTAAAAAAAGTGAGGGCCAGAGGTGACTAATGTTATGTGCATAATTTTGTATTCATTAAAAATACAGTGTGGTGCACAATGACCAGCAGAAAAAAAAAGGGCATATCTTTTAAAATATTAATTTTGAAAACACAACAAGTGGAAGATCTCTATGTAACTTCAGGTTCGATTCATAATTGATGAAACTTTAGCTGGAAAACTTGGAATTTTTAAAAAAAATTTTAAAAGATTGTGTTCATTTTGGCGCGTGCCAGCAAATGTTGATTTAGACTTCTGGATGCGTACCAGATCTTTTGTTCTCGACAGAATTCTAATCTTTTGAACACGATATAGGGGTAGTTCCAGCTCACTTTTTAGAATTCATCTGATTAACTTACCTCTCATGCAAAGCTCCAAACTCATTATTTTCATGATTTGGTACGGATTTTGACCAACTCGTTCTCTGACGACCTTGTTTTCTTCCGGAATAACCAAGGTTCAAGATTCTACGTTTTTTGGACACTTCTGGACCGTATTCAACTAATCAAAATGTTCGAAAAAATTGACCATTCCAAACAGTAGACGAACGCGAAGACTTGGATTGTGGTTTTTTTCAATATGTATTTTACTTTCTCTCTATTACAAATGAAACCGTTTTATTCGGAAATTTCCGGAATATACAAAACAGTAAAATGTTAAAAATGGTACATAGTACATGGAAAAGTTTTTCGGAATATAACGGGAACTTTTTTGACTGTAAAAAAGGCTGAGGAAAGAAGCAGATCAAACAAAAAAAACAACATGGGATAAGAAAATCAAGGGAGAACAAAAATATCAAATGAATTGAATTTAGAAAAAAAGACTATTGGACGAAGTTGCTCTCAGAGCTGCTAATAAGATCCTCCTTGTTTGGCGGACTCCAGCTGGGCGGTCATATTCTTGAGGAATGCAACTGAAAATGAAATTAATAAAATATCAAACTGAATTCAGTATTCTTACTCGTGTCGTCCATCTCCTTGCCCGTTGCTCTCAGCTTAACTTGAATCGGACCGAAATCGAGGCCAACACTCTCAGAAGCTTCCTCACGCTTTTTCATTTGTGTTGATAAATGAGTCATTATCGATGACAACATTCTTGGTGGTGGTGCAATAGACATCGTTGCTTCATCTGAAAGTATGCGTTTTTTCAATTCAAATTTTTCAACAAAAAAAAAAACTCACGGGTTCCTGTTGGGATCGAAGTTGGTTGAGAGGATGTAGATGGCTGAAAAAAGACAAAAATTTTGTCTTCATTCAGAAAAACACTGAATTATTTCGTAAGTTATCAGCGCCAGGGACGTTAGGAACGAAATTCGGAACTCCGTATATTTCGAAAATTCCGATTGGAAAGATTCCGAAAAATTTGAAATCTTTGAAACATGCATCTTTCGAAGTGTTGAAGTTTCAAAATGTTTAGAATCAGACTATACCGAAGTTTCAAAATTTAAAAAATCGGAATATTCTGATATTCCGAAAAACTATGAAAAAACAACTCCGAACATTTCTAAATCAGCGCGCTTTTTAAAAAAATTGTACCTGTGAGCTGCTGGAAAGGCGCCTGCCTCCAATACTTGTTGGTCCCAAAGAGTAGGACTGGGGAATATCCAAGGTGGGATACTGAAATAATCATATTTCTCATAATTAGGAGAAATGAGAAAAAAAGAACCGTACCCATGTGCTGGTTAACGGCAAATTGTCTCTTCTTGGTGTTGACAAGTGGGAGTAATCAGCTTCCGCGAAGACACCCTGAAATAATTCTCATATTCTAGGCAAGCAGGATTATTTAGACAACTCACTTGTGCGAAGCCATAATTGATTCCAATTGGAGTGTTCATCGACAAATTGTCTGGCATACCAGGATTCTTCAAAATTTTCAGCAACAAGGAATCTCTTCCAACAGTCTCCTCGATTCTGCTCGTTGAGCTTGTTGGCATATTTGTCCCAATTCGGGAACCCAAGCTCATCACATCCATGCTTCTTCTCGTGGGGGCTCCTCTTTGACTCTGTGATGGTGAGCGGCATTCATCTGTTACCTGTCGAGTAGTGTTGAGTGCCGAGGATGAAGAGGCATCTTGATTCCCAATGGAGACTTGGCCGGAATATGATGGAATCTGCTTTGATGACGATGGTCCGTCGCTCCCCGATAGGAACTCTTCCTCAAGAATAGTTCTCGGTCTCTTCAAATTTCTTTGAACCTGAAATGTGTTAATTTAAAAGAGGCTGAGTCAATTGTTAAGAGCGAAATATTCTAGGCAAGCCATAGATGTGAGAAAACTGGATTTGTGGGGAACCTTTTATCAAATTTTCCTTGTTTTCACATCATCTTTCAAAAAGGGCCTGGGATAAATTTCGCGTTTTAAAATGATGATTTCGACCAAATTGATCTAAAATCAACAAAAAAATTTTCGATTTTTCGAAACTCGGGCTAGGGACAACCCGGGCCGAGATCTAGAGGCAAACGAATTTCTCATTAATAAAACCACTTACTTGGGGAACATTTCCAGCGGGATTCATTGACGCGATGCTTGGAACACTTCCAGATGCATTTCCAGCCATTTCTTTCTGCTTGATTGGCGCCAAGACCGTCCCAATTATCTGAAATGTGTCAAATTTCCAACATGATATTCTACCTTATGAGATTTTCTTCAGCTTTCAAAAAATTGAATTCAAAAATACAGTACCTGTACCTCATCACTCGTTTCAGGCGTTCTTCCGTGTAGCTCTGTTCTCTTTTTGAACCACGCTTGGATCTAAAAGCATAAATATTGAGAATCAACTATTAGTTTTTGGAAAAACTCACGTAAAAATCTGATTCCGGTACATCCCGTGTGGCCCTAACGAATTCGTCAAAATTTGTCGAAAATCTTGAGAATGCGGCTTCGAGCGGGTTTTCGATAAGAAGCACACGGCTCTTATCAATTTTCTTTGCGTCTTGGCGGAGAAGGCACTCTAGTTTCTCTAGATATGTAATCCTATCCAGATTCATTCTTTTAAACAAAAAATCGTCTTTTTCCTTGTAGGAAACCTTGATTCCATTTTCTTTATTCCAATTCCTGCTTGTCATTATGGCTGAATGATTCACGGCACAACTCCTTTTTTGCTCGTTTGTTAGAGTTTTCCAGAACGGAAATTTCTGAAAATTAACAAATTAAGAACTGAAAAGAGTTTAGAGACAGTTCATGAAATAATAATTTGTAAACCGTTTTTTCTTTCAAATACGACAATTCAAGCTTGGAGTTTCGAAAATTTTACATATAGGGTTTTTACAAATTTGGGGTCAATTTGGCAAATAATTATTCTTGAAACACAACTTTTTTCATTCGAATAAGAGTTTCAAATACTCACCTCTCCGATTTCATCGTATCTTTCTTTTCCTTCTTTCGTGTTCCCGTATCTGAAGTCGGCAAGTTCTTTGAGAAAGCGATCGTTGCACTTCTGGCGTTGAGCGGAATGAGGAAGACCCTGCTTTCTCTGAAATAGAAGTTCGTTTTATAATCAAATAATTTGAACAAACAACCTTTTTGCTGTTGTCGTTAGCTTTGGATGGCAGCATGGCGGGAAGCATTTTTGCCGTGACGGTAGAATTTGTAGACAATAAGTTGAAAAACTGGAAAAAAGTGAACTTGAGTTAGTTTAAAAGCGTAAAGTGAGAAAAAACACGGAAATTTTACTGAAAATACCTTTTTTCATATAAAATATGAGAAAAAAGATGTTTAGAACGCACTAATAAGCCATTGCGTTGAAAAATTTATCTTAAAGGCGCAAGAGCGAAGTACCGTACTCTTGAAGCACATTTTGAGTATTTCTATCGTTTGTCTCGATTTTTTGACATTATTAACTGTTTTATAGTGATATTCATCATTTCTTTTCATTTCTTTAAATATTAACATTGAAAAAAATAGTAAAAATCGTCAAAAAATTGAGAAAGCTAAAAAATAATATTGAATATAGGTTCAAAAAATGTGGAGCTCTGCGCCTTTAAGAAAAATTTTTTCGTGCATCAATTCGATACAACAGTACTAGGATAGTTGGTGACGGACATAAAAACAATGAAAAAGGACAGAATGAGAAAAAAAGCCTCAAAAAATCGATTGGGTTGTTCAAACCTGCTACGAAACCCAATGAGATTATCCTAATGGAAGATAACTCTAGAATGGTGTCCTAGAATAATGAGGGAGGGGAGAGGAAAGGGCACAGGTAAAGACGAGTATTTCTCTCCGTCTCTTCTGTCGCCATTCTCTCTCCCTCGTTGCGTCATCGAATACACGAACCATGTACTGTTAGACTGTTTATAAACGACGGTTGGGGAGAGGGTGCAAACGGTAATATGTTATGAGTGCGAGTCCCAACCGACCGATAATGATCTGCATGTAGTAGTGTCTCCTTTCTTCTACGTATGCCTTTCCGTTTTCCAGCAGCTGTTTGAGTGTAACATATCTACAGTACTGGCCAAAAAGAATGCGTCGACAGGTTTTTTGACTGTAACTTTCTTCAAAATAGAGTTAACGGGTCAAACTTTTTCGTAAAATGTAGCAAATGATCCGAGAAAAAAAATGCAACAACAATTTTATCCAGAAAACGGACAATATTTTTTTGGTGAAAAAAATTCAGTTTTTGGAAATTTTCGGATTTTTTGGATGGTTTTTTCAAAAATCTGGAAAAAATAGAAAACGATGATGAATGTGAAATATACTTTTTGATCATGATGACAGTGTTGTAGGTCAACCTTTAAACATGTACCACCACCGTAAGATACAATTCTGTGTATGATATGGAGGTTCAAAGTGGCAACTAGTGATTTTAGGCTTTTTGGATTTCTCTACTGTCGCTTCACAATTTCAGGTGACAAATTTTAGCCCCTTTTTCTGTTTTAATAAATTTTTAAGTGTTATTCTACAATACTTAATCATTTACCACTCGAAAAAGTCCCTCTTTAAGCTCCGAACACCGATTTTTTGAATTGTGAGACAAGCTAAAACCAGCATAAGGTCAACTTTTAGTCATTCTGGTAAAGTCAGTTCAGTGAATTTGATATTTTTCTGAAAGATATCAAAAACTACAGTTTAGGTGAATTCTAAAAAACATTATTTCCGTTTGCGAATTGCTCATTCTTGGTCTTCGGGATCTCTTTTGTATTGGGGCACAAGTTATAACATTCATGTGTTGGGTTAGATTGATCATTTGTTTTTGAAAGTGATTGAATTTCATGATAATCGTTTTCAAAACAATCAGAACAACTGTTTTTTAGAAAACATTGTTGAATTTGTTGAATGGAACACTCAGGGACTGAAAATGAACCACTAGCCTGTTTGATCAGTATTTTACTCAATAAAAAAGTATTTTTAATATTTTATAGCATTGAAATGAGCATTTCGCAAACGGAAATAATGTTTTTTAGAATTCACCTAAACTGTAGTTTTTGATATCTTTCAGAAAAATATCAAATTCACTGAACTGACTTTACCAGAATGACTAAAAGTTGACCTTATGCTGGTTTTAGCTTGTCTCACAATTCAAAAAATCGGTGTTCGGAGCTTAAAGAGGGACTTTTTCGAGTGGTAAATGATTAAGTATTGTAGAATAACACTTAAAAATTTATTAAAACAGAAAAAGGGGCTAAAATTTGTCACCTGAAATTGTGAAGCGACAGTAGAGAAATCCAAAAAGCCTAAAATCACTAGTTGCCACTTTGAACCTCCATATCATACACAGAATTGTATCTTACGGTGGTGGTACATGTTTAAAGGTTGACCTACAACACTGTCATCATGATCAAAAAGTATATTTCACATTCATCATCGTTTTCTATTTTTTCCAGATTTTTGAAAAAGCCATCCAAAAAATCCGAAAATTTCCAAAAACTGAATTTTTTTCACCAAAAAAATATTGTCCGTTTTCTGGATAAAATTGTTGTTGCATTTTTTTTCTCGGATCATTTGCTACATTTTACGAAAAAGTTTGACCCGTTAGCTCTATTTTAAAGAAAGTTACAGTCAAAAAACCTGTCGACGCATTCTTTTTGACCAGTACTGTACATCACAATACAAAAAAAACTTTAGAGATCAAATTTTTTTAAATTAGTGGGCGTGTTCAAAAAGTGAGAAGCAGAAGGAAAAAAAGTCGGTTATTTTTGTTATTTTTTTCCAATTAAAAGTTATTCCAAATAAAAACTGTTTTATTCGAAACATGTTTTAGTATAATCAAAGAATAGAACGTTAAAATAGGGTTGATACATGAAATAGTCAGGATGTTGCAGAATTCAGATTCGCAGTGATCGGAATGAGCAAGGATTTCTTTTGACAATGAAAGGCAAAGAGAAGCTTGAGCAAAAAATAGCCTGATGATAAACCAGAAAAAAGAGTCAATTTGAGAGCAGAGAGATAAAGTGAATTGAATTAAGAGAAAAAGGTTATGGAAGAATGATGCTCATGAGATTAGAGCTGCTGAAATGATCCACCCTGCTTTGCCGACTCCACCTGGGCGGTAAGATTCTTTAGGAAGAAGACTGAAAATGAGATAAATGAACCAATAAATTGAATTCAGTATTCTTACGTGTGTCATTCAGCTCCTTGCCTGTGGCCTTTAAATTGACTTCAATTTGGGAGAAATCAAGGCAACCATTCTCCTCACGCTTCTTCAATTGTGTTGCCAAATGGTTCATGATTGATGACACTATTCTTGGCGGTGGTGCAATGGAGAATCTCGCTTCATCTGAAGGTATGCGTTTTCATTCAGATTTTTCAATTGAAACTCACGTGTCACGTCATCGGCTGGCATCGAAATTGGCAGAGAGGATGAAGATGCCTAAAAAATAAAATATTTAGTACTTATACAGGGAAACAGCATGGTTTCGTTTGGTACATACAGTACCGGCCAATATGTTAAAGAGCAACATATTTATCAGTTAATTTAATCATTTTCAGGTATAGAGCTCGGCTGCCAAGTTTCCAATCACTTTGGAATTTTGGGACACTGTAAAACAAACCCAGATAAAAAACTTTGCATTCACAGAATTTTCCGGAAATTTCTAGTTCAACAGCTATTTGCCGATTTTTTAAGGACGCCCCTTTTTTGTACCGTTTTTCGTACTGAAAATGTGTCCTTCAGAAGTCGGCAAATAGCTGAAAACTAGCAAATTTCAAATAATTCTGCAAATTCAAAGTTTTTAATCTAGGTATGTGTTACACTATTCAATAATTTCAAAGGCTGAAAAATATGTTTTTTTTGCAAATCTTATTGCCCGGTACTGTATGTTATCAGGGCACTGATAAAAAATAAATCGTACCTGTGAACTTGAAGCTTGATTGTTGAAAAGTGGTTGATGCAAAGGTCCAAAATTTGTTGCCGCTAAGAAGTTGAAAGCGGGAGCGTCAGAAAAGCGATACTGAAATATTATAATTTCTCATATTTAGGGCAAACGAAATTCTCGTTAAAAGAAATAGTTGTACCTCGGCACTGCTTGAAGGCTGATTCTCTTTTCTTGGTGCTGATAAATGGGAGGAATCCGGTACAGAAAAAATACCCTGAAATAATCGCATTTCTCATATTCTCGCCAAACAAAATTTTTTACAACTTACTTGTGGGAAGTCATTATATATGCCGATTAGATCGTTCGTCGTTCTAGCATCTTCAACTATTTTTAGCAATAAGGAATTCTCTACAGATTTTTCCATCCTGCTCGATGAGCTTCTCGGCACATTTGTCCCAATTCTGGATTCAGATATTACCGCACTCATGTTATTTCTCGTATCCATTCCATCACGAACAGAATTTCGAATCCCGTTTGTGTGAGCTGGATGTGAAGATGTAGCCGTGACCTTTTCAGCTAGAACATCTCTTAGGACTGTGGGGGCCACAACCTAAATTATATAGGGTTAATCATTATTTCCCGAGGTTGAGTGTCTTACTTCTTGTTGGGCTGAACTTCGAACTATTGGTTCTGGACGGCAGTTGACTGTTGAAGTTGATGGATTCCTCGAATAATCTTCATTCCGGAATTGCCATGCACCCAGTTTCACAGTTTCCACAACAGTCGGCAACTTCTTCTTCGCTAGGACTCCAGATAGAATATCTCTCAAACCTGTCGGAACTCTTTGGGGCGGAGATGTCTGAAAAAAGTTAAATTGCAAAAAAAAAAGAGACAGGTGTTAGAAATTTTAGGCGAACGAGTCTTTCTTTTTTAAAATCACTCACTTGAGGAAAATTTGCTGCTTGTTCGATTCTGGAATTCATCGGGAAAACGGCACTTTGAATATCTCCGGAAACATTGCCAGTTTCCTTTCCAGTTTCATTCGCAGATTGATCAATTATCGATTTTTTCGGGGCACTTTGTTTTCGTCTCGATGAGTTCGTCGCCAAATTTTCTTCAAAACGAGTTACATTAACTCTGGCGATTCTAGCAATATCATCAATACTGTAGAAAGATGTCCCATGTGTTTTTGCGGGATTCGAAGACGTAGGGACGTTAATCGGCGAATGTTCTCCGACATCTCTACCAACGGATTCCTCGATTCTGCTCAAAGATCTTTTTCGAGCATTTGTTCTAATTCTAGAGCACTCTGATTTCCTCCCATCCATTACGGAGTTTTCCGGGCGAACCGAATCTTGAAGCTCATTTGTGCGAGTTGAATGGAGAATTGTCGCTGGGATCTAAATTATATTGGTTTGATGATCAATTTCTCAGCTTGTTAGATGTCTCACTTTTGGTTTGGGGGCTGCTCTTTGACTTTGTAATACCGATCGGTTACCAATGCTATCGGGATGAGTGATATTGACAAATACTATTTCTGGGCTGGATTGTCCATCATCAGAGACAGACGTTTTTTGGGTCGCTTGATTCTCAACGGAGACTTGAATTGCATTTATTGGATTCTGAACCTGAAATGTGTTAACTTGACAGAGGCTGTCATATATTGGAAGCAACATTGAGTACCTATCAATAAAATACACACACACAAAAACATGTTTTCAGTAGATTTTTCGCCATTTTCTGGAGTCTAGAGCTCGGCTGTCAAGTTTTTGATTGCATTGGAAATAAATTTAAATTGGAAATTTTTATTAAAAAGTGTGTAAAACAATCCTAGTTTGCAAACTTTGCATTCACGGAATTATTTAAAAATTCCCAGTTTTTGCTATTTGCCCGATTTCTAAAAGACAACTCTTTTTGGCTTGCTTTCGAACTGGAAATATGAGAAACAAGTCTCTCTCAAAAAATGGCAGAAGGGTTATTCAAGTGACCGGCAACAAACCTTAAAAATGGAGAAAAAACTCCGCGAAAACTCGGAACATGAACCAAACATACTGAAACTTTTGAGAAACTGGAGAAAGCCATGAGGAGCATTTTCAAAAAAATTTGTGGTCAAAATATCCACTTTGACAATTTTGATGGAATGTGAGACAAAATTTTCAAAGTGGTAGAGTCCTTTACATTTTTTCCAGTTGCCAAAGTTTCAGCCTGTTTTTGCAATCTTTTAGGTTTTTTGCCGATAACTTGATTATGAAGATGATTCGTAAATTTTCTAAGCTAACGAAACTCTAATTTTTCAAAACCACTTACATGTGGAACATTTCCAATTGAATTTGCCGATGAAACAGAGTTTGGAACAATTCCAGAAACATTTCCACCCATTGGTTTTTGTTGAAATGCCCCCAAATGTTTCGCAAAAGCCTGCATGTCTCTCAGATAATTTCTATTCAATATCTGATGTCTTCTCTTTTGAACATCAATCACAAGACTCGCCGCTGGATGATCCTGAAATGACCGTGATGACCGTGAGTTTGTTAACTATTCCGCTATCAGCTCATTTATGAAAAACACCTAATTTACAGTAAATAATGTAAATGCAAAACTCTCAATTTACGTCTGTTTTACACCCTCCAAAATTTTCAAAGTTATCGGAAAAGTGATAGCCTCCTGAAAAAAAATCCAGCCTCCTGAAGATCAACTGAAAATACGTTTTTTTTTTTCATATTTTATATCCGGTACTGTGAGTTTCCGCTCACACGAGCACTACTGTAGTGAGTGATACGTTGATTATCCAAAATTTTTGGATTTTAAATCGGCACGCTTCTTTAATAAGCTTTAAAACATAAGAATGAGATATACAGTACCTGTATGTCTCCTGTTTCACTTGTTTCCTGTTGCACAGTTTGTTGATTTCCGAACGTTTTGTTGCGCAGTTCCGCGTGTTTCCTGTCAAACCATCCTTTGATCTAGAAATAATTATAATCAAAAAATTATTTGAAAAACAAAACACTCACGAAGATATCGGATTCCGGTACGCTTAGTGTGGCGCAGTGGAATTGATCGAAGTATAATGGAAATGCTGCGAATGCGTTGGCCAATGGCTTTTCGATGGGAACTAAACGGGCCTTGTCGGTTTCAGAGGCTTTTAAAAGACGCTCTAGTAGACTACGGCCAGTGATCTCATGCAGTGGCCGTCTTTGTTTCAAAAATTCACTTTTTTCCTCATCGGAGATTTTGATTCCATTCGACACATTCCACCGCATGCTTCTTATTGTGCTTGAAGGATCAACGATGCACATCTTCTTTTGCGCATCTGACAAGGATTTCCAAAACACGAATTTCTGAAAATGAATGAACAATGAATACTATATTCAAGTTTGGGCGTAAAATATTATTTTTACGGATTTCGTAGACTTAAAACCTGTGAATTTCCGTAAAAACTTTAAAATTTACAAATTGACTGTTTTTGGAAAGCCACACTTATTAATTTAAGTTTGGCGCTATTTCATAAATGCGAACTTTCAAAACAATATTTCAAATGTTATATTAGGCTGTTAAGAAAGTTCCTCCCTTTTTTCGGCATATTTTTTGATCAGATTTTCATTCAAGCAAAGGGCGTAATATCAATGAAAGTAACGTCCATGAGTAGCGATATTTCTCTGGTAACGCGTTGGTAAATTCTTGATTCCATTGACCTAGAACGTGGAAAGCTGCGATTGAAAAAGTGGGTCACCTCTTTTTTTGTGTCATCTTTTCAACTGAAGTATTTTCTTTCAAGATGACGTTAAAGAGCCCCAAACTACCATTTTTCTAATAGGGCAAGGTCTGGAAAATACGATGAGTGCAAAAGTTTAGTTCAGCCAAACGAAATTAAATTTTTGCTGGTCCCTCTAGTCACGGGTGGTCTAGCATTGTCGCGCAGGAAGCGGACTTTCGTTTTTTCTCCTCGTTTTGATCCGACTGCCAAATTAAATGTATTTAATTGAAAACTATACAATGTGGCAGTTATAGTAGTAAGTTTATCTAAAATTTCCCAGACTCCTTCCCATTGAAAAATCACCAAATACATAACATATCCCTTTTCACATAAAATTTAGGTTTCGGGACGTCCAGAGCTGGCTCTTCTTTGTCAATCGACTGACCCTTCCGCAGACTGATATAGTAACTTACCCACTTATCATCTACGGTAATTACATTCCCCACCTAACTGAACGGGCCAAGAAATGATAGGAAAAACATTCTCCTGTCCTCATGGAAATCAATATCGGAGTCCTTCAAAGCATTGGGTACGAATCGACCCAGTTCTTGAAGTTGCCAAGAGACTTCAGTCCGCTCACAATACTCGGTTGACTAACCGACAATGCCTTTGACATTTTACGAGTGTTTTGAAATGAATGTGACTTCACAACTTTTAGCAATTGATCGAGATCCAACTCACTGGGCCGATGGCATCTCTCAACAGGATCTCCTCTGAGCAAAATTTTTTGAACCAAAGGCTAATTGTACGCAATGGCCGAACATGTCCCTTAGATAAATTCACCAATTGCTTGTTAATACCGAGTATTTGAAGACCCAATAAAAACAAAAACATAATCATGATGCCTTTGTGCAGTCGGGTAAGAATCAAAAGATCCGTCATTTCTCCAACAAGAAGTGAGATAAGAATTTGAAAATCAAGGATCTAATAGACTCTGAACACAGCTCTCAAACAAAAACCAATTTGGCCTGGTACACCACTTTGAGAACTAGAAATCGAAGCTCAAAAAGAACCCTCCCAAAAAGGAAAAAACTTTCTTACCAACCTAATACATTTTCACATTTTTATCACAAAAACTCAAAATTTTACTTATTTTAGGGATACAATTTTACGGAGATCCGTTAAATTTTCCGGCGGTCCCAAAATATCGTAAAAACAGTGAATGCAGACTCCTAGTCCTGATAGATTTATATCTTTTTTTCAAATTTTAATTCGAACGTGAAATTACGTTTGACTAAAAGTTTTAAAATTATATCAAATTTTAAATTCAACACAACAAACTTCGTTCTCTGAAACGTCTTGGATTTTGAGAAAACTCTTTTTGAAAACGCTGATTTTGCACAGATAAGGCGATTTTTGGTACTGAAACTGATAAAACTCTGCTGAAACTGGCGCGCGGATTCTGAAGGCGATTTCCAACCTATCATCAAATTTTCATTGAAGTCTGGGTTTGTTAGGTGTTTTAGGTTCCCTTGTGAGTAAATGTTGTAAATACCCACCTCTCCAATGTTATCGTATTTTTGCTTTTCTTCAGAATTATCTCCGTATCTCAAGTTGGCCAGTTCTTCGAAAAATTTATCATTGAGTTTCTGGCGTAAATCGTCTTTTGGTTGGACCAATGATGACAACATAGTGTGCACGGTTTCTGTTGTAACGGTAGACTGTGAGCTGAACGTACTGGAAGAATGTGAATTTGAGATAGTTGAAAAGCGAACAGTAAGAGAAAAAAGAAGTTTTTAACTGAAAATGCCAATTTTCATATAAGATATGAAAAAGGAGATGTTGAGATTACATCACGGAGGTATTGCGCTGAGAAAGTTTCATTGAAGGCGCAAGAGCAAGGTTACGTATTTTTGGAGCATTTTTCAAAAAGTTGTTTCCTATTGTCTCAATTTTTCATATTTTTAAGAATTATTTCCCTAATTTTCGTCTGTTGAAAAATTTTAAAGAGTTATCCGCTCTCAATTTGCATCAATTACAAACTAAAAAAACTATGTTAGTCGGTAAAAAGCTACTAGACGAAAAAGAAACGACTGCATCAGAAGAAAATCAATATAAATTGGGCTCTTACAATCCCAATAGAACTGGTGAAAAAAACAAATTAGAACAATGCCCTAGAATAATGAGGGAAAGAAGAGGGAAGGGCACAGTTGAAGACGCACCGATATTCCTCTCCGTCTCTTCCTTTGCCTCACTCTCTCGCTGGGTCATCGAAGACACGAACCATTTATTGAGAAACTCTTTCTGAAGGACGGTGGGGAGATGGTGCAAACGACACTACGTCATGGGTAAGAGTACCAACCGTTTAATACTGATCTTCATATAGTAGATTGCACCCCTTTCCTTTATTGTACGTCAATCTGGCATTCAAGGGGGAGAATACAGTACGGCCCATATCTTCACGACTTTCTTTCAATTCTGAACGTACAGAAAACACTAAAAGAAATATTGAAAATGTGCTAAATCTCTAAAATTTGTCCTAGAATTTTCACTGTTCCCTAGATCACTTTCAATTCAACTGGTAAGAAACAAAGTTAAACCCGATAAAATACAAAGAAATTATACTGTGCTACAGGCCCTTTTGTATGTTCTACACACTCCTGCTGCGATCTCCAGAGCTCATCACCAATAAAATGGGAAAAAAAAGATGATTTACATATCGAAATTGAGAGACTTTAAATGGCAGCTGAAAATTGAAAGGTGAACTTTTTATAACGTATGTGCTAATCAAAACATGGTTTTACTATCACTTTTTCAAAAAATGTGTAATTTCGTTATGTAGTCTGATTTCGCACTATTCCGAATTAGAACATTTTTATTCGGAAACTTTCTGAAATAGACGAGAAATAAAATGATGAAATAAAGGGTGTTAAATGAAAAAGTCATCATGTTTCAAAATAAGGATTTGCAGTCATCAGAATCGACTGGGATTTTTTTGGACATGGAAGGGAAAGATAATTTTGAACAAATAAAATAACCTAATGATAAGGCAGAAAAAGAGTCAATAGGAGAGCAGAGAGATCAAGTGAACGAAACTCAGAAAAAAAGATTATTGGACGAAGAGAATCAATAGCTCTAAAGCTATTGATTCGACCCGTTTTGTTTCGCTGACTCCAACTGGGCGGTGAGATTGTTTAGGAAGGCAACTGAAAATAAGATAAATGAACCGATGCATTGAATACGGTTTTCTTACTCGTATCATCCAAGTCTTTGCCAGTGGCTCTCAAATCAACCCCAATTTGTGAGAAGTCGAGGCATCCGTTCTCCTCGCGATTCTTCATTTCAATGGATAACTTCTTCATAATCGACTCCATCATTCTTGGCGGTGGTGCGATGCAGAGAGTTGCTTGATCTGAATTTTTTCGATTCATGAGTTTTTATATTTTTAAATGAAACTCACGAGTCATGTTATCTGTCGAAATCGCATTCGGAGGAGGCGAAGACACCTAAAAATATTTTTTTTCTCATTCAGAAATACCGTTATCCGAATGTTATCGGACTGTTCTGGAAATGAGTCTTACCTGGGAGCTGGTGGAAGTATGATTTTCTCCAGAAGTCGCTGGTGCGAAGTAGAAATCGCGAACTCCAATGGGGATCTGAAAAAATCACATTTCTCAGATTTTTAGCAAACTAGATTCTCGTTTAAAGGCGGGTTTTAACTCTGCCATGTAAGAAACGAATTTTCAGCTTCACCTTGGAAACGTTTTACATTAGTGAAATAAGAATTTCTGTCGGAGTCCCCTTTTGAGAAGATGAGTCTTACCTGAGTGCTGGTAGACGGTTGACTGTATCCAAAACCGGTTGGTGCCAACATGTTGGAATACGACAAAGAGCTAAGAGCCTGAAAGAATCGTATTTCACATCTCTCGAAAAGTTATTTCTCTACTCACTCTCTGGTAGTCAAAATCGACTGGATGACTCGGAGTGTTCACAGCAAAGTGGTTTCCTACTCCAAAATCTTCAACAACTGTAGAATTTCCTCCGAATGACTCGTCCACTCTGCTTGGAGAGTTTCTTTGAGCAGTTGTGACAGTACTGGATTCTGATCTTCTTGAATCCATTCCGCTTCTCGTATCATGTCCGTCATCTTCTGCTGGAACAAATTCTTGAATCTCATCATCGTAGACGAAATTTGAAGATGTGGGAGGGACCTTAATTATGATGGTTTGATCAATATTTTCTGAGATTAGGTGTCTTACTTCTTGTTGTTCTGAACTCCAAACTTGTGGTTCTGGACGGCAGTTGACTCCCGAGATTGATGGATTCCACGAAGAATCTTGATTCCAGTTTTGGCCTGCACCCATATTAACTGTTTCCGCAATTGTTGGCAACGTCTTCTTCGCTAGGATTTCAGCTAGAACTTCTCTTGATCTTTTGAAAGCTGTCTGGAGCTGAGATATCTGTAATATGTTGAATTACAGAAAACAGAGTATGTTGTTAGAAGATCTAGGCCAAGAAGTCTCTCGTTTTTATCACTTACTTTACGATCAATTCCAGTTTCTCCGATTCTGGAATTCGCCGTTGAAACGATTCTTTGAACATCTCCAGAAACATTGCCGGTTTCAATTCCAACTTCATTCACAGTTTGAGCGATTCTCATTCTTTTCCCAGCCATGCCTTGTCGTTTTTGTCTCGACCAATTCCTCTCCGGATCTTCTGCATCTTCACCTCTGGCGATTATATCGATACTTTCATCCATAGTGTTGAAAGTTGGCTCATGTGCATGTGCTGGATTCGATGACGTTTCGAGAACCTAAATTATATTGGTTTGTTAATAATTTTCGAAAACTTCAGAGATGGGATCCCGAAATAATCTCCTCATTTTCTCATATAGATTTTTATCATTTTAGGCAAACAACTATTTTTTTACCACTTACCTGTGGGGCGTCATACTCGACTTCAAATGGGGTGTGCACACCAGCATCTTCCACAGCACCTCTTCTAGCCGGTTCTTCGATTCTTCTCGATGAGCTTTGTTGAGCATTTGTTCCAAGTCTTAGCTCGGATCTCCTCACCCCCACACTGGAGTTTCCCGAGCTACCAGAATCTTGAAGCTCATTTGTGCAAACGGTATCAAAGGTTGCGGCTGGGACCTGAATTATATTAGTTTGACAATCAATTTTTCATTTTAGTTGTCTCACTTTTAGTTTGGGGGCTGCTCTGTGACTCTGTGATGCTGATCGCTTTCTATTTGTGGAGGGACGAGGTTTATATCCGAGCAATATTTCTCCGACGGATGGTCCATCATCGGAGACAGATGTGTCTTGGTTCTCTTGATTCTCCATGGAGATTTGGTTGGCAATCACTGGATTCTGAATTGATGAGAACGACGTATTGTTTCCCGACAGGATTTCTTCAAGCAGACTTCGTGGTCTAGTCGAATCACTTCGAACCTGAAATGTGTTAATTGAAAAGAGGCGGAGTCAATTGTTCGGAGCTACATACAGTACCAGTCAATAAAATGTATACAAAAATATTTTTTAGTAGATTTTGCGCCATTCTTACTATTTTCAGGAGTCAAGAGCTCGGCTGTCAAGTTTTCGACTAGTTTGAAAATTTTTGAAGGTGTAAATCAGTCTTAGCTTGCAAATTTAATATATTTGAAAATTCCCAGATTTCTAGCTGACCGATTTTTGAAAAACAACCATTTTGGCTCGTTTTTGCATTGAAAACATGAATAACGAGTTTTTATCGAAATTCGGCAGTAGCTGAATCACTTTTCTAAGTTCCATGAGTGCATTATTTTTAATTTAGGGTTGTTTCACACCCTTCAAAGTTTTTAAAATGATCGGAAATTTGACAACCGAGCTCTAGACTCTTAAAAACTGTCATAATGACAGAAAATCTACTGAAAATAAGTTTTTGCCATTTTTATTGACTGATATGTACTGTATCATCGCACTAAGAAATTTCCGAAAAAAAGAGCCGTACCTGTGCGCTGGTTGATGGTTGGCTGTGTCCAAGTGTTGTTGGATCGGAGGAGAAGAAATTGGGAACTTCGGCGTTTCGACTCTAAAAAACCGTATTTCCCATATATTAGAAATTTGTTGGAAAAGGTGAGTAGTATCTATTCTAATCAAACCACTTACTTCTGGAACATCTCCAGTAGAATCAGTCGGTAAATCGGTGCTTGGAACATTTTCAGAAACAATTTCAGCGAATCGTGTTCGGTGAAGTGCCTCAAAATGTTTGTCGAAGGCTCCCAAATTTATCGGATTAACCCGATTTAATATCTGATGTCGTCTCCTTTGAACATCACTCACAAGAGTCGCCAATGGGTGATCCTGAAATATGTGAGTTTTGAAACTATTTTCTGGTGTTAAGTGTCTTACTCTTCCTTTGGGGACCACACATCGCGATTGGTTTGCTGAATGGATCAGGTTGCACAGGTCCATTGTAGAGGCTGGTGGAATTTTTCTTGAAGATTCGTTAGGAGAGATTTGTGTAAGTTGAAGATACTGAAAGAAGAATAAAATAGAAATAGTTTGCAAGCGAAAAGTAAGAAAATACACGAAAATCATCGCTAAAAACAGTCGCCCTTTGAGATAAAGTTTGAGAAGAGATATGCTCGTAGCCCACTGAAAAGATATTTCGATGAGAAATTCAAGCATTTTTCAAAATATTTTTTTCTAATGTTTCAATTTTTCAAGTTTTTTGAAAATTAATTTCCTTATTTTCATTCATTATTTTCAGATTTACGTTTAATAAATGTGAAAATCGTCGAAAAATTGAAAGACTGGAAATTAATATCAAATATGGGTTCGAAAAATGTGTAGCTCGCTCTTGCGCATTTAAGAAAGTTCTTTTTGCAATAATTTCGAACAACATCACTATAATAGTTGGTGATTGACATAAATACACAGAAGAATAAGACTGAATTGGAAAAAAGCATCAAAAAAATTGGTAGGGTGCTCAAAATCGCCATGAGAGAGAGAGAGAGAGTACTAATGAAAGAAGATTCAAGATAAATGCCCTACAACAATGATGGAGGAGAGAGGGAAGGGCAGAGGTGAAGACGCACCGGTCTTTGTCTCCGTCTCTTCTTTCGCCTCACTCTCTCGCTCGGTCATCAACCAGACGTGAGACTCTTTTTGAGCGATGGTGGGGGAGATGGTGCAAAGGACAAAATGTTTTGGATAAGAGTACCAACCGATCAATAATGAACTGCATTTAGTAGTGTCTCCTCTCGGATATGTCAAGGATAGCCTATAGACACCCCACCCCTGAAATTTTTAGAACACGCTCGCCATTTTCACCCGAGTTATATCATTTTCAGTACCTAATATCACATTTTCAGTGCAAAAATAGCGATTTTCAAAATCGGGTTTCTCCGCTCCCAGGCGGTTCAAGAACTTCAGAATTGTAGCGTAATTTTTAGAATTCAATGAAATGTCATATCTCAAACAATTTTTCAACAAAAAAAAAATTTGAAAGAATTCGCGATTTTTTCCCACCATTTGGGTGGGAGATTTTATCAAACTTTCTTCTTTTGGAAAAATTTCTTTGAAAAATGAGTGTAAATCGTTGGGAATATAATGATAAAATGGCGAAATTGTGACTCTATGTTTGATACAAAGTTACTGAAATTTTTTCAGAAAAAGTAGGGATTTTCAAAAACATCTGTGGATGCAAAGTTTCCAATGTAGGCCTATTTTGCACTTTCCATAGTTTTCAAAGTGATCAGGAAATTGACAGCCCAGCTTCACACTCCTGAAAAATTTCAAAATGACCTAAAATCAACTGAAAATAAGTTTGACCGCACTGTATATCATTCGAAAGCTGAGGTGCACTTTTTTCATAGCGTATGTCAAGTCATGGCTTTAATATCACTTTTTCAGAAATTGTGTATTTTTGTTATGTATTACCGTATTTCCTCTAATACAAGCCCTTCTATTTTTCAACCTCTTTCTCTATTTTTCAACCTCTCTCTCAGAGTGGGCTTCTATTAGAGGTGGGCTTCAATTAGAGGGTGGGCCTCTATTTTTCAACGATTAAATTTTTTAAAAAAATTTGTTCAAAAAATCAGAAATTTGACAATTCGGAAGTTAAGAATTCTGAAATTTTGTGTTTTTTTTTCAATTCGAAGTTTTCATTCTGCAATTCGAAACTTCAAATTTCGAATTTATGAAATTCTCAGATTCCAGAATCTCAAAATTCAATATTCAGGAACTCCGTTAATCAGAAATTGAGAAATCCAAAAACTGAGAAGAAGCCCATGGGCTTCTTTAGAGGGTGGGCTTCTATTTTCGAAGCACCTCGCGGGGTGGGCTTTTAATAGAAAAAATACGGTATATTTCCATTCCGCACTATTCCGAATAACAACTGATTTATTCGGAAAACTTCTAAAATAATCGAAAAATACTAAGTTGGAATGAAAGATGTTTCATGAAAAATCATGATGTTACAGAATACAGATTCACAATTATTGGAAATAACGAAGATCTTGTTTTGACAAGGAAAGGCAGAGAGAAGGTTGAGAAAATAAAATAACCTAGTGATAAGCCAGAAAAAGTGTCAATAGGAGAGCAGAGAGATCAAGTGAACGAAATTCAGAGAAGAAGATTATTGGACGAAGAGGCGCTTAGAGCTATTGATTCGATCCGCTTTGTTTCGCTGACTCCAATTGGGCGGTGAGATTGTTCAAGAAGGCAACTGAAAATAAGATGAATGAACCGATGCATTGAAATCGGCAGTCTTACTCGAATCGTCCAACTCTTTGCCCGTGGCTCTCAAATCAACCTCAATACGTGAGAAGTCGACGCTTCCACTCTCTTCTCGATTCTTCATTTCAATGGATAACTTTTTCATAATCGACTCCATCATTCTTGGCGGTGGTGCGATCGTGAGCGTTGCTTGATCTGAATTTATTCGAGTTATGAGTTTTCATTCAGATATTCAAAATGAAACTCACGAGTCATGGCATCCGTTGAAATCGCATTCGGAGGAGGCGAAGACACCTAAAAAATAATTTGTTCTTATTCAGAAATACTGTTTGAAGTATCCGAATGTTATCGGACTGTTCTAAAAATGAGTCTTACCTGTGAGCTGGTGGAAGTATGATTTTCTCCAGAAGTCGCTGGTGCGAAGTAGAAATCGCGAACTCCAATTGGACACTAAAATGATCACATTTCTCATATTTTTAGCAAACTAGATTCTCGTTCAAAGGCGGGTTCTCATTGTCTAAAGGCGGGTTCTCAAAATTAATTTTTGAGAAATACATAATCTTGAATGAGAATTTTCGTGAAATAAGAATTTTTCGGAGGCCCCTTTTGAGAAGATGAGTCTTACCTGAGTGCTGGTTGACGGTTGGTTGTATCCAAAACCGGCTGGTGTCAACATGTTGGAATACGGCAAAGAGCGAAGAGCCTGAAAGAATCGTATTTCTCATTTCTCGAAAAATTATTTCTCTACTCACTCTCTGGTAGTCAAATTCGGTTTCGATCGGATAACTTAAGTTGTTCATAGCAGAACTTTCTCCTACACCAACCACATCAGCAACTGTAGCATTTCCTCCGAAAGACTCTTCGACTCTGCTTGGAGACTGTCCTTGAGCAGTTGTGGCAATGCTGGATTCTGGGCTTCTGGAATACATCTCGCTTCTCGTATCAATCCCGTCTTCTTCCGCTGGAACAAATTCTTGAACTTCATCATCGTAGACGGAAATCGAAGACGTGGGAAGGACCTAAATTATGTTGGTTTGACGATTACTTTCTGAGATTGAGTGTCTTACTTCTTGTTGAGATGAACTTCGAACTTGTGGTTCTGGACGGCAGTTGAGTGTTGAAGCTGATGGATTCCACGAAGAATCTCGATTCCAGACTTGGCCTGCACCCAGATTGACTGTTTCCGGTGTCTGAAAAATGTTAAATTGCGAAAAAACTTTCATTTTTGAAAATCGCTTACTTCTAAAACATCTCCAGTAGAACTTGTCGATGAGAAGTTGCTTGGAACATTCTCAGAAACATTTTCAGCAAATCGTTCTCGGTGACGTGCTTCGAAATGTTTGTCAAAAGCTCCAAAATTTATCGAATTGATCCCATCTGATAGCTGTTGTCTTCTTCTTTTTACATCACTCACGAGAGTCGCCAATGGATGATCCTGAAACATATGAGTTTGATACCTATGTTCTGGGCTCAAGTGTCTTACTCTTCTCTTGGGGACCACACATTTCGATTGGTGTGGTGAATGGATCAGGTTGCACAGGTCCATTGTACGGACTGGTGGAATGTTTCTCGAAGTATCGTTAGAAGAGGCTTGCGAGTAAATCATCTGAAATTTGTTGATAACTATGCTCTGGGCTCGGATGACTTACTCTTTTCTTGGAGAGAGCACGTTGAGCTTTTTCTGCTAACTGGATTTTCTGGACTTTTTCACACATCTCAACTGCCCAAAATGCAGGGGGGTTGCTTGAAAATGAGTGACGAGTTTGCCAATATATCATCTGAAATGTGTTGAATAACCAACCTGGTATTCTCACTTATACAGTTCGGCATTTTCGGTAGTCTGAAGCTCGGCTGTGAAGTTTCCGATTACATCAAAATTATATTAGCGCGTAAAACAGATTTAGATTGAAAACTTTTTTTTTTTTTCTTGAAAATCCCTAGCTTTTCAGTAATTTGTGTATTTCTGGAAGACATTTGTGTATTTCTGGAAGACATTTTGACATGTTTTTACTGAAAATGTGGAAAAAAGGGCGGGCTTTTTTCAAAAACCCTTATAATTTTGAAGTGGTTGGAAACTTGTCCGCCAAACTTCGGATTACTGAAAATCAACTGGAGAACTCGTTTTTGTATTTCTCATTGATCGGTACTTTAGGCTTTCGCTCACACGAGCACTGATGTTGTAAGTGACTGATTGAATGCTTTAAAAGTTTGAAACATTTTTTTCAATAAAGTTTCAGGAGACTAGAAAATGAAATATACAGTACCTGTAAGTCGTCTGAACCACTTGCTCCAATTTTCGCTGTTTGTCGATTAAGCAGTAGTTCAGCGTATTTCCTTTCGAACCATCCTCTGATCTAAACGTAATTTTTTTCAAAAACAAATCAACTTATAAAAAAAACTTACGAAAAGATCAGATTCAGGAACGCCTCGTGTGGCATTGTGGAAGTTATCGAAGGACAATGGGGAATCCGCCAATGCATCAGAAAGAGGTTTTTCGATAGATTCCTGGCGAGTTGGGTCGGCTTCAGAAGCGTTCAAGAAACGGTCCAGTAGATTTCGACAAGTGGTCTCATCTAGTAGCCATCGTTGCTCCAAGAACTCCATTTTTTCATCGTAGGAGATGGTGATTTTATTGGAACGATTCCACGGTTTGTTTTTGATTGTTTTCCAAGGATCAAGGATACATCTCCTTTTTTGGGCATCTGACAGGTGTCTCCAAAACTCGAACTTCTGAAAATGAATATTCAATAAATACAAAATAGGATTATAAGAGTTTGTAATTTTGAAATTTTAATTCGAGCTTGAATTTTCCTTTGAAAAGGTAATTGATGATTGGAACATATTTGGAAAGGTCTGATTCGGCGGAATTTAAGTTTTACAAGGAAACCTCAACACTTCACAAACCCAGATTTTGATGAGAATTTCAGGACAGATGGAGAATCGCCCATCTAGATATCTCTCAAAATTTTAGAATCCGCCTACCAGATTCAGCCGAGATATCAGTTTCGGAACCAAAAATCGCCGTTTTAGCGCAAAAACAACGTGTTCAAAGGCGATTTTCTCAAATCCGTGGACGTTTCAATGCATGAAATTTGTTGTGTTACACTTAACTTTTCATGAAATTTGATATTTCAAACTTTTTCTCAAAAAAATATTTTTTTTAATTTTTGAAGAAATCTGGAATATTGTGAAAAAATTCAAAAAAAAACTTTTTGTTCTTGATGAAATGTTTGGAATGTAAAATTATATCAAATTCTGACTATAACACAACAAACTTTGTTTTCTGAAACGTCTTAGAATTTCAGAAAACTCTTTTTAAAACGCAGTTTATGCACAGAAAAGGCGATTTTCGGTACTGGAACTGGCATACCTCTGTAACTTCCGGGCGGACTCTAAAATTTTCAGAAATGTCTAAATAGGCAACCTCTCCTGAAATTTTCATCAAAGTCTGGGTTGGTGAGTTGTTGAGGTTTCCTTGTGAGTGTAAGTTTCAAATACCCACCTCTCCAATGTTATCGTATTTCTGTTTTTCCTCAGAATCATCTCCGTATCTCAAATTGCTCAGTTCTTCGAAAAATTGGACATTGAGTTCATGGCGATCGTATTTTGCTTGAAGCAATGATGATAGCATGTTGTGCACGTTCTGTTGTGGCCGTAGACTGTGAGTTTAACTGGAGAAAAAGTAATCATGAAGTCGTTTAAAAATCAAGAAAAATACACGGAAATTATCACGAAAATTCTGAAAAGATGTTTTAAAAAATGGATCATGGAAAGAAAATGAATGTGGAACTCATATAATCAACAAAAAAACTAACAAAACGACTCCAAGGACAAAATACCGTATCCTTTATCCTATTTTGAATAATTTTTTTATTCATCCCGTTTTCCGACGATTTTCATTGTTTTCTTAATAGTAATTCTTTAAAAGATTTACTTTGAATAAATGGTGAAAATCGTCAAAAAATTGAAAATACTAGAGAATAATATCAAATATAGGTTTAAAAAATAGCTAGTTTGCTCTTACGTCTTAAAAAAAATTTATAATAGTTAACCGCATTAATTACTAACAACAGTACTCTTGCAAAACTAAATGAAATGGTGAAAAAAAATAAACATGAGAATGATGAGGAAGGGCAAAGGAAAGGGTACCGGAGAAGACGCACCAATATTCCTCTCCGTCTCTTCCTTTGCCACGCTCTCTCGCTGGGTCAGCGCACAAACGAATAATGTACTGTGTGACTCTGCATACACGGCGGTGGGGAAGAAGTGGTCCACACAACAATATGCTATGGGGAAGAGTACCAACCAATCAATAATGATCTGCATATAGTATTGTTTTCTTTCTTCTCCGTATATCATTCCGTTTTCCCACGAATGTTTGAGTGTAACAGAACTAAATACAATGCAAAACTGTTTATTTAAGTTTTTGACAATGTTCTTGACGATTTTCATAGCTTTTCAATGCAAATCGGGGGAAAAAAAGATTTTTTACATTTTTCAAATCTTTATTTTTGAAGTGATTAATTAAATTAAATGTCAATATACCGTAAAAGTTGTATTAGAAGGACCCCTCTAATAGAAGGGCCCTCCGAGAGGGGGCTTGGAAAAATAGAAGGGCCCCCCTGTAATAGAAGGACCCCCGTAATAGAAGGGCCCTCTGTGAAAAAGGACCTCCTTCAAAATGTTCATTGAAAACAGAACATTTCCGTACTTTTTTCAGTGGAATACATTCCGGAACTCCACAATTTAATAGAAATTTGTTGAATCCCTATTTTTCGATGAAAATCTTGTTAAATTTTGGTGAAATTGGCAGGTTTTATGAATTTTGAACGTAAATTAGTTTAATTTTTCGATGAAAATTTTTGGGATTGGGAAAAATGGCCGGAGTAATAGAAGGGCCTCCTCTAATTGAAGGGCTCCTTTAATAGAAGGGCCCTCCGGAGATACCTTGGAAAAATAGAAGGGCCGGCCCTTCTAATACAGGTTTTACGGTAAGTTATTATAAAATACTAGTCAGACGTTAATTAAAAAAAAAAGAAGGCGAGATCAAGCGAAAAAACAGTTTTCAGTGAATAATCAAAAATGGTCCAATGAATTGTTGAGAGAGAAAAAAATGGAGGGGTTAGTGTTGTTGGCGGGAGCGGGAAGTAGAGCGTGCTCTCTGCAAAAAAGGACATATAATTAAGAATTTATGATTGTACAACTCACCAAACTATGACTTTGAGCGAGAATTCGGTTTGCATGCTTGTCAACTGTGGCCATTCTTTGATACATACGGTTTTGGTAGGATTGGGATTTGCGGATGTTTCTGAATTCCGGACTTAAAGGTTTCCAAACAAGAAGTCTTACTTCATGGTGATATCTCTCATATCTTTCTCATAGAAGGCCTTCACTGCCGTTGAATCGGCGAACAAATCTCGGCTGACACTATCTACACTTCTTTGTCCACTGGCGACGAGTCTGGCGGCGATCTGAACCCAGAATTTGATTTAAATACCATATCCCTTCACTTACTCGTTTCTTCTGTTCAATTTCCGCTCGTTTCTCGGAAGCGGCTCTTATGATGCTTTGTCGTGCTTCGACGCGTTCAATAAATTCTGGTCTATTGCGTTCCAAATGAACTCGTGGTGGGCATGCTTGTGACCACTGATCGTCTTTTACAGGAGAGATGGGTAAATGCTCAATAGCGTTTTCACTACGAGTGCGGAGCCATTCTGAAATTTTTTAGTTTTTAAAATTATCATGTTCGCTTATACAGTAACTGTCAATAAGATTTCAAAAAACGTATTTGTCGGTCGATTTTATTCATTTTCAGGAGTATAGAGCTCGGTTGTCAAGTCTGGTATCACTTTTATAATTTCGGAGACTGTAAAACAGACCTAGGTTAAAAACTTTGCATTCACATTATATTTCGAAAACCTAGGTTTTCAGCAATTCGCCGATTTTTGAGTAAGACTAGCTTTTTTCAAGTTATCATTGCAAAAACAGACCAAATAATTATGTCTTTCAGAAATCGGCAAAAAACTGAAAAACTAGAAATTTCCAAAAACTTTAGCGAACTTAATGTTTTCAATCTATGTTTGTTTTACAACCTCCTAGACTTCTGAAAATGGTCAAAACGGCCATAACTGTACTGAAAGATACATTTTTGTAAATATTATTGGCCGGCACTGTGGGTAAAACAACTAACCATTCAAATTTCGACGTGCCGATCTCTGTTGCGGTCTAGCCATTGGTCTCGCTGGCGGTGGTGGTGGTTGTTGTGGTTGATTTGAAGTTGGAGCATCTTCATCGGCAAATAGTCGTCTTCTCGAATGAGTCCGCCTTTCGGACCCTCCCATACGCAACGATGGTGGCGTTTCGAAATGTGCTTGACGAGCGCCCAGTGGCAGAGATTGTGGAGATCGGAGAGGTGGCAGAGGACGAGTGTGACGCATTGTAGGTGTTGGCTGAAATTTATGGATTTCAGAGAAATACTAGTTCAAGATACTGTATTTGACTTTTTTGAAATATTCTTAAATAGAAGCGCGCCCAAACCGTCAACTTTGCGGTCGATAATCTTGATTCCTGTGGAAGATATCAAAATTTCATTGACTAATAAAACATTGGCAATGTTCTGATGAATAATTCATTAATTGACAACTTTTTGATATTTTCAATAGAAATCGAGATAATCAACTTCAAAGTGGACGGTTCATGTAGTCTTCTGTTAGATGAAATACCGTAGTTGAAATTGGCAAAATTTTGGAAAATTCGTTAAATAATGAACACCCGGCAAGTCAAAGGTGTCAATTGCGTAACAAAAATAAGACCACTTTTTCGGCAATTGGAGAAGTATGGCAGATGGACTAATTGCCCAATTTTCACCAACTCTGTTACACTATTCTTAGAGATTGCAATCAAAAAAGGCATCCATTCTGATGTAATCTCGAAAGGATTATCGTCACCTTTGATCTTTTTTGGGTGACAGCCAGGTATTTCAGAATCATTCAAATTCAACATTCAAATCTTTTGATTCACTCACCATGACTTGCGCACTTGGCGACTCGCTACTGGAACTTCTATTTGTCGGTTGTCTCACATTCCTTGCCATTATTGGAGTTTCCACTGGTTGTCTATTAGAAGCAGAAGATCCTCTACTTCCGGCTGGTGCTCTTGCGGATCGAGGAGTTAGTTGTTGCAGAATCTGGCGAACAATTGGAGTAGAAGTACTGCTACTTGTACTCAAACTGCCACTGGTTGAAGCCGACGACGACTCGCGTTTGGTGGGCGTGACCCGTTGGATTCGGGCTTTTTTACTTCCACTGCTTGCAGTGGAGTTTGGTCCGTGTTGGGATTCTGATGAATCCATTTCGCTGGTTCTGAAAATGATTTTTTTAGTTGCAGTCGTAAAAGTCGATGATAACTTACGAGTTGAGAGTTTTCTTCAGAATGTTGATATATTGGGATTGTTTCTCCACTGTTTTCCGCAATTCTTGAACTTCTCTAGTCAATTCCCGACAGTTTCGACAAGAAATGTTGATGCTTTGAGTGGAAATGCAAAGATCTGTAGGAAAAGGAAATTGGGAAAGGTCCGCAATTGATAAGATATCAGTCAATAAGATATTAAAAACGTAATTTTTCAGTTGATTTTAAGCCAATTTCGACTATTTTTCTTGAGTTTGGAACTTGACTCATGTCAGCCGAGCTCTAGAAACCTGGAAAAGACTCCTGGAAATGATCAAAATGGCCAAAATCATTTCTATAAATTTTATTGACCAGTACCGTATCTTATCAAACGATAACAGTGTTTTGCTATCAGTTCTCGACTATGCAACTCACTTCTATTCTCATCTTGGTCGTTCTCCATAGCAATTGTTGTCACATTCGGCTCTTCCGGACCTCTGCAATTATCATGTCAATCATTTGGAATACTAGCAACGAAAAGTAAAACATGAAAAAGTAAAGAAAAAGTAAAAACCAACCTATGAGATCTTGGAGTCTTCAATGGAGTAGACGTGGCTGGGGTTGATAGGGGTCCGGCTCGTTGTTCAATAGTTTTGTAGGAATTCCTGGAACTTTATTAGACTCGTTAGTTGGAAAAATGTTTGAAAAAAAAGCTCACAAACCATATAGTAAAAGAGTCGTTGTTTTCCATGTTTACGTTTGGCAGAGTCAAATGAAAATGACCAATATCCGGGTTCAACGAAGAGGGGAGAGTGGATGGAAAAGGACGACAGGTGTAGTGCAATAAATGGGCGGTCTGGTGCTGTCCTTGGTCCGAGCAGACGGTGGCGATTAGCTCCTGAAGAACGTTGAATAGGAAGCATTTCGAATTAGGAGAGCACAGAGAAAACGAAATGAGGCAGAGGATACCAACAAACCAATTAGAACTGTGTCCTAATGCTTGGAAAGGAGAAGGACCAAGGTGAATGTGCAAAACAAGAAAGAATATAATAGAAATTGAATGAAACCTGTCGGGTGGGCCAGAAAAAGGTACCTAGAGGAAGGGGGAGTTGGGGTGGTCCATCTAATAATGGATTAATAGGATTTCAGGTTGGTGGGGTCGTAAGTAAACAACTTTTTGCGCACGGCTTTTTGGGCGGACAGGAAATAACAGGAAAAAGAGTGGATGGGTTTCGAAAGTTTCTTGAATAAAAGATTCAGAGCTCACTCTTTCCTTAAAAGTACTCTAAACCCATAAATCAAGTTTTTTGGGGTTTTCATAAGAATTCCGTGTTTTCCAGAGACTTTCATGGGATGTGGATCTAAAAACTTTTTTTGGGTGAGAAGCATTTTTTTCGCATACTTCTGAGCAGAAAGCTAGAGAAAAAGGCAGATCATTCATAATTCTGGTGTCATCTTTTGTCCTAGAGATGCCTTAAAACAAAAGGAAAGTTTTGAAAGTACAATAGTGGTTTAAGAATTCAAGAGAAACATATTTTATACCAATTTTCAGGTTAAATCAATTAGAAATGGAAATTTTTGTATTAAAAATTGTTATAAACAACTTATTATGGTTGGTCACACTGAGAAGAACAAGAACTTACTTCCAATATACCGATATTCCACGAACGATTGATTTTCTCTAACTATTCGATTTATTAATAAAATTCCCCCTCTATTCGAATACAGATTGCTGCCGCCAACGCTTGTCCGCAACCACCTCACGTCTACACTGCACACTATTCATTCAAAAAGGCGACCTTTCGCCTGCACTACTCACTCATTCCCCTGTTCACCTTTGTTTACCTTTTTCCGCCACGTTTATTCTCTGTTCTTCAGTCGCCTTTTGCTTTTTGTCCCCTGTTTTCCGGAATTTTATCGATTTTCACCGATAACAGTTCAAATTTTGCACGTTTCTATCAGAGAGAAGTTAGGTTTGATAAGAAGTTTTATAGATTTTGCAGTATTTTGGAATTTGGAATAGGGTTGAGATTCTATGTTTGTAAATGGCGGGAAAATTGAGAGCAAATTTAAGTTTTGGGTGATGGCTTTGGTCTAATTTTGCGCTGAAAATTCGTTTGTGGGCGGTGCTTAGGTGTGTCGAATTTTTGGTCTTTCTATGGAATAGTGGTTAAAGATTTGCTAAAAGTATTGAAAAATTGGAAAAAGGCTTTTCAAAGTTCGCAAAACTGCAAATAACTGCAGTAACGGTCAATAAGTTATACAAAAACGTATTTTTCGGCCATTATCGGTCATTTTGAACAATTTCAGAAGTCTGGCGGTGAGTTGTCTAGCGGCGGATCTTGTGGAAAATTGTGAAAGGTGTAAAACTAACCTAGTCTGAAAATTTTAAATTTGTAGAATTTTTATACCTAATCTTTCACTTATGTGCTGCTAATTTTTGGAAGGCATTGCTTTTTTCACGTTTTCAGTCCAAAATGAGCCAAAAAAAGATATATTCGAGAAATCTGAAAATAGCTGAAAAAGGAAAATTTTTCGGAAATTTCTGTAAATGCCAATTTTTTAATCTGGGTCTGTTTTAAACCCTGCAAAGTTTTCAAAGTGATCCAATACTTGACAGCCGAGCTCCGGATCCCTGAAAATGGTCAAAATGACCGAAAGTCAATTGCAATTTTCGTTTTTGTATATATTTTCGGTCGGTTTGCATTTTTTCGAGAATTTTTTTACGTTTTTCAGAAGAATGAGCAATTAGTTGCTGAAAGAGAAGGAACTTCCTCTCAGCGCTTAATCCGTCTCCTTAACTCACTCATCATCCAGTATAAGTACTTGTTGTTTGGTCATTTCGAAACTTTCGCTTCCTATTTTTCTTCCTGAAGAACGCATTTTTTTGAAGAACAAATTTCGAAGAATTTCGCAAGACTGAAAACTTTCGAGCACTTTTCAATGAAAACCGAGTATTCTATTCTTCTCCGCCACATAAATTTCCTAACCCACCTACTTGACTATTTTCCTCAAATCTTCACATGTGTTGGTTGATGGATTGCAATGCATAAAATATGCCGAAATCTTCTCCACTTCTTCCAAACTGACTATCTAGTTTGCCTTACGCCTTCCCGTCGACTTTTGCCATCTTCTGATGAATGAATTACATCTCTCTCTCCTCAATTTCCGACATGTTCGTTTTCTTCTCCCTCAATTCAGCAATTTGTGTGCTTGATGATGAACTCTCTCCCTTCCTCCTCCCTATTTTTTCTTGAAAATGACAACAGCTGTTTCTGGGGACGAGGGCATGTGATAGATGTAGTGAAATCTATCAAACTGCCTGAGGACCAGGAGCTTTCAATTCACCGCAAATCAATTTTTCATTCTGCAACCTTCCAACCAATTGACCTAAGATTGATGGCACTCATTACGTTTGAGGACAGACTGGAACCATTTTTTTTAGTGTGTGTGTGTGTTGAGAAGAGCCTTTGACATGTTTTTTCGTTTGTTTTATGGATAATCTTCGGGTTCTCTCCAGTCAAACATTTTGGCAACCCTCCCGTTACTTTTTGTGTTTTTCTGCTCTTTCGTGTTGCGTAAGAAGATTAGTGGTGCTTGTTTTTGACACCATGAGTTGAGAAATGGTAGCCTACCACGCGTAGGTCAAAAAAAGTAGTTTCAACCTCTTTAGAATAGTTTCGATTCGTTTCCATCGCGGACCATGCTTCTTTTTCTTATAGATTCAATATTCTAAAACCAAATAAAGTAGATGTGATCGAATTTTTTGGAGTAATATGAAATGATACCATTTGGAGTACTGTATCTAGTCTATGACTAAGTTACAGAAGGGACAAACTAAAAATAAATAGTTCCAGACAGGCTCTATCAATTTATGGCTCGTAACTTTGTTCACAGACAAGATACAGTATCCCCAATAATATCATTTTGCAGTACTCATCAAGTCCTATCATAACTAATCAAGTTGGTCCAAAAATCCTGATTCTGAAAGAAACTATGGTATGGCTTCCACAAGCCATCCTAGTTTAGCGTTTCAAACTAAAATATGGATTATTCAAATAGTAATATATTGGGCATGCGCGTTTTCAGCGGCCACCGCCGCCACCGCCCTTGCCATCATGTTTTCCAATTGTAGTACATGGACTATAGGAAACGCAGAGACGAAGTAATGATCAAGTTGATATCACAATCGGTTTCCTCTCCCTATACAAACCTCTCTTTCCCTCCTCACTACTTTTACGACTGTACTTTTTGGAATATTGATAACATAACTCGGAAGTTGTACTGTTCCCAGAAGTTCTGAGGTTTTCGAATTCTTTGTTGTTGTTGTCGTTCTGATTGTTTTTTTTCAATTGTGGATTCTCGTCTAGGTTAAGTGCTCTTTTTTTGGCTCCGTCGGGTTTTGTTGTTGTTTGTGTGTGTGTGTTTTTTGTGGGGTGCGGTCTTTGTTGTCACCGGCCACCTGTTTTTTGTAGAGTGACATCAAAGGAACAGCTGTTCGGTTGGAAAGAGAGTTTGAAGATAGAATTTCGAAATTTTGAAGTTTGAGAAAGTTTTGAAGGGTTTCATAATTACAAGAACCGTTGAAGAGCATTTCTATCAAAAGCCTCTCTCTTAAGCTCAATTATCTTATTTTCTATAAGAGATATCACAAATATGTCAGCTGATAAAATGTTAGGAATATTATGACAAACATTTTCTGACAAACATTTTCTTAGATGACAGATTTCTGGTATCTATCATAGAAATTGAGATAATTGATCTTGAAGTGCAACTACCTGAATAGAAAGTCACCCTTTACATCCATTTCAGCTTTATCATGTTAATCTTTGTAAGAGATAACAAAGACCTGTAAACTGATAAAATGTTAGTGATATTATGAGAAACATCTTATCAGTTGACAACTTTTTGGTATCTCTTGTAGAAATTGAGATCATTGAGCTTAAAGTACAAGTATTAGATTGACATGTGTTCGCGGTAACTTCTGTTGTCCACCAATTCTGAATTTCTGAATTTCAAACTTGAATATTATTATTTCATCCTACTAAAGCTACCCAACTAACCATGCGCAAGTGCCCAACATTCGATTATAATTTATTTGCCTAATTCCCTGTCAAAATCCGCACCCGTGCACTTTTTTCCTGCCCCCCCCATTTTTCCACGTGCCTTGTTCCACTTTATTTCCAGTCTTTCAACCTGAAGCCTCGCTTTTTTTCTTCATCTTTTTTTTCCTCTCCCGTTCCCCCTACCATCATCCCGTTCGCTTAATTCCTTGTTATGTACCGTACAACATTATAGTCAATCGGTTGGCGACCGACCGACGGCGTTCGTTTAACGTACTAGACATTGAGTATTAGTACCAGCAGCTACTTTATGCTATTCTATTCTTCTCTTTCCCTTTGCTTGTCTCCTCTTAAAGCATTTGAAAATCCGGTTTCTTGAATGAGTAGGCAGAGAAACGAAGATTGAGAGAGAAAAAACATAAGCGATCTTTTACATTAAACGTTCCTCGTTTTTTTTTTGCGGATCATCAGGTGTTCACTTTTTCGAAAGTCAACTTATTGAAAACTCTCAAATCTTCTTCTTTTTTCCCATTTTTCATCTTCTGCGTTCATCTCGGTGTAATTGTGGGATGGAATGAAGAAAATATGAGAATTGAGGGAGAAATGAAGCAGAAGATCATCTTGTAGAAAGAACATTCCGGGGTGACCTTTTCGATGTTCGTTTCTTGCGGAAGCCGGAAATTGTATGGATGTTATCAGGGATTCTTTTTTTCTAGTGGCATGGAAATTGAAGAAGTAGGATAGGAACAAGGAACGAAAATCTCGGGTTATTAGAGTGATTGCGTGAATTGGATCAAAAATGTTTTTGGTTCAAAAAAAGACGAAGTTTGTCAAATGATTATTTTCTATTAGGTGATTGATAAACTGACATGTAACTTTGTCAAATGGAACAAATATTCCTTAAACTAAATGTTTCAATATATCTTTCAGTTCAAAAATCGTAAATAGGGTGCCTAACAGGATACCAAATAAAATATTCTTGATATTATAATAAGAATTTTGTTAGTTGACTACCTTTTGATACTGTTCACAGAAATCGAGATATATGGGCTCAAACATGTAAATCGGGGTGTCAAACAGATAAAGGGTATATCACAGTGTCTGTATTCACATATCTTTGAGTAGGAGCTTATAATATCCGTCCAAAAACCTGAAAAGCTTGAAAATCTGTCAAAGTATCAGTAGGAAAAATCATCTTTTCACATCTCCATCCTTGTTCAATAGCCAATGAATATTTTTTTTTGTTGAATGCGAATAATGCACGAGTGGGATGGTGTAGAATGGGATTTTAGTATTCAATCTGTGAATCCTTTTGCCGTTTTTCACGATTCTAGTAGTAGCTGTTTCCGTAAGACCTGTAATATAAGAGCCCTCACACTATCAAGTTCAGTCTAATTTTTCTTAGCCCCTATTTAGGATATCAAAAATGTATCAACTGATTAAAGGTTTGTGATATTAAGATGAACAATTTATAAGTTGACCACTTTTTTATACTTCTATTAAAAGTTCTTCCCGCTTTTCTAGTTTTATGTTCTCGATTACCCTGCCATTGGAACCTATGACCCACTTCTTAAAGTGTTGAAATTCGAGATCTTTCATAAACCTTTTTTCTACTTTCTTCGAATTATGTGTTCGCCAACTTGCCATTACCTAATTTGCCCAACCGTGTTCTCTATACACATCTTGTATCGGAGAGGGAGATATTGCCATCCGGAGTCGATCTTGTATGGTCAATCGCCCTCTTCCTCCCCCCTCGGACTCTCTTCATTTTCTCTACTCTTTCGCCATCCATGCTGGCCGGTCTCTCCCCACCACATTACCTACAACTTACCGTCCCCCCGTCCGTGCGCACAGTCCTCGTCCTCTCTTTTTCTCTTGCGCACGCTGCGTCTCTTGCCTCCAACCATTCCTCTTGTTGATCCATTGTCACAGTTGGGTTAGCAACACCACAGTCAGTTTCGGTTCGACTTTGGCGGCGGTTAGGGCGACAGTCCTCCCGTATAGTTTGCTTGCTCTCTCTCTCGGCGGCGCGCGCGGGAGGTTACATTTTCTCTCTCCCTGTGTCGTGGCGTCGTTGTTCTGTGTCGTTTTCACTCATTTTCCTCTCCCGAGTCTCTTCCTTTTTGATACCCGGCCCGCGTCGCCGCTCTCGTCTTTTATGGATGAGGAAAGGTTGGGAAGTATATACAAAAGGTGTCCCCCCGGAGTCTCGATCCATTCTGTTTCTATCGTTCTCATTGCCCCTCGTCCTCTTGTGTGTGCGCGTACAGGCCGAGGGCCGTTGGCCGGTAGGGGGGCCACTTGTTGAAAATGCTGTTTTTGTCGGACGGAATAGAAGGACACGATTGCGAGAGTGTTGAGATAGAGAAGAGACTGGTGCGTATGGATAAAAACGAATAAGAGCGCAATTATCAATTATTATTGATTGATGGGCCAGTAATTTTTTGTGACACTAATTTTCAAGAATTTCTAGTTTCTAGTTAGCCTAGTGAACTTCTAGTTAGCTTTTGCGTGTTCAGTTTTTCGTCGTTTCCGTTTCTTCCAGAAATTATCTGGAAATTCAATCTCCCTCTTCACATTGACCCTTTTTTCCACTTCACTTCATCCGTTTTTTGTACCCTTTCTCCTGCTAAACCCCATTTGTCGTTTTAGAACCAAAACCAATCAAATATGCATAAAATCCGACCAATTTTCGACTGAAAGTACAACGTTTACAACGTTAAAGTACATCGTTTTACAATTCTTTAGGATTTAGTTTTACAATTACGTTCACTGGAGGTCTATAAAACTTCCCAAAGAACGAAGAAAGCGAAAACTGTTCCAAATGCCTATTTACAGCCCCCTCATCATCATGCGCATACATTTTTTAACACTGAATCATGTCCTCCTCCCCCTCACGCATTTTTTTTCGCCCTGCATCTTACAGTTTGCCATATTCCCCACCTTTAACTCCTCCCCTCTAGCTGTTATGTTCATTTTTACATTTTCCCCGTGTACAAACTGTTCTGTCGTGTGTTCTTCTTTGCCTTTCGTCTTCTGTAAACATTGATAATCACAACAATTCTTACGTTTTCTCTTTTTTCCAGAAGTCGTGCCGTATAAAAGGAGGTGTGACAGCATCAAGTCCCACACCCCTTTTTTGCCACCATGGCGTTCTTGAATAAGGTCAAGAATCTGTTTCGTGCGAATACGACAGAGAAGAAGCTACCCAGCTACATACAGGTTAGTTTTGAAGCCAATTTTGGAGTAGTTAGAGTACAAAACCTTTTAAAAAATGCAAAAAATCGAATTTTGTATTCCCATTTCGCTTTGTACCACTCTCCCAAGCATGTGCTTAGTTTGATTCCTCCATAAATCTAGAAATCTATTTTTCAGGACAATGTAAATCCACGAGACCACTGGAGTATCATAGGCGAGCTTGGCGATGGAGCATTTGGAAAAGTGGAGAAAGCAGTATCCAGAACAGACCCAAAACTTTTTGCTGCCTCAAAATCTATTGAAATCCAAGAGGGAGAAGAGCTGGAGGACTTTTTGGTGGAAATTGAGATTCTATCAGAATGCAAAGGACATCCAGTCATGTTGGGCCTCTACTCGACATATTTCTTTGAGAATAAATTGACGGTAAGGATTTTTAAGAAGGAAGCAAAGTTATACAGTACTAGTCAGCAGATTTTGACCATATTCAGGAAATTGGAGCTTGGCTATCAAGCTTCGAATCACTTTGAAAGTGTTGGAGCGTGATAAACATACCTTGATTGAAAATTTTGCACTCACAGACTTTCTGGCATTTTCAAAGGGATTGGAAACTTGGCACCAAGCTCCAGACTCTTCAAAATGATTGAAACCAATTGAACGTCTTATTAAAAAAAACACTGTTATTCAAAAAAATTTATTAATAACAAATGAATCATTTTTCAGATGCTCCTGGAATTCTGTGGAGGTGGTGCCGTTGACAATATCATGCTAGAACTTGGACATCCACTCAAAGAAGACCAAATCCGATACATCGGCTACTACGTCTGCGACGCTCTCAAATGGCTCCACTCCCAGAATGTCATTCACAGAGATCTAAAGGCTGGAAACATCCTGCTCACCAACGACGGACAAGTCCGACTCGCCGATTTTGGAGTTTCCGCAAAACTCAAAAGCGAAAGAGAGAAGAGAGATACCTTCATCGGCACCCCATATTGGTGAGTCACAGTTTTTGATACAGGTAGACATGTAAATATTGTCAACATAATGCACTTTTGTATGGGTGCAGTATGAATCAACCAAAACAAAAAAAATTTTGCAGGATGGCTCCTGAGGTGATGGCATGTGAAACGTTCAAGGATCAGCCTTATGACTGCATTTCTGACATCTGGTCATTTGGTATCACGCTTATTGAAATGGCACAATGCGAACCACCACACTCGGATGTGTCCGTTATGAGAGTCATTATCAAAGTGCAGAAGTCAGAGCCGCCAACGCTACTCCAACCATCTCACTGGACCAAAACATTCAGTGATATTCTTGCGAAATGTCTAGTGAAGGATCCCAGATATCGTCCAAATGCAACTGCAATCTTTGAGCATCCATGGTTCAACAATGCTCCATCGAAGAGAAAGATGATTATGGATCTTCTCACCGAAATGAACGCTGATGTTCAGGAAGAGCTGATCATTGATGGAGATGAGGAATCAGTTGCAGGTTCTGATGAAAACTCACAGCGACGTGGAGACACTTGGAGCTCAGCTTCGGAAAGCCCTCGGCCAGCAACAACAGAAGGATTCAAGGTTCCTGTTCTTCCACCAAACATCGAGACACCGCCACCAGACACTCCACACAAAAAGCGAGCAGCTCCCCCACCGCCACAAGAAGCTAAAGCTGCACAAGAGTCGCCAGTTCTCAATGGAAAGTCGGATAATTCCAGTTATGCAGAGGTAAGATTATTCATACGCCACAGACAAAGAAACCAGGTGTAAGAGGTTTTTTGCAATTAGTAAATGGAGAACTGTGACTCACAAAACAGTAGTGAATGAATCAGCCCAAGGAAGACGAATTAGCAATAAGACAATAAGATGCTACCACACACTCAAAATGTCATTTCAGTTCTCCTTCTCCAACAGCAACACCTTCTCCGAAGGCAACGCCGAATTCTCAACACCGTCATCCAACAAGAGTAGTGTGCACCTTTCCACACCCGCTGTGCTTAGCTTGAACACCAGCGGAAGCCCATCATCTGGTGCAAGCGAATTCGTCAGCCCTCGTCGTGAAGCTCTCAGTATCTTGGACGAGCTCACCACGACGCTAGACGATGAGCAGAGCTCCAACTATTTCAATTCTCCAAAATCCGAGCGGCAGTCTCCAAGACAGTCACCAAGGGAATCTCCACAAAAAGAGCAGAAGGCAGACTCGAGTGTCCAGCATTCAATTCGGGATACGATCATGGCGAATCGGGCTAGACCTTCGTTGAGTCCACAGTTGAGACGTAAGTTGCATTTCCTCTTTTACGATTTTAATTTCCACTATTTTCAGATCTCTCCCCATCCGACTCAACATCGTCGTTCGATGAGTCTGTAAATCTCTCATTCCACAAGCTCGAGCCAGCTGACCATGCGGGATACATTGTGGCTAAACAACAAATGGAAAAAGTCACTGCCACAATGCAGGAGCGGGCTATTGCTCACGCACAATCTCAAGATCGTTTGTCAGACACATCAAGTGGAAAACTGAGACAATCAGCGTCATCTGAAGGAACATCATCGCCAAAGAGAGTCAGTAAGGAACGATCGTCCTCTCCCATGGGACAACCGGAGACTGTCTTCAAAAAGCCATCACAAGACATGTCCACCAGCTTCACGGTTCGCGACTCTCCATACGGAAAATCTGAGCTCACAGTGTCCGCCACATCGACACCAGCCAAGATCAGAGCAGCTCCCCAGCGTGCTGAATCCAACCATTCTGTCAGAACAAGCACGTCTTCCAACTCGATTCCACATCACTCGGCTTCTTCATCGACCGACTTTGTTCCGACACCGATTCCAGCACAGCCAGAGTACTTTGATATTCCAAAGCATCATTATCAGAAAGACAAGACGACTCCACCACCAGAGCCACCAGTCGACTACGAGGGTAATGCGAAGGAGAATGCAGCGCCAGTTCCAGCTCAGAAGATCCTCCAGCCTGCGGTTCCAGCTCCGTCTACATCTACGGCGGGACCAAAGGCAAGCACAAGTACAGCAGCGAAGCCACTCGGAGGTAGAAGAGATGGTAATCGACAGACTATCACGAAGAAAACGAGAACATACATGATTGATGGTGTTCAAGTGACTTCGACGACGGTTCATGTTCTTGGAGTCAAAGATGACAAAGTTCAGAGGTAAGAAATTAAAGTTTAAAGACAATGAAATGATTATCAATGTTTCAGAAAACAACAACTCCACGACCTTCGACGCCTTCAACGCGACGAAGCCCGACAGAAGCAAGAACTCCAGGCCGAGGGAATCAAGCTTGTCGACGAGCAAGCAAGAAAATTCGTATCAGAGCAGACCAACCTGACGCGAACCTCGGAGCTGGAAATGGACGCTATGGAGAGACGTCAGCGCAAGGAAATTGAGGATACTGAAGGATCGCAAGAGCAAGAACTCCGAAACGCTCAGAAACGACTTCGTATCGAGCAAGAGAAAGATATGCGGGCATTCAAGGAGCGTCTGAAGCAAGAAATGAAAATCTTCAAGCAAGAGTTGACCATGCTGTCTAAGGTACAAAGGAAGGATGCGTTGAAACAACGTAAGGAGCAAATTGAGCATGAGCATCAACTCAAGGAGAAAGATTTCCTGATTCAACTCCAGCAGAATGCGGAAGCCATGCTCCAGAGGATGGCTGAGAAGCACAAGGAGCGAATGGCATCTATTGAGAAGCAATTCCTGATGCAAAAGCACAACTTGCTTCGTGCCAAGGAAAATAACATCTGGGAATTGGAAGACAAGCAAATGAGGGAGAAGTGAGTATTCTTCAAAGAAATATTTTTTCTAATTTCGCAATATTTCAGATTCGTACTTCATCGAAAACTATTCAAAGATGAATACTACCTTCTCCGCACTCAGATGCTTGCCCGCCACCAACGTGAAATGGCTCAAATCGAGAAGAATCATCAGGAAGAGGAAGAAGAACTTATTCGAGCTCTGACCAATGACCGTAAGAAGCTTCCTAAGATGTTGCGTGCCGAGACAAAAACTCGAAGTGTCATGTTCAAGGAGAGCCTCCGTATTAGTGCTACAGTAAGTTTTATTGCCTAGAACTTTGAGACTCTAGCAAAATAGTTGAAATCGTTGCAGAACATGTCGAATGCGGAAATGCAAGAACGAATTCGGAGATTCGATGAGCAGGAGGCGCTACGAATGCGTAATGCGTTGGAGGAGCACGATGCCAAGTCGCAGAAGAAATTGCAGGCGCTCAAGGAACGTCATCATGCAGCGGTGAGTTTTCTTGAATTATCGATTTTCTCACAAATCATTAGTCATGGTTAAAGGTGGTCGAGCTCGACGAGATGCAAAACGAGAAGCGTAAGCAGTTGTTGGAAAAGGAGAGGAACACCATGAAAGAGCACGAAGCCAAGTATCACGAGATGCGCGAGGTGTGGCAGGAGAACTTGATTGCCAGAAAGACTGTATGTTTTTCTTACAGTACCGGTTTATTATATATGAGAAACACGTGCTTTTCTGATGATTTTGACCATTTTAGAAAGTCTGAACCTCGGATGTCAGGTGTTGGATAACCTTGAAAACTTTGAAAGGTGTAACACAAGCCAATATCAAAAACTGTGCATTCGTAGAATTTTTTGAAAATTCCTGATTTGCCGATTTTTGAAAGTTATCCTTATTCGACCTGTTTTTGCACTGAAATCGTGAAAAAATGTGTTTTCCAGAAACCGAAAAAAAAATAAAAATCTGAAAAACTAGGGATATTTCAAGAGGATCCCACACTTCTCAGCCTAGCCTAATTTCCCTGAATATGATCAAAATCAACAGAAAAATACTTTTTTTGTATATCTCATTGACCAGTATTGTATTTCTTGTTTGAACAACTTTTAATAACTCTGTCAGCCTTCAGGTACTGGAAGAAAAGTTCGAGGACGAGCTTTCAAAGCAAGAAGTCTTCTACGGAATGTCCTACACACCATCACAGGCTTCCACCCTCTCCGGTCGACACATGCCCTAGACGTGCATTTCGCTGAATCATTCCTACTGTAGCCTGTTGTGCCCGTTTTCCAATTCATTCCAACTACTCTCCGTACCAGTGCCTCTTCAAAACGACACCTGCCTCCATTCAGCTATCTGTTCCCCGTGACTGATCACTGTATACATTTCTTTCTTAAAGCTCTCCCAACTTTATTTACCAAATTCTATATCCTAAAATGGGTATATCGCTAGTTACTGTGTCTAGATGGGTCATTTTGTGTCTTCTACATTTTTTTTCCCGCCTTACAACCTCCAAAACATTTCTCTTATCCTACGGTTCATCGCAAGTTACAACCTTGGCTGTTCTTGCTTCCCAAATACATTTCACCTCATTGACTTTCAATCAAAATCTGTTACCCCAAAAGTTTCTCCAAATATGCTAGTAATTGCACTTTTTGGATCTATACCCTCCTTTTAGATTATTATTTTGTATTGAATTGTTTTCAATGTATAAGAAAAGGATCGTTTATACCTTTAAGGCACGCCTTAATAATAGACAACTCCTTTTCCTCTATGTTAGTTAATCAAATTCAATAATTTTCCACCTTTCTTGTTAAATGTTTTGTTCCTCATTACTCTCAAAATCACTTCCGTGACCCTCTCAATCTCTCTACACCATTTTTCGTTATCCTAATTTATGGAATATTCTTAAATTAGGAATCTCTTCCCATCATTCAAGTTCACTCAATTGCTCCATCAATAGTTTTATACACACAAACATCGTTCCGTCATAAAAATGTCGAGATCTTGAATTGTTTTTTTTTAAGTTTTCAAAAATTACAGATTTACAGATATAAAATAGCTAATATTCAAGAAAAAAAAAATGAAAAGAAGGTTTTCTTGGAATAAAAATAGAATAATAAAACCAACTAGGCGAATCGGATGAGTCATTTACTAGGAATAGAAAACAACCCGTTGCGTCCTAGTATTTTCTTCCTTTTCTGACGATGGGAAAGATGAGTAATCTTGTTCCGTTTATAGCGGCGGTTAATTTATTGTATTATTCAAGTTTTTTTTTGAATTTTGAGTTTGCAAATCAAACATTTTTTCAGTTTGTGGTTTCTAGTATCGAAGTTTTACCTATTTACTTATTTACCATAGACACTTATTGAATGACCCATTAACTTTCAACTTTGAGCTCATTTATCTCAGTTTCTGTAGAAAATATCAGAAAGTGACTAACAAAATATTGCTCATATGTTAATAAAAAACATGTTGTTAGTTGCGCATTTTGATGTCTTTCACAGGAACCGAGATATTTTGGCTTTAAAAGTGTATTTTCATTCCAAGCTAGTCGCATTTGATTGTCTACAAAATGTATTAAACTTCGTCGTGTGGGTCTGAAAATTTTCAGGTTTACTGAACGAACATTTAGCTTCAATTTTGTAGTTGACAACTTTTTTGTAGTTGACAAATGAGATACACCGCTTGAAAGTGTCATCCCTTTAAATTCAGTCCTATCAGAAGTTTTTACATTTTTTTTGATTTCAAGTGGTGGACCCCACTTTTATGAATTTGTGTGGAAAAAGTGGTCCATTACAAAATATAAGATTTAATTTTGCTTTGTTGACCTTAAAATATTCAATCAAAGTCAACAAAATTTATAAAATTTTTCGAATGCATGACATTGATAGTTTTCCACTAAAAACAGATACAGTGCGAAAATTTTGACATGTTCTGTAAGCTTCATCACGTTATCTTTGTAATTGTTGTAACGAAATTTCAAACTGTTCTACTCAATTTTTTGAAAACGTACTTAGAACAAATTTTCCATGGAATAAAGAAACCTCAAAACTCCGTATTCCATCGGGTAGAAGCTCTCCCAAGCTGACAATTTGAGCTCAATTATCTCGATTCCTGAAAATGATATCAAATTTTTGTCAACTGACGAATTATTCATCATAATATCACCAATATTTCATCAGTTGACAAAATTTACAAATCTTTCACAGGAATCGAGATAAATAAATTCAAAGTTAATGGTTTGGGTGAGCTTCTATCATTCCATTTTATCAAGTTCTCATTCTAGTTAATAAATCTAGAATGACATCTAATTATTCATCCTAAATTTGCACATCTTTTATCAATTTCTCCATTTCTTTGATGTTTTCCGTTTTAACTTCCGAAAAAATACTTTTATTTCTCTTCAAATTTTGTATTAAAATCACCTTCCGGTTTTTTCAACTCTTGCTAACAGTTTCACTCTAAAAATCATCACACATGACACATGCACACGTAAACAGGTGAGAGAACTGATAAAAGCAGTCGAAACCTGTGAAAGATGAGTCAGTTTCAATATTTTCGACCGATTGAACGTTTCCGTTTTGTAAAACTCACATCAGCAATAACTTTTTTGGTTGGTTCCAAAAACTCTTTTCGAGTTTGTTTTCTTCTTTTTTTAGTGTTCTGTTCCGCATTCATACCGCTAAGCCTATTCCAATTGACTCATCCTCTTCACAAAGGTAACGTAAAAGAGTAAAGTAAAAAACATCACATGTGTGTTGGTGTCAAAAAAGACCGGATTTCGTCTAACCATGCGGTCTTTGTGACTCGTCAAAGTGCAAACGTCCATTGTGATCGAAAAGTTTTGAGGGTTTTTGAAAGTGAAAAGTCTCCTCAGCTGTTTTCGTTTCAGGTGAAAAAAAAGGCAATGTAACACTTGCCAAGTACCCTTATCTTTTTTCTTTTCACTTTAACTTTCAATATTTCTTCAAAATTCCCTCCAACCATTTCTTTTGTTTTAACTCTTCCTCTAAATCTAACCATGGTCAAGTTTACGACCCTATCTTTTTCCTTGCACACACACACAAACTGAGAAAATGACCGCTCGGACCCGTCCGGACACTTTCCCCCCTCAATTCCTCAACAAAGACTCTCTGCGTCTCTTCTACCCACACACTATTTTCTCCTCGGTCTCCTCATACCGCGTTGGAGGCATCGTCCTCGTCCTCCCTCTTCACTAGCAGAGTCTGGCGGGGGCCACCAAGATAGCTGTCCCGTTTTGTCTGCGTCTCTGACTCTCTCGCCTCCCACCAATACGCCAAGAATTCTGCTATTTCGCAATCTGTTCGCCTTTTCTTCTTTGATATATATCTATAGCCAAATTAGGTGAATTAGCTGCGCGCTTGTCATTTATTATCCCCCATTTTTGATGAATATTTACTTCCGTCTGTTCCGTTTTGACAGCTAGACATTTTGCCTCTGTTCAGTTTAATCTCGTTCACGTTTCGCCGAAATCAAAAATGCATGCAATTACTACACTTGTCTTTCGTTATTTCAAGTGACAACTGACAAAAGTTGATACACGATACATGTGTGATTCATTCATTCATATCAAATCTTTCTTCTTCACTTTTTTCTCATCTTTTTTCATGATATCAATTTCATTTTCTTCTCCGGAGACAAAGTTTTTCTAATGAGATAGAAAAAACACGTGAGAATACAATAGACTTGTATTTTTGTTGACTTTTCCCTCTTCCAATTCTCGACGATTTGTCAACAATTGGGGAAAAAGAACACGCGCTTTCGGTCCCATCCATACAAATTTTGAAAGAAGTTTTGAAAGGATTAGTAATTTGTACGTCTTTGATTTTCCGCTAAATTTTCCTTTGTCTCTAATTCTTGTTGAGTTTTCTCTAATTTTTATGTATTTCAGTATGCTCTTACCATGACCGACACAATTGATTTGAAATTATCTAGTCGTCGTCAATGGAACCCGGTGCAGTGTCCAGTCCGCCTGGAAATCAACGGCCGGATTCAAACTCCTGAGTCTCTAGTCCAATACGCTCTCAATAATCCATCATTCGACTTGGTGATATCTACACCGGACGGGCAAAATGTGTATATACCGTTTGAAGAGGATAGGTTAGTTTTTTGAGTCATTTCCTTGTTTGTAACGGGCCAAACCGAACTGGAACTCTCTCAGAATGTCATTAAAAACTTTTTTTCCCGAAAAAACAGAAAGAATACCAACTTTTTCAAATTTGGAAAACCTAGGGCCACCAAGTTGGGCCGTGATCTTTCCATTATGCATTTTTTGTTTTAATATTCAAATTCGCATTTTCCAGGGAACTATTCACCGCCAATATCGCCGACGACCCATCAACTTCATCTTTGGTAAGTAACAAGAGTAGTGTAATTGTTTGCCTATTTCCTCAACACTTCTGCCCTCATAAAGACACAGTGGCTGACCCTGAACTAGTTTTCAAGAGATCGAGTTTAATTCTCATAGTGTCGAAATACTCTAATTTCATTGTGTGAATTGTGAATCAAGAGAAAAAACACCAACGGGAACTAATTTTCAGATCTCACATTGTCATTTCCAAAGTGTGACAGAGGACGGGAGACATGCATTATCGTTGTGTGATTCGAGAGGTAGGATTGGGATATGAATATTGGAGAATACATGAAAAATCTGACTCTGAATTGGAATTCGCACAAAAAATTGAACTGATCGGAGTACCGGGAGCACTCTAGCAGAAAGCCCGCACTGTCAACTTCAATCTGATGTATCTCGGTTCTTGTAGAAGATATCAAAAAACGGTCAACTGTAAGATTATTTTTGATATGATGGTCAGCATTTTGTTTGTTGACTAATTTTTGATATCTTCTACAGGAAATGAAATACATGAGCTCAAAGTTTTCAGGTATGGGGTTATCTATCAGAGTTTACGGTACCAACATGTCTAAGTTAAAAGTTCTTTGAAATTTAAAAAATAGAATGAGGTCCTGTGTAAACGTTTCCATCAAAAGATATGAACAACAATTTAGTACCATAGTCTACAATATTTTGCATACAGTATCGGCCATTAACAAAATTTTCGCAGTGTTAACCAATATCAAGAGCCTGAAGCTCGGCTGTCCAGTTTCCGATCGATTTGAAAAATTCGTAGGGAGTAAAACAGGCCTGGATCGAAAACTGTATCTCAGTTTTGTATTATTTCGCTCAAAAAATCATCTTTTTCAGATATCACCGGTCTTCTCATGACACAAACCAATCGATTCGGTCTATCCACGTCTTCTAACGGGTCTTCATCATCTTTCGTTCTAACGCCATACGTGGAGAATAATTGTGGTGAGTGTATGCTAATAATCCTTGGAAGTAGAAACTGCTTCAAACGGAACTTAATCCGCTAACGGTGTGTTGTTTCATGGTACATTTATCAAAAAAGCGTACGGAAAAGGGAAACGGGTGAAACCAGTTTGTCACTTGTCGCAACATTAATCTTGTTGTAACTCGGTTTCCCATGTTCCAATTACACGTTGTTGTATACGTTCGGGTTAGAATTGATTCCGAGAATTAGATGAAAAGAAACATGGGCAAAAATTTGAACACAAGTCCAACACATCCGGAATTCAAAGCTAGATAAAAGCTTTTGAGCTGGAAAGCTAGCTTTTGAACTAGGAAAACCCTAGATACTTATCCTAATTATACGAGTTTTCAGACCTTGGATCCTTGGCACGCTTCTCATCATCCATCCACCGTAAAAAACGTCAAGCCGGCAAGACTGTAATTGACCGGAATCCGTCGTACATCAAGGAACATCTAGATGGACGGAGGCGATACGTCGAGCTGGCACTGGTCGCCGATTACTCAGTGGTAGGTGATTTATGACCTAGATGGTTTTTCATTTCTTTCTTTTTTCAGTACACCAAGTATGACTCCGACGAGAAGAAAGTGAACGACTACATTCAACAAACCATGAATATTTTGAATTCGGTTAGTTTTCCTCTAGTTTTGTCTTGGAAATCGTGTTATGCTGTTTCAGTTATACTACCCTCTCAACATCCGAATCACTCTGGTGCACTCGGAAATCTGGAAGAAGGGAGATCAAATATCGGTTGTTGTGGATTCGAAAGAAACATTGAGCAACTTCATGGAATACAAGAAGAAGATGCTCAAGGATAATTTCTTTGACACTGGGTACTTGTTAACGTGAGTGGAATTTCAGAAAAAATGAAGAAAGGAGATTATTGAATTTCAGGACACTGAAGTTTGACGAAGGAGTTGTTGGGAAGGCCTACAAGGGAACGATGTGTTCATATGATTATTCTGGAGGAATTTATGTGGATCACAACAACGATACGATTGAAACTGTGGCCACTTTTGCACACGAACTTGGTCACACCTTTGGTATGGACCATGATCCAAACGACAAAGACGTCTGCTACTGTCCAATGCCTCGATGTATCATGAATCCACAATCCGGTCATATGGAAGTCTGGTCTGAATGCAGTGTTAAGAACCTTGCCAGCGGATTCAATCGAGGAATCGATTTATGCCTATTCAATGAACCTGGTCAGAAACCAAGTGATGCCAAATGTGGAAATGGAATTGTGGAAGCCGGGGAAGAATGTGACTGTGGGCCCTTAAAATGTGACAATGACTGTTGTGACGGGAGCACATGCAAACTCATCGGAGAGGCTCAATGTGCATCTGGAGATTGTTGTGATTTGAAGACGTGTAAGCCGAAGCCAAGAGCTACAGTATGTCGAGCGGCAGTTGGCATTTGTGATCTCGACGAGTTTTGCAACGGGGAAACCAATGATTGTCCTGCTGACTTCTTTGTGCAGAACGGTGCAAATTGTCCTGGCAGAGAGCTAGTGAGTTTTTTCTGTTAGATCTAACAAACTGATTAAGAGCTTCAAATTTACAGGAGTTTTGCTACGAAGCCGGCTGCGGAAGTAGAAACGATCAATGTGCAAAACTTTGGGGACCCACTGGACACAATGGAGACGATAACTGCTACCGTAAGAACACAGAAGGAAGTTTTCACGGAAACTGCGGAACAAATGCGCATACTAAAGAAATCAAAAAATGCGAATCTGAGTGAGTGAAGAGTTATGAGGATATTTCTAGAAAATGAATATTTTCAGAAATGCCAAATGTGGACTTTTGCAATGTGAAACTCAAGCCGAGCGGCCCATTTTCGGTGACCCCGGTTCAGTCACGTACTCGCACAGTACAGTATACTCTTCTTCAAAACGAGATGATAAGAAATTCTGCTACGTCTTCAAATCGGCATACGGTGGATTGAATGCACCTGATCCCGGATTGGTACCAGATGGAGCAATCTGTGGGGATGATCAGGTAAGCATATATATCGTAAAACAAGTACCAGAGATATACCCTTCAATAGAAGGCCTCTCCAGAAGTTCATCGAGTTTTACGTTATTCACGATTCTCTTTTCAAAATTCTTGTTGTTTCAGATGTGCATTGGTCAGAAGTGTCAAAAGAAGGAGAAGATCACCAAAGTGACGGCACAATGTTTAGACAATTGCAACTTCCGAGGTTTGTTATTATTTCAGATTCAGACCGATTTTTGAATGTTGTAAACAAAGAATTCGACACTTACCACGGACACAAGGATTACCCATATCTAAACATTTCTAGGTGTCTGCAACAACGTCGGCAATTGTCATTGTGAACGGGGGTTCGGAGGGATCGCATGTGAAATTCCTGGCTACGGAGGATCCGTGAACAGTAATGAGGCGTACAAGTTCCGAGGGTTAGTTTGTCATACAGACCATGATACAGACAAAAAAAATGAATAAATTGGTATTTTCAGAATAACACTCTCCTCAACATTCTTGTTGTTGTTCTTCTTGTTTGGATTCCTGATCGCTGGACTTTGCATCTACTATCGGGTCAAGAGAAAGAGGAATTTGGTTTCTGAGTAAGATATAGTTGAAATAAATCAGTTTAAAATCTTTTTGGTTTCAGATGGTGGAGTGTTGTTAAGAAGAAGTTTGACCTACACGGAGACTTGGTACCAGTCAGGAAAGCGCCACCACCACCATACGCACAACGAATACGGTAGGGGGTTTCACTATTCTGATTATCTTCATACTTAGAACGAATCGTGCTGGGACTTTCTTCAATTATACAAAGCTGCAGCCCGGACCGAAGCGCAATACGCATTCGCTAAATTTCCAAAGAGTCGTTAGGAAACATTTCAGATTGAACATTCACTTTCACGGAAAAAAATTAAGAAACTGGCTCAAAAATACAGTATTTCATTGTCCTACAAGAATTATGAACAGCTTTCCAGTTTTTACATACAACAAAGGTAAAAACCACGTTTTTTGCAATAGGGAATAATCAGAAAACAGTTATCTTTATCTGTTATAATTGTGATATTTTCTAGCCAAAGCTTCACAGCAATGTGGGGCGAGGATCATTCTCATGTTGCCGCCGCCGCACAACCAGCTCATCTTCGGAACTGCTACAACTCATGCTGTCGTCAACCGCCACGTTTTGACCCTCCTTCAATTCCAATGGTTACACTGAAAAATCCGAATCTCGCTAGTCCAACACCACTTTTGAATCCAAGTGAAAAAGAGCAAAACAATGAGAAAGTGGAGCATCAACGTGTGGAACTATACGCTCCGTCGGATAGTTTCAGGAGTGATTCAGCGGTAAGTTTGACTGAGTTTTGGGTTATCTGTCTACCGAAAATTACAAATCTTTCCTAGGAGTAGAATTCCTGGAAATCTGACAAAACCTTTGCCACTATACACCGAAATCAATCAAATTATTTTCTAGGCATCGTTCAACACCCGCACCGGATCCCTACGCCCAACCGTCCAACCACCTCCAGTTCCACGGCCCAGCAATGACGTGTTGACAAAACTGAACGAAGAACTGGCAAAGGAGAAGAAATTCGAGCAACTGTGAGAAAAAATTTGTATTGAACATCTCATGAATATCACTTTTTCTTGCAGAAACAAAACACTTCCATTGCCACCCCCACTACCGAAGGAGAAACCGAAGACTGCCACGAGTCTACGTCGGAATGAGAGCATGAGACCCGAACAGGCACCACCACCACCACCGCCAGCTCATGCGGTGAGTAAACTATAAAGAATAAGTAGGAAGAGTGAAGTATGATGTTACCGAAATTCACAAATGGGATGAACACAGCTTGTTTTAGTTCATAAGATGAATTTATATTGAAGCACGTAGCTAGACTAGCATAAACAGAATCAGATTACCCGAATAATCTACCTGGGTGTAGTAGCAACAGCTAATTACAATTCTGTGTATAGATTTTTGAAAAATTGTCGTTCAAAAATGTCACAACTAGTTTTTGGGGTGGCGTCATATTTTCTTATGCACTGTACACGGCGAAACATTTTCATTTTCTGACTTTCCAAGCTTAAAAGTTAGTCAGAGAACTGTAGGAAGAGCACAGCTAGATCCGAAAGTCAGTAAGAAAAGTCCACGCAGCATCTCCAGCTGTCTATAAATAGTTACGAACATTATCTCAACATTTGTTGGACCGTTCGAGATGATAGAACCATTTCCATCGCTTTTGAACTAATATTTGAAACTTAGTGTGGACCAATACAGTAACCGTCCAGAGCCAAAGCCCCTGAGAATTTAGTCAAATATTGTTTTGTGTTTTGGTCCCCTTGACTCATCTCCAAAAAACCAAGTTCTCCATTTGCTCTTCATGGGATGAACACATCTGTAGGGTTTTGTGACGCCCCGAGCACATTATGTACTTATGCCCGGCCTACATAATTCCATCTTAAAGTTTTTTGCCTCATCGTCGTTCCGGAGTTTACACCTTGATTAGTGTAATTGACGATCAGTGAGAGTCTGCAAAAACTTAGACAAAAAATGTATTTTCAGAAACCGTCTCTACCATCGAAACCACCAAAGAACAGCACTTCTTCTGAAAAGGATGAATCCACGGAAGAGGAAAAAGTGGACGTCCGATCAATGGCTGCTATGTTCAATCAGAAGTTGAAGAAATGATTGGACCTGTATAATTTAAAATGATACTCATCAAAATACTCAAACCCTCCGCCTCCAGATCCAGTCACTATACCCAACTCTACGTCAAAAAATTATATAATCCAGACTACCCTGTGATATTTGTTTTTCTTTTCGTCTTTTTTTGAAGCTCTAGATTACCCGTTGCTTTCAAAATCTCGATTCCACAAACTGAAGCTTTGATTCTTCTAGGTTTTTCCCAATTTTTCTGAATTGTCACATCCCACCACTCGATTACGCGTACCTGTGATTTGATATTTATTTTTGAGTTGAACCAGTAATATTCCTGGTCAGTTTTTACTTGCCTGTCATAATGCATAAATATTGCCTGAGCGAAAAAATTGTACTATCGTAAGCAGTCTGATAGAACGCCACTCGGACCGTCAGCTTTGAGCCTAAATATCTCACTTCGTTCTGAAGATATCAAAAAGTTGTCAACTAATAAAATGCTCATCATGATATCAGCAACATCTTATCAACCGCATTTTGATATCTCTCACAGTAACGAAATTCATGGGCTCAATTTTGAAGAATAGGGTTCTATTAAAGTTTTTACGATATTTTTTTAATGAATTATCATTACTCATTTTCTGTTGGTTCTCTAGTTCATAATCTTTGTCATTCATAAGGGCTTCATTTAAGCTTCTGTTTAAACATCTAGGATGCGTGAGGTATGAAATCATAATTCTGAAACAAAAATTTTTGAAGGTTTTCCTAATCTTTTTCGTCTGATTTCATGGTTTTTAGGATACTTAGAAATCAGAGACCGGCTCGGTGGGCCAGGTCTTGAAACCCGGCCCACCCGTTGCAAGAATGGTTTTCAGCCCCTCCGGTTTCTGGAAATTGTAGCTCAATTTCAGTTATTTTACATTCCCATATTTCTTTTGTTTTCCGCTATTTCCAATATGTTTTTTGCCACTAAAGTCATAATCCTGCATTCAAACCTTGAAAAAAAAAATAAAAAAGCGGATAAATGGACAGAACCAATGCGACTATTATGCATCCCTTCCTTCCAAATAATATGCCTATTTTTATTTTCCCTTTTTTCTGTTTCCATTGCAAATTCAGTTTGGGAGAGAAAGAGAGAGAGAACCAATCTTGACAATGGAAAAACAGCAACATGCATAGTAAGTGACAGAAATGCCCAAAATATCTTTCAGAGCCGCTCATCCCCGGTCTCGGATGCGTCAGAGACACACACAGATCGCTGCTCAATGCCATTTCCATTTCCAAATGACATCTACTAGCTACACACTAGAACACACACGATGCAAACGTATAACATCATCGGAATAACAGATATTCATATATTGAGCAGATTCCGATTACAAACCCCCGGCGATTTCAGGAAAAAAAAATGCATTCTTCTTCCGCTTTCAAGCACACAGAGTTTTTCAAATGTCAAGTTTGTAATCCGGATGTTTCTTGATGGATGCACATTTAGAAAATCTGACATCTATGTAGGTCACACTTTTTTCGACGAATAGCACGTTTCCGGTTGCAAACAATTGAGTGGTCCTACAACTCCGAATGCAGTTCCTGGCACCATGGAAGGGGAAAGATTAAAAATTCAACCGATTTTGAAATGTGTGGAAAAGAGTTTGCTATACACATCACTTCCTTCAACCCACTGGGAACAAGTTCACATCATCAAAAATTCAAACGGTGTCATGCATGAGCAATTTTGGAAATTTGATCATTTGGAATTTGGAACGTTTTGAGACTTTTTCAGATAGAAATTGTTATCAAAGAATGATTTTCCTATTCAGAAAGTGCACTTGAAACGAATGACGAGCTTCTCAAGAAAATCTATTTCAGTTCCAGATAACTTTTTGTCCTTCCTTTGTCCTTTGTGTTCCCAGGTGTAGCTACCACGTGTGAATGTGTTGAAGTTTGTGTTTCAATAACTGCAGACGTTTTTGTTTAAATTTTTTGAATTTCGAGAATCCTGATCAAGTATGACAGTTATAAAAATTATTGCATCTGTTCAAATGATCAAGAAAGTCTAAAAAAATCCAGATACCGTAAAACCAGTAATAGAAGGGCCTCCTAACTTCCAACTTTAAGTCAATTTACTTCCAACTTTAAGTCAATTTCTCGGTTCCTGTGAAAGATTTGAAAAAATTGCCAACTGATAAATCGTTTATCATAATATCAGAAATTTTTTATCGGGAGACATATTTCTGATATCTCTCAAACAGACCAAGATAAATTTGCTCAAACTTGACAGTGTGGGGACCTTTCTATTTCAGGTTTTACGGTGTACCAAGAAGATATACTAAGACTTTCAGTTGCTTTGGACCATTTTCAGAAGTCTGGAGCTCAACTTTCAAGAGTCGGATCACTTTGAAAATTCTGGAGGTTATGAAACAGATCTAGATTAAAAACTTGGCATTTACAGAGTTTCTAGAAAATTCCCAGTTTTTCAGCTACGTGTCAATTACTGAAGGATACTAGTTTTTCAGGTTTCCAGTAAAAAAAACTGGTCACAAAATGTGTCTAACAGAAATCGAAACATAACTGAAAAAACGAGGAATTTTTGAACACTTATATGAATGCAAAGTTTTCAATCTATGTTTGTTTTACACCCTCCGAAGATCTCAAAGTGAACCGATACTTGACAGCCGAGCTACAGACACCTGAAAATGATCAAAATCAACAGAAAAACACTTTTCTTGTTGACCAATACTGTAAACAATCAACACATCACCATCCCTTCTGCAAATTACTGTTCATTGAACTAGACAACTTTTAATCTTCCCCGCTTGGAAAAAAATCCTTTTAAGATTAAGGTTTCCGTTTTCTGTTACAAAGGTGTGGATAACAGAAAATAATCCTATTTCTGATGCCAGCTTATCGAATAACCAAGAAAAAGCTAATCTTATAATACACATATACCGTAGTCTTGCTGTTTGATATTATTAATGTTCCAGTTAAGCCCGTGTGATTATCCATTTAGTTTTCAGGATGGACTCTGGTACGGTACATTTGTTACATCAACTGAGTCAGTGATAATTTGGATTGACATTATTAATAGCTGTGAGTCAAGTAAATGTCAGACTGGGTTTTGATTTGGTCATTGGCTGATCATGTCGTGTAAAAAACATGTTTTGCGTTCGTATTGACAACATGCAAGTATTTGGAGCTCATTAGGAGCAAATCTGTACATCACGATCTCATTAGCTGTTTTTTTTACAGAATAATCGTAATATTTTGTGATACAAAAACAATGAGATGTTTTTCATTATTATTCTATACGATTGTTTTTAGAAAAAAAGTATTGTAGTTGTATAATACTACTGTAAAAATGAGTCATTTGTGTTTTTCTTAAACGAGAGAGAAGATATAAAAAATCAGATGCAACTACAGTATCCCCGAATCAAAAAAATGTGAAGTATGTTCTCTATTTTTTATTACGGTAATTGAGTAGCTTACGTCAAGTTATTTTGCCAAGCAAATTGACACCACAGGCTGAAAACAAGGTATATATAAAACAATCAATTATGATTCTTATTTCTGACTTCCTGATATTGATTGTTTATGAAAAAACAAATCTATTTAAGTTAGGAAAGATTATTGGTTATTGCGATCTACGAAAAATTGAAAATAGGTGATTGAAGAGTGGTTGCAACGGGCCTGGCTTGGCTAGTTTCAACCAGGATTTTCACAAACTGTTTTCTTGTTTTTCCAAAAGGAATCGCAGTCGATAAAAATAATAGTCAAATTTTTGCCCAACAAAGTTTTCAAAAAACGGGTTTTCGTCAGAATCTTTCCAAATTTGAAAACTCAGGTCAGTTTCCTCAATGTTTGGTAAGTTCCCCTGAATTGAGAAAAAAATTTCTTAGGACGTTTTTTACGGAAAATCTCAATACAAAAAGATTTTATACAAATTTCTTAGCCGCTGTTGGATCCTGAAATACTCAAAGAGGTTCAATTGAAAACATACCATTTACAACAATTGTATAACGGATTTGAAAGTCTTGAGCAACGTAATTGACACAATGTTCGCAATTATTGGACTTCGTTTTTCATTATTATTTTGTAAAAACCCCAATTTTTCACAAATCTGAACTGAACCGTAGGTGTGCAGTGCTTGCCAAAATTCTATCTCGAATTGACCATTTCAGATGAAATTTGTCGATTTTGGGTGTCTGAAAAAGTACTTAATATTTGCCCGTTTTGTCTGAAATGGTCAGTGATTGCGAAACAAATATAGAACTACATTTTGTAGTTAACGACTGTTCTGTACAATAACTTGTTGTAAAAATGAATACTATACAACAGAAAACCCTTCAAAATTCAAAAATTATCGACGAAATTCATGACAAATCGGGTGCATTGTTTCACACAACTTATTTCTTCGGCAAGTGACTGTGCGAAAAAGTTGTCAACTTTAGAAATAGAGTTGTCAAGCGAAAAAGTTGTCAACTTTAGAAATCTATTTGATTAATAATCTTAGAACTTTTTCGGTTGAACAGACTAGTGAATAATTTTCCGACACACCAATTTGTACACAAAAATGGTGATTTTGGATAGATACCATTTCTACCATCCTCAGTTAGTTTTCCCTGCTCGAATTTGCTCAAGCATTACAGAATTTGCGAAATACGAACGGTGAGTCAAGGTTCCAAAAAACAGACAAACATATTATTTCAGGAACGGCCGAATTTGAGATAATATTTGAAAATGATGTCTTTCAAATGTCAAGGAGAATTAATATGTCTGAGGAAGACTGAAAAATAATGATGCATCAAATCTAGTTGTGTCATCGATTACCCTGTTGTTCGTAGAAATGCCACACAGAAATCCTCCAGACAGACAAAAGTGCAAAGAGATAACTGGATTTTATCTTTCGAAAGTCTAGGATGAATTTCATTATGTTATATTAGGTTGGCCAGAAAGTAACTGTCCATTTTTTGATTCGTGACTAACACAAAAACCAGACTAATTCAAGATTGACGGTATGTACCGTCGTGGTCCACAACATGTTGCCAACATTCAGGTAACCTGTGGATACCATACCTTCAACAGCCAGCTAGCTGTGAATCAAAGAAGTCCTAAAAAGCAGTTTTTATCTCATCGACAGTGGTAAATTATTTTCCCTCCAGATGACGTTGCATTTCTTCAAAACTCATTATTACTAACACATTTTTATATTTCTTACGGATACAATTGCACACGATTTTTCAGAGATTTTTTTTTGTATTTTTCTAAACGACTATACGATATCCATATAGGAAGTTTTCTATAGTTTTAGAATCTTCTTGATCAAAAAGTCTTCTTGATGTGCGAGCTAGCTATTTCGGGTAGATCGGAAATCGAAATTTTCGGATTTTGTAGAGTTCCCATTTTCAAAGAATTCGTCACAATAGTTTCGCGAAAATGTTAGATAAGAAAGTGAACACTGCGATTTGCGTGGAAACCATGCAAAATTAGAAAACAGAGTACATTGTAGAACTGACTTATGCGCAAAGTGAACATGTGTATTTTCCGTAAAAGGACATATGAAAAGGGGTGTCTGTCACTTCGCGCGTTGTGGAAATAGGCAGGGGGAGAGCGTAAATGGACATTGCCCTCCGCGCACATGCGCGCGTTTAGCCATTCCACACATATAACCTCGTAAGGACACAAGATGGATACTGGACACCAGTGTTTGTCGAATAGCTGAGAGATGGCTATTCAATGAGAAATGGAACATATTGGGAAATATAGAAATGAAAAATTCAATTGTCTCCTTGGACTGGGAAAGGAAGAGTGTTCCTTTCATGAGTTCAATATTGAACACGACAAGTGTGAAATTGAAGAATAGTCTTCATTTCATTTTTGTCTTCCCTATGAGACTGACGCGAGGTCTGGATGGTAGATATTTTCTCTAAAGAATAATATTCGAATTTGAATGTATTTTGAATCGATGGCCAGGGGTTTCTAATTAGGCCAGACCACCATAATGGTTACCTAACGGAAATCTTGTGGCCAGCTGCGGTTGTTTGTTCCGCTGGTCTTGCATTTGAATGGACAGCCTCCTTGGACCATGGTAGTCCTTATGTGGACAGCTTGGTTTAATGAATGCTTGTGTCTAACACATATAGAATATCGACTCATAATGCATTGAGAATTCCAAAAAGTGGTAAGAAATTGGTGTTATTCCGTACTATGTATTTTTTTACATAAAAATACTGTTTTTTAGAATTTTGAAAACAGTTTTTGAGATTTTAAATACCTTAATCGACTACTTTTCTTCTCAAAAGTTCATTTGACAAAAACACTGTAAACACTTTAATAGAATACCCTCAAATCGTCAATTTCGAGCCGATATATCTGATTTCCTGTCAAATATATAAAAACGTGGTCAACACTTTTTGGTATCTTGTACAGAAATTGAGATAAGTGAGTTGACAATTTGGAAAGTATTCCATCAGAACATTTCTATTATAGGCTGGTTGTTTTTTTCTAAAAATTAGTTTATCATGCTGCTTGGAAGCGCAGGATCTTTAAAAACAGTGACACGGAAATTAAAAAAAAACACTACATGTTCTTCTGAGCACTTCAGAACTAGCTATCTTTTACTGTAATTATAAAACTATCATTGAATTTTGTCCTATTGGATATGTTATAAAAAAAATTGATAAGGGATCATTTCCCGTTATCCAATATATTTTCAAATTGTTCAATAGATTTTGAATTACGTAATAGATTTTGAAAGTTTTGTTTTTCAAAATCTACTGCGACCAAATCAATGATCCCTTTGAATAGTATTTTTCGAATCAAGATAAACTTTTTCGAGTTTTGATGTGCACCAATTAAGGTGTTAACAAATTCCGTATTGTGGAATAAATGTGGGAAAACTCATCACTTTTAATAATAGTCCTACTTGGAAAACCCTTTCAATCTGGTACATATTCGATCCCTACCAAGAACCATTAGTTTTTCTCACCTCCAATAGCTCTAAAAAATGTGTGAGCTCTACATCATCGTTAACTCCCATAATTCTATTTTTGAAAACCACACGAAGAAAAACGTCGTTTCTTTCTCACTGTCATACGGTAGGTCTCTCATAGTAAGAGACCCAGAGAAAAGAATTTGATATGTGTGTGTTAATCTATTTTTACTTGATGAAAATGTGATTTGCATTCCTGAAAAGGCGTATTTTGCAGAGTTGCGTAGAGCTCAAAGATTTCTCCCAGCGTTGCTCCGATTGGTTAGGGCATACGGTAGCTGAATGTTGTGAAACTCTGAAAATAACATTTTTCAACGAAATTTGTTGTTTCCGGTGGTTGAGGATGCTGAAACATGACTTTCGTAAAATTCACTAGAAAAGGTTATCACTTCCTGATAAACAACTATTAAGAATAAGTTCTGAGGATGCGCATCGTTGATCTTTCCATTAGGAAATGAGAGTTAATTCCTCATCTGTTCTCTAATCTCAATCTCTATTGGTAAATGTTTCCGTGGTTGGATTAGGATAGATTAAGACGGATTTCACTAATGTGTACAGTAATCGAGATGGTATTAAAAGTCTGGAATTGAATATGAGGTAGGAGTAACTAGCAGAAACTACAGTAAGATGTACAAAAACTTATTTTTCAGTTATTTTAGATTATTTGCGGAGTCTGAAGCTCGGTTGTCATGTGTTCGATTGTTTTAAAAAATCTGGAGAATGTGGAACAGACCTAGAAAAAAACTTCAAATTCGTAGAATTTGTTGAAAATTCCTAGTTTTCCAGTTATTTACCGATTATGGAAGGATGCATCTTTTGGTCCGTTTTTGTACTAAAAACGTTAAAAAGCTTCCTCAGAAAATGGTCAATAGTTTAAAAACTAGGAATTTTCAAAAAATTCTGTAAATGCAAAGTTTTCAATCTAGATTTGTTTTACACCCTCTGAAATTTTCAAAGTAATCGGAAACTTGACAGCCGAGATTCAGACTCCTGAAAATGATCAAGATCGACTAAAAAATACATTTTCGTATATCTTATTGGCCGGTTATGTATATGATACTGTCTCATGCCATAGTGTACCATCTGCCCCACTGATGACAAATGTTGCAAACTCTCAATCCCTCACTGTTCCCAAATCGTAACATTTTTCTCTCATTTTCTTTTTGCGTTAAATAATATTGAAGTAACCTCGTATTGATGACGTAATTTAAAATTGCCACCCCCACTTGAACAACTATTGAATTAGAAAAAAATAGAAAGAGATGGCACGAAAAAAGAGATAGATCTACGTTGTTTCCCCGAAAATAATTTAATTATTCTGGAAATGTGAATGAAATTATTTCATTTCATTCTAGCTTGGTCTTGGGTGTTGCTTGTATTTTTTGTTCATCTGGTCACTTTCCAAGAAACTGAGAGAACACATCGATCTGATCAATCTAGATTGCTCATGAAATGTTTAATCATTGAATTTAAGCAAATAATGTCCGGTTATCCGTACAAGTAGTGGACGTCAGGAGATTGGCTGAACACTGCACAATCCCGTAGTTCTGATCAGTTTAGTGGGTGGTCTGCAACGATCAGCTTTCTCAAAAAGCTTAGAAATAGGCAATTGTAACTCCAGAGATGAAGTGATTCGTTTGATCATTATGTTCTGTTTTGGAGTCTGCAGTGTTGGGTTACTGTAAAGCAAGTCAGTGCTGTTTGCTGATGTGGGTTGGTTATCATGGACCTTTTTCTTGCGAGAATAAAGCTGAACGACCCAGAAACCACTAGAGGGGCTAGACTACTGTATCCTATTCATCTCAGAAGTACCTTATTAAAAATGCTGCGGTGGGCCACAGGCAAAAGGAATGGGTAGAGTAATTTTCTGAGACTTGGAAGGCACAGTACTAGTCGATAAGATATACAAAAATTTATTTTTAGTTAATTTCCTCCATTTTGACCACTTTCAAAAGTCTGGACTTAGATTGCCAAGTTTTTGACCCGTTTGAATACTTTAGAGGATGTAAAACAGACCTAGATTGAAAACTGTGCGTTCACAGAATTTGTTGAAAAGTCCTAGATGTTTAGCTAATTACCAATTTCAGTAAGAGACTTGTTTTTTCACGATTCTAGTAAAAAAACGGTTGAAAAGAGGCGTTCTTTAGAAATTGGCAGAAATTTGAAAATCTAGGAATTTTCAAGAAACTCTATAACTATAAATGTTCAATTTAGGTCTATTGTACATTGTTTAAAGTTTTCAAAGTGGTCGGAAACTTGACAGCCAAGGTACACACTTCTGAAAATGGTAATTATTACCGAAAATCAACTTATCGGCTGGTACTGTAGGTATGGTATGTAAAGCCGTATGTAAAGCTGTATGTGAAGCCAGAGTTTTTGCAATCGTAAATTTTAGGTGTAGAATCTTTCACAAGCCTAATGGGAAGATGATTTCCCAGCTAAGATAAAGTCCGTTCTAACATTATGCGTGGAAAGTAGGCCCCCATTTTATTCATTTCATACACTGCTCTATTTTCAAAAGTTCAAGATTTATATTTATTTGCATTTTATATTTTTAGTTTTCCAGCCCCAAGAACAACCGTTCTCAAATTTCTTGTTTACATTATTTTGAGATCGCGTTTCTCGGATTGTTTTCTATTTTTGTCCCGATTAGGAACAATCTTTCCAACTTCAGTACTCACTTTTAAGAATTCGTGTTTGTTTTTATTTACTGTCAAGCCTGCAAGAGCATTCTTTGAACATAGGGGTTTCATATGAAACGGACAAGATTACAGAAAAAAGTCCTTCAGGATTAGATTCGATTTTTAGAAATGGTGATAGAAAACCTATCAATCTTAGAAAGTGATTTCATTTAAAAAATTTTCAATCATAGAATTTGTCTTTTAGTATTATTTTTCTAAAAATTCAAATCTGTCATTCCAATGCAGGTTCATTAGATTCAGTTTTCATCCTATATTTGGCTGCAGAAGTTTGCACTTCTATTCACTGTTTTCATTTCGAGTGATTTCAAAGAATCGAAACCACAGTATGAAATCACTGAGTAAATAGTCGGATTAGTGATTTGAATAGAGGATGGGATGATAAATCAAAAAAGGACACGTGGCATATTTTTATGTTTCTTATAAATCCTAATCTGGGACAGAATCAGTGGTACCACAAGATGAGAAACGTTGAACACGTGGCCATCACAGAAGATTAATCATAGATTAATAATAATCGAACGGTTCGTGTTGTTTATCGCTACATATCAGTGTTTTTAATTTTTTGATTTCTTCAAAAAAGAACGACAGATCAGATCGAAAAGTCAGAAACTTGAACTCCTGGAAAGGTCGGAATCCTTAAAACTTCAATTTGAAAAAACATTTTGAAACCTTTTGAAATCAGAACTGGAATTCAAAAAACTACAGAATCCCTACAATATATGGATTTGTTTCTGTAAGTCAACCTTAGAAGAAAAAAACACAACAAACTAGAGATTTCAAATTCAGAATGACGTTTACAAAAATATTTCTATAGTATATTAGGTTTTGGTTCAGTGGTTTAGGCTTGGGGAAAATAGAAATGCAATTTGTTTGGGGGTGGTTTTCTTTGAATGCAAGAAGGAACGTCCCGAAAATAGCGAGTGGTTTTGAAGTTTGGTTATGTTTTCGAACTTATAAAAGTCGTTTGGCATAATTTGATAGAAAGCGGCTATTTTGGAGCAATGCTTGTCATTCACACCAGTTCTTAGTTATTTTGGGTTCGAATTAGATCAGTTTGTTATTCAAAACAAGTCAAAGTGGTTGAAAGTGATATGGGTTTCTACTGGGAACTTTCAGTTTCTTAAAGTTATCATTTCACACTCACAACATGAATATTCAAAAAAAAAGATCTGAAAAACTTTCCAAATTATTATTGATACAAGTTGCTAACACGGTCAATAGTGGGTTTCAAAAGTTACAATGTTTGTTAGGTTTGTTGGAAGTTGGAAAAAACAAGAAATCTATAACTTTAACACGGGATTTAAACCGGAAATCTTTTGGCTACAAAACCACAGATGAATTTCAATGTTGATAACCTGTTCATAGGACGAGATATCCAGACGGTTTTGGTACCAAATGATAGATATCGACAGGGCCCACCACGTCTATATCATTTGAGCCGGATTCCGGTCCAATAACATGTCGAAAAATGGGGTTGAATGACAAAAAATCAGCTTTTTGGTAAATTGGTCAAAAATTGTCATTCAAGCCCAGGTTACGGCATGTTATCGGACCGGAATCCGGCTCAAATGATATAGGCGTGGTGGACCCTGTCAAGATCCATCATTTGGTACCAAACTGTCTGAACATCTCGTCCTAGAGAAAAGTTATCGGCCGGCCCGCCATCTGTCCGGGCCGTCCCGCATGCAGCTATGTGAAAGCCATACATTATGAAAAATTAAGATGAAAATGACTCTATGGACCACTAATTTTCGACTGATGTGTTTGAAAATAAAAGTATAATATCACTCAGGATATGTGATAAATTCTCGAGCACATCACATTTAAATTACCATTAAAATTAATAACAATTACCGTAAGCTCTGATAAAAAATAATCATATTTCCAGTCGACCACTGGTTGACACAGAACCAAGACAAATTTGATAAAGTTGATAAAACAAGGGTCTTTGTAAAATAATACAAGGTTTATGGTATATTCAGGATAATGCTGGGAAGATTGCTATACATCGGCTGTTCGAAAATGTTTACGAAGAAAAACACGGGCTTTTTCAAAAAAAAGTGAGACAAATCTGAAAAATGTCTTGTTCAGATTATTGCAGAAAGAGTTTAAACTATTCCTGAAAGAAAAAAAGTAATTTCAAAATATCTGATCAATAAAGAACCACACAACAAAGTAACGGGGGACCTCAAACATTCGCAGCATAAGGTGTATGGCAGTGTACCGCACAATCTGGCGAAATTATCCGGACCACCTGCCAGCCCCGGGACCCTGCCCACATGGCCAAAGATCACGCAGAAATGGATTTCGCTCTTGTTTTTGGGATCGCAGTTGGATTCAAATGTTCCTGATTTCTTTTAGCTGTGAGAGGTATCGTCCAGTTACTGTCACCTTAGCAATATCCCATGAAATATCATCTACCAAACTCCATAGAGCTATTTTTGTTCCCATATTGCTCAAGATACATTCCGTGCCTGTTACAAGTCGTACAATCTTCGTGATGTTCAAAACTTCAAGAAAAAAAATCCAATTTTCGACTCCGCCTTTCTGATTCCTGTGCTCTAACTCCAAATCCTCTTTACTAACTCGATGCTCCGCCCCAAAGAAGAGAGTTCCGAGAAGATAAGAAAAAAAGTGGGAGGAGTCAGAAAAGAATAATTGAAAAACGACTAGTCATCGTCCACTATAAAAACGCCCCTTATCTTCGTTATCAGCAGTTAACAGGCTGAAACTTCATCGGTCTCCTTTTCCCCTCTCCCTCCTCGGTGAATTAATTTTTTCTGAATTTCAGAAGAGAATATGATTCGCTTCCTTGGATCCGTTGCCTTGTTGGCCTTTGTCCTGGCTGAAAAAAACCCAAGCACCATGACCAACGAGGAGATCTTCAAAGTCGTCAAAGGAAGTTGCGACGATCAATTCTTCTTCTGCCCAAGCCAGAGTTAGTATAGTACTGTAGTTTATCCTAATCAGAGCCTTTCAGAGTACTTGGTCAAGGTTAAGGACCTCCGCTTCTTCAACAAAGTCGGAGTCTTGGATTCGGAGACCGTCAAAACCTACAAGTCAGGAAAAATTGCTGCCAGTGACGTGATCGACTACTTCCGCGTAAGTTTAACTGAATTAGGAATATTTCAGAATCTGTTTATTTCAGAACGAGTACTGCTGTACCGATGGAGACTGCCTGGCCGAATGCAACGTCTTCCCACTCACCGAGAAAAGCATCGTTCACAACTTCCCACAGATCTACAAGGAGGTCTTCGCTTTGGGAATGGAGGAGCTCAAGGTTCGTTGTAGAACCGTCTTAAAACATTCAATATGTGGTTTCAGCCATTCGAGAAGATGTACCACCACTACATCAAGCACCACAAGAAGGGATCGCGTCATGTTCCAGCCGAGATCGAGGAGCTCTTCGACATCCTCGACGCCAACGAGGACATGTACATCGATCTCCTCTCCAAGCAGAAAATAAACATCTAAATGTTTCATCTGTATCCCCATTTCTCGATCTCATTGACCCCCTCATTTCCCACCGATTCACCAATTCATACCCACCGATTTTTCCAACCGATTCCAATTAGACAGAAACCACCTCACTCTCGATTATACTGTGTTCTCCATTTTTCGACTCATTCGTTAAAGACAATGCATCATAATCTCCTCTCTATTGACACCAATAAATAATTTATTTATTCGTTTTGCAGAGTTTTCATATCAAAAAAAAAATGGGGCGACAGACAATAAGGTCAATGCCTGGAACAAGGGGGAAACTACCTATTCCATGACAATACATGTTGGAAGTTTCATAACAGATTTCTGAAGCTAGAGAATCAGGAATTCCGACTTCCGACTCACAGCTTTTCGTTTCCGGACATCTCCAGATGCAAGCTGTTCCGAGAACTGTTATGTAGTCTAATAAGCTAACGAGAACACAATTCTCACAAGTACCGTCAAATCATATGAGCCCCAACTTTGTATACCACCGCCTTCAGATATTCAAGATCTCTCTGCTCACGCTCCATGACCAAAAATCAACTCACAAACCGAAATCCAAAATTCCTTTCCATGTCTCGACTCTCCGAATGTCTTGATCTCATTTTCTTTCCTACCAACAACAACAAAGTCCCGCCCATTTTAGAGAACAAGAGACGAAGAGAAGATAGGCGAAAAAAAGTAGGCGTGGCATCTCCTGATGCTAATTGCGTCAAGTTGCTCGTCATAACTAGTATAAAAGGGCCGGTCTCCAATCTTATCACCATATATCAAATATGTCCCTCCTTCTGAAGACTTTGATCTTCGTCGCTGTTGTGCAATACGGTACAGCTCATCGTCAAAGCTCATTGACTGATGAACAAGTCCTCAAGCTTGTTCATCTCTCCTGCAACGATGCCAAGTACTTCTGTCCAGCCGAGCGTGAGTCAATTTTAATTCTACCGATCATTTTTAGTATTTTTCAGGCTACCTGGTCAAAATCGGACCACACCGACTCTTCAACCGGTTCGCTGTTTTGAAATCCGAGGAAGTCGGCCTCCTCAAGACTTCCGATATCCCGCTGACCGAACTCTTCGGTGTTTTCAGAGTAAGTCCAAGAGAGTTTTACCAAATCATTGGATAATTTAAGAACACCTTCTGCTGCACCGAAGGATCCTGCCTGGCGGAATGCGGAGTCTACCCGATAAACGAGAAGAGCATCATCACCAACTTCCACGACATCTACAAACAAGTCTTCGCTCTCAACATCGCTGAACTCAATGTAAGTTGAGCTAACGGTGATATGTGTAAAATTTATGTTTTCAGGGATACGAAGAGGACTACCTTGAGTATCTCCGCAACGGCAAACAGCGCGGATTCGTTCCAGCCAGAATCGAGGAGTTGTACGACATCCTTCATGAGAACGAGGACACCATCATCGATATGCTCGCTAAAGGCCCGCAATAAATCTCTCGATTTCTCGTTTTTTCACTATTTATGATATTATTTACCCCTTCTGACCTCCATTATTATTGTATCTTGATCTCTACATTCCAACTGTTATGTCTTTTTTTCACAAAAATGATCTTTTGACAATTCGGAATTTTGATTGCTTCTCCTAATAAGTATGCAGCTGTGAAATGTTAATAATTTCGCTGTGTTTTCAATAAATATTGATAGTTAACAGTTCTTCACTCAAAATCATACTTGCAACGACCGGGTCGAACTTTAAAACAAAGTTTCTGTCAATTAAAAACCTTGCCAAGAACGAAGTGCCATAGAAGAAAACAAAAAAGTTTTCGAAATTTCAAAAGTGATCCTTATTTTCCAAGTATGTTCTAAATAGTAAGTCCTTATAGACAAAAAAGAGTTCTATTCGAGTCCCAGAGAGCCGGGCACCAATGTGTTCATTCTACGAATGCGGTCCTCTTCATTAAACAACTGGTCTCATTGGATTATTTACTTCTTTATGATATTACGAGTATAACAATCTTGGAATATTTATAGACTTGCATATTTCGGTTTAAAGTTAATAAAGGGAGAAGTTTATATAACAAAATGAAGGATCTAGGACATTTTGCCATTGGATTTTTTGCCAAAGTGATAATACAGGCTAGTGGATAGGTTCCGGGCTACAAAAACAATTTATTCTTCCAGAAATAGCTGACTTGAAAGCTCTGAAATTATTCTTTTGGTTGGAAACCTATTATTGGCTTGTATGACCACGGTAGCAAAATGTCCCGGAGCCAAAAAACAAATACTGGGAGCAGGAAAATGAGATTTCAAGATAATAAGCGATAAGTTAATGATATGTAACTGATAATTATATTTAGTTTTCAAGATGAGCTCCACACCATCCTGTCAAATTGCGATTCAGGCAGACCTTGGTGTCATCTTTGTCGGCGTACTTGACCAGGTCATCGAAAAAGTTGAGGATTCCCTGAAACATTTTCTTCCAATTTTCCCAATATCATTTTTTCATTTTTTCTAAAAAAACCATACCTTTGGCATCAAACTATCAACGATGGATTGTGGTATCCCTTGCAAGTACATATCTCCTTGGACGATTGATGTGATTTTCACACCATCTCCGCTGAAAAATAGTTTTTTTTAATGTTTCAGAGAATTACCCATTCATGATTTCTTTACTTGTGAAATGTTTCAGCATCTATGTATCAAGAGCCACATGAAAATATTGCGTTATTCGCTATTTCGAAAAGTATCTATGCACCAATTTTTAGAAAATTCTCAAAGTTATTCTGAAAGCACTTCCCTTGTAAGATCTGACTAATAATCTAAACTAATTAATCAGTTCCTTGTACCATATCAAATTCAACCTTTTCGATAATAACAAGATACGTAGTATTCCCCATATGATGACTTGTTATTACAAACTGATACGTAGAATTGCACTTTCACGATATTAAGATGTTTTTGTTTTGTTAGTTACTAGTTCAAAACATATTTGAGCTGTGGGGATCATCAAACAGCACAAATGTTATGTTCAACTTACAGGGGATTGATCATGAGAAGTGTTGGAAATGTTTGAGCTCTGACCACGCCAGCGGTTTTTGGCGATTTCTCGTGTTCGACACTAACCATCACAACCGAGCGACTTCCTGAAATTTCTAAACCATGTTTTGTTTGTTATCTTCACGTACCATCAACAGGATCATACGCAAAGCGGCAGAGATCGAGAGTCTCGCGAGGCGATATCAAGCCCATCATCCGACCCTTTGTTTTGTGGAGAATAACGGAAGTGTCCTGAAAAAATGCTTCCGTATACGAGGTTGAGAACACACAAAAAAAACAACTAACATGACTGATCTCCTCAACGACTCTAACTCCAGCAGACTGGGAGTCCCATTTGTTGCGGTGTAGACCTTGGGGATGGATCATTGCGGAGACCTAAACACAGTTGGCCGGTTGGGTTGAGATCTTTGAGTGTTTGAACTTGTATTTCGACAGATCAGGCATGGAAAACTCTTTATTTTTGGTTTCTGTGATTTCTTTAAAGAGGCAGATGTTTTTTTTTGCAGAAATAATATAGATGTGTCAGAAATGTCGCCGTGCTTTTCTATCTTGCACGTTCAATGAAACATCAGAAATCTGGTTGGACTAGATGTGTCTGTTTTCGTTGTCCAGAGCATTTTTGGCGAGTTCAAAACTCAGAAAATCATTTTTGGTTTAGTGAACACAATCTTGCAGCACGTCAATCAACTGGCTTAATAATTGTGTAGAAAGCTTAACTTAAACAACTACTGTAGGAACATTTTCATTGTGTTCTTCGAAGATGTCTGCAATTCGAATTCCCGTATTCCGGGTAGTTTTCTTTATATCTTGTACTCAGAGTTCTAGATCTCATTTTCCAAAAGGATAACTTTGAATTTCTCTTATATTATCTACAGTAATCCTTCCAAAAACATTTTAATTTGTCAATTATTTTCACAGGTAACTTATAAACAGTACACAGACAGTATCATCATAAGCTTTGAGACATTTTCCCCGGACACTTTCTCACCATAAATTTTGCTACCGTAATAATCCGGGCGAATGAAAAGGCTTCAGACCACCAAAAACATTATTAAGGTTTTCAATAATGCCTTTTCTTATGGAACACAATATAGAATTTGAAAAATTTTAATTTTCCTTTTTCTACTGATGACAAAATGCCTCATCATAAACCAATTGTTATTTTCCCAAAACCAAAAAATGTCTGAATCACATTCCCCAAAAAACTGCTCATTCCTGTTTACCCTTACCTCGGCACATGTTCTGTTTGGGATGCGTCCTTCGTAGCGGAAAATGTAATTATCCATCACGTTGCATCGCATGCTCCAGATACATCCAGTTTTCTGTAACGTCACAAATTTTTTCTCATGTAACACCTTTTCAGGTTACACGACACATGCAACTTGTGGTGGGAATTCTCTGACGTTTCGAGAGCAACTGAGCAGTCAAAACCCCACAATTTCAGTTTTCTGATAATCTTTTGCAGATAATTATGAATAATTTGCTAACATTCCTGAATGGGAAAATGGTCCAAAGAATCATAATTAACAAAATTATAGCATGTAAATCCCAGAAAAATCTTAAATGGCTCTCTACTACAGTAGTCTTCATGCTACGTCACGGACCCGGTGGGAATATCTATGAGTTGTGACGTTGTAAGACAACTAACCAAAGCGATTTTCTGTTCTCATGAGAATTTGAATGGTTCTGGTAACTTTGATTTGATCTCATCGGTAGATCAAAGGAACAAAGTGAAACGTCACAAGAAATCGCTAGAAATTGAAAGAAAAGTAACCGAAATAGTTTTTGAGGGACCAATAGTTTTTAAAAAATAGACATCTAATTACAGTGTATCAAAATTGAGAAACAATTTTCAAGGAATCAGATATTCAAACTACAGTATACCTTCTCGGTATGGAGTTGCCATTCAAGTGAGTGGAGAAGATGGAAAACACGGTTTTCAGCATTCTGCATGGCAGCCTCATAGGTTGAATGATAGTCCGGGGTTTCAGTAGCTGGCATCATTATGGTCCAAAGTGGAAGAATGGGTAATTATTGAATAACCTGGAAAAACAAATTGAGATAATAGCTGTTTGATGTCAGCTAATATAAAAAAGAGACAGTTAAACAACGATGAAAAAATCAAGTAGAGAATGTTGCTCGGGAACCTAGGTAATACACAAATGGGAGGTCTGTCGCAACTGCCAATTGGATTCACATCTGCCTAATGTTCTTTTTCTCATTCTCTTTTTTTCTCCGAGCTTACAACCCTCGCCCGAAATTCACAGATACGATCTATCGGCGGCTTTTGACGACGACGTCGTGGGAGGAAGCGTGAACAGGCCAGAAGCGTGCCTCATTAAGTCATTGGCTTCGAAAAATTTCTCCATTCATCGTTTCGTTTTCTACGAATCCAATCAATTGCATCGTAGCCATTTTGAAACTGGATATGTATGGTGAGGAAACGCCGGGCGGCGAATGGCAGTGTAGATTATTATCTGGAAACGCACTTACTGTGCTTGTCGTTTTTTTTCAATCCGTTGGACGCTTTGGAATGCTGCCAGGAAGATGGACAATTACGATTTTTCGTGTTGATTTTGAAAAGAGCGTAGGATGGATGGCACACATTTTTTGTCCTTTTACAGTGACCGGTTTTAATTGAAGGTCGGAAGGGAATGCTGGATTTTTAGAACTGCTTAACAAGAAACGACTAAAATTAAAGGAATTTGAATTATATCGAGTTTGTTGGTTTTTTCCGAGCTTTCAGAAATTTCTCGATCAGACCGGGGTTTCCAGGGATCGTTTTCGTAATTTTTTCTAACGTTTTTTTGAGCCCAATTATTTCACTTCTTTCAAAATATATGAAAAATTTGTCAACTGGTTAAATGTTCATCATAATATCAAGAACATTTTATCAGTTCACTACTTTTTGATATCTTTTACAGGAACCGAGATAAATTGGTTCACATTTTTTACTGCACTCTATTAGAGTGTTTACGACGAGACATCAAGATCCATTCAAAACCTACTGTAGTTTATTTCTAATTCTCTATTCACAACGTCACAATTACACTTTGACACTGAAGATCAATCAAAACTAGATCTCCACCAGGTGTTGAAAATGTTAAATAATTTTTATCAAACTATTTAATCTACTTTCCCAATCAACGTGTCTTGTTTAGTGTCAACAACAACACCCACACAGAAAACCACCTACACTAATTCTCTTGTTTACATTCTTAAATCAAGTTTATCAAATGAATGTTTCAGGACAGAACCAATCACGCTTCCTGGTACCAAGCGTCATAGCTCAGCCTGATCTGAAAATTATCCGATTATGATGTTGTTGTTGTAAAATTCCCAAAGAATCGGTAGTGTACCCCGGAATACGTTTTGAGCTTGTTTGATCTTAAGAATCTGCTTCATGTGTGTGGTTTTTCCCACGCAGGGATGTTTTCTGACCTCACAAACTTCCGTAGTTTGTAGAGGACGAGAAGTAGCCGCAGGGTTCGGAAACTAAAAAACCTGGATGTAACAATAATACCTTTGGTACTAGGACGTTCGTAGGGGGGTGACCACTACGAGTTGTTGTTTGTCAGGGAGCAAAAAGTTGTATAATTGTTGTAGTGACACACACAAGCACACGTACACATGTTATGTGGGTTAGTGTGTAAATGTGACAACGTAAATAACATTTATTATATCATGGATCATGAGTTGAAACTGGAGAGATGAAGTCAGCTCAAGGAGTGACCAGGTGTCCCTTGGATTTTAGGGACCAGGATAGGAAAACAATTTGAGCCCCAAAAAATGGGTACGAGCTCGGGGATGTTGGAAATGGCCTACTTGAAATTTTTCGAAATGAAAATTTCAAGAAAAAAGAAAATTTCAATTTTTAGACTTCGGAATTCCAGGTTTTCAGAATCACATTCTCCCAAAAACTGGCAAAGAATGACAAACAGATTTTGAATACGCATTAGTACCAAAAGTAAGAGATTAACAAGAAAACTTTTCGCATGCACTTTTGAATTACCGTAGCCCAAAAAACTCCAACTCCAAAAAAAAGACTGAAAATATTCTGGTCACAATATTATTTCAGTTTGGAGTTCCGCATCCGATACATCCTTGTAAAAAACAAAAAAAAGTGATTTTGAAAAATCCGGTAGGAAAATGAAAATATTGTTTTTGGCAGAGTAGCTCTGCTATAGAAGTTCTTCAATAATTTATCTCTAGATCTTGCCTTGTTGTTTGATCACTAACTGTTGCCATGTTACTGTAAATTTGTCATGACTTTGTTTTCAATAGAACATAAATTTGACCTGGCGTATGATCTAAATTAGAACATGTGACGTATCTAGACGATCGAGGAAGACGTTTAACAAAGGGACCTCAACACGTCATGAAGTCAGATTTTCATGAAAGTTTGACAATAGACTAAGAATAAGCATTTAGAATAGATTTCTGCATATTCAATAAATCGTGGTGAAAAAAATCAAAAATGTTACATATTGGTCGTTTGAGATAAAACTTTTCCTTTCACCTCCAGCACTGAATTCCCGATTTTTGGTATTGAAAACTTATATAACTCTGCTGAAACTGGCGAGCGGATTCTAAGATCTTTAGAACTATTGACTGCCTATTAATAATCTATTCTGAAATTGTTATTAAATCTGGATTTACAAAGCGTTGAGATTCCTTTAGAAATGTTCTGGTAACCGATGAAAAAAATCTAACTCTTCCTGTGAACCGATGCCTAAGTACAGTGGTTTCAAAATTCCAAAGACTGACAGCATACACACACATACGAAAAAATTGATCGAAATTCATAACCGCGCACACACGCAACAGAATAAATCCGTTTTCGACAAAAATGTTGAGAGTATCGGGGTAAAATCGTCGTGTTCAATCTCCATCGCACCTCATCGGTAAACGGTATGACTGTTCGATGTCGTACCATTTTGGGCATTGTTTTATTATTTATTGTTGGAGCACACACGCTTGTCGATTATGATTCGGACTCTGGACGGAGGGTAAGATGATTCTTGCAAAACTTTTTTTTGTAAATTTGCCGAAAATTGTTACACTGCAAGAGAAAGCGAAATTTTTCTTATCTGTCACCCGCCACAGTGTAATAAATTGCATTGTTAGGTTTCACGGAGAGAAAATTTCTCTTCGTACACCAGCGCAGTCAGCTGATATACGAGACAGACTCCTATAACAATCGCCGCCCGGTTAGCTCAGTCGGTAGAGCACCAGACTCTTAATCTGGTTGTCGCGGGTTCGAGCCCCGCATTGGGCTGATGTTTTTGTTGAAATTCTATTTTTTTATCGGAACGACAAAAGTAAAGAACTGTGAGCGACCAATAAGTAAAAAACTTGGCTGAATCGCGCCGAAGGCGCATCAGCTTGCTGGTTCTCTTATAAAAGAAGAAATCAAATTTCTTCAAATTTTTCAGACAGCAGTATTTTAGAAACATTAAAAAAGTTGCCAAATTTCTTGTTTTCAGTTCTTGATCTGGGCACTATGTATTGGAGCGACAAACCCGCAAAAGTGTGTTGAAACGGAATTTTATGGGCAACTGATACTTGCGACGTATGTTGAACTTTAATCAGCATCTGTAGAATTCACAAATTTTTCAGGTTTGAAGCAGACTGTTCAGATTTGGTCTTTGGTGGAACTTGTCGAGTTGTGGTATGTCAATGGGACAATCTTTTCCAAAATCTCCCACTTACAGATCGACGTTGATGATGGATACACTTTGCTAGGAATCACATTCAAAGCTGAAAGTAACATTGAAAGTACAACATCAACTCTTCTCAATCAACAAACTCTTACAAACTTTGGCACTTATGGACAAGTGCAAACAGATTTTCTAACTGCATTCGGAAGACTTTGGAATAATGGAATGGGTGCTTATATGAAAAATCTGTGGACCGAATACTGTGATCTGTACATCTCGGTAATAGGAAGTTTCCAAAGTCATAGCTAACTGTTTGGTTTCAGTTCAGTGGCTACTCGATGGGCGCTTGCTTGGCACAGATGGCCGCAGTTCGGTTTCAAGAAGAGCAATGGTGGCCAGCGGAACAAATGTTCTATTTTGGCTATGGAGCACCAAGATGTGGAAATGAAGTGAGCGATACCTACAGTATTATTCCATAAGATATAAAATAACGTATTGTGGAGATTTTTCAGCCATTTTCAGAATTCTACAGCTCGTCTGTCAAGATTCCGATCAGTTTGAAAATTTCGGAGTGCGTAAAACAGACGTAGTTTAAAATATTCAAATTTGCGGAATTTTTCAAAAATTTCTAGTTCTTCAGATATTTTCCCAGTTCAGAATGACACCTATTTTCTGCTGGTTTAGTACTGAAGTTTTTAAATTTTACACCCTCTAAAAATTTCAAAACAATCCGAAACTTGACAGCCGGGCGCCTGACAATTGTCAAAATGAGAAATCTCATTTTTCAGGATTTTGCCTACTATGTGGACACCAGTTTAGCCGACAAGTTCAACATTGTTTGGTTCAACGACGCTATTCCCGATTATCCAACATCAACATGCACATTTGGAAGCGCAGCTGCTATGGGTCAATGTACTAACAGTTACTTCTCATGCTGTGTATGTTTTCTAGATCAATTTATATTCAATTTAGGCGTTTTCAAAAAGAAAGTCTAGTTAAGACCTTCTAGAAAAATCTGTCGTTTTCAGACAACAATCCATTACACTTCCTGGTCCAGTGTGGCTCTGAACACCTACTCAACTTGCACTTCCAACACATGTCCTGTTGCTAGTAAGAATTATATTCCGGATACAAAACACACAATAATATTTTTCCAGCCGGTACTGCATCTGACCATTACACCTATTTCGAAACAACAGCTGCCGATGTGAACAGTTTGACATGCACGGACACCAAAAAGTTCCCATGATTCTTGTTATCGTCGAATGAAGTATTACTTTTCCTGTTATTGAGAAATTTGTTTCTCCCATTTTTTAGTCACATTCCTCTGTTTGCCGTACACTCGAGATTTTTATCAGCGTTATTTGATGGGGTTGCGTCGTTTCGCAACGATGTTGAAGAAATACGAGAGAAGAGAAGATACATTTGTAAAGTGGTTGTGATAGGTAGACAATCGCCGCCCGGTTAGCTCAGTCGGTAGAGCACCAGACTCTTAATCTGGTTGTCGCGGGTTCGAGCCCCGCATTGGGCTGATGTTTTTTGCTGAATGTGATTTTGTGATTTTGTGATTTTGAATGTGATTTTGCTGAATTTGCTGAATTGATTTTTGGACTTAAAAGTGTTTGTAACGATATTCGCATTGATTTTGAACTAATTTTTTTGCAAAATTTGCTTGGAATTTTCTTCAAAATGTTAGGTTTCAAAAATCATACACAAAATGTACCTCCAAGTATTAATTTAAAATTTTCCTAAGCAAAAATTATTGAAACTGAGAGTCTTGCACTTTAGTCGAAGATCACATGACAATCATATGACAATCATACAACAAGTACGATGCAAACCATAAGCTAAATCAATAGAACATAGTATTCTCTTATCATTCTGGTACAAAAAAACTAGAGATACAAAAAAAAAGTCGGTGGCCAGGGCCCCAGATCCCACAAGATGACTACCGTAATCTGAAATAAATTGATTTTCAGGCTTTACGTCGAGTTTTCTGTAATTTTCCTCAATTGTGGAGATTATAACTTTTGATAATGATAAAATTGACTTAAAACGCAAGAAAGACAATATAATGAATCCGAAAATTGAAAATAATCTCGGTTACGGTAGTTGTCGTTGTAAGACTTTCAGCCGCGACAACCACTAAATCCCACATCGGCCCACGTCGTTTTTTTGAAAATTGCTGGTTTTAATTTTGAATAAAACTACCCAAAATTATACGATGGGAAGTTCAACAGTTCAAATTATACATGGCAAAAAATAAACACGCTCTTTGATCTTTCATGACTAATGAGTAGCATAGCATATTTGTTTCAAACCTACGCAATAACTACGCACATCGAACAAAAAAACAAACAATTCCTCCACTCGGTGCACATTGCTCCTGTTCCGGATTGTTTTTTATTACTCACTATGACCAAAATTGTGTTACCAATTCCATGTTTGTGCATGATAATGCCATGGTTTCTTATCAGCTCGGTTTATCAATTAGGTCTTCCCACACTGCCCAACTTTTTGCTCCGCGCAACTTATTGATTTTATTCGCCGAATGAAAAAGGCATCGTCTAGCGATTTCTACGCCAACAGTTCACTTGCCAATAATCCGGCGTCGTCATGGGGTTATAAACCGGATAATCCCATCAATTCGAGCGGGGACACTTTTGCTGTCAGGGTGAGTGGTTTGTTTTACATCTGAAAAAGAGAGTAAATGGTTTCTACAGTTTATGGGTCTTGTTCCAATACCGCGTACGATCAGAAATCGGAATATAGAGGAAAGGGATCACATAGTGAGGTAATCAGAAATGGGCAAAAAACTACTGTACCGGTCAATAAGATATACAAAAACAGGGTTTCAGATAATTCAGACTGATTTAAGGAGTCTGAAGCTTGGCTCATAGGATTCTCATTATGTTGAAAAGTTTGAAGAGTGCAAAACAGACCTAGATTGAAAACTTCGCATTTCTAGAATTTTCTGAAAATTCCTAGTTTTTCAGGTATTTGTGGATTTTTGAAAGTCACATGTTTTCTATGTTTCCAGACCAAAAACTGGCCAGAAAAGGTAACTTTTAGAAATCGGCAAATAGCTAAAAATATGATTATTTTCAAAAACTCTGTAAGTTCAGAAATTTCAATCCAGATCTGTTTCACACCCTTCGGAGTTGTCAAAGTTGTCAGAAACTTGATAGCCGTGCTCCAGACTCCTTAAAATAGTCAAAACCAACTGAAAAACACGGTTCTTTAATATATTATTGATCAATACTGTAAATCCAATCAAATTTCAAATACAGGTTATGCATTAACACAGTTGTCAATTGTCATGCGTCAAATGAATTCAGACAACTTTTAGCGCAAGAAGTTGGTTTTGCTTTTTTCCCAAATTTCACAAAACAAAAAAAATTTCAGGATCTTGGCCCATATATTAGCGTCAACAAACTTGAAACTTTTCTCAATGTTGCCAATTTTATGACTTCATTTTTTCACATCGACGATGGACGGAGTCGTCTGTTGGGACGCTATATGAATAATCAAATTTCGCATTATAAAGCCAGTGAAATTGTTCGTAATTTTCCTTTTGATCTACGCATTGATTGATTTTTCCAGGATAATCGTCACTATCTTGGATTGGTTGTGAAAAGTCCAAATGGAAAACGAGAATGCAATGTTATAATGATTGATGCAGTTGATGAACTTTTGCGAAAACTACAAAGCGTAGATGCTTTAAACCATGCACCGATAGCAATATTGGGAGCTCGGTTGGTAAGTGTTAAAGATACGGTAATCTGGCAATCATCAGTTTTCAGAAGTCTACACAAGACTATGATTTCAAGCTAGAAATGTTGGCATGCTTCCATGGAGTGCTCGAACATTCTGATGCTTGTTTTAGGTTGCGCATTTCTGGAGACTTTTTGGTTAGGTACGCTTTAATTCCTACAAAAACTAAAAAGTTATGTAAAAATCGTTTCAGATCAAGTCCCAATCATCCACCTGGTGTCTTTGTAGCCACTTATAAAATTGGACCGAATCAATTCGAAAAAGCAATTATTCCTGAGAACAATATCAATATTTTTAAGCAGTTTCAAGTGCAAAATAGTGTTTTGAAACGCCCAATTGTTAGACCGGATTTTTGAGTCATTTCATTTTTAAACCAAAAAACAAACACTTCACTCATTTTACATATCAACCCGGAACGTTTAAGTATTTACTTTGTGTGCTTTTTATTGATAATATTTTTGAAATATATTTTCAAAAAATAAAGTATGTTTTGAAAATTTTCAAGATTCACAGAAAATATTCAATAAATTCTTGATCATTTCAAAAGATTCAAAGATGACAATTTAAGATCTTGTTTCCATTTGAAATCAGCAAACTCCTTCCGGCTCTGACAGTGACATTTGCAAGAGATATGGTAGCACCATCGTTAGAGTACAGTTGTGTGATTGAGCTGAAATTAGACTATTTTGTGTATTGCGATGGATGAGCAAAAAAAAAGACCTCCGAAAAAAAATTTAATGTATTCTTTGGTTATAAGATCCAAAAACAATTTTCATTCCCAAATTAAAAAAAAAAACTGAAAAAGTGTTTTAAAAGTTTTGGGTTTTTTTTTGCTCAGCTCTGATTGCAAGAAATTGACTCAAATATAAAACCTTACAGTTCAGTGTCATCATTCACGGGCACAACAACACGGAGAACCATTGAGGGGGCAGATGATGTCACATCAAACACATGGAGGAGGTATCTGGAAATCGGATTGATAATCAGTGAAATTTAACTGAAGAGATAATGGTTCTAGTTTATTGGTTTCGACCTGAAACATGTTCTTTGTATTTTAAAGATTTTTTTATTCAAAATTGAAAAAAAATTGGGGTACTTGAAAACCATAAAATCCTAAATGTTTCGAATCCTGACTTCTCTGGCAGTTTTCTGAAACCGTTTTTTATTCGAAATCTTTTTATATTCAACATTCTTTCTGAAATCCAAAATAACCAACTTGGACAGGAATAATACTATCGAGCTACAGGAGAACTTTTGAAAATATTTTTGTATTTTTCTGGGAAAATCAAACTTCCTTAACTCAAAAAACTTTTTAAAAATATACCGGAATCTGACGGGCTGACAGGTTATGAGAAATGATCCATCGAAATCTTTCCATATCGATGTGGGAGAACAACCAATATTGTATTCCTGGATTTTATAAATGACACAATTGAATCAAAACGTTTTGACCAACCTTTGAAGATGCGATAATACTATTCTTCTTCATTTTCATAACATATAACGATTCTCGTGAAAAGGACGTCACGAAGATGGTCCTAGAAATTCCAAAACATTAACTCTTTTGCTTTTTTACGTCACACCTACTTTTTCAACGGATCATATATAATTCCAGAGGGCGATGAAAGATAAGTCAGATGTTGTACGCTTTTTCCTTTTGAAAAACCAACTTCTCCACTTGGAAATGAAAACGTTCTAGAAAATTTTCAGTTTTTGATTCCTCGGTTTCTTCTCCAACCTCTCTAAAATATTCAGCACAAAATTGTCGTTCCCAACTCCGCTCTTCACATAATAAAACGAATTTGTTCCGGACGCTGAGAGAGCAGAGATTCTGCACCAGAGAAAATTGAATTTTTGAAGATTTTCAACTTTGAAGATTTCCAAATCAAATCATATCTCTAAAAGAGACTCACCCACTGAACTTTTCATTCCTCAACGACTTCCGATACTCCCACACATCAGAAAGTTCATTGGTCCCAAAAACGTCAACATTTCCGGTTTGGCGGTTGAACACAAAAATATTTGGCTGAAATTGAAGAATTTTCTTTTGACATTTGCGTTTTCATCTGCGACAATATTATTTGTGCTGCTCTATTTTCCCCCTTCCTCCCTCTGGTGTAAAAATACTCATCAATTATTGAAATGAAATTCGTTTTGGGGATCCTTCGACTCACGTTATTCGAGTCCACGGCCACACTCATCGGTCCCGGTTTCGTCCTCCATTTTGGCGGTGCTCCTCGTATTTCGATTTCTCGAGCTGTACGGTTATCCGGATAGAATGTGAAGATGTGTGTGTTGTCGGTGATACCATCTTTTGAGTTCTGAGAAAAAAAGGATTGACCAGGAAATTGCGAGATAAAGTTTTTTGTTCCTAGACAGATGTTATTCAGTGTAGTCTCTTGAGCCTTCCTTTATAGACTATAATGACTTGATGGACAAGTATACTACATCATTTTGCACTAAAATTCCAAAAATTCACGTTTCCCATATTTCCGGTTCAAGTTAACGGAATTATTCTAGTCATTGACATTATAACGAAATTTCGAATTTTTTGAAATTAAAACAATTTCCTCAAAACCACTCTATCAGACAAAATCATGACATTATTTTTTCCAATTAATTGTTCTCTGGAAAAAAAACAGCAAGCTATTTTGTTCCAGCCGTTGTTTTTTTCAGCACAGCCAGCTGGAAGCAAAATAATTCCAAATTAATAATTTTTCTTGTGTGTTTTTAAATGACTCAAAAAAGGAACGGGTGTTTAGAAAAAAAGAGGAAATCCCAATCATAGAAATCTAACATAAAAAACAGAACAAGAAAAAATAATCAGAACTCACAGTTGTCATATAAAGACGGCCCCCAGTCGATGTAGTCAGTGATAAGATTCCAGGTAAATTCGGTATAATACCACATTCCCCTGGTACATGATTATAGGAACGTTTGTTAATGTCTAGGTGAAGTCTGAAAAAAGTTTAGGTTTGTTCCCATTTTTCTTTTGTTTCTGCTACTCATCGGCTCTGTATAATACGGATATTGTTTCAAGAATATCGTGAAGTTCTGAGAATGATATCGTGGTTTTCTGAGAATATCTTGTTTCGAGAACAGGATGGTGTCTTGAGAATTGAATGTTTAGCCTAATTTGTTGTGTTTTGATCAGAATTTACAGCTATTCTATTTTCAAACTTGAATCTGTCAATCATTCAATAATTTTTTTTATTTTTTAAAAATTCTCTCTTCAATGTAAAATACAAAAATTCGACGAAAAATCATTCAATTCTCAAAGCACTACCTTGATCTCGAAACACCACCCCGAATCATACAGAGTCTATCTTCCTAGCCCGCCCGTTCTTGCCTGAGGCAGTTTTTCTTTATTTTCTTGTTGCTTTTGCTCTTTTTCTCCTATTTCTCAAAAATGAGCATCAGGATTTCCTATGAGCTTTTGTGAAACTTTGTAGTTTATGAACTTTTGCAACAATACAATAGAATATTGTTTGTGAAGTGGCATTTTCAACAATATTAAAAAAGTTTTGTGGTTTATCTTTTTTTTTTTGACAATCGCATTTTTTCGTGTCCTGCTATTTTTTCTATCCAGCTCATAAAAAATTTTTGCTCGAAATCTGTCGAGTTTGAATCCTAAATTTCTTTGAAAAAAGACCCAAAAATCGCTTACTTAACAACAACAAAAACTTACACCAGCTTCCCAAAAAACGTTGTAAAAGCAGCAAAGCAAGTGAAAAACACGCAATTTCCGAAAAATGAGTTCATTTCAAAGCCAGAATATCTTCTCGAGAAGTCCTTCACACAACCACTTGCTTCTAATAACTTAACCATGCTTTTCCGGCTCATCTCAATATTCTGTGCATTTCGAATGTCCTCTGCATTGTTCTTTGTCTCTGTCTATTCATGGTGTCGTTTTGTGAGAGCATCTGGAGAGAGAAGAGACACGTAAAAGAGTACATATTCTTTCTTTTGGTTAGATGTTGCGTAAAGTAAATAAAGGAAAATGCATCTCGAGAAAAAACTCATTATTTAGGCTCCCGGTTCCTCATTCTCATTTTGTTCAGAGTTCACGCTGAAATGAAAACGTCTAGGAACAAAAAATAATGTTTTCAGACATTATTTTGATGTAGAACAGTGTGATCATTGGCTGAACTCAAAAAATTCAAAAATCACAAACAAATTTTACACGCCTCAAAGCATTATTTTCTGTTCTAGAAGGTTCCTTTTCCAAACTTTAAACAGAATCATCCCCTTGTCTTCTTTTTCATTTTCAGTTCATTATTGAATAGGTTGCTCAAAAGTACATATGATGCAAGCAGATGATCAATTTAGATTGAGCTAATGATGAGTCAAATTAGTTTGCATTAATAGTGCATGTGATTTTTCGAAAAAAAAAACAATTAGTTTCAATTTTATATTTTGGTTGGTTCTCTCGCTCTTTTTTTCTCATTCGGTTAGCTTGAAACCTGTAATAGAAGACCAACCTATTTTTCGATTTTTAGCTAATTTTTCTCGGTTTTTTTTTTCTCAGATAGAAAACATTTGCCCACTATTTATTACGATTTCAGAAGTTTTTTTGCTTTTTGTAACATTTTTAAAATGTTGCATATGAATTCAGACATTTCAGTTGAATTTTGACAGTCTGTGGTCAAAAAAATATACAAAAACTCATTATTAGGCTAATTTTAAAGAATTTTCAACGATTTTCAGGGGTCTGGAGGTTCGGCTGTCAAATTTCGATTACTTTTGAAAATTTGCATTCACAGAATTTTTGAAATTCCCTAGTTTTTAGCTGTTTTCCGATTACTGAAAGGGACCTCTTTTTTTGGCCCCTTTTTGTACTGAAAAAGTGGAAAATGAGTGTTTTGAAGACATAGGTAAATAGCTGAAAAACTAAAAAAATTCGGATATATCTGAAAGAGTAATATGTTCACTCTAGATCTGTTTTACATTTTTCGAAACTTTCAAAGTGATTGGAAACTTGATACTCGATCTCCAGACCCTTAAAAACGCCCAAGATTGCCAAAATTCTATCGAAAAATACGTTTCTGCATATCTTACTGACTAGTACTGTAGATTTTACGGTACTTCCTTTTCACCACTTGAACTCTATGAGCCAAAATTATTAGTTTCATTTTCCAAACATCTAATACTCGCGACTCAATTCCCATAGAGCCCTAACTTTACTTATATTAATTCCTTCCCACATTCGAACCAAAAAAAAATTAACGACATGATTGTCTAGTCTTGATTCCACAACTCGGGAATTCATTCCGATAAGTGTAAGCAAAGAGCGTTTGATCTCAACACACAAAAATTCTAGAGAAATATCGAATATCTAAGTCCACTTCCTAGAAGCAAAGCTCCAACATCCATATTTCCGTTACACCCTTCCTACTCTCTACTTTCTCTTTTTTATTCCTTCCTACTTCACCATCAGTTCAATTTCTTCACAATGGATTCCGAGAATTTTCCAGCTGAACTAATGAGTCAAGGAAGTATGGTGATTCCTGATACAGTATGTGCTTTCAATCGGAGTGTGGCCACAAACTTCCTGTATTTGTTACCAGAAATTATGTGTTCTTTATCTGGAATTGCGTCGGTCGCTATCATATTCTATTCATTTTTCTTATACGGGTTTCGCCTATTGTTCCATTATAATGCAAAGGTGGGTAATTCAGGTTTTGCAACCTCAAACTTGTTGTGTTTCAGATTCTAATGATCCTCTTAACCATTTTCATTCTAATTTTCTCCCTTGATATTGTTTATATCTGTGCTCGTCAAGTCTACATCGCTCTCACATATCAAAATGACTGTGATTTGGTGTTTGAAACATCCTCCTGCTCCATGTTTCGGCGAGTTGCATTGTATGTCACTATTCTTGTCGTAATTCTGAAAAAAGAGATTTCCAGAACATGTTTCGTTGGTGTCACTTCCACGCAATTCTGCCAAATGCTCGAACGACTCATCGCTACTGTACTTGAAGAAAAGTATGAGTTTCAGACGCAATGGCTTGGCGGATTGTTTATCTTGTTCTCGGTTAGTTTCTGATTTGAAGTCAAGGGGTTCATTCAAGGGTAATGAGAGAATCAGCAAGATCATACGGGTTCAAATAGATTTTTATGACTAGGTTGGGAGTTCAACAGCAGTGAGTAGAACTAACAAATGTGTAGTTCATGAAAACGTCATTATTTTGAACGGGGAACTGAAAATTTGGTCAGAAGTCACAAGACAAGTAGAGGGTGCATTTTCAATTGATTTTATGGTTGTTTTGACCATTTTAGAGAGCTGGAGGGTGAACTTTCAACTTTGAGTCAATTTATCTAGGTTCATTCGAAAGATATAAGCAATTTGTCAACTGAAAAATTTTTTATTACAATATCACAAATATGTCACCAGTTGACACATTTTTGATATCTTTTACAGTAATCGAGATAATCGAGTTCAAAGTTGGTAGTGTGGGGCAGACTTGTTCAAATCGGGAAATCGGGAATCCCGTTTTCCCGATTTTCCCGAAAATTTTCGGGAATTGTTCCCGACAGGAATTTTCCCGAATTTTTTTCCGGGAATTTTTCCCGACGTGAAATTTCCCGAAAAAAATTTTCACGAAATTCCGGGAAAAACGGGAAATTTTCCAGTCATTCTTGTTCTGAATTTCTCAAATTTTCAACTATTTTTTGCTTTTTGAATAGTTTATTAAGGAAATTTATTAGGCACTACTACGAAATGTACAGAAATTGACAAATCTCTACATAAATTGAGAAAAACAGGCAAAAATACATTGGAAAACCACCTTCCCGATTTTTCCCGATTTTCACGAAAATTCCCGAATAATAATGCCGGGAAAAATTTCGGGAACAAAATTTCCCGAAAATATTTTCCCGAACAAGTATGGTGTGGGGGCCCTTCTGTTACAGGTTTTACGGTAACCTGTTTTTTAACTCTTTCGAATGAAAACAGGCAAAAAATGAAATTAAAACCAAAAATTCAAAAGTTCAACTTTCAGGTCCTATCCGCCATTCTAGCCATCGAATGGACTCTGTGGAACGAGAATCCATTAGAACCAATGACACATTGCCTTACTTATTCTGCATCTGCTTCTATTGGAGAGCGAATGTACATGGTGCTTTATGGAATATTAGTCGTTGACTTATTCATCCTGGTGGTGTTTTTTGCACTTTGGCGGAAGAATAAGCAAAAAGTTTTGTGAGTTTCAAAAACTCACTAAAGCTAGAATTTATTATTTCATTATTCAGATCAGCGGGACTAAACAAAAAGTATCAGCAATATGAGAACTTGGTGGTCCTCCGAGCATTATTCCCCATGGTTCTTCTGAACTCTGTTTTTGTATCTTTCTATATCCTAATTGCGGTTACTGTCCGACAATTTAGAGATTCTATGAGTATTTTAAATTACAAACTCATTGCTATCAACACATTTGTAAGTTTAACGGTCAAACTTTTCTCAACAACATTTTGATTCAGATCTTTCCATACGTGTCACTTCTACTTGCTGTCACTATCTTACTGACAACAAGAAATGAATTCCGTCGGCGACAGCAGAGGAAACTAAAACCTAATGGGAAGGTCACGACTCAAACTTATTTTAATCAGTATCAGCGACAATGGAGTGTGATTTCGGATAGAAAATTTTGATACTTTTTTTGATGTGGTATTGAATAAAGGCAATTGGTTTGAAAGTATATCCAAAGAGTGTGTAAGCTATCCCAACGGGGAACACAAAATCATATTTCAACAAATGATATCAAAGAAAAACACGTTTTTCCGGTTTTCGTTTTCATGAACTACGCTTATGAGATAGTCTACCATCTCTTCTTTGTTCTTGTGTATTGCGTTCAATGTTTACCACCTCGATTGATGTACTGATTAATGGTCTAGATTGTGTCTAAGGTCATTACATTTTATATTATACGTTGTATTTCGAATATTCGGTATTTGAAAACTCAAAAATAAATTCCCAGTTCATTTTTCACTCTCCTCGGACAAAATGTTCAAAAGAGCACACAAAAGAGCAAGGCTTATCCATCGTAAAACGCGAAAAGAGCCGGTCAACACCTGTTATTTATCACCGTATTGCTGTGTGGACATTTTGTGTGTGTAGACGGGTCACCAGTGCACGGAGTGAAGGACAAAGGACACTAAACGGCCATAGACAACACACGCGGAAGAGACGCAGACAAGTCTAACGGGGCGCACTTGCGCACTGACCTCTTCACAGACGTTCCCCCGTTCTTTTTATTGATCTTTTTGCACCGTAAATTTGAATTTTTCCCTGATTTTTCTTCTTAAAAGATTGAAAATGTTAACTAAAATGTATGTGAAATGCGTTTCCTTTGCTCTTCTTCGAATTTCCTTCATTTTTTACGTCTTGAACTTATTTTAATCCATTTATTCCAGAATGGAACCCGGATCAGGGTCCCCGCTCACTGCTCGCGCAAAATTTATGTTTGAAGGGACTAATAACGATGAGGTGAGTATTTAACGGGACTTTTTTATAACCAATAAAAGTTTTTCGATGCAAAAATCTTATTACTTCGATAATTACGGTAATTCTTGCAGCTGAGTTTCGACAAGGATGCCGTGATCACAATCACTCAAAAGCTAGACGACGGTTGGTGGGAAGGAACTCATGAAGGTGTCACCGGATGGTTTCCGAGTGGATATGTGACGCTGTTAACCGAAAAAGGTGAGGTTTCTCTTAATTTTCTCAATAATTCAATATAAATCTTCCAGACAAACTCCAGCGGTCCAGATCAGTGCCAAATGCAACAGCGAAGGGTATGGTTGAAGTAAATATAGAACAATAGAGCTAATTAAGACCCGTTTTCAGAAATAGTGGCAATCGGAGCGCAACCAGATTACCGAGAGGCTGTGCTGAAAAGTTTCATCGAGGCAGAGAAGGAGTATATGCAGAAGCTGCTAAAGACGCTACAGACATTACTGCTTCCGATCGGAAAATCTAAAGTGTGAGTTTTTGTTCTGAAAAAGTTTGAAAATTAAAATCGTGAAAGTGGCTATCTGGCTATTGCTGTTGTCGTGTAGGCAAACGTTAACCATACTTCGCTTCATTTGTCCCTAAAACGGCCCAATTTTCGCTCAAATACTGGCAAACCTTTGCCTAACTTCTGCCCAAAAGACCACAAAATTTTTTCAAAAGGTGGTGGGACCCCAAATTTGCTCAAAAAGCACCCAATGATCGCTCTTTTGAGCAAATGCTGGGTATTTTTTGAACAAAGCTAAGGCACCGGCGTCTTTTTAGTAAAAATTGGGCGAAGGTTTGCCAGTTTCAGACCCAGAGACGTCAGCGTCAATAGTGGAATTTAGACTTGCAGCTCGTTTTCAAAACCTACAGTAAGCATCAGGTTTCACAGTGATTCAGATGTTCTCCCTGTGCACAGAAAATAGATTTACAACTTACCAAGGCTGATTGTCTGCAATTATGAGATAACACTTAAAATTAAAACTGCCTCGTTTGTCTCATTCTCAATTAATCCCTACAAGCTAATTCTGAAACTTGAAGATTTCTTTTTTTTTCAGACTCTCTGCGTCCGATTACTGCACACTGGTTGGAAACTATGAAGACATATTCACCTTAAAACGGGATATTCTGGAAAGTCTGGAGCGTGAGCAGTCGTGAGTGATCATGCTCAGAAATAAATTCACAATCTATTCCGTTTCAGTGAGGATTTACCAAAAATGAAAGTTGGTGGAGTGTTCATGAAAGCTGCTCTCGAGCTCCGTACAGCTCTCTCCTTATACGCTGACAACCATCCAGATGCAGTAGAAGTGTTGAAGAAGAAACAGTAAGCTTTGTTTTGTTGAATCTGAGAAATTTTGCTTATTTTCCAGGAAAGATCTCGAAAAAATAGTGAAAACTCAAGATCGAGAGTACAAGGATCTTGTTTTGGGTCTCAGCGAGCCACTGCGTCATGTTGATAAATATTACAATCTGCTGCAGGAATTGGAGAGAATCGTTCCAGTATGTTTCGCTCTCTAAAGATCCCTTAAATGTGAATTTCCAGGCTAACCACCCAGATCGTGGGGATTTACAACGCGGTGCAGCTGTTTTCCGTGAAACCAAAGTAAGTGTTATGACGATTCTAAAAATAATCGAAAGCAAAAAATATAAAGCCGTTAGTCATCAAATATTTTTTCAGGATTTATGCGAAACCCTTCGTAAACAGAAAGAAGCCCAACTCGACTTTTTGTTCGTATCCAAGGTGGACAAAGTGGTCTCACCTGCAGACAGAGGAGCCATACTGTATGTAGGTGTTGCAAATGTCGAGTACAAAAAGGATGAACCTGTTGATAGGCGAGTATTACAAATAGGAAATGGATTAGTCTAATCTACTGATTTTTAGGTTTGTTGCACTGTTCACCAAGTACATCATGTTCTTCGAAGTTACCAAGGATATGACCTACGACATCAAGGAGAAGTATCCAGTCTCTGGATTCATTGTACACAAGAAGAATGCCACTGAAATTGTTTTCGGTAAGAAAATGCATACCTTTAAGCTCCAATTATTCACTTTATTCGAATTTTCAGATCGACCGAACACTGGAGAGTTCACACTGACCATGGTTGCCTCTGGTGGAGAAGTTGAGCGATTCATGGTTGCGCTTGGTAAAGCTGAGAACGTCACTGTCATTCCTGCACCGTCATGCACCATCCTCCGTCGACCATCAAAGAACACAATGGATAACATGAGCCAGTCGCAAGGAATGGAGAGTCCGCTGACTTCGAAACCACCACTTCATCCAATGGGAATATCGGACAGTGGATTGATGACAAAAAGGAAGAGTTCTTCAAAGAAGTGAGTATTACTGATTTTAAAATTTCGGAGAGTGAATGGCAAAAATTTGTTCTTGTATTGTTCTTGTACAAAAAGAATCAGAGCTGTCGATGAGAAACACCGATGGCCGTCGACAAAGATCCAACTACAACAACTACCGTAACTTGAAAATATCTTTATTTTCTGGATATATTCACTTGTTTTCCTCTGCTTTCAGTCGAGTTTTTTTGTTTTTACCCCTATGAAAGCCGGAGAATCAAAATTGCTGATAGTTAAGGAACTGAAAACGCACGAAACTCGAGAAAATAAAGCCGTGAAAAAAATCATATTTCCAGATTACGGTAGTTGTGTTTGTAGGCCGTGTCGGGCCTTGGGTCATTGGTATTTCCCTTCCGCAGCTCTGATATTTTCTTGTACAATAATGATAATCAGTGCTTTTCAATCTTGAAAAAAGAACCGTGCAAGTCAGACTTGGCTGTCATTCTTCTGACTCTAGACACTGGCTTAAGAATGATTGTTTGGACAAGTCATATCCGGAGTTGCCTACCTTTGATGCATACTTTTTCTAGGCATATTTTATGAGCTTCTGGATAGTCGATTTCAAATGTTTAGTATCATAACAACTTTGCGATAATTCTGTTAGAAGTAAGAAAACGTTTGTTTGAAAATATTTTTGACCTAGAAATGTGCGAATACTGAGATTTTACCGTACAGCTAGCCAACCGATACTTCAAACTTGCCAACATATATTTATCTTTAAATATCGCGGCAACAGTCATTTTTCTTTGTCCTTGTCTCTCAACACGCATTTCTCAACATACAACTCGCAAGCGCGCACACACACACACGCAATATTACACTACTCTCATCGTCCTTGTGCCGTCGTCTCTCGTGTAGCAAAGTACGCGTGACTTTGCCAACATAAGTACATGCAATGCCTCTATGACTTTCGCCGCCCGGTTAGCTCAGTCGGTAGAGCACCAGACTCTTAATCTGGTTGTCGCGGGTTCGAGCCCCGCATTGGGCTGATGTTTTTTTTTTTGCTTTTTTGATACTAAATGGATTTGTAGTTTCATATTATTTTGGCTAACCTGGTTGGCCTAACCAATATTATCAAATCACCGTCAACATATTAAAACCCCCTAGAAATATCTAAAAGGTGGTCTTCCGGCCAATCAAGATTAGTTCTGGCCTTCCTAATTCTGTCGAAACTACACAGAAGAAGAATGAAACAATGCGTTTTGTCCTTGTGTTGTGTATTGGTCACTCCACAACACAAAGAATGTGGGTACATCTGGTCGGCGGTAATTACGCGTCCATAGATCTGTCAGGATATATATTTGAACGGATTTCAAGGACAAGAAATATATATCAAGATCCCTAGGAAATTAAACACCACCACCCAGTAAACAGAAGAAAACAGAAAAGATCTAAAGATGAAAACTCAAATTATTAAATTTTAAAATTTTCAAAAATGCTAAATTTAATTATAGGGCACAAACAATGTTCGAATGTCATCACTCTATTTTCAGCTTCGATGATGTCATGAACCTGAGCAATCTGAAACTGGACCATGAGCTTGGAATGGTGCTACCCGAAGGTTTTGAACTTCCAACCAGTAGCCGCAACTCTAGAAATAATACTGGTTCGTTTTTTCTCAGCTAGTGCTATATAGGTGAATAATATTGTTTTCAGACAATCTACAATTCTCCCAATTTCCTGCTTATTTTTTGAGCGGAAATTCCGGAAAACGCAGTGAACGTGGATTCCGTCTACGTAAGGATGCAGCTCGTGACGAGGAGATTGAATTTGAGACGCTTCGAATTTTGGAGGGATACTGTGTAGAGACCGGCGGTGCACAGTCGGATTTTCATGCTAATGAGAGTTATCAACAGCCACATTTGATAGTGGCAGAAGATGAGAAGATTCTGATGGAAGAGATGGTTGGGGATGAGATGGTTCTTCAGGAGAAGTAGGTTTTTTGAATGAGAAAACTAGAAATTTGGGAATTTCGGAATATTTCGATTTTCAAAACTTTGGAGTTCCCCATCACAAGAAAGCGAGAGATTGATGGAAAATCGACAAAGTAATACTGAACAAGCAAGAAAAATTAGAAATAATTCTGCTCGAGACTCACAAGTCAGCTTTTCACGTACAACGTTGACATACTGTAGTTCCCAAAAGCTCAAAATTCAAAATAAAAAATCGGAAATTTTCCGGGAAAAAATGTGTATTCAGTTGATTTTGACGATTTTCAAAAATCTGGAGCTTCGCCAAGTCTTGTTTTGAAAAGCTTGGAGGATGTAAAACAGACTTAGATTGAAAACTTTTCATTTGCAGAATTTTTTAAAATTTTCCAGCTTTTCAGCTATTTGTCGATTTCTGAGAGAAAATTGTTTTTTTTTGCAGTACAACAACAGGCCAAATAGGGGTGTTTTTCAAAAATTGGCGAATCGCTGAAAAACTAGGAATTCTCCAAAACTTCTGTAAATTCGAAGTTTTTAACCTAGGACTGTATTACACCCTCCAAAGCTTTCAAAGTGATCGCAAACTGGATAGCCGAGCTCCAGACTCCTAAAAATGGTCAGAATGAACCGATAATGTAGATCTACCAAACTTGTTTCAGCTTTTCCGACCCCTTTTTTCTCAAAACTCTCCCTCAAAACATTCTTTGGTTTTTTTTGTCGAAATAATGGACACTCAATTTGAAACACTTCTCTATTTTTGGCAAAACGTCATTATGTACACGCTTGTCAGTGTCCTTCTCGCGGTTCGACAAAACCAAATTTTCCTCCTTTTTTTCCGAATACATGTTTTTTGTGTCTTTTTTCGCCTTCATCCCTCAAGTGGGTGAGAACAAAAAGTGCGTGGGTGGCTGAGGATATGCATACAAATGTGTTTCTTTGGTCCATTTATAACAGTAGTCGTTAGTTCATCTGACACTTAAGCGGAAAATAGATGGTTCAGGGAACATCTGGGAGTGCAAAAAATATTGTGATAAACTCAAAGTTTGAGTAGTTCCATGCGTGTGTTCTTACAGTAGTTTTCATCAATTTTATGAAAAAAAACTAGTTCAATACGCATGGGTACAGTATCCGTTCAAGATTTTTGTCTAGATTGATTATACACTGCGGGACATAATTATAGATCCACTTGACGTTTCGTTATTTTTCCAAAATCTCGAGAGACCTGATAAACGTCCCTGGTACTAGTATTTGAGGGATTCATTTTTCGTGTTACTGTACATATCCTTTCCTGTCTGTCGTTTTTGATTCAAGAAAAAATTTTGAAAAATGTCAAAAAATGAAAAGTGCAAATGGACATAATTATAGATCCACTCCTGAAAAAACATATTTCTGGCTGAATTCATGGGATAAAAAGTTTAAAAATGAGTTCTACGCAAAAAACTCATCTAAATTCGTAGAACCTTTTAAAAAAAGTACCAGAAAAACTGTCGGAAAAAAGGTTTTTTTGGTATTTTTCGACGAATTTTCCTATTGATCAAATTTTCGAGTCTAATTTTCGGAGCAAGCTTCCAGCATCTTCTAAATTAGGGTAATAAGGTTTTAAACATTGGTTTAAACCAATTCCAAACAATTTTAGTTTAGGTTCCTCCATTCATGTTGTACCAAAAACAGCGTTTCTCCTCATAAATCAGCACTAATGTCCGTGATCTTTGACAAAGTTTATCTCGGTTCGCAAAAGAGCAATGAAAAAGTGGTTAACTACGAAAATGTGTAGCATAATCTCAATAACAATGTACCAATTGGTTTCGTTTTTCTATCTTTCTCAGGAACCGTGATAACTGTAGCCGAAAAGAGCGTAAATGACAGTTAAGCTAACAAAGGATGTTCAGTAGAGGAGTTTTGAATGCTATTTTTCTTCCCAATTCTCATTTTTATTTGTTTTTTCTACATTATTTTAAATTTTTTGGACCATTGTATATTGGATGACAAAGGCTCTGGTTTCTGGGAACTGTTTTTATTTCAAAGTAGCTGTCATTTACGCTCTTTTCGGCTACATTTATCACGGTTCCTGAGAGAAATAGAAAAACGAAATCAATTGGTACATTGTTACTGAGATTATGCTACACATTTTTGTAGTTGAATACTTTTTCATTGCTCTTTTGCGAACCGAGATAAAGTTTGTCAAAGATCACGGACATTAGTGCCGATTTATGAGGAGAAACGCTGTTTTTGGTACGACATGAATGGAGGAACCTAAACTAAAATTGCTCGTAATTGGTTTAAACCAATGTTTAAAACATTATTATCTCAATTTAGAAGGTGCTGGAAGCTTGCTCCGAAAATTAGACTCGAAAATTTGATCAATAGGAAAATTGGTCAAAAAATACCAAAAATACCTTTTCTTCCAACAGTTTTTCTAGTACTTTTTTTGAAAGGTTCTACGAATTTAGATGAGTTTTTTGCGTAGAACTCATTTTTAAACTTTTTATCCCATGAATTCAGCCAGAAATATGTTTTTTCAGGAGTGGATCTATAATTATGTCCATTTGCACTTTTCATTTTTTTTACATTTTTCAAAATTTTTTCTTGAATCAAAAACGACAGACAGAAAAGGATATGTACAGTAACACAAAAACTGAATCCCTCAAATACTAGTACCAGGAACGTTTATCAGGTCTCTCGAGATTTTGGAAAAATAACGAAACGTCGAGTGGATCTATAATTATGTCCCGCAGTGTATGTTGTTCTAGTGACGATTATTACCATATTTCCTTCAAAAGCGACCCACGTAAACCGTCAGCTTTGAACTCAATTATCTCGATTCTTGTGAAAGATATCAAAAATTTGTCAATTGATAAAATATTGGTGATATTATGAGAAGCATATTCTCAGTTGACTACTTTTTCATAACTTTCAAGACAATCGAGATAATTGAGCTCACATTTGAATGGACAAGAAAACCATGTTGAAAAATTCTCTGAAAACGTTACGTATCTAGTCTGACTACACAAATATATTCACAATATGCATTCGTATTTTTCTGTTCTCTTTTTAATCTCGCGTTCTGTTTACACTTATTTTTTTTTCATTTTCAGGAGCATCGTCGACGCGGTCTACTCCCTCAAAGACCATGTGATGGTTCTTCAGGCTGATCTCAAAAGCCTACAAAAGGTGCGTGTTGTTATTTGGAGATTATTTTTCTGGAACGTCATAACATTCGTTTTCAGGCGTTCGAGTCAGAACAAAAAGCGCGTCGTCGTCTTGAGCACATGCTTCCCAAGATGTCTGGAGTGATTTCTCCAGATGGAAGTAGCAGCACTCCGAGAAAGGAAATCAACTCTTTTGATTCCTAAAAAATGGAATCTTGGGAAAAAAACAAACTTTTTATCGTACTACCTAGCAAAAACTACCGTAAACATTCTGATTGCGAATCTCCGTGAACTTCAACTTTAAGCCATTTCATCTTGGTTCTTCTGAAAGATATCAGAAAGTGATTGACTGATAAACTATTCCTGATTTTAAGATAAACAGTTTGTCAGTTGACCACTTTTTGATATCTTTCACAGAAAATGAGATATATTGGCTCAAAATTGTAGTCGGGTGTTTACGGTAAACGAAATCTACTTATCGTATTTATTTTCTCTTTTACATATTTTTTGAATTTCTATTCAACAAAAAAATACCTAGAATTTTAAGCACCATCAAATCAAATTAAATATTTCCGTCATAATTGAAAGCCCAATGATTATCACTATATGAGGGAGGGGCACGTTCAGAAACCGGAATTGATTCTTGCTAGACTATTGTTCGAAGTTTATCAACAAGACAAACCGAATTTCTGTTGCTGTTTGAATGTTTTTCACCCTTGAAATCGAACCAAACTTCATTTACTTCATTTACTCAGAGAAAAAAATCTAACTCTCTGATTCAATGCCTCCTCTCACCCATTTCCTCTCCCATATCGAACCTTACTCTCATTTTCACCCCCTAAAATACCAAAAACCACGACCTCTCTCTTTTTTTTCATTACTCTGACACTTCAAGTTTCTCCGAACCAATGTGCCTTTTTTCTTCTTTATTGTGCCTTCACTCTCTGTTGTTTTTGTTCTTTCACTCATTATCCGACCAAAATGCATTCAATATATTTATTTTTATATAGAAAAAAGTTTCCAATATCAAAAAAGTGTTTGTTATTATTGTTGTGTTCACTTTATTTTCAATTTTCATACACATAGCGTTCCTGTTATGCAAACACGCTCTATTAAAAATTCATTCTGTCGTGGCATGTGCAGAAGAGCGCATTTGTATTGCATCTATCAGTTTTTTTGCCACATCAAGTACATTGGTCATTTGTGAATGAAAAAGACGAATTCGACTTATATAGACTACTCGTACTCAATCATCATCTTTTCTGTCATCGTGTTTTTTTTGTATTGTGTCTCTCATTGGAAGATTCGCGAATCGGTATTCTTCCATCAATTTGCCTCCCCTTGTAATGAGCGGAGAGAATTTCCTACGAGACGAGTGTACTTGAACTTGGCCATAAGTGGCCACAATTTGCAGAACGTTTTGACACTTTTTCCGATAGAAAAATGCGGAGAAAATAGTGCATGGACTGAAGAACAAGTGTATGTATAACATCATCGCGCCTTTTTTGTCTGGTTATTATTTTTTGTATATCTATTCTTTTATCTTAATTTTCTATGTATGAGGGAATATGTTGTTTTTGTCTTCAATAGTTTTTTGGATATAGTTTTTTGGTCATTAATCTGTCCGTTTGTTATGGTTTGTCTTAGCCGTTCATTTCTTTAGGCGTACTGTTCTCATTAGAATCCCTCTGTTTCAGCCCTATCATTATAATTTATACCTAGAAGTATATAAGAAAACAATAGTTTTCTGAGAAGAATAGGCATACTGTGAATGAGGTTGATTTCCCCGGGTGCATTCATAGAGTAAACAAATGTTCTGTTCGGTGCGAACATATTGGACTTCAATGGAACATTTCGGTCTAAACATTTGTCGAAGAAATTCTTCTTACTATATTTAGTCGATATTTCATTTCGAATTATTCGTTCATTCTTAAAAAGTAGGATTACATTTTTGAGAATTATTACTTTGGTCCGAAATCAATACAAGTTGGGAGCGAACATTTCGTTAAACGATTCTTTAAGGCGCAAGAGCAATTTACCTTATTTTTTGAGCCTCTTCTAGACTTTTTTTTATTTTTTCCAAAATTTTTTCCATATTTTTCATATTTTTCACTCAGTTTTCATCCAATTTACATTGAAAAACAGTTTTTTGAATAAACATTTATCCTTTTTTGAAATATTAGTAAAAAGAACGGTTAAAACCTTTGAAAACTGAGAAAAAAAGGGAAAAATAGTTGTATAACAGTTTTAAAAATACGGAATTTTGCTCAAAAATAATTTTGAAAGTTAATTAGTGATGAGATCTAATGCATTAGTTTTGGACAAGAGTAATACTGTAAAACCTGTAATAGAATAGCCATTACTGTAAAGATTCAGCTCAATTATCTCACTTCCTATGAAAAATATCAGAAATGTGTCAACTGACCAATAATTTCTGAAATTAAGGTAAATAGTTTATCGGTTGACAACTTTTTGATATCTTTGACAGGAGCCAAGAGAAATTGGCTCAAAGTTCGAAGTTATAGAATCCTTTTATTAAAAGTTCCCGGTAACAGTAGGTAGCCTTTTAGAGTTATTCTTTTCTTTCCTAATTTTCAAAAATAACAGCAAAAATCACTAACGTCCTTTAACCTTTGATAGTTCTTTAGTATGCTTTCCTTTCCTTATTGACTTCACAGTACCAAATCAGTAGAGCTTAGCGTTTTATGTTCTTTAGTTTTTCTCTCTGTGTGCCAAACAAAACTTTTGTGTCCACCCGATTCCCCTAACGCTTGATAAGGATCGTGTATGGTTTTTGGCGTGTTTCCCTTCATCTACAATTCTCCCTCGTTTTCCTCATTTCTCTATGTTTCTCGATTTCTCGACTTACCCCAAAGTGTGATGGATCGTTTAGATAATCAGATGTATCGTCTCTTTCTTTATTCCCTCTTCCTTGTGACGTCGACACTTTTCCGTATTCCATATTTCATTATTTTAATCTCGAGAACTTTTTCCTTCTTTCCATGCGCCGCGCACACAGTCTCACTACGATTTTTCAAAATACGGTTTTTTCGTTTTCTTTTTTTCTCAGCTTCCATAGCTGCTTTATACTTAATTTTCTGACTTTTATTAATAAGAAACTATAAGCTTCTTATCCTTCCCACACCTTTAAAATTAATTAATTATTAGCAGAATACGTGTTCCTGCTTCTTTATCCGTCTTTTAATCTCGCACAGGTACGGGACCAGCGTGTGTCCTGTTGTAATGCATTATTTCCGGTAGAAAAGCCCTCTTTTCAATCAGTGGTCGGCAAGAAATCATAATTAGAACACCGGAGAGCATGGTGGGTGTTGGAAGAGCTCACCGAGTGTATGTTGCATGGACTCGCCCATTTGTTATTCATGAGCATCAACCTTCGAGAAAGGTTAATAGATTTTCGTTCGAGGGAGTGGGAGGTCAGATTGAGAAATTGGCAATCTGGTGGTCATGTTGTTGTGTTGTGTGATGTGAACCTTTGATTCTATGTTTGTTTCAAGCTAATCTAGTTTCACATTCGCTATAATTTCATTTCAAAGCGGTTTTTGGAATCCATGATACTCATAAATATCTCAAGTGAACAAAGAATAATTTCGTTATTGCGTGAGGTAGTTTTTCTTGAGTATTCAAAATGTTTTAGTTTTTTTCCTACTTTTATAGGTGTTGATTTTTTGATCTTTTATAACAAAAGAAATGCAGTTTGAAATTTGTGAAAACTCTAGCTAGAAATTTATTTTGGCTGAAAATAGTCAAACAATAACCGTATTTGCCCCAATAGAAGCACAGGCTATACGTTCACTTTGAGCTCCTATATCTCAATTGCTGTCATTGATATGAGAAAGCGGTTAACTGATTAATTGTTTATCATAAATCACCAACATTTTATCAGTTGATACATTTTTGATATCTTGCATAAGAATTGAGATAAATAAGCTTAAAGTTTAAAAATGTTATTTTATTACAGAAAATGCGGTAATAGTTCCAAATACGCCAAGTTTTAATGCTCCACTTTCTACTAAACTACAGATTTTGTCTGAAATACGCTATATCATATTTAAGAATCCTCGTACACTTTTGGTCCGTCTTGATATTTCGTAACCATTCTTTTCAAGTTCTATTTAAATAATTCATTCTGGTTCGTGGATGATGAACATTTTGTTCAAATTCTATGTTGTCCAGCCTTCTTCTATTCTTCTCTTTCTCATTTTCACAACTGCTTTTTTTGCTATCTCCTTCATTTTCCAGCTTGTCTAATTTGCACACCTTGTTTTGATTTCTGATTTTCAGATATTTCTAGATGCATCCACCATTTTTGTAAAAGTTGTTTTTATTTTTGCCTGGTTTTTCAATATTCCAGATACACAAAATATATGTTCCCGAAGAGATTAAAGAACTAAAAACTGGAAAGAAAACATTATTCTCAGAAAGCAAAAAAATAGAGAACAAAAAAACTTCATTGTGGGAACAAGGAAACCACAAAAGAATGAAGGAGATGTGCCACGGCGACGTCAATATTGTATTGTCTAGACTTCATACATATGTGGCTTGGGAAGTTGGGTTTCTCAGTGTTTTTCTCAGTAGATCGTTTTTTCAGATTTTTTTCATGAAGTGTAGCTAACGAATTCGTAGAAAGAGCCGATACTTGATCCTGATGAAACTAAGAAAACTAAAAATGAGATTTCAAAGACAACCCTTGACCTTTTCACTTTTGCTTCTTGATGTGCTGTGAGTGTCACCTGTGGAGACATGAAATAGAACCCATCGCCTTGACATCTCGAATTACGCCTCTCTTCTCTTACACTTTTTCCTGCTCCTTTTGCTCTTTTTTTATTTTAAAACTTTACTTTTTGAATTATTAGCTATACATTCTTATCCCAATTAATGAGATTCTTTCATGCACATCCTTCCTATGAACCGGAAAGATAGTAGAAGTAGGGGTACATGAAAAATAAGGAAGTGTATTTCTATTTTTCATGTCGTCATTTTATCTTTTTGGTCCCTTTATGAACTGAAGCAAACTCGAGCCTCTTCTTTTTTGTGGATGGACCCCCTCTTTCGAACCATGAAGAGTTTTTCTGTGTATAGAGCCCAAGAGGCAATGGTCGGAAATGTTTCATGGAGAGTGCGTTTTTTTTGCTCCATCTTCTTCTTTTTCTCTTCTTTTTTCTCCTTTTTCTTCTCTTTCTCCGATTTTCCTGGTCCCCTCTCTCTCCCTCCCCCCATCCCCTCTTGTCCTTCAGTCTCACCAGTTCCGGAGGGTCCCTCCGTCTCCTGTAGCCCGTACTTTGTGTACGTCGTGTGTGTGTGTTGCTCCTCTCCTCCTCGGACCCACACTCTAGTCCTGCGATGTGTGCACATGGCTAGAAGAATCCGTAGTCCTCACACGTCCGCGCATAGTCTTTTTGAAAAAAAAAGTTTCTTCTTTTTTCCCGGGGTTTCTTCTCCCCCTCTTCTTCATCCATCACCGTCATCGTGTCGTCTCTTTTTTTTTGCTGTCAAGTTATTCGAAACGTTTATATTCTGTTTGGTTTTTTTGTCCTCTTTTTGTCAAACGGTTGAACCAAAGTTCATGCGAATATTCCCTCTCGCTTTTTTTTTGTTGAAAAATGTAAAAATCGTCGACCCGGATTAACATAATTCTCGACACATTTTTTTCCTCCTTCCCTGCTTGTTGGTGTCTGAAATTCTCATATTTGGATATCTCACGTCGCATCATGGAATCGCTGGACTAGAATTAACTCTGTCTGTGATAGTGACTCATTGAAATCAGACTGAAAATGCCATCACTTTTGGTTCAAATTAATACCTTGGTAATCTCAGGTTTCTTTCTCGAAATGTCATTTTAACATTCTGATTCTCCCACACTCTGTTGGTTAGGCAACGGAAGTCAATTACCTGGAAACGTATTGAATTTTTTCGGCCAAACTTTTGACTTCAACTCCAAGTAAGCACCTGCTACTGGCGTACGTAGACATAGCTACTTCTCTAAAAATGTCGTAATAATCATTTTAAGTTTCCATAAGTCACGAAATTATCGTATGATTATGGGAAGAGGGGTCATAGTCTATAGATTGAATTTCGTGCAAATTTTGTATATAAAAATGATAAGAAATTGGAGTTTCTATAGAACATAGATTCAAAGATAGCGTATTTCCACGTGTTTACAATTTTTCCTAGTCGTTTTATCGATAAATATAGATCTAGGCTCATCTCTAATCTCTATATAGAAAAATAAATTCATCTTAATCCTCATCTTCCTATCTTGTTCAAAAAGCTATATATTCCTGGAATATTGATCTTTTGGCCATTATCATAGCTAAAAATGCAGAACTATATGCATCACTAATTTTTTTCCTGTTCATTAGATTCGCTGATTTTTTGAACCAAAACATCACAATTTTGGAAGTTCAGGGTGACCGGAAGAACTACTTCAAAAACTATTTCAAACTTTTTTTCCCACTCGAGACACGCTCTCAAGTTTTTCTCCTCTAATTTCTTAGATTGGTTTTTTCCTGGATAAGTTTTTACGATTGCTCTTCCAGGTAGAACCAATCTCTGAATGGATCCATATTGGCTATTCATACCACTTTTTATGCCATATTCTTCATATATTTTTTAGTTGGCTTGCTCCTCGTGCGTGCTTCTTGGCTCTTCTCGTTGCTAGACACCCCCGTTCTTGAATCTGGTTTTCGTCGTAGTCTTCGTCTAAATAATTTATGCTTGAAATGTTGCAAAATCGGCATTAGGCACCAAAAAGCACCGAATTGATCAAACGCATTTCCCAAACGTGAATAAAATACTGATCTTATTTTTTCTCGTGTGCATATTTTTGTTCATCTTGTTTTCTCTCTTTTCACATTAACTCATTTCTCATTGCAATGAAAAAAAAACACACGTCGAGGATATATAGGCATGTTTTCGACACGCTTACTGGTTATCTGAGCTTGACATCATTTAGTATGTGTTTCTTGCTCATCATTCCCTAGAAGTAGTCAAATTAGAACAAATTGTCTTGTAAAAAAATGATTTTCTCGAAATTTCGTTCTTACACAGTACTTTTCAATATTAGCATGGGTTCTATATGATTTTTATCATTTTCAGGGGTCTAGAACACGGCTGTCACGTTTCCGATCATTTTAAAAACGTTGGAGAGTGTAAAACGTATCTAGATCGAAAACTTTCATTCGCTGACCTTTTTGAAAACTCCTAGTGTTTTCAGTTATTTGTCGATTTCTGAAAGACGCCTGTTTTCTTCATGTTTTTAGTACAAAAAAAAGGATAAGAAGGAGTCTTCCAGAAATGGAAAAATAACTGAAAAACTAGGAATTTTCCAAAGATTATGTAAATGCACAGTTTCTAATCGAGACTTGTTTTATAAAAAAATTTTTTTAACGATTGGGATTCGGATAAGCAAGCTCCACGCTTCTAAGAATATTGAACATCAACTGAAAAATACGTTGTTGTATATCTCATTGACCGGTACTGTAATTCCCTTAAGGAGTCAAAATTAGGCACTCACCGTTAGAAGGCGTTGCTACCAGTTGAGCTACAGTGTCCCAAATCGTTATCATACAGCTATACAATAGAAACAAGCTGTGTCGTAAAAATGCATACCGTAGCTCCAAAAAGAAACTACGAAAAACCTTACTTCTCCTTCCTTTTTTGAACAAAAGTCTAGTCGCTAGCCACAAGTTCTTAAAAAGTGCCCAGTCATTTCTTAATCTTCCGTCAATCTCCGCTAGACGATTTTGGCCGGAGGTTTTCGTGTCCTGATTCGGTGTGTGAATTGGCCAAATTTCATTTTCAAACGGAGGAAAAAAGAGGAACACGAGATCATTAAAAAATCTGAATTTCTCACATTAATCTTCAAGATGTTTTCATCCGAAAAAATCTTCCCGGATAAAATTAAATTTTTTTTCTCGTGCGCTTTTTTTGGAATACAGGCACTGCTGAGTAGCTCATCAGTTCATGTTTCGTGTCGAAGTGTATTCAAAGATTGTTAGTCACGTATTTTCAAAGTTTCCGCTACAAATGTTATGCTTCATTGGTCCATAATCACAACCCTTTGAACCTAATAATTTTAGTCGACCTTCAAAATTCAAAATTTCACGAACCAAGGGATTTCTAGTTTATAAGACTTAGCATGCCAAAAGATCAGAAAAGTTTCTAAATTAGGAAAAATCGACTTGCAACTTTTTGTACTTCCATGACAATTGGAGCATGAAAAGTTATCAATCTGAAGCTTAAAAATTGAGCATCTGCTAGTGTTGACTCAGCACACTTACAATGTGCCAAAAAGTACAATCGGTTTTGTGCAATATGTAATGCCCTTTTTTCAATTCACACAAATAATACAAATACCAAAACTGCAACGGCAGTTTTATATGGCCGATATTTCTGCCAGGTAGGTCGAGTGTCTTCCGTTTTGCTTCTGTGCACATCCTCCTTATTGCTCTTTCTCTTTTTGGTGGGGGGGCCACCACCACACATTGAGAGCAAATAGTACGGATCAACAGAACAACCACGCGGTGGAGAGAGACAGCCTGGCCGTTTCTATTGATCTGCCTCAAACCAAAGAAAGTTTCATTTTTCGCTCCCCCCCCCTCACTTCCACCGGTTCTCGGGTTTTTGTGCCCTTTTTGCGAGAATCTTTTTGAAGAAAGCTCTGTTCTACGACCAGCTTTTTCTTCTTATTTTTTCAAAATTATTTTTTCCAAAATTTTCTTTGATTACTGTGATTCAGCTTCTCCTTCAGCTGAAAACTGAAAACAAGAATGAAAAAAACCAGAGATGAACGATCATTATGTTCTCCGTTCTATTTTTCCCGCTGCTCAGGGAAACCTAGCATTCTGAGTGTTCATATTTTTTAGTGTTCGTTTTCTGTTTTCTGTTGTTATTGAGATGCATGGGGAACAATCTCTTAGAATTTTAGTGGCTATTCTTTACACTGATAATCGAGAGACCACCGGAAGAAGAAAAAGAAACCACCGGTCTAATTGGTTTTTTCTCTCGTTTCTGTTATTCAATTTCCCATACCACACCCAATTTTATCTCATTTCTTATTTCAGTAATTCGAGTAAATTTTGATGCGGAAGTACAAGAAACATTTTGGGAATAATTTCATTTGTTTCTTTGTCCTATTTCTTGGAATAGCCAGAGCCAACTGCTTGCTCTAATTTTAAATAGTGAATGAAAACAATTGAGTGAAAAAAGACACAAAATTGGTTTATAAATTCTCACATCATATTTTGTTATAGCATTGAGCAATTTGTATAAACTCACTGAGCACCGCCCACGCAAAATAAACCGTCACTGTTATTTTTTTGTTCTTAGATTGAGTTAATTATGGAGGGTATTCAGTTCTAGCATTTTCAGCATTTTTTTCAGTTTTCAGCAAAGATATATTTTTTAGAATTGGAATTTTCACTTTCAAACTTCCCAAACATTATTCAAATGTACAGTACCAGTCAATAAGATATGCAAAAACTTATTTTTCAGTTAAGTTTCGGCCACTTTTGACCATTCTCAGGAGTTTGAAGCTCAGCAATCAAGTTTCCCATCACCTTGAAAGTTTATGAGGGTTTAAAACAGTCCTGGATTAACATTTTGGTTTTTACAGTATTTTTCGAAAATCTCTAGTTTTTCACCTCTTTGCCGATTCCTGAAAGACACCTGTTTTCACTTTTTTAGTACAAAAGCAAGCCAAAAAGATGCGTCTTTCAAAAATCAGAACATATCTCGGGGAATAGGAGCTTTCGAAAAATTCTGTTTATGACCAGTTTTCAATCTAAGTCTGATTTACACCCTCCAAAAATTTTTTACTGGTGCAACACTTTACAGCCGAGCTTCAGAATATTGAAAATGTTCAAAATGTCCGAAAATCAACTTAAGATTAGAGTTTCTACATTTTATTGACCGGTACTGTAGATATACTTTTCCTACCTAAATCTAGTGTTAGCTTCAATTAAAAAACATTCTAAAACGGAATCACGGGCGTTCGGGAAGACTAATCTTTTGAAAGACAAGATTTTCCTGTTTTCAAAGACAATATAGCGTTCATCAAACTTTGCATTCCCTTTTCTGACGGCAGATTCATAAAAGCTATTGTTTGAATAAGAATTGTAGTTGGAGATTATTGGTTATTCCAAGAACAGCTGAAACTTTTATTTCCTCTTCACACACAATATATGTTTCGAATTCTCTGCCTTATAATGCTTCAATAAATTTTACCTTATTTTGAGCCCCATCACGGCACACCCAGAAAAATCTAATATTCACGTCATCAAACTACATTTAAAATAAAAGAAATCAGAAAGGGAAAGGATACCTTTTTTCTTCTTTTCCCTCTCTCGGATATCGAAAAATCAGATAGAAAGAGAGTGATGAGTAAAGAAGGGGCGACCCTTAACCGATTAGAATCAACTCGGAGAAAGATTTTTGATCTTTGTGAGGCGGCCTGCTGCGCACGGGGGCTACGCACTAGAGATAGGTAAGTCATACCATCCATGTTGCTAGTTGAAAAGTGATTTTCTCACTTATTTCTTCATTTTATCTTCTTATCATTTACGAGAAATCCGCTGTGTAGTGTCTAGCCCGATGCTATCATGTTGCGTTTTCTAATCCATCTCGTTCTCTCGTTCTTTTTGCTCTGGCGCCTACTTTTTTTTCTCGATGAAAAGTTTCATATAATCCTCTTTTTCTCTCGTTGGTCACAACTTTTTGTTTCTTTCTTTTTCTGTTTGGTGATATATATCAACCAACGTGAGATTTTTTGTTTCGATCGGATCTAACTTTAGCCGACACAACTGACGGGTGGAGCCTGCTGATCGAAAATCATTGGGGTTGAAAAGTTGCAATGTTTATATATTTTATTGGATTGTAAACTGGAGGGGTTATGAAATAAAACGGAAGCCACTTTTTTCTAGTTTAGTTGTTCAAGAAGTAGATGTTCGATAACTAGAAAGTTGTGAAGAACATAAGGAAGCGTTTCAATGTTTCAAGAATTTTTTCCGGTAAAAGAAGCTCACCCAAACCGTCCACTTGAGCTCAGTTATCTCGATTTCTGTGAAAGTTATCAAAAAAAAGTCAGATAACAAAATATTTTTGAAGTTATGATAAATATTTTGTTAGTTAACAACGTTCCGATATCTTTCACAGGAAATGAGATATAAAGACTCAAAGTTTACGCTTTGGGTAGGCTTATCTTAGATAAACTACTCTATTTTGAATTTTTGATTTAAACTACCTCAAAATGAGTTATTGATATTCACTAAATTTTTAAAACATTTGGAACTCTGCTGTCGTGTTTTTTCAAAGTTTCATTAATTTCGAATTTTAACCCATTCAGCTGGCCCCTAGTCTCATCAATTGCAAAGTTTCATCAATTTTTTAAAATTTTAAAATCTCAAATTGCTTCTAAAATCCTGAAAAATTGTATCGACACATACACTATCTAAAACACTCAATCATCTTTCATGACCGATTAGGTATCGTTTTCTCGCACTCCCTTCCTGGCGCCTTTTTTTTTAAGTACTGTCCGTTTGATTTAAATCATCAAGTTCTCCCTCTTCCACCAGATGTTTCTGCATGTTTTTTCTTGTTCTTTTATAGTAAATAAAAAAGAGAGAAACGTACTCTTCGAACTGAATGAATCGAGAGATAATGAGAGTGTGGAGAGGACGAAAACGAGAAATGCCTTCATTCGTCTCTTCTCTGATTCTCTTCCCTTTTTCATTATCTCTCGTAGCTTTTGTTAATAGGAAAAGGTTAGTCCCTCTCTCTGATGTCTCTTCCAACACCAATCCATGTATGTCTATTACCGGACACGGTTCTTCCCTGCATCCTAACAAACCAAACCATTCTCGAGACAACCGACAACGAGACACGGCAGAAAATACAAACACAATGATCTTTGTGTGTGTGCATGTATTTCGGACGTCAGATCAAATAGATATTCTTACGGTGTTGGTGGGAACGTGAGAATCAATCATCATCATTTCCTAATCAACCCGGATATCCTCATTTGTTAGCGCTAATATTGATTAGTTTTCTTCATTCCGTTTTCTTCATTCGTCTCAAAATGAGAATTCAGTTCTTTTCAACTGCATTTACAACTTCACTATTCTGTTTTCCCTCCACTTTTTACAACTCGTCTAAACATCAGAATCGATTGTTTCTCGTCTTTGATCAGTATCACTACTTTCACTATCGCCATTACCGTCATCACATTCGCCATACTTGTTTGCCTCGAAGCTCTTCTCTGTAACATTCTCTTCTTTTTTGTCATTACATCTCCACGTGCTTATCAATGCCCTGATAATGTATGTGCTCTCGAGTCGAAAAATCATAAGAATCACTTTTCAGAATTGTAGCGAAATGTAACAGGAATCGAGATAAGAAAAAAATGTGTTTGAAATCTCTGATGACCAAAAACTACGATCTTTCTTTATTGTTACAATCTAGATACGTTCCCATAACGCGGCATTTCTTAGATATCGATGTTTTAATGTAAACAGTCTTGTTGGCTAACAAAACTCTTATGCAACTGTATGAACCATCTCTTTTTCTTCTTTTTCTTACCGCACCGGCGCAACCTTTCTTTACACAGGTTTCCTTTTTATTCTGTTTCTCTTCTCTCTCAAAGTTTGCCACGCGGATAGTTGCAATTGCGCTCTGCCCATCTTTTACAGTTCTGCTGATGTTTCTAGTTTTATTCTCAGGACTTTGCTAAACTGTAAATTATTTTTTGAGGTGTTTCCCAATAAGTTACTGTATTTTTGATATTTGTACACAAAGAATGTGTACTTTGTTCTTGACATTCACCTTCTTCAACCAAAAACGATACAGTATCGGTCAATAATTTCTACAAAAACGTATTTAAAGTCGATTTTGATCATTTTCGGAAGTCCAGGGCTCGGCTGTAAAATACTCGAGCACTTTGAAAGTTCTGGAGCTTGAAGAACGGACCTAGACTTTTACACGAATTTTTGAGAATTTTCAGTGTTTCAGTTATTTGCCTATTCCTGAAAGATATATGATTTTTTCATGATTTCAGTACAAACACGGGCCAAAGTGGGTGTCTTCAGGAATCAGCAAATAGCTGAAAAACTACAAAAATTTTCGAAAATTTCTGTGAATACAAAATTTTCAAAGTGACTGGAAACTTGACAACCGACCTCCAGACTTCTGACAATGGTCTAAACCAACTGAAAACCACGTTTTCAGCTATATTATCATCTGATACTGTATATGCGTTTTTCTTGACTTCCACAATTTGACATTCCAAGTTTTCCACGTTTCATCATTCCGAGAAAATCATTCCAGAATTGAAAATGAGCCCACGAGACAACAAACAAATTATTCATGAGTCAAGTCGGGCTCTTTTGAAAAAATAAGGAACTGGAAAAATCTTCAAAAAAAACACCCTCAAAGATTATAAAATTCTTTTCCACTGACTTGGAAAATATCCAAAAAAAAATATCCGGCTTACTCATTCAAATCAAATTTTTTCTCACTTTTCATCATAATACTGTCTAATCTATTGCCTTTTGCAGAAGCTTTTCAAAAATTTCCATATTTTCGTGATGTCTGTTTTTTCCCTTTCTTTTCATCGTCCAATAGAATAGCTCACATACTCGAAAAATATATTCATTTATCCAGTTTTTTTTTCAGCTGAACAGAGAGCGGCAGCAACGCCCACCTAGTAGGAAGCGAAGAGCTGACAAACAACACATCACCATCGTCGTCTGGCCCCGTTCGTCGTCGTCGTTCGACACTTCTTCTGTGATCCACCACACCCCGACTGGAGACAACAACATCTTGAAACGACACCGTCACAGCCGCCAAAATTTCGCCGCTATCGTCATCCACGCCTTCCACGTCGTCCGCACGGATTATGAAAGACGAATATAATTCGCAGGTACAGAATTGCTAAAAATCAGGGCTCCTGGTTGGTGATGTTTGATCAATTAGGAATCTTCGAAAAATGAGCTAAAAGATGCTACCCAAAACAGGAAGACGATCGTGAGAACCTTCACTTTTTCATGAATAACTAATAAACGAATAGCGGGACTCCAAAACTTTAGTAATTCTGAGAATTGAGTGGGATGATGTCTGGGGAGATAAGAGCTCTAGAAAATTTATGGGAACAGAAAATTCAAGAAAATCAATAATTTTCCAGGAATGTCAAGTCTGTTCAGCACCTGCGGATGGTCTTCACTATGGAGCAATCAGTTGCCGTTCATGTAATGCATTTTTTCGGCGGACAGTTGTAGAAAAAGCAGTGAGTATTTAACCGAAAAGCAGACATGAGAGGTTTTTTGGTTATATTTCAAGTTGCGACCTGAATAATTACAAAACTAAAAATATTTTAACGTAAACACTCTAATAGAATGTCACTCGAATTGTAAAATTTGAGCCCATGTATCTCATTTTCTGTGAGAGATATCAAAAAGTGAATAACTAATAAAATGTTGCTGATATCATAATCAACGTTTTATAAGTTGACAACTTTTTGATATCTTTCAAAAAAAGTGTGATATTTAGGCTTAAAGTGAACGGCGTTCTACTAGAGTGTTACGGTATCTCGCCTTGTATTTTTCGGATAATTTTTACCCTAGAAATACCGAATTGCGAGCTGATTGATTTTTAAACATTTAACTAATTTCTGCAAACTCAAAAAACCGAAAATGTGCCGAAAACACAAACTTCATTTATCCCAACAAAGCCCAATCAATTTGTGCTCTGCACTACACAGTTCTTCTTCTTCTATCTTCTTCTTGTGCCAATATAAGGACCTGTGGTGTTGCACAAAAATCACTTGTTCTAACAGCGTAGCCCCAGAGTGAAGAGCGTATGTAAACATTTTTCATAAGCTTTCGATTGGCTTTTTCCTTTCTGTCTCTCCTCGATAATTTAGGGATCCAAGATCACCAGGGTAGTGGCGACTCGGCGAACAAATTGCAACCAGAGATGAGAGAAAAAACGGGGGAATCGATGAAAATTTGGGTTTTTCAGGAAAAAGAATTGCAGGAAAAAAATTATAACTAGCCAAATTTGGTTCTCTGGAACAAAAACTAACAAAACAAAAACAGACGGAAGCAAGTAATAATACTTTCTGAGAATGAGTTCTAGACTTCGTTCTAGATTTTCAGAATCTGTCATCCATTCCCTCATACTCTATTTTTCAGGAATATCGATGTAAACACACAAACAGTTGCGTGATTGACCCGGATGGGAGGTGTGCGTGCAGGTCATGTCGTTTTACCAAATGCCTCGAAGCGGGGATGAAAGTTTCTGGTTAGTGATGATTCTAGCACAACAAATAAGTTGACTTATGAGCAATAAGCACGCTTGAGAAACACTTCCTGGTGCCTAAAATGATCAAAGAATAAAAGGGAAAAAATGTCTCCTTTTGCAGCTGTCCAACCACGTCGCGACCCCACTGGCTCACAGAAGGAAAGGCGGAAACGGACGCTAAACGGGGATTCGGTGTCTTTAGCGGGTAGTCCACCTGAACGAAGTAGCAATAGTTTTTCATCGGATGTACCTACACCTTCAAGTTCATATATCGTTGATGCGATCCGAACGGATTATGGATTTTCTACACCAAGACGGGTTTCCACAGACTACGTGAATTCACCAGGAGTGTATAAGAAACATGTGAAGTTGGAGATTGATGATGAGCCGATTCCAAGTACAAGCACAATTTACAAGGTATGGTTCATCAATGATATCGTAGATTACGGTAGCTCTGAACATACAGTATCAATAGGATACGGTAAAACGTAATTTTCAATTGATGTTCTGTCGTTTTGACCATTTTCATGAGTCTGGAGCTCGGCTGAAAAGTTTTCGATCACTTTGAAATTTTTGGAGGTTGTGAAACAAACCTAGCTTGATAACTTTGCATTCACATGATTTTTCTAAAATTCCCAATTTCTTGGCTATGTGCCAATTTCTGGAAGGTACCTTTTTTGCCTGTTTTTGTACTCAAAACGTGAAAAATACTGATTTTTTCCACTTGATTTTTTCACGTTTTCAGCAAAGATAGGAAACGAAAAAGCTGTCTTTCAAAAACCTAAAATATAAGAAATTCTCAAAAAATTATATTAATGCAAAGTTTCCAGTCTAAATCTGTTTCACACCCTCCAGAATTTAAACAGTCTTGACAGTCGAGCTCCAGACTTCTGAAAATATTTTTAATAAGAGCCGGAAATCAACTGAAAACTGTACATTGATAAGGCAGTTTGTTATTGAAGACACCCTCCTCAAAATATATTATACACAATCTTTGATTTTGGTTTTTACTCAAATATTTCAGTTCCAAATGTCCCGTCAAGCTACACCGACCGATGACGACCAACAAGAGTTCAACCACCTCGTCTTCGCTTACGGAGAGCACCAACGTATGATGCAACTCTCCTTCTCCACCTTTGAACAGTTCTTGGATGAACTGGCAACTGGACAGAAACTCAGAAGGATGGATCCTGTAGATGTCAGCAAATTATCAGCTGTGGAGCTCACTGGACTTTTGTACTGGATTGAAAAACAACAGCCTTATACAGATCTTCCCAGTGAGGATAAATCATCCCTTCTGAAAAGATACTCGGTCAGAAAATTGAGTTTGGACCATTTCTACAGTGCATCAAAGCATCCAGAATATGTAAGAATAAACACGGAAGATTTTAAACAGATATTTTCCAAATTCAATTTTCAGTGCGCACGCGGAGAATTCGTTATGAACAACTTCACATTCGTCCCAAATGACCGTACTGGATTCGAGCTTCCTGATGACGATCCACACCAGATTCAGGCCAAGAGAGAGTGAGCTTTTCGATTTAATTGAGCCTTAAAATTTCTATGAAGCTTCCAAAAATACCACTTAACCTATGTTGTCAACAATTAACGTAACCTAACCCAGACGCGATTTAAGTCGAACGCAAAACGCCACGCGTTGTTGAATTCTAGAAATTGCAGAACCTTCGCACCAACGTTCAATCGCTTCTGGAGCAACGTCATCCATCCATTCGTGTCCATGAAGGTGAACGACGCGGAAGTTGTCTTCTTGCACATCATGTTGTTATGGAGCGTCACCAGTGAGTTGGAATTCGTTTTTTCGTAATGAAAAACTGTTTGTTTCAGATAATGAACATGTGACGGAAAATACTAGAATCGTGATGAAACGACGACGTGACTGGGCGATGAATCGTCTTTTCGACTGGTACAGTGATCATAATACTGAAGAGCCAGCACTCAGGCTTGGTCAAATGATTCTTCTTCTTGGCGAAATTGAGGTAAATTGAAAAGAACAGTAATTATGATCAATACATACTCATGCGGACTATCCCTAAAAATACAGAAACTCGGAATTTTTGTTCATACAGTACCGGCCAAAAAGATATACAGCTCAGCTGTCAACATTACGATCCTTTTGAAAATTGGAAATCGTGTGAAACAGATCTAGATTGAAAACTTAGCATACATAGAAGTTTTTGAAAATTCCTAGTTTTTCAGATATATTCTAATTTTCGTAGAATGTCTTTTTTTTATGTTTTTAGTACAAAAACAAGTCAAAAAGGGATTTGAAGCAAAAATCGGAAAAATCAGGATTTTCAAAATTACTAATTTTTGTAAACTAGGGAACTTAGGGAAAACTAGAAAATTTCAAAAATTGACAATTGAAAAACTGAAAAATCCTGAAATACAAAAGTTTTGGAATTCTGAAATTCTGAAATTCTGAAATTCTGAAATTCTGAAATTCTGAAATTCTGAAATTCTGAAATTCTGAAATTCTGAAATTCTGAAATTCTAAAATTCTGATATTCTAAAAATTTTAAAATTCTAAAATTCTGAAATTCTGAAATCATAAACATTGGGAATCGTGGGATTTTGTGATTCAAAAAATTCAAAAAATTCAAAAATTAATAATTGAAAAATTAGGAATCTTCGAATAACTATGTAAATGCCAAGTTTTTAATCTGGATATGTTTTACCAAGCTTGAGGCACTTGAAAATGATCGAAATGGCCAAACGTTAACTGAAAACTACGTTTTTGGATATCTCATTGACCGATACTGTAGCTTTGGTAAATAACACATCTTCCGTTTCAGCTCATTTGCGATATGCACTGTCAAGATTTCCAAGTTGCCAAACTCTTCGAGTTCTGCGACATGAGCAAATTCTGGTACGAAACACTTTGCTACGCCCCATGCAACACAAATGTCCTAAAATTCGACCCCAATCTTTTGGAGAATCTCAAACGATTCACAGCGTTCAGTAAGTTTTGCCAAACTTTTGAATTTTTTTGAATAAAAAACACTTCAAAGATCCCAATCTCAAAATTGAACCATTTTCAGGCGTTATGGAAGCTAATGGTGCCCTTCCGCCATTCATCAAATCCGAAATCAAGCAAGATCCTGGAATGTACAACTCCCCAGACTCTATGAACCCTGGAAGCGTGTACAATGAACATCAAACGATTGAGATACCACTTCAGAACGGCTGTATCCCAAGCATTCAAGATCTCCAAGCTCTCCACGAGCTTCAAACTCTTCAAGAGCTTCAAAACCTGCAAAACCTCCACGAACTTCAAACATTGCAACAGAACATTCAACAAAATATGCCACAGAATATGCAACAGCAACAGAAACCATCGGAACCCAACCCAAATGTCGATCCATCAGTTTTGGTCTTCAATGCTCACATGCTACCAAATGTGATGGGACCACTACCAGACGACATTGAGCGGCCCGCTCCACCACCGATCGTTTTTCAGTTACCAAGTGAAGAAATAATGTTATAGTCATTCTAATAACATTGATTTTTTAAAACTTGTATTTGTATATTTGCTTGTGTAATTATTGTTGTTATATGTTCACATAGATTTCTATTCTCTATTCTTGTTTGTTGTTCTGTTGGTTGTTTTGTTTTTCTTTCTCCACTTCTCCAATTTCCTTACTTTCAGTTATTTCTCGCTTAGCAATTACATTTTATTATTGTTTTCTATCTTTCCCGGTGATAATTCCTCTTCTCTCTCTCCATAGCATTTGTATAGGTACTATATTCTTCACTATTCTAAGTCTCTCACTATCTTTCATCAAGTCATCCTTATCCTCTGACCTCACTGATCTCTGCAAGACAGCATTCCCCCCGCGCTCTGTGATAATTATCCCTTCCTTTGTTATAGTCACCCCCACTCAGAATTTTTACGCGTTGAGACTCATGAAAAAAAAACATTTACGGTCCCCCTGGCTCATTTTTTATATGTGCTCCAGAATATCTTCTCTCACAATAAGATGTGGTATTTATGTAATAAGATGCAATAAAGGATTTTTATGATTTAAAAAAAAAATAGTTGTCTTCCTTTAGATTTTTGTAGTTTGCGAAGGAATATTGGTCTGTGCCTCGGCTGGTTAGATCAAAAGGTGCATTACGTACTATGAAGAAGATAATACATCAAACTCTTCTTCCCCCTAATCTCTTATTAACCCCCGCACACAAGATTTGCATACGCAATCGATAATCCTGGCGGGGGGTCTTTCTCTTCTTTCGCACATACTCTGTACACACATACATTGTAACCAAGGACTACGTCTCCCGTTTTCTCTAACACCCTCTTCACTATCCATGCTATTTTCTCGACGGTTTTGTATTTGATGACACGACACATACATAGAGAGACTATTCGTTATTCACATGCCAACACACACTATCTATGCCTACTATCTATGCGTATGTTGCAATGTTTTTGAATTAAATTGATTTGATAAAAAAAATGTTGGGGTGGGCGGCTAGACAAACTGAGAAGAAGACAAATATTTTTCGGCGTCGTCGTGACTTCTCTTTTCGACAAATACCTATTGCGTTTGAAACTATAATAAAACTGTTGTTTTTGACTGAAATGAATGACTAGGTAATTAAGAAGAAAACTGGTTATCCGAGTTGTTTTCTTGTTCAGTTTCGCCCTTTTAATTTTGACATCTTCTTATAATTTCCAAGTTTCTGTATGATGTAAAACTTGTTTGTAATCAATTCGCGTTTTTTAGAGGCGCAATGTCGAACTACCGTACTTTTGAGTTTTTTTCAAATAATATTTCATTAATTTCTGGAAGTTTTGATGGTTCGGACCGTTTTGTTCTCGACTTGAATAGGAGAATTTCCTTAATTTTTCCAAATTTTTGAGGGTTTTAACGCCTTTTTCGATGTAAATCAGGAAAAAGGGGAAAAATCATTATTTAGACTTTAAAATTGTAAAAAAAGAAAATTGAATAGGCTTAAAAAATTCGGTAGTCCACTCTTGTCAATTCGGACGAAAGTAACATTATTTTTTCATTTTTCGCTATTTTATAATTTGACCAATCTTAGTTCAGTTCCAAACACCAAAAGTTCAATTTCCCTCTTTTTTGCACAAACCTAAAAATTTTTTTACTTGAATGCCTTTTAAAAAACCTATAACATGTTTTGTGGTTGTTGGTTTTCCATTCAATCCGGTGTTTGAACATTGCCATAAAAAGTTCACAGCGATGATTTCTAACAAATCTCACTCGTTCAGTTTTTGAATGATACTTTCAAAAGTGTTCCTCTCTGATCTCTGATGTTTCAAATTTGAACTAAAAATTTTCTTATTTTTAAGATTCTCAATTTTGAGCTCATATATATCTTTTTCTGTGAAAGATATCAAATAGTCGTAAACAAGCAAAATGTTCATTATCGTTTTACTAATCATTTGTCAGTTTACCACTTTTTGATATCTTTCGTAGAAACCGAGATAAATTGGGTTAAAGTTAAAAGTTTTTTCTTTGAATTCTGTGAATTTTTTATCAAAATTCGAGGATTGTTTTTGAAAACGGGTTTTGCTGTCTGGTTTGCAAATTATCAATGTGATTCTCGCGATTTTCCAAAAGATCAAAAATTCATTCAAGGCTTCCTCTTGAGTCAATTTGAAAACAAAACCAAGATTTGGCTAATTTGAATTAACCAGGAAGACCTGCAAAAACACTTTCCCAGTTCTTGAAATTGTCCAATTGATTCAGCTGAACACTTTTCCGCAAATCAGTTTGATATCATCGTAAATAAGCCGGGTGTTTCTTTGGCAAAGAAATGAAAATAAGAAGAATAGACTTCTTCATATTTCTTACCCTTCCCGCATCGTTCTCGTATTTCCTCTTTTTCTTGCCCCGTCTATTTTTCTGTTAGTCTTGTGTGCGAAATCTCTCTCCTTTGCCTCCTCATCCTTTTTTCCGCGCTTTTTTCCCTCCTTTTCTTCCTGTCCTCCGCCCGTCACATGCACTATGTTCGATGCCACCGCTTTTATTTTCATTCCACTCTCTTCTCACTTCCAGCATGTTTTTGCCACTACATTCCCGCCTTTTTCTCTATAAGTTTCACATGGTATTTCGCGCCCTTTTCAAAACATATACGGGGATTCCTTTCAACTACTTTTTTTGGGGCGAAAGAGTTTGAGAGCAGTGAGAAATTGTTTGGCACCCTTCTTGTTTTCAAAGAGGTTTCGGCTAAGGAGCTCTTTTTGTTATTTGCCGAGCTCGGGAAATGCTCTTTTCTTGAACTCAAAACAAATTTTGAAGTAGTTGTTGCCACTAACGGTATTTGCGTTTTTAGAACTTTGTATCAAAGTTACCTTCATAAAGATTTTGGCAAAACTTATTCCGTATGACCTGTAATAACAGAGCTCCTAGCTTTAAGCTAAATTATGTCCGTTCCTGTCAAATATATGAAAAAGTTGTCAACTGATAAAATGTTAATCATAATATCAGAAGTGTTTTGTTAATTGACACATTTTTGATATTTTGAATATAAATTGAGATAATTGAACTCAAAGTTTACAGCCTGGGAGCTCTTGTATTGCAGATTTTATGGTAAACAGATTCTAGATAAGACTTTCATAATATTTTTTCATTTGGAAAATGTATTTTAAAGAATTTCTGCCTCGGAGGATTTGCCAAACTTTTTGAAAAAAACTTTTGAGCTTAATCCCTATATTTTTATTTATATGAGGAATCGGGGTCTTCTTTTTTCGAATTTTTCGCTCTAATTTGGAACAATAACTAAAATTTCGGTTGTTTTTGTTTTTTGATTGTATTCACACTAGACAAATCAACAAAAAATCACTATTACTGCTTTTTCATCCCAAAATCCCTTTCTAGTCAGGAAAATTTTAAAATTGTTCACCCAAGTTTTTTTCCTTATCATCCCATTTCAAATTCGCCAAAACTCTCAAATCGAAATAATAGGTTTTTTTTGTTTTTTTTCAGCCTATCAATCAACGTTCCTATCAATCCGTGTGTGCGTCAATAGACCAAAAAATAGAGAAAAAAGCAACAGCGAGAGGCCAGGGCTGAAAGAAAAATGGGAAACAATCAGCCAGGTGGCATGTACAAACGGGATCGCCCGTTTGACTCTGAAAAGGGTGGAAGCAAAAGCCGAACTGGAGCACCGAGTGCGTCGCCGCCAAACGAGGATGAGTGTCCGGTACAGGTATGTATTACTGTAATTTTTAACTAGAAGTTCGCCTAAAAATCAAGGAAATATTTCATAGAGTGTCTGTCCATAAGATACATACACAAAAACGTATTTTTCAGTTGGTTTTCAACCATTTTGAGCACAGTTGTCAAGCTTTCGGTTACTTTAAAAGTTTTGGAGCGTGTAAAACAGACATAAATTTAAAACTTTATATTCAGAGAGTTTTATAAAATTCCGGGTTTCTCAGCTATTTCCCGACTTCTGAAAAACACCTGTTTTTTCAAGTTTTCTGTGCAAAAATAGACAAAAACGAATTATCCCTCAGAAATCGAGAAATAGCTGAAAAATTAGAAATTTAAAACATTCTGATCCTCGAACATTCTCAAAGTGATAGGAAACTAAAATACCGAGCTCCACCGCCGGAAAATAGTTAAAATGGTTCAAAAATTAACTGAAAATTAGGTATTCGTGTATCTTATTGACCGGTAGTGTAAATTGAAAAAGATACTTTGAAATTAGGTCTTGCTACAAAAAACAAACTCACTTTTGGAATTCAAGCACTTCTAACCATCTGCAACGTGTGGTTAGTGATCAGTATAGAATTCAATTGTTCTGAATAATGCCTCATAAATTATAGAGAATATAAAATTTCCAAAAAAAAGTGTTACCTCTAATAAGAACATGTTTTCGTCTCCAACGTCATTCGATCTAGTTCCCATCAGATCCTTGTGCCTTGAGGTCAATTTTTTTGATATAAGGATGAGACCAACTGCTGTTGAGAAAACCCATTTCAATGAAGACGAATAGTTTTTCTAAGGCTGGACACACACGCACTTTTATTCGATTCTTTTTGTCATATGAACATCCACCTTAGAAAAACGTCACCAAGTTTTTTTGTCAGTCATACGTTTTGTCTTTCTCTCTATCTTTTAAAATGTCGTGTCCGATCCGAGAAGGAAGTGTTTCTTCTTTGAAAATAATCTCTTATCAGTCTTAGATCTCTATTTTTGAACTAAATAGGATGAAATTATATCTTTAGGATCCGTACAAGAGCAATAAAAAGTCAAGTAGGATAAAATTGTAATTTTATGAATAGGTGGGAAATTAGCAGTTGTACTAGATCGTGTTCAATTCCGTCAAGAGTACAAAAAACTTATCAGTCATCTTATTTTTGCCAGCCAGTCACAATACTGTTCAAATAATCATAATACCCTTCTCTAATTTTCCCTTTCCAGATGAAAATCGCCAAAAGCGACGACAAGACTTAAGAGTTATTTTTTAAGTATTCAAATGGATCCGTACAAGAGCAATAAAAAGTCAAGTAGGATAAAATTGTAATTTTATGAATAGGTGGGAAATTAGCAGTTGTACTAGATCGTGTTCAATTCCGTCAAGAGTACAAAAAACTTATCAGTCATCTTATTTTTGCCAGCCAGTCACAATACTGTTCAAATAATCATAATACCCTTCTCTAATTTTCCCTTTCCAGATGAAAATCGCCAAAAGCGACGACAAGACCAAATTATTTCCAGTGGTATTCAAATGGAACCAAGCCAACACGTAAGTTTATTTTTCTCTAATTTCAAAAATTTTATACGATCCTTTTATTTCAGATCCGCACGAAATGTAGCCATTTGTGGATCTTGGGACAAATGGAACCAACGAATTCCTCTGGTCAAATCGTCGGGCGATTTCTCAACGATCGTTGAGCTGGAGCCAGGAAAACACGAGTACAAATTCTATGTCGACCACAAGTGGGTGGTTGACGATAATCAACAGAAAACGAGCAACCATTTAGGAGGGGAAAACAATGTTGTGATGATTGATGAAGCCGATTATGAGGTTAGTTGAGGTTGTTTTCAGTACAAAATTCAGTATAAAAAACAGAAATATGGAGGGCATATGACCATGTATTGGCTTTTTGTTTGTGGTGTTGGCTCTAGGCACGTCATAGCCTTTTTTATGACAAATGTTGTTTCATTTTCCTTTTTAACATCACAAAGAACGCCATTTCGTACTGGTACCTTCATCATGTCCTCCCCAGCGAGCTCTAGTACTGTAATTGATCAAGAGGTAGTTTTTCGAATTTTTTCATAATTGCTATGAATTCTGAGAGCCAGTAATGTAACTAATGAACCTTAAACTACTATTTATGAAATAATTTTTAATTAACAAGTTCTGCTTTTAGATGATACTTGAAAACTGAAACACAACTGAAAAAAGTTTTCATGTTAAGTTGAAATTTTGATTTTTAGCATGAGACCATTTTATCAAATTCAAGTAATAAATCAGAAAAACACTTTTTTTTGGGTCTTATTGTCGGAATTATAAAACTGCGACCTGCGGTGTATGCAGACTCAGTGCAAAACACTCAATTTTTGTACTGAGTCTGCATACACCGAGGTCGCAGTTTTCTAATTCCGACAATACAACGGTAACAAGCTTGACAAGACATGTTTGGGACCGAAGCAATTTCGTACAAAGTATAATTTAAAAAAAAACAAAACCAGTATCGACCTGACTCAAAAATTTGAAATATATATTCCGAGGAACTTTCAGAAAATCTTGAGGACTAGAGAAGTTTTGAAAACACTTTTTTACCCAGAAATATATTTTTTTCAGTCTGGAAATCCAGATTTTTCTGGTCAAAAATTTCGAAAAAAATTCCGTACCTTATAAGTACATGAAGAATCTCTTGATAGTGTGAAAATTGTCTTTTTTCAAACAAGAACTGACTTCAAATAAAGAACCACGTGTTACCCATGTGATAAGCAGTGTTTTGCTCAAACATTTGACTGTTTTCAAATTTTGTAGTACACAAATTGAATCTAAATGAACACAAAATAAGTAATTATGCTCTAGTGTTCAAGAATATCAGATTTTCAAATTTATTCTATTTCATTTTTCTTCATATTTCCCTATTTCAGGTGTTCGATGCCTTAGATAAAGATCTGGCTTCCTCAAACGCAGGCGAAGCTCTCCGTTCCAACCATCCAACCAAGGAATCCCATGACACTCCCAATGATCGTGAATTAGAAAAACTCCACCAATTCGGACAGGAAACTCCAACACGTGCAGACTTCGGAAAAGCTGCTCCACCACCAGTCCTGCCACCACATCTCCTGCAAGTCATCCTCAACAAGGACACCCCAGTTCAATGTGATCCAAATGTGCTCCCAGAGCCAGACCATGTTATGCTCAACCACTTGTATGCTTTGTCTATTAAGGATGGAGTAATGGTTCTCTCAGCTACTCATCGCTATCGCAAAAAGTTTGTCACCACGCTGCTCTACAAGCCAATCTAATTAATCATGTTTCTTCTTTTTTCGACATCGAATTGATTTTTTTCTGTGAAATCGTGATACCATTTTCTTCTTGTGGTTTGATACCTGTAGTTTAGATTTCTTTCTCTTTTCTACATTTTTTTTCAACCGATTCGGCTAAATTTCGACATCAGCTTTCATCCACCGACAATGTTATATTTTTTCTCATAAGTAGTCATTCCCTCATAACTTAAATGTAACGAAGGCAAAAATGTGAATAAATTGTAAAAAGTGAAAAAGTAAACGGAGAATTAGTGATTTGAGATTATTCTGAAAGTTTTACTTCGCTAAGAATGATGTTTTCAGCAGAAATTTGAATTCGGGAGGCCACTCATTAGTTGTGAAATGGTTTGTTCATTGGTATAAAAACTGCATCAGCTAATTTTAGAGTGTGGATCTATTTTCAAATTGTCTATGTAGTCCCTCCCAACGTCAGACACTATTTGTACAGCTTGTTGAAAATGCTTTCGAAAATATTAAATTTGAAAAACATCCGGTACAAAATTCGAAATATAAGTCTAAAACATATAGAATGATTCTCAATTCATTTCACAGACTGTATTAAAATTCTCAATTTTCCTTGTAGATTGAAGGTACAGAAACCTATCGGCAAGTGTAAATCTTGAATAAGTATAATTTAAATACTGTAATAGTCAAACAATGTTCTGGTGAATATTAGTTGGATGAAATTTGAATTCCTTTTTTTTCAATTTAGAAAACACGAAACATGTACAAAACTACCGTACAACCTGTGATAGAAAAACCTTCATACATTCAAATTAAACCAATTTTTTTCGGTTCCTGTCAGAGATATGAAAAATTTGTCAACTAATAAATTGTTTATCATAATTTCAGAAGTGTTTTGCCATTTCACAACGTTTTGATATCTTGTATAGGGATCAAGATAATTGAGCTCAAACTTGACAGCTTCAAGATCATTCTGTAACAAGCTTCACAATAAAACAGCCATCTAAAAGTGAAAAGTGAGGTGGCCGTTTAACTTTCCTTGCATTTCATGTTCCTTTTTGCACGATTTCTAATGTCCCCGTATGTGTTTTATTGTTTTGTTGTAACTCCGATCAACCGGTCCCTCCATGAATCTTTCTTCAGCACAAGGAAAAACCGTTCTGCAATAAAATTTTGATTGTTCCGTGTTTGGATTTGCATGGTACATGTAGCGAATCTACTACATATAAAAGGGAAACCAGAGAAGGTAATAACTATCATCTCCGAGATGTCCGCCGGCACCCCGCCCAATACTCCAGACAAAAAGGGATCTAATATTCCCTATTTTGAGGAGAAGAAGTATTCTCTTCCAAGAATGCTCCATTTCTTGGAAGACTCGTCTTCAATGCTATTCCCAATTGCTGTTCCTGTGATCCAAGACTTCGACAGGGAGGCTCCAGCGTTGTTTCCATCTGCAATCCACGACCACTTGGAAAATGGATTCTTCATATAATTGCTTGTGAAGAGTTCAAACTGTTAACTTGTGTTTCCATTACAATAAATATTTGAATGTTGCAACATGAGTTAAATTTTGATGTCAATGGCCTCTGATCGACCAAACAACATATTGGTTGAGAGTCATAAAAAGTGTTAAACACAGAAGAACGGAATGTTTCCAATCAAAGACGTTGCTCCTTATCTTTTGCCACATGGCATGTCCAGAGAAAGAATGTCAACATTTTATCAGTTCTTCATTCTGCTCTCGTTGGCTAGATGAAGCTTCTGTTTGCAGTCTTCCTCATATTCTTGAATGGTTTCGCCGATGCCGATGATCCAACTGTAGATGTTACTGTGACGACACCAAGTGGAGCAGCAACTATAAGAGGTACTGGGATTTTTGACTATTTTCAAGAGTCTGGAGCTCGGCTGTCAAGTTTCCAATCACTTCGAAAATTTTGAAGGTTTTAAAAAGACTTCAAAGTGAAAACTTCGCATTCACAGAATTTTCGAAAGATTCTGAACGACACTTTTTTTACTTGTTTTTGTACTGAAAACTTGAAAAACCGATTTCATGCAGAAATCGGTAAATATCTAAAAAACAGAAATTTTCAAACAATTATGTGAGTGCAAAGTTTTTAATATACATAGATCTGTTTTACACCCACTAACGTTTTCAATGTGAGCCGATACTTGGAAGCCGAGCTCCGAGTAGTCAAAATGACCAAAAATTCAACATTGACGATGAGATTTAAGCTTTAATTTTATTACTTCAGGATACAAACATCCGTATGGTACTTCCTTCCGTGGAATCCGTTATGCTCAACCTCCACTTGGAAATCTCCGATTTGCGGAAGCTCAACGCTTGGATCCCGTCGGTCTTGTGTCAGCACTAGGATATGGTAGAATTTGTACACAAGGAAACGGTCAAACTTCCGGTGAAGACTGCCTCTACATCAATGTATTCACCCCAAATGTAACTTGACCACGTCAATCAAATTAATGAAATCACAATTACAGAATGTGACGGCAACTTCAAAACTTCCGGTCTACGTTTACATTCATGGTGGTGGTTTTGTTGAAGGTGGAGGAAACATGGGAGCTGGAATTTACCCGAATCTGGTAAACAAGGGACCAATTGTTTTGGTTTCGATGAACTATAGATTGGGACCATTCGGCTTTTTCTCGACACGCGACGCAATGGCTCCAGGAAACTGGGCCATTTCTGACTGGATTGAAGGCCTTAATTGGGTTCAAAGATACATTTCTTTCTTTGGTGGTGATCCGACTAGAGTGACGATCGGAGGACAGAGTTCTGGAGCAGAAGCAGTTTCAACTCTGACACTAACCCCTCTTGCTAAAAGTATACTCAAACAGGATTTGGGAAATCTTCTTAAATTATAATTCTTAAGCGTTATTCAAGCAATCAATCCATGAGTCTGGAAGCGCATTCGGTGCAGCTGTCATGTCGTACTCGGAGAAAACCAGATCCACCAGCAAACAGCTGTCCGTGAAATTAGGATGTGCCACTGCTGATCAATGGGAGAGCGGACAATCGTTTGGGGTGAGCGAAGGAAAGCAGAGGTGATTTATGTGACGTTCTTCAGCCCATCCTCAACTGTCTTCGCGGCCTCACACAGGACAAGATCGTTACTGCCGATAATTCTCTGCCAGGCCATCGAATGAAATGGTCGATTGTCCAGGACAAAAAGTACTTAACCCAACGTCTAGAGTACCTTGCCCTTCAGCGCGATGCTACGAAAAACGTCTTGATCGGAGATGTTCATGACGAATGGCTTGGGTGGGGTAGGTAGAGAAATTTGTTGGGACAAGTTCAGATTTTCAGTTCAGAAATGAACAATATCCTTCACAATCTGAACAGCACTCATAACACCGGGACACAGATCAAGTATGACTTGAAGGATTGCTATGAAATGACATACTGGGATAACCCACAGTCGGTGTTGGTAGCTGCTGATAATAAATATGTCAATAATATGGGATGGGCTGACAATGATCATAGAGATTGGGAAGCGAGAAGGATTCAGGTGTGGTTCAAGTTACAGTACCGGTCAAGAAGATTCACAAAATTGTGTTTTTCAGTTTTAAGAGATTTTAACCGTTTTCGGGAGTCCGGAGTTTGTCTTTTAAATTTCCGATCAGTTCGACAATTTTGGAGTGTAGAACAGACCTAGATTGAAAACTTGGCATTCACAGAATTTTTACACATTTTTATTTCGTTAGCTATTTGCCGGTTTAGAGAAGACAGTTTCAGTACAAAACCGAGTCAAATAGAGGTGTGTTTTAGAAAACTGCGAATAGCTGAAAAACTAGGAATTCTTTAAAAATTCAGCAAACGTAAAGTTTCTAGCCAAGATTTGTTTTATATCTTTCAAAATTTTCAATCTTATCGGAAACATGACAGCCGACTTCTGGACTTCTGAAAATTGTCAAAATTGACTGAAAAATGGGGTTTTTTCAATTTCTTATTGACGTCATTGGTACTGTACATAGTTCATGAGAAAAATTTTAGCTGTGGAGTGAAATGGTGTTCATTGGTCCAACATTGCGAGATGCTGCATATTTCCAGTATATGAAGAACAATGTGTACTTGTATTCCTTGGATTGGCTGAGCCCAGCAGGTGAGTGTTGTTTTAAGTGTACCGTATTTCCTGTTATAGAATCACACCCTATATGTACATGTACTATGAGTTCAAGTATCTGGGTTCGTAGGAAAGATATCAAAAATATGTCAATTGATAAAAACATTTCTGATAGTATGATAAACCATTTATTAGTTGACAACGTATTCATATATTTGACAACAGACGAGATAAATTGGCTCAAAGTTAAATGTTAGGAGTTTCATCTATTACCGTTTTTTATGTATTTTTCATTGAAAACGTACAGACTTTTTTTAGTTTCGAGACACATTTTGAAGAGGGTCCTTCTATTAGAGGGACCCTTCTTTTTAACGGGACCTTCTAATACAGGTTTCACGGTAATTGACACACTGTGCTTTTCGATCCATATTTTCCTTCATTTTCCAGCTCTTCCTCAAGTCACCGATCCTCTTTTCCGTGGTTGTGAACACACCTGGGAGCTCCAATACATCTTCTCCACTTCATGCAACGGATTTACCTGCACCCCTCAAGATGAACTTCTGAGAGACTATTTCACAACTACTTGGCTCAACTTTATCATTAAAGGGTGAGTAGTTTTCTGGCAAGACCACAATTGAAACTATATATGAAACGTTTCAAAATATTAAATTACTAAAAGATATCACTTACAGAAACCCAACACCTGCTGGCAGCTCTCTTCCATTCAAATGGCTCGCCATGGACAAATCCAACAGATTCCTTTCGTTTTCGCCGAATCCAAAGATGCAACCTAGCTATCATCCGGATTCCATGTTCTGGGTTTGCACTGCTCCCACCATTGACGGCTACAAAGGTCCATTCTGTTAATTTTCGGCTTTCTCATCAAGATTGTAATAAAATGAACATATTTTCAAAAATATATATCAGCGAAATTCATTATAGCAAAAAAAGAATGGTTAAGAAAAAAATTATGAAAATGAAATGCTACAGATAATAATGGAAATCTCAAATTCTAGAAGAAGCAAAATAAATGTCCGGGAAAAAAAAGTCGGGGAATTTTCTTAAAGACTTGAAGTTTTGACGGAAAACAAGGGGCTTTTTTGAATGAATGAACGTGTTTAGAACCGTTTGTGTGAATGAAATCAAATCACAAATTGTGTGTTCTTTTTGTTTGTTTTTTTTCTTGATTTTTGGGGGGTTTAAGGTAGAAAAGAGGAGAGGAAGCGCTATGTAGGTACAGTATCATTGGGATTAGTATGAATTAAATTGGATAAATGGTTTGGGACATATAAAACAGAGATAAAATACATAGAAAATGTTTTTTGGTGGGTTGGAAGTACTGGAATGTTGGCTCTCAAAATCTAGGACCTTATCATTATCAAAAAAAATTCTTAACTCTCTAGTGAAACTGGGGAAGATTTGAATTTTATTCAGTGTAAATAGGATGATGGTGAATGAAAATTTACAAAGAAAGATTTGAAAAAAATTGTTAGAAGAACGTGGAAGCACGCGGAACTTCAATTGATTTTTGAATCGAGATTTGTGAGCGTTGAAATAATGACAAATTTGATTTAAGCAGCTGGCGCGGCGACCGGTTTCTTGTCCTCGACGAACAACTCAAAGTATACCATTCCGAGGCGAGTGGAGACGTCGTGTTCGATGTTGGAAGCGTAGGCACGGCACTCGACGATGACCAATTTGTTGCGTGGAATGGTGTCGAACTTGACCATGGCCTGGAATAGTTTGAATTAGATTTTTGGAATTTTCTAGCAACTAGAATCTTTGTGGCTCATAATTTGGAGGGTAGAACTATTCAAGGGTACAAGGGGGTAAAAGTGACTCTTGCGTACAGAATCCACAATTCAGGGGTACTTTTGGGCTCTCGGATTGATTTATACTTTAATAATAACAAAATTTCTGTACCATATGAACCATCTGCTTCGAACATCTTTTCTGACCTACAGTAACCGTCAATAAGATATACAAAAACGTATTTTTCAGTTGCTATTGACTATGTTCAAGAGTCTGGAGCTTGCCTATAAAGTTTTTGATCGCTTTGAAAACTCTGGAGGGTGTAAAAGAGACACAGATTCAAAAGTTTGCTTTCAAATAGCTTTAAGAGAATTCTCAGAATGGCACCACTTTTTTGGGCATTTTTGTACTAAAAAGGTGAAAAAAACAGGTGCCGTCTAGAAATCGGCAAAGTGCTGTGAAACTAGGAATTTTCGAAAAATGCTGTATTCGCAAAATGTTTAGTCTAGGTTTGTTCTTCATCTTTCTTAACATTTCAGAATGTTTCCCATGATTTTATCCAGTGAATGCCCTACAAACTCGTCCTAGGCATCCAGGAACTTACAATTGGCTGTTGGTAGGATGGAAGGAAGACATATGGGTAATAACGTCCGTCAATTCCGGCCTCAGGGACGTACTTCACTTTTCCGAGATGTTCCTTGTCGAATGGTGTCTAAAATTTTATCCATTCCATTTTCTATATGTTTCCATTACTCACCGCTCCTTCGCAGTTGATGGCAATGGATCCGGACTTGTATCTGGACTTGATCTCTTCTGGGACACTACTTCCGTCGTAGTCCACTGGACGCCATCCGATAAGTCTGTTGAGCGAAACGACAACGCATGGCTAAACAGGAAATAATTGGTTGGAAGTATTCCTAATAATAGTTTTACCTTTCCACTCTTGAATCCATATTGGTCCTTGGCTCCACAGTTGGCTTTTTCGAAGAGTCCAAGGTCGAAACGGCATGGCAGACTGTCTGGATCCGTCTGAAGAGCCTCGTTGCTGTCTCCAGCTCCACATTCACGGGTGTCATTGGTATTGTTATAGCGGGAGAAATATCCGTCGAGTTGTTTCACATATGGTTCCCAAGATTTAGAGTCTTGCAAGTTGAATTTGATGAGTGTAGAGTCCGGATTTTCCTTAAGCCATGGCTGATATCCAACTCCTGAAATATATGTCTGTAAGCTTCTAGACCCCTTCTCGCTATTCTCATTTTTAACTTATATTACATTAGGTGTTGCAAAAAAGGTGAAACACTACTGATAAGCTGATAGACGTTTCAGTGACAATCATCGACACCTACGTCAATTCGCAAGTTTTTGATGAATTCCGGAAGATCAAATGGGTTTTTTGTTGTTTGCTCCGTAAATGCAACGCAAGCATTATCAGAATGACCATTATCAAAAAATGCCATTCCAGAAATTTTTGTGTTCCTTTGTAGAAAAGAAAGATTTGCAGATGAAAAATGAAAGTTTGATCTCAGCGAACTTTCGTACAACTTTTGTATTTTGGGGTGTTATTCATCAGCTTCAAATTTTTGCAACTGTTCTGAGTGCGAGAGCCACTTCAGAGTCAACTCATCTCTAGAAATAACACAACACAAATATATCAGTTGCGCAACGTTGAAGTTGAGTGGGACTACCCCCCTCCCGCAAGAAAAAAAAACGAACAGATATGAAAATTTGTGCAAGAAAACACTCCTTCCGTAGGGACGACGATGACTAACCTGGATTCACTCCGATGATGGTTCCCTTTCCATAGAAACGCGGCACTTTTGGGTCTAACGTTTTCAGGAAGATAGCGAGGCATCCGATAAAGAAGGCGGAGAGGAAGATGTAGAAGATAATGTAGAAGACTGTGATTTGGCCTGGAAGATAAAATTGATTGTGAAAAAGCTTGAGTGTGAAAGCTATAAAAGTTTGGGATGCTTTTGAGAAGCTTTTTGAAGTTTGAAAATTGCGAGTGTCAAATCGTGGCTTTGAAAAATAACTATTTTCCAAATTTGAGCCAATTTATCTTTATCCCTGTGGAAGATGTCGGAAAGTGGTCCACTAACAAAATGTAACTGATTTTATAAAGAACATTTTGTCAGTTGACCACTTCTTGACATCTCGTACAGAAAATGAGATACAGTTCCTGCCAGTAAGAGATACAAAAACGTATTTTCAGTTAATTTTCGGCATCTGGTCTATTTTCAGGAATCTGAAGCTCGAGTGTCTAGTTAGCGATTATTTTGAAATTGGAGAATGTGATACAGACCAAGAATAGAAACTTTACTTTCAGAGATATTTTGAAAATACCTATTTTTCCAGATATTTGCCGATTTCTGAAATACATCCGGTTTTTCACGTTTTCGGTTCAAAAACGAATGTAAAATGGAGGATTTTCATGAATTGGCAAATATGTGAAAAACTAGAAATTTCAAAAAGTTCTGTAAATTCAATGTTCTCAATTTTGCTATGTTTTGAACCCTCCAAAAATTTTAACGTGATTGGAAACTTGACAGCCGAGTTCCAGACTCCTGAAAATGGTTACACCGGGCGAAATAAAACGGAAAAATCCGTTTTTAGTAGTCTTATCGGCCGGAACTGAAGTAGTTCTTGGATTTCCGGATTCTAATTTCAACATTGTTTTCCTAGTTTCCTTGATTGTTTTAGATTTTTCTTCCTCCAGCCAACAAACTTACACCAGGATGTTCCAGTTCTTCCCAAGACGGTTCCCTTTTCCTTATTGTACAAAAACTGCCGGAAGGTCTCTGGTTCTGCTTTCGCTTCCCCGTTCATCAGCTGCAAAGATGTGACAAATAAACAAATTTTCCGGGTTCTAGATGACATCATTTGGAGGGATCCCCAATTCAACTCAACTCGCTTTCACAATTCAGTCTTTACCAGATCAGCTACGTCACACATGCGCACTTTTTTATGCCCCGTCTTTTTCATTCTTTTCTATTCTGCTTTATCTTCTTCTTCTTCTTTCTCTCTTCATCCTCTTTCACTGCTTCTGGCTCATTCTTATTCAGTTTTTTCTCCTTTTCCTTTTCTCTTCTGTGCTTTTAAAAAGGAAGAAGATAGAGGAAAAGGAAAAGGAAAAAGAAATAAGTTCAAGTAGTTTCAAGAGAGATTTTGAAAGAAGAGACGGCAGAGAAACTTGTTGCAGCTTGAAAGAAAAAAAAACTTGGGAAAAGAATGAAAATTGAATTGAATGAAAATCTTAAAGCGATGAACAGATTTTTGGGATGTTTGAAATAACCAAAGTAAAGAAGGAAACGTGTATTGGTCTAAAATACTGGATAAAAAAAAGTTATGCACGAACGAGATAAAGTTACTTCTTTAGGATCACACGCGATGTCTCATGTTGGAATATTTTATCTAAAAAACTTTAGAAAAAACACCTACCGTTTTGTTTTCTTCTCCGTTTCTCATTTTTTCCATGTCTTGGACTGTTACCCAAACTGCAAAAAGTAATTCGTTTAAAAGTATAGAAAAACGCAGAAAAAAAAATCAAAAGAGAGATTTTATGACGATGTAAGATGGATACAAAACTGAAGGAAAACAGTTGGAGCCAAAAAAGCAGGAAAAAACAACAACCGTGCATATATGCATTGGACTCTCTCTTCTCCTCCTGTTTGATGATGTCACCATCAGCCCCAAAATTTTCTGGGAGGAAGAGTCGTCTTCTTTTTCTTTCCTATTTCTTCTCCTTCTTGCCCAAAAACGGGACAACACCCGCTTCAAAAAAAAAAGGAAAATAGAAAAAAAGGCAAGATGGAATGGCAATGTCAGTGTGGGAAAACGAATGGCAAAGCAGTGGTGGTGGTGGTAAAAAAGGATGGGGCGACACACAAGATTGGATCAACTTGTTTCTTTTTTGACGAAAACAAACAAAACAACGAATTGTGCATTTGTCTAGGTGCAGTGTGCTGGTGGTGATGGACTCTAAGCGCATAGAGTGAAACAGGTAGTAGACTAAAGTGTTCACTTTTGAAGGGGGGAGATCAAGTGAGAAGAGGGGGGGACAAAGTGTCCAATCATTGTGTGGGTGTTAAGAGAGTGTGTTTCAGAAACAACGATCATAGTTGGCACTGGATTTTTGCAATTTGCTTTCTCAATTTTTCAAAAAAACTTTTTCTCTCAAATTTAATGGAAGAATTAATAAGTTTGAAATTTGAAAAATATCACAAACCAGATATGTTTGGAACGGAATTGGGAATCTTGAAAATTCCGATAGGAATATTTTCAAAGTTTTTCCCCAAAATTACTGACTTGTTTTGTAATATTTTTGCTTTTCCGAACCTTTGCAATTTTTCACCAATTTGTGAAAACTTGATTTCCGAAAATTCTGAAATTCTGAATGTTTGAAATTCGTAATTTTCTGAAATTTCAAAATTTAAAAAATCCCAATTTTCTGAAATCCCAGAAGTCCAAAACTTCAAAAATTGGAATATTCCGAAATTCCACATTTTTGTCGGAATATTTTGAAATTCTGAAAACTTCCGAAACTGACTATTCCGACATTTTGAAATTCTAAAAATTTTGAAAATCGAATTATTCTGAAATTCCGAAAATTCGAAATTTCGAACTTCAAGAATTTTGGCACTCCGAAAATATAAAATTTCGAAATCGTAAAAATCTAAAAATCAGAAAAATCTGAAATTTCAATGGATGTTATTTTTAATATTTTGAGATTTCGAAAATAGAAATATTCTGAATCTGCAAAATTACAAAATGTTGAGATTTGAAAAAATTACAAAATGTTGAGATTTTGAGTTTTCGAAATTTTGAAATTCGGAGTAATCTGAAATCCCGAAAATACCAAATTCTGAAAATCGGGACATGTCGAAATTTTCAAGTTCAGAATATTCCGAAAACCGAAATTCGGAAAATCTACGTTTCTAAACAAATTAAACAAGATGTACAGCTATTTCTAAAAACAAAAAAAAAACGAAATTCCAGAAAAAACTCATATACAAAGTGGGTGGTTTCCATATAGGTATTGAGTTTCCGGTCTGACCATCCATTCTAAAAAAAAAGAATTGTAACAAAAATTTCAAAGGAAACTCAACACCCAAAACTTCGTTTTTTGTTGTTTTCCTTATTTTTAATTTCCTCATTGGAATTTCGGTCCCTTTTTTGTCTAGATATCTATCAAAGGGACACAGAAGTAAAGATTGGTATCGGTTTTTTATTTTCAAGGTTTCAAGTTGAGTACCTCTTTCATTTGAAGGACGAATTCATTTGTTCGAGGCTGGACAATGTGAATGGGAATCGTCTTCTTGAACATTGGGAAAAAAAGAAGCAGTTTTACAATTTTTTCCTCCTACGAAGACAATTTTTTAAAGCGCGTAGAGTCGAAAAAAAACGGAAAAGTACAAACAATGTCTAGTAAGAAATTCCTCAAAAAGAGGAAAGACCGGGGCACAAAGAAGCTGCAAAGGCAAACGAAAAAAGTTTTTAAAGTTAAATTTTAAATTTGAACAACCTAGACAAGGAAAACAACATTTTCTGTTTACCTAGACTTCCGAAAAAATAAAAGTAAAAGTACTTTACTCATCAAAAACAAAAATATCAATCCAATGTGACAAGCATGATATATTGTTTCTTCCGATACTCAGCGATACAACCTGTCACATTGAATCATCGTTCTACTTTTTCTCTCCGCTAGAAGCAAATGTATAATATCAAATTTTGAAGAGAACGGTGTGTGTGTGGGTGTCTTCCTTCCAGAAGATTTTTCCTTCTAGAAAAAAGTGTTTTATTAGAAAAGCAGAGAAAACTTTGCTGGATAGCACAAATGTTTGTGATTCCCCAACATCTTATCTCAAGCATGATGATATAATCAGTGTGAATGGCGTCAATTGTCGTAATAACCTATACAGACAATTATCAAATAGTGTCTGTTTGCAGAATATTTTAATTAGTACTTTAAAACGCGAGAGTGTTGTGGTTTGCTTATGTACACATCAGATCAGGGAAGTGATAACGGAGGGAAAATATCTAAAGAATGTGTTGAGTTTTGATCTACAAAAGTTGCGTTACATTATGTAAGGCATCACAGAACATTCAGAAACGTCTGGAGACAGACGGGAGGAAAGGGAACACAACTTTTTGAAAGCATATAAACGAAGGAACTAAACAATAGTAATGGGATGATGGGGGGAGAAAAAGAGCGAGGTGGGAGGAACAGCTGTCATCAGGATGAGTAGAAGTTGGGATGCCAGGAGATAGGGGAACCACCTGTTTTTTTTTCCGGGACTCATTTTTTGCCACCTCTTAGTTCTGTTCTTCTTTTTCAACTATGCCATTGCGAACATTATAATGGGCTGGGAAAAATTGGTGAGATCGCTTGGAGGAAAATTTTGTGAGACAACATTTTTTCGAGTTTACCTAGACATCTCTCATAGAATCCACTGGTCAGTTTCAGCCGAGTTACCGTAAACACTCAAATGGAACGCCACCCAAATCGTCAAATTCGAGCCCATGTATTCCATTATGCTTGAGAGATATCAAAAAGTGGTTAACTAATAAAATATAGCTGATATCATGATAAACATTTTATAAGTTGACAACTTCTTGATATCTTTCAAAAGAAGTGAGATATATAAGCTCAAAGTGGACGGTCCGGGTGGCGTTCTAGCAGAGTGTTTACGGTATATCAGTTTCAGTACCAAAAATTGTCTTTTCAGTAAAAAACAACAGTTCTCTATAATGTTAGGACATTTCAAAATATAAAACGTATTGTGTTATATTTAGAATTAATTGAAATTCTATATTTCAGACATTTTCGCTGAAAATAAGATTTTTCAATTTTCGAAAAAACCTGGAAAATCGAGGGAAAATTCTATAAAAAATTTTTACACGAAATTTTCTAAAATATGCAATTTCATTTAATTTTAAGTATAACACAACAAATTTTTCTGAAACGTTCTAGAAATTGAGAAAATCGGGCTGTTCTGCACTGAAAAATGCGATTTTTAGGTACTAAACCGGTATAACTCGGATGTACCTAACGAGCGGATTGTAAGAGCTCTTCGAAACCTATCCTGAAAAGTTCATCAAAGTCTGGGTGTTGAGGTTCTCTTGTTAGATTTGTCATGTACCTTGTTTCGGGAAGGAAAATAGGGGAAAATTATATATGCAAACGAGTGAGGGGGAGAAAACGCATTTGAAGCCATGGAAACTGGCAAGGGACCTCGTAAAAATTTCGTGTTGAGACCAAAAGCCACCACCACCACCAACCAGAAAATAAGCAACGCCCCATCCTCTAATTGTGTTGGAATAAACGGCACTAGCACCCGGAGCAAATGCAAGATGGGACACACTACACAATGGTTTTTGTTTGTTTAATACAAAGCACCAAGATCTTGAGAGAGCTCTTATAAATTCAATCGAAATTCGCCGTACGTAAAAACATTCTAAAAATTAGTTTGGATTCTCTTCTCGAGAACATTAAAAAAAGGAATTTGTTGAGAATAAAGTGCATATTAGTACCCGAGATTGATCGTCTTATGATGTGGACATGAAGATGGTGATACCGTGTGTACACACAATGAGATTAACTCTGACGTTGTTCTCACCGCTCCAATTTTCTTCTCATTTTTTTTGCTTTTTTAGTTCACTGATAAAAAAATGGAATGAGTTTGGAGAAAAAAGTGCTGATTACAGAACAGTATCAACAGGGATCATTATTTCCAAGTGTGTTGCAAAGAAGCTTAGACTTTGAGAGACGGAAATAGACTACGGAGAACTGGAAAATCATCTTTGGAAGTTTCAAATTTCGAACTTAAAATGAGGTGTGTTCTGTTTTATTCAGCTAGGATAGAAGAGGAAGTTCCAGTCTTAACTGCAAATTGTGAGGAGCTACAGTACCCAATTCACATTTTTTTGCCATTTTCGGGAAAATAGCTACAGTACCGATCAATAAGATGTACAAAAACAAACTTTTTCCATTGATTTTTGGCTCTTTCGACCATTTTAGGGGTCTGGTAAGCTTCCGATCACTTTGAAATTTTTGGTCAAATTTCAGCTTTTTTAATCATTTTCAAAAGTCTGGAGCTCAGCTGTCAAGCTTCAATCACTTTGAAATTTTCCGAGGTTCTAAAAAGCTTTACATTGATAAGATTGCAGTCGCAGAACTTTTTAAAAATATCTAGTTTTTCAACAATTGCCGATTTCTGAAAGGCATACTTTTAGGTTTTGTACTGAAAGCAAAAAAAAGAGAGTCTGTCCGAAATTGAAAAATATCTAGCAAATTAGGATTTTTCGAAAAATTATGTTAATGAAAAATGTTCAAACTAGGTCTGTTTTGAACTCCCTGAAGTTTTCAAAGTGATCGGAAACCTGACAGCCAAGCTCCAGGCATCTGAAAATGGCAAAAACACAGAATCGACTGAAAATCGTGTTTTTCTATATCTTATTGACCAGTACTGTATCTAGTGGGAAACATACAAAACAGAAAAAAAAAACTCCGGAAGCTTTTTTCTTGAAATTTCAAATTCAGGTTCAAAAGTCACATTGAACAACCCATGCAAAAAAAAGCTTTCAAAGTTTAGTAGTCCAACACTTTGCCGTTTTCCACTTGATGACCCAAAGTACCCATACATTCTCACGCCTACAAAGCCCACCAAGCTTTTTCCCGTGCTCAACTCCACAGTCTTTGCTCCACATTTTGAACTTTTGCATCGTCCTCCTCCCAACCACATTACAAGAAACGAAAACATGAAAGCTTTAAAACTTGTGAATGAAACCTGATATATTTGCTTTTGAACGAGCAAAGCAAAATGAGAGAGAAAAGAGCAGAAGCCCCTGAGATCACCGAGGGAGCACTTCCTCAGTCCCAAACTACAACGGTTCTTCTTTTTTCTTCTCATTCTCCATCTCTTCCATTCCTACCACCCCAGCCCCACCTATACTTTTTCTGAGGGCAACAAAAAACAAAAATGGGTGAGCTATTACGTCAATTGGATCATTGACGACGATGATACCGACGCAAATTTTCATCTTTCACCCGAACCCCATTTCTCTATTATCAGTACGTCGTTTTTTTTTATCGACGGCCGAAATCAAATACACCTATAGACACACACACCAAAGAGACACACATACACACAAAATAACTCACTCACCTAAAAAAACGAGGAGAGAGATATTCTTGTCTTCTATAACCCCACTTCCGGTAGGCGAAAGTTTAAGAAGAAGAAGAATGGAGAGATGGATGAAGATATTTTGTGTTGATAAGAAGATAAGAAAGAAAAAAAAACAACTGGAATTTTCTGTGATTGTATACAAGTGATCGAAACGATAGAAGAGGGCGGGCGAATGGAAGATGAAACATGGGATGATAGAGTTCTTTTTCTTGATGGTGTAAAGTGGAAAAATGCGTTCTTATTAGTCATCAATGTCTACAGATTACGGTAGCTCTGAATCCAGGTAACAAACACCGGAAACAAATAGATATGTCGAGGTTCATCATGAAAGATACAGTACCGGTCAATAAGAAATACAAAACCGAAGGATTTCCGGTCATTTTTACCTTTTTCAAGACCTTAGATCTCGTCTGTCAAATTTCCGGTCACTTTGAAAATGTCAGTGGGTCTTAAACAGACCTAGATTGAAAACTTTGCATCCATATGATTTATTGAGAAATCCTAGTTTTTAGGATAATTGCCGATTTCTGAAAGACACTTACTTTTGGCACGTTTATGTACTGTTAGAGTGAAAAAACAGGTGTCTCCCAGAAATTTGCAAATAGCTGGAAAACTAGAAATTTTAAGCAAATTCTGTAAATGCAAAGTTTTCAATCTAGGTCTGTTTTACACTCACCGGAGTTTTCAAAGTGATCCAACATTTGAGACCTGTGTTCGGGACCCCCTGAAAATGGTTTTAAAAAAGCCGAGAATCAACTGAAAAAAATTCGTTTTGGTACATTTTATTGATCGGTACTGTAAATCTTCAGAGCTACCGTAACCTAAGATATCAATAATGACTAATAAGAACACACATTTAGTTAACAACCACCGGAAACAAAAATTGGTGTATCCCAAAAGATACCCTACCACGAGGGGTCTCAATGACCTTATGCCCAAATTAGAAGAACAACAACTTCTAAAAGAGATGTAAAGTTCAGAAAACAGATAAAAAGGCGCGGAGACGCATTGGTAGAGAAGGGCAACGACACGTATCAAAACCCAATGTCTCCACATAGATCAACCATCTACAATGTTTCCCTCTCTCAAATTTGATCTTTCTTTGACCGGTTGAAATTGAACAAATCATAGGTTTTTCGTTTTTCACAAAAGGTAAAATCGATCGACATAATTGAAACGGCGAATATGAGCAGCGGGAAAGGGTATTCGAGTAGTAAAAGAAGGAATTAATATAGGAGGGACTGCCGTAAACACCCCCCACCAGGCTTTTCATGCCAAGAACGATTTGGTGAGGGTGGTGGGAGGGAGGAAAGAGAAGAGCGAATTTAGCTGCATGGTGTTCTCAAAAAGTGAAAGTCAATGAGAGCAGCTGCTCCACATCGAGAGGACTCGTACACACATATTAATTCTGGACCCAAACAGGCGCCACCAGATGAGAGGTGGAAGCAAGGACTACGGTACCAGGGGAGATCGTTTCCACCAGTGGGCCGAATTGAAAAATCACTTAATATGAAAAAAGAACTATCATTCTAACCATAGAACGAACTAAAATAAACACAAAGTTTTAGGGAATGAAAAGATAATCAACGGATAAGCTGTGTGGCTTTAATGATAAGATTTTTGTTTTGGTACACATACACACAACACTGACACTTTCACTTCAAGGTTTTACAAGGTCTTTTCCTCTAATAATAGCCCTGGTCGTCGTCGATTTCGAAACGGGAGAGGTTGACACAAAAAAAATGCGAAAAGAGAAAGGTTAGAACTTTCATGTTGCCAACCAAAACCGCCCTTTCTACGCAACCTACATAAATCCAATAAAACCAAAACTCTGTGGGTGAAAATTCTAAAAAAAAAAGAAGCAGTTTTGCGATGGTCCGAAGTATGTAATTCAATTTTCGAAACGAGATTCGGCAACTTTGTGTGTGCGGTGCCCCGTTCTACACAAGAAAGGATGACGAGAACAGCGAGAGACAGCGAAATCTGGCCTTCAAAACTATTTCCATTCTCAATGACCGAAAATTAAAGAAACAGTATGTTGGGAAAATTAGCTGGAATCTCTATGTGAACTTTGTAGTCAAAGTAACAATAGAAAAGTTGGGGTGGGAAAATGCTTTGCCGGCCTTTTTCCTCTCACTCAGCCCCAAATTTTAATCCATTAGCCAACAATAGTGTCTTCCTTCACGGGACGAGCGGGGGACCGCCGTTGCCGCCGAAAACTCGCTGCAAAAACGACGACAGGAGCCCACCTAATCCTATGGGCACACGAGTTTACTCCGCCGTCGGCTTACTACCGCCCCCACGACAAAAATTTTAATAAGCCCACAAATATTTGTATCTCTATTTTTATATTTTTGCACTCAAATTGTGCTGAATTGCGGTAAAAAAACAAACCGTTCTAGTAAGAAGCATACGGTACCGGTAAATGAGATATATAAAAACGTATATTTCTGTTGATATTTGGATATCTTCAGCTTTTCAAGAGTATGGAGCTCAGCAGTCAAGTTTCCGATCTCTTTGAAACCTTCAGAGGGTGTGAAACAGATCCAGATTGAAAACTTTGAATTCACAAAATGTTTAGCAAATCCCTAGTTTCCAGCTATTTGCCAATTTCTGGAGGACACCTATTTTTCTCACATTTTCAGTTATGAAATTTTTGGATTCTAGGTTTTTTTTTGGAATTTCAGATCATTAGATTTGCGAAATTTCAGGATCTAGAATAATTTGAATTTCAAATTTTCGGTATCTAAAAATTTTTTAAATCCTTAATTTTCAGAATTTCAGAATTGACCTTCCTACATTCAAAATTTGAAAATATCAGAACATCAGAATTTCAAAAAACCCTGAAAAGTTTAGACATCTAAAGTTACAGAATCTGAAATTTCGAAAATCTTGACTTTCAGAATTTTCATCATCAGACACCTATTTTTATCTTATTAGTACGAAATCGGCCCTAAAAAAGATGTCATTTGGAAATCGGCGAATATTTGAAAAACTAGGAATTTTCAAAAAATTCGATAAACACAAAGTTTTCAATTTCGGTCTGTTTCACTTTTCTCAACGTTCTCGACTTCTGCAAGCTTCAGACTTCTGAAAATGGGCAAACTCAACTGAAAAAAAGCTCCAGACCTCTGAAAATAAGCAAAATCAACTGAAAAATACCAAAAATATTGAAAAATGTTGTGAGACCACAAGAAGGGGGTCCCAGGCGCTAAAAATAAATCTTGGGACGATAAATATCGGAAGCTGAGGACAAGCCTCTAAAGAAGACAAAAACCAAAACGATTTTCATGTGAGAAATCGTTTAGTTTTTAAGGAAAAGTGTGAAAAATAATTTTCTTTTTTTAACTCATAGTTACAACAAAAAATATTTGACATTGAAGTTTGTAAAGTCAAGAAACTAGGAATCCATCAAGTCATCCTAATATTTTCGTCTTTGACTACAATTTCCTAGAATCCAATCGCGCGAAAAAAAAAAGAAACTTCAGTTATTGTTTAATTTCAAATACGTCAAATCAAAAGAAAAAAAACTGAGCAAATGATCTTTGTTCGGATGTGTACTCATTGAGCACATCGAGCAATTTTTCTCCTCTTTTCCGTGCTCCTTTGTAAATAATTGGGTTCCGATTTACTCATTTGTCAAGAAAAAAAGCAGTTGGCATAAAAAGGGGAGCGATATAAAGGAAAAATGAAGAAAATGGAGAAAAGATAACTTTGAAAGCCCAGAGGTCAAATATTTTCCTTTTTAGAACTTTCTTTTCAATGATATCACCAGAATAATGACGGTGTCACCTCTTCAGATCAAAATAGAAGGATACTTGCAATCAAAATCGAAACGACTCATAAATCGAAATGAAGTGACGAATTTCGTGATGGAGGAATAGCCATCGGAAAACAGCCGCAGTATCTATCCACCATAATATTCAATTTAATGACACCACAAGAATCGGTAATTGTCGAGTGATTTGAAAAGTGGTTAGCGGAAAAAAGAGTATATGGCGGACAAGGGATGTTTTATTTTATGTCTGTTGAACAATTCACTTTTTCGAAAAAGAAAAAAAATCGCCAGAAAAATTTTAAGAGGAAACACAATATTCCTTTCAATTTTTGAAGAATTCAAGGTCGTACACAGAGAACAGATACAAGTAATTTCTAACGCTCGTTCGCTGAACTGGTTTTGCGATAATTAGACTACTGTATTTCGTTTCAAGAAATACAAGGCAATACGAAAAAATCTAAATTTTTCTTTGACCAAATCGAAGGGAAACAAAAAAGAGGGCATGAAATGAAAAGAAGAAAAAAGAGATACATAAAATGTGGCAGCGAGAGGAAAATAGCACATGAAAGAGATAGACTCAGACGTCACACAGACAAAAGTTGCGTGTACTTAACAAAGTTCTGCCCCTCTGTCTACTGCCGCCCGGTTAGCTCAGTCGGTAGAGCACCAGACTCTTAATCTGGTTGTCGCGGGTTCGAGCCCCGCATTGGGCTGATGTTTTTTTGGTTTTTTTTTTCAAGGAATAATGTGAATTGGAAGAACAAAATCGTTGAGAGCATATAATAAAAAGATTGTGTTATCCTTATTATCATCATCATCATAAATGAAGTGTCTCTTTTCTTTTCTGTATAACAATGCGCTCTCCCAGAGGGAAAATCTGTCCGACCAAACTTGATCAACCATAAAAATTTTTTAATGTCATACAAGTTAATCATAATTTAACAGCTGTCAATCTAAAATTCGGAGACCAAAATTAGTTTTCAAATTACTCTTGCCGCATGCTCACTCTCTAAATTTTTTTGTTTCTCTTTCAATGAGATTCGAGACTTCTCGAACATGGAAAATTGCAGAATTAGTGAATAAAGTAATGACGATTTTTTGACGATTGTCGAAAGGTTCGAAAAAAAAATCGAAACGACAAAATTTTTGAGATACTGAAAAATCTTCTTACAGATTTCGGTGAATTCTATTTTAATATTGCATTTTTTGGAAAAACAATTTTTGACGAATTTGAGTGTATTTTCATAGTATTCTGTTCATTTGAGCAACATTTGAAAAAATTTTAATTACTTTTGAACATCGTTCCAAGAAGATTACCCCACATTCAATGAGGATTTTCAAATGCATACATTTTTTTCCAATTCTCAGAAATTCATTTTTGTTGTTTCTTTTACCGTGAAACCTGTAATAGAAGTGCCCTCTAACTTGTTGCTTTGATTCATTTTAACTCGATTCCCGCTGAAGATATGAGAAAGTTGTCAACTGATAAGTTGTTTATCATATTGATACGAACGTTCTACCAATTAGCATATTTTTGATATCTCTTACAGGTACCAGGATAAATGAGCTCAAACATGGTTTTGTGAGTGCCCTTCTATTACAGGTTTTACGGTATTAACGAATGTAAGTCATCTTCCTTTCTGTTTTGATTTCTTTGTATTCTAGTTTACCGTCTTATATTATTTTCGTATTCCGTGTTTTATTCATCCAAAAAATTCGATCTAGAGATTCCCTCCTTTTGCTTTGATATCTAGTTTCAATCTCCCACCGAGATATTCAGTTTACTGTTGTCTCCTTGGTCAGGCCATGAATTTGTTTTTTTTCTGCATTTATCATGAACCGGATACTGTTTTCATCCCATTCATATTTGCTGAATTCCATCATTCAGAAAAAAAAAAAGATAAAAACATTTTCGGAAAATCGGATAAATAATTTTTTCCCGAAATTTTTTTTCGGAAAATCGGATATCCGAATTTTTTCCCAAATTTTTTTTTCGGAAAATCGGATATCCGAAACTTTTTCCGAAATTTTTTTTCGGAAAAAACGGAAAAATCGGAAAAACATCAAAACAGCCCAAAATTTGTCCGAACGCGATTTTTCTGTTTATTTTATTACAGTTGTCATTTTTTGGACTTTTCCAAACGAGAAAATAACAATGTGAGCTAAATACAGAAATAGAAACCAAAATTTCAAAAATTGTTCGGCTCAATTTTCGAAATTTCCCGTTTTTTTTTCTCAGATTTTCCGAAAACCCTGGCCGGAAAATTTCCCGTCGGGAAAAATTATCCGAAAAAAATTCGGAAAAATTTCCGTCGGGAAAATTTTCCGAAAAAAAAGTCAGAAAAATCGGAAAATTGGATATCCGATATTCCGACTCCGAGCAAGCCTGATCTGAACACATTTCTCTTCTTTAACTTCATTTAATTCTATATAAGATTCCTTCAAGTGTCATCTAGGTTTTCCACCCGTAATGAACCAACTCGAAATTTTTATACAAATCTGAATGAGAGTTTTCATCAATTATTCAAACACCCATAAACTAGCGGAATATGGTACTATAAACACCCAAAAAAACTTAGACTATAATATCATGAGCCTTTTACAGTTTACCTCTTTTCGATATTTTTACAGTAGCCGAGATAAATCAGCTCAACGTTCAAAGTTAGTGAGAAATGTTTTTGGAGCGTTTGAGTTTAAATTTTGAAAAAACTCATTCCGCATACCACGCATGACAATCCCCAACAAGAAATGTAGTTCTTTTAGCTGCTCGCCTTTCCCAGGCTTCCTCGCCCTGCTCCTTCTCGAGCCATGGCGCCGTACTCCTTTTCTCCCCATTTTCTTAGATCTTTTCTTTCATCTTCCCAAAAACTCATTTCAGAATGTCTCTTTTCTGAAAAGTGCATTGGCATGAGCCTGCTTCTCACTTGTGTCTTATACATCCAGTATAGCATGAGCTATTTCTGTCGTTTCAAACCCCTCTTCGAGCGAAAACCAAACGGCTGCGTTTGTACGTAGCTGTGTCTAATCTCCTTTTGCTTCATAGCCGTTTTCTGCACTTTTCCGACATCCACCACAAATTCGACTGCACTTTTAAAGAGTCCTCTTCAGCTAAAAATGTTGAACACGAAAGAAAATATTTCATTTAAAACGGCTGTACATCGGCAGACCACCTTCTGCTAGGCAATAAAATGGGTAACACCACCTTCAAAAAACCATTTCGCGACCACCTAGTGAGTATAACTTCGGTTGCCTGATCCCTTGCCTGCCTTCAATGGTTTTTTGACAGACAACTGTCCTTTTGAAAACCATTGATTTCGGGCGGCGGGTCAAATAATCGGCAAATGTCCCCCTTGCGAACAAAGGGTCATTAAACAGTGCCATATCCATGTGTGCCACAGACACAGACCGTTTTCTGGGGACCGCACATTGAGATGCAAATGTGTGGAAGGTAATTGATGATAGGCATTTGCACACTACAGGACAGTGACAGATTTGCACTTTTAGGATTGCCGAATTCAAACAAGCAGTTCTTCCCATGCTTCTTGTGTTAAATCTTTTACAGAATTTGAATTCCTGTATTGATTAGCTGGAGCATACTGTTCCCAGTGATCTCCTCAAAGTTCTAAAAATCACAAAAATCACACACTTCCAGTTTCAGGATCCCTGTTTTATAATAAAACCAAAAAAATAATCGGAATTTGACCAAGCTTCATTCAAAGTGCATTCTCATTCCGACTATCCTCGGAACCATTGAGTGTTTGATCTTTGCAGTATCGAATAATTCAATGACGAACGGGGAAGTGAAATAGCAATAAAAATGTTAATACTTGAGAAACACCGGGACAACTGAAAATTAGAGTTAATTGCTTTTTTTCGATTAATATGCACTAGGAAAATTCGAGGAAATGGGGTATGAATAACCCAGAGCTGGCTTAAACGCTACCCCAAGATGACAATTTAATTGAAAACGTCAATTACCCATTTTTTAAAGCTTACTTCTGAAGTGTAACATGAAATTTCAAATCAAATTGTCGGCAAGACAAAGAAGGATTTTTTCTGAAAATTTTTCAAATTCCTTTTTGTTCGGCCCAGTCCTGTGACGGACCATACAAATCAGATAGTGGTTCCTTATTTTTACGATCTGCAACTAAAAAGTCTCCCGTTCACACAACAGATTTAAAAATCCTTATAAGCTTTGAATTTCTCATGGCTGTCCCTCTTCTCCCACTGCAGAACTCGCATTTTCTTCGGTTTCAGTTGCACGAATCTGATTCAAATCGTTTCTGGCTATCGCACGTAGTTTTTGAAATTGAAACCTTCTAAATAGTTAGCTCAAATCTGCCAAACCCTTATTTCTGTACCACAATTTTTTAACTGACGCCAGTTGGATCCTTTTCGTTTCCATTCAAGGTTTTCTGTACTGGTGGTCTTCGTATCGTGTGAGAGTGCAGAATGACATTTCTATTGGTGAAAAGTGAAAAATTGCTGATTTAAAAGTGCATTCGAAGAGAAAAAATAGTTGGCAGAACTAAGAGAGAGATGTAAGAACTTGTTGGAGCGCCGACGGTTGGAGAAGCGTCTGAAGGTCAAAATGAATGAGTCGGAAAAACAGTCAGATAGGTTGAGAACAGGTTGGGAGGTACACAAAATGACGGCTTTTAGGATGGATTTGGCATTTCTTCAAATTGCAAAATTCCAACTGTTCAAGTTTTATTTCTATAAAGGCGTTAATGAGAGCAGATCTGTAAGATCATTATTGAATTTTTTAGTCATTTTGTCAATAGCAAAAAATTCGCACTGATAAAAAAGTTGAATGATGAGTAACACAACTCAAACAAGGTCTTACTGTCATGAAGGCATGTAGGGAGAGACAGTAATCTTGTTAATTAATTTTTAAATGTTGCTTCAAGACTAATACCTTGAGTTGAAAAGTTTCCTCCGATTCATATCGGAAATGCTTTATGATTCATATGAAACGATTGAACTCAGACACGAGATAAGAGGGACTGTGCATTTCGAGTCAGACTTTTTCAAGCTTGCAAACTTCACCTATCACATAATTTTCCTGTAAACCGTAAACACTCAAATAGATTGCACACGAACCGTCAACATTGACCCAATTCATCACAGTTTCTGTAAAAGTCCGGTGACGATAAAGCTGCAAATTTTTGAAGCGAGGTTCATCGCCGCCGGACGAGAACAATCACAAAACGTCCAGAAAATAAGAGTTCGAGCATCTCATCAGAAGAAAAAGGAAACACTTGTTTTTATCGCTTTTTAACACTCTTCAAAACCATACCAAACTCATATTTTTTCCGTTCTAAGCCACTATCAAAATAGAACTTCTATCAAAGTGCATTAATAATTGTAGAAAGGGAACAAACATTTGAGTTTCAGTATTCCTAACTACAAGAGATTTTGATATTGTTCAAGAGCCTCAGACCATGTACTTCACGATAATTCGTATCTTTTCCGCTCTGAGATTAATTGAGATTGTAAAATGTATAATCTGTGCATATATGATTACACGGTGCACTTTAACGGCAGAAGTCAGAAACAACAATGCACTTATTGTTCGAGAAAGATCACGCAGAAAGAAACAGAACGTTTTGAGTTCGAAAAATGAAAATCTTCATCATTACTCTCCAAGTCACAAAAAATACATGCACAAAAAATGTTTTGTCAACTTTGTTACCAAATATTTTTCATTCCAGAAAGCAGCTAAAGAATAAATGTTTCCTCCATTCCACGTGCTAAATTTTTTCACAATTTTCATCATTCGAAAAAAATCCGAAGAACATGCCGAACGTCAATTTCATGTCAATGCCACTTTGTGTCCTCTACGGTATAGTACATTTCTTTCCACATCAAATGAAGGACGGTGTGCGTTTTTTGTGTCTTCGACTATGGGGGACAATTTAAAAATGGTCGCCGGGTGGGTAAAAAAAAAGCTCTTTGTCCGTTGTAACGCTTCACAATCAACAAAAAAAAAAGAGTACAATATTGATGGAGACGAAAAATATTGAATGATGTGAATAATATTGTGCAAGGTTGAAAAAAGTTTGAAATTGAAAATGCTCAGAATGCATGGTGTTGATGAACTACATAGGGTTAATACAATTCCTAGAGAAAGAATAAAAATTTCATTACTCAATCCATATAAACGATTTAAAGAGAATGTTGTTTTAAAACCTGTAAATTCCTAAATTTGAATTCTAATAGTTCCTATAGTTACTTCCACAAATGGTATTTCAACGTCTCATCCGGTTTTTGCTCTTCGTCAAGTTTCATCATCCAACTTTGCGATCACTCTACCCAAAGAACATGCCGTTTTCAAACTGTCTGTTCATTGCCACTCAAACAAAAGGAAGAAACTGATAAGAAATATTAATAACGCCCAGTGTGTCGGACAGGAGAAAGATCGTTTCTGGCTTCTCGTCGAAATGAGATAAGACCATGAAAATCGTTGGTTTCGTTGAAAGTGTATAGTGAAAAACGCATTTGAATCTGATTAAAGTCAGGATTGCGTGTCATTAATACAATGCACTTTTTGAGTGCATGAGTCAAAATTTCTGAAATCGGAACTTTGATGATAGCGAACTTTGCCCGGGGTTCACTCACAACTCATTCTAAATTGTATTCATTATTTGAAACCTTAATTTATCTCAACAATTCATGAATCCAGATTTTGATGAAAGCCGAGTTACATCATTCGAAGTACCAAAACAAAATTCGCCTTTCAGTGAAAAATAGCGATTTTCGAAGACGATTTTCTTGTCTTCTAGGGTTTTCAGAACGTCAAATGAGTTTTGATACACTTTGAGATAAGCAAAAATTCCTATTTAAGACAATTTCAAAACATTTTTCCCCGGATTTTTTTCCAAAATCTAGGTATACAAGATGTTGAGATTCCCTTGTAATACCAACAAAAAAAATCAATCGCCCCGCAGTTAAATCGTCAGGGGCAAAAGATGTTTGGACTTTAGTCTCACTCTCTCGCCGCCGCGCAATTTTCTTCTCTGGGTTTCATGCTTCTTTGCAGGCACTCGTACACGAAAAGTCTAGACGGAGAGAATTCCACTGCGGCATATCTACACTGCCGTCATCAACCTCTCAGGGTGGGGATCGCGGCGGGAAATTCAAATGCGAATAAAATTAGAGTGCATTATGTGAGACGTTTGCGTTCAGGTGCATTTTACACCAGTACGTAGATTTTTCATTTGACAAATGTCCCATCATTTCCTCAGTCTCAGTCGGAGCATCAAACTGTGCAAGACTCCTTCAAATATTTTCACTCATTGTTCGAAGAGCTTCAAGGGTCCAGCTGTGTTCGATGAATACTCATTCAGCAGCAATCCCAGTGTTCTTAAAATTGTTCTTATCAACTGACTCATTTTTTTTTCATCTTTAAAGCAATAGACTTTGATAAAAGTCGTAAAAAGTATCACTAATCCTCTTGTTCCCATTTGTTCTAAAAACTTCTGTTTCTATTCTTTCATTGCTCACGTATCAATTTCCATGCTCATTAGCTCTTAGTATCACCACTTGGCTTATTCTCTCTTTCGAAAGGCATTCACACTCGCACAGAACTCCGCCTATTCCTTTCACTCTTTCCGTCTCCCTCCCTCTCGTGCCCCCAGAAAATCCATGTGGGCGTGGTCGTCCAGGCTCCGCCCCCTTTACCAACAACGACCGGGAAGCAGTTGGCATTCATAGCTTCCGATGGCATCTGCGTGGCTCTCTATATTGCTCGCCTTATGGCTGATCGGTTTTGGTTGTTCTTTCAGAATAACCGACCGAGAGCACTTTGAGTTGTCACCAGATGCCCCAGCTTCTTATGAATACCCATTGGAGACTATCTATGCTCTCTTCGGAAGCGGAGAGCCAACTGTGTGCATGAATCTAACTGTTGAGAGATCAACCGAGGTTAGAATTGGAGGATGCGGAAAATATGTCTCTCTTGGATTTCTTGATACAATGATTGTTCCTTTAAATCGTTCTATTATCCAACAATCCCTAGAGTATGGAAAAGACGACTATTGTAATGCCACGCAGTGAGTTTCCGGTGACATGGTTCAGTTTATTATTTCTCTTTTTCCAGTTTGCAAATCAAGCTCCTTGGCGGTGAAGAGACGTTTAAAGGATCCATGACATTGTTCCAATGCACATGCACAATCACTCAGTTCCCGCTCCCACATCAAGGATTCTTTTTCCGGCTGGATTCATACTGCAAACCAACAACCAAAACATGGAATGATCGTAGAACGTCGATTCGGTTTAGACATGAGTCAGGAAAAATTGAGAGGCATGCGATTTCAATGGATCACACTATTCATGCAGGTTAGTTGTGTCTATAATAAATACTGTAAACATTTCATATCTTCGTTCCTGTAGAATATATAAAAAAGTTGTCAAATGACAAAATATTTTTAATATGACTATTTGTTGATATCTTTTACAGGAACCGAGATATATGGACTCAAAGTTAACAACTTTAGTGGTAATTTATTTGAGTTTTTACGGAAGTTTAGAATAAGAAAACTAATGAACATAAGCTCAGTTACAAAATAAGTTTTTCGAATTTTAATTCAAGGAAAATGCTCTATGAAGTTTCAAATTAAGATATCAAGGTTCACATTGATCCGTAAATGATGTCTAGACAAGAACTTGCATTTTCCATATGAACAAGTAATCAGAAGAGCACTTGCTTTTTGATACATAATCTATCTGTAGTTAAGCAAATGTTCATCTAATCCTGGAGTTTCGCAAAACGTCTATACGAAAACGTTAACTTTAAAATGTATTTTGTTCCTCTCAAGATTAGACCTCTTATTAGACATGCGAATAATCACCATTCTAATCAGAAGTGCATTTTTTGTTGACGCTCAAAAGAATCAGTTTTCACGGTTTTAAAAAACCTATTACAAGAACCTAAACAAACTTAAACAACTCTTTTTTTTATTGATTTTCCAATTCAAATGACTCTGAAACATTTATATTTCAGCCGTTGTCGACTTCCGCCAGACAATGTGCTTCAAATACAGTGGAGACAGTTTGCTGAGGATGACTCTTTCCAAGAGCCAAGTCAATCAAAACATCACTGTCGTCTTGAACAGCGATCTCGTGTACAGTTTCTCCAATTACGAGAAGGCTTTGCTCGCCAAGATGCTTCACGCCCCAGTGAAAAATGGAAAGGATCAGTGGAACATTGAGATTGAAACCTATGGGATGGAACCAACCATTGGACTTCTGAATATCTACGGATGCCAGAGATACTTGGAAAAGGGAGAAATCGACGATGCCAACAAACCATTCAAACGGCTTCTTCCGAACAGTGGAACCACCCTTGAAGGAATCAACTTTTATTTTGATTTGAAAAATGATTCTGCTGTGCTTTTCTCGGCTGATCTCAAGGAATACATTGACCAGGCTACTGTTGGTAAGAATATTCAAGTGTTCTTTCAGAGCTATAATTCACAAATTTTCAGTTAAACATCAAGGAGTTGAGTTAGCTGTCAACATTACTACCACAGGACTAGTGACTCTTCTGTTGACACGATGCAAGACCCCGGAGAGAGGAGGAATCGTGATTGCCAAAAACTCGACTTCCAGTTACTTCTCCGTGAACCATACTGATCTCTTGGAATACATGTCCTTATCAATGAGACGACTATGTGACACCTCTGATGAAGATGATGCTTTGTACTTGCACGTCATCACTGACGAAGAAGCAGCCGTTGGGAAAGTGTGCTTCAGTTTAATTGAAACTGATGAGGACAGAGATCCAAGAACGGAGTCGAGTTTTCCAAGAGTGTCTTTTGCGATGGCTAACGATAGCTTGATCACGAAGCAAATGAATCTTGGTGCAATGTTTGATGAAGGTAAGAGACAGATAAATATAACATGGAAAACTTTTTAATAAGACATTTTCAGCTGCTCAATTGAATCGAAAAATTGTGATTTCACTTCGCAGCAACCGCCCCATCGCCGTCTTGATCAGCAAGTGTAGACACTCCAGAAGGGAAATTATCGCTGGAAACGTGAAACCTGGAGAGACGGCATTGCATCTGATGACTATGAAGAGAATCACCAGACTCTTATCATCGGAAAAGTGCAGCGAGATGGAAGACATCTCACAGGAGGAAGCTTACATCCACTTTGAAACACACAACGGAGCCACCGCTGGAACATTCGGATTAGTATTGTCGGAGCAAAGCTATGAAACCCACCCTAATAATATTCCATTCGAGAAGTTGGCTCCAGAGCACATTGCTTCTACCCCATACCGTCCATTCGAGATTGTTCCGAAGGATCCAATGGGAATTCAGCCACTCGAGGTCGACATCAATGTCCTTCTTCACGAAGCCTTCTATAACATCTACAAGACCCTTGACATCGAATTCAACCGTAATGAGACCACAACCATCACTTTCTCCAAGTGCCAACATCACAAATATCGTGGTGTATCATTCAATGTCACTGGAGGAAAGAAGACTCTTACCTACCGAGAGCTCACCAATTTGTATCGTCTGACCAAGTCTGAGCAATGCACCAACTCCGCTAAATATGGACTTTATGTTCATATTTCGGACCCGACACTGGATGACGTTATCACTCTGAGGATCAACAACTTCCGTGAAGCTGTTCCAAATAATGGAGGTACCTACTCGGCAAATGGTGAGATAGAATAAGAAAAAAATATTTGAAAATATGACTTTTAGAAAAATCCCCATACACCGTTGCCATCCCACTTGGGACCATGGACCATGGAATTGGAGTTCGTCTCACCAACGCTCACACCTCCAAAGTCAGCCTTCTCCTCTCCATGTGCCCATCCATCAAATCTGCTGAAACGAGCATCTTTGAAGCTCCGATGACTACCGGCTATCTCAAGCTTGACGTAGGACTTCTTGAAGAATTGAGAGTCAAAGCTGAAAACTGTACCACTCCAATCGACTCACTTTACTTCACTATCCGCTCCAAGAACGCCAAGGGACGCATCACTGTAGATATCATCAAGAACGAGGACTGTGGAGAGTATGGCTGCGCCCGAGGTGCCATCAAGTTCTTCAACTCCACCGCCGGCATGATAATTGCCCAGTAATTGTGAGTTTGGCAGACTACATGTCTATTGAACCGGGGGTAATCTGTCTGGGAGGTAATACACCATACCAATTAGCGCTAGTCAAGGTTAATTGTATAGGTGAAGGCAGACAAAAAAAGAAGGATAAAGAACGCAAGCCGATCGGTTTTTTGCTTGACCTGTCACAGCATGATTTTTCTTTTTAGACAGGCTAGTTTTTTGAAAAATCACGGGACTAGCCAATGACTCCAGTATAAAATTTTGGTTCTAAAACCAATATCTGGTCCTTTAAAAAATTCTGGTTTTTACAAAGTTCTGGCTCTGACGAGATTCCGGTCTTTAAAAAATGTGTGTCCTAGAAAAAATTCTGGTCCTTAGAGAGTTTTCCTGTATATATTTTCAGTGGAAAATCAGTGTCAGTTTAACCCATTGTCCGTGCTGCATTTTTTGAGGACCAGAATTTCTTTTAAGGATCAGAATTTTTTCAAGGACCGGAATTTCATACAAGAGCCTAACCAATCAAGTCAAATTAACCAAAATTTGGTTTTCAGAATCTTCTAATCTTCTTCAACATCTTATCCTCTTCTATGTGGCCGGCAATGTGTGCAATATATGCTTTTGTATTTTTCTCTTCTCCCTTCCTTTTTTTTATCATTTTCTTTCTTTCGTTTCTTCCCCCTTACCACTTTTCTTTTGGATTAATTTCCAAAGAACCTTCATTTCCCCCAACAAGATCTAAACCAAAAAATTAAGAATCTCATTTTCCTCCCTTTCTCATGTTCATAGTTCCCGCACTCCTCTTTCGAGTCACCCAGTAAGTACAATTTGTGCTTTTCTTCCCTTTCTTGAATCTCTGTCCCTTTAAATTATTTTCTCTTTCTCTGAAACTTTGGTAAACGCGTCCCCGTTGAAACTTTCGTAAATATGATGTGTAACCTTTCTCTCTTTCATCGTCCCAAAATCATTTCATGATTTCCCTTTTTTTAGATCCACTTTATATTATGTTGCTCTCTCGTTTCATGTATTCAGATCTCTACCTCTCCTGAGAAATCACCTGTTCATTATGTGAATCGAGCTTGCAGCGTTCAATAAAGTCGATAGATAAAAACGTCAGCTTTGGCGCAACAAGAGATTTATTCATACTTCTGTAAAACCAACTCACATCAGTTCAAAACAATTGTTAGGTTGATAGTACATGAAATAGAACAATCGAAATGAGAAGAAGTCCAAGGATCATGAAGGCAGGCAGAATGGCAAAAGCGAAGGAAGCGGGAAAAGAGATGATTTACAATAAATAGATTGATGGGAGTTTTCAAACTTTTTTGTGGAAATCTTGAATGATCAAATGAAAAAAAAAAAGCATCAGCAATAATCAGAAGACAGAGGGACATCAGAAAAAAATTTCCGGATTTCAGAAAATACAAAATAAGAATTAAAGTTGATTGGGGGAAAAGCTGGGACAGGAACCGGAAAAGGGCAACAATCAGTATGGCCAGAATTTTGATTTTATCTCATTTTCGGGAAAGTTACAACTAATGACAGCAAATTTTAAAGCTCAAATAGAAGGCCATTCTATACGTGAACTTCAAACTCAAATATCTCGGTTCCTTAAAAAAACATCAAGAATTCGACAGCTGCTAAAATGATGATCATTTCACGGAGCACGTTTTATCAGTTGACAATTTTTGGCATCTCTTGAAAGAACCGAGACAAGTGAGTTTGAAGTGCACGGATAGGCTGACCTTCTATTAGAGCATTAACGGTAAGAGACAAGTTTGGAAAATTCAAGGAAAAATGGGCAGGGCAAACGTATGATAAAACTTAAAGTCAAGAACTGCATCATTCTGATTTTCATCAAAATGATGGATTCCTATCCTCAAAATTCTATGATTAGTTTGCGTTTATGTACATTCAATGTTCGGAAAATGAAGCAAAGCAGGAGAAAGAAGCAAAATGAATTCCTTGGACAAAAAAGGCATTTGAAAATTAACAAAGATCTTCCTGGCGCACCAGGGACTGGGGGAACCGGACCCCTTTGAACTTCGCCGACATTTCGGAGACTAATTCCGGGTCAGTGAGAGCTCCAGCTAGAGTTTGGGTCGAGCTGTCTTGAAATTGGCGAGCGGAGATCTTGCGACGAATTGAGGACCAGACACGGGAATTCATTGGGACGGTGGATCGGTGATGTGGAAGGTAAATACGGGATTCGACGTTCTAAAAATTAGAATTTAAATAGTATTCAGTTGTTTCTGAGAGCTGAGAAACCCACCTCAACAAGCAGAAGACAGAATATAATCTTGATGGTGAAGAGCGTAAAGCCAAGTTGAACGACAAGTGGGAAAATACGGCTGATGAAAAGAACTAGAAGTCTGAAGCATGTCCACAAAACTGTTCCGGTGGTAATATCTTCATCTGGAAAATAACTACATTGAGGCGCTGAAAATTCGAATTTGAAGGTTTACCAAAAATCATCAAAGCCACGCGATATTGCAAATTGAGAAATGGGACCAAGTAGTGAGAGAATCCGTACATTAACACCACAGACTGGAAGAAAAGGAGTGGAGCCATTGCCACCGCGCGTTTGTACAGAAGAGCGTATGTGGCGATTGTCAAAGAAGCTCCTAAAGCCATTTCGGTGAGGACGATCGTGGAGCAAATTTGGACTCCAGTCTAAAAGAGAAGTTATAGCTTTAAAACTGATTTGAAGCCAAAATACCATTTGAATCTTGAAAGAATCTCCTTCAATGAAGAAGACAAGCGAATACATTATTGTTGCATAGACAAACATGAGGAGCTTCATACACATTTTCTCTTTGACCAGATAGTTTGTGAAATCTCTAAGGAAATTTGTCTGTAAATTCAAATTTTGGAAATAGGAATGATGAAAACACAAACTCACTGCATACTCATGGTATTCAGCAGCACGATTCACTTTTCGAATCGTCGGGCATGGCGTCGGAACACGCTCCACCGGCATCTCCTTCTCTTGCTGAAAATTGTTTCATGAAATATGTGTACTTATAGAGGAATAATCATGAAAGTGCATTTGGAATGCTGTGATGTGTATTCACTGAGAACAGCTTCTTTCAGAGGGAGGAATATAAAATTCAAGTCATAAGAAAACGCCTGCTATGAGTTTGCAACATCTTTGCATTTTCTAACATTATTAATTTTGAAAAAGGAGTCATCAGTTTGTTCAACTGATAAAATATTTCGGATATTGTAATAAATATTTTGTCAGTTGATACATTATTGATAACTTGCATAGGAGCCAAGAGAAATTAGCTCAAACTTGACGGTGTAATGGTCTTTCTAGTACAGGTTCTAAAGTATTCTTTTTAGAAATCCGCCCGGAAAAAATAGAGCAAATTTCCGAAATTCGTCTCGCTCCAATTCTTGAAGGGATATTAGCAGCATGAGAAGTTGGGAGGAGTCTCGTTTTTTTGGGGAATTGCATGGAAGCTGTACCGCCATTAAACCACCGTATCCCATGATGAGAAAAAAGCCGCCATAAAAGCGTGGGCACTCAGAATGAATGAGTTCGAAAATGGATAGATAAAAGAGTTAGTTGTCCAAATGCCTTAGTTTAAAGTTTAAGGAAAATTGACTTCAATTTCGGAAGACTATCAATGTGCTAACAGTTTCCATTGAATCGGGTTTCGGAGATTACTGTAATCCAGAATTCTCTTAAAAACTCGGAGATGTCCGGATTCCAGATTCCGGATTCCGTGCTTTTTTTCATTCCGGATTCCGTAAAAAAGATTTTTGTCCGGATTCCGGAAAATATTTACTAGAAAAGTTTTTATTCAGGATGTTTTAGAAAATGTATCAATCTGCATGAATTCTTTGCCGTTTTTGAAAACTTCAGCGATTTAAAATGCAAAAATACAATAACATGTGTTTTTTTTGCATTTCTTATGTCCATCGGGGACCTTGAAATTCCGGTTTCCGGATTCGGGATTTTTTTATTCCGGATTCCGAGAAATTCTCATTTGTTCGGATTCGGGATTTTTTTATTCCGGATTCCGAGAAATTTTCATTTGTTCGGATTCCGGATTCCGGGAAAATTTATTTTATTCCGAATTTCGGATTCCGTTTCTCGGTAAAGTCATTCTGGACATCTCTTTAACCCGGCCCATTCGCAAAATTGGGTTGGTCTGTTCCTGATGAAAATGCAAAAACTTTCCCTCCTCCAAAAATTTAGAAACTCAAAAAAAAGCACAAAAATTTGTTTCGAGGAGTGATGTGTTGGACTCACTGAGCCTTAATGTACATCTCACGTTTGATGCACCTTGACATGTTGCTAGTAGTAACAAGTCACGAAAACTCAAACTTTTTGAATTTCGAAGCTACTATACAAAACGTAAAACTACAAAACACATAATTTTCACACGTTAAAATAAGAAAAAATAAGCTCCAAACTGAAAAAAAAAACCAAAATCAAACAGCTATTTATATTTGCTACAACTTACTGGAGAAGAGCAGGGGAACATCCTCTCAGCACCAAATAGACCTGAACGAAGAGTAATAACAAACGGAAGTCAGAGGGGAATTTTCCCCCGGTTTTTATTTTTGCGAGCAAAAAAGAAAGAAAAATAATATAAAGATATGTTTGGCTCTAAGCTAGATTTTGATTTTCAATCTTCTTAAGGTCAAAAAGCACTAATCCATTTCAAGATTTGGGGAAATTGAAAATTCCGTAAAGAACACAAATCCTACATGTCTAATTCCTGAATAATTGAAAAACGGAAAATGGCGAGGCGTCATTTAAAAAATTGTCTGGAATATAATTAGTGAAACGTCTATACAGTATCACGGAATTTTGAATTTTTAAATATTATTCATTTTGATTATGCGTGGTTGGCGAAACTGTAACCGTCTCGAATTTAGAACGAATTCCTTTGGGAGAGTTTCTTCCGGAGAATTGAAGTGAAACAAGACTAAAATTTAATAGATTTAACAAATGATCACTTGAACCAGTGTCCCCATTTTCAAAAAATGTTGACTGTGAATTGACAGAAAATTGTGTCTCCCAGGAAATAGATACAGTAACTCAACCCTTCGGAACCCAGATTTTGATGATAATTTGTGTATAGAAAAGGTTGAGCCTATCTAAGTACGTCTGAAAATTTCGGAATCCGCTGGCCAGTTCCAGCCGTGCTACTTCAATCTAAATACCGAAAATCGCGTTTTCAGTGGAAAAGCAGCAGTTTTCTTACTCTGCTATCTCCAGAATTGAATGAAATCTATATTTCAGACGTTTTCTTACCAATTGTTTTTGAAAAATGTCTTAAAAATAAGATTCCCTCTATTGCTGAATATAACACACTGAATTTGTATGTTTTGAATCGTCCCATAAGTTGCAAATCTTCGAAAATCGGCCAAGTTTTTGTGCCCTTGGTCAGATTTTGATATCAAGCTTCTTAAATTCATTTTTTAAAAATAATTTTGGATGCTGATGAATCTTTTCCCGAATTCTCAAGAAAAAAACTCGTGGATGAGGTACCCTGAAACGCAGTAATGCCGTACCCTGAAACACTGAAGCCCTTACATTTACAGCTATAGTATCTTACAGTTTAAAGCAGTTTCTTGTGGGTGGCATCTTAATTATGTAACGCTCTGTGTCTCTAAAAAAACCCTGCCCCACTCACCGAGGTCCAAAGAAGTCTCGACGAAATTGATGTTGCTTTCTGTTGACGAGGATGGATGAGTTGTCAAATTTGAAATCTGCAGTACCCTGAAATAAAAGGAGATGTGTGAAAAAGCACATACAATCCAAGGAAATGAGTGTGGAATGGATGAAAAATGAGGACTACATGACCCTATTGGGTAAGGAGAAGCGGACGGAGATTGACTATTTTTTGCATACGAATCGAGAGTGAGGGAGTAACTAGAAATGAAAAATTAGGAAATAGAAAAAGGCCATGCATTATCTTTAAGGAATTCTATGAATCCTTTTTTTCAATCTAGAAATGTTTCAGCGAAGAAAGCAATTCTGAAAATTCGACATCGAAACTAACTCGGTTCGGCTTCGAATCTCGAAGAATGACGAGCTGCTGCTCAAAAAGTGCTCCAAAACGGCAAAAAAATGGGCGTGGCTTTGTCCGTTGGGTTCCAACTGGAGATGTGGGAGTCGGACCGCCCAAGGAATACGGTAGCACAAAAAAACAGCAGCACTCAGAAAAGATGGAAAATAAAAAAGATTTTAATTTCTCAAAATGTGAAAATTGCTTTCTGGAAAGCGTGGGATGTCATTAAACTACCATACCCCTCCAAAGACGTCATACAAAATGGCAAATGAGCTTTTTAGAGGAATGAGTAGTACAAAACTTTTATGTTCTGTTAGAGGGGCGGAGATTTGCCTGCTTGTCCCCAAGAGCAAGATGGGCGCGTCTTGGTGCCAGGAGGCAATGAACATCTGCAACGAACAAATCGGGTCATGCGAGAAGAGAGAAGCAGCACCAGTAACAGGTGTCTGTTTGAAGTGCGTCGGATATACAAAGAGGGTTTCAGATGTACCAGCATCTTTCAGGTCACATCTGTTACCAAAAAAATGTACTTTTCACAAGATCGATACGATTTTTCATTGACTACGATCCGTCGTGAGCGGGAAGAATAATGGTTATTAGTATCTTTTCCAAATGATTATTTTAAAGTTTGCTTTTTTTAAGTGTCCTGTCCAAATCCTGGGACTGTTGTTTTTTGCACCAGAGAGCCTTCCAAACTCTAAGAAACACATGTTTTAGATAAAATTTATGTTTTTCGGTATCAAGCAATACACACTCAAAAAAACGATGAATAAGAAGCTGGAAACATTAAGTATCACAGAACTTGAAGAGGATGATATAGGATCACACTAAAGCTGAAAAGAATGATCTCAAAAATCTTATTTCAATCACCTTGAAATAAGCCTGCTTTATAGCCGATCACTAAGATCTTTGAGAAAAAGTGCCGAATGATGAATTGCCTATACAAGGTGGTTTAGAGGGCAGCCTTTTTCTTAACATTTTAAAGTGCTCCAACGAGTTGAAAAAGTGTTGGGAAGCTTACGCCGTCGAGAATATTCGGTTTTGGGCGCGCTCTACGAAAATACGACAGAACTTCTCGATTTGTCTATAAATTTCAGGTTATACTAAGAAACTCGATCTTCATTTTTGTAGTTGACAACTTTTTGTACGAATTCAAATAACATAATAACCTGAGTTCCTCTCATTGAAACCTGCGAAAACTTTCAACTTCGACTTCAATTATCTCGATTCCTGTGAAATATGTTTAAAACTTACCAAGTTGTCGAGTATTAGTGATAAATTGATAAATAATTGACAAATTGTTGACATTTTCCCCAGGAATCGAGATAATAGAGCTCAAAGTTGACGGTTTGAGTGAGATTTTATTAGAAAAAATACTGTGAGCTGCGAAAATAAGAAAATTTTGTTAAAATATCAGAAATATGAGCAAAAATCAGCCGGTAAGTTGATTGCAGAAGCATGCCTTTAAAAGGATAAGACATGATCACACTAACAGGAAAAAAAATGATATTCCAATTCTTCAGGAAATGATCCCAGTGGGAAACAGAAAATGAAGAAATACGGAATAATGAATTCAAAGTTTAACGTACCCACCTTTTTCCTGTTCGTGTGTCCAGAGTTTAAAAAAAGCTGGAAAGATTATGCTGCGTCGACAATATTTCATTCCGCGCACGCTTCACTGGCTTAGAAGCAAAAGACAAACCCAAAATATGATGTTCTAAAAAAATATGAGGGTCGGAGATTACTGTATGTCACGTGAGCTCCGGTTCAACAGCTACAATTCAGAAAAAAAAGGGAAGAATATAATCAGAATCAGACGAAAATACAAAAGAATTTCTGATACCAATGTCTGAGGAGAACACTCGACTTTGATATACCGTAGGAAAAAAAATATTTCGAACCTCAAATTATCGACCTTTAAGTACCTTGTTATCTAAAATTGCAGCTCATATACACACCGCACAAAAAAAATGGGTCCGAGCATAATGCGATCGTAAAACATTTAGTCTTTCCCCGCCCTTTAGCTGGTTTCTATTCCTCTTGTCGGCTCACATTTATCTCAGTCAAGGGAAAAGAAAAAAAACACATGCATCTTTTGGATTTACGATTCATTCATTCACTAATTTTTCACAATTGTTCTCTTGGCACGAATACAAATAAAGTACGAGAAAAAAGTAGGAAAAGAAGAAGAAAAAAGGTGCATAGTGATTAAGATGAGAAATACTAATATAGCAGTTTTGCAGAGCAGTATATATTTAGAATGGGGAAGATAAAAAATCATAAGGTGTGGAGAAAAAAAATTATATATAAGAAGGGGCTTAAAGGGGAGAAGGACGAGCACAGCACTGGGAGAAAAAGGAGCATTGAAATGGAAGGGCTTGGAATTTGAAAGGGTATGACAATAGATTTTTTTGGACTAGGACAAGGAAACGGTACTAGCATTGAGGAAAAGCAGGAGACTCGAGAGTTGTAAACAATAAATTATACCAGGCAATGTTTTAGGCAGAAGATTTACGGAACATGAAAAACATGAAAATGGACTGAACGACTGATGTGACTACAAAAACGAAGAGAAGTGTGGATTGGATGGCGTTGATGGTACGAGCGGATTGTCGTTCGTTGGCTGCCTCCATTCGACGGATGGCCAGGTCGAATTTGTGTTCCATCTCCTATAAAAAAGGTATTATTAATACAATTTCAACAATTTCTTCTAGAATTTTTAGTTGTTTCAATGTAAACATGTCTAGAATATTTCAACAAGAAAACATCACATTTTGAAGGCATTTCCAAAGGGCTCTTCTAATACAGGTTTCCGAGATTCTGAGATTTTGAGATTTTGAGATTTTGAGATTTTGAGATTTTGAGATTTTGAGATTCTGAGATTCTGAGATTCTGAGATTCTCTGGTTCAGAGATTCTGAGATTCTCAGGTACTCAGATTCTGAGTACCTGAGTTTCTGAGATTCTGAGATTCTGAGATTCTGAGATTCTGAGATTCTGAGATTCTGAGATTCTGAGATTCTGAGATTCTGAGATTCTGAGATTCTGAGATTCTGAGATTCTGAGATTCTGAGATTCTGAGATTCTGAAGTTCTGGGTTTCTGAGATTCTGAGATTTCGAGATTCTGAAGTTCTGGGATTCTAAGATTCTGAGATTCTGAGATTCGGAGATTCTGAGATTCTGAGATTCTGAGATTCTGAGATTCTGAGATTCTGAGATTCTGAGATTCTGACAATGAAATTCTGAGATTCTGAGATTCTGAGATTCTGAAATTCTGGGATTCTGAGATTCTGAGATTCTGAGATTCTGAGATTCTGAGATTCTGAGATTCTGAGATTCTGAGATTCTGAGATTCTGAAGTTCTGGGTTTCTGAGATTCTGAGATTTCGAGATTCTGAAGTTCTGGGATTCTAAGATTCTGAGATTCTGAGATTCGGAGATTCTGAGATTCTGAGATTCTGAGATTCTGAGATTCTGAGATTCTGAGATTCTGAGATTCTGACAATGAAATTCTGAAATTCTGAGATTCTGAGATTCTGAGATTCTGAGATTCTGAAATTCTGGGATTTTGAGATTCCAAAAATTTTTCTTCAAAAAATTAGGTAGATTCTGATTAAAAATTCATGAAAATTAGAGCAAAAAGGTTTTTCATCAAGTGTCTAAAATAGTGGAATTTCAAGTACATTTTCCACTGAAAACGTCAGGAAAGTTTTTCAAAAAAAAAATCTTCTATGAAATACTGGGAATCTTCTATATTTCCCAACTATAATCACCACCAAAATGCGCCGTGGGGCCATTCTAATACAGCTTTTTTTGAACTTCAACTCACCTTGATTCTCTCGTCCGGTACCGGAGTTTGAATTGGTTTAGACGTTGTTGGGACCACAACCTTCTTCTTGATTTTTGGCGCAACAATCTCTTCATCACTCTCACTGGCCTCGGATGTATTATCACTTCCCAACTGATCACTCGGTCCCTCTTTTGACTTTGAATGCCTCGATATCGTTTTCACTACGTAATTATTCTCCACTTGTTGGATATCGTTGTTCTTGTCCCATGGCCGGTAGCTGAAAATTAAAAAAAATTAATTCTTCCCAATCACTGGAAAACTCACTCAGCATGAATGTATGAGTATTCATCTCCATTAAGCTTTTTGAAGAACTTTGTCTCATGCGGGATTCCGGATTTAGCTCGTGCTCTTTGGTCGTTCTCTAAAGCTGTCTTCTCCTCGGTGGCTTTGTACTGATCCTCGTTGGAGATCGCTTCGGTGACGTGGCGCCAGAGCTTAGCCGACTCCCATTCGCTTTGATCATCCATGTTAATCTCGTAGCGAGGAAGCCGAGTTTTGATCACATCTGGTGTTGGGTTCCACAGCTCTTTCTTGCCCTTTAAAAAGTGGAAATTAGTCATTTTTTTGTATTTTAGTAGTAGTCATTTTTACCAGATTGACGTCTATCTCAAGAAGACCTTGGTTGCGTATCAGGAAAATGTCAAGAAAGTTTTTGAAAAATGTTTAAAGGGTTCACACCATAGTCTTTTCAGAATTTTCAAATGCCAGCCGCGCGTTTCGGGGTCAAAAAGATTAAAACATTCTGCTAAATAGAAAGCTTGCCAACAACGGAAAGTCATTGAAAAATGTTGCATAACAAAACTTTCTAATTTCAAAATTTGTTCAATTCTTGAAAACCTGGTCGGGATGCTGGCAGAGCTCTAATTTTTTGTTCACATTAAGACTACTACGTTTTTCAGTTGCTTTTGATTATTTCCAGGAGTCTGGAGCTCGACTGTCACTAAGCATGTTGGAGGTTTCGAACCAGATTAAAAACTTAGCATTCACAGAATTTTTTATAAATTTCTGGTTTTCAGCTTTTTGCCGATTTCTGATGGACAATTGCTTTTTGTACACATTTTCAGTACAAAAACATGCCGAAAAGGAGTGTTTTTCAGAAATCTGCAACCAGCTAACAACTGGGAATTTTCGAAAAAATTTTATGAATGCAATGTTTCCCATTTAGGTCTGTTGTATACTTTCCAAAATGTTCAATATCGTTTTTTTTCATATATCTTTTTGATCGATATTGAATTTGTTAGGAAATCAGAAGTCTCAAAGACAAAAGTTTGGTGGAATTTCTATTGCAGGTTATACTATACTTTTCAGATTTTCCACTCACATCTGGTCCTTTGATACGAATCACACCATCCCAGGCTCCATCAATACTTGCCAACCTATCACTTCCATACTTGATGCTTCCCTCGATTTGATTATAAGCACCACCCAGCATTGGCTTCAATTTGAAATCCAACGTCGTCTTGTAACCCGTCTTCTCACACTCAATGTTCACCTCTCCGCCAAGTTCCATAGTCATGGTTCCGATCATGATACCCTTGCAATTGGCGTATGGGAGGTTCACAATGTATGTTTCACCGAGATTCAGAAGCGTCAGTCTCAATTTTCCAACCAAGATAGCCGACAGTGAGTTTCCGTAGTACTTGCTCTTAGCCAGAATCGTTCCGCTGATGTTGAAACCGGCTTTTCGATTGGTGATGAAGAGCGAAGAGACTGGAGGGTGATGAGAAACTTGCTCGGCAATGTAAAAAGTTGTTGAGCCATCAGGATGTTCCCATTTGCAACGGAATGTTTCACCGAGAATCGGATTGTATGGTTTCTTAAGTCCCTTTGGTTTCTTGTAAAATCCGGAGAGGAAGAATTTGGTGATCTTCACAATTCGCTCAAATGGATCGGGCTCGGCAACAGCTCTGAAATAAGAAAGTATAATGATGACTCTGTGAACATAAATTCATACTCAGCAATCAGGTCAGCATGGTAGTAGTAATCTGCGAGTTTCTCCAAAAACGACCTCGGCTCCAGAATGAAAGTTGGGAGAACGACTTTTGAGAGGTCCATTCCTGGACGAATTTGCTTGAGAAGTGTCCAGATGAGTGATTTGTTCTCCTCGCCGACCTCCTCAGTGAGGGATCCGTCTGGTCCAAACTGAAAAAAGAATAATTTTAAAAATCGGTTCTTGTTTCTTTTATTCGAAACCTTATTTCTTTTTTTTTCGGAAAGTTTTAGTGAATTCTTCAAAAACTTACTTTTTTCGCAATATTCCAAAAAAATTTCAGTGAAAAATTTGGGTGAAAGTTTTCTCACAAAACCTGTCCCTCTGAGGGAAATGTTCGGGAATTCTAGAACTATACTGACAAGTAGGATTCTAGAATTATTCTAGTCAGAACTTTCAAAAGGCCGAGTTGGAAATTTCCCGATCCCGATCCAACCTGGAGGCGCTAGATCATTAATTTGTTAATGTTAGAATTTTGAAAAAAGGAACTTTAGAAAATGTTGAGACAACGTGATTGCAACTTGTCGTGGCAAGTTTCTTGGACATAAGTTTTTAATTCTGATATTTGAAAAACTTTAGCCGGGGAAAAAGTTCGTTCAGACCGGTCTTGGGATAGATCATTATTTCAGAAAAAGTGCTAATGGAAGCCAACGTGAACTTCAAGTTCAATTACCGTAAACACTCTAATAGAACGCCACCCGAATCTTCAAATTTGAGTAGGTGTATCTCATTTTCTGTGAAAGATATCAAAAAGTGATTAAGTAATAAAATGTTGCTAATTTCATGATAAACATTTGATTAGTTGACCAATGTTTGATGTCTTTCAAAAGAATTCAGATGAATTCGACTCAAAGTGGACGGTCCGGGTGATGTTCTTTGATATCTATCGAAGGAACCTAGATAATTGAGCTGAAAATTTGAGTTGGCGTTTTATCAGGTTATCTCAAATTGTAGTTGCTTTTACGTTATGTCAAATTGTAGTTGCCATGAGGTATTGGCTATTTATTTACGTAATTTTTCTCAATTTTCAATTCAGAAGACCACGACAATGCTTGTCTGCCAAAACTCCTCCACTCACCACTTCCTTTGGGCTCTGAATCCATGCACTTTCAGTGAATGCCTCTCTAATAGTGTCGCTAGTCTCTGACATTTTACCATCTTCATGATCCTCGTCTGGGACATCATCAATCTCTTGAAAATGCTTCTCAGCATCAGTCTCCGAAACAATAGTTCCACGAATATCATCTCCATCCGAGTCCCGTGACATTCTCGATTCATCCCTTTGACTATCCATGACACTACTCTCGTCTTTCACATCAAGCTGAAATAGAGAGAAGGTCAAGAGCTCATAACGCAGAAAAAGTCAATTACCTCGTTCATGGTTTTTTTCAGCAGTCCAGTGCACTTGAATGAGAGCTCAAGAGCGTCCATCCAACAGCGGCCAGCCTGAATGATATGATGGAAAATTTTGGAGTCAATGCCTCTGTTTGTGTGTTTTTGTTATTTCGGAAACCTCCCCAAAAAAACATATTTGCTAACCACGAAATAACAGTGTAGACAAAGAGATAAGGAGGTCAAATTGAAAATGATAAAAAAAGTCAACTGACCTGATCGCTTGGTGCTCTGCAGATAAGGAATGATGTGTTGAGTGGGTTCAGGGTGAAACTTCCAAATGATTGGCCGAGTGGTCCACGGTTTCCCCAGATGCTCATGTCCATGGGCTGCAAGTTTTTAGGTTAGATATTGTTGGGACTAGAATCCTCACGTGGTACAATTTGAAGCAAAACCCATCTTTCTTCGATGGCCTCTCGATCAGCTCACAGTGATTCAGAAGCACGGTTCCGATCCAATCACCCTAAATTTCACAAACTTTTTTAAAAACTTGTTTAAAGGAACATACCCTGTCAGCTTTCTTATGCTTATAGACAATCAAGAGTCCTGGCTTCAGCACACAGTAGTATCGATTCCACTTCTTCAGAGCTCCACGGATCTTGAGTGTGTCTGCCATAACAACCACTGTTGGGTCTCGAAGCGCCGAGAGGAGCTCCTCGTTGACCCGTTTTTTCTCATCGCGATATTCTTTCTTTTGTTTCTGAAATAACATTGTAGGTTGAATGAAAAAAATTGATTTTTGCTTGATTGGGGGTTAGCTGATCAATTTTATTTTTGTTTGTTTAATGTTTTCGAAAAAATACACATCATTTTTATTGACTCCCCCACACATAACGACATGTCATACCTTTCTAGTCTTTTTCGATTTTTTAGGCATCTTGCAGAATGGGGAAAGTTTGAAACCGGCTACTAACTATATGGGACGGGTCACATGCACTATCTCCTTTAGAAAAGGAAATAATCCGCTCAGAGAACATGATCGGGGAGGTAATTTACATATGTAGGCGTCCTTGTGATACAGTTCTATACAGTTCTGTTCATTTGAATATGATCTATGAACAATTAGTTTTGGGTTTTTGGTATAGATTACAGTAGCAGTCAATAGGATGTAGAAAAACAGGGTTTTCAGTTGATTTTTGACTATTTTGACTGTCTTTAAGAGTCTAGAGCTTGACCGTCAAGTATTAGACCAATTTGAAAAAAACATACCTGGATTGAAAAACATACCTAGATTGAAAACTTCGAGTTCACAGAATTTTTCGAAAATTGTTAGATTTTCAGCTATACACCGATTTCTGAAGGACACCATTTTTGGCTTATTTTCGTACTGAAAACGGGAGTCCTTCAGAAATCGGGGAATAACTGAAAAAAAAGGAATTTTTCACAAATTCTGTTAATGCAAATTTATCAATCTGGGTCTATTTCACACGCTATGAAATTTTCACAGTGGTCCGACACTTCACAGCCAAGTTCCAGACTCCTAAAGAAGTCAAAATAGCCGAAAATCAATTGAAAAACACGTTTTCGTAATTTTTACCGGTACTGTAGATTTTCCCCAATCAGCTGGCAATTATAGAATCATTCAGCTGTTCTATAATACTAGTCTAAATCTCCACCCTTTCAATTGTTCCAAGTACCTTGATGGGCGATGATGAGAATGATAAGAGGCGATGATAAGCGACACTGAGTGATGCTCGTCGATTCTTTTGTGGAGGTGGCTCCACATTTCTTACGTCCTCATTCGGTGAGGTGATTGTGAGCTTACGCTCGCGGCGACGCTCCATAAGTCTTAAAATCGGGGAATACATAGTGGAGCGGGGAGGTCTAGTACGAATTTGGGGATGAAAATGAGAAAGTTGGGAGTGGAAGAAGCGGGCCGAATGGGAATATGGTTACCAAGAAACTGCTCACGGTTGCTTGGAGTAGTATATTTTGAGAATTGGGAGGAGTGCTTTTTCTTTTTGTTTGAAATGTTTTGAAACAACTTTCAGGAATAAAAAGTACCGCTGAACTATTGGAAATCTTGGGGAGAAGCCATGAGAGATAGAGAGAGCAGAAGAATGGCGTGCCCAAAAATCGTTACCACTTCTCGTTTTCAAATTACATGTCGGGAGCTGCTCTTGAACACGATAATAGTCTAGAGTCAACCCATCAAAAAAAGAATGGAGAAAGGAAGCAAAAAGAAGATCTCGAAAAATAGAATTGCGTAATCTAACACTCTGGGAAAAAATGAATTCGCATCTTATTTCCCATTTTGTACTGATTTAATGAGATATCTAAAAAACAACACAAACACGCACTAATCCTGAGCTGTGTAATGCGGAAAAAATTAGTATTCAAGAACGAGAAGAGTGAGAAGAGAGAACCGGAAAAAGAAGAAGGAGAAAAAAAGAAGGAGTAAGTGATAACAAAAACGACCGAAATTTTGACAAGACAACACCACCTACTAAACAAGCACCCCCCGCTGGCTAACAGCAAAAAAACGAATTGCTTTCTGATTGTGCAATATAATATTACTTATGTTAGTCATGAAGTTTTTCAGTTTTTTTTCTGCAATTTTTGGTTTAGAATCTATTGTACTGTATACCACGAGATATTGTATTGTGAACATACAATAACCTAACTTTGAATATGAATGGTTTTCGATGAACAACTTTTTTTTATGTTCAAAAGTTTTGGATTCAAAAAAAAACGAAAAAAAAGAATGTTTGGAAAGATGTAAAGGAAGAAATAGAAGTAAGTTGATGTACTTCTACGGTTCGGCGCCGATGAAAAAGAATGAGGAAAAAAGTTTTTGAAGAAAACAGGAATGGGGACCCGAGAAGGAAAAATTTTTCGGGAAGAAGAAGGAGTTGTTTATAAGAGAATAGTCGGAAGGCGGCTAAAAGAGATTCGGGTTGGTTGAGAAAATGCAAATGCAAATGTACCTAGTGAAGTGAAAAATGAGGGTCAGCGGGAGCTTGGGAAATGGGTTTCGGAGTCTTTTAAGGATTTGACTTTTGCAGTTTCTGCAAAACCTCATTAATTTTTGGGAGGCCGGATATAATATTTACATTTTTTGATTGGAAAAATCTTAAGAAACACATTTTTCACTATTTTAGGGTTTAGCTACTGACTAGGGAAAACATTTGGAGGATGTTTTTTGTTTTTGAATTTACGGAATTCCTGAAGTGAAAATTTGGAAAAAAAAATGTTTTTTTTTTCAGATGCAAAAGATACCATTAAACCTGCAGGGAACCAAAATTGTAAAGTTCAAGCTAAATTTTCGTTATTCCCGTGCAAGATATCCAAAATGTTTTAACTGATGAAACGTTTGCGATATTATGATGAGCAATATATCTGTTAACAACTTGTCTATATTTTGAACTAGAACCGAGATACCGTAAACACTCTAATAGAACGCCACCCGGACCGTCCACTTCGAGACTTGAAAGATACCAAAAAGTGGTCAACTAATAAAATGTTTATCATGATATCAGCAACACTTTGTTCTCAAGTTACTTTTTGATATCTCTTACAGAAAATGAGATACATGAGCTCAACTTTGACGATTCGGGTGGCGTTCTATCAGAGTGTTCACTGTAAATTGGCTGATTTTCAATTTTGAGAGTTTTTCTATCTCAAAGATTAGGGTAACCAAATTGAATGCTAGTCTACAGCAAGCTGGCAAAACAAAGTCGATTCGAATTTTTAAAAACCCATAATTTTGTCCATTATTAGTGTCAAAGGTTTAGATTCGCTATTCAAAAGTTTCAACAAGTTAGAAATTTCGCAAAATCATACTAAAAAGTTTAATTCAAATTTAAATTTGGTTCACAGTATCCCCTATAAGGACTGAATCGAAACTTCAAATTATTACAAAAAAGGTATTAGGGTGTTCAGTAAATAATGTCGTTCTTTGGTACCACTCTTCAAACGAAGATAACTTCAGCGAAACTTATGTTCATCAAACAAACTTTGTACCATTCGAATCAGTACATTTTTGCCTACAATACGCCATTTTGAAAATTACATGATGATATAAACCAGAGGCCCAGGAAGTGACGGAACATTGGAAAGCCTTTTTGCATAGTCATTTTTAATGAACTGGTTCTCTTTGGAGAGGCTTTCAAGATGCTTGAAAAAATGGTAAGAAATAGAGGAGATGTCGGCAAGTATGATGATTAGCCGATAATTTTGTTCCTGAACGTATTCCATTTTTTGAGCCGCCATGATTGCAACATGTGACATGGAGTTGTCGTCGGGTAGGATTGTGCCAATTTTTTAACTAGTGCTGGCAATTTGGATAACAAAATTTTCTCTATTTCTTGACAATTATGAATCGCAGTGTTAGTTTTTCATTTTTTCAGGGTGTCATAATGAATAAAACCAAAAGCCAGACACCAAACAGTCACCATAACCTCTTTTTGGTAAATTTCTGTCTTTGTAAGATGTTGCACCTCCTGTCTTTCAACAAGATATGGCGCCGATTGCATTTTGTGGTAGTATAGAAACCAGGTTTTCTTATACGCTACAATTCGATCCAAAAAATGATCATTTTACTATCGTATGAGATGATCTCGCAAACTAGAGTAACGTTGTAATTTCTGGCAATTGTTCAGTTTATGAGATCCCCATTTATCTAGTTTTCTCGTATCCCCAATTTTTTATAAATGTCCTGAAATTGTTTCTATACTGACTCCGAGCGCTGCCGAAAGTTCCCGGACAGTCGATTTCGGATCCCCTTCCACCACACTTCAGAATTCCTTCCACGATCCTTTTTTTCTTCGAGAGATGTATCTCCACATGTAAATTTTGTAAACCATCGCTGTACTGTTTTTTTGTTAGCACTCCTTTCTGCGAGAACACGGTCAATATTTCCGGTTGTCTCGGTTGCATTTCGGTCGAGCACGGGTTCTTATTGAAAAGCAGCCAAAAATCACTCATTTTAAATTATTTCTCCTCGAAGTACCGAGAACAATATGACCCATGTTAGGTGAAAATTTTTGACGACTTGATTAGGTGTATAAGAAGCAAAAAAAAATTTGATATTAGAACGAGCCGTCACAGAGAAAATTGCGCACAAAAAAAAAACGACATTATTTACTGAACACCCTAATAGTATCTTTTCAGAATGTCCGAACCACCAAATTCAGAAATAAAAAGTCATACATTGAGAAGACCACTAAAATCAATCGTAAAATGGTTGTAGCCCAACGGAAGTACAAAATTCAAGATCAGATGATTATACACATAAAAATAAAGAATTACTTCCCAAAAGATCCGATTCTAAAAGGGAAAAAAAGAGCTCAAAGGGATTTTTCCCCGAAAAAAAGTACGAATTTTTGATTGAAAGTTATTCAAAAGGTCGATTTATGAGCACAAGTCCCACGCGTTGAACACAAAGCTCTCCTTTTAAAACTTGCCATATATGGCAGAATACGAAAAAAAAATAAACCGACAAAGATGAGCTGCTTTGCCAGAGTGTCAGTATGTAGTGTGTGTGTTCAATTTCTCCAGAGTGTGATAACTATGCACGTCTCTTGACACACATCTGCCTTGGATTGTTCCAAAAAAAAGAGTCAAAATATATGTGGCACAGAAAACTATAGTGTCGTGCCCCCAGGCTAGTTTGAGAAAAAGAAAAAAACGAACACAGAATAAAGAACAGGAGGAACTAAATTTTATAGGAACACTTTCTTTCCAGACTAACCTCATTAGCGAACTTTTTGAGTATTAGGATTGGGCGCAGGAATAGTTCCAACAGTCGAAGACTGATAGAATCCATGACTATTGATATTGAGAATGAGAGAAACAGTTCAGGAGAAATGGAAATCAAACATCGATCGGGAAAAAAACAAAGTTTATGATAATCGTGTCATCATGCTCTTCCAGAGTTTTTTTGTTTGTTTTTGTTGTATCGAAAACAACAACTTCAGAGATATGTTTTCCTTCTGAAATCTGATTGAAACTTATTTTTGTACTATTGGAAGGGAGAAGTTCTTAAATTTCCTGATTCTAATTGAATTGAACTTTGAGGATATGGTACTTTTTAACAATCAATGTAATGAAATAGGGAAACCCTTACTTGTCACGGGCCGGACCAGCGCGGATGAGATTACGAAGTTTCAGAATTCAGGAACTCTTATGAGATTTCAAAAAAATCTCGAAGTTTCAGTACTATTAAAAGGGCGGAATAATATACATATTAAACTTTCTTTTGAGGTGGGATTCAATAATTTTTTGAAATATTATTTTGAAAATGAGCAACCAACTGGGTCGGCCCGGAATTCAACAAGACTTTTTTTCAAATGTACACAGTAAATTTTCCATACGGTCAACCTTCCGGTAATCTATCTCGATTCCTGTACAATATATCATAAATCTGTCAACTAAAAGAATTGTTGTGATATTATGCTAAATAATTTATCAGTTGACAAACTTCTAATATCTTTCACAGGAAATAAGATACTTGAGCTCTAAGCTGACGATCTGGGTGAGCTTCTATCAGAGGAAATACGGTATATGAAATTTTTCAGTTCAAAAATGTTGATAGTTGGCCTAATACATTATCCATGTGCCTTTAATGCTTCTAGATTTTTCGAAATTTTTGCTGTTAGCTCATTTTTCTTGATTTTTCTGGTAGTTCCATCGTTTTCAAACAATACAGTAGCGAAAATGAAAATAACAGCAATGAAAACCACCCAAGACGCTGTAAACATTGTCAAAAAATGTGAAAAATAATTTTTACTATCAAAAAAAATTTAAAGGCGCATGGAATTTAACAATTCAAGACGACAATGAGCCTTTAAAAAATTTTGGCCGGTTCATTCGGCGGACAAAAAATTATTGTCAATCATGATAAAAAAATTAGGAAATTAGGAAGTTTTTCATTCTATTTTTCCAAAATTTCGATTCATTCTGAAGAACCCAAAACTGACAAACTGGAACACGAGATGTGAATCAAGATTACTCATGGTTCATTAACCTACACAATTAACTTTTACTTGTCTGAATGTGTTTTGGCAACGAAAATTGCAAAAAACACAATTTTCAGACAGTTTGAAGAAACATTCCAACACTTTTTACCAACAAACAAGCCAAAAACTTTGCTAGGTGCATAGAGACATGGAAGTGATCAAATTCAATAAACTAAGAACCGTTTCACAAATGCTGGGACAGTTCTGTCTTCATACTTTTTTTTTCGCCCCACATAGGAGTTATGTCAACAACCAAAGTGACAATATTAACCCCATACCCAAACCTAAGATCAAATTTTCACCTTTCATTGAACTCACCTTCCAAAGATGATTCCGGTAAGATTTAGGCATGACTCTATATCAAAAAATCAGGGAATCAGTAGAAGAAGGCAAAAGGGGAGAAAGTAAATAAGGAAGAAATTCGACCTTTTTCTTCTAGCCAATCCAATTTCAAAATGCCAATTAGAATTGTTGGGGGGCGCAGAGAATTTCTATTTTTTTTTGCCAGTGGATAGGTGATAGAGACTGCCAAAATTAGAGAGACTCAGCACATGGGGTCTCTTTGAAATTCTTTTTTCTCGAATTTCACAGCGTTCACTTTATTCGCTTATTTCGCGAATTTTCTGATTTCGTCAGGAGTAGTTCTTTGGGGGCGTTCGACTTGAAAATGGGTGGAGTTTACACTTAGGTTCTCAAATACTGCTGATTTGAATTTGAAATTCGGGAAAAAAAGGGGAAAGAACTCGTCTCCATAAAACTCTAACGGAACTAACAACTCACCTTCAACGACTTTCGGCTATTTTCGTCGAATTCTTCCATGATTCCGCGGGTGCCGCCAAATGGATTATGTAAATTTGTTGTTGTCGAAAAGTAGTGTAGATTTTTCTTTCCCAAATTGAGAGTGCAAATTCTGAAACAACGGATTTTGAAAAAAAAATAGGTGAAGAGGTAGAGCGACGTATAACCAGAGAATGAAAAATGTAATAAAAAATATTGGATTGAAAAGAGAATTGTTGTCCTATGACGTTTTTTTTACTACCAGAGGATCACCGAACCATGGCATCGAAAAACACGGGGAGGCCTGAAACACCACGGCAATTTCCAAGAAATGCATGCACCTGCCATAATTGGTTTTTTTGCTCTAGTTTTTTTCCTTTAAAAAAACTCCAACTTCTAAAAAACAGGCTCCAAAAATGTAGAAAAACATTTTTTGTTCTTTCTCTCTTTTCTCCCTTTCTTTACTCCCAAGAGCCATTCGCAAAAAGAGGATTACATTTCCTTCTATTTTCCAGCATAATCAATCGGTTGGTTCTATTATTCTATGGGATGGGCGCTAATTTTCTAATTTTCTCCCGCCTCTCAATTTTCTTCCAGTGGCAGTAAGGAATGCCATTAGAAGACGGACGAAACAATAAGGAAAATGAGAAAAAAAAGAAGAAAAGAGTCATTGGATTACACAGAAACGAAGAAGAAAATGAAAATGAGAAGAAGTTTCGTTAAGTAGGAGAAGGAAAAGAGCACATTGTAAATCAATCAGGAACATGTCATTCACAAGTGCTCATGAAGGAAATCATTAGTTGGGAAGTATAATTGAAAATTCAGAGTGATGGGAAATGTTCAGTAAAGGACACAGAACATTTTTCGAAATTTCGAAAAGGTTCAAATTACACTTATGAACTTTTTTAGAGGAGAGAAATTTTTATTTTTGGCACGTGCATTTGTTCTGGGGTACTGTGGGAACTAATATAAATTAAAAACGATGAACTCATTCAGAACTCAACAAAGAGAAAGAATGACTAATTTCAGCGTTCATTAGGACGGAATTTGCAAACTGAGCAAAAGCAATTAGGTGCCTTAATTTTTAGGATAAAAAGTAAGTACATCCTACGTTATTGGCCGAGTCCAATAAGAACTTCCTGCTGTCAATGATTATCGAACTTGTGTTCAGAAGAAAGTAAATTCATAGGATTTCCTGATTGCATTTGCTGAGAATTTTTTCATACGTTCTCTGAAAATGTATCATTTGCCTATCGAATTGTGAATATTTTGACTTCATTTTCAGTTTTTTCATCTATTTCCGTTTTTTTCTCAATTTTATTGTTTAACGCAGAATGAGTCATTATTTCTATTTTTCAAAAAAAAACTCGGAGAAAAAATCATTTTCCGGTCTTCTGAATAGATTCATCTCCTTCCAGACTGTTTCTGTTCTTTTAAAAATTCGATTCACAAATTTTCGAGTTTTTTGAAGAATTTTCAAAACACTTACTTTAAGAAACTTGGAAAAAAGAAGGATATTCCAACAACAACATCAAAATTCAGGGTAATTTGTAACGGCCAGAATATATTTCAGGACCGAAGTTATCGTAAGAGATAAAAATACCCAACTTTCTGAGAGCCAACGCTCTGATTAATGAAATTCGAAAATTTTGCAAAAATCAAATTCTCAAAACACCGTAAGTCCTAGAGCATTTTCAGAAAAAGTTTAGAAAGTAATAAATTGAACACTGGTCAGTCCTCTCGACTGGTTGTGATAAGAAATTAATATGTTTGTTCGAACATGTTGTCTCTGCCCACGTTTTAGTAATTTCAGTCAAACAATGATTTATAGATTCATTAGTCTACTCCTTAGAATCAGTTTATACTCAGAATTACTATAAATTTCCGACTAGACAGGAAATTACTTGAAAAAATCGTTCTTAATCAAGATTTCTATCGGAAAAAAGAGTTCTAGACAAGGAATCAACTCTGACAAGAAACTATAATTTGATGAGAGAAATCCAAAAAGAACTAGAATTGCTACAAAACATTCTCCACGGAACCAGTTTAGGTAGAGCCTCAAAAAAAGAAGGGAAGTGCAAGTTATAAATAAAATATGGGTCTTTGTTGTCTTTCTTGAGAGAGCTGAGTTTAAAAAGATTCAAAAAACGATAGAAAAAGTTCTGCAAAAGATTCGGCATTCTTTAAAAAAGAAAAGACCACAAACCCGGACCAATTCACTAGGGACACGCCCACAATCGGAAGCCTGACCTTTGAATAAAAGATAAAGGTTGGGAAGGAATAAGTCTGAATGTCAGTTTGGAAGTTTTTAAAGAAGAAAAAAACAGAAAAGTTAGAGAGGAGACTCTCGAAGGGGGCCACCCAAAAACATGAAAGAAACCGGCGCCGCCATTTGCTTCGAAGAAAAAAACTTCAGGAAAAAAGTGTGAAGCACACGAGAAACCGAGGGCAAGAAGAACAGCAACGGAGCAATAGAAAAAGAAGAAACCCAAGGAAAGTGGACAAGAGATAAACACTGCTCAATGAGAGTGTGGAGACGCAGAGGTTCTACAAAATGAGACATGGGCAATGTTGACCCTTCGAGAAAACGCGGGGGGGGGGGGGGGGAGGTCGAACAGAACTAAACAAAAAGAATGGAAGAAGGAGAAGAAGATAGGAACAATTTTGCTTTCTTATGCTATTTTTCTATTTTTCAAGTTTCTTAAAAACCACTTCATGGCGTGAAAGTCTAGAAAAAACTATAAATTTCGAATGGCTCTTAAATGCTTATTCAATTTATTAAATGAAATGCAAAAAAAATAGAGGAAAAAACAAAACATGAGTCAACAACCAGTCATAAAACTCTAGAAACGACCGGAAAAGGGACCTAGAAATAAAAAGGTGTCTATAGGTACCAAGGTAAGGCTCAGAATTCCTTTTCTTGAGATAATAAAACAATATTATAAAGAATATGTGCATTTGGTGGTTTCTGTGGGTCCTCTTTATCCCCTCCCAGTGTGTTCCGCTCGTCTCCTATCCGTCTTCCGCGTACACACACACACACACAAATACACAAACGCGACGGAACGCGAACACATAAACGGATATTTGGCGGTGGGGACAACAGAGGGAAAAAGAACCCGCAAAATGAGTGCGCATTGGGGCATCGAAAGCCCCCCGGGCGGGAAAAACGCAAGTGGTTTTGGGAGGAAGAAGAGGAGGCGCAACATCATATCGGGCATCATTTTGATTTATTACCTAGGTGGGATCATGCAGAAAACGATTGGAGAATAGTGTGTAGAGGCGGCAAAAAAGGTGGAAGGTAAGTTCGTTTGTAACAGAAGAAAAAAGAAAAAGATCGAGAAACATATTTTCGGGTCAAGGAAATCTGATTTTGCAGAACTTGCACTTTGAAAATCGCTTTCAATAATTATTAGATCCTAATCTAGAAGCTGAGCTAAGCTAGGCTCTCTAAGCTTAAAGCTAAACTTCCTAAGCTTAAATACTTTAATAGAGGCTCACTGTATACGTGCATTTGAGCGCAATTATCTCGTTTTCTATGAAAAATATCAAAAATGTGTCAACTAATGAATTATTCATCATAATATTACTAATATTTTATCAGTTGACAGAATTTTGATAATTCTCATAGAAACCGGGATAATTGAGCTCTAAGTTAACTTTTCGCATGAGCTTCCGTTAAGGAAAATACGGTACATGAAACTTTCTAATTTCCAAAATCTGCTAGCTGGACTAATATATATCCTCCGATAAATCATTCCTGTGCCTTTGAATTTTTCTAAATTTTTCAAAAATTATCATCCTATTTTTCGCGATACTGCAATGTTTCATGGTATTCATTTCAAGTGAAAATAGCGAAAAACTGATCATCCAACAAGATATCAAAATCATCAAAAATGGAGAGAAATTGGCTGAAAATAGTTATTTCTAAAATAAAATGGAAACTTAAAGGCGCATGCAAATAAACGATGTAAAACAACTGTAAGCTCAATTATCTCGAACGCTGTGAGAGATATCAACAATTTGTCAACTGATGAATTATTAATCATAGCATCACCGATTTTTTATCAGTTGACAAAATTCTAATAGCTTTTATAGAAACCGAGATAATAGAGCTCAAAGTGCTCGTATAGGATGGGCTTCTATCATAGGGTTTACGGAAAACGTGATAAATTCAAATTCTCATTTTTTCCAGACTTACTTTTTTTAGAAAATGCTAAATCTATAGTAACACTCAAAAACTTTAATCTAAGATTTCAGATTTTTGTCACAAAAAAAGTACAAAAATGAACATATCAACAGGTGAAACAGGAAATTGAATTATATGCCTTTCTCTTTCTATCTGAAAAAAATTCAATTAGTCCCGAGATGTTTTTTGTTCACTAAGAGACTACAAGAAATACGAAAAAAAATGGAAAGGACAATATTTTTATATGATACACTTAAAATAATACACCTATCATAACAATAGACGGAAGTTGGTTATAAAATGGTCAAACCAGTTGGGAGTATGGTTCTTGTTCTTCCTATCAAAGTTCGAGATAATATTAGGTCATAAATATGTCAAATAATTCTGAATTCGTAGTCAAATAGCTCTGAAAATAGTCGTTCTTGTTTTTTATAGCCTATGGGTAGGTATTCTGACCAAAATAAAATATTTTACCTTGTTTTTATAAAAAACGCCGTTGGATTAGCTAAGAGATCTCTTTAGGTGAGCGATTCGCCAATAGATAAAAGTAATGAAATGGGTATCTTTCATTTTTATCGAGACATAGTAGATATCCGACCAAAAATTACTCGTAATGAAACAATTTTCCTTTTGAAAAATAGGGGAAAATGAGGTCAAATGGGAATGAAGATTTTTTCAACGTGTGTTCTGTCGAGCGTGACCAAAAAACTTGATATTTGGAGGAAAAGAAGATATATATATTGAAAAATATGAAATGACCCTTATTGCATCTTCTAGAATTCTCCATAATGTCACGAAAATTGATTGGCTTTTTTAGTGAAAAGCGGCACAAAATATTGAGAAAAAAGAGAGTTCTTTCTGGAACAAGATGATAGGGAATGAATCACCAGACGTTTTATGAAACATTTTGCCCAAAGGATCGGAACAGCAAAGAAAAAAAAAGTATATGAGAAAGTGTGGTGGTGTTGTTCGAGAGACAAGTTGATTCATAGAGGATTGTCATGATATTTTTTCAATGACGACAGTTGGAGGGGGGAATAAACAGACAAGAAAATAGAAGAAGAAAAAATGGGGAACGAGGAGAGTTTACAGATTGAGAGAGTTAGATGAGAGGAGGGAAAATAGATATTGTTGTTGATCAGTGACTAAGATAAATATTATGATTTTTCAACGGAGTAAGAGAGACAATGTGACCTAGATTGTAATTGGAGGTTATTTTTCTAGAAACTTTATTAAATTGTAAAAAGTTACAGTACTGGTTATTGAAGGTCGAAAACTAAAAATTTCGAAAGAAAAATTTTAGTAATTTTCTAGCTAAGTTTCGGTCTTTTTAAAATCAAATTTCAGTTATTTCTGGAAACCTGATGGTCCGGTCTTTTCCAAACCAAATTTCAGCTATTTGCCAGCTGACATTTTTTAAAATTTTTAAAACCTAATTTTTACCTTTTTCAAAAACGAATTCAGCCTAATTAAAGCCAATTTTTCAGCAGTTTTCACGTTTTATGTACACAAACGGGTCTATCGAAAAGTGGCTACGAGTTCAAAAACTAGGTTTTTTTTTGAAAAAAAAATTCTGGAATTGCAAAGTTTTTAATTTAGATCTCTTTTATACACTCCGAAGGTTTCAAATTGATCGGAAACTTGATAGCCGAGCTACAGACTCCTGAAAATGGTCAAACTCTGGGACGCAGCTGTAAAGTTTCCGATCACTTTGAGAATGTTGGATGATCTGAAACAGGCCAAAATTCAAAGTTTTGCATCTACACAACTTTTTGAAAAATCCTATTTTTCAGCTATTTGCCGGTTTCTGAAAGACTTCTGAAAATGGTTTAAATCTGGGGCTCGGCTGTATCGTTTCCAATCACTTTGGAAAATGTTGGATGGCTTAAAACAGACCTAGACTGAAAACTTTGCATTCCCAGAACTTTTTGAAAAATCCTCTTTTTCAGCTATTTGTTGGTTTCTAAAAGACACATGTTTATTCACGTTTTCAGTACAAAACGGGCCCAAACGAGGTGTCCTTCGAAAATCGGCAAATAGCTGAAAAATAGGATTTTTTGAAAAATTCTGTGAATGCAAAATTTTCAATCTGTTTGTTTTTATACTTTCCAAAGTTTCCAAAGTTATTGGAATCTGAAAAGTCGAGCTTCAGACTCTTAAAAATAGTCAAAATCGTCAAAAATCGACAGAAAAATACTTTTTTCTATATCTCATTGAACAGTACTGTACGTTATAATTGGCTGTTTTTTGTTCTGAAAATTACTAAACGGGAATAAGTTCTATGTGCCCAATAGAAATTCAGAAAAGAAGTTGTGACTAACTCGCCTCTCGAGAAGTTAAAAAAGAAGGGAAGAAAAAAAAACTTTAGTTGACATGTTTTGGTGTCTAAAACTTGAACAGCGTCTAAGTTTCGCTTGCTTCCTATTTTTTCCATCCTGTCAAATTCAGGAAAAAAAAAACGAAGAATAGCATGTCGGAAAAGAAGACAACTTTTCTCCTCCTTCTCCTCTTCTTTTTTTTCAATTTTTTATTGAAACGGAACAAACGAACGAGGAGGAGAAGGGAGAAGCTGCATTATTGTTGTTCTCTTGAATAACGAAAAATATTGAAGAGTCTGGATTTTTTTTCTTATTCTTTAGTTTATCCTCAAGACAATCGAGCATATGAAATTGAGTTAGAGAAAAATGTAGTCAGCTGGAAAATCCGAAAAAATCCAAGAAAATCCCAAATTTATGGATAAAGTCTAACTTTCAAAAAATTCGCTATTTCTTCTTTTTTGCATCATTCAACATCCTGAATTTCTAATAGGATATCAATTTTGCATCACATCCGGTTTAGAGAAATATGTGTTTTCATGCTTTTGAAGGAAGTTGAAAAAAGAAAAAAAAAGGAAAATGCAAGGAGCCGCGGCGGCGGCTCTTTTTTTAACAAGTTTGTATTGGTGCGAGAATGATGTGCAAACATCTTAGGAGGAACAAGCACAGTTGAAGTGTTCAGTCTCAATTTAGTACAATTTATTTATATAACTAACTACTGGAAATTAAAAAATCAATCAATAAAAAGTGTTTTGAAAAAAATAATGGGAGATAAAAAAAGAAAAGAAAAACAAGAGGTATAATAATAACATAGTGAGGATCAGAGATCAGGGACCAATGTCATGAATATCAATGAGTCATAAAATTAATATAGAAAATTATTATTATCAATAAATATCACAAATTCGGGCGGAAGAAAAGAAGAGAGATATAAGAACGGAGGGAGCTTTGGGAAGGGTTATTGTAGAAATTTTAAGAGAATATAGGTCATAAAGTGTACACAGGATACATACCGGAAACACTCTAATAGAATGATCCCCCTCTTTGACCCAATTTATCTCGATTTCTGTGAAAGATATGAAAATTTTGTCAACTGATAAAATTTTGCTGATATTTTGATAAATAATTTGTCAGTTAACAACTTTTTGGTATCTTTCACAGGAAATGAGATATATGGGCTCTAAGGGAGCATTCTATAAAAGTTTTCAACGATTTCATCTATGGTAAATCAAGCATCAATATTCGGGAAATTTCCATCCGCATCCAGTATGCGTGCCTCTTCCTGTGGACGCATCCATGCAATCGCTGGAGCACTCATTTGACTCGCTCGTCTTTGTTTTTTTGCCGACAATGGTTTGGAGCAATAGAAAGAGCCCTGAAACGAGAAGTGGTGTTTAGTTATGGCCTGATGTCATGGGTCAAACATTTTCTTATGGTTAGTTTGTGTTTAGAAAGATTAATTTTTCAATTTAGGTGAGTACTGTTAGTTTCCGAGAATTAAAAGATTCAGCCCACATCAACTTTGAGCTCATTTATCTCGATTGTAGTGCAAAATGATGAAGAATTGTCAACTAATGAAATATTGGTAATTTTATGAGAAGTATTTTATCAGTTGACAAATTTTTGATATCTCTCATAGGAAGCTAGATGATTGAGCTCGGAGTAAATGGCCTGGGTGGGCTTCTATTAGAGGGAAAACGTTATTTTGAATCAATTCACAAACTCAATATCAAACTAAAGCTATTTGGTGAGTATTAGCAACACATTGCAATTATCATAGCCAGTTTCATTTACAAACAAGCAAACCATATATCATCCAAAGAATCTGCCAATAGGGGGTTAGGTAGGTTATTACAGCAAACATGCAAAATAACCTACACATACATCCATCTGATCCAAGTCAATACTTAGATCAATCAATGGAGGATCGTGCTCCAGAAAATCAGTGAAGTGCCACGGGAAGATTGGTAGAGTTGGTGGCATTTTGCCATCCAACGCGTCGATCACGGTCCGGTCCCAATTGATTTGGTCTTAAATTGGGGCTTTTTTTTCTTACTGGTATTGGTTACGGTAGAACTCACTTATAAGATTCTCCGACATTCCCACTCTTCTACAAACCGTACTAATGAGCCCACCCATAGAGAGCCGTCGTCCGCCAAGCCAAACAGTAATCTAAAGAGTATTTAATTTGAAATTTTGTAACAACTTCTACAACAGACCCCTTTAACATTTGTGACCTGTCTTCCGGCATAATGCACCAATCGGAAAACGTCAGCAAGCTGTTCGACGAGCGCTGTGGTCAACCATAATCCAATGGTTATGTATATTAATGTGGGTAGTAGGAAGTCCATTCGTCGAGGTACAATATCACCGAGTCCGATAGTTGTGAGACTCCTATAAATGTGTTTTGAAATATTTTACAAAAAGTTAAAGTATTTTCTTTCATGAAAGTTCACCCTAACCGTCAAGTCTGAGCTCAACTATCTGGATTCCTGTGAAAGACATCTAAAATTTGTCAGATGATAAAATATTGGTGATATTATGATGAACAAACTATTAGTCAAAAGGGGGGGGGCCCATGAGAATAGGGGGGGGGCCCAAGACAGAAGGGGAGGGCCCATGGGTAAAAATTATGTCTAAGTTAAGCTTTTTCGATTTTTTCAAGTTTTGCCACTGTTTTTATTACAACTTCGTACTTTGTGGTTGTTTCCATGAAAATTCATGACTTAAAAAAAAGTTCAGTTTAGGTCGTTTTTTCCATAAACAACACTGTTTTTGATGTTGTAACTGTGTAATTGCATTTTATTAGGCTAATATTTGATTAATTCAGGCTTAGGAACAAAATAATTATACAAAAAATGTATAAAAAGTGACAAAAACGGAAATTTTCAAAAAACTAAGAAAAATTTTCAAAGCACGAAATTTTAGTGAAAACAACCACAAAACTTGAAAAAATGGGTAAATCTTAACTTGAGCATAATTTTTCCATTTGGGCCCCCCCCCCTTTTGACTTGGGCCCCCCCCCCTATTCTCATGGGCCCCCCCCCCTTTTGACTTGGGCCCCCCTTTTCTCATGGCCCCCCCTTGTCATAAAGAGCCGAAAATACAGTATGGGTTATCTTACATGTAGGAGAAGTAGACACTGTCGAAATATGTCAGTTGGTTTTCCCATAATGGTATCACAGCGGAGCCAATGGCAATGAATACTACGAATAGACCAGCAACGAGCATGACCTGAAAGAGGTTTAATTTTTGTCTTTAAAAAATATTTTTAAAAATAAAATTTGATGCCATTTCATTGAGTAGCTTTCAATGTTGCAATCATTTATTTAGTTACTGTGAACACTCTAATAAACGGTCAGCCTATACTTGAACTTTGAGCCCAATTATCTCGAATTGTATCAAAGATATCAAAATTGTGTCAACTGATAAAATTTTTTTGATATTATGCCGAACATTTTATCAGTACGGATTATTGATATCTCTCATAGCAATCGAGATGATTGAGCTTAAGTATAGGGTAGCCTTAGTGTGATTACTGGAACCTTTGTTGTTTTCCTGAACCTCCTCCACCAGTTTCACCGCATTCCAATAGTATGTATTTGCGCATCAAAACTCAAACTCTCAATTTTCAATGACCGATCACGTGATCTTTTCTTTTCCTTTCAAAAAAAAAAATAATCTTCCTCTACATTCCATTTCATCGGAATTTGTAACCCGACACCCATTCTGATCCAATGACACCCTCTCAGTATTTCTCATCAGTAACAATAAACAAAAAAGTTTTTTGTCAAGAAAAGGGATCTCAGCAATTCTCAGCAATTACCTCAGCAATTTCTCTTAAAAGATGTTCGTCGCTCTGTTTTTTCAGCTCTCGTTTTGAAACTTTTTGGACCAGTGCCATGATAGCTGAAATAATTCATTTTGAGAACTGAACTGGTTATAAGGACTAACCAGTTTTTGAAAATCTTCCTAAATCAGCGATTGTAATCAGGAACAATGGAATACCGAATGCCCCATAAATCATCAGAAACACTTTGCATTGTTGAGTATGTGGAGTGACATTACCGTATCCTAAAATAACTTTTTTGAAATTTTTTTCCTAAAAACAAGGATTTCACCTATCGTGGTCAATATTGTGAATGAGAACAACACACTTGATGGGAAGGTCCATCTCTTTGGAACAACTTGAGAAGGCTCGTTGAAAATTAAATAATTGTCTAGTGAAATGTGAAGATTTGAAATGTTTCGGAGGAACATTCGGAGGTGTTCATTAATCTCGGCAACCTTAAAAATCGATAACAAATTTAAAAAAAGGTTCCAACAAACTCACATTCTCCGTTGTAGCTAGTTTCGCTATCACATCTTTTTTCAAATTCATTGCATATTCTCTGAAAAACAAATTTATTAATTTCAAAAAAATGGAACAACCAACCGTTGCTTATCATGAAGTTCCGTCTCATTTTCGCCTTCCAACTGATGGAACACCCAAGCACCGGCGAACACGTAGCACACGACAAAGCAGTAGAGTGCCAAGTGTCCGAGTGCGATTCGAAGCACATTTCGAAATTTCATCCAGGCGCACTTTGCTGAAATTTAGGAGATACTAATTATTTGGAAAATGGGACGGAAGATGAACTTCTTTGTTTCCTTGAATGAAATGTTAAGTTTATACTTGTAGTTCAATTGCCACGAACACTCTGACCGTCAACGTTGAGCTCATATATCTCATTTCTGGTGAGAGATATCAAAAAGTTGTCAATTAAAGAAATGTTCAATATGATATCAGAAATATGTTGACAGTTGACTACTTTTTGTTATCTTTCACAGGAACCTAGATTAATTGGTTCAAAGTTGAAAGTTAAGTGGGCAATTCTATTAAAGTGTTTATGGTATCTTAAGTTTTAGATTTTCAGACTTAGAAATTGTACAAAGAACAGTTTTTCAAATAAACGTTTGGTATAAGGTTTTACGAAAGGTAACAGTTTTATTTTTCATTTTGTCCAGTCTAAAGAGAGATAGGCGAGTTGAGCTGAGCTTTTAGTTTTTTATTCTGTTCATAAACTATCGAAATGAAGTATTACGCAGTTTTGAAAACATTCAACTGATAACAATTAATAGCGAAAGCTGAAGAACAGTTTCAAATTATATAATTTTTTCTGATTTCAAGTACCGGTAGAAGGTGGCACTTGTCGTTTGGCTTTGAGTCATGTTATCGCGGTTCCTATAAAATATATTTAAAAAAAGGTCAACTGATAATTGTGCATCACAATATCACAAAAATTGTGTCAGTTGACATATTATTGATATCTTTTGAAGGAATCGAGATAACTGAGCTCAAACGGGACAGTGTGGTGTCCTAAGATCTTACACTAATTGTTAGCGCTTTTATTGTTGAAACTTGGAAAAAAATTAAGCCAATATACTTGACAAATCAAATAAAACTAGCTGCACCTGTGATTCCTGAATTCCAACTCAAAAAATTTCTTCTAAATTAGTTAATTGCTACACAATTTGACCAACTACAAAATCTAATAAACTACAAACCCATAGATTCCTTCTTCTTGCCCATCTTCTCGAAATCTTGAATATATAGACTATAGCCGCTGGTCACAAAAAGTCGAAATGGAAAGGTGGAGGTCTAGACCTCTCCACTCCAAACAAGGAAAAAAATTATGAGCCCCTCTCAAAACGATAATGGGTGGGGATGGATATAAAAGAATACAAGGGATTGGGATTTGATGAGGGCTAGGGGAATCGAAACAGCAATTTATGAGTGGTTTCTATAGAAAATTGACCATTTTTAATACCCCTCTCTATGTCTCTCTTTTTGTTCGGTTTTCTGGCCTCATTTTGGCTCCGAATCTCGAAAATTTCGTTTTCCTTTTTTATATTCTTTATAATTCCAGGAAGACAACGCTTGCTATTTCAACAATACGACAATGAGAAGAGGGAGCAGAGTTTGGGAACAACGATTTTGAGAAAAAAGTATTAAAACGATTTTTGGAGAATGTTGCCAAGTTTTAACAGTCACGTGGTGTGAAAATGGAGTTTATGTAGTGCTCGAAAAAATATACTAAGGAAAACTAGCTTTTTACGTCAGGCTGGCTCCCAAGAAAATTGAATCGAACTCTTTCGGAACTCGGAAATAAGTATGAAATATTGTTTGCGGGAAAAACGGGAAAAAAACCCCAAAACTTGAGATCCCAAAACTTACAATTGGAAGCATTACTGGTTCTAGTAATAGTTGAATTAGCCACAGATGTCTTGTGGGGAATAGATCGTCTCAGCCCGAACATCTTGAACCGAGTACAAAAACTGGCAACTTTTGTTGCTTCCGTTTTTGTGAGTCCGAAACAAAAAGTGGGTAAAAATGAGGAAGACGGAGGAGGAGGAGGAAGAGTGGGTTCTTCTTCCTAAAACTGCCGGCAAAAAGTCAAAGTTAACATAATCTCATATGAAAAATGGCGCGACACGTTTTCTTTCGTCCTTTCGCTGGTTTTAAACACTCTTCAAGGCAAAGAACCTACTTTGAAGGGCAGTTCCAAAAAGAAAGGAAAAAAAAAACTTTTCGTCGCGAGGTTTAACGCCCGCAAAGCTTTCTCATTAATTTTTTTGTTTCTAGAGTGCTTGGTTCTCTGGGAGGAGAAGTTCAAAAGAGGGGAACCCAGAGAACGCTACTTTTGGGGGATTTTTTTCAACAGAAAGAGGAGCACATAGGAGCGAATAGGCTTTTCAGTCTGGTGCTCTATTGGACTATATAATTCAATTTGTGAGTTTTTGTTTTCTTTTTTTTGGCCAGCAAAAAAAGGACTATGAAAAAGAAGAAACTCTATAAACCATGGATGTTCAGAATGGCCATTTCTGAATTTTTTGAATCTCGCAAATCCCGATTTTTTAATTTTTCAAATGTCAGAATTTTAGAATAACCTGATTTCAAAACAATCGGAATTTCGGAATTTTGCAGATTTGAAAATATCAGAATTTCGGAATTTTTGGAATTTAAAATTCAAAATTTTCAAAATGCCCAATTTTGAAATATTCGAAATTTCGGGATAATTCGATTTTAAAATATTCGAAATTTCGGGATTATCCGATTTCGAAAATATCGGAATTTTCGAATATTCCAAATTGGAAAATATTGGAACTTCGGAATTTTCGGAACCTAAAATTCAAGAATTTAAAAATTTCCAATTTTTTGATTTTCGGAATTTCAGAATCCCAGAATATCCCGATTTCAAAAATTTCGGATCTTCGAAGTTTTCCGGATTTGAAAATATCGGAATTTTTGGAACCAAAAAGTCTAACTTTTTAAAAATTTCGAATTTCAAATTAGCGGATTGTTAGAATCTCAGAATAACTCTTTTATGGAAATTTCGGAATTTTGGAATACTCTGATTTTGAAAATATAGGAATTTCTAAATTTTCGAAAACTTAAAGTTCAAATTGTAAAGTAGAAATCCTAATAAATACGCCGCTAAAAACTGAAAAGAAAATCAAACTTGATTCCCTTTAATTCATACAAGGGAATTTTTTGCATGCGTCTTTGATATACTGTAGTTCAAGAATCTTTAATTCCAAAAAAAAAGCTCTGGCGGAGTTTTGAAATAAGGCTTCTTTTTTATATTCTGGACGGATCTTTCCGAAATTTTTTCTCGGAATCCCAAATTCCGTTCTGAAAATTCCATCTTTCAACCACTTCCTCCGACTTCTTTATTACTGTCAAAACTTTATATTTCCAATTTTTTCTTCAAAAAAATTTCTATGACAGAAAAAAGAATGAAAAACAATAGACTATTTTGTCTATTGTTTTCTTTTTCACTTCCTCCTGAAAAAAATGTTGCAGCAGCTGTCTTTCTCAAATTCAAAACACGGATTTTGAGTGGTAAGCAAGTTCAGCCAACCCAGGAAAATTGGTGTATTATGTATTATCCTCTAAGAACTTTATTTCCGGAATCATATGCGCCCCTTCTCGAAAAAATTCGGTTTTCCGGAGTTTTTCGAAAAATGAAAAATGAGTTGTTGGCAGTGTGTATGTGTCCCCTACCACGATGCTTCTTGCAATGGACGACGGTAGAAGTCGGTTTTCCGCTCGGTTGCTCTAAGGAGGCTCGCGGAGCTCTCGGAGCTTTCGGAACCTCCTGAGCACCCAAATCCAGGTGAGTATAGTAGTTAGGTCGAAATCGCATTGGGATAGAAGGACGAAAAAAGTGGATAGAAATGAAAAGAAACAAAAAATTTTGAAACGTTCACACGATATAATGTAAATTGATGCCACTTTTCCCCCTCCCTGCTCCTGACCACTCAAGAATATTCTCTTGCACATCTCCATGTGTCAAAAATGGGGAAACTGATGGCGGGAGGAGGTGTCATTGAGAGCAGTTTCTTTGGGAGCATCGAGATACTGGTTTCGTTGGTGTGAATGAAAAGAATCGGTTTGCAAAACTGTTGTTTGCATGACCTTTTGGGCTATTCAGTCGTTTTTTAAAGAAAAAAACCAGAAATGGGACCTTCGCTCTCAAGGGGCTATGTTTTATAGAATCTATAAGTGGGGCATTCTTGCGGTTAGATTCCTGAAACGAAACTTCGAAGTTAAACCTGGTTCCAGGCGGATTTTAGATGTTTACTAAAAATTTGCCAAATGCTACTTCTTCACTCGAAGCTCGATTTCCATAAAAACTGGAACCGTTAATTTTGAGCCCATAAAGTATCGGTCAATAAGATATTTAAAAAAAAATCATATTTTTCAGTTTATTTTAACCATTTTCAGCAGTCTGTAGCTTGGCTGTCAAATGTCCCACCACTTTGAAATTTTTGGAGGATGTGAAACAGACCTAGACGAAGCATTTTTCATTTATAAAATTTTTCGAACATTCCTAGTTTTTCAGCTATTTTCCGATTTTTGAAAGACATCCCAATTTTCCCGGTTTTTGTACTGAAAATGTGAAAAATAGGTGTCTGTCAGAAATTGGCTAATAGCTGAAAACTTGGCATTTTCTAAAAATTCTCTGAACACAAACTTTTCAGTTTAAATTTGTTTTACATCCTCTATACTTTTCAAAATGATCGGAAGCTTGAAAACTGAGCTCTAAATCATGAAAATGGATAAAACGGCAAAAACTAAATGAGAACTACGTTTTATCAGGTACTCTAGATTCTAATACATATCGACAGGTACTGTATATTCTGATACTTATCATATTGAATCACAAAATTCCCGAAATTGCTCATTAAATTTAAAAATCTTACATTAGAAAAATGATAAGTTCCGTACCAAAAACACAAAATACTTTTCAACAATCTGGTTCCAGAGTAAGAAACGAAAAAAAAGAGTTTCTCAACAAGGAAGAGTTTTTTCTTCTGCTCAACCACCACGGCCATCATCATCATCATCATCATCATCACCCTTGGCCATCACCACCAATAAAACGCATTTTCGTGTAATTAGGGAAAGCTGGTCCCAACTTTTACTTGAAAGAAAAAAGAAGCTCAACTCGACTCGCACTCTCTACGATTAGAGACAAAACAATGAGAATGAAAAAAGAGAATCAAACTTTTCAAAATTGGTTATTGATTTATGACAAGTTAAGAGCAAAAAAATGCTCAAGAAACTTCATGAAAATAAGTGAAAAATGTGAAAGGCACACGAATTTAACGACGCCAAGTGAGTGAGACAAACTCACAAACTGAGATTTTTGAGACTTTAGGGGCTCTTAAAAATTTGCGAAGCGTGATAATTGGAGCATGTTATGCTCTCAAAACTCCTGGAAGTTGGCCTCCTCGCTTTTCGCTGTGAAATATGAAATTTTCCATTTTACTAAGATTGAGATACAAAAAAAGAAATATGGAACACCAAAAAATTTCATTGTTCTATGGTTCTGAAGAGATCAGTAAAGAAAAAGAACAAAAAGTTCATCGCGTGTCCAGAATACGGAAGGCTACCCCAAAAATAAAAGAAATGAAGTGTAGTCTAAGCTGACAGCGACCGAAAAAAAATACTTGTCTCATCTGAAAAAAAACACAGCGTGAAAAAAGTTTCTGGGTTCGGTTAGCACTTCCCGAAAAACCCATAAAACCACAGAGAAAAGCGGTCATTTGAAACCGGGGGCCTGCATAAAAACTCATTTCGCACCACAAAACCCAAACCAACACTAGATCCGGGAATTCACACCCATAGTGCGTTGTTTTATAATCACTATCGGATATGGGTAATTGGGTGATCAAAAAACTAAATTCAATATAATTTTGTCATAGAAATCAAACAAAAGTTAAGAATGTTTCAGTAACGTATCACCTATTATACAAGAATAAGTTGATTTATACAGACGAGAAGCACCAGATAAAAACAAAACCCAGGAGAACTAGTTTTTGAATTCTTAAATTTCTAGATAAATGTTGAAACGATAAGGCTCAAGCCGGTATTAGCCGACCAATATTAGATGTTGCTGGAAGTCAGTTTGATTAAGTGAAACATGTTTCCAGCAAGTAAAAAAATCTGTTCCGTCTTCAAAATTCTAGGTAAGTTGAACCTGAAAAGTATACCGTAAATGCTCTAGAACGCCATCTCTCACCTACACTTTAAGCTCAATTATCTCGATTCTCGTGAAAGATATCAGAAAATTGTCAACTGATAAATAATTGGTGATATAATGATAAATATTTTATCAGTTCACAAAATTTGGATATAATTCATAGGAAAACCAGGATAATTCAAATCAAGTTGAAAATAAAAGAGAAAGTTATTTAAAACCAAACGAAAATTTGAAATTTCCAGTTTTTCAGGTGACCTCAGGAAGATGCTTCCAAAATTATGTAATATTAATTTTGGATAGTTCACTGAACTAGCGAAAATCAGAATTCTCAGCACGACTCACTCATCCCTCTTTAGAATGGATGAAAAAACAGTTAGCGGAGTTCCTTTTATTTAGAACGATTTTATTTAGAACGACTTTGAGCTCAAACATCTTAATTTCCGGAAAAGATATCAGAAACGTGAAGACTGGAAAAATGTCGGTAACATTATGAAAAACTTTTCACCAATTGACCATTTTCTGATATCTCTTATCAAAAACAAGATAATTGAACCCAAATTGAGAGTATGCGGTAGCTTTCTATCACACCATATTCACGATATTTTGAAACGCGAAAAACTAGGTTTTTCGGAATTTCCTATTCACTTCTGGAACAAACTAGCAAATCTAAAAAGTCTGATATATGAAGCTAGCTTCTTAAAACTCATTTATCAATATTGCTTTGTTTTTTGTTTTCTCTGGAACAGCTGCCGTCATTTTTCATCACACCAATTTATTTATCACACAGGTAGAAGGCTCATTAATCTTCACAACACAGGATCAAAATCTTTTTCCACTTTTCAATAAACTCTATAAAAATTGAAACTCACTATCATCCTCATCTTTATCCGTTAGTTTTGTTGTCATAGGCAGATCCTGGAAGACCATCCCGCCACGACGCTCGATGAAAGAACGCTCTAACGCGAATCTTGGTAACCAATCCAGTTTGAAAACGTGATGAAGGTATAAACAAAAAAAACAAAGAATAGGACCAGAAAGAGATGGGAGGGATGGGGCGTGAGAAAACAAATCCACACTTTGTCTTACATACTTTTTCAATAGGTGCTCTGGGCGACCAGACAAAAATGCATGTCTTAATTGGATTGTACTCAACTTCAAACGAAACAACGAAACGAAAAAAAAACGGCGAAATACGGAGTTGTTGTAGTGGCGACAGAGAGAAAGAGCCAAAATTTTTGTGTTGAGTGAATCAAAAAAAGGGGGAAAAGTTTCTTTCCCCTTCGTCTTCATCAACGTGGTTTTCGGAGGGGTGACACTGTCTCGCGGGAGCTTCAATTAGACAATTCCAGCATAGAAGAGAGGGAGAGTCCGGCTTTTCGATGCTTCTTTTTTCTGTCTTCTTATTCCATTATGCCAGATGGACGTAAATTTCCGACCCAGAGATCTGATACATCATTGTGATGAGCCAAGGTCATCATGATTCATGCAATTAGGAAAACTATGAGAAAAATGGAAGTACTTGAAGAAAATCTTAGAGGAAAAAATATAGTGGTTTTCGTTTGGTGGCAATATGCATTTGATGGCAAGGAGCAGGTATGATTGTCTGTGTTTCAATATCAATATGTTGATGTTTGGTGTGGATAAAAAAAGTCTCAACTGGATTTTCAACAAGGACTAGACTCGGAAAATTCGCGAAAACTTCAAATAAGTGAAAACAATCATTTACAGTATTGAAAAGACTTGTTCAAATCGGGAAATCGGGAATCCCGTTTTCCCAGTTTTCCCGAAAATTTTCGGGAATTTTTCCCGACAGGAATTTTTCCGAATTTTTTTTCCGGGAATTTTTCCCGACTAGGAATTTCCCGAAAATTTTTTTCACGAATTTCAGGGAAAAACGGGAAATTTTCCAGTCATTGTTTTTCTAGATTTCTCAAAATTTCAACTATTTTTCGCTTTTTGAATAGTTTTCTATGAAAACTCATGGGATACTTTCGAAAACATAAAGAAATCACCGAATCTCAACATAAATTGAGAAAAATAGGCAAAAATTCATCGAAAAAATAACTTCCCGATTTTTCCCGATTTTCCCGAAAATTCCCTAATAATAATTTCGGGAAAAATTTCGGGAACAAAGTTTCCCGAAAAAAATTTTCGGGAAATTTTTCGGGAACGGGAATTCCCGAAAAAAATTTTCCCGAACAAGTATGGTATTGAAATCAGTAATTCGCCATTATCTTCGAAGTATTGCAAATGTGGCGTGGCAGAAACCCCAAAAGACAAAAAATCAATAGATCTCATGATGATATAGAACAAAAAATACTCAATCAGGAGCAATTTCTAAAAAAAAGGGAATTTCAGACTGAGAAATTAGGCAAAAAATTTGGTGGCTACATAATTTTTGGGCCATTGGATCACAAAGAAATTAAGGAGTACACAATCTTCAATACAGAGGTACAAAATACCGGAAAAACTCGAATTTTGTACCCTAAATTACTATATACCCCAGTGACCCTAAAATTGTTGTACCCTTCGAATTATGTGCCGAGAAATTATCCAAAACAATCTCTGATTATTTATCTGCATTTTTCTTTTCAGACTCCGACCATGCCAAGTCCTGACAAAAACTGTATGAAAAAAATATTTAGTCTGAAAATTGAAGCTAATAATAAAATTGTAAAAATGTCTGTGGCGACGTCTATGTGTAATTGGCTCCAACTAAAAATCGGAATCACAAATCGGGAGATTACTTTTTTCCTATACTTTTTATTGTCACATTGTCGGATAACAAGAAAACTAATCAGCTGCCTGAAACTTTTTTTTGTTCAGAATGTCTTTCGGAGCTCACACTCGATTTGCTTATTGGAGTGTGTGCGTTCTGTCTGACACCCGAAAACATGTTCAAAAGTCTCAAGAACAAAATTCGATATTTTTGAATGTATTTCTTAATTTGAAACACAGGTTTTGTTGTTTTGTTGGTGTGTTTTTTACTCCATATATCCCTTAAAGAAAAATGCATTTTCGGGAACAAAAGAGCAATGATGTAGAGCTCCGAATAAGAAAATATCGCCATGCATTTCTGAACTAGAGTCCACAGACTCGTCTGCGTTCTCCATTTTGATCTCCATGTCTGGCAGTTAGTCACCATTTGTTCTAACCAGGATGTTTGAATTCATTTCCGCTTTTATCCAATGATAAGAAAAAATGTTCTAAATCTAGAAATTTCTTTTTGCTATTATTATTCATTTTCAGTTTCATTTTTGTCACAGACCACTTCACCTGCTTCTTTTTGTTTCTTCGTTTTTTCAGACTGATTCAGATTGGTATACGCCGGTGAAGCTTTTTTCCTGAATATGCCCATATTTCTTTTTTTTTTGAACGAACCAATTGACACAAATTGGAAAATCAGAGAAATGAGTTTTTGGCGCGTTATGTGTTTGTCTGTTTCCCTTCCGCCAAAATCAGAATTTTGATCCAAGAATGACGTTAATTCAAGATTGATCTGGTTTCCATTAGTAGCTCTGAGTTGTTGAAAAATGCTTATAGTACTAACAGAGGAGGTTTCGACATAAAGGCAAAGTACGTAATAGGACATGACATGAGACCGTTCACCATCTGTGTAAACAATGGGGGAGTTCTTTTAATTTCCTTTATCCACCTGTGGCGGATATGGCTAAAAGTTTGACATTTATTAACTGTATTCGGTTGAATTGGCATGAGATAGTTCTATTTTTTAGAGAGATATCCATTTTCAACATTTTTTCTGAATCTTCCCTTCCTACTTCCAGAAGTTCGGAAAAATTGTAATTTTTCAAATATATTTTAACGCCTTTTCTTCTGAAAACTTTTTTTTTCACTTTCCTTGAACAATTGTGTTAGTTGTTCTGATTTTATTGATGCGCTTAAGGTTTTAGGTGCGTAATTTTTTTTGAGCTGAAAAAATTGAAAACACTGAACGAAAAACAAATTTTATACCCCTTTTTTTGGAAAGTTCTGGAAATTGCTCATCTTTGTCATTTTATATTTTTATCTGGAATTGTAGTTAACTTTGAGTGCCCCTCCTCTCCTCATCAAAAAAAATCCGTCTTATTAAACTACCGTAGGCAAAGGGAAAAATTCCGTCCCATATAACTACCGTAGGCCTTTAAACTTTTTACTCCGACAAAAAACTTTGAATCCTCCATTTTCGTGATTGCTTATTTTTATGGCCACTCAGTACTGATTACTTGAAATCTAGGAAATCGCAAAAAAAAGTTTTACGACTTGAAAGAGCTAGATTTCTTTCTTTCAGTTTTCTATGATATTCTAGATACAGATTATAAGGTTTTCTTCCATTTCAACATACGTTTTAGTAGTAAAAAAAGACAAGCAAGAACGAAATAGTTTTCAAAATGATTAATTTTTGAAATGGATGTTTTATTTCGAAAACTATCCTTAACTTCAGAAAAACTGAAAATAGTAAATTAAAATGAACTCTAGTCCACTTTTTTTAGTTCCGGCTTCAAAACACAAGGGGTGATGAAATAATTAGTCTTAATTTTGAACTCAATTGATATTCAAAGAGCATTTTTCTCTTGTTTCCAAAAATATCTCATTTCTTTTTCAACTTTCTGCAATTTCTTATTTTTCCTCAATGCATATTTTGCAGTTTTTGGGACGTTTTTTAAATCGTGCATGTGACTTTGAAAATGCTCTTTTCCTGAGTCATATAATAAGAATCACGGGAAGTTTTTGTACTCATTGCACCAGAATGGGAGACATGAGCTAAGATAAAGGTGAAGATGTGATTGATCAGTCCCCACTTACTTCTGGATTTAAAAATTTCATTAATACATCTTTGATATTAATTTTTAAAAGTTATAATTTGAGCGTTTCCCAACCAAGAATTCATTTTGTGATCTTCAAATGGCGAAAAAATCTACTTTTAAACGTTTTGAAACAACAACAATAAACAAATTGGCGCCAATCACGTTGCGCGAGTAGTTAAAAGCCCTCCCGCTTATCAACGCTCGTATATCACCTCACTTCTTTCAATTCCTTTGCGGAGAAAAAAACTACCACGCTAAAAAGGCGTTTAATACTTTTTGGTCTTTTTTATCTTCCTTTTTTTTCAGAGATTTCACTTTTTATGTCTAGCCACCAAGTTGTGTTACTCTTTTGACGAGCTACTAGGAATACCAAATGAGAGTGCACCTATAATTTATTTTTCTAGTGCCATCGTGACTTACATAGGATGACCACTCTCGATTCCTCGTCACAAATGTAACCAGTAATTAAGAAAAGGATTATACTCCTACCCCCTTGTTTAGTTAGGGCTTTTTTGGACTTGTTCTTGTTCTAAGTGTCTCGGACATGTTTTCGAAGTATTACCTGGTAAATAGCCATTATTTCTTTCTCTCTTCTATAATTTCCAAAATAAAACAATTAATTTTTATTGCTCAGAATCTCCTCATTCATAAATGTCATCATCTCTTTTTTCCGCGCTCTTTTCCCCCCGAATTCCAATTCCGAGTGACATTTCCGGCGTTCAAAATCCAAATTCTAGTGTTCCGATGAGCGAAATTTCATTTCCCGATTTTTCTTTTTTTCATGTTCTTTCTTTCTATGATTATCTATTTTTAGTTATTATTTTTTGTCCGGAAGAAAATCAATATTTACAGCTGTTCAGCGACCGCCAGGTTTAGTCCACCTGTTTTTTTGGCATATGTTTTATTCCCCCTTTTCACTACATATGTTCATTTGTTTCTAGAAAGAGGAACATCTTGTGACTCTGGATTTTGATTTGAGCATTCATGATCGGTTAAAAATTATCTGTTAAGACACTTCTGAAATTTTCAGAATCCTTTCGAACGTTTCAGCCGCGTTCAGTACCAAAAATCATGTTTTCGGTGCAAAAACAGGGCTTCTAAAAGAATTTTTCAATCTTCTAGGACGTTTAAAACATGAAATTAGTAGTTTAGGGGTTAAAATCGAGCAAAATTTCGAATTCTTATAATGTCAACATTTTCCAAAATTGTTTTTTTCTTAATTTCCAAATAGATGCCAAAGTACAAGCAATGGAAAAATTTGAAAGTAGCAACAATCTTAAAATTATCTAAAAACGAAATTTCCTTTAATTTTAAGTATACCACAATAAGTTTCATGCTTCAAAACGTCTTACATTTAGAATTTAAGAAGAAACTGTTTTGAGAATTTCTGTTTCAGCACTAAAAACGGGACGTTTGGTACTGTAACTCATATACCGTAAACACTGTAATAGAACGCCTCCCGGACCGTTCACTTTGAGCCTACATGTCCCACTTCCTTTCAAAGATATCAAAAAGTTATGAACTATTAAAATTCTTATCATGATATCAGCAACATTTTATTAGTTGACCACTTTTTGATAGCTCTTACGGAAAATGAGATACATGAGCTCAAACAAGATGATTCAGGTGGCGTTCTATTAGAGTGTTTACGGTAACTTGGCTGAAACTGACGAGCTCATTCTGAGACATTCAGAAGTTAGTAGATAGGCTATTCTCAACCGGTTCTTGGAAGTTTCATGGAAATCTGAATTCACAAAGTCTCTTTTCTCCCCACCCACGTTTCAGTTCCTTATTGGCATCGGGAAACATACGTATTCATTCTGAAAATGACACGAGACAAATAGAGCGCCATTTTTCTGAATGCATATATATATCCATCTCTATGAAAAGTGTTTCTCATTTTTCTTGACTCTCGTCAGTTTTTCAATTTCCGCTGCACACGCGGTGGCACTGGAACTATATTGTTTTTTTTTGTTGTTATTCCCGATGAATTGTGAACACCGGAAGGAAGGACCCTCCTTCTTCTAAAAAGTCGACACTGACCTCGTTGCCCCAGTACAACCGTGGGCGAAAAAATGGGCGGGAGGAAAGGAGATATATATGGTTAGAGAGAAACATGCTCGTTTCGTTTTATGAGATGAGTGGCGTAGGTCTTTTTGTTCTTTTTATTTTCTCGATTTTTCAGTCGTTTTTGGTTGGGTTTTAATGCTCTCCTTTCCTTTTTCAGGCCCGGGACCAAAAGGTACATAAAAAGGGTAAATGGAATGCACATCAAGTTCGCAGGGTACATGGAGTCTTGAGCTGTGAGGGGTTTTAGCTTAGTCCAGGCTTGGGTCTATAACTTCAAGGAAAAAGCAACGTAGTCTGTATAAAAAGAATTTGTTTTTTTGTCTTTTCACATGCACCCTTGGAACCAAAGAACCCCAATAACGCGATGTATCATTGAATACTGTGCTTCTGTATCCAGCTAACCGTATCTCGATTTGAGTTTCAGTTTTATCTTTTCTGAATGGCGAGCTATGCCACGTGTCCCCTCTCACTTCATCTGAATCGAAATTTTCGAAACTTGCATATCATATGATACCTCCTTCAACTCTATCTCATTTCATATTATAGTGGACCCATCTCATCCTAATCTCTCTTTTTCTTTCCAACCAAAATATTATATTTCATGTCCTTTATTTTCATTTTTCTGACCTCGCTCTCCCTCTCTCTTGGAAGTTAAAAGAAATAAAGAGAGTTTTTTCGCATTCCATATCTTTCCTCGAGTCTTTCTTTCATAAAACAAAGTTTTCAGAACAAAAGAATGTTTTATTGTTTTTATCGTTTGCTACTGTGCCCACCCACATGATAAAAAGAAGCGCATCCCTTCTTTTCAATCTTTGGGATTTTTATTTCTTTGATTCTTGACTCTTACCATTCCACCTCTGAAAGTTTTATCTCTGAAAATTCCAGAGCAAACATGGGAGCCATGTACAAAGAAACCGATTACTGCGAGTCGATCCTATTGGTGTACTGCTCGGACAACGACACACCGGATACGTTCTTCCCAGCAGATCCACGCCTTGTACAGGCTCATCGCGATTCACAGAACGAGCCAAAACAGCCACCAACTCCACCAGCATCGCCAGTTTCTGGAATCACGACTCCATCGACCACTGCTATTTCAGCGGATATTTGGGAGCAAGACAGATCTCCAACTCCATCGCCGACGTTTGATATCCCAATGTTTAATGATATGGTGAGTTGCGGGTATAGGTCTTCATTTTTGGGAGCTCTTTCTTCTCAGCCCTTATAGTGTGATATTTAACAACATGTATGTATGAAGGTAGCTAATGGGGTTATTCAGTAAAAAGCAGATCAGCAAATTGCTGGTTTATTCTTCATGCAGAAAACCGAAAATTTGCTAGGGCCGATTGCTGGAGTTTTCTAGGCCATCACGTTTTCTCGTTAAGCTACACGACCACAAACTGAAAAAAAAATAGAATAATTAAAGGCGCATGGAGTTTCCTGCTTCGGTCTCGCTTACAAGGGAACCTTTTAAGTGAAGGTAGGAGTTGGCTGAAACCACCTACATAGATCGAAAGAGCATAGTCGAAAACCTATAAATCAGTTTTCAAAGTCTGCTTACGAGACCTCTGAAGTGCTGAAATTTCAGTTTCAGTGCCAAAAAATACCAAAAAAGTACCAAAAAAACACTTTTTCAGTGAAACATAGGCAATTTTCAAATGTGATTTTCTCCAGCTTTCGAAGGTTTTAGAACTTAAAATTTTTGTGTTATACTTGAAATGAGTTGAAATTTTATATTTAAACATTTTTTCCAAAAAAATGCTCGAAAGTGGAAACTTGGACACACCCAAAGTGTAAGCAAATTTTGAAAATTTCCAAAACTTTTCTGAAAAAAAATTTTTTGTAAAAAATGTTGAAATATAAAATTTCAACTCATTTCAAGTATAACACAAAAAATTTCAAGTTCTAAAACCTCCTAAAACTGGAGAAAATCACATTTGAAAATTGCCTATGTTTCACTGAAAAAGTGTTTTTTTTTGGTACTTTTTTGGCACTGAAACTGAAATTTCAGCACTTCAGAGGTCTCGTAAGCAGACTTTGAAAACTGATTTATAGGTTTTCGACTATGCTCTTTCGATCTATGTAGGTGGTTTCAGCCAACTCCTACCTTCACTTAAAAGGTTCCCTTGTTAGACTGGTCGTGTAGCTCCACGAGGACAAGTCATGGCCTAGAAAACTCCAGCAATCGGCCCCAGCAATTTGCTGGTTTTTTCCTTGCTGATGATTCAGTGGAGAGCACTCGCGAAAAATTAACAAGTTTTTGAAAAACTGTTATCTCATCCCCATTAAAACCTTTTCAAGAAGCCGGGGTAGTACACCAAGATTTCGCTATGCTCCTAAGGATCAAATCTAATTCGAATTACTTTCAAAAAAAGTTGACCAATTTCGCAATTATAAAGTACTTATCAACCAATTTGTTCCGTAGAGAATGTACAAGACTAATATCCTGTCCTGTTCACTGACCAATTCCTTTCACCAAAACATTCTTGTTGATCATTTTTTTAATCTCAAGAATTCGAACCTTTAGTTTCTTGTTGATGTGCATTTATGAAAACAGAAATCCATTGTTAGGAAAAAATTTAATTTAACAAAGTGTAGGGAGAAGCAAAAGTCAATAGTCATGAGATTATCAATCGGCACATGTCCTTTGATTTGATGATGTCACGATAGAAAAAAGACAATACCGTAGTCTGCATTGACACAAAATGTTCGTAGCCGTAAAAAATGGAAGTTTTGGAAATCCTAACTAGTTGACTGCTCCACATAATTATTGTTCTACTTAGAGATCTCACTGGAACATCTATTAGTGTCAAGCTTGACGAATAGGTGCCAACATGAAAGTTATAGCCCATGTCGAGAAATGGGACCTCAAAAAGTTTGAAGTCGACTGCGTAACCTAAAAAGTTGTTTAACCGAAACTTCGAAAATTCCGTTTATTGAAATTATCAATGAAACACGTGATTTGGTGGTTTTCCACGAAAAATTGATTTTGTCAATAATTTTTTCATCAGAAAAATCTAGTACCAACTCTAACAAAGTTTTTTCAGGCTATCACCGAAAACAACAAAAACAGGATCATCGAATCGCAAATGAAGGTACAGGTCGAGCCAACAATGCATCACGATGTCACCCAAAACAATAACGGTAATTGGTTGAAGACTTAATTTGCAATAAATGCTTTTATCTAACCTAGCATGGGCTTTGAATTCAGTTGATTTATGCATGGTGTGCACGATCTCTCAACTTAAAAAAAAACAACACTCACTGCTTATCAACTCACAAAGAGCACATTGATACCGGAACTAATAAGATACTGGAACTATGTTTAAAATTGGGAATGAGTTTGGTTATGGAATAACATGGTTCAACAATTTCAATAAGAATACGGTTTGCTGTGATGATAATTATTTAAAAGCAATTTTCTCCGTTTGAATACACTGGAGATTTGAAACGCATATCTGAAACAAACATGAGGAAATTCAATGGAAACCGCATCGGAGTTCGTGATACACTGGAGAAGCTGAACTTCAAAAGTGGAAAATGTGTTGGCGCTCAATTTTAGGAACATGAGTTTGGGAAGTCAGAAGTTTGGGAAATCAGTTTTGAAAGTCAACTGCTCGCTGAAAACTAGAAGCGGTTTCCCGTCTGATGCTTCAAGGTGCATGTTCCCAGCTAATCCTATCCGCTTCAGCACAGGAGTGAATCAAAACATATAATAAAACTGATTCCTCTCTTCCTACAGACGTCTCTCCAAAGAAATCAGTCTCCTTCGCCTTGACTCTTGAATTCATCGAGTATCGAAAATTCTCGCCTCCTAAACGTGCTGACTTCTTGAACAACAGAACCAAAAAGCGGAATTCGAAGATCTTCTTCCCAAAACGTCTATTCTGGAGAAACCAGAAAATCGGACAGTCGGAGATGAAGGGGTGCCACGGGTGCTACATCTGTGAGGTGAAAATTGATAAGCGTCCATTGCTGGTTGAGGTACAATTATTAGTACTAATTTTTCAACAAAACTTTACATTCCAGACTTGCCAGAACTCGGGATTCGTAACTGAAACACGCAACAAAATCTCGTCCATGCTCCGCCGGGTCCGCAAGCTGACTTCTCGCATTTTCTCTTGAACGTTTAGTAGATTCTACTCTTCCCTTTTTATTCCACCCTCTCATCCACCCAAATTCACCATTTCTATGTACAGTGTTGTATTGATAGGTAACGCAATTGACGATGCCGTTTCTATATGGGTTTAGAGCCCTCCATGCTAATTTTTTCTGTAGCAATGGTTCTTCAATAAATCAACAAAAAACGTGTAAATATACCTTTTCTTGAGAATAATTCTTCCGGGAAAAAAACTTCTGGAAAAAAACCATGCGTCGATAAAAAAATAAATCTGACAAATCTCCGAGATAGTCCCTCACTGATTCGTGTTCCCCAAGACGCCAGGGTTCTTTGATTTTATGTGTTTTTCGAGATAATTTATGACTTTCATAATTGCCTTCGTCTTCTTTATCAGAAAGATCAAACTGGGTTTCTACATCCGCTTCGGCGAAATGATGTTTGGATTGTTGTTGGCTGTTTATCATCAGCCTTGTCTAGTGAAATCCACTGGGATACATAAGTCTGATGTTACAATCAAGATACCAAAATATCCACTATAAAAGTACAAAAATTCAGTCACTACAAATTGGATTAATAAGAAAACATTTGTAAAAAGCCTTGTGATCTTTCATATAGAACTTTGAGAACAAAAATTGCATTCATAATCCTTTTTTTTTCTCGCTACAAACATTTTGAGCATTATTTTTCAGCGGTCTTGAGATTTTTTTTTCAGAATGTCAAGAATAATCATACATCTTCTAATGTGCAAAACTGCAGAACTTCTCGTGATGTTGTATTTCCCGCCACCGGAAATGTGAAAATTCGTTTCCTTTTCAAATGATCACTAGAACAGAAAATCTTTTCGATTGGTTGGCTTTGGACTATATTTCCGGGTGTCTGAAAATTCCAACTGCGCTATTTGATCCTCAAATGTGAATCAAGAATTGGTTTTTGCGAATATCCCAAAAACATTTTTTGGAAATTTTCGGAAATTCTGAAGAATTTCACGATTTTCTTCACATCTGTCGCCATCTGTCGGTACTTGCAAGGGTCAAGGAAGCTCAAGTATTTATTCTTGAAATTCTAAAGAAACAGATGTGAAAATGCTATGTTACCAAGTCGCGTGATTCTCAAGTATTAAATACCGTAACCATTCAAATTGAATGCCCCAAACTTTTGAATACCTTCAAATTTTTTGAATGTTTTTCCAAATTTGAGCCCATTTATCTCCGTTCCTGTGAAAATTTATAAAACATTGGCAACTGCCAGAATGTTCATCATCCTATCGAGAATGTTTTGCCAATTTATCACTTTTTGATACCTTTCATAGGAAGCAAGATTATTACCTCAAAGTGCAAGCAAAAGATGACGTTCTATTACAGTTTTCCGGTTTTTCGAAATTAAGAAAATTCTATCATAGTGAATATTCACAAAAAGAAACTCCACAAAAACAAATGTGGTCAAAATTTCCAGAGCAAATCAATGTCAAAGTCAAAGTATTATTATTTTTCAGCCACACCTGACGCACTTTATACCCTATTTATAGTTTATTATCAGTTCCACTCATAATGATTTTGCAAGAAATGCAAGTATGATTCCTGATAAGTGAGCGTAGGTGTGATTTTTTTTGTAGGATCCTTCCGTCATTCCTCTCTCTTGGAACTAATCACTTTATTTCAAATTTGTTATGTCAACTATATCACGTTAGATAATCCAAATGAATGTGACAAGAACTCCCTTGTCCCTTGTGTTTCTTGTCAGTCGAAGTCCCGCCCCCTAAACTGCTTTTTCTCCTCCCCTTTTTTTGTTTTCTAAGAAATGCGTAGTGCCTCTATGCATTATTTTTTGGTGTTGAGAATCTAAACGACTCTCCAAATTGTTTCCTCCGCTGGAACGACGTCAAAGTCTTCCTTCCTTTTGAGGATCGTTAAGTTTAATACCTGTTGACATTCTTGACAACAAGTTAACCGGTTGTAAGTGAGTCTGTGGTTTCCAGAACGAGTTATTTTCCATAAGCAGTGGGGAGAAACCAGATGTTCATATTTTAATGTCTAATTTATGAGATTTATCTCTGTTTTCTTCTCTGTAGGTCTCCAAATCGGAACTATTCCCATAAACCTAGTTTTTTTTAGGTGAATGAGTGTTCTTGACGGATTCTAATTCATAGTTGAAAGGGATATTGTTGGTCTTCTTTGGAAAATTGGTCTTTTTCTGGACACAACCAGAAAACAATTCACCTAATATCATTGTCTACTTCAGTTTCCTAACTTTCTTTTTCCCATGCATTGACGTGATTTCTAGACTTAGAAGTCTCTAAAAGATATAAAAATAATTGTGCTACACAATCTATTTTTTCTCCTCAATGACGTTTATTAGTGTTGTTCCTAGAGATCATCTGGCATTTGCACGAACATCAACTAATGCAAAATTTCTGGATGATGTTGTAAATAGCAGATCCATGAGACACTCCGCAAATGCATATTTAAGATTCTTGTAATTTGTAATTAGTTTTTTCAGCAGGAATTATTTTTAGCAAGAAGTTTTTTTGAAGCTAGTTTCCATATTTCGAGAAATACTGTGTTTTCTCTAATAGAAGCATAAATAAACCTTCAACTTTGAGCTCATTTATCTCGATTTCTGTAAAGGATATTGAAATTTTGTCAACTGATAAATTATTGGAGATACCCTGGTGAGTAATTTGTCAGTTCACAAATTTTTGATATCTTTGACTTAAATCAAGATAATGGAGCTTGAAGTTGACGGTTTAGGTGAGCCTCTATTAGCGGAAATACGGTGATGTTTTTGGATCACATTACTACTGTATACGAATCAACTTTATACCAAGTTTTTTGTTCCATTTTTCTGTTGGGCACTTTTACATCTGTCATGAATGGTAGTAAAATGCTGACGTGTACGGCTTGGACGACCTCGAACGCAAGATTTTTTTTTGCAAAAGGGTCATGTTTTATGGTAGTGGTCGGGTACAAAGGCTGCAGTCGTGTCCAATCATATTTTTCTCGTCGGGGTCGTTTTGCAAAAACATTTTGTTGAGATCACATTTTTCTTGCTGATCTTGACTCATCTGGCTCACCGTAATCCCTCAGCTGTATACAATAATAATTGTACTTCCATATCAGTTTTTTTCAAGAGAAAAATGTATTTTTAATCTTTGTTGGACCACGATTGAGTTCAAATATATAAATTCGCTATACGAAAGGGATTAGGTGCACTTTTTTCTCCTTTGCACTTTTTATGTTCATCCGAACCGAAACACGAGTTCTCATTTGATGCAAAAAAAATTATTCATATTGCAGAAAAATTCTTCTAGATATCTCTCCTTCTTTGTCCGTTATAATAAATGAGTCACATTCAGCGCTCTCTATCCTTCGAATTCGTGTCATTTCCACATTGCAGAGATACAGAGAGACAGGATTAGGGATATTTTCGGACAATATTTTCGTGTCCGCAAAAATGAATGATGAATAATTAGCGTCGTCATATTTCTCGCAACACTGCGCGCATGCCAAATTTTGCTAATCTTCTTCATCTTATGTTATGTAGCTTCCAAATTTATTGCTAAAATAATAGTTCCTCCTTTTGCGATTATCCGGGAAGTACAGAATTTTGGCTTTCAGTGCTTTTTGACCATTTTTAGAAGTTTGGAGCTCGGCTGTCAAGTGTCCGATTACTTTAAAAACCTTGAAGAATGAAAAACAGACTTAAATCAAAAACTTTGCATTCACATAAATTTTCTAAAAATCCTTGTTTTTCAGCTATACGCCGATTTCTGGAAGACAACACTATTTAATCTGTTTTTGAACTGAAAAACCTCAGAACAACAAAAAAACTTGATATTTTCACGTTTTATGTGCAAAAACAGGTCAAAAAGGAATGTCTTTCAGTTATCGGCTAATAACTTTAAAACTAGGAATTTCCGAAAAATGAAAAATCGTGGACCCAGGAACCCAGGAACCCAGGAACCCAGGAACCCAGGAACCCAGGAACCCAGGAACCCAGGAACCCAGGAACCCAGGAACCCAGGAACCCAGGAACCCAGGAACCCAGGAACCCAGGAACCCAGGAACCCAGGAACCCAGGAACCCAGGAACCCAGGAACCCAGGAACCCAGGAACCCAGGAACCCAGGAACCCAGGAACCCAGGAACCCAGGAACCCAGGAACCCAGGAACCTAGGAACCCAGGAACCCAGGAACCCAGGAATCCTAGGAACCTAGGAACCCAGGAACCCAGGAACCCAGGAACCCAGGAACCCAGGAACCCAGGAACCCAGGAACCCAGGAACCCAGGAACCCAGGAACCCAGAAACCCAGGAACCCAGGAACCCAGGAACCTAGGAACCCAGGAACCCAGGAACCCAGGAACCCAGGAACCCAGGAACCCAGGAACCCAGGAACCAGACACTTGAAAATAACCAAAATCAACTGAAAAACACGTTTTTGTATATCTTGCTTGACCGGTACTCTATGTGTCTTTGATGAATCTGTTGTTTGTGACCCGTACAAAGAACAATAGCTATTTTAGATTTGTGGTTGCCAAAAATAGACTAACAAAAATAGAAACTAAAGTTATTAATAGTTGATTCAATGAGAACCCCTCTCGTGTTTTTCTCTGCCACAAAGACACCAGAACATCACAACACTTCCCTCTTCTCATCATTCTTCTTTTTTTCCATAGACACCACCACCCCAGAACTAATGGGTTACACTAAAAACCTTACTTTAGTCTGGATGGAGCAGCCCCCAAAACTTTAGTCTACTCTGATATTTTTTGATATTTTTCTGGTGAAATTTTTTTGTTTTGAATTTCAAAACACATCATTATTATATATTTTTTCTTGATTTCATATTTTCAAGTTTGAAAAATAAGGAGAAAAAATATGGAAATTATACAGCTACAATGGAATTTCCTGTTTTTCCTCTTTCCTCTAAACGTCTGATTTTTGAGAATTCTCCTCCTTTTTTATCAAAACACACATTTCAAATCCTCATTTCTTATGGAACTCATGACACGCTGAGGATTATATGTAGTCATCCGATAGTAACAAGCAAAGTACTAGGATTGTTTCTGCAATAGAAATGCATAGAGGAAGAGATGAGTTTGGTCAGTGGCCACTCTTCCTGATGTCTTAGATATTTTTTATTTGAGAGGGAAAAAAAGAGACCACGAGCAAATATTTGTAAATTGTTTTTTTCGAAAAAAAATCATATTGGGTAAATATTTTCATTCAGTGTTTTTTTTTCAGTTATTTTTTGTTTCACACTCTTTTTAATGATCAGAGATTTTCATGAGTAAAAAATAATTTTTGAAACTCAAATAAGACTTTTGAATTTCAATTCAATTCAATTCAATTTATTACATATCTAAAATACGTGAATTATATGGGTGAGGCAAAAGATTTGAGCTACATTAATCCTTGAAATATACAGTGCCGGTCAATAAGATGTTTTCTAACAAACTGCGTTTTCCGTTGATTTTTGGCATTTTCAGTAGTTTAGAGCTCGGTTCTTAAGTTTTTGATTACTTCGAAAATTTCGGAGGGTGTAAGACAGACTGAGATTGAACATTTTGCATTAACGGAATATTCCGGAATCTCCTAGTTTTTCAGCTTACTGGTGAATTCTGGAAGGCACCTCTTTTTGGCCCGTTTTGCACTGAAAAATTTGAAAAATTGGTGTGTTTTGGAAATCGGGAAGTATATGATAAACTAGGAATCCTCAAAAAATTTCATACATAAAACGTTTTCAGTCTAGGTCTGTTTCGCACTCTCCTAAATTTTCAAAGTGATCGGAAACTTGACAGTCGAGCTTCAGACTACAGAAAATGGTCAAAATGGCTAATAATCAACTGCATGATACGTTTTCATGGACTTTTTGCTGTACTATGGATACTGTAAGGATGATCTTCGGCATATTCGCAATTCCTTCTACTTCCTGTTTTACGGTAGTTCTTCAATGCTATAATTAATCTTTCTGTTTTCTTCCAACATCTTCTAAATAATGATATGAAATTTTCTAGCTCGCTCTGAAAAATAATTTCTTATATTAGCAATACTCCAAAATGTGAGAAAATTGAGAAAATGGAAACTGTATTAATCTCAAAAGTCAAAAAACACTTGCCCTTTTTCTTTGTTTTTTTGCTTTTACTTTCCTTGAAAAATTCCAATTTCCTTTGACCTTCTCTAATCAAACTTCCAGCTTTTTTCTTCTCTTTTTTGTTCCTTATTCCCTTCTCCTCCCCTCAGTTCAATTTCTTGTCATGCGAACCAATTTCCTGCCGTTTCGTCGACCATCCATCCGGCCCGAATTCATTTAAAGAAACAATAACGAAGAAACTTAGAATCTCCCTCTCGAAATAGATCAGTTGACTGCTCTCCGGAAATGTGAATCGGAAAAAAAGTGAAATCATGGGAAAATGATGTAGGACATCGAGTTCGTTTTTTTAGGGGCTTCTAGTAAATTTCGTAAAAAAAAAGTTTGAGTACGGTACTTGAGGACCCAAACACTCGAACATGTTGTAACATGAGTCAGAATAAGAAGATGTAAAATTTGAATATGACGAATTCCTTGAGCAAAATCGAACATAATTTTGCATGAAAATTTTTGCATCTATTTTCTTTTTTCCCAAGAATCTCTACTGTGGTCCACGTCATACTTTCCAAACAAAAAGAAAGCTACATTCTGGGAACAAGCTAATTCAATTTCCTAGATTATTCATTCAAGTAATCGCATCTACATCAGATTTCCAGTTTTTTTGCAACATTTTTTCGGTGAGAACTATACTATTTTTCCACGATTTTTGGTCACCGGATTCTGCAACATCTGATGAAACAAAAATAAGTGGGTCTTGAGAGAAAAATTTCTGTGAAATCATATGTTTGATAGTGATAAATCCAGATCAAGATAGCACAATCACAAGATTCCCCGGATTTTGGAACCTCCTATAAAATGGAACATTTCCTCCATTTGCATTTGCCGAGTTTTCTACGAAAATCTTATTTTCTTCTCTTTTTCCTCTGCAAAAAAAGAAAACCTTGTATCTTCTTATGACTTGTTCTTTTCTCATTTTTTTTTCTTGTTGTTGTTCTTCCTGCTCTATTTCTTTTCCCCGAATTCCTGACAAGTGGATCCTGCAGAGCTTGGGACCTTGAGCTCTGGACTCGAGTTTTGCAGAGAACATTCTGTTTCCTTTTCCTTCTCACTCTGTAATAATTGTCCTTGTTTGGAGGTTTGAGGGGTAGGGAAAGGGGCGGAGTCAGATTTTCGGGGGGAGCAGAAGAAAACTGAACAAAAATTTTCATTTCTAGTTTCAGACTAGCTATGGATTCAACCGAGCTAGCTGCTGCTTCTTCGTCTTCTTCTTCATCTGAGCTTCCAGTTGAGCTTCCAGTGGAGGCTACTACCGATTCTCCAGCCGAAGATCCACCGAAGAACCCAGTGCATCCTTCACTGCTCTATGTGAATATGAAAAAAATGACACAGGACCCGATTTCGCAATGGATCATGATGTACACAGGACGACCAAAGTCGGAACGTGAATTGCCAGAAAGCCCAACTTGTCGTGTGGAGCGGGAGAGACGGGAGACTGATGAGTGGATTGCCAAGAATCCGCATCGGACTCTGGAAAGTCTTCTCCAAGAGAATCGAGAATCCCAATTGGAGAAGCAGATTGAGTATCAATACCGTAAGTGAACAGTTTTGAGAATTGTATGTATCGTATTCTTTTTTCCAATTTGCGGATTCTATAAATTTCCGAGAAATCATCGTAGTCCAATTAAAGAAGGTGAGACAGCAACCCGGTTGGGGGACAGTTTGGGAGAAAAAAACGCACCGCGCTTATGGTGGCGATCGGTCGGCAGGCGGCCCGTAGCTCAGCCAGCAGCGGTTCTGTATTCCTGAACTGCCCTTCATGAGTTCAACCCCTTATTGAGAAAAAACATGTTTTAGTTGGTTTAGGACATTTCAATATGCTAGAGTTTGATTGTCAAGCTTCCGATCACCTTTAAATTTTGGATCACTCCTGAAATCCAACTTAAAAATATGTTTTTCAGTGTCTTATCAATAGTAGTAAGAATACTGTAAGAATGATCTTCGGAAAATTCACATTTCTGTTTACTTCCTGGTATACGGTATTTCCTCCAAGCTGTATAATCAAGTTTTATGTTTTCTGTTTTCTTCCCACATCTTCTAGCTAATGATATGCAATTTTCTAGTCTGCTCTTCAAAATAATTTGTCATTCTTTAGAAAAAATATTCCCGTAATTGTAGCACTACTCCCAAATGTGAGAAAATCGAGACTGGGGTTTCTGATTTGCTGGGAAAAAGACACAAATCATAAAAATTTCAAAAATCAAAAGTTCGAGTCAGTATATTTTCAGGGAAGAACAAGAAGGCTCCAACTCTCGATGAGCAAAAGATTGGTCCAGACGGGAGATACATCTTCTCGGAAGAGTACATCGACTTCATGTTCTACCGTGAACTTCAGCCACTCGTAGACCTTCGTTCTCTCCATTTCATCGAGGATCTCCTCAAGGAGAAGATCATCCAGCGCGATGCTGCCAAGAAAGCCAAAGAAGAGGCTGAAGCGGCGGAAGCCAGAGAGAACAAGGTGAGAATCCAAGAAATCAGAGAAGAGAGCAAATTTTGATGTGGTGAGACTGATGAATACGGTTTGAGCAATGAAAATTCCTCCCGGAGCCCTATTTTATGATGTCGATCCTGTGAACAAGCTAACTATTTTGAAACTAATACTACTTACAGTAACCACTTGTTAGACTTTCAGAAACAAAGACCCCGATTCCTGACCCGTGTACAAAACTGGCTAAAAAGAGTATTTTCGAAAAGGTAGTTTGACTAATTTCAATAAAAATCTACTTTAATTTTTGGGGTTTTTGTTGCTTCTTGCTCCACAAAACGAATAAACATTTCATCAGTAATCTCTGAATCTTCCACTTGAATATTCAAAGTTCATGTCTACTTAGCACTAACCTAATTATCCTTTTTTCAGGACCCAAAGAGCTCTACAACAGCGTGAATAAAATTGGGGACTCGTCGACTTTGCTCTTCAATGATTCACCAAAAAAAACCACATAAAATTAGAGTCAACTTCCTGTAGTACGCACTTGCTTCATGTATTTGGGATTTTTGTATATTTGGTTGTTCTACATTAACCATATTTTCTCTAATAGAAGCTTATCCTTACCGACAACTTTGAGCTCAATTATCTCGATTTCTGTAAAAGGTATCCAATTTTTGTCAACTGATAAGATGTTGGAGATATTACGATAAAAAATCATCAGTTGCCAAAATTTTGATATTTTTCACAAGAATCACGATAATAGAGTTTAAATCTGATCATTAGAGTAGGCTTCAATCAGAGAACAATGCGATAACCTTCCTGCTTTTTTCTCCCACTGCTGTCAAATATTTTTTGCTTTTTTTCAAATTCTAGTAGAATGACCCTCAAACCGTCCACTTTGAGCATGTATATCTTATTTTCTGTATGAGATAACATAACGTTGTCAACTGTCAAAATGTTTGTCATAATATCCTTAACATTTTATCAGTTGACAACTTTCTGATATCTTTCACAGTAACCGAGATAAATTGGCTAAAGTTGAAAATCAAGGGATCCTTCTATTATTTTATCTTTTTTCTGTCTGATTTTGTATCAAATGTTTTCCAAAATAAAGTGTGTGAAGTTGACAATTCCTATAATATATCCTTTTGCTATTTATATTGAAAAAATTCCTAAGAAATAGTTCAGGGGTTGGTCATTTGGCGCATGCGACAAGGAATGATTGATTATAATCTAAATCTTTTTGGAAACAGTACAAATTTCATATCATCATTCTTCAATGCAAAAACTATTGATATCCAATCGACACAAGATTTATGTGAACTTGACACAAGAATCCTGCTGATCTCTGATCCCTAGTGACATGTAACAGAGGAAGAGAACACTTATATCTCTTCTCCTTGGGTACTGCAGTAATAATGACAATCAGTCATGTGTGATCGTTTGAACTTGATGGAAAGAGGGGAAACGGATACAATTCATGCTCTCAGTGTTGCAAAAGAACTTTAAATATACATGGCAAGCAAAAAAGAAAAAAGAACTATCTGCAAGACAAAGGTCATAGTTAGGGCGAGTGAGCAGAGTTCTAAATGAATCTGGAAACAAGAAATTGCCAAAACACAAAACAGACGAGGACTGGAAAAGAATGTTGAAAGTGACTTTCAACAATACTAGAATCCTTGGATTTTCCCAATAAAAATAGTTGTGACTTTGACTTTGTTTTGACACTTCTCCCCTATCCATTCTCTTCAAACAAAAAAGTAAAAACTGATGTCAAAAAGTTGTTGATGGCCACCTACTGTTCAGAGAAAGAGCTTTGGTGCTTTTGTCACCTCAAAAACGTTTTGTCATACGTTGAAACGCGGCGCGTGCTGCGTTGCGTTTCCCTCTCGTCAATTCTCATCAATTAATTTTTCGAAAAATTGGGCCCTCTCTGGAGAGATATTGAAACCTCAGCTACTCTTTGCTTTATTGATTGGTGGGTCTTTACCGTTTATTTTCAGAGGAAATATTTTCAAAATTTTCAGATAATTCGAATGGAACATTCCGTATCATTTCCAAGTGCTAGTCATGCACCAAGTCGAAGTAAGTGCACCACGTCGAAGTAAAAAAATTTGGGAATTGACTCGTTCCGGATATCCCAATTCCGAAAGTTCTGAAGTTTCAGGCAATTTTCGGAGAGAAATCCGACTGGAAAAATTCCGAAGCTTTTTTTGGCGCTTTTGTGATAAGAAATTGTTTATTTCAAACATTTAAATGTTTGAAAGTTTTGAAATTTTGAAAACCGGAATATTACACAATTCCGGAATTTGTAAAAAAACCCAATATTCCGAAATTCCTAAATTCCTAAATTCCGAGAATTTGAAAACACCAAATTTTTGACGTTCCGAGAAGGACATTCTAAAAAGTCATTCCAAACTTCTTTGTTGATCCGTGAATCCTGTATCAGAAGTGCCCACACTGTCAATTTTGAATAAATTATTCTTGGATATCAAAAATGTGTCAACTGATAAAATTTTTATGATATTATGAGAAATAATTTATCAAATGAGTACATTTTGACATTCTTAAAATTCACATTTCAGATTCCCTTCCAGTCATAACAATAACCACCCAAATCGAGGATGACGACGTTGACGAAGAAACCGAAGGAATTCAACTTCATCAACTTAACGCCAGCCAAAAGCAATGCTGTACACTGTTTCTATGGACTGGAAAACATCAGAAATGCTGCAAAAATCATCCGTCACATCGTCGAAAAACTGCCGAAATTTCCATAGTATGGTTCTATTTTGTGCTTCTCATGCTCTTTCTGTGTTTGTTTTTTGTGATATTTTTAAGTGTTATCAAAGGTTTTTGAATGAATTTTTAATATTCAAGGCTCCACTACCATTTTTTTCAATGTCAGGCCATGAAAACAGTCACAGAACGTGTAAAATTGATCTTTGTTACACAGGGGTGCAATCCGGACACTCACACACGCAACAGCTCCGTTCCTTCAATTTCAATCGACAATCCCAGTCCGATTACACACACAAAAGCATCCCACGTTGCGAGTAGAGGAACAAGAGTTTCAAAGTGAAGTGAAGAGATCAGTGTGGAGAGAGAAACTGAAGATGATTTGACCAGTGGGTGGCGGAGTAGTGAAAGAAGATGAGTTTTCTTTCTGCCGTCACACAGTGACCTAATCTTTCACATTTTTGCCTGCCCGCTTTTTTTCCTTCCCGTTCTTGCTTCTCTCTCATTGTGTTTCATTGCGTCAGATTTCACAGGTTCTGCAGAGCGAATGACTCATTCTGTTTGTTGGGCTGAATATCATTTTTTTTTTGAAAAATAGTTTGATTATGCAATTTTCTCTGTCATACAATATTTTGTTGCATTTTTTAAATCATATTTTCCCCAATCAATCATTCAAAATGATTCTCAACTTTCAGTGTGTGTTTCAAATATCGAAAATCAGCTTCACCTAAGTTAGGATATTTGATCTAGAACTTTGAAAGACCTTGAAGCATTTTTTAAGTTACGGTAGGCAATATGACGATGTACTGTATTTTTCATACAGAACGTACAGTAGCGGTCAATAAGATGAACGGAAACGTGTTTTTCGGTTGCTTTTCGGACGTTTTTTGAAAAATTTTATTCAGGAATCTAAAGCTCAGCTGTCAAGTTTCCGAACAATCTGAAAATTTTGGAGAGTGTGAAACAGATCTGGATTAGGAAATTTGAAATCACACACCTTTCCGAAAATGCCTAGTTGTTCAGCTATTTGCCGATTTCCAAAATACACCCTTCGCATCTCTTTTGTACCGAAAACGTGAAAAATTAGGTTTCTTTCTGAAATCAGCAAATACCGTAAAACCTCAAATAGACCGTCACCTCTAATTGAACGTCACCCCTAATAGACCGACACGAGAAATTGCATTCTAAAAATAGACCGACAGCCTCTATTTGAACGACAGCCTCTAATAGACCGTCAGCCGCCTACCCCTAATAGAGCGACACTCTTTCCAAAACTATTGTAGCGACGCAAACACAAGACATCCGCGCGGAAGTTCCAAGGGGATTGGATGCATTGAAAAGAGCACGCATGGAACGACCATTGGTGGAATTGGAAGATCTGATCGAGGAAGTCGACCTCAGTGAGGAAGAATATTAAGAAGATAGTGACTCTTCGCTCATTTTTGATTAAAATTTTGTTGTTTTTTTACTACCAGTTGATCTTATTGTTGCTCTTTTTCTGATATTGAAAAATAGAACGACAGCCCCTAATTGAACGTCACCTCTAATAGAGCGACGAGAAAAAAGTCGTTTGAAAAATAGAGCGACATGTCGGTCTATTTGAGGTTTTACGGTATCTGAAAATCTAAGAGTTTGAAAAAAATTTGCTGAATTCAAAGTTTCCAATCTAGGTCTGTTTCACATCATTCAAATTTTTCAAAGTACTCGGGAACTTGAGCCGAGCTCCAGGCTCCTGAAAATGGTCAAAGTGACCGAAAATCAACTGGAAAGCACAATTTTCGGATTTCTCATTTGATCAGTACCGTAGCAACTGGTAGCGACGCTGCACCTCCTAAATTGGAAGTTCTACTTCACGGGAGGCATACAAAAAAATTAAAGAACATTTTTCGTTTTTTTTATATCCGGCCATATTTAGGTTTTAGGAACATCCTTTTTAACTATTCATATTTTTACCTAATTAGCCTTTCTTTTGCAAAAAATGATAGCATTGCAAATTCTATTTGCTCTTTTTTTCACTTGTTCTGTCGTGTGTGACATTTTTAGAAAGAACAAGTCATTCCCAAATTCAATTAGTTCCTTTTCGGTTAGCTGCATTATTCAGCTTTCCTTTTGCACTTTCTTATTCCTTGCTCAATAAAAGAAGCCACAATTTTCTGTCTATTAGATTCTCAGGCTTTCTGGGATTTGATTGAATTTCTGATTTTTTTCAAAATAATCTCGCTTCGGAATCTGCTGTTGCGTCAGAAAATCTGGATTTGTAGTACATTGTGTGATTTCACCTTTTCTTCATCTTGCTATATATAACCTTTTCTGGCTCCTCCTCGACTTTCACATTGTGCCCATCGTGATTCTCTTCGTCGCTTCTGATGATGCACTATCTCTTCCGGTGCAATGTCGTTTATGGTTGTGTTAGCCGGGTCGAAATTGCATCGACAGAGGACATCAACACGAATGAAAATCTGAGGGGCACAGATTTCCCATCAGAGCGCGAGTGACGAGTTCTATTGTGGTCGTCTTCCTGATACATACGATTTTTTAAAACACATCGATTTATTTCGATTGTCCCTGCTCGCAGATATTTGTTGCCTTTTGGAAAAACAAGCGCCGGCACGTTTCTATTATTGCTCTCTGAATAAGAGCTCTGAATACAAAATGAGCCTGATATTTTGTATAACTATTGGATTTATCCACACGATCCAACGCATCACCTACGCGATCGCTCTCATTTGTGGACATCTGTAAGTTTTTTTTTCGATTTTTGGGATTGTACACAATCTATGTTAAAAAACTGAAGCTGTATAAACACAACAAAATGTGGGCGAATGGATACAGCTGACTATATTTTCGTTCATAACGCTTTTTAATAATATTGGAAGCTCTGTAGATAGTTTTCGATATGTAGTGGTAAACAGTAGGTCTGAAAACAGCTGAAAATCTAAGTTACCGATTTTTCTCGGTTTTATCAAAGTACAGTACCTTAGATGACACTGAATACATACCTTTGTCCAATCGGTTTTGAAGTTTGCATGATGTTGCATACGCGAAACCCAATTGTTTGCTTTTTCAATCTTTCTCTTATGAACTCCCCTTCCCCCCTCCTTTTCCATTCCTAACAATTTTCCACCAGCTCTCATGCATTGTACTATTTGAATTCCACCGTTTGGCTCTCCGACCACCCCTGCCGCAAAACTTTATCACTATTCGAAAAAAAAGACCGTCTAGGTATAATGGATGGAAGACTTTTTAGTTTCTTTGTGGCGAACAAAAGAGCCGACCGAAATGTGAATGTCACACCACCTATTGTGTGATAGAGAATTTTTGGCCACCCTTTCAGTTTTGTATGGGGTGGGCATAGTTATGACGGGTGAATATAACGTTCATAAATTTTAGCTGGTTTTTATCAATTCCGAATTTCTCGGAAACGCGCAAATTCCGAAAAACATGTAGAACGACCCCCTACACGTTCAATACGGGTGATATTATGATAATTAATTATCAGTTTGAAATTTGTTGATATCTTTCTCAGGAATCAAGATAATGAGCTAAAAACTTACGTGCATATGGTCTTCTCATACTATCCGTGCGTACGGTTTAGCTCAATTATCTCAGTTCCTGTACATGGTTTTAAAAAAGGTTGACTGATGAAATACTCACGATATCTTGCTTATCAGTTCAACAGGGCAGTTTGTTGATATCTTTTACAGGAACCGAGACAATTGAGCTTAAAGTGTACGTATAGATGGGTTTCCCATCTATGCATACTATCTATACGCGCACGTTGAGCTTAGTTATTTTGGTTACTTCTCGAAATACCAAAATTTTGACAATGGATAAGTTGGTTATCATAATATCACCAACAATTTATCATTTGACAGATTTTCGATAACAATTATAGAAACCGAGATAAGTGAGTTCAAAATGTACGTCTAGATGGGCTTCCCATCTATACGTACTTACTACGCATACACTTTGAGCTCAATTATCTTGGTTAACTGAAAAGATAGCAAAATTCTGTCAACTGATAAAGTGTTGATGATAATATGATAATCAATTTATCAGTGAACAGTTTGTTGATATCTTACACAAAAATCGAGATAATTGAGCTCAAAGTGTACATATAAGACGGGCATGTTTCAGAGCAAATACGGTAACTTCTCAGTTAGAAAAATGTCATCAATTTACGGGTTCAGAAAAATTCAAATTATATTTATTGGTACATCTTTAAACATTTAAACTTTGTTCAGTACTCAGGATTTCGAATTTTTGAGAAAGTCTTGAGTTGAAGATTTTCAATATTGCTCTAAAATTAATTTGTACTCGAAACTTGAAATTCTCGGAAATTCAATTAAACCGTTGAAAAATTGTGTTTCTCTGGTAGAAAACTGAATTTGGAATCAAACTCCCTGCTAAAATCTCGAAAGTGCAATCTAATAAATTCAAAATGCGTGTCTAGACCACACCAGAAGACGAAGTGTCAGAAACAATGCCTCTCTTCTCCCAATATATATTCATGAAAGTCGAATGAGCCTCTCACAATTCTACTCCTTTATTCCTACCACCTGTCACGTGCCATGTGTTGGTCGTAATAGGTTGCGGGCGCCAATCCCACTCCTCCTCCTTCATTTTTGCAACTAGACATTTCTCTAACCTCATCTGTGGACAGACGGCACATCTCGTTTGCATCTCTTGAGGTCACTCTTCAAGATGTTTCAATCTGATTATGTTATTTCTTCCGCGGTCATTTGAAAAAGAAGGCTCATTTGAAAAAAAAAACTACTGTAGCTCTGTATTATCATACAAATCAGTATTTTATTCAATTATTCATTTGCATATAGTACTTTATTTTTGAATTATTCATTAGTAAAAGTCAAACACCAATAATTACTGTAGCTAATTTCTACAAAGTCTACAGTTGATAACACTTTATAGGTAATAAAAACCAAAAAATTGACACTTTTATCATATCTTCTTTCTCCCATTCTGATTCCCTACTTGCAACAACCGAATCAGAAACCAAGATCAAATTTAGAACTTTCACATGTTCCGCCCACAGCGAAAAATATTGAAATCTGGTACTTTTTTGAAGGTTATCTATCCGCTACGTGTTTTGTCTTCAAAATAACCCTACACGTTCGCTTTTTTCCTTCCTCTCTCGTCATTTTTTCAAAAGCAAACATTAGAAAGACAAAAAAAGCACATAAGATGTGAACTAGCCATTTGGTGTCATGTGTGAGGGAGGTCAATAGATAAATCACTCTTGTTTTCAGTTTATTCAATTTTTCGCTTCCTTTTCCCCATCTTCTTGTCAATCAAATCTATTTCGTGCACTTTTTGGATAGTAATAGGATTCAAGGAGAAAGGCTAGTTAGCTTTTTGAAGTGTTTATCACTACAAAAGATCACTACAAAAGATTCCAGACAGTGATAAACAGATGGGAGCTGAAAGCACTGTCTGAGTTAGATCTAGATAGCACAATCTTGAGTCATAATCTCGATTTTCCAATTCCACACACAAATCAAACTCTTGCGATCATATTACGAAGTGTAAGCGAAGCATAAGCAAAACTCTCCCCACCCCACTTTTCCCACATTTTCTCTTTCTCGCTCTTCCCGCTTGACCACTACTGGACACGTACACTTTAACGGGACAGAATAGCTGATAAGACACCCGACGCAACAGATTAGACTTGATAATCCCCCCACCCGGTGTATGAAAGAAGCACACGAAGAGTGGCATGTAATCCCCCAGATCAAAAACAGAGTTTCATGCTAAAAGTTCAGATAATATTGGTTTTTTGATTATTACGGTTTTGCACTTGATAAGACAATGTCTTTGTTTTAGTGAGTGATCAAATTTTTTGTGGGGAATAGTGCATTTTCAAATTGTACTTTTTCATATGACTAGGTAAGGATAGACTACAGTGCTTTGGCTTGTTTTTGAAGTAAAACGTGGAAGAATATATCAATTCATTGAATCTTCCCTACTTTTGAAAATTCGTTTGTCATGTAAATTAGGTATAATACCGCCTAAAAAGATATAGAAAAACGTATTTTTGAGTTCATTTTTGGCCATTTTTACCATTTTCAGGAGTTTGGAGCTTGGCTGTCAAATTTCCAATAAGTTTGCAAACTTAGGAGAATGTAAAACAAGCCTAGATTGAAAATTTGGCATTCCCAGATTTTTTGATGATGTCTAGATTTTCAGCTTTTTTCGGATTTCTGAAAGAAACTTACTTTTTTTGACGTTTTCAGTACAAAAAGAGGCTAATAAAGGGTGTCTTACAGAAATCGGTAACAGCTGAAAAAACTAGGAATTTTCGAAAAATTCTGTAAATGCAAATTTGCCAATCTAGGTCTGATTTACACTTTCCGAAGTTTTCAAAATGATCGAAAACTGGACAGTAGAGCTCCGGACTCGTGAAAATGGTCAAAATTAGCTAAAATTAGGTGAAAAATACTTTTTTCAAATATCTTACTGACTGGTACAATATTTTATTTAAATTTGGAAAACTCAAAAGTTCAGGAATATCTAACATATTAAGCCTAAAAAGTTTAGCAAGTTTGGGCTATTTAGTTAAAGCAATACGAAATATTTTTGACACCTTTTTACAGCTAAAAAACACAAACTACACTAAAACTACATAAAATTTCTGACCTACAAAAAATTTTTTGGGAAAACCCCTTCTGTCAGCAAGTTTTTCAATTATTTACTTTAATTTTGATAAGCCATTTACACCATTATCATCATAGGCATGACGCACACCTTTACAACCCCTGTTACCTCCCGAATAAGGTAGTTTTTGAAAGTTTTACAATCCCAAATTCTTGTTTTTGAAGAAAATAGGGAACAATGGAAATTTGCATATCTCTAAAAGCCGGTATTCATTTTTCCATTTTTCAAACACCGAGATTCCACGTCCTTTGTCACCTATCTCTTCTCTCTCATTTTTCCACATATCAAATATATTCAACCGTTATCTTTTCACATCCATCATTTGCCCTAGCATATCATATCATCAGTTTTCCACCACACTATTTTTGATTCGAAATCTCAAACACAAAAAAAATCTGTTTCCAGCTTTGGTACCAACAAGCCGTCGGACGAAATGACGGACGGTGAGCACAACGGAGAGCACAATCCAGAGGAGAAGAAACTGGGACCGCAGGATCCAGAAACTGTGGAGAAGGAGTTGGAAGAAGTCGGATTCGTCGCTCCTCCAGATGGTAAGATTGATATTTTACCCCTTTCAGCTATCCTGACGCCTTTTTCAACAGAAATGCCCAATCGGACCACTAATTTTGAAATTCCAGGTGGATATGGCTGGGCAATCGTTGCTTCCTCCTTTCTGATCAACATGGTCGTCGATGGTGTCATCTTCACAGTCGGAAAGATCCTTCAACCCGCATGGGTCCACGGATTCAACATCTCTGAAGCCTCTGCTGCTATGACAATGTCCATTCTTTCCGGGTTCTACTTCTTCGTCGGTAAGTCTGTCGAAATTTCGAAAAATATCCTCGAATGGTCATGTAGCCTGGATCTGTGAATGATTTCAGTTGAATCTGTTGCCTAAAAACGATACTCTTGTGTCTGAAAAGCCGATGTGCCTTGAAACGTGCGGTTTCGGGTTGAATTCCACAGAATTCAGACGGTCTTAGCCTGAAAGATGTTTGAAGACGTGAAAATCCGTTCTTGTACGCTTTGAAGAATCTGACCCTTGGTTTTATAGCCTCCAAAGCCGCAGGAAACAGCCTGAAAATCGCCTGAAACCCGTTTTTGCTATCCAAAATTAGTTTATCCTTCATAACACTCCATTTCTCAAACACCCCCACATTTTTGTGCCACAAAGTCCATCAGAGTCATAATTCGGAATTTTTAGAAACATAATTCTTCCCAAAAATCCAGTCCATAAGCTTAAAATTCACTTTTAGGCCCTGAAAAATCTTTAAAAAAGAAAAGATAGTGCAACCCGACGTGGTGGTGTACGCACACTTTGCTGCACACACACCAGATGTGACGCGCAGGCAATTTTGTCTCGAAGCATTAAAAACTTGCTCTTAAACGCTTCGAATAGCTAGATCCTTGTTTTAATACCCTTCAGAACCGCAAGAAATAGTCTGAAAATTGCATAAAACCACTTTTTTGCTATCAAAAATTGATTTAACCTGCATAACAGTCCTATTTTCTAACATCCCCGTATTTCCCTGTTACGGGATCCAACAAAAGCACAATTCTGAATTCTTAGAAACATAGTTCGTCCTGAAAACCCAGTCTGTAAGCTAAAAATCCAATTTTAGGCCCATTAAAAATGTCAAAAAAAGAAAAATAGTGCAACCCGACGTGATGGTGTACGCACACTCTGCTGCACACACACTAGATTTGACGCGCAAGCAATTTTGTTGTTTGGGCGCATTGGGAGGTTCTACTAGTTGCTTTTTCAAAATATTCGGCACCTTTCCTAATTGTGGTAATTTGAAAAAAAGAAACCAATTTTCGCTAATTTTTCAGGACCAGTCGCATCAGCTCTCTGCAATGTGTTCGGGTGCCGTCAAGTCGCCCTTGCCGGATCTGTCATCGCTGCTGTCGGATTCCTTCTGTCCATCCCAGCACCAAACATCTATATGCTTTACCTTACCTTTGGACTGATTGCCGGAGCTGGATTTGGAATGATGTACCTGCCAGCCATCGTCATTATCTCCCAGTATTTTGCGAAAAAACGCTCACTGGCCACTGGAATCGCTGTGTGTGGATCTGGAATCGGTACAACTGTGTTCGCGATGCTCAACGATGTGGTCTGGGAGTTTGTGAAGAAGGATTGGCAACAATTCCTTGTCTACACCGCCGCCGTAACAATTTCTGGATTCGCCGCTGCTCTTCTCCTTCGCCCACTGAAAGCCAGTCAGGACCAAATTGAGAAGGTTGCCGAGATTGTCGAAAACTATGAACAGCACAAGGACAAGGTCCCGGAGTCTCCATCTCTCAGCAAGCACAACACACCATTTTTGAGCTCGTTGGAGCTTCACACCGCTGGAAAGCACGGAAACGGAGTGGTAAGTCTAACTTCAAGTTTTTTCATTATTTCAGTTTTTCAGCATCGCAACGGATCCGTCAAGAGCATCATCGAAGCTGTCGCCAAGGATGTCGAGGAGCTCAATCGCCCATTGGCTCGTATGGATGTTTTCTACACTGGATCTACCACCAATATCGCTGCCAGAAGCCGCACTGGAACCAGTGAGTTATCGTTTTCAGTATAGGAAAATAAGATTTGGTACTTTCCAGTGAACCGCGAAGAAGCTGCCGAGCATTTGAAGAATCTCCGTGAAAACTTGAAGGAGGGCACTCCACAGCAATACCTTTCCAAGTTAGAGCTCAATGTGGCCGATGACGGAACCATCCAGCACGTTCAAGAGAAGAGTGTCATGAGAGACATCGGGCAAGCTTTGAAGAATCTTCTGGACAGACAACTCCTCGGATCTCCATCCTTCTTGCTTCTCGCGCTTTCTGGAACTTTGACTCTGTGCTGCTTCTACGTTCCATTCATCTATCTTGGAAACCATTTGGACAAAGTGAGTCAGAATGATATAGTTTCTGTCAAAAAGGTGTCACCACTCCGATAGACCCGTAAAATTTGAGCTCATATCTCTAGTTTTTCTGTGAAAGATATCGAAAAAAGGTCAACTGATGAAATGTTTGTGATATTATGATAAACAATTTATTAGTTGACAACTTTTCAATATCTCTTACAGAAACTGAGATAAATTGGGTTAAATACAAAAGTGGGGGGGGGGTGTTCTATTAGAGTGTTCACGGTTGCAAAAACGTATTTTTCAGTAGATTTTCTTCTATTTCAACTATTTTTAGAAATCTGAACCACAACTTTCAAGGGTCCGATCACTTCGAAAATTTCAGAATGCGGAAAACAGACTTAGATTGAAAACGTTACATGCACAAAACTATTTGAAAATTCCTAGCTTTTCAGCTATTCGCCGATTTTCGAGACACATCCTTTCGGCCAGTTTTTTGTACTGGTGTCTTTCAGAAATCAGCAAATAACTCAGAAACTAGAAATTTTTTAAAATTCTGTAAATGCAAAGTTTTACTTTTAGGTTAGTTTTACACACTCCAGAATTTTGAAAATGATGGGAATCTTGACAGCCGAGCTCCAAAATTTTAAAATGTCAAAAATCTACTAAGATACTGTTGTTGCAACTATTCTCACGCGCATTATTTTCAGATCGAAGGTCTCACTGTTGCCGAGAAATCCTTTACTGTCTCCCTCATCGGAGTCTTGAACATCATCGCTCGTATCGGATGTGGATATATTGCTGATCGTCCAGAAGTTTCTGCACTGGTTGTGAACAACATCGCTCTCATCTTGGCTGGACTTGCCACCATGACCGTCCCATTCTACACTGCCTACTGGCACTTCTTGGCATTCTGCTTCCCATTCTCAGTTGGAGTCGCCTGCTTTGCCGCCCTTCGTTCTGTTATCGTCCTCGAGTTGATCGGATTGGAAAAGATGAGCAACGCCTTCGGAATCCTGCTCACTTTCATGGGTGTTGGAGCTGTTATCGGATCTCCAATGGCTGGTAATCCTTGATTCTTCTAAATTTCAAGATAATCATGATCAAATTTACAGCTGCCATGAAGGATTACACTGGAAACTTCGATACCTCCTTCTACGTCATGGGAGCATTGATGGCGATTAGTGGAGCCATGTGCATTCCACTCGGTGCTCTCCGCAAATGGGAGCTCAACCGTGTTACCACATCTGATGCCAAGGCAGAGGTTGAACTTCAGAAGCTCACCGAGGAGGAGGCTAAGGCGATTTGAATTTTGGATTAATTATATTTCTTTTTCTGCTTTTAATTTTCCATTCACTTTTTCATGCATTTTTCTCATTTTTCTAAGCATTTTATGACAACCCCAATTGTTTTTTGCGCCCCCCCCCCCCCGTTTTTCAAATATGTCCCGTTTTCAGTTTTCTTGTTCCCAGTTAGATCATGTTAGGAGCTCTTTTCTCTTCAAATCCACCCCAATCCCCTCCCACAGATATCCTCTTCTCGACGTACGTGTCCAACAGCACCTGACATATGTATTTTTTCTTCTTCTCAACAGCACACACACCCAAATACATACCATCGTTGTTCTCCTTCCCCCTCCCTCTCATTTTTTCTCTCGATTTTCTGTCTCGCGTCTCCATCATTTACATGCTGTCTGCTAATAACAATGCACCAATAAATGGTCCCTCCCTATCTCTTATGACCGTCCATATGCGCTCATATATCGATTGACCTAAGCCAAAAAACACAACTGCTGCAGGGTCTTGTGTGTGTGTGCGTCTTCGCGCGCACGCATTTTTGAATACGTAAGAGGTCCGCCTCCTCTCCTCTCATTCCTTCATTTGTCTTCCCTGTCAATCAACCAGTCATTTCTTTTCGACTCGTCTCGATCGAACACCATACACACCAAATGAGCTGCTTGAATTTCGGCCAGAATTCATTCTCGTCTTTTACATCATCCAAGAAGCGGAAGACAAAGAAGGCTGACGCACCTGGTATGTTTTGGAATTCGTTTCGCCCTTCTTCCTTCGTTTTCGTTCCCCCTATTTTGTTCTTGTGCCTCACTAAACTCCATATTGCATGTGATTTTTTGCTTTTTTGGGATATTAACCGACCGGTTACAGAACCATACTTCATGGACGGCAATCCGACATCGTTGAGTACATTCGAATTGGGATGCGACAGTGACAGGTGGGTAGAAACGGTTTAATCCACTAATGGGCCTCACGACGCACAGAAGACATCTGTTGGCAGTAGATCATGGGTGCTTGATAACCATCTTATGACTCTTTTCTAACTTTTTTCGTGAGAATCCAATTTAAAAAACTACCTAATCAGTAATACTCTCAAAGACTGCGAGTTAATTAACAATTAAATGAACTTCGAGCAGTTTTCCTGGATATTAGGCTGCTTTGCTACCACTGTGGTGGCAAGGTCACTGATGTGGTCGTCAAAACGCCCAAAAACCTGGCCAATTTGCTAGCCGTGGTCTTCCTCATGTCCCGAAGAACGTTTACCTCTTGCTCTAAATTCCCGGAAAAAAACTACATTTACTAATATTTTGCAGCGTACGCAACGAAGACTGGAATGATGAAAATGACTACTATGCCGATGATCTGAGCATCTTGGCAGGATCGAATCAGAATTCTACTCTAAACTTCCCGACATCAGCACCATCGTCGATTGCGAGAAACAAAATTCTGGCGTGTAGCACTCCAAAGGACCAGGTTCAAACCGAGCAGGTTTCTCTGACCACTGGTAAGCTTCTTCAAACAAATTGTGTCAATCTCAGCTATTCGATTTCCAGAGCAATCTGCAATGAAGCCAAAGGTTCCTGCTGATCCACCGAAATCGACTGCTTACTCAGCAACCCCATTTACTGGACAATGTGAGAATCGTCGGATGATGTATCGGACGAATCGGATGAGAAATATGGTTGCACCATCGCCAGGACGTGAGAATATCAAAAATTGCTACTACACCAAAGAGAACAGAGTGAGTTTTTAGTTCAAAATCCTCAAAAGAGAAAAGTAAGAACACTCGACCTATTGTCGTGCGTGTTGAGTCTGGCGAAAAATTTTAAAGCAGTTGGAAAAAGTTTAATAAAAATCTCAGATAAAATCTCTTTGGAACATTTTCGGGTTCTGCTACCTTGGGATATTGTGCTAGGGGGCAGAAAGATAATCGAAGTCGGAATTTGGCGCGCTCGGGGAATTTCGGCCGAATTGCCGGGAAAGTGGGCTCATTTGTTCTCGTCGCGGGAGCAAGGGCGGCCATTTGATAAGGGAAAAACGCTCGAGACCTTGGCAATTTGCTTATAGCAGGCCGTATTCTCGCCGAAGCCATGTCCCATAGCATACCTAAGTCTTGCCACAAGCTTAGTCAAACTTTGCCCACAAGGATCACAACTTTCCAGTTTCTGAGGGTCACGTGTCGTGCCTGTGATTAGACCGGCATTGCCCGAGTTAAAATTTCAGTAACTGGAACAATTTTGAGAAAAAAAAGACCAGAAAATTGGACATAATCTCTCCCAACATGAACGGCGAATTTGAATCAACCTGATCAGGGGTTGGTAGAAATTCACTATGAAAAAAGACTTCACATGCAGTAAGACTGAAACTGGAAAAACTTCTTTTGGATTGTCAAAGAACTAATATTCTGAAGTTTCTGAAAATTCAGAATAAGAATACTTAGTAGCTCAAAAGTTATCGTTCCAGCTAACTAATATACTGAAACTGTATAAAAAGCTGTATCATTTGCGTCGTGTATACCTCAAAAGCTATCAAGCATAGTTCAAAGGCTGCGACTTTCAAAATACACATTTTCAACAATTCTCCAACTAACCCCAACTTAATTTCAGCCAATTCTCGAAGAGCTACATCGCAAGGAAAACGAAGAGAGACGCGCCAGACAACAACGCACCGAGTCGCGTGATCGTATTCTCACTACTGTCAGTGAGCACTGTCTCGAATTCGTGTGCTCTCTACTAATCACAATCTGGCAAATCTACTACCTATTCAACGTGATTCCCTACGCCGAAGAACACGTTTCCTTGTTCAATATTTTATTCCTGTCCCTCTACACTATTCTCTTCATGCTTCCATATCCAACTTGGTGGGGTATCATGGGATGTAGCTTGTTCGTCTACTTCCTGTTCACCTGGCTCATTGGCATTAATATGGTCTTCAGCTCATTCGCGTTTGCCGCTGTCTTTGCCAAGGCAGCCACTACTGTAATCCAAGTGCTTTTCCTTATTTTTTGCTGATTTTCCTCTTCTACTTAGTGCTTATAGACATGTCGAATTGCCACCCATTTCTGTCTCTCTGTGCTTCACTGCCTTTCGTGTCACATCTTTTGTTGCTTTATTTTTCCTTACTAGTTTTTCTGTTAATATTGAAACTTTCTATTGATACTTTTATTATTATAGTCAACAAAACCAACAATAAAACAATTGAAGTGGTTGTCTCGCTTATTAATTTGTACATTTATTAGGGGAAGTTATTGATTTTCTTGTGCCTATCAGCAGTCTCCAAAGTTGACGACGTTCAGAGAGTTCATTTCTCTTTTGGAGATTTTCTGAAAACAGAACGGTTTCGATAGTTTCATAGAAAATTGCAACTTACCGTCTTTAGGTACTTCTGGAGTTGCTTGTTCGGGTTGTCGAAGAACTCTTGTGGATCTCTGACCAGAAGAGCAACATCCTTGCAGTTTCCTTGACTGTTGGTTACAAGAAGATGCTCGTATGCCGAAGAGCTACCTCCGGATTTCAAGACACAGACTGAAACATAAACAGAATTTTCGGAAATCAAAAAATTTTAAACTTACATGGGAAACTGAAGTTATCCCCTTGGAAGTCTGCCATTTGAACTCTAACCGACTCATGATCCATGGTCAGTGCGCTTCCACGGAGTCGGAAAAGTTTTGGAGCTCCTTGAGTTCTAAATTGCCAGATTAGTCTAGCATCTTGAGCAGCGACTGATTGTTTCCCAGCGGAGACATCGAATCGGGAGCATGAGAGGGTTTCAGATTTGTCCAAAAGTTCGTTGGCTTTGTGTTGAACCATCTCAACAACACTTGGCGAGGCAAGAGCCATGAGCCATTTTCCATTCATTTTGTCAAGGGAGATCTTCTCGCAATTGCACTTTGATACGAATTCATCGCTGAAAGATTCAAGTACAGTATCTGTTCATGAAATATACAATAACATATGTTTCAGCAGATTTTTGGTCATTTTAATCATTTTCAAGAGTCAAGAGCTGGACTATCAAGTTTCCGATTTCTGAACTTTTCTAAATAACAGTTTTTCGATACGAAAACGGCCTAACACGTGTTTGGCCCGGTTTTGTACCAGAAACGGAAAATAAGTGTTTTTTTAGAAAACGGCAAATGACTGAAAAATTACGAATCTCAAAAAAATTCTGTGAATGCAAAATTTTCGATTTAGGTCAGATTTACATTCCCCAAAAATTTCATAGAGCTCCAGACTCCTGAAAATGATCAAAATTGCCAGAATAAACTGAAAAATACGTGTACCGGTGCTGTATGTATTCCACTCACTCTTCTCTATCAACTGAAGTGCTAGGTGGAATCACTGGAGTGGCTTCAGTGACAACTGGTGTTGGCGAATAGCGAATATGATTTCTGAGAGAGCTGCTGATCTTAGTTGGTGGTGGTACTGGCATCATTTGTTGCTCAACAATATCCTCGCGCTCCTCAGCAAGCTTGCGTTCATGGGAAGCCACTTGGAATGCTGGTGGCTCGGCTTTAGTCTCCAAAACTTCTGGTGGAGACTGAGCAATCGGCGCTGGTGGAGCTGGTGGGGAACCCTGAAACTAGAAAATACGTAATTTGACGATTTATGATAATTTTTACCAAGTTTTCAAGTCGCAATTCGTCTGGAAGCGGGACTGGAGCTCTCTGAAACCATCACAACTTAAAATTATTTTCTAGAATTTCCACTTACCGGTTGACTTGGTCCAAACGAACTGTGCCAGCTGCTCAATTGCTCTCTAAGTTGTTGCTCCATTTTTTGTTTAGCCTCTTCTAGCTCTTTTTCCTAAAATTATGAAACTTGAAACAAATTCAATAATTCCTTAAAAGAAACCTTCTTTCTCAACTCCTCTTCCATTTTCTTCTGCACTTCGATTCGCTTGCGTTGCTCGGTGAGCTCAGTCTGAAGAACTTCCAACTGCTTACGTCTGGATAGAAGTTCTTTGGTTTGAAGGGTTTGCTCATAAGTTTGAAGGATGTTTTGGAGACGTTTCACATCCTGAAACTCGCTTAAAATTAGATGAATCAGTTATAGAATAAAAATTACATCAACATTGAGACCATAAGCTCCCTTGGTGCGAAGGTTGGTGACAACCTCATCAATAGCTGGGTCCAGCGATTGCACGAATCCCGGTGGTCCAATATCCATTGGTCCCATTGAGTTCATTGGTGCTGGTGGGCTCTCGAATCTTTGTGGGGCTCTTCTGAGCAAAGAGTTCACTTCAGCAACCCTTCTTGGATCAATCAAGTTCATATCCAAAGAATTCGAAATATCTGGGTTGGATCGTGGTGCCTCAACCACTGGTTCGCGTTCTTTCAGCCTTTGGAGTACAACGTCGGCAATATTTTCAGGGCTCAATTGAACGGTTGTAGTTTCTGGAGCGATTGTCGTGAATCCGAGGTTTTCAAGGTTGTGTTTTCTAGCGTATCTGTCCCAATCCTTCACTTCTACACCATCGACATACATTTTCTTGGATTTGGTGGTTGGCGATTGGGTGGTACTGTAATTTATTTGATAAAGAAGCTTATGTTGAAACATTTTTTCTGACACACTCTAATATTTTGAAAGTCATCGGAAACTTGATGGCCAAGCTCCGGACCTCTGGAAATGGTCAAAATACCGTGTTTCCTCTTTTAGACACCCTCATAAATTATCAACGTTGAGCTCAATTATCTCAATGTCCTGTGAACGATGTGAAAGTTTTGTAAACAAGTAAAATAGTGTTGATGATATGATGAAAATTCACCAGTTGACATATTTTGTTATCTTTCACACTTATCAAGACAATTTAGCTCAAAGTTGACGTGTTTTTGTGGGTTTCTGTTAGTGTGAATACGGTAGCCGGAAATGGCGCGAACTGTAGCTTTGTATATCTCTCATTTTGGTTATAAAAAGTTTAAAGCCTTATTCCCGATAGTTTCAACAAGTCAAACTCACAAAGCATCCAAGAAGTTGAAAGCAGCAGCGGCAGCTCCATTCGTTTCATTTCCTCCTCCCAACTTGATGTTCTTCTCCAACACCGTCTTGTTGATTCCCAAATCATGAAGTGGGACACCCATATTCTCAGCAACTCCAAGAGGATTTACAACCAATTGACTCAACAAACCATCTCCCAGCATGCTTGAGACCATTTTTCTAAAAGCATAACAAATACAGTACGAAATAATTTAGAGAAAGCTGTTACTTCAACTCATCTGGCTTTCCCTCCATTTGTCCTTTGATCACATTTGGAATTTGTGGAAGTGATTGTACTAATCGCTGCATGAGAGCTGGCTTATCAGTACTCTCATCTTCAGCATAAGCACCTATTACCAGTAATAAAAGAAACGAAAGTCGCCTCATTGGTTCTGGAATGAAATTGTGAAAAATCTAATGAGGAATGGAAGTCAAAAGAGAAAGCGAAAAAGTGAAAATGAAGAAGTGAAGGTGAATTTGTTTCAAACAGAGGGCGTGGATAATGAAGAAGAAACGCGGCGCTTCCTCAAATTAGGTCGGTATCATGATTATTGTCGCGGAATAGAGGAAGACAAGCGAGAAGCTGCGTAGTACGGTTCTTCCGCACGCGGACTAGGTCAATTTTCCGTTTCATTATCATTTATCTCTTGTTTCGATCACCTAACGAGAACAGAAAAAGCTGCAGTGATGATGTTGAAACTTTTTTTATGGAACGAAAGTCTGGTGATCTTCAAAGACATATGAATTAATTGATGGTATGGGTGAGAAGGGGTGAAAATAATGATAAACATCTGTAATTTATTTTTCGAAGGTTTTTTTCAATTCGATTTTTAATTTTTCGATCTGATACCAAGAATTCAGGACTCGGAATTTCGAAATTTCGGAGGTTTTTCTCAAAATTAGAGAATCTTGGACTACCGTATTTCGAAGGCGCACACGAAAAGTGGACCTCGAGTGGAAAAATGTGGGTCTCGAGTGGATTTACTTTGATTTTTCATAAATATTCTGTATTTTCGAAATCTGTTTGTAAGATATTCAATAATTTTTTCGAATTTTTAGAATATTTCAAAAATTTCGAAATTCTGATATTTTGATAATCGGGATTTAACAATTCCGAAATTTTCGAAATATTATTATTCCGAATTTCCGAAATTTTTAAAATCGTAATATTCTGAAACTCGGAAATCATGAAAGTTTGTATATTCCGAAATTCTTGAAATTTGAAAACAGGAATATTCCGGAATTTAAAAATCAGCATATTCCAAATCCCCAAAAACTTGAAAATCGACTATTCCAAATTTTCAAAATTTGAAAAATCGAAATTTTAAGAAATTCCAAAATTTGGAAAATCAAAATACTCAGAAATTCCAAAATCTTGAAAAATGGAATATTTCAAAATTCCGACATTTTGAAAATCGAAATATTCAGAAATTCCGAAATCTGGAAAAATAAAGTATTCTGAAATCCCGACATTCTGAAACTCGGAATATTCAGAAATTTGGTAAACTTGTAATTTTCAAAATCGGAACTTTCGACATTCCGAACAATCCGAAAAAGCCGTTTCACTGTTCAGGCAACTTGTTTTATTTCAGAACTTTAAAAAATGAATTGATGAGAATTGAAGAGCACAAGGGAGAAACTTTTAGGATGACAATAATAAAAACGGAAGAAAATGAATAAGAAGAAAAATGGAACGAGCAATGTCCAATTTGAATCACAAAGAAGCTTCCTAAAATAATTCATCTCAGAGGGTGAATTCGGAAACTCGGGAAAAAATTAGGGAGTAGAGGAGTTGTAGTGAGATTTGATCTACAATTCGCCTCAGAAAATTAGGAAGTGAGTGTGGTAAATGGCAATAGATAAAATAAACTGGAATTCAAATAGGAAAGAACGATGAAATAAGAGACAGTTTTGGGGGGAAGACAATTTTTGTTTTGGAAATGCAAAGGACTCGCAATCGGCGAAGATAGTTTCAGGTACTAAATACAGACAGCATGGGACATTTTTCAGAGACGGGAAAAAAGAAATTAGGATACAATTTTGAATTTTATGGGGTTGTTGGTTTTTGTCATGATGCAACGGGGTTCAGGGCACGAAGATTGGTTCCTAGATGAGATTTTTTGTTAGGATTTACACGTTTGACGATTCCAATGAGCTGGTGTCTCCAGTCTGAAAGCTCTTAATTGATACTTGCTCTCTGACTCTGAACTTACCGTAATGGGATACTTGTGAGTTAACACTTGCGGGCACAACAGCTCCTCTGGCTCCAAGCAAATCTCATTCTTGGCCTTCTTGCGAGTCAGAGAGAATCCTTTTCGAACGACCTAAAGTTCAATATTGTCTATTTCCGGTTAATTTCTTCAGCGTCTCTCACCTTCACTCTTCCTGTCGGAGAAATTTGCGGGTAGTTGCCGGCAGCCAAGAAATCCCGCTTATCGGCAATGATCTTCTGGCCAAGAAGTTGGTTGAAGTGCGATGTCAAGTGACGTCGGAGAAGTGTCTTGTGTGGTGGCATCTGGAGGATCTCAGCAAGCGACTCGGCTGTGAATGATGGTTCGTAGATCTGGAAAAGTTGGTTTTTACAGTTTCCGGTAATTTGTTTTGAATAAACATTACGGCAGGAGTTTATACAAAGTTTCAGTTCATAAAATATACAAAAGCTTGTTTTCAGTTTATTTTCAGTCATGTTCAGGGCTTTGGAGCTTGATTATAAACTTTCCGATCACTTTGAAACACCTAGAGAGATTAATACAGACCTAGATTGAAAACTTTGCAATTACAAAATTTTTCAAAAATCCTTAGATTTTCAGCAACTTGCCGATTTCTGAAAGACACATTTTTTTCACGTTTTACATTAGTACAAAAAACAGGGCAAAAGGGTATTAGAGAAATCGCCAAACATCTGAAAAACTAGAAAACTACAAAAAATTCTGTGAATGCAAATTTCTCAATTTAGGTCTTTTTAACCCTATCTAAAGTTATCAGATAGATCGCAAACTTTACAGCCTAGCTGGAGACTCCTGAAAATAGGCAAAATGAGCTCCAGGCTTTTCAAAAGAAACTCCTGACTCCTCAAACTGGCCAATACTGAGAATGTGGGCTTATATATCTTATCGAATGGTATTTTTTGTTGAATACATCTGATAATTAACTTACCATCAATGCTCCTGGTACACCAGCACACAGCAAGTTTGGTGTAAACTCTGCCAAGTCAATTTTCCTCAACCATTCGCATGTGGCGGCATGACTCCACCGAACGACAACATCTGGACATGGATACTTCTCAACAATATTCTGAAATTTTCTTTTTTTTCCAAATTCTGCCTCACTACTTCCTACCTGATCAATCTTTTTCTCCATCGCATCGAAACGGAAATCAGTCTTCTTCAAAAACTGAATACTTCTTGCCAGCGTGGCATAGTGATGAGCGTTGACCAATTTCATCTCCACTGCATCACTAGCTGTTAACGCTAGAAGCAATGGACCATCAACAACATTCTCGGCGAAGATTTCTTTATACTGAGGAAGTCCAATATCCTCCAACCACCGAAGAGTCTGATGAACGTCCCATTTGTTGGCTGGTTCCATAATGTCATCCTCGATTCGCCGCAACAAAATCGCCACTCGTTTTCTATGAACGGGATTTTTGATGTTTAGGAGCCCCTCGTACTCGTGCATGCTCATGTTCAAAAAGTGACGGCCACTTCTGACATGCCGCGACACCTCATTCATGTATTGAGGATATCCGATTTCAGCAATCCAGTCGGAGAGCTGCTCTGACCTCCAATCAACGAACTGAGAGAGTGGCGGACGTTTTGGCACTGAGCCAAGATGAGTTGTGGATCCCAGACGTGCAGTAGAGGTGGATCTAGCTGCACTTCCACGACGGAATGAGTTGCTCTGATCTTGAGACGTGGATCGAGTCAATTTGCTGAAGATGTTGCGGAGAGAAGAGCGAGTGCGTTCTCGAGAGAAGTTCTTCAAGTTGGATTGGGATGTGGCATTGTTTAAGCTACGACCACGTGCAATCTCATCATCGGATTCAACTGAAAAGGAAATCATGAAGAAATGAAAGGGCTCGTTTTTGTTATCAAAATGAGGAATTGGTTAATTTCATGTGTTTTTTGTTAGATTTCAAAGAACAAAAATGTTTTTCATGATTTTCGAAAGATTCTACTTTCAAAAATAAGTGTGCTTGTTATCAGTGTGTGATTAACAACTTTTTGCTAATTTTAATGTAATTTACCAGTAAAAATTGATCTAAATTTTCGAAAACACCGATTAGTGGCGGTAAAAATGTTTATCTATGTACAGTTCTAAAAAGAAACGATTCTACAAAGCGGTTCTAAAACGTCGCCGTTCTGAAACGTCGAATTTCTAAAAAACGCGGTTCTAAAATGTCGCGGTTCTAAAAGGTCTTGTTCTAAAACGTCGTGGTTCTTGAACATTGCGGTTCTAAAATAATAACATTTTCAGAAGTCGTGTTTCTGGAACGTCGGAGTACAGTTCAAAACTTCAGCGGTTTTCAATTGTCGCGGTTCTATAAATTACGTTCTACTACGTCGCGGTTCTAAAACGTCAAAGTTCTGAAACTAAACATTTCTAAAACGTTGCGTTCCCTAAACGTTGCGGTTCTGGAACGTCAAGGTTCTTAAACGTCGCGGTTTCAAAATCTCGCGTTTCTGAGACATTACTATAATTTTCAAAATAATTTACCGATCAAAATTACCAGTAAGTTGTCCTTTAAATTCACAAAAACAGTATCGGCAACACACTTTTCTTGTTATTCCACAAAAAAATCAACCAATCCTTATTTTGAACAAAAACAAAACGAAAAAAAATTGTTACCAAGACAAATGAAGACCAGATGATACTTTTCTCATTAACGCAACAATTAGGTTATTACATTTCGACAGATTTTTGTTAGTGTGCCTGCTCGGGTAAAAAAGGAATTCACGGGTCAATCAGACAAACGCAAATGGCTTGGTTTGAACTCAAAAGCGGAATTGTGCTTTTTATAGTGCTCAAAATTATGGCTCATACGCAAAAGTCTGTAAGAATTAAGAATGAATGTTAGAAAATGACACACAACCAAACGGAAAAAAATCTATTTGTGCATTTCATTATTCCAGACATTCAATTCTCTAACCTAGATTCGGCGCACTGACTGCGCGCTTCCGCCGCAATTTTTCGTTGATCCATCGGTTCATTTGTGCTCGGTAATTACGTTTTGGGGTCGGTTGAGCGACACTGCTCATGGAACCGCCCAACTCACCAGTGGAATTTCCAGATGCAACAGAGAGCTTTTTAGCAGGAAGTGTTAATGTAGACGATGCCTGGAAATGCGAAGTATTGTGTTTCTGATTCATAGAACTACGAGTTACCTTTCCAACACCTCTCGGGAGACTTGCAGAGGAGTAGTTATGAGCAGCTTTCTCATTTTCATTCCTTCGGAGCTCATCTAGTTCAGCAGCCAACTGGCGTGCCGCTGGAGACGATGGAGAACGATATCTAAAATTCATCAGAATTCCAAGAATACATCAATGTCTTATCAGTTGACAGTTTTTTATATTTTTCACAGGAATCGAGGCACAGTACCGGTAAAGTATTACAACCAAAATTTCAGTGGATTTTCGGCATATTCAGAGGTCTGTAGCTCGGACGTCAAGTGTTGGATCCTTTTGAAAATTGAGAAGGGCGTAATTGAGCCCTAGACTAAAAACTTTGAGTTTACAAAAATTTTCGAGAAATCCTAGTTTCACAGCTAATTGCAGATTTATGAAAGACAGCTACAGACATCTTAATAATGCTAAAAATCCACTGAAACATGTGTATCTATCTTATATATAAAACGCTATGCGCGTCTGTCCGTCCTGGTGTCACTTTGTCCGCTTTTGGAAAAGTTGATAAAATTAATATAGATTAGCGTGACCCTTAAAGGAAACGAGCTACAAACCAGTAAAAAACTAGACAAAACTGCGCCCAAGTTGCACCAGCTAGCTTGAAGTTTAATAAAATCTTACTGTGCAGCATTGATATTGTTGACCCGTTGATTTCCACCCATTGGATGCAAATGACGTGGCGTTCCAGCGCCAGCCGATGCCCAGTTGTGCTGTGGAGACACTGCGGATAATGAAGAATTATAGGACGACGACGACTGAACCGTGCTTCGTGGACCCTTTCCATTGCTATTCGTCGAGCTCAAACTGACTGGAAACGATGTTGAATGCGACATGGAGTCGGATGTCTCGTCCATCACAAGCCGGCGGATTTGAGCGTTTATGTCAAAATTGTCCGCGTAGTTGCGTTGAGCAGCGTAGAAGTCTTCTTGTTGGGACTGGAAAAAAAAACTTAATGCCGGTAATTTTCATGGTGTGGGCTTACCCGAGATCTCATTTGCTCATCAAGTGCATTTCTAAGAGTGTTAATTTGAAGTGACTTATGCTCATTATCAGCCATTAACCGTTGAACAGCGGTCCGAAGTTGAGCCATTTCCTCGTCATGCTTCTCAACTCGTTGCTCACTTCTATGCTCACGGAGTGGTGACATGTATCCTCCATGACCATTGGTGTGGTGCTGAAGCTGTTGTTGTACAACCATACCGTGCATAGATTGGTTCACATGATCCATTTCGTTCTGGAAGAAAAAATATAGTTGATTAATTTAATGAAGCACTGAGAATTGAAGAACACGTCATACTGTAATTTTCACACTGTAACTCTGAATTGAGAGATCAAGGGATTAATTATTTAAAAAATTCGAAAGTATAGATTAGTATGTTAATGAGTAGTGAGGATTGGGAGAAGTCAATGTGCTCATCCAACAAAAAATGGGACCATTGAGATTATACTATAAAAGTGCAGGAAGGACAAATTTGTGAGCTCTTCCATCCTCCCATTCTAATTTTTTTGTCCTCCCATTCCTCCCCAATTTTCCAAGAATATCATCCAGAGTGCACACACAGACATCACCAAAAAGACACACGCCATTTTTGCGTTATTTGGGATTTAGTTCAAGACTGAGACGGACCTGTGAGAGACGCAGCTTCTTCTCGGTTTCGTTTTTCTCACGCTCCAAAGTGGCGTAACGGAGTTTGAGTGAGGACACCTCCGCCAAAAGATCCATCTTTTTTGACTCGAGCTCTTGGCACTCATCGATACGATGGTACTTCTGAATGTTTGATTGGTTGTGGTGAGAAAAAATAAAACAGAGAGTGGGTGGGTGGGGACAAATGCAAGTGACGAGGATTTTTTTTTCATAATTTCGGAGAATTCGAACTGAAAATAGTGAACATAATGAAGGCAAGTTACAGTATCAGCTCCAATAGAAGCATTACACGTGCATTTTGAGCTTAATTATCTCGGTTCCTATGAGGCATAGTAAAGAACGGTCAACTAATCAAATGTTCATCAGAATATCATGACTATTTTGTCAGTTGACTACTACTCGATATCTTTTACAGGAAATGAGATAGATGTGGTCAAAGTTGCCCGTTTCATGGCGTTCTATTAGAGTGTTTGCGGTACGTGGTAAACAAGTATTATTCGATTGAAACGTAAAATTAAATAGGCTGGAAAAAAGTGAAATTCGATATAAAAGTTATTCGGATTTTTAGAATTACATTAAGATTAAGTTAGATGGTTAGACGAACATATTGCAAGAAATGCGTGCCTTATCTAATACCAAAAACGATTTAAAAAAAGGTTCCGATTCTCAATTTCATTGAAAAACTGACCAATTTTTATTAATAATATCGGAATTTTTATCTATTATATGAAAAATCCAAACTTCCTGAATATTTCAATACGGAAAGTATCTACAGTAACCTTTGAGTATTCCAAAAATTTACATTATTTGTCTGAAATGCATTGACACCGAATCTGCTCCGATAGAAGTTTACCGAATATGTGTTTTGAGCTCAATTATCTATGTTTCTATGAAAGATTTCAAAAACCTGACAACTGATAAAATATTTGTGGTATTATGACAAATAAATTATCTGTTACCAGATTTTGTTTTCTTTCATACTGACTGAGATGATTGGGATCAAAGCACACATGTACAGTAGGCTTGTAATAGAGCAAATAGAGATGTCTCTACAGAATATCTCACGAATTTCTAGAACTCAAAAAAACTTACATCCTGTAGAAGTTCTTCAGTTGATGTCAAATTGTTACGCTTCAACGCCAAAACTGTCTCCAAATCTTTGATCTTCTCCTTTTGTGCACCGACTTGTTCACTCAAAACTGATACCTAAAAAATAACTTAACAATATTTTCTTTCGGTTACTGTAACTTCTTACCTGTAGCTGTAAACTGTCTCTCGCCATTGCCAGTCTGTGTAGTTTGTCCTGCAACTCTGGGTACTCGGGACAAGAGACGGTCGACATCGAAGGCGATGGGCTCTGAAAGAATGTTTTGTTTTTTGAAGTTGACACTTTTACAAATTCACTTATCACATTCAAGTCTGTTACATGCAGTTTTCTAAAAAATTCACAACACAACAAAAATATAAAAAACCTTCGACTTGGCCCGTCTTTGTGCCATTTTTGATGCATATTATTATATCCTCCGCATTTTGGATGGTCACTAATGCAATTGAAGTACACACACTGCAGAGAGAAAAGAGAGATTTGTTGTTGTTTTTCGTTAAAGTGAAACTTGGCACGAATAAGAAAGAGTAAAATTGTGAAAAATGTTATATGATGAATAATCCTAAAAATAGTAATTTCGAATCCGAGAAGAGCCCTTTCAAAGGCAGCCGTCATACTTGTTTGTTCAAACTGAATAATTCTGGCGTGGCCGTTACAGAGAGAGCTCCCACAGACAAACTGATTGCTTTCAATTGTTTGCATTGCTTTTGAGGAACACAAAAATGGATATATGTGAAGGGCAATGAAATGAAAAATGTCGTTTTGATGGGAGACAATGGCTTTGGTGGGGGCACCGACTTCTCCATTTTTTCTGTCCCTTCCGATAATTATGTCTTTACTTTTTTCTTCTTTTTTTTTGCTTTTTTTTTATATGTGTTCTGTTGTTTTATAATGTTCTTCATAGTAATTGTAGTAGTGTTTTCTCTGCCCGTCAGAAAGTTGGATAGGGCTCGATGGCTACTACTAAACGAAAAGTGAACAGAGGGACTCAACATGCTCCCGTCCACATGTCACCCGAGAGAAAATTCCACACATTCCTCAAGACTCAGGGCCCTATCGAATCTCTGTCACATCGTTCATCACTTTATCAAAAGAAAATCTCCGCCTGAGAGAGAGAGAAGGAGGCTCCAAGAATTAGCTGGATCAAAAACGTTTTGAACATGTGCTAGATTTCGAGTGGAATGTGGATGAACGGGAGAGAGGATGTTAGATAGGGATCAGTGAGGTTAGATAGAAATTGCAAAAACACACGAGGTGTTGAGAAATGGAATGGGAAAATAAGATAAATGAGGGTTGCGAACTTTTTTGAGGTCAACTTTTTGAGGTCAAGTTAGATATAGATCTGGTTAGAAAAGCAATCGTTTAGGGCAATTCACACATACTCATCCTATACTAACCAAACTTATCCAACTTGCTCCACGAGCATCCCGAGGTTGTAGTTGGTTCAACGGTGTCATTGACAAAAGAGGCATTTGCGGAACAGCGGTCATTAGACTGGCCGTATACTTTGAATCACTCAGACTCCGATGAATTTTGTGTTGGGGTTTACTACTCAGCCCTCCACCACTACCACGCATCCGATATGGTGGCGGTGGTGGCAGATAGGAGCAACTGGAACCAGCGGATGGGGCGGAGCCGAATCCCGAATCCGAATAGTGCGTCACATAGGGTATTGCTTGACGTCTGAAGGCGCACAGCTCGTTTAATAAAAGTTCAAGTTAATTTGTGAGAAATGAGGAAGGGGTGGGATGGAATTTAGATGGGAGGGCACTTTGGAACACTCTAAATGATAATTGTGGGGGTCCTGAATGTTAATTTTTCAAAATTTGACTTGTCCAACAAATCCAACTTTAAAATAACCATACACAGTTCCGGACAATAAGACCATTCAAAAATGTAATTTTTAGTGAATTTTCGGTCATTTTGACTATTTTCAGAAGTATGGAGCTCGGTGGTCAAGTTTCCAATTACTTTCAAAATTGCGGAAAATGTAAAACAAACCTAGATTAAGAAATTTGCATTCATACAATTTTTTGAAAATTTCTATTTTTTGTAGCTATTGGCCGATTTGTGAACGATACCCCTTTTGGCAGTATTTGTACGAAAATTTGAAAAAAAAAACTAGGAATTATCGTTGTGTAAAGCAAAATTTTCAAATCGAGGTTTGTTTTACACCCTCCAAAGTTTTCAGAATGATCCGACACTTGACAGTCGAGCTCCAGACTACTGGAAATGGTCAAAATGATCAAAAATCATCTGGAAAACAAGTTTTCGCATATTTTTTGACCGGTATTTTGAGTTGTCAAACAGATCAAACTTTAGAGAACATTATCTATTTCAGAAATGTTCATAGAACCCTTTCCCTGACATCGTTTTGTTCCTTAACTCTACTTATTTTTGTGAAACACATGGGAATGGCAGAGAGGGGGTAGATTACTTGAGAAAATTGGAAACATGTCGAGAAGAAAAGAGTGGCCACATGGAAATGGACAAAGAAAAACGGGTCATCATCCCCATTTTGTGTGGACCAACTCCTCTAACGACAAAACACCATTTCCACTCACCGTTTGATTGAGCCATTATCCTTGAATATATTGCCGCTACCCGAACTGCGCAGCGAGTCGCGTTCTCGGTCAACCGACGCGGCGAACGCATCAATTTGAGAGTTTTGCGAGGAGCTGACCGTTAGAGCTTCTTCAGATGGCATACCGCCGGCGCTGAACGCATCAATGATGCTGTGACGAGAGTACATACCGTACTACGGTGATATGGGGTGGGAACTGTAGGAAAAAAGTGAGAAGAGGAAACAATGAAGCAAAATAGGTCAGAATTGGCTGATTCGTCATACCAACTTAAATTGGAGAAATTCGCAAAAAAACGGCTCAGGTTTGCTGATAACACTTTTTCAAATTCAGTCAACCGCTTTTTTTTCTAAAAATCAAAATTTTGAAAGAATTCAATATTTATCTAGTTCCAAGAATAGAAGCCCACTGGAACTGTCAACTTTGAGCTAAATTATCTAGATTCTCGTGGAAAATATGTAAAAGAGGCTAAAGGACAAAATGTTCATCACAATATCGGCAACATTTTATCAGACAATAAGTTTTTGATATTCTCCACGGGAATCAAGATAATTGAGCTCAAAATTTACAGCTTGGAGAAGGCTTCTATTAGAGAAAATAATTAAGTATTGAATTCTTCCGGATATTCGTTTTCCGAGAAATTTTTATTGGCAAACTTAATCTGTTTTAACACATTTTTCAATTTTTGGTTTATCTGAAGTTTGAGTACAGAAAAAGTGCATTGGTCAAAGAACTGACCAGTCAGAAAAAATCGAATCAGCCAACTTTAACCCTACTAACTCAAATAGCTCACCTAAAGCTTATTCCCGCATAGATTAGTGGGGAAAAAATGAAGAGTATAAAGATAATATGTGGAGGTGACTATAGTCTGAAGCTTTTTTGCAAAGGACCCTCCTATCTCTCTCTGATAAGATCCAAGAGAGAAAGAGAGGGTGGCAGACAAGTTGTGGAATGCGTGATGTGATGACAACTGTTCAAGCGGCACCCTCACACGGATCAATCACTACGGGAAAGAAGAACAAGAGGAGGAAGAATCTCCCCGGGAGAAGCCGGGAAGTCTACTTCTCTGTTTCTCCTCCTCGAAACTAATACTACCAACACAAACTTTTTCTAGCTGTCTCCTCCCGGGGAGCAAGAAAGTATAACGTGTTCCGTCCGCGTTGATATCTTCTTCTTCTCCACCCTGATCCTCCTTTTCTCAATGCGAGTACAGATCATATACACAATCTTTTACACACTATATCTTCCTCGTTTCCTTTCTACCACAAAGAGATGGGTAACGAGGAGACAATTATTGATATATTTGACGAGTTGAAAAATAAATAGCTCTCTCTGTCTCTCACAGCTATCACCTACTCATGTTGCAGAGTTTCTGCTGGCAGAAAAAAAGCAAGCAGTTTCCAGGGTCTGTCCGCAAATTGACAAGCGACACTTCAAAGAGGTGCCGATCGGGTGATTATCATTAGTTACGATGATTTGTTGGTTTTTTTGTTTTGTGTTGAGAAGAAGAAGAAGAAGAAAGAGAGAAGTGTGGAACAAGAACTGCTGTGGGGAATGTATCAAAGTTGCAAAAACCCGGGGGAAGAGAGTGATAGGATACTTGAGAGTAAGTGATAATGTCTAGGCAAACATATTGCTAAAACTTCAAGTGAGAATAAGAGGAAATAGAAAATGATAGGCAACTTAAAAACCTGTGAAGTTTGGAAATGTCGTCGAAATCGGGAGGAAATGGGAATTCTTTCAAAAACTACAAAAATACACAATTAATCACGGATGTTAGTAAGATAAGTAACTTCAATAAAAATTGATGAACATTTTGAATATTATAAATAAATAGAGACAAGAAAATTTTTTTTTAATCTGTCGACTTTGACCCAATTCATCTCGGTTCCTGTGAGAGTTATCAAAAAATAGCCAACTGGCAAAATGTTAACCATAACATGGTAAACATTTTCAATTGTAACCAAATTTTGATATCTTCCGAAGAAACTGAAATAATCAAGCTCAAGTCAAAGCCAGGTAGTCATTTTATCACAGGTTTTACGATATGTTACTAAACCCAAGGTTCTGAAATTTGGGTTGGAAACGTGGCAACTATCTTTAAACGTGGACTGATTTAGGTATTGTACTGAGACTACGGTAAGAATCTTTGAATTCCGAACGAATCACTTATTAGTGCCAGAGAAATAAATGACCGATTTTTGGGATAAACGGGATTCTTGAGCTATTTCTGAGATCGCAAAAATTGAGAGCTAAAAATTTAAAATTTTGAAAATTGGGCCCCCAAACCAACGACCTACAAAACTCATTAAGGTACAGAATGGTGTTTCATCTACAAAAAAAAATTAAATACCCATGAATGCTCTTTTCGTGAGCGTCCATCACAGACACCCAACAATTTTCTTGGCTCTCCTGTCTTAAATATAGCAGAAAATGATCTTGCCTGAGAGATGAGGAGATGAATGTGAACCTCCATCACTGGGCCTCCCGAATATACATATATTTATAAATGTCTTTTCGGTTATAAATGACTCTGACCCAAAAACGAATATCCCTCTTTTGTCATGAGCTTGAGTATTGTGTGAATAAAGAACGCTGAAGAGCTCTACGCATTGATGAGGGAGCGGGAATGGAAAATTTTTGGGATTAATTTTCATTTGAGGATATAGATTCTAAGGATTGTTCAGGTTAACACGACTCTAGACAAAATTTCCAGTCAAAACAGCAGACTTAACAGCATTAAAACTTAATGAGTAAAGTTGCAACATTTTCCAAGCCAGAATCCTCCCATTTCACTCCATGTGAGCAGCAAGTAATTGGAAAAACAACCCAATATCTATTATTCAAACCGGATCTTTCTTCCTCTTCTTCTTCTTCTTTGACTGCTCCAATCCCAAGAAAAGATTCCAAGACAACAAAGTGGAGTGAAATGAGTATCTCTTTCTCGAAGAAGTGCTTTTTCGGGAAAGAATTCAAAATGAGTGAAAGATTCCGTTGAGTTTCAAAACAGCAACTTTGTATGGTGCAGCTTCTAAATGACAGGGAGGGCACCGAAAACGAGCAGAAAAAAAAGCGAAACACACAAAAAAGGAGTAGGAAAAACGGGAAGACCTACTCGTTTTTTTTTCGGTAATTGTTAGTTGATGAGGTCCAGCAGTTTTCGTGAGAGAAAAACATCCGCTATGGGGTTATCCTATGAGTCTTAAAAAGTTTTGAACTATTTCAGAGTCTAATGAAGTGGGGTTTCTGAATTTAAATGGATGATGAACAAGGAGAGTTAGAAGGAGAAGAAGATGAGGAAGAAGAAGAGTCTTTTGAGTAAGGATATGTCTGTTTCTTTTTTCTCCGGAAGGGACACACCAGTCCGAGTATTGCTGTTGGGGACCTCTATCGCTAATTGTGTTAGTATCGGGGGCTCGTCCCCACCCTTCGCCCACTATCTGCCGGCCTTCTATTTCGGCAACATCACCCGTCTTCTTTTCTTCTGGGCTTCTACTCTATCCATTCGATAGAGATGAGGTCATTTCGGGAGTGGGGAAGACAGAGAATTGTGGTCACTAACTTTTAAAGATATGACGACGAATTTGTTTTTTGCTCGGATTGATATAAATTAATTGCGGGAGCTGGGACAAAGTTTCATAAACACAAATTGGCAATTTTTGACTTGAAAGAAGAGGGAAAATTTCTCAAATCTTGATCATTTTCCCACACTTTTTTTTTGTCTACAGTTAGTTCAAAACCCATTTTTCGTCTTTATCAGTTTAGTACCTCTCCGGAAATTTTATTTTCTAGTTATCTCAATTCCAAGAATTACCTTTGATATAATAGTCTTTTTAATAGCTTTGGTACTTCCTTACCTGACGACGGACTAAGTTTTAAATTTCGAAAAATCAACGAAACAAAGGATCATGCACAAAAAATTAACCATTAAAAATAAACTAACCGTTCTGCCAGCAACCCATTTCATTATCTTCAGCCTTGTCTCCAAATCGGGCCTCTCCGTCATTGTGTGCTCGTCGATAGCCTTCACGAATTCCTGATAGATCCTTGGTGGGTTGAATAGTGATGATGAAGAAGTTGGAAGATCTGATGGCGGTGATTCAACTCCAGATGATCCGTCGGAGCCCAAGTCTAGAAAATAAAAAATATATACAGTAAACAGTTTGATCTCAATTATCTCAATTTGCATGATATCCCAAAAAACTGTCAACTGATAAAATGTTTTTCATGATACCACCAACATTTTTTCCGTTGACACATTTCTGATATCTCTTTTAGAAATTGAGATAATTGAGCTCAAAGCGCAAGCTATATCGCGTGAGCAGGAAAGCATACAAATGTAGGAAGACAGAAAAATACAGTCAATCAGCAAATTTTCGATAATCGGGTTTTAAAAAAGAAAGAATGAATCATCACCAATTTGATGATAGTAAAATACCTTTGAGATTTTGAAATACTAAAGAAAATGTTTCTGGAATTCGGAAAATGCAAAATGCTTAAACACTAGTCTAGCTCTGATTGAAGCTCTCGATGTATATCTACTTTGAGCCAATTTATCTCGGTTCCTGTGAAAGATATCAAAAATTTGTCAACTGATAAAATACTTTTCGTAAAATTAACAACATTTTATCAGTTGACACCAATTTGATATCTTTTGAAGGAACCAAGATAATTAAGCTCAAAGTTTAACTATTAATAAGGCTAGATTCCATTAACTAAATTAGAATTCTAAAGAAAAATTTGTTGTAAAGAGTAAACTCTTTTTTTGGAAATAATCAACCTTATCAGTAAACCCAGAAAAGTGTTGACTAGAGACTAATTTCAGTTTGTTGAGGTCTTATCTGAAAAAAGAACACTCACCCGTCCGATGCTTCCAATCAGTACTGATCCACTGTCGGTTTATTTCTCGACTAGATCTCTCGTCGTCTGCATTCCCATTGTCAATGTCTAAGAAATCCAGTTATATACATATATGGTTCATTTCCATTCTTTTTAGACTCACCATCATTTATATGTTGTTTATGGGAGATGCTGGACAGACCATTTTCCATTATTCTTGGGGAGAATGTAGATCGAAGAGCTGGTGGAGGTGGAAGAAGATCTCGAAATGACTTTTTGAGAATTGGTGTTGGTCCGGACCCAATAGTAGTTGTACTACGAGACGTTGTGTTACCTGGAAATAGAGGAAGATGAATCAAAAATCAAATTTGGGATGTAAAGTGGATTCAGCTTCTTAAAATGGTTTTTTTTTTCATTTTGAACCCATTTCCGATTTCAAGATTTCTCATTTTGTCGTGCTTGGGGTACTCATTGTGCACTAAACAAACATGTTTACCTCTTGTTATCTTCTCTGTCATTATTGAGTACCAAAGAAGAGCAAAAAAGAAATGACTGGGGGTTTAATTTTGTGTCGAAATGAATAGAAAATGGTCCCACCCGGAACAACTGAACTTTTTCAAGAGGATAGGAGCAGGAGATGAGAAAAGAGACTCATGAACTGATGAATTTAAATTGGAAATGGAATAAATGAAGTGTGTATGTGTGTGCGAACTTTTTTGGCTCCTCTTAAATTTTTCAATTTGAATTGGGTCTTGTATGTGAGTGTGTTTGTAGGGAAAGGAAATTTAAAGGGTTGGAAAAAAGTGTTTGCGCGGAAAACCCGAACGGAAATTCCATCTCGCCGCCGCTGCGCTTCATTTAAACGACCAGGCGAGAGTTGGTAAACGAAAAAGTCCACACTAGGACATTTGACCCCTCCTTCATCACACTAAAACATTTTTGTGGAGGGACATTTGAAACGAAGAGCGTTATTCAATATTCATATTTCTTTTTTGCTCATCCAAAAAAGGAATTTTAGGGATTTTTGGAATTCTTCAGAGCAAAACACATTTTCCATGTTTGCAGAAGGAGAAAAAACAGGAAAAAAGTATAGGATGACTACTGTCAGAAAAGAGAGGCTAGTCAGACCACTTTTACGAAAATTGAGAAAGCAGGAAAAAACAGTAACTTGATGAGAAATGGAATTACTAGACAAATGTGGTCAGAAAAATATGTGACTTTTGGAATGGAGCCAATTAGAAAGACACTCGTGATATTTCACCATTCATCCCTAATGTTGCCTAATTTGCATTTTTTGGGAAAATTCAAGAATCGAAAAATTATCTGAATATGATGAAAATGGATCTAAAATTTTTTTTGAAGATTTTGAAATATGGATTTGGTCTCGAAAATTTTGATTTTGAATCTACAGTACCAGTCACTAAGATATTGAAAAACAAATTTTCAGTTGATTTTTGGCCATTTTGACGATTTTTAGGAGGCTGAAGCTCTGCTCATTCACAGATTTGCCGAGACTTGAAAGGCATGTATTTTTCAACGTTTTCTGTAAAAAGCGGGTCGAGAATACGGTGAAACCTCTAATAGAGGGGCCCTCAAACTTTCAACTTTGAGCTCATTAATCTCTGTCCCTGACAAAGGTATAAAAAATGTCAATTGATAAAATATTTTTGGTATTATGATAAACGTTTTATCAGTCGACACACTTTTGATATCTGTCAAAGGGACCAAGATAATTGAACTCAACTTGACATTATGACGGCCCTTCTATTACAGGGTTTACGGTAGGTGGTCTTCAGAAAATGGCAATTAACTGAGAAACACGAAACTTTCGAAAAATTCTATTAATGCAAAATTTTCAATGTAGGTCTGTTTTACACCTTTCGAAATGATTGGAAACTTGACAGACGAGCTCTAGACCTTGAAAATGGTCAAAAACTGCCAAAGTCGACTAAAATAATGATTTTGTATATCTTATTAACCAGTTCTGTATGAATCATTGAAAAATCAAAAAAAAATCCTTCCAGAAATTTCCACTTTCTCTGAGTCATCCTACGCTTATCGTACAGTAAAACATGGGGGAAGCCAAACCGAAATGAAAATGAAAATAGGAATATTTGGTGTATGTCTGTACCTCAATGTTTGGTATACTACGCGTCGTTCCCTTTTTTTCTGAAAAGACTGGTCGAATCATGAATAGAACAAACTGGTCGCGGTGGGGTTAAAAAGAGGACAGGTATGGACATTGCCGGTCAGTCGAGAACACGAAAAAAAATAGTGAGGGAGAAGATGTCTACCTCTATTGTTCAGGTAAATGGAAGTGAGAAATAGGCATGGAGAAAAAATCGAAAAAGTAAGAGAAGATTCGGCCTCCGGGGGTTGTTGTTTATTTCATTGTCATCTCTTAGACCGACCATGTGTTGATTTTTTCCAAGGTTTCTTTTTTTCTCTTTTTTCTACTTTCTCACCTGTTAGATACATTCTCAGCGTTAGATATCAAAAAATTGGAAAATAGGGTAGGAAATTTGAAATAAGGGCCTTTTTTCTAAACGTATACACTTATTTTTGTGACCATAATTTTTCCTATTCCTCCCCTATTTTATGCGCTCCTCCTTATTTTTCCATTTGTCTCCTTCTCAATGGACCATTTCATTAGTCATTTTCCCGTTTTTCATTGCTTTTTGTTGCTATAGAGTCACCTCTACGCTCTTCATGAAGAGAACGCCCACTAGAAAATTATAAAAAAAACTACCGTACCATTCCGAATGATGTCATCCAACTGTTCCAGTGCCGAGGAGAGTAGTTGGTTGGCTTCAGCGAAACCATCCATTCTGTTCTGAAAATTAGGAACAATTAGAAGTGATCAATGGCAAGAAAAATTGTTACAAGTATAAGGAGAATGTTCAGCGAACAAAGCGGCACCTTCAAAAAGTCGGATACCTAGGGCAAGGTTAGAAAAAAGGGGTCGGGAGAGGAATGACGTAATCCCCCTATTCTTCATCTCAAAATATATGTATACGACTAATATGGGAGAATGCGTGGCTGGTGAGAAACAACGGCAGATTCGAATGAGATATGGTGCAAAGGATTTTGAGGTTTTTGTTTGGATATTTCTAGATTTTTCCATCTCTTTTTTTTGATGTTTTTGGGTGGAGGAGAAGGAGAAGGATAAGATGGATTTTAACGTACAAATGGAATGAAATCCTACTGAAATAGATGAATTTAGATATTTAGATGTGCACACATGATCGGGAAAGTGCGAACAAGGGGTGGTCCAGCTGTTGCCGGTCCAAGTAATAAAGTAACAATATGTTGAACATTAAATTAATAGGCAGATGGTTTTGTGTGCTCAATTGCTCAGATTTTATAGAAGGATTATGATTGTTTTATGAGTTCAAAGAGAAAAAATGAAGAATGGATACAGTAATCCTTTGGAATTGAAAAATTTTGAAATCTGAAAATTCCAAAATTATCAAAGTTTTGTTGAATTCTGTAGAATTATCAATTTCAAATTTGAAACTCAAGAACTATCGAGCTTCAGAAAAGAGATATTTTCAAGTTTTCAAACATCAGATTTCATAAAAATTGGTACTCGAGATTTTGATGAAAAATAAATTGAGGGAAAAACACCGTAATCTGTTTGAATCAAAATATTCAAAATTCCAGAACTCCGGATTTATCGAACTTTTGATGAATTCTGTAGAATTATCAATTTCAAGAACTAGTGAATCTCAGCAAAAAGGTAATTTTAAAGTTTTATAATATCAGCCTTCACGAAAATTGGTACTCGAGATTTCGATGAAAATGTAGTATCTCAGAATTTCCTAATTTTTCCTTACTAATATGTATTTTCTCTAGTTACTAGTTCTGAAGTTCAGATCCTAATTTGGACAAGAAATTCGGACGAGAAAATGACCATTTTAAAACTAAGTCCTTCCCAAAAAAAAGAACAATTGAATAGAATTTGCGTAGTCAAGCAACATGTGCGCATGCATGCTTATCTCAAATGAATCTCTCGCCGTTCACTTCCCACCCCTCACCCAGTAGAGAAGCACCAGCTGCCCTTTCTATTGTGCGAAATTGATGTTTTGACCGGCTGGACGGAAGAAAGACAAGCCTGTTGTCACCCGATGATGGTCCCGAAACCTATTCAGAAGCAACAGAAGTGGTTCCCATATTCTTGGAACAAATACAGCCGGCTGGAGCGGCAAACTACCTTAAACGCGCATCCGGCACCTCTTATTTATGAGTCTCGTCATACAGATTCAACGACCCTAGGGCTAATGGAGGGGGAGAAGAAGAAGCCGAAACCTTATTAGGAAATTTGATTAATGTTTCTTATTTCCTTGCCGTCTTGTTTCTTATCCCCTTTTTTGTGTTCAATTCTTGAATTGAACATTATAAAGGCGGGAAGATATAGGAAACGTGGTGGAGGTAAAGAACAGATATGAACTTTCTAGCTAAGAACAATTACCCCAGCTCTCGTCCAGCGAGCGGAGAATTTTCTGACATGAAACGAACAAGATTTGATTCTATAATTGCTACTAAAAGTCGGAGAAAAGACCACCCTAGCCAAAGAAGATATTTATACCAAAAATAGAATGAGTTCGAAGGTACAGAGTAGAAATTATTGGGTAATATTAGCAGATTTCTCATGAAAACCCTATAAAAATGAAGCAAAAGGGAAATCGAGTTGATTTTACAAAAAAGTGAAGGTGTGCTATCAGAAAATCCAATCAGCACAGATGTGAAAAATGTAACGTTCAGTGGAAAGAGGATAGGAGAGAGATTGTGTGATTTTTAACACTTGATTGAAGCTTTTGAAAATGATAAAACTCAATTTAGAGAGAAAATTGAAAATTGAGGTTCTTGATATTTTCAGAAAAAAAACATGAAGAAATGCCCTGTACAAAGTTTATCGAACTTTTCGAGAAAAAGAAAAAAAAGTAAAAAATGGAATTATCGTGTTTTCTTTGAAAGATAACTCTGATATCTCTGATAAAATCATCAAATTAGAGCTCATAATTCTTGGTTCCTGTCCGAGATATCAAAAATTTGTCAACTGATAAATTAGTTATAATAATATTACCAATATTCTTTTGATTGACAAAGTTTTGATATCTTTTTACAGAAATCGAGATTACTGAGCTAATACTTGACGGTCTGGGTGGGGGGAGGGGGGCTTCAAGAGGAAATACGGTGATTTGACAAAAAATTGGAATGCAGAAAAGCGAATGAATACTGCATTTCCTCCAAAAGAAGCCCAAAACCGTAAAATTTGAGCTCAATATCAAAATTTTGTCAATTGATAAATTAATTAGCATAACATTGCCAATAATTTATCAATTGACAAAATTTGGATATCTTTCACAGAAATCGAGATAATTGACAGATTACAAGATATGTTAGCTACTATTAGCCGCGCCGGCACTCCCATTACTCACTTTTTCCAACACAATCGGTATGGTTCTCCGTCGAACATGATTGTTTGACGAGAAAGATGAAGACGATGATGAGTATACCATATTAGTAGACTAATAATAACAATCTCAGAGATATTGAGTGTGGGAGCCGTCTGCTCTTTCTGTTCCTTCCCAAAAAGAATACAGAGACAAAAGAGCTCCGACGACCCAGCCCGACACAAACAGTATAGGTTGAAAGAGTGTGGGGAGGTCTCAAAAGGCTAAGTCGGCGATCAAACAGAGAAAGAGAACTTCTCAGCGGCTCTTCGAGTGAGAGAAAGTGGGATTTGCAACAGCAGAGAATAGGTGATGGTTTGATGATAAAAACGGTTAGAGCTCCCGCAGCATTGTTTGTTGGCTAGTCATAGTTGTAAAGTGTACAAGAAAATCGCTTACAAAAGATGAACGCAATTTTTTTTTTGTTCTATCACAGATGTGTATAGTGTTTGTAGAAGAAGTCAAGTGGAGGTAAGATCAGTATTAATAGGAATATGGGTCTTTTGTGCTTTGATTTCGAATCAATGAAGTGGTCAAAGCTGCATATACAGTATCAGTTGATAAAATATACAAAAACGTATTTATCAGTGGATTTTTAGCCATTTTGATCATTTTCAAAAGCTGAGACCCCGCCTGCCACGTGTCGGATCATTTTCGAAATGTTGAAGAGTGTAAAACATACTTAGAATAAAAAGTTGGAACTTACAGCGATTTTGTAAAATTCCTAGTTTTTCAGCATTTTCCCGACTGCTGAAAAACACCTATTTTTTCGAGTCAGAAATTTGCTGAAATTGTTGTGAGTCCATAGTTCATGATTTTGGTATGTTTTACACCCTCAAAGTTTCTCTGATTGATCGGAAACTTGATAGGCCAGCTCTGGACTATTGAAAATAACCAAATTGGCCGAAAATCCACTGAAAAATAGGTTTTTGTATATCTTATTTAGCGGTACTGTACTTACAAAGAGAAGTACCGGACAGGGAGCGGATTTTCAGTAATTTTTTAAAGACAAAAATTTTCCAATATAGAAACATATCGTAAAACCTCTAATAGAAGGGCCCCTCACACTGTCAAGTTTGAGCTAATTTCTCTTGGCTCCCATGCAATATAGCAAGAAAATGTACACTAGAAAAATGTTGGTGATATTATGATAAAAAATTTATTAGCTGACAACTTTCTTGTATCTTTGACAAGAACCGAGATAAATTATCTTGAAATCAAAACTCAAGGGGCTCTTTTATTACAGGTTTTACGTTAAGCAAATTTTCTACCAAAGTTAGAAGAACGGAGTGTCATTGAAAAATGTTTTTTCTCAAAACTTTTCGAAAATGTTTCTGAATATTGAAAACATCTTTCAGGTGTGAAAAAATCGGACTCTGATTTGTCAAGGATGCTAGAAAATGATAGGTCCCAAATCCCCTAGCAAGGTGCGAACAAAAAACGTAGAAATCGTAGTATGTCAGGACTAAATGAAGCGTTGTCAAAGAAGTCAATTGAATTCGTATTGACAGACACAGGAAGGGCGAACGACGACAGCACGCATAAATGCACAATTAGGCTACTGTAGATATACTTGTGTGGGAAAAAAGTAACAGTTGTGTGAATGAATAGAGACGCAGACAGAACAAAAAAAAAGACAATTTATAATGTATAACTATTGTATGGAGGTTTTTTTGTGGAAACTGGAAATACTATGAACTTGTTACAGAACGAAATCTGTTTTCAGAAAACATAACTTTTTGAAGTTTGGCTTTAAAAATAAATATCTCAATTTAGCTCTAAAAGAAACACAATAGTGGCAATGACGTAATAAGCGACCCCTCCTATTCAAATTCCGCGAAACGCACCTGAAGCTAGGGTGAGAAGCTTATCACCACCACCCCCACCGATAAGCTGTTAGTTGATAAAACGCTAACCGTGATGCGGAAAAAAGGGTTTTCGAATGAATTAAAATGCCATTCGAAAATGAATGACTGCAGCAGCAGCAGGCGATAAATTGATAAACTGGATTCTGGAAGCCAAGGGAGGGCGAGGAAGACAATAAAAAACAAAGAAGAATGATGTGTGAAGAGAAGTATGACGAATGGATTGCAAAAAAAAAATACATAGAGATATAAAAAAATAGGAAGCTGAATGGCAAGAACCCTCACATATCTACGGCTCTTTATGAGACGATCATTCGAATGGCCATTGAAATGGGAAGGAGTAAGGAAGAAAGAAAAAAAAGCTGGAGAAATGATGGATGTGTGAGAAAAAATGGGAAACAAAAAGCTATATTTCTATTTCGGAATGTTTCGAAAGGGTGTTGAGTACAAAGATGGTATTAAAAATGACTGAAAAATTCAAAATATTGAGTTTCGGAATATCTTCATACCGTATTTTGTCTAGTATCAGGACAAGCAAAATTATCTCAATTCCTATAAAAGATATCTAAAACCTGTCAACTGACAAAACACTTCTAATATTATGATGAACAATTTATCAGTTGACAACTTTTTAATATTTTTGTCAGAAATCGAGATAAATTGGCTCAAAGTTGAAAGTTAAATTCTCTTTATATTACAAGCTACAGGATTACAGGCGATGAGAAGATTCAAAAGAAATTTCCAAACCCTGGAAGCTACCGTAAAACCTGTAATATACTATTTTTTGAGCTCAATTTCTCAGTTCCTATGCAAGATATCGAAAATGTGTCAACTGACAAATCATTTCTGATTTCGTGATAAGCAATTTACCGATTGACAACTTTTCCATATTCGTTACAGGAATCGAGCTAAATTGGCTCAAAGTTAAAAATTAAAGCGTCTTACTATAGGTTTTTCAGTTTTTTAAGCTACAATAAATTTGCCGCCGCTTGATTTCAAAACATTTTCTTCCAAAAAGTGCTGATATTTTAAATAATTAATTAAGAAACCTGATTAAGTGCAGATTCCACGCTAATCTACCAAAACCATAAGGCTTGAGTGACCAATCAAATCAAATCAACAAAAGCGGGCAACAACACTAAAAGGACTTTGGTGAGTGGGAAAAACGTTAGAAGACGGTGCGACAGAGAGAGAGGGACAGTGATAACATTTGTTCGTCGTACGTACACACGCAGACGTATGCGCACACCACCGTCCTTATCATAAGAAGAGAGAAAAATGTTGCGTTTTCTCAATGTGTATGAAATGGTATGAATATTATTATTATTGTAACAACCTTATAGTAAGAAGAAGACGATTGGGACACAAAGTGTGTGACGGCAAGCGTAGGGAGGACACCGTCTTAACGGCCTATTGCGTTTAACACACACACACACACACCTTGGCGGAGAAATCGAGGCGAATAGGAGGGAAGAAGGGAAGACTTTGTACTACATAAATGTGCGATGGGCCGGATGGAAATTGGATTTGATGAGATGGTATATGGACAATTGGTACATTGGGTGTTTTTGGGAGGGAAATTGAGAAGAAAGTTGTATGGGGTAAGATGTACTATTGGAGTTAATGAGGCTGGAATGATTGAGTTGGGTGTAACGTCTTGTATAGTTTGGAAAAAGTTCAGGAAAACATGTTACGGTATCTAGGAAATAGACAGTTGTATGAGTGCTTTTGAAAAATGGGACAATTTTAATTTTAAAGGATTTGGTTTTTTGAGTATTCCAACAGCAAGATTTGCCGTGTTTGCTCTAACAGAAGCTCATCCTATACAAACACTTTGAGCTAAATTATCTCGATTCCGTCAAATGTATCAGAATGTTGTCAATTGACGAAATATTGATTTATGTAGTTTTACGGTAATTTTTCAAATTCATGAATTAGTTTTTAAAACGAAGTACCGTAAACACTCTAATAGAACGCCACATGGACAGTCCACTTTGAGCTTATAAATCTCACTTCTTTTGAAAGATTTCAAAAAGATGTCAACGAATAAAATAATTATATTAATATCAGCAACCAACATTTTATAAGTTGACCACTTTTTAATACCTCTCACAGAAAAGGAGATACGTGGGCTCAAATTTGACAATTCGGAGTTTTACGGTACAATTTAGAGTTTTACGGTATTTTGATTAAAGCAAACATAATTTTCAAGTTCGAAACTTCAATCTTTTTGAATAACACTTCGAAAAATTAGTTTGGTTTTATCAGATTTTGAAAAATTGGATCTTGATATGATATAAAGTACCGGACAATGAGATCTACAAAAACGCAATTTGCAGTTGATTTTGACCATTTTCAAGAACTTGGAGCTCGGCTGACAAATTTTCGAACACTTTGAAAATTTTGGAAAATGTGAAACAGACCAAGATAAAAACGTTCGCTTTCACAGAAACTTTTGAACTTTTCTAGTTTTTCAGGAATCCTCAAATAACTGAAAAGTGGGAATTTTCAGGAACAGGTCTGTTTTACTCCCAAAATTTTCAAATAGATTGGAAACTTGGTACTGTATATTATTTTTCAAAAAACTGTCTCAAATTGTCAAAAACCAGACTTCAAAAAAATATTCAGCACACAAAGTATCCATAATCAGGACAGGACAAAAATAAGGCTGAAAAAATAGCTGACGCTTCCTCTAATATTTTCGAAACACTGATTCACGTCTTCTTCACGTCCACGTCTTCTAAAGATAAAATATCTGTCAAAAAGTTCTTAACCCGAATTTAGGACATCAGGAAACAAAAAAAGCCCATAAAACGAGTGATACAGACACCCGTCACAGTTTCTGAGAATAAAAACCATAGAAAAACGAAAAGACAGGAATGAAAAGAAAACGGATCACGCTTCTAGGTCTCGAAATGAATGGTGGAATCGTAAATCAGCCTCCCAAAACCAAACCGCAATAAAATGTTAATGTTAATGCGCACCCCCTTCAAGTGCCGTCGAATTCTTCGTCCGCCCCACCTCCAGAAGACAGTATCAGGAATAGAGAAAACCGGACGAGAAGTTACAATAATCTTAGGTATTCATTACTCGAATCCTTTTCACCTATTCGGGGCCAAGCCACAATGTACACTATCATTAAAGATACAATCGTTTTATCTTCTTATCAGGTGCGCATCTGGGAAACCGAATGGGTGTTCTGATCTACTGTACACCACAAGACTCGTGCTATCGATTATTATGCAACAGACGACCCCACCCAACCTACGGTCCGGTTTCAGAAACAGGCGAAAAATTGGGTGTGGATTGTCACTGTTAGTGAGAAATGGAATAGAGGAAGAGGAAATAAGTTTCTTTTCTATATTTCTGTGAGTCATCGCCTTTTCAACCAAGCCAGCAAGTTTGAATGATGGTATTTTTTTGGGAAGAGGACCCATTCTTATTTAGTTTGTGTTTGTTTTTCAATCTCTAGATGCTAGAAAAGAGGAATCTCAAAAATTTTAGAGAGAGAGAAATGCAAAACGAATTCAAAAAGAAATGGATTCAAGAAAACAGATTAGAAGACAAAATTTCGGGAGTTTTAGGAGAAAAAAAAATCTGGCTTCTCTATTCTATTCAAATTTCTTAGTAAATATAGAAACTTGATGTTTGATTAGAACGCTAGAACAAAGCTTCTTGCAATCCTTTGGATAACAATAACCACCAGAAAAAGGTGCCAAAGGAGAAATATGAGAGGAAGAAAAAAAGCGGGAGAAGAGGAGTGTGGCGGGATGATGGAACAGAAGAAGAAGAAGAAAAAAGAACGTTCCGTCGTCTCCCGCGCGGGAGACACACGATATCCACTCATAGGTACCGCCGAAGAGACTAGAAGCAGCAGAAGGACACCGTAAAAATGGTTAGTGGCTCAGTTTCTGAGAGAAGCTTATATTAAGATATTAGGTATAGGCTTTAAAAATCAAACAGTACTAAATTCAAAGAAAAAGATTACAGCAGTTCAAAATATACAGTACCCGGCCAACAAGATAGACGAAAACGTGTTTTTAGGTAATTTTCGGTCATTTTTACCATTTTCAGGAACTTAAGGAGGGTATGAAACAGACCAAGTTTGAAAATTCAGCATTTACAGAATTTTTGGAAAATTCCTAGTTTTTCAGCTGTTTGCCGATTTCTGGAAGACATTCGGAAATCGACAAATAGCTGAACAACTAGGAAATTTCAAAAAATTCTGTTCATGCGAATATTTCAGTCTAGGTCTGTTTTTCACATTCCAAACTTTTCAAAGTGATCGGAAACTAGCCAGCCGAGCTCTGGACATCTGAAAATGGTTAAAATGGCTGAAAATCCACAAAAAATAGGTTTTCATATGTCATTTTATGTTAATGAGCGGCACTGTTAGTATTTCTAAGTACAAAAAGATATTCAAAAAAGAGAATAAAAAATTATGAATTCAGAAAAAAGTTAAAACAAGGTAAAACAGCTTTAAGTAAAATTCAAATAACCAGAAAAAAAATTCGAAAATCACTGCCAAGAACTGTATTAATTCACAAAATAGAGATGACGTAGTGATGATACAACTAAACTGGAGACATGTTAGGTACACATGACCCCCCTCTTAGCTCATCCATCTCATTGTTTCAACGCCTACGTCTCCTGATCTCTCGCTCTCTTGACTCAAGGTGCGCAGAATGTACAGGTCAACCCTCTGTCTTCCCCCCGTTCTCTATGACCAGCCAACCTCTTAACCTAATCTAATGCACAGATGACCAGACGGAAAAATATTAAACAGACTGAGGAGGACAATTTGATTAGCATCTTTTTTCTCTCTTACTGTCTCTCAAAAAGAGAGAGGCCGCTTTGAAAATGGGAAAAGGTAACTTTAAATATTGAAATGCACAATATGAGCAAATATTTGCAAAACTCAACTCTGGCAGAATGGAAGAAGAGTGTGAAGTGGAACGACGAGTCAAAACATGACTCTATTGTGCTACAGAAAGTTATTTGAAAATTGTGATTATTGGAAAAAAGTTCAATTCTATGTAAGTCAAACTATACAAGTCGTCCTATTCTCGTTTTTTAAATAGCGAAACGTATTTTGTTTCAGTTTTCACTTTTAATAAACTGACATTTGCCGGGGGCTGCCATAGCATAGCTGAATAGTGTGTGAATGCTATTAAATTAATGAGAAAAAAAACTTTTGGTGGCGAAACTGCCGGCGGTTAAGTTGACCGAACAGAAGCAGCAGGCGTCGGTTTTTTATGTCTCTAGGTTTTATTTTTCTGAATTTCCTCCCAGTTAAACGCGTTCCTCTCTTTTTTCTGTTTTTCATGATGCGATAACAGCTGATAGATTTTCTTTTATTGAGTTTATTTATTATATTAGTTTAGAATCGAGTTTGAAGAATTGTTCTGGGGAATGTACTGATAGATTATCTGAAGAATTACTGATTTGGGGAAAAATATTGGTCGAAATACCGTAAACACTCTAATAGCAGAGCTAACAACTTTGAGCTCATATATCTCGATTCCAATAAATTATGTCAAAAAGCGGTCAACTGACAATTTGTTCATCATTATATGACAAATATTTTTCCAATTGGCAACTTTTTGATATTTTTCACAGGAACCAAGATAAACTGGCTCAAAATTGGCAGATGACCCTCTATTAGAGAGTTAACGGTAATTGGAGTGTGTGGGGGAAAAACAATAAGAAAGGACAAAAAAAATATTTTCAAAAACCGTCAAATGATTTCGAATTACCGAGAAATCCAATGTTTGGATTTCAAACACCAACCGAGAAAAAACGCTTAACATGAGAACTGGAAAATGCTAAAATTCCAACATTTCAGGTAGAAGATCACTACCCTGTCATGTTTGAGCTAATTTTTCTCGGCTCTTGTGAAAGATATAAAAAATCTGTTAACAGATAAAATATTGGTGATAATATGCCAATCAGTTTATCAGTTGACAACTTTTTGATATCTTTGACAGGAACCGAGATAAATTGGCTGGAAGTTAACAGATTGGGGATCCTTCTATTGCAGGTTTCACAGTAAGCCAAACTCAGAAAAATAATATTGGAAAAAATCAAAATATGAGAAATCTGGACATGTTTGAAGCAATTAACATTCTGTGGTTTGGTATCTTGGAGATCTTGGTGTACTTTGGCCGGAACGAGAAGAAGCGCGATCCGGATACGCCTCATCATAGCGCTTGTCCCAGAACTTTGAGATAATATCTTGGAACATTTCAGTCGGAAACTTTTCTTTCATTGCATTTTCCAGACTGGCCAACTTTTGCGCTCGGTCGCATTGAAACACAAAATCGTAGAGAAGCATGGAGAAGAAGGCGTTGTAGGGGATGAGCTGGAAAATATTGATGTTGGAAGAAAAACAAGGGAGCTAGACTTACAAAGATCCAAGAAGCCAATTGTTTGTAATGAGCGAGCGTCATTATTGGGAGAAGAAGGTGTCCCAGGTGACTGAAACAGATGTAGACAGACATGATGACGCTGGAGCAGACGATTATTGGGAACAGGTTTCCAAGTATTTTAGTGGATTCATGTGTTGTATATCTAGGAGATAACCATCCATTGTCACTATGATTCACACTGAAAAAAGAATAAAAACTATTCACGATTAAAGTAATGTGATTTACCTCGATGCACTGCCACCGTCTATGCATTCGTAACGTTTACGAATAGTCCGGTTACACCTACAGACATATATGCATATGCCTAAAGTCACAAACTCGAGCAATAACTGAAAGCGGAACATCTCATAGACTCGGTGCCTGATCGATGGGCATGACGAGAAAGCGTAACAGTTGGTGAGAAGCTCCGAGCTGTCTTCCATCCATGTAACCCAGGAGACAATGACTAGCGAGAGAGCAACAAAACCAGAGGCAACGTAGTATCCAAACTTCGATTGCATGTGCTCATAGGTACCGAATTTATAGATAGCGTATGCTCGTTCTCCCATTATGGAAATCCGCATGAAAGAGCCCAAGAGGTTGCTGAAGCTGAAAAAAAAACGAAGATGAGCTCAAAACCGCGTATCTTTACGTACAAAAAGATGCGGCGGAGGAATGAGCAACTTGCTGTTTGGTAAAGATAGTCGCAGTCTTCCTTAGCCATTATTGCATTGAGGAAGAGAGACATGTAGTTGATCAAGGTAGCTGTGGAGAAGAGGACAATGGATCCCATATGAACAAGCATCAATACCTGAAAACACAAGGTAATTATATCGGGGCCTCTATTTTAATAAATTTGTGGAATACTGAAGTTTCATTCTAATTAGTTTCCAAGGTGCCATGAGCCCTGTAATTGCATGACCACACCTCTTTCAAGCTGTTAACTTTTATCTTATATATCTCCATTACCGCTAAAGATATCAAAACCTGGTCAATTGAAAAAATATTCCTTGTAAAACAAAAATTAGTTAGCCACATTTTGACATCTTTCACAGGAACCGATGCAACTTGGCTCGAAGTTGAAAGTCAGTTGGGTCTTACGGTAGCTTGATTTTTCATTCTCCGATTTATGTACATAGTTCACAGAACTGTTTTGTACTTTAGACAATCGTGTGATCTTATTAGATAAGTTTACATTCTTTATCTTTCCACAGGGGATCCCTTTGTAGACAATACGTGTGGTCTACGTGAACAACAGAACGCCTACACAGAAACACATTTGCCTAGGTGATGTCCAGATGCTCTGTTCTGGGACAAAGTGATGAGCACCACATTTTCAGTTTTCAAAATCACATCACTTCACTTTTAGTATACGTCACTAAAGCCATGAGGGTAAGGTATACTGTAGTTGGAAGCGAAAAAGATTAATAGATATTGCTACTTGAAGCGTTGAACCGTAAACTACGATTTTCAGTTTTGCAGAATTGTGGTTTTCCAAAGAATTTTCGAAAATCCCGATGCAACATCAGCAACAATTTTGAACGTCATCTGTATTGACGCTGTCCCAACAGACCTAATCAAACGTACCGAGTTCTCCCACATGTTCCCAGAGAGCTCATGTACTGAGTGATAAACAACTTGGGTTCCAACTATATACGATTTCTGGTCAAACGAAATTTTTCAGTTGCTTGAGAATCGCGACGTTTCAAAACCGTTAACTTTCAAAACCGTGAAACGTTTATACTCTGACCGTTATAATCCAAGAAATTCGAGAACTGCGATGTTTAAAAACCAAAACGTTTCAGAACCGTAAAGCTTCTGAACCTCGACGATTCAGAACCGTGACGTTCAAGAACTGATACATTTCAAAAACCTTCCATATCTACGAGAAAATTCCCTTTTTTCTGTTTTTCAACCTGCCGGGATGCTTTTTCAGAACCAGAAAAAACCCATTCGTCGAAATGAGTACCTACACAAAAGGTCACAATTATTGTTCTTCAAAAAATGACGAGACGACAGTGAATTCTTTCTCTCTCTCCAGACTTTATGATTTCTATGCTTATTCGTCACAAAAAAAGGACTACTGTATCTCTAGAAGTTCTAGAAGATTCACTCAAACGGAAATGTGTTTGTTTTCACGATCCGATGCTCGCGCATCCAGGCGTAGCTTATCAAACGCCTTCTTTTTGAACTTGATGAGTAATGTTTTGGGCAAAAACATGTTGATGTTTCAAGTCCCTTCCATAAGATTCTTGAACTTCTGGCTTGTTTTTCGCATCTACCTCGTTATGGTTGGCTAACGAAAAACGAAATACCACGTCTTCAACTAGAATATTTTCAGTAGCATCTCTCTAGTCTGGTAGAGATGGGTTATCTAGAAACAAGACATCATATGGAGTTGTGCTCATTGAACGATATGATGTCAAACTACATTTCTCTGGTCTGACTTCAAGGATCAGTCGATAGTTTTCAGTTACAGTAGCCTATGTATCCCTCGAGAGCATATCCCAACCACTACTTCCGTGTTGTTTTGAAGAAACATTGAATGCGAAAAACATGCATCATTCTCAGAACACATCGAACAACTCGTCAACTCAAAAGAAAAAACACAATGTTTTTCACACAATCAGTCCCCCGCTTTCATTTTCACACGGTTCAGACGTCAATGAATCTCTGGAAGCATATCTGCAAGTTTTTGACCAGCTTCCATGTCATAATACATGAAAATACGATTTTCTACATATAACGGTTTGAATGAAACTCAGAATGCACCACTAGTCTAGAAGTCTCTCATCCATTCCTCTTAACGTGGAATCCCTTGCCAGGATTGTTACAGTAACCCTGTGAAAGCTGTAAAAATTCGAACAAGTCTTCAAAAAATCTTCAGTGTAGCCATCCTAGGTAGTACGGTAGCAGTTATCGAAAGTGATTTTGTACGTGTCTACACTAATTCTAGACATCAAACGCAACCCGGTGGGGGACAAAAAACATTTCTCTCTTTCGCAACATCGTGTTTTCCAGTAGATTTTGACCATTTTCAGGATTCTGGAGCTACGCTTTCAAGAACGTTAGAAAAGGCGTCTTCAAGAAATCGACAAAAAAACTGAAAAACTTGAGGATTTTCTAATAATCTGCGAATGCTAATTTTTCAATACAGGCTTGTTTCACACTCTCCAAAACTTTCGCGCATCTACAGTAATTCTTGCGCCTTTCGCTGAGTTGAACTCGTGGACCCAACGCTGTGAATGTCGTGGTGATAACAGCTGAGCTACAGTAACCCAAGCTGATGCTCAGAATGCATACCGTCTATCCAAAAAATAATTCGATGAATCTCCTGTCTCGCCCTCCTTGAAGAATATGTTATCAACTCTTGGGGCCTCCTGATAGTTCAGTGTGTTGTGTTCCCTTAATACTGGCGTCTAAAGCCCTCCCATTGATTAGTGTTTCTAGAAAAAGATCCACGAGCTCTTGTTTCATTTAATCACCTCTGCTTCGAACTAACCTTGGTATTAACATGATAGGCAAGCCAGGATGTGTAACTGCAGCAAACTTTCCACAACATGTAGTAGGTTCCGGCAGTGGCCAGCGTGTGGAAGATGGACGGAATCAAGTACAGTGGACTGCTTACTGTAGCAGCAGCTTCCTCACATTGAGTGATATTGTAGACCTGTTCCTTGGACAGGTCCATAGTTTTCTGAAAACAAGAATTTCAAATAAAAGGAAATGCTGAAACACAAAAACATGAAAAGGCAAACAAGGCGATGCGAGGAAGCAAGGCGGATTGTGTGGGAAGATGTGAGATTGAATGAGAAGAATGGGCGCGAGAGGAGCAGGGCCGAAATGGGCGGCGCCAAGGAGCTAGAAGCTAGAACCAGGGGATGGAGAACAGATGGGGAGATGAGAGGGGGGGGGGGGAAATTTAGGTAAGCTTGAGAAGATTTTAAGCAAAAGTGATAAGGGGGGGAAGATGCTGGAAAATAGTGAAGACTGGAGAGGATGCGCTTCGGTGAATTTTGGGTACTGGAGCCGAGATAATCGCTTGATTTGGAAGACAAAAAGTTCTGAGAAATCATGCAGATTTGGGATTTGCAATGATCATCAAGGAAAGTTTTGGATTCTGCAAAAAAAAACTTTGTATTATTCTGGAGCAAAAAATAGGAGCTGGGGGGAAAAAAACACCGGTAGCGGTGACAACGACAACTGCCGTAACCTAAAATGTTTTGCTTATTTTAATTTTTCGTTTTTCTCTGCTTTTTGTCGAGTTCTTTTTTCCCAAAATACTTGACCAAAAAATTCTGGCAGTGAAAAACATAAATTCAGAACAAAACATTTTAGGCTACAGTAGTTGGGACCTCTCCCACAGCTTATTTCGAACCGGAATAATAATTTTGCAAAAACTAACTTTGTACTCCTCTTACCTCGAAAAGGCTATTCTTGGTGGTTTGACCTCGTTGAATTCGAACTTTGGAACTATGTATAAATTTAGAAGACGTTGAGTATAAAATATTGTACGTATACAACATCGTCTTAGTATCACTATGCACGGCCAGGGACATCCAGGAGAATGTGCCGGCCGGATTATGGATATTGTAGAGGATTACCGGCGTTCATAATGGGTATTGGAGTTTCTGACAAACGGATTAAGGAAGATAACCTGTGGAACGCATTATTTTTTTTTGTTATTGAGCTTGAAAAGTATATAAATGATGTTGGAAAGTGCTCAACTAGTTTTTGAAATTAGAGGATGGAAGGAATGCAGGGAGAAATCTGAGATAAAAACTTTCGATCTAGATCTTAGACGTAGTATACTTGTTTTCAGGAAAAGTAACCATTAGGGACCATAGTTCCGCTTACTGAAATATTCAAAGTAGTGTTAATAACGTCTGGATTATGGTAGATCGGACAAAAACACACGCTGATGAAAAATTCCGAGGCAAATTGGATTGAAAGGGACATCGACGGCAAAAGGGAAGAGATATATATTAACAAAACACACAATCCTTGAGTCTTGTGATGCCTGAATAACGGAGAAAGCCACAAATGAAATGAGATGAGCCGAGTCTCGCGGAACCCAACTTTAATTACGGTGGCATGACACATCGAGTTGGGGTCGCGTTGACATTTGCTCTCGGGACCATCCGAAGGTTCTGGATGGAAGGAAGTCGTAAAAAAGGCCTATGATAATCCTAGGACACACTGAGAAATTTTTATGGCTCTTTGTGATATAATATATATGTACATGCACTTTATTAATTTTTTTTTGAAAAAAAGACAAATGTGATGTTACAAAATAGAAAAAGAAGAAAAATTACAGACACAGAGTGAGAAAAACAGAGTATGCATTTTTCGAAATTACAAGAAATTTGGCAAAAAAAGAAAATGGGGAACTTGGCGTAACGAACGAAACTGGCGTAACAAACGTAACGAAGTTTCAAAGCTACAAAGTCACTGAATGAGTTTTATAGAATTAAAGAGAAAAGGATATTATTTGGGAATAAGGGGGGAAATTAGGGGAAAAGGGAGAGATTTTACAGGTTTTACAGAAAAGTTTTGATTTACAAAGGAAAATTCGTACATTTTTTTTTGGATTTTTGAATATATACGTAACTTTACAAAAAACTAAAAGCATATGGACAAGGCAAACTAATAGAATGGAGGTTGATAAATTTTGAAAAGCAAGGGATAAGAAGAATAGAGGGGTCAGGTGAAAAAAGGAGTTCACTTGAACCGTTAACATTAAGCTCATGTATCTCAATTTATGTGAAAAGTATCAAAAATTTGTCAACTGATGAATTATTAGTCATGATATCACCAATATTCTTTCAATTGACAAAGTTTTTATATCTTTTACAGAAATCGAGATAACTGAGCTAATACTTGACGGTCTGGGTGGTAAGGGAGGGGGGCTTTTAGAGGAAATACGGTGATTTTACAAAAAAGTGGAACACAAAAAAGCGAAATACAGGAACAGAATAAATGGAAAAGTGAAGGAACACATTTTAAGGACAGGGGATTCAGACAAAAAGAGTGGGATGATGAGGCTCCAGTCAAATGAGAAATCTCATTTAGAATAACTGAACCACATGAAGAAGGGGAAAGCAATGAATAACATAAAGAGGTTGAAAATAGCAACTGCTTTCGGTAAAGAAGTTAGAATAATTTGATTTTTTTATAACCAAACTATACCAAAAAAGAAAGAGAGACGTTTTTCAACTATATGAAAAACAAAAATTCAAAAAATACCGATAGATAGTTGCTTTTTCAAGTACAGAAAAGATGAAGTTTAGTTGGATCTCTGTTAGGGCTTATTATCGCGGCGGTGGGGCTTTGATGAAGAAGAGATTATAGTTCACAAAGTCTGTGATCGCGACTTCTTTGACTTGTCGTGGCGCGAAATACGGTATTTTCAAATACGAAATCCGAACTCTTGGTGGTCGCGGTGGACGTTGTCGGAGTCGTTCAATTTGGCGCAATACGATATTATGCTGAAACATTGGAAATAATTATGGTCCGGAATGTATTTTCAAAAACTCACGAAATATCCCTCATTCCAGAATGGTATACCGCCTCTTCCTGGTACCACCTCATAAACCGGTCTACGTTCAATATGTGGCCTCTGGTTCATCATCTCAAGTTGATCGAAATCATCAACTTCGCTATCTTCTTCATCCTCTTCGTGTGATTGTTCTCGGAGGTTTCTCATATTTCTCATATAGGTCTCATAGGGAGTTAGCTGAAAATTTTTACAACATGTCAAAGGTTTTCGAACTTTAGTCATAATCAACTTTCGAACTTTTCCTAATTTGTCCTTTAAACTACTGATGTCATACATTACCAATCGATAAGATTATCAAACCAGTGTTATTAGTTGATCTCGACCATTTTTAAACATCTGGAGCTTGGCTATGAAGAGTCCAATCACTTTGAAGTATTTGGAGGGTGTGAAACAACCCTAGTTTGAAAATTTTGGAATTACTGAATTTTTTGAAAATTTTTAGTTTTTCAGCTATTTTATGATTTCCGAAAGACACCCCATTTTGGAAAAAATGAGGTGACTTCCGAAAATCGGAAAATAGCTCAAAAACTAGGAATTTTCGAAAAATTCTGTGAATGCAAAGTTTTTAAATTAGGTCTGTTTGACACCCTCCGAAATTTTTAAAGTGCTCGGACACTTAACAGCCGAGCTTCAGACTTTTGAAAATGCCAGAAATTCACTGAAAAGTACACTTTTGAAGACTTATTGACCGGTACTGTATATGGAAAGTTAGCAGGACCTATAGTTGATTGAAAACTCGTCATTTGATCTATAACTAACAAGAAAACTCACTTCTGTGCCTGTGTAGATAACTCGAATTGCATTTTCGTCATCCTCTTCCTCCACAGCAGCAACATTGTTCTCTGCAGCAGCAGCTTCCCGTACACGTCTCTCAGCTGCTGCAGTTTCCTCCATAACTTGTCGGTAGAGTCTCTCCACTTCTGCGTCGATTCTCGCCATTTCTGCGTTGATTATAGCCAGTTCTTCGTCGGCGGGCCGAACACTCGGGTCTCTCGGCATCCTTCTGGTGATTTCGTCCAATGATCTTCGAATCACTAACTCGAATTGTTCGGCAGCCTGTTGATCTATTGGATATTCTCTATATTCTCTCCGCACATTTGCAGGATACTGATTGTAATTAGTTATCTCATCCATTTCGTCTTCTTCGATCACCCATTGCCTCTCAGCCTCACGTATGGCTCTTTCTCTTTCTTCCTGAAATTGTTCACAGTTGGAAAATTGCTTCACAATTCAGTATGACTTACCTCCGCTTGCATCAGTTCGTACTGTTCATGAATCTGATCCCACAGAAGAGGCTCCTGAATGGGCTCTGCTATCCTTGGATGGATGTATGTCGGACGCTCTTCTCGAACCCAGCCATCCCAATTGGTTGAATCATCGTTCATCTGTAAAATGCATATATTTCGAAAGAATATTGAATGGGCAGGTTTTTCATTTCACTTATTCTGGTTTTAATGTCCCAGTTAGCTATTTTTCTGTTCATTGGGAGTTCTTATACGGAGTGCACAAAATTGCTGGCACATATAAATTCCCTCAAAAACTACAAGCATTAGAATTTTGATGGGAAGCTGAATTCATGAACCCGGCTGACAAGGGAACCTTTTAAGTGAAGGTAGGAGTCAGCAGAAATCACTTGCATAGATCGAAAGAGCATGGTCAAAAACATATGAATTCTTTTTCAAAGTCTGCTTACGAGACCTTTGAAGTGCTGAAATTTCAGTTTCACTGCCAAAAATCCCATTTTCAGTGTAAAAACGGCAATTTTCAAATTTGATTCTCTCCACTCCTAGGAGGTTATCGGACTTGAGATTTTTCGTGTAATACTCAAAACTATGTGAAATTTCGTATTTCAAACACTTTCTGAAAAAATGTATTATTGGAAAAGTTTTGGAAATTTTCAAAATTTGCCTAGATTTTCGGTATGCTCAAAAAATTTTTTCGAAAATGTAGAAAATGTTTTAAATATGAAATTTCACATAGTTTTGAGTATTACGCGAAAATTTCAAGTCCTAAAACCTCCTAGGAGTGGAGAAAATCAAATTTGAAAATATCCGTTTTTTCACTGAAAGTGGGATTTTTGGCACTGAAACTGAAATTTCAGCACTTCAAAGGTCTAGTAAGCAGACTTTGAAAACGGATTTATAGGTTTTCGACTATGCTTTTTCGATATATGTAGGTGGTTTCTGCTAACTCCTACCTTCACTGAAAAGGTTCCCTTGAGCATAGTTTGGCTGGCAACCGTCAAGCTGAATAGCTGTGTTTCCAGCTTTAGCCTCAAATGATCTTCCATTTTTATGATTTCCAAACCCAATTTGAGTCTACATTGACGTTTGCACTGCTCTAACATATGAACGGTACTGTAGTTAGCAGAATTTTCCTACCACAGTAGTCGTGGTCTATTGTCAATAGAAAGGAAAACTTTGAACTGTTCAACGTACCTGTAGCTGAGCCATCATTCGTTGTCGCAGAGGAGTGCCCTGAAAAATTGAATTTTTAACAGGAAGGTTCAAAAGTTTGAGCTCTAACAGACTGGACCCTTCTCTCGGATATCCGAGCTGGTCCGAATAGAAACCTCATGTAAAACTCTTGTTTGTATTAACATCGGTACTTACTTGGAAAAACTGGTTGATTTCTTCCATTTCCTCAGTAGTGTATATGGTTGGGCTGATGTGTGGAACAGAGATTGGCGGAGGAGGTGTCTGAAACAACTGTATATTGTAAATTATTTTTCAGCTTAAGGTTTTTATTACGGTCGGTCAAAAATCGCCGACCGCTGACCGACCACCGACCCGGACGAACGACAGCCAACCGACTTCGTGCACTTGCGCATTAAAATACGAATTTTTGTAGGCGTAGCTTTTCATTTTACGACAAACGAGGCATTAAGTAAACAGTTTGTCGTAAAATACAATGCTGCGTACGCAAACACGTTGACGCGCCGACCGATCGGCAAGCTCGGTCGACTGTCGGTCGGCAGGGGCGGTGGTCGGTCGGTCGGCTAAATTTCCCGACCGAACGGAAGCACTATTTTAGATTCCCTGAGTATTCGTTAACTCCATCTACCGTAAAACCTGTGTGAGAAAGGCTGGTCTTTTTACTATTCCAAAGTACAGTTCTACGGTTCTTTTATGACAAGGGCTCTTCTCATACAGGTTTCACAGCTTTACGGTATCTCATTCAAAACGTACTGGTTGTCTGATTCCGGCGTCTGACGTACGACGAATCTTCTTCTTGGGTTTCTTCTTCTTCTTGTCTCGGAACTTTCTGACGATTCGGGATTTTCCACTAGTCCTGTTCATCTTGACGACTCCTTGATTTCTCTGTAAAGTGATTTTTAGCTACTATGGTCTTCAGTGTTGAAAACACGCATTTTACTACATCCGCGCTCTGTTGAACTGCTTTTCTGGGTTGCTATAAGTGTCGTATCTTGCTGTTATCATATCTAAAAACTATATATGACTTTTTCCCCTTATCTTAGTCTCATCATGTTAGTCTTCACAGTGTCTGTGACACGATCGAATCTGAAATGTCTCCCTCTCGGCATATCGTAAAGGCTAATTAAATCTTTATTTTCCAAAAGTTTGTTATGTATGCTAAGCAAAATGCAAACTTCTATTCTCAAATATCATGGCTACCAGTAATGCTCATTTTTTGTTCAATTGGATTTCAAAGACACAGTTACGGTACACGTAAAATGTTTAAATGACTTTCTCTACCTTTTTGTAATCTAAAGGCTAAAATTTCGAATAAAACAACTTTTTAAACGCTGCAATTTTATCTAGTAGATTTTAAAACTCACTTTAATCCTGTCCTTCTTCTTGGCGCCACCCATTTGCTGGATACGGTTCCCACGTCTGGGATTGACCATCTGGAAATAGTATTTTGCTTTTGGTTTCCAATTCAAATTGATCTAAAAGGACGAGGCGAGCTCCAAATCAAACGAAAAAAAATTCGGTCGATAAATGAGAGGAGACGACAACAACAAGTGATCACTATTGGAAAGAACAACCAGGGGAGAGGGAAGAAGAGAGTGTGTGTGTATGTGTGTCGATCGGAAGCGCAATAGAACGTTTGACGGAGACAAAGGAGGGGAGGCCTCCCCCAACGTCAGATGAAAACAGACGAGGTTTGGGGCGAGAGAGCACTCTCCCGGGGAGACAAGAGAGGGAAAAATGGGGCGGAAAAGAGACGAGACGGTCAGATCGATAGGAGAGCGAAGGGAAGAGAGAACGCTAAATGAGAGAAGGTCATGAGCGAGTGTCTTGTGACCCGCTGCGATCGATTTGCAATTGGTTTTTGTGTGTCGCTAAATGTCACTTCCAGTAGAAAAAAAGAAAAAAGATTTGAAATTCCAAATGACGTTCAAATACAGAAGGCGAATCGCTAGAACGGATACAATGAGAACCGGTTCTTCTTTTTTGAATGGTTTTTTGAAATTTCGAATTCTAGCGGAAAATGTTTGATTTTAAAAAAGATAATCGCAACCAGAAATTGACTGAAAACTGATGTATGGCAAAATCAATTTCGCGCAAAATAGGTTTAAAAAAACAGCAAAAAAATTGTTCGTTTCTGAATCTTGAGAAATAGGAAAATAATGTATTGGATACAAGAATTTTTGATTGACTAAGAAAGTCAATGACAATGATTGATTGTCGAGGCGGTTTATTGAACTTTTGAGATGTTTTATTGACCACAAAAATCTATAGGACAGAACAAATGCCTCGATAGTTTCTTTGTCAGTCGTTTGTACGTAGTAAACCTTTCAGAAAACTGAATATGACAGAAAGAAAACTAGCATTACGCCCTGAAAATCGATGTCACCAAAAAAAAAAGAAGGATGACAGAACGAAGTGTGCGGCGCCTTGCGAAAACGTCGTGGCCCCGTTGCTCAACGTCTTCTTTTTCTGGCTCCGCCCATTTCTTCTTTTTTTTTTGAGTCAAAGCACACTCGAGCACAAGGATGGCCAAGAAGAAGAAGAAGAAGAAGACACTCGAAAAACGGAAAGCTTCTTCTTCTTCTCTTTTCAACGTTTAGAAGAAATTCTCCATTCTCCAATTGGAAACGAGAGAAATCAGAATTAGGATCTCAAAATGAATTTTCCAAAAAATATCAAAGTTGTAAAACTTTTGGGTGGTTAGGGTACAAAATATTTGTACTCCTAAATTGTTTTTGTACTCCTAAATTGCTTTTTCCCCCATATCCCTGAATCGTTGTACCCTCCGAATAATGTGCAGAAAATTATTCTGAAAATGGAAACTCTGAAACATTTTTCCACCAAAAATAAATGAAAAAATCAAGAAATTGTGGATTGGAATATTTATTTCTTAATGTAGACATGAAAAATCCGATTCTCACCAACCACAAAAAAAACCGTAAAACCTGTAATAAAAGGGCCCACTAACTTTCAAGTTTGCTCTAACTTTTCTCGGCCCCCGTCAAAGATATGAAACAGTTGTCAACTGATAAATTGATTATCATAATATCGAAAGGATTTTCTCAGTTGACACATTTTTGATATCTTGCACAGGTGTTTAGATAATTGAACTTTAAACTGAGCAGCGTGAGCGCCCTTCTATTACAGGCTTTAGAGAGATATTATAAAATTTATGTTATAGCTGCAACTTGAGCCTGACTCTTCTTGTACTCCTTTTTCACTTCCCAACAGTTCCAAACACTTGGTCTGCTATTGTTTCTATTTTCTGTTGAAGCTGTCCCGTGGCGAGCATTATAAGCGGCATCCCAATCCTGAATGGGAACATTGAATTGGTCCGAAAGAGGGATATGATTGGCCATGAGATTTGTTTGATTCTCCGCTGCTTGTCGCTTCTGGAGATAGATGGAGAGAAACAGAAGAGCACAGAACATCAGTGGCATGTGGGGCATCATCTGGAATTTTTTATAAGATAGGATTGGATAGCATAGGCATTTACTGATACCAACTTACAAACAGAAGAGCAGCGATCACCTCGTACCAGTTGGCTGGCAAATTATTCTTGAACAATCGAAGAACAGAAATAACAAGAATGTACAAGACAATTGTGATATTTGAGAGAATCAACAATGGAGTGATCTGCTTCAGAGTTTTCACATTCTCCTTCCGCTGGAATTGCTCGGTGAGAGGGCCAACACTCATTTGCTGTTTGTGTCTGAAATAAAGATATCTAGGAAAAACACATTGAGTGAAACATTGGGTGAGTAGAGATTCTGAGATTCTGAGATTCTGAGATTCTGAGATTCTGAGATTCTGAGATTCTGAGATTCTGAGATTCTGAGATTCTGAGATTCTGAGATTCTGAGATTCTGAGATTCTGAGATTCTGAGATTCTGAGATTCTGAGATTCTGAGATTCTGAGATTCTGAGATTCTGAGATTCTGAGATTCTGAGATTCTGAGATTCTGAGATTCTGAGATTCTGAGATTCTGAGATTCTGAGATTCTGAGATTCTGAAATTTTGAAATTTTGAGATTCTGAGATTCTGAGATTCTGAAATTTTTGAGATTCTGAGATTCTGAGATCCTGAAATTCTGAGATTCTGATATTCTGAGATTCTGATATTCTGAGATTCTGATATTCTGAGATTCTGAGATTCTGAACTAACTTGTTGAACTTGTATAACATGTAATGAGACACAGTGACAATTGAATCCAGAACGAGTTGCACCCAGAACATGATGTAAATCTGATTTCCGATCGATTTGGAAGCGGAGAACGTCAAACATGTAGTCAATAGCTCTTTAATGTCCTCTTGCTGGATTGCCTTTTGAACTGAAACTGCCGATGTAACCACCTGGAAATGTGAGAAACGAATAGAATACTCTGCTAAGTATTACTGACCGCCACGATCGTCAAGATTATACCCAAGCGTTTTCCTTGTTTTTCGTAAGATTTTACAAAAACTGTCGCCCAAGTTCGTTCAATGAGAATTCCTACATGGCTTGCGGATACCAAACAGAAATCGAATCTGCAATAAGATGCATTTATATTAAAATAATCATTTAGTAATTTTTTTCAGGCCCGTAGTCAACGAAACTTACAAATACACAGCACGGATCTCGGAACAGAAACCAGTTGACATAAGCATTGCACAGGCATTGTTATGAGTGAACAAACCAACAAAAAAGTTCACCGCGCTCCAAACAGTAATGACAGCCAAACCGAAACAACTGAATCCGTTCAAACACAAGAGAATCTGGAAAGTTGTTCATAAAAGAACTTCATCAGTAATTTGAAAAAAAGCCACAACTAGCATTGCAAAGAAAATTCTGCCACTTTGAAACCGTTTATCTCACTTTTTGGAATTTGAACGAACAAATGGTCTACTATGAAATTGAAGCTCTAATTATGTTTAGTATACTGTTCAATGTTTAGGCAAATCGAAACAATATGGACTACGTTTTTAGCGTTTGGATTCCGGCTATTTTCGACTTGATGATTGCGTGTCCTAAAACGTTGTTAACCACAAAAAAGGGAGTATTTTATTAGGCTTGTGGATGCTGAAGCTTTCAAGCCGAAATGACAAATATTGAGGATAATCACAACAAGATTATTTTCAGAATCTTTAAGGCCCGGGCCAGCCTGATCTCTTCTGGTTTTCCCGTAATATTTTCCTGTCGTCCTAAGATCTTATTCAAGCACACAAAATTTAAATGAAGTAGTGGTTCGACACTATATTTCCGTCAGTACTGTACCCGTTTTGATAAAAGAATAGAAAAGTCAGATCCCAGAAATATAAGTCCCGAGTTGACAGCGTCATCTTGGATTAGGTCCCATCTCTCCACCGGGGTCCTATCTGTGTACTACGGTCACGAACTTGGAAACTATTGAAATTCCAAACTTTCAGAAAATCAATTTTGATACTCTCACGAGTTTCAAGATTTTCGGGATTTGGAAAGTTTGGAGTCCTTAATATTTCCGGATATTTGAATTTTCAATTTTTCACATCGTGATTTTTCTTAACATTTTCCTTGCGATTTCGAATATTGGAGGTTTCAATTTTTGAGAGTCTCAGGTTTTTTGAATCATAGAACGTAATTCACAGTTCTGAATGTACTTGTTGTTTCCATGTTTCCCGTGTTGATAACTTCTGTCACTTAACTCTAATAATCGGTATCTTTTCCACTAACCTTGAGATTGAAGTGAGATGATGTTACTTCCGGGTGTTTCCAGAGCAGAACCAGAATAGAAGGGAAGAACAGGAAGCTTGAGACGCCTTGGATGAAGATAGCAGAAAGATAAAGAGGGTTGTGATAAAGGAGACTGTTGTTCACACAGTTCTCCATTTTCGAGTCCAACCAACTCTCTGACATACTGAGAGGGGGAGTTTATCTCGAAATAGCTGGGGTCGCATGGAACCAGTCTCCTTCTTTTTCGCAGAATCGGGCGTACTTTTTATGGGTTTTATGAGCTGTACAGAGGTGATCAACTTGATTCCTTGTTCGATTAAAAACATTGGTCTTGTAATCTTGGAATGTGTGGGCAGTGAACTAAAAAAAGTTCAAAAGAGGGAAGTAAATTGTCTTCCTGATTACTGTACCCAAATATTTGATATTGATAACATTTTGTTTCAATGAAGCTGTTGGGGTCCAAACATAATAACATGCAGCTTCTCCCTGTGATGCCTACGTGGTCCTGTAGGCTCTAGTGGCAAAGATGGATCTTCTGTAAAAGAATACTCCAATGAGGGAAGATAGGTTCTAAGAAATGGATACTTTAAGACAAATTGGTCATTTTTAGAGTTCATTTTTTCATTGGACCGCGAAAAAATACGATCTCAGATTTTAAAAGTAAAGGGTCCCGTTTTTTGAGGACATATCTTTTCTGAAAGAACCCATCTTTACAATAAAGACCCATCCTTTTTGAAAGTATCCATTTTTCTCTAACATCTCTTCCGATAAAGCCGTCCTGTCTATCTGAAAATTGATGAGCAATTGTTTTTGAAGGATTTCAATCCAAGTTGCCAGCACTACGACAAAACCCACACTGAGAATTAAATATTTTGAAATAAGGAAAATGTCACTCGGGATTTTTATTCAAAACATATATAAACTGCCCTTATCGTAATGTCAATGTGACATCATTAAAGTTTAAACCAGACATGAGAAAATGGGGATCAAAAATTAGCCAAAAAACATTCACAAATATATGTAAACAGAAAAGAGACAAATATCGTAATCAGGCTGGCGTAGACGGAAGAGAAACCACTGCTACCGTACTCTGACGCTTCTTGAATTTTGACATGAACTTGGAGGGACTCCATGCCGATGATGTCGCCGGTTTGCCGCGAGCCGCCAAAGTTTGAGCCTTCAAATGCGACTGGAATTGCACATCCCAGTTCTCAATGGCAATGTGGAACTGATCATCCAACGGAACATCCTGACTAGCCATCATATCTTTATGAACACGTGCTTGACGTTTCTTCGCCAAGTGTAATTCGATAAGGATCAGGGAAGTGAACATAAATGGCATGTGGGGCATGATCTGTAATCAGTGTTGTTTCACTTTTGAAATGCGAGGGGTCAAAAACTCACGAAAAGATTAGCGGCAATGATTTCATACCAATTAGTTGGAAGTCGGTCTTTGTACAACCGGAAAACAGAGATAATGAATATATAGACACCAATGGTTATGTTGGAAAGAAGCAACAATGGTGTCACTTGTTTCAGAGTTTTGACATTTTCATTTCTTTGGAACTGCTCGGACAAGGAACTTGAGCCGTTTTTGTCGGCGTTTCTGAAAAAAAAAACACATGTTCCTCTATTCTGATTTCATTACTTACTTGTTATATCTATATAAAACCAAGTGCACAATCGAGATTACTGCGTCCAGAAGAAGCTGGCAAAAGAACATGACATAGATTCTGGATCCAATTGATTTGGAAGCCGAGAATGTCAAGCAGGTTGTAATCATTTCTTCTCCGTCTTCCGGAAGAATCACGATGAAGATTGCAGTGGCAGCGACGGCGACCTAAAATGTTCAGGAGATCAAAATCAGAATCAATCAAAGAAAAGTGCAATGATGTCAGAGAGTCCAAAAACTGATTAATTTTTCTTTCTACGTAAAATAACCTACCGCTATAATAGCCAAAATTGTTCCAAGTGCTTTTCCCTGTTTTTCATAGTGCTTCACACTGTATGTCGCCCAAGTACGCTCGATAAGGATTCCAGCATGGCTAGTGGTTACCAGGCAGAAAGCAAACCTGGAAATATTCATTTCAGTTTGGGCACCGTAAAACCTATGACACCTGTATTAGAAGGGCTCGACGCTTTAAAGCTCAACAGCTCAGCTATCTCAATTCCTACACAAGTTATCCAAAATTTGTCAATTACCAAAAAAGTTCTGAATCTATGATTATCATTTCATCAATTGACAACTTTTTTCTATCTTTCACAAGAACTGGGATAAATAGGCTCAAGGTTGAAAGTTAGGAGACCATTATATCACGGACATTTCCAATAGAAACTTACAAGAATGTTGCTCGGATTTTCGAACAAAAATGAGTCTTCAAAAGAAGATCACAAGGTGTCGGCTTGATCATCAGATTGATGAAAAAGTTGGTTGCACTCCAGGCAGTGATTCCACCCAACAAGAGACAAGTGACAACATTCAACATCATCAAGAACTGAAATGTCAGAATCTGATATAACCATAACAACCATAGAAACATACCACAAGATTTGGATGGTAGTAAACTTTGAAAGCATACTTCTTGAGAATGATAGCCAGCATAGGAAATGTCAAATAGCCTGATGTTCCTTGAAAGATAACAGCGAAGAGATAAACTGGGTGATAATAGAGCTGTCCGCGGTGCTCACAACCTTCCATAGCTAAAAAAAGAAAGATAATGTTTTGAAAACACCAGCCGTTGATATACACCCCTTGTAATCTAATCAGAGAAACGTGAGTTTGACTTGGACTATTTCCAATTATTTCTAGAAATGCACTCCTGCCTCCTAAAATCTCACCTGGGTCTGTGTAACGGCTAGTCACTGTTTCTGTTTCGTTTTCCATTACCAGATGGTAGTCCAAAAAACAATTAAAGCGTTGGAAAACTCACTTGCTAAGCAGTCAACGTCTAAATAAAATCACAAGATTTTAGAAGTTTGTATAATCGCGAAAATAAAAAATAAGAATTGGAGAAAATGTTTAGAGGGTAGTCACGTATGGAAGAGAGTGCTAATTATGGGTTGAGCCAGGAAAACAAACTTTTAAGAAGAAAAGTGATGTAGCTTTTTTTGGAATTATTCTAAACAGAAAAATATTGGGAGAATTGAGTTAAGTCATAAGCTTTTGCAAGCCAGAATAGTCAAAATAAAAGAAAAAGGACTACCGACTTCCTAGAATCTGGTATTGTTCAATTTTCCACATGTTCCATTGAAAGTGAACCCCAAAAAATATATTTATTATGTGAAATCATATTTTTCAGAGCCCAATTTGGTGTCAATTATTTCCACGTGTTCCATATAATTGAAAAATGGACCAGAAAACAATGAGATATTGTTTTGTCTTTTTATTGACACCTTTTTGGTCAAAACCAATTATTTTCATTCTTGGGGAGGACGCTGGACAGAAGACTATATTTAGGTTCAATCTTTTGACGTGATTGAAAATTATTATTGAAAATGAAAAATCATAAAATACGGTAAACACTCCGATAGAACCCCCTCCAAAATGTCAACGTCGGGTCCATTCATCTTATTTCGTGTGAAATATACCAAAATATGGGGAATAGACCAAATATTTTGGATTTTATAATAAACATTTTGCCAGTTGACAAAATTTTGATATCTTTCACAGTAACCGAAATGAATTGGCTCAAAGTTGTAAGTTAGGTGGTCATTCTATTACTTTGTTTACAGTAGTAAGTAATTTGTTTTTCAAAATATCATCAATTACTTATGACCAATTCTGATTTTTTCAATGTAACCCAGTACTTGTCCCTTTGGGTGCAATCTACCAGTGTGATAGCGGTAGACATTTCATTTTTATAGTTCGCAACATACTAGAAACATGTAATATCTAAGAAAAGTCGTAAAGTATCAAAATTCCGAGTGAAATATTTTCTAAATTTTTTTTCTGAAAACTTGTTGTACGAACGATTTTTCAGTCCTGAACATTTTTAAATTTGCCTATGACATCTAAAATAAATAGATTCAAAGAGCCTAGTACAGGACATATTTACAGAAAATCAAATTTTGAATTTCCTAGAAAAAAGATTCGAAAAGAATGGAACAATTGACTGAGATTTGAGCACTTATATCTCTTATGGAACAATAGGAAATAAGAGTACAAGTCAATTATGAAATGTCGAAATAGGTTGTTATTAGACAACTCTAGAAGTACAGACAGTGTAATGAAATGTTTACCACATCTCAAGAATCACAAATTTTAATTTACATGTTGTTACCATGTTTTGATTTCTAGAGATTAGAAAACAAGAGCATATATATAAAATACTACGGTATTGGGAAAATAATGAATAATGAGGATTTTAATTGGATTGGGATAGATATATACAAAAAGTCATCAGTTACGAATTTGCTTCAAATTATTCGATCTTTGGAATAAATAAAACTACAGTAGGCGGTAAAAAACTAAACCAGTGTTTGATTGTGTTTTCATATCGCAAAAGCCCATAAACTAAAAACAAAAATATGTCTCTTAAAACCTTCAATTGGTGTAACCAAAACAACGGTAATAGCTAAATTATCTAAAAATGTTATGGCACAGGACAATAACAAATCTTTCAATGAACAAACTCCAAACGATCTCTAGTCGGAAGCTAAATGATTTCTAAAAAGTCATGTATCCCCCCGTGTCGCAACATTAAGTTAACTTGCTTCCTTATGTTAGGATTGAAACATGATTATTTTCAGATACGTACCTCAGCTCCAGGTGTCAAAAAAAATGTGTTGTGTGTATGCACTTGTGTTGCGAAGTGTTATTAGAATAGCAATAACTAGGAGCTCAATATATGGAATTGGTAGATTTGGGTATTTCTGGAAGACTGACTGATCAAAAAATATTGCTCTTTCTCACAAGTTTTTTAGGAGAACAGAACTTGAGCAAAAACTTTCTTGACGCCTTGTGACTAACTGGGAACATGTTTCATTCATCTGTGGGGATCATAATGATCTGTGATGGTGGTGTGGAAATGTAGCGTGGAGGTATGCTATGCACTCTGGGATTTTTTCTGAGAAGTTAGCTATTTTTATCAGAATAATCGAAAAATTTAAATTGAAACAGCCGATAAAGGACCGCTTCATTTCTTACGCTTATGACCAAAAAATCAAGATTAGCGCATACTGTATTTTCTCAAAAATAAATTCAGATGTTCAGATCATATTAACAGGAAGCAAGGTGTTTTTCAATGAAAAATTTTCTTCCTGATATATGACAAAGGAGCAAAACAACAACTGAAAAGTTAGACAATGGCTATTGTTGTTGTCTGATTATCAGACAATGGTAATTAGGCATCATTTAACAACTCTAACCTTTAAAAAAGTTGGAGGTAACAATGACTGACAAATAGGAGTTAGAGAGCAATCAATTTAAGCGACAAACAAGCAATCAAATTCGTCTAGCTCAATCCACATTTTTAGAATAGAATAACACATTTTGATTGATAAACAAAATCCGAGGGCTGGTAATGTGATTTAGGTGAATTCGGGCCTGGAGAGCAGGTGAAAAAATATTGGAGGAAGATGCTTAACGTGAGCATAGCATAACAATCTGCGTAATTTGGACAAAGGTCACTTGCAAGAACAACACGGATGTAAATCGGAACATATACTCAAATTTGAATGAGACGTCATTCACAATTCCAGAAGGCTTCTTGATATAATCGGATTTTTGGCTGACTAACCGTAAAATACCGTAAGAGCTCCCGATTCGAATTTGTTAGAATCTCTATCTGATGTCTTTCAAAATCGTGATTTCAAAACTGAAACAATGATTTTTTTTTGCATTAAAAAACAGGATATCGGAATTTAGATCGAAAAAATGTGTCACACAACCAGCTTTTTTTGAAATGGGCTACAAAAATTGACACTCTTTTTCTGAAACTGGAGTGGAATCGGTCATTAATGACTTTTCAAGGGGAAGGGGAACAATGATTTTGCCGAGCAGTAGCGGAACGCTCTACTCTCAGCAGTACCGGAATACGCTCTCTATCTAATTAGAGCTAATTTATTTCGATTACTGAAAAGGATATCAAAAAATAGTTAACTGACAAAACATTTATATTATTATGATGAAGATTTTGTCTGTTAACTACTTTCTGATATCTCTCCCAGGAATGGAGATTTATGAGCTCAAATTCAATGGTTCGAGAAGAATTGTAATCGAGTGTTTACGGTAGTCAATTTGGTAAATATGAACATCACTTTATTGAAATCTGGTTTTGTTTATGTTTTCAGGTGTTCCATCAAAAATTAAACCAAAAAATGATATATTATTATAAAAAATTATAATTTGTAGAACTCAGAAAATATCGAGCTTACGGTAAATGGCTCAATGTTGAATGTTCGGGAAGTTCAAACAGAGAAAAATTTCTAAACCTGACTCTGCTGATTGTCATCAATCAGCTAACAAGCAACTTTCAAAATAAAACTTTTGCAATTTTCCTCCACTAATAAGAATGAATAGTGTTTGAACAAAAAACTAACTTACTTTTCAGATAAACTAAGAAAACATTTTGGTTGGTTTTCAAGTTCGAACTCAGTAGTCTACAAAACTTCTACAAACTATGTCTCTTTAAAAATGCAAACTGACTAAATTAGTTGCACAACAAAAAACAAAACTTCACTACACCTGAAATACTTTGAAAATCCGGAGATAATCCGTTTGACGTTTGACAGCAATGCTTACAAACTTAGTATCCTTTGAGAGCCGGAATCTATACTTTCAATTCCTAATCTCTCCTTTATATAGTTTAATTTTGAACTCTCGGACTTTCCTGAGAGCCGTTTTTTGTTATGATGACGGGTATACTTGGTGCCAGGCCAAGGAAAGAAAATGTTACCAGTAGAACAGTTTTTTCTTCATTTTCTCATTATGGGAAAAATGCTGAAAAAAAGCTGACTTGTCTGGAAAGTCTACATGTTTCCCCTACACGAAAAAACCATGGGAGTCTTTTGGTATCAAAACCACTGTATGAGTCAAAAGAGAAAAGTCTCTGGGAGTTTTGTTACATCAGCAGCCTGGGTTCAGAGTCCGTTTTCTGTTGGGATACGGTATTTATTTCAGATACAAGAACGGCCTAACCTCAAATGACACCTACGCCTAACACCAAAAGTTATTTTGACAGACTGCTCACCTTCATTGTCGTCAGAGCTCATCTTCTAGTCGAAACGTTGTCAAATTCACAGCTCACAAGACTAATTCCTGTTTTTACAACCTAACCCCCTTCAGCTTTCCGCCTTCATGCTTGAATTCGTTTTCGCTTCGACACCTTCTCATCAAAAAGTGTAAAACAGAACGTCGATACGTTTTTTCGTTGCACAGAAAGTACACCGCCTATGCATTTTGTTAAAGGAAGTCTTGTCTTTTCATGCGACTAATGGTTGGGGCCCAATGTTCTCGTTGAACTTGAGGAGGATGGTTACTCACGGTACAGATGTTAGATTCTGAGAAACTTGAATAGTGAAAAAATAATGAGCTTCTTAATATGAACAGGGTTAGAAGATGAGAGCTCGATGAGAATTTGCCGAGAAAAAGAAGAGAGACTTCCTACGCAACTTTTTCGTTAGTTTCAGTTATTTCAGACTGAAAAAGACAAAAATTATTTTCCAAAAACCAGCAAAATGTCTACTGTTTGAAGAAATTCTCGTTTTTGTTCAAACGCTCCAATTTCAAAAAATTGGACATCAAAAATAGGTATAAGGATGGCTAGGGAGTTGGAAGCGTAGTACCCTTGTCGACTGTAATATACAAACTGCCTACGCGATTTTTTCTGGTTAGTTCCAGAACAGAAAAAATGTCCTGATGATCAGGTTATGCAGGGATTTTCGAAATAGCCTTTTCGGAAGTTTTCGGAATGTCGAAAATTCCGACTTTCCAGAATTTGGAATTTCAGAAATTCGGAAATTTCCGATTTTCAAAATCTCGGGATTTCGGAAATTAAGAATACTCAAAATGCCGAATTCCGTTTCGAACATCCCTGATGTTATGTAGCTGGTAACCAAGCTTATCGTAAACCAGTTAATAGAAGGGCCCCTTAATTCTCAACTCTGAGACAATTTATCTCGATTCCGGATGAAGATATAAATTATTTTTGAATTTATAAGTTGTTGATCAAAATATCCTATACATTTCATCAGTTGACACATTCTTACCATCTCTCATAGGAGCGGAGATAATTGAGTTCAAACTTGAAAGTGTGAAGTCTCTTCTATAACAGGTTTTACGGTAGTTTTTTCGGTTCCGTCGCAAGATACAAAAAATGTGTCCGTTGAGAAAATGTTCGTGATATGATGATAAGCAATTTATCATTTGGGAAGGTTCTTTTATCATTGACAGGAACCGAGATAAATTGGCTCAAAGGTAACAGTTAGGTGCCCTTCTATTACAGGTTTTATAGTAAATGAGGCAATTTGAAAAATCGAAAAACAATTGAATTTTTGTATTAGAATTGAGTTTTGTCAAAATAGGAAGAATGATAGAATCTAGCTTGTTTGAAAAATCTATAAAATAAGGATTAAAAAATGTGGCAACACCTCTCTCTTAGAAAAAAAAGTCACAAAAAATGCTACAAAAATCTGCACAAAAATGTGCAACAACTGTGACATAGGAGGTATTGTACTGATGAACAACACCCTGGTCTGGGTATGAATAACGTCGTCTTATTAGAGTTTCTACCTTCAAAACGACGCCTTCTATCTAATTAGTCATCAGAGAGATGCATCAAATCTCAAATATAACAACTCTGTGAGTTTTTACAAAACTTTTTAGTTCTGAGCCCCTTTTTTCGAAATTAGGCTTTTTTCGTTTCCAACTCACCATCTGCAATATCAAAAGTGCTCATGATTGCCGCCGCCGATTAGAATGAATAAGAATAACAGTGATTTGTGACGATTCAGGAAAAATAAGAATGATTTCCTTCTGTTGAACTCGGCTTCTGAGCCACTGGAGGCAGATGTTTTTTCTCTTGGCACAACCAAGAAGTCCAAATGCTTGTTTTGATTCTAAATTAGAATGTTTTCAGAGTCATGTGTCGACACACTGACAAAAGAAAAAAATACCGAGAAAAAAGGAATCGTCAGCTGTATATACTTTTAGTACCAAGATTTATATGTTTATATAGTTGAGCAGTACAGACTGATTTGAAAAAGAAAACTGAAAGTCACGAGGGATCATAAAAACAAAATTGAAAAATTGAAAAGTTTAGAAAAAATGTGGGAACCAGAAAAAAGTTTGAGAGATGGAATAAACAGATTAAAGTTCGGATAAACTGAATGTGAAACAGACAAGGAAAAAGAAAACTAGACTGAATTTGAATACTATAAAAATTAGAACAGGAATTTGGTATAATCGTACTCCTAAAATTCTAATTACCGTAATTCCTTTAATGGAACCCGACCCAAACCGTCAACTTTGAGCTTCTTTATCTCGGTTCCTGTGAAAGATATCTAAAATTTGTCAACAGATCAAATATTGGTGATATTATGATGAATAATTGATTGGTTGGTAAGGTTTCGATATCTTTCACAGAAATTGAGAAAATTGAGTTGAAAGTTGACGGTTTGTGAGCTTTCCCTAGAAATACGGTAGATGGCTCAGGAAAACGTGACGTGGTCTGAAAAAACTGAGTGAGTTCTTTTTAAAATCCACGTTTCCATGAACTTAGAACAATAAACCCCCGCAATTATTTGTAACAACAAGGACATCAATTGAAAAAATTCAAAACAAAGAGTATGGGAAACTAATTAATTTCTGGAAAGAATTCAAGCCTTGTGATGGAAGAAAGGACTTCGGAAATATTTCAGCACAAATAAATTAAAGAAATCGAAGTTTAGAAAATGTCCACTTTAAATGTCTGGGAAAAAAAATTAAAAATTTGGTCTAAAGAGCATTATTCCTATAGTCGACCATTTTTCGAAAAATAGATAAGACCTTCAATATTTAAAAATTTGGGAACGGAACAAATCAATTGATAAATGATATAATAAATATTCCTACAATACCCATAATAAATCTTATGATAAATGAATGAAATGATGTCTTCGCTCGTCATGCAGTTTTCCCAGAGGTGAAATCTGTCAGTCCAAATTTGACCGGATATAAAGTTTGTAGGTTTTGAGCACAATTCGAAACTGTGTATCTAGTTTTTAGCGATCAAAATAAGTTTTCAATTCAGTGTTAAAGAATAAGAGGAGAAGTGCTCGAGGCCGCCTAACAGGCAGTGTATCTTATAAAATTCTCAAGGAGGGCTCACTCACATATCTGAAATTGACCGAAGATTTTAATTAATTCTCCCTATTCCTTGTTCTTAAGAAATTTAGGAATCTTTGACAAACACTTTATTCTATAAAAAATCAAACCGAAGACGATATGTAGGTAGGAATGGATAGAAGCACAAGGGTAATTGAAAAACAATGGGAGACACCAGGGAAATGAAAAAAAATATGTATATACAATAAAAAAGGGCAAGCGTTTGCATATATCTAGACGAAAGAGTGTTAATTTGACAATCAATAATCATTGCCATGTATAAAGAAAAAAGCTAGGGGACAAACTATTTCAGTTTAAAATAATCAAAGGGATTTTACAGTTCAAACACATTGGGACTATTTTCAAAAAATTGGAAAATAGATATCAAAATTACTAAAAAGAAAGAAAAATGTGCATTTCATGGACTTGCTCAATCCTCAACGAGAGAAGATAAGGATGAAGTTGTTCTTGGGGACGGGAATTTTCTCAGCAAGTCGCAGGTTGTTCCGGTTGGCGAGCTGAAAATATGTATATTTTTTAGATTCAGAGACTTTTTTTTTTGCAATTTTTAATCTATTAGCAAATTAAAAAAGTGGGACTTGAGAATTTGAAAACCGTCGCATTTTTTAATTTACGAAAAAGTGCGGCAAAAACATAATATTTCAGATTTCGCCTCGTTTGAGGTACTTTCGCAATTAAGTTCAGTTTTTTGAGGAAAAACAGATTCTAGAGATGCTAGCGTCATTTTCATACTCAGAAATCTGAATTTTGTTCAGAAAATCCCACAAAATTTACATAAATTAATTTGTTTTCTACAGTATCCGTTTTTGGAGAGATGCCTCGTAAATCAAAAAAGCCCGCGAAAATTTTGAGGTCCCAGTTTGTTTAACTCGACAATAGGCTGTTGTCTTTTAAGCAAAGAGTGGCCAGTCTTCGTTCATGCTTTTCAAAACAAAACTTTTGATCGAAGTATAGCCAACTTTCGCTCAAAAACTGAACCAAAAAGCATGAAAGTATGCTCTCATATTTTTCCAAAAATACTACTCACACGTTCCAGATATTTGATGTCCTTCAGTCCATATTCCGCATTCTGATGTTTCAGGTTTGCATGGAAAGCCATATTGGATTGGGGTGAAATGTGTCCATCCTCACAGTATGGTCCGTATGTCATGAGGATTCCATTGGTTTCATGCAGCAGTTGATCGGCAGACTGAAAGGAATATGTTGATTATAAAACATTTGATATGCCCTTTAGTTTTTGTACCATTTGAAAAAATTTAAAAAAACGAAATAAGTGGGAAGAACCAATTTTCTTACTTATAAAACGGAAATTGGTTGTATTTTTTTCATCTGCACGCTTCCAGTTTTTTTTCAAATTAAAAAACTTACCTGAAATAGGCCATAAACCGCTGCAGTCGAGCAGATGTGCAACATGTTGATGTTCAGGACAATATCGACCTGTAATCAAATCACTGTGTCTCCCATTGGATGTGTTTCTTCTCACCATATGAGGTCCAAAGTCAGCAGGAAGTGCCCACTGATCGAAACTCTTTGCCACGTCGATGTAGAGAGGGATCCGCACATTTTTGAACTGAAAATGAAATTTTCAAATTTGAAATACTGCTCTCCTAATGTTAGTTCGCCAATGCTTATTGCATGATCGACCACAAAATTGAATGACTCACCTGAAAATGATCCAAATATCCGACGATGCTGTGAATGGATCTGCTATCGACTTCAGTGGGCTGGAAAACCACATCTTTCAGTGCTGCGGCAAAGTGTGCGGTGTGCTGGCCTGTTCCGGAAGCAATCTCGAATACCTGAAATGAAAAATAATGGTACATATATCATGTATTTTCTGAATTTAAGGTTTCGCTACTCTCGTGATCTCAAGCAGTATCGTAAAAGTTGTAATTTCTAAGCTTCAAGATATATCAAAATGTTCGGTGGCTATTTGGGAATTCTAATTTGTTCGTTTTCAAACTCCGTAATTTTTTGAGGAACTATGGCCAATCTAATTTCCGCTAACAGACCGCAATTGCTCTCATGACACGTTTTTTTTTTCAAAAATCGGCAGCGTTATTGATTATCTGGGTTTTGGCTTGAAATTTCTGGTTGGAAAGTGAAAGATGTTTGGATTTTGGACAGCTCTGAGTCAGATTTACGTTGCAAGTTAGGGAGGCACAGGTTTCAGGTTGGCAGTTGATCAGATTTGGGTCAGAAATTGAACATTATACGAAATTTCAAAGTTTTATTGGGTTTAGAGCTGTCTCATCCGTAGTTTTACTGTACAACTCTCTGATGCCAACTAACTTCCGCCTAGAAGTGGCTGGCAACACTCCGATGATTTTGTGAGCAGTTTTTATAAAATTTGCAAAAATAAAACAACTCACTTTCTTGCCAGATGTAGCAAATCGTCGCAAAACTTCCAGAATCACATCCTTATTCGACTCCGCTGCCGGTGCTCGCAACATTTCGTGTGTTGGCGCGCTGAAAGAATGTTTAGTAGTCACAGACCAGTTGTGTTTCCGATTGAAAACGCAAAATAGCAACGGTAAATGTTCCTGTGTGTTACTCGCGGCGTTTTATAACACCTCGAAACAAACAAGTTTGGATGCAAGTCACCGAAAAATGCCAGCGAACCAAAAATCGATAAACCGTTGTGTGGGGCAATGGCTGGCAGGGTCCCGTGTGCCGAGAAGAGGAGGAAAACCGTTCACAAGGGTCATCTCATTAGTATACTAAAGAAAAGACAGAAAAGAGGGGAAGTGTGCGGCAGATTGGCATAATGGAGTGCGATGCCTTGCGTTTTGGTCTAACTAACGCTGTTTCTCTTGTTTTGCGATATTTTTCCAGAGAAAAAACAGTTTTCGTTGAAAACTGGAAAAATTATAAGGAATTGTTGAATTATAGTAGGTTTTTAAGTCTTGCGAAAATTTTCTTGTCATTTTGGTGCCAAAACAACAAGTGAAATTTTATTTTTTATTTGCTTCCGCGATTTTTTCGTTTGTTTTCATAACAAGAACAGCACACCAATCTCCATGGTTGAGGTTGCAAGGAACAGAGAACCCCGCTTGAAGAAACACTGATGAAATGTCACTTTATTTTCTTTTCTATGTCTAATTGTGTAATTAAACGAAGAGTGAAATTTTTAATTTACTGGATGAAGTTTTTCTTGATGAAAATACTTGCTTATCGAGAGAGGAAACTCCAACTGACAATTTTTCAGGAATTTCTACTGGTGTAGGTTTCTGACATGCAGGACAGTGTTGAGCGGAATTCCGTCTTCCGTTTTCCGTCTTCCGTGGATTTTCTTGTTCCGTCTTCCGGCTTCCGTCTTCCGTCCTGAAAAATTTATTCCGTCTTCCGTTTTCCGTCTTCCGTCGAAAAAAATTTTGTTCCGTTTCCGTCTTCCGTCTTCCGTGGAGCGAAATTTTACTTCCGCTCAACACTGATGCAGGATACGTTTAAGCGCTAGGTTTTTGACTTTGAAGCGGAGTACCAAACTATCTAGAAAAAATTTTTTAGAACGCGTCCACCTTTCTGGTACGACTTGTTTTCTGACTGACTTGTAAGGAGAAGTGGCATTTTAAACGGTAATTCCCACTTTTGGATTAGTGTTATTTATTGAAAATTGAAACAATTACAAAAGAGTAAAATTAGAATAAGAAAAAAATCAAATAAAATACTGGCTGCTTGTTGTCGGCATTCACTCTTTTTAGAGGTCCCGGCTTGTTCTAAAAATATCAATCATATACAATTGCACAATCTTTTGTAGCTTACAAAACTCACTGAAATAGTGTGCAGGCACGTCGATCACGATCTTCTTCGCCTCTCGTCCCGTTCCATTCAAATCCTCCTTGCCGAATCACAAGTTTGAGCATCATATTGATCCTCATCCTCTCCTTCTTGTTGGTCTGATTCTCCTCTGGTGCGTCTTGATGGTCCCAAGTGGTTCTGAGAAACCTGAATTACAATTGTTCAGTATCTTAGACTGTGTTTTTTCTTTCGGTTACTTGCTCAAAATATTTTGGGAAATCCAGCAGCACCTCATATCAAGAGTTTATTTTTTCAGAATTTTCTGCAAAAAATGGCGGACAACGAGAAAGACAAAACGGTACCTGAAACAGATCAACATACCGATCAGTTGTTGGACAAAAATGAAACCTCTGGAATCAAGAATATAATGGTCACTGCCGGAACGGGGGATGCTAATAAATCAAAAAAACGAAGGTTCGACGACATCACAGAAAAGCTTCAACATATCGAAGAATCCGTCACTAAAATTTTGAAAACTACTGAAGAAGAGAAAAATATGAGAGGAACATCGATCATGTCGAATGTGAGTTTTATTTGGAAAAATCTATTGTTTTTCTTGCGTTTTTCTCTGCGTTTCGTTATTTTGGAAAAAAGATAATTATGTGCGTTAGATGCTAAGACAATAATTTATAAAAAATTCAAAGACAATTTTTGTTAGACGCGCAAAAATTCAACTAATAAGATTGATTCTTCAGCAATCTTTGGCATAAATAGCAAACTAATTTTGAACAAGTCAATTTTGCATTAGCAGGTTACAGAACGAGCGGACCTTTCGAGATTTCAAATTTTCCTTTTTTTTACCATTCGACAATAATTTTCTAGTAGAATACCTGTTGGATTTTTCAGAAACTTCTGGGGAACATGGCTGACAGCGAGAAAGGCGAAACGGTACCCGAAAAATATCAAAAGACCAATCCGTTGGACAGGAATGACACTCCTGGAACCCTGGAAATAATGATCCCTGCCGGAACTGAAGATATCAATAAATCAAATAAACGAAGATTCGATGAAATCACTGGACAGCTCCGAGTTATTGAAGAATCGGTAGCGAAAATTTTGAAAACTAATGAAGAAGAGAAGAAATCGAAAGAAACATCAAGAATGTTGAATGTGAGTTTTCTTTGGAAAAAAAAATAAGCGTCGGTTTTTTTTACAGAATCAGAACAGAAACGGATGGAATTCAGAGAAGAGATTTGTATTGAAGCAGGTGATCCAAAATTTGGAGAGCTTCGAAATGGGCAAACGTTATTACATCGAAACTGCGGTGCATTTCAATTTAAAGTGGTAGTTATTATTTTTTATGTTTCCAACATGAATCGCGTTCATTTTTAATTCAGGAGAATGGCTATAAAACGTAACGAGAAACATCTTGATTTTGCCATTGTTTGTAATCCTATTGCCCCTGTCGGTGATGAATTTGCGGTACACACAGAATCAAAGTTCAGTATGATGGGTAATGGAAACATTATCACTAGAACTTTAAAATCCTGTTTCGTCAAGTCACAAAGAATAGGCTTCAAAAAATGTATGGATTGGGACAAGATAAGACATTATGCTGTTGATAACAAATTGACTGTTGAAATAGAAGTTGAGATTCTGAAAATTATTGGATACGGAAGGAAGAAGCTACGAATGTTTGATGAATCACAAAAAGAATTCTCCGATGTAATCTTGGTAGTTCAAGACACCAAATTCTATGTCTTGAAAAAGGTTTCAATTGTCTTAAAATTACTTTTAAGAAATACTTTTTTCAGTTTCTCGCTCTCCAATCCACCTACTTCAATTCTCTCTTTTTCGGGAAGTACGCCGAATCTGGAAAGACTGAAGTAAGACTAAACGAAATTGAAGCTGAGGATTTCCACAACTTCCTAGAGTTGATTCACGGAGAATCTTCTATTGATGGTAGCGAATTTTTCTGAGAATTAAAAATGCGTTAAACGATTTGAATTTTAGATGAGACTGTCACAGGAATCCTCCAGCTGGCTGACATGTATGGTTCCCCAACAGGTATTCGAAGATGTGAGGAGTTTTTATTGAAGGATTCAAAGAAGAGTATTGTACTGAAATTACAGTTGGCACTTAGATGTAATTTGGAGAATCTGAAGGTTGTATTGAAAATCAAAAATTCATTTTTTAATGAAACTTTTTTTAGATCCAATTTCTCTCTGAAGTCACTGGAATTGCCGATATCGAAGAAATAATGGCTGCCAATATTCCTGAAATGGACCTCTCAACTTCTCAGGCCCTTCTTCAAAAGAGCATTGCTTTCTCGAATAAATAACCCGTTTCATAATTCCATTTTTTTATTGATTCCCTCTACTTTATTCACCTTTTATGATTTATGTGTTTTCTGCTTCATCTCTTTTTTTCATAATGTATTGTTTTTGTTTCCCCCAATTCTTCTTTCTTTGTGAATCCTTTCCGGCCGATTTGAAACATTTTCGTTGTTTTTTACTTGCGCTGAAAATAAAAATGTGTCTATTTGAAAATGAGTTCACTATTCTTGTGATGGAATTTCACGGAATACCACTCTCTTCTTATTTTCAGGTTTCAATTCATACTCTTTCAGTTAGTACTCTAGCAATGGCTGATAACACACCACTTTCCAGTAAAAACACTCGGAAAAACGAAAAATCGATATGTGGTCTTCACACAAACGAGCAAAAGCAGTTGGGCTCAGAAGAGAAGACAACTGCTCCCCGCTCTTACAGACGGAAAAAAGAAGATGCATGCGGCAACATTGCGAAACAATGTGCGAGGGCTTGCATTTTTCTCTAACTCATTCTATATATTTGTTGTGAGATGGAGCAATGTTTTTTGATAAAAAAGAATTGTTTCTTCAAATAATTCTCATTGAATATTTGAATTTCGAAACGTACATATCAGCTTCGTACCTTCCACTAACTTTTGAGAACAAACCGAATATAGACTTTGGTTAGTGTATTGGACTAGTCGTGCACTTTCATAATTCCCGACTTTGTTATATAATCTGTCTAGTTTCCGCGATTTATAGTTCCGAAAACATATTTTTCCATGAACTGAGACAAAATACATTTTTTAATGAGATAAAGTTATTGTTTCAGAAGAAAGATTTTACTTAAATCGAATGAGATGCAAAAGAAAAAAAAGAAGAATTAGAGACGTTGGAGATAACACCGGGAGAAGGAATGAACGGTTTTTGCACATGGAAAAGGACAGAATGAAAAATTCGGAGAACGGGGTAAATTTTCTGATTGGTTAAAAACAACGAAATGATTGGGAACGGGAAGAGATATTGAAAAAGGTGGGTGCTGAGGACAAAAGTGCATAAAACAGTGTGAGAAGACTTGGGAAATCAGAATTGGTTGTAGAATTGTGTTAAAGTTATACAAATAGGTTCTAAGATTGTTGGATACAGAAAAAAAAACAAGTTATCGTATTTCTGCAAATCAAACCCAACAGAAATGGTCAACTTTCAGCCTAATTATCTCGACTCCCGTCGAAGACATCCAAATGTTTTAAATTGATAAATTATTCATGATAAAATCACCAACATTTTATCAGTTGACAGATTTTTGATATCTTTCACAAGAACCGAGATGAATGAGCTCAAAGTTGACGGTTTGGGTAGTTTTCTATTACAGGAAACACAATAATTTTACAGAAACTGGGGAGGAATCGGAATTGTAACTAGCAAAGAGAATAGAATCAAGAAAGAAAAAGAAGAAGCACATAGAAAAAGTGTAATGAAAGAAAGAACAAAACATTTATGGTAAAGTACGGTAGACGTATTCCGTAATTTCTCCATGGGCCATTTGTGAGCAGTCCAACTCGCTCAAAAACTCCAAATAGCCTCTTTCTCCTCCGACATTGACATATCGATGACGTTGCCCAAATGGAGTTTGGAAAATGGTGAATTGCTTCAAGATGACCCATCGGCCAATTTGTCGTTGACCAATATCCCATTCATATAGAGCCTTCCGGAAAGAGTCAACATTCAAAATGGCACAGGAGATGTTGATAAACTGTTTCGCAGCGAACAAACGTTCACTGTGGACAGTGTCCAGGTTCTCACGGATGGAAATTGTCTTGATCTGAAAGAATTTTGGTTCTATTTCATTTTCCTCCATCTACCTACATCAGGGAATGGAACATAGTCCTCGGTTAACTTGTGGACTTCAAGTTCGACAGAATCCTTGTCAAAAAGCTCGACCATCATCTTTACATTTTCAGTGTACTCCGATCCTTTGACTACAACTCTTTTGAAGTTACGATTTCCCACAAAGATTCGAACTGCATCACAGTACTCCGGCTCGAAATCATCCGAAGTGATCACATAGAGGAGAGTGGTGTTGTTGAGAAGTTGGTTCTTCTTATGCTCATTCTCCTTGTCCATGATGTCCAGTTTGCCAATAGATTTTCTCTTCTTATCAGATGCCAACCACCATCGGGTTGTAAGCTCTCCGCTGGAGAAGTCAAGGACCATCACAATGTCTGGGAGAAGCATCTTGAGACTGCTATTCCGGTAGATGCTGTTGGTAGCACTACAACTGACGGCCAGACTTTGGGCATCTTTGTAGGGAGACTGAAAAATCTTTGTATAAAGAAATCAGATTGTGGGTTTTAATTTCTGCACTTTGGTTTACACTTTGATACAAAACTAATAAGAGCCTTCAACCAAAAGTCAAAAATAACTTGAACTTTCTCTGATCAAAACTCACTCGTTTCATAATTTGCTCAATCAGCTCAGGTGGAAGACGAAGAAGATCGAAAATTCCTATGTCGTTTGAAGATGCCATTGGCGGTTGGAGGTGCTGAGCTGATCGATTAGTCTTATTTTTTGGACGGAAGAACTTTTCACGAGAAACGAGATAAGGGAACACATTCAATTTAGCATGTCTCAAACGCTCCGCCAAATCAAAGTTTGTGAGATAGATGGCGTCTGTCAAGAAAGTCAAGCCTCCAACTCTCAATGCATTCAGGCATATTTCCTCAAGACACCAGCCTTCCAGTTGCTCAGCGTAGTATCTGTGACCGTGAAGTCCAGCGAAGACACCACGAAGCTGCTCAACGGTCCAGGTCGAGAGCACACGATCCATGTCGACTTTCATTCGGTAGATCTCGTTGCTAACACGTTCGTTGGCTCCTGGGAAGAATGGGATGTTTTGAATGAAGTTGACAATATCCATGTCTGCCAGCTCCATTTTGAGGGGCTGAAATGAATCAAGAATTAAGAATTTCTGGAAAACTAAAATTAATAAGAATAAGAAGACGAAAGACAGTCTGGTTGATATAACGGGAGCCGTCATAATGACCCTCCCTGATAAACAAGGTAACATGCTCAAAAGTTAGAAAGATATCTAACATCTTTCATTAATTAACAAGACAACCAAAACAGGAAGTTCCGAAAACACCAAGAAAAGAATAAGAAGAAAATGGGCGGGGCAAAAAACACCTACTGTAATATGAATGTGTTCTGAAAGAGCTCAATACAAAAAATGGAAAGTCTCAAGAGATTAAAGCGATTATATTGTAGTTGTCTAGAAGAGCAGATTAGAAAGGGCGGAGTTTGAGGGCTACCGTAGTCTGATGAACTGGAAAAAAACAAGCTACTGAAATTTTTGAAAATAGTTGCTTGAAGTTGAGCTGTTTTCGAAAACTCAGATCTTGAAATAAGCAAACAAGTCCACACATACCGTATTTACTTTAATAGAAATTAACCTAACTGTCAACTTTGGGCTTAAATACCTTGATTTCTGGAAAAGATATCAAAATTTTGTCAACTGTTGATTTGTTTATCACAATATCACCAATATTTTATTAGTTGAAAAAATTTTTTTATCTTTTCTAGGAACCAAGACAATTGAGTTCAAAGTGCACATCTAGTGTAGACTTTGATTATAGCGAATACGGTAATATAAAAATGTAGGTTTTAATATGAAAAAACGAGGTTCAGAGAATCTCATTTTGAGCTATACCGTCTTTTCTGCTTTATCAGGCTTACAATAACAGGAACTCAAAAAAAAAACTCACCCAAAAACAAAAAAAAGTGGCGGTGATGATAAGAAAAAATATCGAGTTCTATGAAATAACATAAAACATGATAAAACTCAAATGTGAGCAAGAAACGAAAATCACACCTCCAAACAATACTTGAACATGTAATTAGTGCACTTAAAAACAACATTTTCAAAAAATGAGGGCGGTAGGCCACCTTGAATAATGACATACACATGTTACTCTGAGAAATTCATTGTTTGTCTAAAATATAATGTTGACAAAAACAACAGAAGAGAAGAAAGAAAGATGAGAAGAGAGTTGGGTTACTGTAAGTGCCAAAACTGAGGACACCGTGAGAGACAAGGTGCTAAAATGAATAGAAGAGAAGCTACAGTAATCTATAGAAACTTTGTCAATCTATTTTTTTTCTTATAGATATATCTCACAAAGTTCAGAAAGTGATTAGACTTCTTGAATAAAACTACTACGAAGAAGTCAAGGAATTGGAAGGAGACCCTTTTCATTGAATAAAACGAGAAACGGAGCTCAATCTAATTTTCTAGAGTTCTCCGTGCAAGCCCCACAAAGAAAGCAATAAAAAAATGTCCGCGATGGACGAATGAAGACGAGAGTGGTGGGCCCAGTGACATTGGCACGCCAGAAAATGAAATGAATGGGACGCCATCGTCCTTTTCGTCCTCGGAGAAGTAGGAGGAGCGGAAAAAAAGATGGTGGAGGTGGTGGGAGGACGGGCAAGAAGAGAACAGCAGAGCGAATAGAGATAAGCAACGGCGCCAGGCAGCGCATGGCTCAGAATCAGGCTTCGTCAGAGAGAGAGTCTCTCCACACAGGCGCTTGGTGCCAGGCGGTGCGAAGAGATTCGCTTCAGCTTTTCGAGAAGAAAGAGAATGACGAGGACATGAAGGACAGCTGAGAAGATGGAAAAAATAGGAGAAGAGAGCAGCAAAGAGAGGGACGGCTTAGCACAGAATTTTTGAGTGGGGGGAAGTCAACGAACTTCCAAGATCGGAGACTATTCAAAACAGAAAGAGATGAAAGCAGAAAAGCGATAATGTCTTGAAGAAATCATGTGTTTTTCAGGAACTAAAACTTTCAGAAATAGCTCTCAAAAATAAAGGTACGGTATACCTCCCAATAATTGAGCAACACTATGCGAATGAGACACATGCAATTTTTCATGATGAGATTCTAACATTTAAAGTCCTCCCCATATGGAAAGAATTATACAAAAAATGTATTCAAAAAACAATAAAAACTACTTTTTTTCCAGAAAAAATGTTCTGAAAAAAAAACCGCACACACACACACACAAATTCCCATAACACAATTGAAAGAATGTCCTCAAGAGAAAAAAAGGCGGAAATGCAAACGAAAAAAAAAGACTCCCATTCCCCACATAGTGCAAAACAAGGAGGTTCGACCTTTGAGTACACATAAGCGCCTTTGTAGATATATCAAATGACGTTATTCTGCACGAAGAATAAGGAGGTTGAGAGAAATGCACCTGTTAAAATATTAGAATCGAAGAAATTCATAACTTTGGGTTAGTCATAGAGTTTTTCAGATGCATTTGTTAGAATGGTCAGTGAACCGTAAGGAGGTGAATGGTAGGTGGTCAACTTTGAGACAATAAGTAGAGCAATTACGAAATATAATAATTAGCCTCCAGATTCTACTTCTTCGAAAATTCGTTTTGTCTTTCTTTCAGATCTGTTTCATTCAGTAGGAAAGTTGTTCCCAAATGAAAGTCGCTCTGAAGGTCGTTTCACAAGTTGAATATTTGATGAAGAGCTGATGAAATAAATAATGAGTTTTTCGAATTTTTCCCATTCGGATGAATGCAACTTCAAATGATAAAAACCAATGGTATTCACACCTAATGTAGCTTGTCTCAAAGACCGTGTTTCACTAAAATTTAATTTTCTTGGAATTTCATTCCTTTAAGCCATTAGAGGGGTTGAGCATCAGTTATGTGAAGTTATTTCTCTGCTTTCAATAAATTAGCTTCGAAAATTCTCAATGTTGTATTTTATATCCACGGTTCTATCAAGTTTCAGTGTTCCCCTTGCATTAGGATTCTAATGGAACTCCATCTTCTGAAATTGTGTACTTCCATTTGCTTTGAACAACGAATGATGATTTTTCTTACATTATGCCTAATTTTCTCCCCTTTAGCAATCTGCAATTCTAATTTCAACAATCTGAATTCTACACTCACATTTCCAAGTAGTTTTGCGCGGCGTTTTCAACGCACTGGACGCATACACAGACGCTTGAATTGCGTCCTTGATCGTCAATTTTATTTTCATCTTCATTTTTTTCTCTATTACAGGCGATCACAAGTTTAGCGGACACTAAAACAGCGAGAATATTACAGCAAATAAAGAGAACCGTCATTTCAGGAGAAAACTCGTGGCTTGATTCGAAAAAAAGATGACAGAAGAACAAAACTGCTAAAAAGTGAACTTTCGCCGTTTTTTTTTTCAATCAACTGATGTCTTTGAAACTTCGGAACCTTTGTGATTGAATAACCGATAAAGTGAAAACAAAAACAGGTGAAAGAAAAGCAGATAACATCAGAAAAATTGACTAAATATAGTTGTATTCCTCGAAAGTTTTATTTCAGAGAAAAATGGATGGCATCATTCTGTTTGGGGAAATACGAACAATCTTTGACAGAGAAATTTTCAAAAAGAAAGACAATTTAAAGATTGAACTTTGATACGACGAAGACGGCAAATGAAACATCTTTTACCACAAATCGACGATGTATGGAAGAGAAAGAGGACGATTGTACTATTTCAGAACTTCCAATTTCTGAATCCGATCCTGCTTTCTGTCTTCCTGGAGGATTGGACATCCTGATTGCCTTTCAGCACCTGAAAATAAATCATGAAATAATTTTTAAGAATTGAAAAGTAATTGGAAGCTTGGTTCAGCTGATAAAATCGGAAAATGATCGAATTTTACCTGGTACTGTCGGCCATCGGCTTCTCATCAGCTTTTTTATCGGCAATCCTTTCCCAAATTGTGAAGCAGATTACGAAGAATCGTATCTACCCTGGTCCTACATAAATTCAGCTTATCCTCGGCTCTCTTTCATTCACACTGTTTCCCGAGCTGCTCCATTCTCTGGAAAGAACCATAATTTTTGAATGCTAAAGATTTTGTGAGAAATATTAGACGATTGATGATAATCCACTCGGATATGCAGTCTTCAGAAATTCCGTTCAATCCAGAGAAATGTGTTTTTTTGGAATTTTCAGTTTTTCCCGCGAAGAGCGCTATTGAGGTGGCTCCAACGAGCTCGACAACGCTCCAAATGTTCCGACAACGGTCACTGGTTGGAATTTATCTCTCTTGCTTTTTTTTACAGCGTTGAGAGCTGCGACAAATCTATATTTTTGAGTTTCATTTGATGATTTTAGTTTAGTTTCTTCCTTTTAAGATGAAAAGTCGAATCAGAGCTGGGTTTGGAGTAGACCGGGTGTGATTCAGAATGTTTTTTTTTCATAGATTTTTTTCAATTCAAAACTTTCAGGAGAAAAAACTCACTGTTGTTTGAATTCGATTGTTTTTTGATTCATCTCGAGGTTTTTATCCAGTTTGATCCTTCCTCGACCATCTTTATTTTTCTAAAACGTCACTGAACCTTTTTATCGCCGTCCGCAAACACCACCACGACAAATTGCGGTCATTTTCATTGATTCCATTTCTTTCCACCAATCCTACCTAAAATAATGATCGAAAGAAAAATATTCAAGCAATTTACATGATGGATAGCCATATCAAAAAATGAGATGTCTTTATTCAGTGAAAAATCATTATGTTTAGGGGAAAAATGGAAAACATTCGACAGAAAAGTATTCTGAAAGAATCCAAATTCGAAGATTGGATCCCAATACGACGACCACGGCGAATGCAATGCTTATCTCTTACAGTTTGATGATGTGAGGGATAGCAAGAAGACAATGGTATCGTTTCAAAGTCTCCAATCCCTAGTTCTGATTTTGTTTTTGCTTTCATTGAGGAATGGATGCCCTGACGACCATTGAACACCTGGAGCACCTAAAAATAGATCATCGAATAGTATTCATGAATTGAAAACCGATTGGAGGCTTGGTTCCGCTGAGAAAAATCAGAAAATGGATGAATTATACCTGGTACTGTCGGCCATCAGCTTCTCATCAGCTCTTCCGTCGGCAATCCTTTCGCAAGCTCTGGTCCTGCATAACCTCAGCTTATCCTCGGATCTCTTTCATTCCCAGTGTTTCCCGAGTTGCTCCATTCTCTGAAAAAATATATAATTATTTTGAAATATTACAGTTTTTCTGATAAATATCCGAAAACTGAAGATGGCTTGGAAGCTCATTATTCAAAAGTTTCGTTTCATCCAGTTGAGCATGTTCGGCTCTTTCTGAGGAGAACGATCATACGATAGGACGGGCAACTGATCTCGTAGTCCGATCAATCGGACCCGCTTTCCCACCTTATTACCGTTCTCTTCCCGAAAATTGTCAAAATTTCATTGTTTTTTTTAAATCCTCAATTTATATTTTTCATGCTTTTTTTCGAAATAAAACGCACCTTTACTTCAAACCACTTGTTGTTCAATTCATCAAGTTTCTCATCTCGTTTTTCTTTCCTCACGCATCTTCTTCTTTCCAAAGCTTCACATCTTCTATTTTTCCAAAGCTCCGCAGTCCGCAAACACCACCACGACATATTGCGGCCATTTTCATTGATTTTGTTCGGCTTCGCTCAAATTATCTGTAAATTGCCTAAACTTTTGCCTGAAAAAGAAAATTGGAAGAGAAATATTCGATCTGTTGAAATACAGGATTAGCATTTCAATAAAAAGAGTCCCATGAATGCATTTATTTCGAACTGGGTGTGAAGTTTGTAACTTTAGAAAAATACAAATGATGTACTGGGGAAGAATGTGAACTGGGGAAAAACGTGAACTGGGGAAGAATCAATTATTAGTTTCAGGGCATGGCATTTGGAAGAAAAGAGAAAGAGAGACAGGAAAAAAGACATGATTTGGGAAGTTGTAACCAAGAAGAAAGAGATTCAAGCATTGCATGCACAATATGCAGATATATTAAGCAATTAATTACGAGAAGAAGGAGAGAATGTGTCAAGGAACGTTGGAGGAGAGGGACAGAAGAAAGATTCAAGATAGAAGACATTAAGGCAATACGAGGACAGATATTTACGTCCAAAGAGATTTCTGAGGGATTTCTCTGGGGAATAGGAATGCATTTGATTTAGACGTCTTGATTCTGGTTGAGTGGCTCTGCCATGATCAGATTGTCACCTCCCTCAATTATTTGGTCATCATCCTCGTCAAGATCGTTCCACATGTCCAACATCACTTGGCGACGCCACAACTCCTCTCTTTCATTATTGATCTCGTCATTCCATGGGTGATCCTCAGGAAGAGGACCTGCGATGCGCACCTCCTCGTTTCTCTCCTCGCGCCATCCACCAAACCAATTATCCGCTTCACCTTGCTCAGCTATCTCCAAGCGACTCGCAGCCTCGTATCCCTCGTCTCGGAGACATTTTCTGTAGGCCAGAACTTGTCCTATATCGGCGCGGTCTTTGTTCTGCCCAAGGTAGGCCACCATCTCTGAGCATTTTCGAAGAGCATCTCTGGTGACCTTCTCCTTCATTCGAGCGAAGGCAGAGCGATTCTTGTCCATTTCTTCTTTGATGAACTTGTTGCGCTCGAGATTTTGTTGCTCGAGCGTTTCGTGACGCTTCGTCTCGCGGGCATGTTCAGAGTCCTCAAAAAGGAAGATTGAATTTAACCTTTTTGTTGACTGATGGAGCTTACCAAGTCATCTGGGTTGCCGCTCAAATATTCTTCGATGGCGTTGAAGTCTGCAATGTGCTTTTCATGCATCTCTTCAGCTCCTCGATCCTTCTTCAGCTCTAAAGAGTGCTCATAATGAGCCATGAAGAGGTTGAGGATGCGGTCTGTATGATGCTGAAATTATGCAATTGCTCAAAGCGGTTCACAAATTCAAAACTTACGAAGAACGCAGCTTTCTGCATATTCCACATGCACCCTCCCGCGTTGTGAGCCTGCGATGATGTGCATTTGATGCAATGCATATCGGAGATTTTTGAGGGGTCTCGACAAGCTTCGAGATATTCGATCTCAAGCATTTGCCTCATTTTATAAAATTCCTGGTCTACAAACCAGGAACTTGACCAGAAAGTGTACAAGGGGAGATTCTTCTGAAACAAGGTTTAGTAAAAAATGTGTTAACGTCACTAATGAATACCAGCGCTCCAACAATTCCATGTTCCGTTGCGCATGGGGTGACGTGATCGGCAAAGTCAGTGTTCAGAATGTGATTCTTGCAGAATGTGCATTCTGTCGTTTCTGAAAAAGCAGATATTGATTATGTATGCTGCACTTGTTATGGGCCGGGAAGCCCCTGGTCAAAAAAAGGCCGAACCGGCCCTGTCGTTTCAAAGCTCCCATGCTTTTGAAGGGGGCAAAATATCTTTGGAAATTTTCCTTGAGATAGAATTAAGAAGATTTTTTTCAAGAATCAAAAAAATCAGCTAACCGGCCGGGCCAGGCCTGCCCCTAATTCAACTAGTCTTGGGATTCTTTCCCTTCCCACTCACGTTGCTGCTCTTGTTGAGCTTCAACTGCGTACTGAACTCGATGGATGGCTCGTTGAATCGGCATCTCTCTTCTGTCTGAAAAACCAACAATTCCTGTCACTCGGCGAAGCTGAGAACTGTACCTGGCACACGAAGCCGAGGGGGAATTGGTCTCTGTTGACGACGAATTCTGTCGTCGTCCTCAAACGCCTGACGCATTGCACGAGCTGCTTCCCGTTGTTGACGAGCTTCTTGACGCATTCTGTCTGAAAAACCAACGATTTCATTTTCCGTCACTCAGCGGGTTAAATGTAAGAACTGTACCTTGTAAACGACGCCGTGGGGGACTGTCTTCTCTGTCTTCATCGTCGTCTTCGGGATGTCTTCGTCTTGGTGGACGTCGCATTCTGCCGTCTGCATCGTCGTTGGCCACAATAGCCTGACGCACAGGTGCTTCGCCTCGACGCATTATGTCCTCCACATCGTCGTCGTCCATAAAAACATGACGGAATATACGATCTATTGCTTCGTGTTCCTCATGAATTGCTTCCAGTTGTTCATGACGGTTGTCATGATTCCTCACGACTCCCATCGCGTTCTCCGGCTCCATGGCACCACGTTCCATTACCTCCTGCTGGTCCTCCTGGTTCTGGTTTTCGATGAGTGGTGGATCGGATGCGCTGTTATTCCGGTTTGGCTGAAAATAGAAAAATTATGATAAGGTATTGATTTTCAAAAGCAAAAGCGGATACGGAAACAATTGTATTATAATGTCTATGAATCTGAATCCTAGATTCGTTTGAAAGTTATCCTGTAAAGGTTTGAATAAGAAATCGCCAGAATTTTTGGCGTTTTTAAAATTTAGTCAAGAAAAACCGAAACTGAAAAACACAAAACTTTCAAAATTGACACCTGGAAAAAGTCCACAATGGCCATAATCCAACCCCAAAGAATTCTCCCGATCATGGAGGCCACGTCGACAACAAATCCAAGGGCCCGCACACACTGAAAATGTAATAAAAATGAAAATAAAAACGAAAACACGAGCGGTAGATGAGGGCAAACGTCCCGTTCTATTGATTCTCTCGTCTCTTTTGCTTTGCTCTGCCGGCCTCCGCAAATCACATACTATTTCGATGGATTGACCGGGTGGCAGAGAAAACAGCAACCGAGAAGAGAGAAGGGAAGAGAAAGAGACGTGGCTAAAAAAAAAGAGAGATTGGGGAGGAAAGGCGAGAGGGAAGATAGAGGCAGGTCGGGAGAATAAGAAGTAGAAGAAAAAATGCCTGGAAAAGAAGGGCCGAAGAAAATGATTTTCAAGAACACCATTCGGCATTGGAGAGGTTCAGAATTTTGTGGATTTTTGACTTCTTTTATTCACGGCTATTTTTGGAATTGAAGTGAAAATAAGATGTAGATTAGAAAGCCATGGAAAACCACTTTGGAACTAATCTTCTGGGATGGAAAATCTCGAGAAAAGGAAGTGAAATTTTTTCGGAAATCTGGGAGAAATTGAACAATGGTTTCCGCCGAGAAACTGTGAATTTCTATCGGTGTTGCTTTTATGTTCTTTTTTCTGTTCTTGCGAGATGGCTGACCATGTCATAAGAACCACAGTTCTCCTCTTATTGTAACAATCGTTCAATTCGTTCTGTAGGTGGAAAAGGTAGAAGATGCGTTATCTGATAACAACAATATGTCTATTATCGGGGTATCTGGTGCTAAAAGAAAAGAGGAGACAAGAAAATGTTGCTCTTTGGCAATTGTATGTTTTGGGCTGAACTAGGGAGCGGAGGTTCCGATTGCCAATGGTAATATCTAGCAACCACGAGGTGTTTCGTATTTTGAACCAAAGTGTGGCAGAAAGAATAGAGTTCAGAGAAAAACACAACGTCATATTGGAGGCAACGCAAATAGACACAAGCGTTGTTTGTGAGGGGTCAGAGAAAAGTACAGTTGGTCAGAAAAAAGCATACTGTTTTTACAAGGTAAAAGGATAGGTGTATAAAAACATTTCATCCAAGTTCTTGAACGCCAAGATAAAAAATCTAAAAAGTGAGTTAACAGAGATACTATGAACACTCGAATAGATTACCCTTCTTTCTCCACTTTGAACCATTTTACCTCGATTTCTGTGGGAGATAAAAGTAGTCAACTGATACACAATTTGCCAGTTGGCCACATTGCGTTATATCTTACAAAAAATGAGATACATGTGTTCAAAGTTAACAAGTTGGGAGGGGCATTCTATCCGTGCATCCATGGTATAGTTAAATGAAAACAACTGAGCAAGATATGAACTCGGTGAACCGCGAGAATGACCAGAATTTCCGTGATTCACACTAGACGATGGTGGTTCTGGTGATTCATAAAATTTCCTAATGTTTTTGTGGAAAATGCATATACAAACAGAAAAATAAATGTAGAAAACATCGGCTGTCTGACGTGTCCCACAGAAAATCATGTGAGACTATCAAACGTATCGTTTTGAGCTTTTATTTGTGAGAAAATACATTTAGGAACATGACCCGTGAATCAAAATCGTGAAAGCAACAAACAAGATGTTCTGTATGAAGAACATTTTTGGCAAAATTTCGAAAACAAAATTCAGTGAATATGTATATCTGATTTTCTGTAAAAGATATCAAAAATAGAGAATATGTACTTTGTAATCGTCAGTGAGCCTTGGAGCCCGGCCTATGCTGGCTCTTTGGATGTTTGGATTATCCTCAAGATATTTTTAACACGTCCACATGATGACTTTCAGTTTAAACTTCTGATTGCTACTAATTGTTCGATTTCTTTTATGTCCGAAGTTGGAAAAGTCGGAGGATATACATTTTCGACGGATTCTTTACCGTTTTCGCACAACAACTGAATATATTTCATCAAAAGGAAACAGAAAAACACAGGGCGTTTTAGCAGACTTTATGTTTTGGACCAAATAAAAAACATGAAGACGAGAGAATAGCGTTTTCCGAAAAATAACTTCAATGGGCAAAGACCGGGAAGCAATCAAAAAGCGTTACAGAATTATTTTTTGGAATTTTTAGGATTTTTTAATGGAAATACATAGAACTTAGGATCAGATTAAAAAATAGCGCGAATTAATTATGGGAGTGTGAGATCTTTTTTAGAAGAAATTATTTTTGAAGGGATGTTTCTGGTGGTGTCGCTGCTGAAAGGATACAACAGAGAAAGGAAGAAGTGGGGATGTGGAGAATCAGAAAAATGAATGATGCTGCAAAATCTGATTTTTAAGAAAGTGAGACCGGGAAGACAACTACAAAGCAATCGTATCAGAAATTTAGGGGTATGTTTAATTGGATAGCTTCTAGAAAATTAGAGAAGAAAGGTTAGGTGTTAGTTAGAGAGACGGTTACCTCAAACACTCAAATAGAATGCCGACTTGCATTTTGAGTTTCGTTATCTCAATTTCAATAAGAGATATCGAAAATGTGTCAACTGATATAATATTGGTGATATAATACTGAATATTTTGTCAGTTGACCAGTTTTTGATATCTTTTTAAAGAAATGAGATATATGGGCACAAAGTTGACGGGTTTGGGGTAATTCAAAAAGAGGGAAGGAGAAAGTCAGATAGAGAGATCAGTTGAGAGAATCTGAAAAATAACTTTGAATGGAGGGAGAACGAATTGTGGACCGTTTGAGGACAGAGAATACAAAACCAATTTAAGCCGAAGCGATGATTCTTCCTGGTGGTCCAATGAAGGCACGTTGAGTGCTGAACGCGTGATTGTTTCGAATTGATGAGATCTCTTTGAGTGTTTCCTTGTTGTACTTATCCAAAAACTCCTTCAGAAGCTTCACGAATGTCTCACGGGAACGAGCAATGTCCGCCTTACACCAAGCCGCGTTCCTCATCAGAGCAAACCGAGCCTTCTCTTTTTTGTACACCAGAGTTGGGTTGGCGATTTTCCACTTTTCCTCATACTCTTTCTCCACGATTGCATCTTCTGCGTCTTTGTACGACTCCGTATAAAGCATATACGTTGGAAGAATCGCGTTGTCGATGAAATTGTTCATCTTATTCTGAAAAAATGACAATTTTAAAGAGATTCCGACCAGTTACTTTTCAACATACCAAAAATGTTGGTCCCGGAAGGTTAGCAGTACACGTGTGGCACTCGGATTTGGAATCCATTGTGCATCCGAAGCAGATGAATGGGAATCCACTGCCATCGACCATTGAGCGTTTGAAATCGGTCAGAACCTCTTCTTTGATGTTCTTAAACAACAGTTCCAGTTGTGTCTTGCAGAGTTGGAAATCGAAAATTGAGGCATCTTCCTGGAAGGATTAGGTAACTCTCATTTTGCTGTTTTTTGCCTCACTTTAAGTGTCGGTGATATGATGTTCTAGAAAAATTGGGTCATCAAAAAATTCAGTATTTATCCAGAAAAAATTGTTTTATTCCAAGTAATTTGACATTTTAACGAGATGGTATAATTTTTGCAGGTTAAGTTTTCTAGGCCGCCATAATAAAATTTCCTAGATACGACCTGTAATGCCTCTGGTCTGTTTTCTAGGATACCTTGAAGTGGCCTAGGAATCTCGAAATCCGAAAGTTAGACAGTCATGTTAAAACGATCTAATGAATCAACCAGGTAAATATCAGGACACTTCTAGGCCAGAAAAAGTGGTGGCCCAGAATACTCAATTTGAAAAAGTTAGGCCACCACTTCAAATTGTCCAGAAAACACACTAGGGGAATATAAGACTAACTACAGGTCATTTCAATATGGTGGCCATTTCAATATGGTAAACTCAACTTTTGAAAGTTATGCCATCACTTATAATGACCTAGAAAACCCATCAGGTAAGTTTCAGCCCATTTCTGGACCAACAACTACGGTAGCCTAGAATAATCTCATCAAGAAAGTTAGATTACTCTTTTTCCCTTCGTCGAATCTTTTATTTTATTTCTTGGAATTTTAGTTTTTATGAAAATGTATGAATTTGACAAAAAAAGTTCATAACTACGTATAAGATCAGTGGAGTGAACTACGTGTCACTTCCCTTTAATAGTCTCATCATGCTCCCTATTGGTTTCCAGTTATTCCCCAGTTCCTTACACTAACCTCGCAAACAGAATATCCGAAGCCCTCGTTGCAGTTGTTCACATCTTGCTCACTTGGTCTGCCCGTTCGTCCTTGACGGCAGAATTTACACGGTCCCGCTGAAATCGTGAAGTTCTTCCTTAGAATTTTTTGTTTCCATGCCAACTCACCCTCCTTCCGTTCTTTGCATCTCGAGTAGTGACGCCAATCAACGACAGGGATATCCTTTTTGCATGAGATGCATCGGTACATTGGTTCCCCCGGGAACTCGATTCTTCCGCGGCGACTTTGACTCGGACGAACAGGATGTGGGACGTGACGTGTCGGTTTGAATTCTATTGAACTTGAAGAGAGCGATGCACTGACGGTTTGGATCGGCTGCTCTTCTACGTCCAGCGAGTTTGGACGAACACAGTCGACGAGGCGCAACATCTTCTTCTTAATTCTTCGGAAGCTAAAACACATGATGTCCAGTCGAATGAAAATGAGAAGAGAAGGATGCCACTTCAAAAAAAACTAGAAATTGGGCGGAGCCAAAAGGTACCGAAAACGAAGAGAGAAAAAGAGAAAAAGAGAAGAGCATATAATTAATGTGTTCCAACTGTCAAGCATCCTTGCGAGGTTCGAGATTTTTCTGATGGATGATGACAAATTGGAGCACACCCTCGGAGAGCACAAAAATGATGGAAAATTGGGAAATATTGTGATTGAGTTTTTCGTGAGGTGCCAAACACTTCATCTTTTTTGACCTGACAGTTTTCGGTGACCTAAACACAATTTCACAAGAATGGACAAGAAATGGAGAATTTTAATTGATGATGTTTTTTCTTTCTCCCAGTCGGAAAAAGAAGGAAAAATCACGTCAGTTTTCAAGAATTTTTAAAAATGGGAGAAGAAAGGGTCGACTGGGACTACTGTAACAAAATTTTAAGAGGCGCTGAAAATGAAAATAAATACCAAATTTGATAATTTCCACTAAAACTGGTCAACTTAGGGTGTATATAAAAGTACTTATCCAAAGTTGACCATTTTCAATGAAGTCTTTCATTTAGGGATAGTATTTCTGCCAGCACTGTACATTTACCTGTGAGGACATGTCAAATTGAAATTATCAAGGAAAATCTGGATTTTCTTCCTTTGATTATTCTCTCAAAATAGCGAAAATTTAGAAAACAAAGTGTCGTCACTCAGGTTTTTACATTAGGGATCACCAGGGTATTCGTTTTCGTTTATAATTTATTTCAAGCATAATGACGTTTCCGTGCCTGTTACGGATGGAACAAGTACAAAATGACTGTGTGCGACTATAAAATGACGGGATAGTTTAATCCGCATTTTGAGTGGAAAATCATAAGATGTACAGTGCTGGCCAGAATTATTACTCAAAGTAGTTATTTCAGTTCAAAAGAGTCAACTTCAGGTGTCTACAAAAGTATTTATTTCTTGTCCATTTGATCTGAAAAATTCAGGAATCACAAATCAAATAAAAAACTTGATTTTTGTAGTTGCTCACGTTTTTTGCACAATGGTTGTCTGGATTCCGGAAATTTTCATAACAAGAGGACAAGTTACAAGTACTTTTTTGGACATCCAATGTTTCTCATTTTCGACTAGAATGCTAACTTTTGGATGGAATTTTTGACTAGCACTGTTTGTACTTTCAGTAATGGCTGATAAAAATTCCAAATCTCTAAATCAAAAAAGGAAAACGCATTAAAATTTCTGAATTACTACTGAAATTTCTTTTAAAAAATACTATATTTTGTTAACGACCCCTGAAAGTTATAGACCAAGTTGAATATTAGGTCCTGATTCAGGCATCCAAACCATTCATTCACGACATGAAGGCTGATTTTTCGACCGACACTGGCTGTCTCTCTGAAATTTCTTCTCAAATCAAAAAGATGAAAATTTTGAGTATTCCTAGCAAGTTGACATTTCATGATTTTTTTTTTTGAAAGACGCTGACTATTTTTTCGAAAATCATTTCCAAATCAGAAAAAAAAAAGATTTTGAGAACTCTTCAACATTCCTTAATCATACGAAAAACTCATTTTCGTTACAAATAAAAATCTCTTGGGAACCCAAAATCTCTTGAATCGAATAACAAACCAAAAAATCAAAATTGCACTTTAACCTTTCTGATTTTTGGAAAACGCTGACTTTCTTTTTGAAAATCATTTTCAAATCAGAAAGACAAGAATTTTGAAAACTCTTCAACATTCCTATATCATACAAATTACTCAATTTCGTTAGAAACATGGTATCTTGGGAATACCAAGTCTCTTGAATCGAATAACAAACCTAAAAATCACGATTGCCCTTTAGCTGTAATGGGATGACCAGCCCTTCCAAAGTGCACCAGGTTCAAGGAAGCCTAAACACCTCAAAAACCCAAATTTTGATGAAAATTGTAGGATAAATTGAAAACCGCCTATCTAGACATCTCTGAAAATTTTAGAATCCGCCCGCCAGTTTCAGCCGAGTTATATCAGTTCCAGGACCAAAAATTGCCTTTTCAGTTCACAAGTAGCGTTTTCAAAAACGATTTTCTCTAATCCTAAGACGTTTCAGAGCATGAAATTTGGTGTGTTATACTCAAATTTTAATGAAATTTGATATTTCAAATTTTTTTTCTCAGAAATTTCAATTTTCGAAGAAATCTGTAAAATTGAACATTACAAATTTTTTCACGGTTTTCCAGATTTCTCAAAAGTATTTTTCTGAGAAAAAGTTGAAATATCAATTTTCATTAAAATTTGAGTATATCACATCAAATTTAATGCTTCAAAACTTTCTAGGTTCTCTTCTGAAAATCGTCTTTGAAAACTCTGATTTTGCACTGAAAAGCAAGATGTCCGGATTCCGGCCTCCGTATTCCGGATTCCGGATTGCGTGCTTTTTTTCATTCCGGATTCCCGATTCCGGAAAATTTTCAGTTGACCGGATTCCGTATTCCGGATTCCGGAAAATTTTCAGTTGTCCGGATTCCGAATTCCGGACTCCGAGAAAATTTTTTATTCCGGATTTTTCAGAAAATGTGTGAATCTGCATGAATTCTCTGCCTTTTTTGAACTTCAGCAATATAGAATGCGAAAAATTAGCACAAAATGTGTTTTTTATGCCCATCGGAGACCTCAAAATTCCGAATTCCGTATTCCGGATTCCGGATTCCGAGATTTTTCCATTCCGGATTCCGGAAAAATTTTTCATTCCGGATTCCGTGAAATTTTTATTTGTCCGGATTCCGGATTCCGGATTCCGGGAAAATTATTATATTCCGGATTCCGTTTCTCAAAAAAATCATGACATCTCTGCTGAAAAAGCGTTTTTTAGTTCTGTAACTAATATAACTCGGCTGAAACTGACCGGCGGATTCTGAAAATTTTCGAGATGTCTAGATAGGCGATTTCAAACATACCCTGAAATTTCCCTCAAAATCTGGGTTTGTGAGGTGTTGAGGTTTCTTTTCTTCTTTTTGGTAACATTGAGAAAATAAAAATTTACCTGACTAGAGTGGAGAGTATAATCATTATTTGAAAGTATAAACATTATTTTAGATTGTAATTTCATGATTCACGCTTTCCTTAAATATCGAAATTCGAAACACAAAAATTTGCCAACTCAAAAATTTCGTGAATAGTAAAAAAATATAGTCAACAATACGTGGGTTTTGGAGTGATCATTCAAAACAAGTAAAATAGAATATGAAATCAGCAAGCCGATAAACCTTCAATCTTACTTAAAACTGGAAAAAGGAAAACTATAGCCTCCATTCTTCTTTGCTAGCACAGAATGGACTTCTCCAAGAGTTCCTTAAATAGAGAAGTGAAAGAAAAGTCTAAAACACACTTTAAACTTCCTGCATCCTCGAATTGCAAATGGAGACAAAAGAAAGAACAAAAAGTCAAAGTTAAACTCTCTGTCTTTCGTTTTCTCTTGACCCTTCTGACTGAAACATTAGTACAAAACATTTTGGAATCAATCTAATGATGTAAGTATGGAGAAGAGACAAATTGAGATGATGAAAAGTTCATTTTTGATTATTTTCAAGAGCTTTGCACACGTCATACTCACTTTTTTGTCTTGGTTTTTGAATTTATGATGGAAAAATAGAGCAGGCAAGGAAGAAAAAAGACAAAGTGACGAGTCAAGAATGGGAAATTCAACAGGAGAGAAAAAGTGGGAAGCTTGATTAATTGAAACTGAACTTTTCGCATTCCGTTGGAATTTTGAATTTGGAATACGGAATTTGCTATCGAAATTCTATTTTTGCTCCAGAAGGAACAATTTGAAACGGCAGATTCTTTACTTCGACTCTATTTCTCGCATTAGGGAAATCGGAGAAAAAAAAACGGATATCCATTAATAGGATTTCCAGAGAGTACACATGATGTCTCATGATTGGACTTTTTCTCACGGCAGGGATGTAATAAGAATGAGTGCTACATAAATTAAGAAGTGTCGATGGCAAATTTGGGAAGAACAAAAAGAAGAAGAGGAGAAGACTAACGGATGGGAGAAGAAGAAAAGAAAAGTCAAGAGAGCACCGAATGACTTTAGTTGGCTTCAGACCAACGAATTATAAACAGATTCTGGTGTACTTTAGATGGTTGGTCATCACATTACAGCCAAAGTGCAATCGTGATTTTTAGGTTTGTTATTCGATTTTGATTCCCAAGATACCATATTTCTAACGAAAATGAGTAACTTGTATGATATAGAAGTGTCAAATTTCCTAAGAATTCTTGAAATCTTTTTCTTTCTGATTTTAAAATGATTTTCAGAAAAAAAAAGCCAGCAAAAAACTTGAAAAGTGCACCACTTCTTCTCCGAGTGCACAATTAATTTCCGGCGGTGACTCAAGTGTCCCACCAGTGAATTTCTTAGAATTCAAGTATTTTTCCTTGAGTCCTCTTCACATATACATACAATTTGTCAGGTCTCATTTTTTGGACAGACAGGAGAAATGCACATAAATCTGAGTGATTTACTACTTTCATAATACTTCAATCTTGAAGTAACGACATCTGAGCGACAGATTTCAAAAATGTAGTGTCAAGTCGAATGTGGTGTGAGGGGCGTGATGAAAGTGACATCAAAAGATCCTGGGAGAGGAATGGAAACGGGATTTTCAGGAAAAAACCTTAGGTGGGAAAATTTTGTTGCTGGAAATCGAGTTTCAGAGAACTAAATAGTTGATCAATGAAATATCTGCAAGCGTGAGAGCTGGGAAACAAAACTGAAAATGTGACCGGTCAGTAAACTGGGGATATGGTTAATGGTCTATGTAGCTTGGATACAAAATTACATACCGCAAAACCTCTAATAGACCGACACCCGGATCGTCCACATTGAGCCTATATATCTCATTTTTTGTGAAAGACATCAAAAAGTGGCTAACCAGTAAAATGTTTACCAGAATAGCAGCAACATTTTACTAGTTAACCACTTTTCGATATCTTTCAAAAGAAGTGAGATATACAGGCTCAAATTGGACGATCCGGGTGTCGGCCTATTAGAGGTTGTAATTCCGTAATTCAAATTATTCATCCACAAACAACAGTGAATCACATATTCCAATTCAACCAGCTATTTACTTTATTTTAACAAAATTCATAAATATGTATGCTCACTGAAATTGATGTTTTACTTCCGCAGTGTGTCATTATACCTAAACAAGTTTGATTACTGAGAAACTGCGTGATTCAAGGAGCTCGGGAGTCAGCTCTTTATTTTCCGAATAATGAATAATAAGCAATACTTTTCAGCGTTGATCAGGGACCAAATTTACAGCAAAAATATCAGTTATGATTCTAAAACATAGTTCCCTCAAAAAATTATTAAACTTACACGGGAACCACTCCATATGTTACGCGGGGATTCTAATGAAACCTATGCCAAATAGTAGTACACCGGCTACCTAGATCAGCCACAAAATTATAGCGGCCCATATGAAGGTCTGTTCAAATGGCGAGCCATTTTACAATTTTTCGCGAGTTTGGAGTCGGTACCCTGCGAGAGACCATAACTTTATTCATTTTTGTGGTAGACGTTCAAACTTTTGTTTATTCAAAAGGTGATGAGTTGCCACACATTATTGCTCATTGCACCCATGCTCCATCTTCAAAACGAAAGTCAGGACAATGAAAAGTATCCAAATTTCGAGTACCAACGAATTCAAAAAATGCCAATTTTTGAAAAAACGTACTCGGGGGATCATGTCTATCAGATTTCTCAGGGCAAGTAACGTAGGTATCCGTGTTTAAATATAGGTCTAGCCTTTGAGTTACGAGACTTATTTCAATTTTTTTCAAAAAAAATTGAAAATTCATGAACCCCTATACATGAAATTTTTCGAATAAAAAAGTTTTCAAATTTTGGAAAAAAGAAATGAAAGTGAAAAAAAGGCAACGAAATAAAGTTTAGGAACACAAAAGGAAAACATTCCAAGACTAAAAATTTTTTCGAAAAATTTCAAAAAGTTCATGAATTTTCAATTTTTTTTGAAAAAAATTGAAACAAGTCTCGTAACTCAAAGGCTAGACCTATATTTGAACACGGATACCTACGTTATAGGTCTAGCCTTTGAGTTACGAGACTTGTTTCAATTTTTTTCAAAAAAAATTGAAAATTCATGAACTTTTTGAAATTTTTCGAAAAAATTTTTAGTCTTGGAATGTTTTCCTTTTGTGTTCCTAAACTTTATTTCGTTGCCTTTTTTTCACTTTCATTTCTTTTTTCCAAAATTTGAAAACTTTTTTATTCGAAAAATTTCATGTATAGGGGTTCATGAATTTTCAATTTTTTTTGAAAAAAATTGAAATAAGTCTCGTAACTCAAAGGCTAGACCTATATTTAAACACGGATACCTACGTTACTTGCCCTGAGAAATCTGATAGACATGATCCCCCGAGTACGTTTTTTCAAAAATTGGCATTTTTTGAATTCGTTGGTACTCGAAATTTGGATACTTTTCATTGTCCTGACTTTCGTTTTGATGATGGAGCATGGGCGCAATGAGCAATAATGTGTGGCAACTCATCACCTTTTGAATAAACAAAAGTTTGAACATCTACCACAAAAATGAACAAAGTTATGGTCTCTCGCAGGGTACCGACTCCAAAATCGCGAAAAATTGTAAAATGGCTCGCCATTTGAACAGACCTTCATATGGGCCGCTATAATTTTGTGGTTGTTCTAGGTAGCCGGTGTACTACTATTTGGCATAGGTTTCATTAGAATCCCCGCGTAACATATGGAGTGGTTCCCTTGTTAGGTAAACTTTGGATATTAGAAGTGATACCGTAATCCCTGAAATCGAAGGCCTACCACACTATCAAATTTGAACCAATTTTGCATGACTGCTGTGCAAGATGTCAAAAATTTGTCAGCTGATGATAAACAATTGATCAGTTGACTACCTTCTTATATCTTTCACAGAAACCGAGATAAATTGGCTCAAAGTCAAAAGGTAGGAGACCCTTCTTTCCCAGGATTGTCGGGGTTAGATTTGAGTGTATCAAGTGAAGTTTCCTTTTAAAAACTGTCTTTTTCGAAGTTTTCGGAAATACGAAGATCGAAATAAATCTGAGTGATTTACTACTTTATATAGTACTACATACCTAAAATAGTGAAAGTCAAATGACAAATCAGATTTCTATATTCATTGTCATATTGAATTCGATACAAAATTTGTGATGGGAATGACGTGAAAAAGTCGAAATGAGTTATTTCAGATAGCAGTAGTCCAAAGGGAAATTCAGAAAAAGTGACGTACAATTCAAAAACGTGAATACCTTTTTTGTAGTTGCATACATCATAGAAAGTGCAGATTTAGAGATCAATGACGTTAATCAAAGAATGATATGCAATTGTGGGAAAATCTAGGAATATATTTTGGGAAGAAATAACTCTGGGAATGTGTTCATAGATAAGGTTTTTTCGAAAAAAAAAACAGGGAAGAAAGTATCGGGAGCACTCAAATTTACAAATTTTCAGAACTAATTATCTTATCACAGATGATTAGAGTAGTGCCTCTTTTCTCCCACATATGTCTTTGTTTTCCCAGAGGAAAAATCTGTCCGACCAAACTTTAATCCGACATAAAACTGACCTGGCCTTACATGCCTTACAGGTCTCAACCACAATTGGAAGCCGTTCTGAACTTTAGACATCAAATAAAGTTCAGCTGAGAGTGTAAAAAGTGAGAAGCAGAGAAACAATATCACGCTGTAGTTGCACCAGCCACACGTTTGAACGCGCGGAGGAATAGGCTAGAACCCAAGAGTTGTTTTTTCAAAAATTGAAAATCAATAAAAGGGTAAAACAGTTTATATCGAATTTCCTTTTTTTCAAGCTTCAAGTTCCACTGGAATCTCAATATTCCTAATAAAACGATTTTTTGAAAAAAAAAACTTTTTCCTCGAAGAGGAGCTAAAAGCCGATAGCAATTCAATGAAATTGAATGAATAAAATGGAATGAAGTAAAGAAGGACCTTCATCCAACCCACCAAGACTTGAGCTCATAAAAGTAAAAGAACCATAAAATGGGTACCAGGGCGGATCCCAAAAAACTATTATCCTATAAAATGGAGGAATTGTCCTCCATTAGGTAATAACTAAATGGAATTCATAATGACGAATGTGGAGCAATGGTGCTTAAAATAATTCGAGAAAGTAGATGAGTTTTGCAGACAAAAGAAGAGGTTGAACGGTACCAAAAATGTTTTTCAACCTTGAATGTGTTGAAATTATGAAAATTCATATACAGGGTGGCGCACAATTACTTGCACAAATGAAAACGAGCATATCTTCTGGCATAAGTAAGATGGAAACATGAAAATTAGCAGAAATGTAACTCTTTAGTTGGTACACATGTACAGAAATTTTCAAAGCGTTTGCTCGAGTTTCAGTGTTTTTATGGCTGCCCAAAGATGAACGGCGAAATGTTTCTTGCACGCAGCCATTTCCTGATTTGTACTGATGTAACTAAATGTTAGATCGGACGATTTGGCTGAAACTTCGTCGAAAGTAGGATACATATAAGTATTGTCTCTGTACAAAGTTTGACGTTGATTGAATGCATCTGTCCAGAGATATCGAATAGTCAGCCTACATCTGGCTTAGAATTCCAGTAGAATTTTGCCTTATGAACCGAATTTCAAAAATAATGCGTTGACAGGGCTACAAATTATTATAAACAATTCTGATGCAATTATAATGAAGTTTCAACATTCAAAGTCATATATATTAGGTCGTTAGGCCAATTTATTTCAAAAACTGAAAATTTTCAAATTTTGGCCTGTTTGGAAAACTGTTGGCTACCAATTTCAGTGCTTTTTCAGCAATTTCAAATTTTCGCAGATGATTTTGAAAGAGTTGATCTTGATAAATGCCAATTTTCAACTACTCGCTATTATTACTATAGTTTTTATGGGTAGGCAAAGTTGACCTAAAAATACAGATAAGCCGCGTGCATTCGAAATCTTATGTTGTTACTGACTACAGTACGAGTTCATTGGTATTTAAAATACCTTCAAAACTATGTAAAATAATAGAAAAAGTTTGTATCTTCACATTTCAGAAGAAAACACTTCGATAGACTTCGTTAGGTTTTCGTCAAAACAGGTTTAATTTGCACTAAACGGGCCATTTTCGTGATTTTCATGAGGTGGAGAAACTTTGACATGCGATAACTCAGCTCAAAAATGAAATCTTAATTTGAAACTTGGCCAGTTTGTTAAATAGTTATGTGAATTGTTGCACTCTTAATTTCAGCCCAGTACATCGCTTCATTCAAACTTTATGGTTGTTCAAACTTTTGTGCAAGTAATTATGCGCCACCCTGTAGAATAACTATTAAACTCAACAAAAAACTTACAAAAACTTGAAAAAACACTTTAAAATCTAATAAAATTCCGTTCTCGTCCATTTCTGGAATCTTCTAGAAGTTTCTGGATGTTTGTTTTTCAAATTCCGTCAAAAGTGATAATTCTAGGTCATCTCTAGAAAAGTGCCAAAAATGGAAATTTACAGTTTTTAATTTGGACGGGAAATTGATAAAAAATTTCATAGCAATCTCGAAGTTTCCAGCAAGACACAGAAATTGATATTTTTCGCATTTTGAAGATTTTTCTAAGTTTTTTTTCAAATGTACGAAATTTTTGTTTCTATGCGAGTCGAGTTACTTTCCTACCTAAACTTGAATTCGAAAATGGCGGGGTTGAGTACAGTGTCACTTTAAAGGAAACTTCCAGCTTCGAAAAAAGACACTCCATGAACTTCCAAACTGCAAAATAAAGAAACTCTCATTTCATTAACTTGAGATTCCTCCCAAGAACATCAACGATCACTTGTAATTAGACACCAACAAAACGGATATTGGGTAGACTTTCCGCATTTTTCTCCGTCGAATTTTTTGCTGAATTTCTGTTTTGCTCTTTGTGCTCCGAAATGTGAAATCCATCTAAATTTGGAATGCGAAATTTCGATTTTACATAAAATTTGAATATTTTCACACTCTCCCTTCTCTTCTTTCGTTCTAACCAAACACCCAATCCTGTCAAAATCATTCAATGATGTGTTGGCCTAAAAACTAATCGCAGCCAATTCGCTCTTTTTTCCCATCGAGTAATCTTTTGAAAAGTTGTGTGTCGCTTGTCGTTTTTTCCATCTCTTCATTCTCGTTTATGATCTTGCACTTTTCGGATTGACGTGCCGCTATCTGCAGATAGCGATTCGTCGAGTCGATCATTTACAATCTTATCAGTCTTCAAAAATGCATCGCAAAGCACCTTGTGAAGTGTGATAACTATTGCAAACAAGGAAACTTCTAGATTCTCCACTTTTTTTGATTTTGGGAACAATGAGCACAGGAGAAAGGAGAGGTGGAGGGGGAAATTTTTATATTGAATGGATGGCCTGATTGAAAAATGTTTTCTTTTTGCTCCAAATTTTGCAGAATATGTTTTCAAGCTCTAGATTTTGGAAACTGGTATGTGATACACAAAATTTTGAAGGATGCAAAAACCAAACGTTTTGTTTGGGTCCACTACTTTTACGATTTGAAAGAAATTGTTTTTATGAAGTTGTTTCCGTAGCCTCCGGTGTTTTATAGCCTACAAAAAACCTATCTTTGAGTTGTTGGTTAGTATTCTGTTACAAGAAAATAGGAACTGTGCAAGAGGACCAAAAGGTTCTACAAAGACAACTACCGTACCCGAATTTCGAAAATTTTTCTTTTTTAGCATTTTGCTTTTTTTGTGCTTTTAGTCAAATTTTTGATAATTTTCACTTTAAAACATTGAAAAATGAGAATGATCGGTAGCAAAAAAAAATGACTGAAAACGCAAATTGAGATAATAAATCCGAACAAAAAACTTTAGGTTACGGTAGTTGGGACCCTTGCCCACGGCCACGGGCGTTTCTCTTCCGCAGCTACTTTTTTTGTATTGAAAAGTGGAAAACAGGTGTCTTCCAGAAATAACCTAAATGCTGAAAAACTAGAAATGCCCAAAAAATTCTGTAAATGTAAATTTTTCAACCTAGGTTCGTTCTACACCCTCCGGAGTTTTTAAAGTGACCCAACTTGTGACAGCCGATCTTCAGACTCCTGAGAAGGATCAAAATCCGCTGCAAAATACGTTTTTGTATATCTTATTGACTGGTATTGTAGTTGTTTACATTACTTCCTGAAATTGAGTCATTCACAAATCCTATTTCATCTGAGAGTTATTAAAAGTCAGAATCGGTTTAAATAAGTTCTGAATTTCGTAGAATCCCAAGATCTCGGCAAACCGAAAAGATTTTCAAGGATTTTTGGAGTTCCTCTAATCCCTTCCATTAATCGCTTCGAATCACTTGACTTGCTAGTCGTAATCCCAAACAATTTTCCCTCCATTTTCTATTTCTTCCCTTTTTCCTTTTCCAGGTGACAGGTACTAACACTTTGCCCAGTTTTAATTAACTTTTACAACGCTCCGAAAAACCAATTCCAATTCCAATTGGTTGTGTTTTTTCGCGCCCAAATGCAAAGTGATTTTTCAAACCTTTTGCCGCAGCCGCCGCCCAACCGCCATTACATCACTCCCAGCCATCACGTCTCACGATTTTCAAGTCTTCCCCTCCTCCTCTTCAACCTTCCACCTCTTCTGTGCCGTTTCTTCTTACTTCTCTCTTTTCAAATTATCGAGAAACTTCGCCGCGTCTTTTTCTTCTTTTTCTTCTTCTTTTTTTGAGGAGAATTCAATTGCCAAACCGGTTTTTGCGTTCTCTCCAACTGAGAAGACGAAAAAAAATTGGAAGAAGAATAAGACGTGGAAGAAGAAGAAGAAGGCGTGAGAGAAAAGGAAGAAGAAGAAAAAAGAGAGAAAGAACAATGAACGATAAAAACGTCGCAACCAGAAGAGCGAGCGTGCTGTCGACGTTGATCGCGGCGAGAGAGAGAAAAATAGAGAAAAGAGAGAGAGAGAGCGATAGAGGTGGGCGGTGACTGACCCATCTTTTTTTTTTGGGCTGACAGCGCAAACCGACAAGGCATACACCTATTCGCATACACGGTTCTACTCAGCCATCGGCAGTTGTGCCCCCCCTCTGACCGCCCGTGTGTATTCACAAGTATGCCGATGTATGGTTTCTCACCTTCCACTGGTCTCGATGATGTTTTTTTTCTACCCAATCGAGTTCAACTGACTGTGAAAAAATCTCTTGCTCGGCTCATTTACTTTTGGTACTGTAGTACTAGTAAGGTGACGTATGCGTGAAATTTCATCAATGAAAACTAATTCCTTGTTTTTGCATGCGACTTACTATCAAAGTTACTACGTCACACAATATTGTAGCCACAACCAATTTTGAATTTCAAAACTGATAACGGCATAATCAATCACATTGAGACCGCTCTTACAAACATACTGGTTAACAATCGGTTGTTATTCAAAAGCCCCTTTTCTAGCCCTGAAGACTATCATTCCTATTCCATGTGAGTTGAAATTCCATGTAAGTTTAAATGAATAGCTGAGGAAGACTGAAGGGAGCTTTCTTTTGACAGTTCGATTTCGAACTCTCACTGTCATGGAGGCGCTCTCTTCAGATGAACTCGGGCTCTTTTTTTATTGTTTTCTAATATATTTTCAGATGTTAACTTTAGAAGAAAAAGGCATTTTTCCAAAAGAGACTGCAAAACTCCAACTCAATGGATTGCCGAATATTCCTGTCTTTACGGTTTCACACATTTTATAGGGAACAGTCATGGATTTTATGAAATTTAGGTCTTCATTTTTTTTCCAGGACAGAAAGCCGTTATGAATAATAAACTTATAAAAAATAACATTTTTTCTGAAAAAAAGTCTCTGACAAGGGAACCTTTCAAGTTGACCCTCTAATTTGCACAAACTAATTTCATAGAATGAAAGAGCATGTTTGAAAACATATAAAACAGTTTTCGAAATCTGCTTAAGAGACCTCTAAAGTGCTGAAATTTCAGTTTCAGTCTCAAAATTTCCCCTTTTCCGTGTAAAATCGACAATTTTCAAAACTGATTTTCTCTACTCCTAGGAGGTTTTAGGAATTGAAACCTTTTAATACTTAAAATTATGTGGATATTCATATTTTTATACTTTCATCGAAACATTCACTTTTGGAAAAGTTTTGGAAAGTTTCAAGATTTGACTACCCTTTGGATGGTCCTAATTTTCCAAGTTCGGAAATTTTTTTAATGAAAATGTAAAAATATAAAATTCTACATAATTTTAAGTAAAAACAGTGGGTCAATTTAGAAGGTTCCCTTGTGAGTTTAAAACGCTTCGCAATTCATTAGTTATATGAATTGAAACCTGGCATGGCTGTTCCTTTAACAATGAGATTACATAACTATATTTTCGAATCAATATTCATATGAAACAAAAACCGTGAACGGTAAATCTAATACTTGAAGAGATCAACAGATTATGACACACATTTCAATCAGTTTTCGGTGTTGTTTCCTCTGAACCCCAGGTTTCAACATTTACCGTGGGAAGTTTTCCATTTTCCACGGATCCACCAAGTTTTTGAGATGTTCGGTCAGATTTGAGAATTACTTCAAATAACATTTTTTCCAATCTGAAATGTTGCCATAAAAAATAAGGAAAAATGGCAAAAACTGACTTCAGTGTTGAAATTTCGAAAAGACAGCTCCAGAAGAAAGCAAGGACATATGCCATGAAAGTGGCTGGCAGTGTGACATGGGTGAACTGTAATTGGATTATATTTTGAAGAAAATCATATTTGGGAATAATGTCGGTCTTTGAGCCAATTTGTCTACATTAATGTTAAAGATATAAAACTTTGTCAAGTGACGTTTTTGATATCCTGAATGGAACACTACAGTGCGTCCAATAATGATAGGACACCCCCTGTTTTTGACCATAACTCGAGAACGAAAAAAGATATCAAAAAACTGTAAACGCCAATCGTCTTAAAATCAAAAAATACTCCGGGACAAAAGTTTCCGGTTTAGTTCGTGCAGTGAAAGTAGGTCAACTAGAAAATGAACCAATTTCGACCGTCCAAAAATGATAGGACACCTTTCAAAAATCGTTCATTTTTCGAACTTTCGAACAATTCAAAAAACGTTCAAGTACTAGAAAAGATGTAAAATTTTGTTTTTCATTATGCTGAATGTTTTTGAATTTGATTCATATCACATTTGACCTAGTTTCGAGGATTTTTGTCAGTCAACACAGGATTTTCAGAAAAATGCTCAAAAAGTTCCGAAAACTACTCAAATAATTTCGAAAATCACCAGAAACATGTTTTCTGATGATATTTTACAGAATCACGATGAAATAATTCCGTTTTTCCTGATCGGGATCATTTTCTGGGAAATTCGTATTGAGGTGCACTGTCATTTTGAGTAATTCTTTAAGCTACAGCATGATGCTGTATCCAAAAACGTTGGAAACATCACGGGCAGCATCCGAAGATCTGATTCTCGATCCGCTGCCACGTTACTCCGATGTTCACATCGATTTTCTGAAGAACAACCTGTTGATCCTCACTTTTGTAGTGCAATTTGAATGCACCTCAATACGAATTTCCCAGAAAATGATCCCGATCAGGAAAAACGGAATTATTTCATCGTGATTCTGTAAAATATCATCAGAAAACATGTTTCTGGTGATTTTCGAAATTATTTGAGTAGTTTTCGGAACTTTTTGAGCATTTTTCTGAAAATCCTGTGTTGACTGACAAAAATCCTCGAAACTAGGTCAAATGTGATATGAATCAAATTCAAAAACATTCAGCATAATGAAAAACAAAATTTTACATCTTTTCTAGTACTTGAACGTTTTTTGAATTGTTCGAAAGTTCGAAAAATGAACGATTTTTGAAAGGTGTCCTATCATTTTTGGACGGTCGAAATTGGTTCATTTTCTAGTTGACCTACTTTCACTGCACGAACTAAACCGGAAACTTTTGTCCCGGAGTATTTTTTGATTTTAAGACGATTGGCGTTTACAGTTTTTTGATATCTTTTTTCGTTCTCGAGTTATGGTCAAAAACAGGGGGTGTCCTATCATTATTGGACGCACTGTAGCTCGAAATTGTCAGTATGGGAGGGGGGGGGGGCGCACTTTTATTACAGGGTTTCCGGTACTCATAGTCAATATGACAGTTCTGTAATTTTTATAATATTTTTAAACCTTCAAACTACTCATACATATAATTTTTGCATTTCTTGCATTCTGCCGATATGATATTGATATTACTCATGCGCAATCGGCAACGTAACACTATAATTATGAGATTATCCGAAAATGATCCCTTTGAGGTTTCTTTTGGCATAGTTTGCGCAATTGTATTAGGTTAGGCAATACCATCAATGATTATTTTTTAATTAACTTTTGGATCCCCCCACATACAGTATCAGCCAAAATCTTGTAAAAGTATTTTTTTTTTGTTGAGAAAATAGCTAACCACATCTGCCTAAATGTTGTTCAATGAGACTGAACATTCTCAGATCTACTGAACCATAATAGAGCTTCAATTTTGCAGTGGACAACTTTTTTGGGAGAATTCAACCAAATGTGATACAACATTTGGAAGTGGCACAACTCTCAACCGTATTATCTCTGGAACTTTGGCACTTTTTGAGCGGTAAATCATAAATGGACGGAATTGTATAAAAATCTGTCTACTTAAAAATGAAATTCTATGTTTAGACCCAAAAAAATGCCCTTTTTTTAACATTGATAATTGTCAATTTCCAAATAAAACATATAAAACTCACCACTTCCCAAGTCGAATAGAAATGAAGGGTACCACTGATGTTATGGTAGTAGAAAAGGACCATCCAGTGAACAATATATGCACAATACGATAATCTTCCAAACGGCTGCCATATTGGATGAGACATAAAATTATTGATAGGACCACCCCACCCCATATGATTTGCAGATATGACCCAAGATAAAAATACTGCCCAACCAAGACGATGGAAGTTGTAGAACGAGGCTCTCGCGAAAACACTCCATTGAGATCCTTTGTCGTAGTCATAGTTTCCAAAAATACAAAATCCAGCTATCGCAAAAGCGATTGCCCATCCACCGAGTGCCAGTCCCCAGTTCAGCCGAATTTTTCGATGCCCATAATGAGCAAGAAGATATCCAGTGAAGATTCCAACAAGATAAGGTGGGCATCTGATCCATGGTTTCGAGTAGATCACACCAAAGAAATGAGTGGCATCTCCATTACCATAACTATCAGATGCCATATCATACACATTGAAAAGGATATAGGTTGCAATTATACTTCCAATACATCCAGCAAGAAGTAAAGCGGTTCCGGCGGCAAATGAAAAATATAAAGTGATAAGAAATATAGGAGATGCTATATATAATTGGGTATCAGCTGCCAGATACCAGGTGGGACCGTAGCATGTGTTGTTGTTATTGTTGGAGGTATCACCAAAGTTGTTGATATATAGAAGATTCTGCCACCAACTTTTCTTGCATGCATTTGATTCAGCGACAAGGTCATCTGAAAATGTGAGGTGTTTTACGGTGGGCTTCGGGGTTTTGTGGCTTTCGAAATATCGGGTTTATAACAGAGCCAATGATTTTGAAACTAGTGGAAAGTTTATATGAATTCTAATGCGCTGCTGGTTAAAAGAATTCAAATTAAATTTTACTTAATTCTAGTGGAAAATAGTCAACTTTGTATGTCAAAAAATGATAAACTTTGACAGTTAAAGGGGGACTCCGACCAAAAATTTTTATTGCATTAAAATGTGTTAAAAGTTATCTATTTTTCAAATATTATTGCGAAAGAATTGGAAAAAAATCCGAAATCCCTGAAAAACGCCGTTGAAAAGCAAAAAAAATCAAAAAAAGATGCCGCCGGGGGACGAGGATTTGAATGCCCGCGCAGTGAAAAACCTAGGCCACGGCACCTGAAAGCATTTTTTACAAGTGGTCGACAGTTGTTTTTTACGTTTTTTACCTGTCGGAGATAAAAGCGATAAAAATCCGGAAAAATTGTCTGGTGAGAAAGACGCGCCGTTGTCGTGGCCTAGGATTTTCACTGCAAATCCTCGTCCCCCGGCAGCATCTTTTTTTGAATTTTTTTCCTTTTCGACGGCGTTTTTCGGGGATTTCAGATTTTTTTCGAATTTTTTCGCAATAATATTTGAAAAATAGATAATTTTTAACACATTTTAAGACAATAAAAATTTTGGTCGGAGTCCCCCTTTAAGTCTGAACTTTTTGAAGCTTTTTAAGCAAAAATAGAGATTTCATTTTGTAGTTGTCATCTTTTTTTGTAGAAATTCATCAAAATTAGATAGAACACTTCAAATTAAGACAAACCGGAACTCAGAACTTATTTAAGAACTTCGAAACTTCGGTAGTTTTGAGCGGTAGATCTCATTTAGATGAACTTCCACAAAAAAGTTGTCAACTACAAAATTGAAGCTCTAATTTTGTTGAGTAGACCTGACACTTTGCAGTATCATTCAATTTAATCTACTACACATGTATTTTATATGATTAAAGCTGGGCATGTTCCACTAAAAATAACTTCATTTAAATAATAGAAACCCACTCCGTATTTGAACTGTGAACTAAATTATATCAATTTCTGTGAAAAATTCAAAAAATTGGAGAACTGACTAATTGTTTATCATATTATCACGAATATCTCATCAGTTGATAATTTTTCGATATCTTTCACAAAAAGTTGAGAATTGGGTTCAAAGTTTAGTTTTGGGTGGGCTTTCATTAGAGTAAGTACGGATGGGAAACCTGGTCAACTTCAACATTGTATTTTCAGAAACTTGAAATACATTATTTCTTGTTGTTCACTTACTGAACGCTGACGCCGAAAACGTTCCTTGAAGATATGGAGCATAAACCGTGAAGAAACCGATGAACAACATCACAGGAGGCGTCAACCTCAGATACCGATGAACGTAGAACATCACCCAAGTGACTGGATTCGTTATCATTTTCTTGCTCGGCTTGGTTTTGAAAAACAGATACGCAACTACGATTCCAGAAAGCACGAAGAAAGTGTCCACAGATAAGAAGGCATTCAGAATTAAGTGGTTCCAGAAATGCTTTGGAAAATTAATGATCGGGGAGAGCGTGTTTGACAGAATAATATAGAGATAGGAGTGTCCCGTGACAACCCATGTCATTGAAAATAAACGAATGCAGTCCAATGATTTGATAAACCCTGGCTTTTGTTCTTTCACTGATAAAATCAACTCTGCATTTGTCCAGAAAGAAAATGCCAGGAGAATTTTGAACAAGACATTTTTCTCCTTGTCACATTTATATCCAAATAATGAATCTCTAAAGTAGTCAAAGAATGTTGCCGCTATCGCAATAGAGACCATCACCATAAGAAACGATCTGAATAACAACAATCAAAAATTAATTTACAAAAGTGTGACTAACGAAAATCCCCAGAAAGGCGCATCTTTTTCAACATCAAATTTCACACAATATGCTGCACAAGCAGTGAATGGATACAAAGATGCTTGATTGAAAATGTTGATCATATCCTGGTGATCACAGGAATACGGTAGGCAGACTGCTAGTCTCAGTGGTAGAGAATCAAGAGGAGAAGAAGAGTTTCCAGCAGAACAGGATACATTTTTTCCTGGTTTGATAACCAAATAGCAGTAATTGGTCTCATATTTAATACCACTGATCCGTTGGCATTCTTGATAAGATCCGTCATACAGTGTTGTGATTTCCAACATTCCTGGGACAGGTATTTGTCCGAATGCGTCCAGCTCTGAAACAAAAATAAGCTCATGCTAGTTATTTTTGTATTAAGGTATAATATCGATCCTCGAATATAATGTCGGTCATGAAATATTGGTTCTAAAATGTCAAGAATTTTTCGAAACCATTCTGATGGGTTGGTACTCGCAGTTAAAGGAAATAATTATCTTACATTTAAAGGACAAATTGGGAACCAAAAAAACTATACAGGAGCACAAATTCTTTGAACTTACGTTCTACAGCATACAGATTTTCTTCTAGTATCTTCACTTCTTCAGTGGTACATGTTCTTTGAGTGATACAATCCAGAGAGACATTTGCAAAGTTCTGTAGAGACTGAAACCAAGTCTCAGTGTCATTCAGACACTGTTGGCTCAAGTCATGTAAAGGCTTTGGTGCCAAAATATTCTCTCTTATGTTAGCTAATATTGAGAGAGGACATATAGCCAATAAAAGAATCTGGAATGAAAATGAGAACATAATTACACTGAAAACATTTTTCTTGTGGTTTATTTATATACGGAGAGCAAATTTTTGATCTTGAAGTGATAACAAGAAATCAGACTATATTTGTTTCTTATTCTAAATATTAGTGATGAAGTTTCAGCTGAAACTTCAGTGAGTCAAACTATTGAAAAAAGATAGTGAAGATGTTTGATAGATCTTGAACGTAGTCCAGACTTTTGATAAGACATTTCGAAACTCTATGCATGTTTTATCAGTTGTCGCAAAAATCTTCACCAAATGTGTCATCAACTCGCTTGCTGAAACTTTGCTCTGTATAATGAATGATTAGAAGAAAAGCATTGATATCATTTTCAATTTCTGGAAATTTTGAAAATTGTCACATTTGCAAGGAACTACTTTTTCAAGCTTTTTTGTTCATACCATGTTATATACCGTAAGTAGTGCAATAGATCCATTGGAACTGTCAACGTCGAAGTAATTTATCCTGGTTACTGTGAAAGATTCAAAAAAGGGGTGAACTTACAAAATGGTCTCCATAATATCACAAATATTTCATCCGTTGACAACTTTTTGATATGTCTCCCACGGAACGAGATAAACCGATTCAAAACTGACGGCATTGAGAGCATTCTATAAGGATGTTTACCTTAGCTTCATTTTGTAGTCCATAACAAATATTTATGCTGAAAATATTACAATTAAAGCGTCATAATAGTCTGTGTGCCCACCTTTAAAAGTAGTAAATTAACAAATGAGATTGAAAGTTGACTTCATAAGGTTCGGCATGTACTGGTAATCATAGACTGGAACTCCTCTCCCAACATGGTTCATTCGGCATCAATATTGGTCACGGACCGAGCCCGGTCAAATTCTGAAAATTCTAGAGCTTTCTGAAATTTTTCTAATTAGCTGAAGCATATAATTGACTGACTGAGTGAGTCGAATCCCCCCCCCCCCCCACTGGAATGTGCTCTCATGATGATGGAATCGACGACGAGGACGGAGGAAATGATTCTTGAACACACCAAGATTTTAAAATTTGGCGTTCTGTGAAATTTTTATTCAACTGTTAGACATGTAACATCAATTATAAAACGAACGAATAACGGAAAAATTAGTTTATGGAACAGCAACTACTTTTTCGTTCAGTTCCGGTGGAAATCAGTGGTGGTGGTTGTATCTCGGGCCTTGGCTGCCTCTCTGAATTTCGTGGCGTTGGCTTTGGGGCGGACTGGCCGACACAGTAGAAAATTCGATGGGAGCTCTTCATTAGTCCAATGGAATTATTCTCATACGTATTCCTGACCTGGAAAAACAAACTTGAAGATAGAAAAAAGCGAAATGGAAAAAAAAGTCTCACCAAGGGTATCTTTGGCACATTTGCAGGATTGCTCAGATAGTCTTCAAGGATTTGTCGTAGCTGAATCATACTATTACCGTAGTCCTGAGCTCAAAACATACCACTTCTTGTGCACTTCCTGCTTCAGGTCTCACGTCTCTAAGACCAGGCACGTTGACATCAAAGTGAGTCTCCGAATCCTTATCTGGCACAACCTCTCTGCTGTGGACAAGGGCGAACTTGATAGGACGCTGCTTAAAAACATTGATGATGAACAAATCAACAAGCAAGAGAGTTACCTTTGGGAGGAAAGGGGCCAGTTTGTAGATCATCCTATCTTCATTATCGCTGACCTGTAAGAAAGTACACATTTGGAACAATTTTATAATAGAAACATACCTTGGAATAGATGGGATGTTGCTCGATGACCCGGTACTCATTTTGATCGTCTTTCGTGGTCCCTAGGTACGCGAAGACGGAGAGTTGCTTCAGCTGAAAACGTGACAAGTAAAAAATCTAATTCAAAAGAAATCAAATGCTTCAAACCTACATTCACTCCCTTCGATTGTTCGTACTGCTCAGTGAGCAGGTCCATGGCATGATGAAACTGAAATATATATTTCATGAAATTTGGAAAATGCTGAAGATAGACTTACATCCTCAAAAGAGGATTTTGGAGGAGCTTGCTCAGTAGCAAGAGCCTCATCTTGATGAGCTTGGCTATCAGGACGATCTTCAATTGGAGCAGCACCGGAAGCTGGAGCGGGCGCAGCAAGATTGTCTGGTTGCTTCACATCATTGGTTGGTTCCATTTTTGAAGTGTGGGGTCTGAAATTCAATAATTGAATGTTATATGGAGAACAGTTAACACAATTAGAATTAAAATTATTGATTTTCGAAGGGTGTCATACGGTACATAAGAGGAAGGCAGCTCTCCTCACGAGGAGCGCCTACCAGGTAAAAAAAGGAAAACGAAATAATATACCGTAAAACCTGTAATAGAAGGGCTCTTGAGTTTTCAGTTTGAGCCAATTTATCTCGGTTCCTGTCGAAGATTTGAAAAAGTTGTCAACTGATAAAATGCTTATCATAATATCAGAAGAGTTATGTCAGTTGACAACTTTCTGATATCTTTTACGGTAACCGAGATAATTGAGCTCAAATTTGACAATGTGAGGGCCATTCTGTTACTAGTTCTACGGTATGTACAGTAGAATACATATGTCAAAGCGTGAAAAGAAAAAAAAGTGTACCTAGTAGCAAGAAATAGGTGAGTCAAGAAGACGTTCAAATAGGGACGGGATAAGGAAATGGGGGCTCATTGATAGTTATGGCATGATATGGGGATGGTGGCAAATTAAAGTCATGGGACGACGGGGCGAGATAGATAACCGGAAATGATATCCATGGTGGCGTATATTTAGAAAAAATGTTGGCCATTTTTCAAAGAGCCATTAAAGGGGGACTCCTACCAAAAATTTTTATTGCATTATAATGTTTGAAAAGTTGTCTATTTTCCCAATATTATAGCGAAAAATTCGAAAAAAAAAATAATCCGAAATCCCCGAAAAATGCCGTTAAAAGCAAAACAATTTCAAAAAAAGAAGCTAAGAAGTACGAGGATTTTGAATTCCCGCGCAGAGAGAAACCTAGGCCACGGCGCCTTTCTGACATGGAAATTTTTCCGGGTTTTTTCGGTTTTCATGTCCGGCAGGTAAGAAAAGTAAGAAACCACTGTCGGCCACAAAAACAGCTATCAGGCGACGTGTCCTAGGTTTCTCACTGCGCGGGAATCCAAATCCTCGTGCCTTTTTTCGCTATAATATTGGCAAACAGACAACTTTTCGAACATTTCAATACAATACAAATTTTTAGTCGGAGTCCCCCTTTAATTTAGATATCGTGTATGACGGATAGAGATAAAATTAAGTAATTTGAGTCTGGACAAAACAAGAGGCACCGCGGAAAGATGGAAAAGATATGTTACAACGTTAAAAAATAGTTTTTGAGAAGAAGTGAAGAAAGTAATCAAGTTTCTTAGACAGTTTGGAATTGGGAGGGGGGAAAATATGACCGAGGAATATTCTAGAATCGGCAAGACGGAGCATTTGAAAAGGGCAAGGTAGAATTCGGAAGATTTAGAGGTGAAGGAATTGAGGAGTTGCTTACAATGGAGAAGAGCACGGGAGGAGTTACGTGATATTAGGGTGTGGGGCAATAAGAATTGAGACAAAAAAAAATATAAAAAATCTAGAAACTGATGCATTTGGGAAAATTTAGCTCTTTAAATAGACTTCTGGATACTTCTGGGCTCACTTTCACTCTCCGCCCACTTTACGCTCCGCCCATTTTACGCTCCGCCCATTTCTCCGTTACTCGTGTCATTTATTTTTCTGGAGATTTTTTCTCTAGTTTGCGTCATACAAGTTACACTTGGGATTTTCCAATTAGTGATTGTACGGAAAAGTCACGCGATTTCGCTATACATAACAAGCTGAGGTGAATAAAAGGGTTATGAAATATTTACATAAGAGAGCAAACTATACATTTTTGAATTGGACCAGTTTTGAGTTTTACGAATTCTGAAAATCCTGCTGAAATATGTAAAAAGCAAAAGAAAACAGGAAAGAGACGATACTGGGATTCTCACCATGAAAATAAAAATTATGAAAGTAGGAAAGATTAAAAAATCTGCAAAACGTTTGAAGATTCTAAATGTTTGAAATCTTAGAAATCTAGGAATCTGAGAATCTTGGGATTTGAGAACCTACGAAATTGAAAATCAGAAATTCTCCAAAAAAAAAATCATGACCTCGCATGCATGGAATCTAAAGATTTGAGAAATGCGCATGCAGTTCAATCTTCGACAAAAAATGAATTTTTAAGTTTCTAATTTTTTTGAAATTCACATTTTCAAATTTTAAGATTTTAAGATTCGTCGACTCCTGAGATCCAAGATTCTGGGTATATGAAAATCTTCTACTCTCAAAAGATAAAATATAAGATTTAGAAGGCGGGACAATGATCCGAGAAAGGGACAGTTTCTAAGCCATCATACATGTATCCTAAATCAATGACTTCTGATTCTAAATTCATCCCAACAACGAATCATATATCAAAATCGTATAGTTAGCTTATTATCATCCTAGATTCGTTACCAGATTTAGAGTGCTATTGTGAAAGGAGAAATCGCGTGACTGTGTCATACGACTCACCAATTAAAAGTCCCAAATGAAATCCCATTGACGCAGGTAAAAGGAAAAATGCACGAAAATATTATACTAATGATCCTGGAATAGAAGAAAAATAGAGTTTGGGTTTTTAGTAGGTTGACGTTTGGTTATTACTTTTTTCAGAGATCATCAGGTCCCGGAATGAGACCATCATTTTGAGGTGGCCCCTTTTTCATAAGTTTTGATGCCTAAAAATGAGAATATGATCTTCGAGTAAAGATCTCAGTCTGAAACTGATTTTGATATGTTTTGAGAACGATTGAACCCATAATTGAACGAAACTCTGGTCAGAATAAAGTTATCCAATAATCTACAATTGTGTCATAATTTGAAGCTAATCTAAGAAAATTGGAGTTTTGAACACCAACGGTTCAATCGGAAGACTTTTTTCTAGGACAGATACGTATTTTGAAATAATGGAAATCCAAATCGAGAGGATTCCGATCGAAGATATTTTTCATTTTGTGATGTCTGAAAACAGTTTCGAAAATGTTGAAATTTTAAAGCGAATCATCATTTTTCGAGATGGATTTCATTCTTCATAAAAGAAAATCCACACTAGTAGCTTATTCCGTTAAAAAACAATTTTGGGGTCGCAGTGAAAAAAAAAGTTTCATCTTTGCAAAATGAAATATTTTTTGAGTAAGAATTGAATTCAATTGAATTTTTTGAATGGTTGTAAGGATTTGAATCAATGCTCGTTTTATAACAATTATTGTGGCACATTGATAAGCGAAATATTCGAAAACTCATGCTGGACGGCCGAGCCGGGCCGGGCCGGGTTGGCGGTTTTAGAGCAAGCTGTCCGACCCGGCCATCCACATGTATGCCTAAAACAAATGGTGTATCGAATTCTATTTTTGAACGATTTCAGAATTATTAGTATTTTTCGCGTGTTTTTCCTCTCACTCGCGTCATTAGGATTCCGTTAGGGACTTTTAATTGGTGATTCGTGTTTCACAGTCATGCGATTTCCCTTGTCAAAATATAACTCTAACTTTAGTGACGGTTTTATGACGCAAATACTCTAACTATACGATTTTAGAATATGGGTGAGATAAATTTGGATACAACCCGGCCTGCCCTGTACATAGTTTTTTAAAAAACCGTACAAGCTGTAGAAAACATTTTTTTTGAGCATGAAGTTCAGAACTCACTAGAAGTTCAAGAATTCTTACAAAATTTAGAATTCAATTCTAAGTTCTCAAGATCTGAGCACTCGTTTTGACTGTGTTTTTGCTGTTGAAAATGGGAGCTCGTCTTGATTTAAGGCGGGTCTCGAAGCGGAGGCCTCTGGAAAACAATGGCAGCTTTGCACAGCGTTTTTCCAGGAAGTTTCTCCTGAAAACCAATCTTGAACGCGGCATAAAAGATGAGACCGTGACACGGGAGGTGGGACCTGTTTATAAAAATTACAGCTATTTTTTGGAATGAGCTCAGAAATATGTACCACACTTTGTTTCTAAAACTCTACTCTACTCACCAAGTTCAGAGAAATCCTGAAGAGACTGGTAGCAGATTGGTGGGGCTTTCTGTGGATGTGGCTCGCCAGAGGATGGCTGGGTTATTGAGTTTGGAAAGTGCAGTTCTTGGAAATAAAAAGATATGTGTTAAGTTTAGGCTTGGCAACGCTTTCACGACTAACAGCAGAAAAGAATATCTATGTCAAAAAATTTAGAAAAACTAGAACTCTTCAAAACACTTTCATTAAACACAACTACTTTTCCTCAACTTCATGATCATTTGTACCTTTCTCGTATTTTCCTCTCATTTGCGTCATAGGGATTTCATTTAAGATTTTTAATTGGTGACTCGTATGACAAAGTCATACGATTTCTCTTTTCACAATAACACTCGAAATTCGGTGATTATTATATGACGCAAACGCGCTAACTATACGATTTTCAAGAAATGAGTTGTGGTTGGGATGCATTTAGCATTTTTCAGGTGATGTGAAGGATTCCTGGATTCTGGATTCACTGGTAGTATAAAGATCCAGTGGCATGGAAACATTAAGCTTCTCGCCATTTTTCAGGTATCACAGAGAAGGGGAAGATGAAAAATGAATCAGCTACGGCCCGACCAGCAGAATGGTTAGAAACAATACCGTAACACTTGTAGCAGGCACGGTGTCGTAGGATTTTTCAAAAGTTTCGACTCCGCCAACAACTGTAAATAATCAGCCACAAAAATTACAAAACCAGTTGGAATTTCAACCTGTTTGATTATTATTTCCACGAAAGATTTGAAAATGTTGATTATTGAAATGTTTGTGTGCATGATGAGTTACATTCAAATTAATACCCGATTTCTAAGTGCGATTCAGGACATCAAACTCATCCGGACCTGCTTTTTTTCCTTAGGCCGAATAGACACCGACCCGGGTCCTCTCCGGTTCTCTTAGCCAATGAGTTTCTTCCGGTGGCAATCAAGATCTCCTCCTGGCCTTTTTTGACCCTGTTGAAAACAACGCACATCGTTACGCGAGCCGTCTTCACATAGTGTTGTTGGACCGACCTCTTCCCCTCCTTCCACGTATCATTTGTGTGACGTGACAAGGATGACCCAAGCAAACGCGCTCTACTGCTAATGCAAAACAACACTCACTAATTGGTCCACAACAGTGTGTTTTGCTCTAGTTTCACAGTTATTTCTGTACCGATTTCGTAATCACCTCTTATTGTTTGTTCTCGAGAAATAATTTGTTTCCCATAGTTATTTAACTACTTTATTGTATGTTTCATTTTGCGCTCTATGTTTCAAGTGCTCTACATTTCGATTTCGTGCTCTTCATTTCATGAAAATTTCCCGTACGATTATCACCATTAATTTTTTTTAATCTCCATGGAAAAAATGAGAAATCGCAATTTACTTTTTTGAGACATTTCTAGAAAAGTTCATAATTTTGAAAAAGGTTTCGTTTTCTAGCAGACGTCTTCGAATCTAATAACTACGATTCAACTCATTCAAGTCACCGCAATGTGTCAATTATTTTTTAGCTTCAAAAAATTAACATTTGATCCGTCCTTACTCGTACATTGTGTTGTGATTTTTCAACATCATATTATTTCATTTCAGCACTCAAATCTTGCTAATTCATCCGATCCCAACTTGACACATTGACAAAAGACAAGCCGCATCGACAGTACGGTACACGAGACAATCTGAGTCTAGACGTCCCCCGAACAGGTGAGTAGATCACGTTCTTTATGAACAAAGTATGATTATAAGACCAGAGCTATTATCCTGTGATCTAAACCATTTTCTTGTCTTAAATTCAACTAATTACTAACTCGGTTTTTTATTCTCTCCATCCCCCAATTACTACAAATTTATGTCTCTGTCATATCTCTAGATTCATATACATTTCACGTGTTAGTGGTTTTCTTCCCTTCGTTGAAATAAATTAAATTAAATTAAATTAAGAGCCGTTTCCTACTTGAAATCCTTCTAAGAAAAAAAATTAGGAAAGAAATCGGTGTTCAAATCTCAAATAATATTTCTAATACTAATTGAACATCTAAATTTGTGTAGAACACAATAAAACTAGCTTACTGCATTTTTTTTCTCCTGCTTAAGAGAGTTTCATTTAATTAAACGTGTTCACTTTCAGTTCACAAAATACAATATGGACCGATTACTCGCAAATCCTGACGACGAAAAAGCATACCTCCTTCGTCGTGTTGCTCGTCTCGAACGGAGTGTGAATCACAAAGTGAACAATTTCCGCTTCCACGAACGCCGTCTCGCCAAACTTCGAGAAGCGATCATAGAATGCCTGAAATGTGGCGTCTGCTTTGGCCGGTATGGCACCGGAGAATCCAATCCCCGCATCTTCCGTGAGTTTCCCGAACTGTCATGAATCATGAAGAATGAATTATTTTCAGGTTGTGGACATACCTTCTGTGAGACCTGTGTTTTCCGTCTGCTTGAAACCCAACGTCGTCCAGTTCGCCTTATGCATGGATTGTCTTTGAACGCAAACCCTCATGTCGCAATTCGCTGCCCCTTGTGCAATCATGAGTTTGATATTCAGGAGAATGACACAGAGATGGATCTCCCAAGACACCGTCCACTGATGGTAGTTGCAGTAAGTTATTTATTCAATTTCCGAACAGATCGACCTAGTGATTCATTAGTCTTTATTAACACAGATAAGCAGAACCTTACACAGATAAGCAGAACATTAGAAGTAATATTCTCTTAATAGTAATTGGTTGGTCACGTTTTTGGTATATAACTTTCTCGGATTTGTGGCAAACTGATATTATGATTATCTTCAGGAAAACTTCGAAGATAGCCCATTCCTCGATGATGTGGATATCCCGATTTGGCATCGAGAGGTTTTACTCAGGGGAGACGAGGATATGGAGCAATTGGAAACGATTGTGATCGAATTGGAACAAAACTTGAGTGCAACGGATGAAGCCAAAAACTCGGCGCTATACTTGTACAATGCTCTGGATGAAAATTCGAAGCCAATTCGCATTTGTCCTCGATGTCAAAATCTGTATGAACAGCCTCCACGTCGCTTGAGTGAGTTGCGAAATGAATTCAATTTTTAAAAATTTGTTTTCAGAATGTGGACACATCTTTTGCACGACATGCAATGCATACTATTTCGAGAGGTTCAACGAGAATCAGACTGCGTACGCGAGGTGTCAGACATGCAGAAGTCTTCACTATTACTACCAAGGCGAAACTCGTGGAACTGCAACCTACACATTCATCGATGCTTCCCAGTTGGAATAATTTAATCTAAAATTCCCAAAATCCAGTATATTTCTTATTTCATACAGTACTCGTCATGATATTACACCTTATTTTTTCTAGTTTTTCAGAAAGACTAAAATTTAAAAAAAAGAGGTCAGTTTCCGTTGATTCCGAATCCTTGAATCATACGTTCTTCAATATGGTGCCCATTTTGGCTTTTCTTCTCTTTTCTGCACCTTTTTTTGTTGTCTCATGACTGCTTTCTGATTTTGGAGGTGTTTTGACTTTAGGGATTCTGAATCATGAGAAACGACTTCCGTTGTTTCTCATAATTTTTTCTGAAAATCAAGAAACATAGGGTTGTGGTGTCATTGCCTAGAAAGCTGTATTTTGATCTCATTTTCAATTTTAAAAATTCAAAATTTACGGGTTTTTTACCAGGTTTCTTCCCCATGACAATGCTTTCTATTTTTATGACACTTCTCTCCCAATATGACATTCTTTTCTATTTCTTTCATCGCTCTCAATGAATATTGTCAAGTACTACTCCATGATCAAGCCAACAATCAGATTTACAACTTGTCCAATGATTTCCAACAATTATGACAAACCAAAAAAATCTTGCAATTTGAAACGAAGCACACAATAAAATGTTGGCGGCTTTGGCCCGAAGTTGATTTCTCGTGTTTCCGTACAACACAGAAATATCTACTTCAACGAATGGCTAACGGTGGAACACTTGTCATTCTCTGTATATTGAAATTTCAGGACAATTTTCTAGAAAATTTTGAACTTCTTTTTTTTTCTTCAATATTCACAACACTGCTTCCAATCAGTGAAATAGGAACAAAGACACGTGGATGAAAAACTACTCATTTTCTTGGGGATTTACTGGTGTGGGTAGTTCGAAAGTTATTGTTTTGGATGAAATAACAATCCAGCTCAAAGTGTGGGACGCCGGAACCGCAAGAACAGCATTTTCATATAGGAAACGAAGAAATGATCATAATGAACGAACGAAATTCTCTTTGATGGCTACTTTTCAAACCGGGGCCTTTTGCATTTTTGGTGTAGCCCATTATATGACTTTTTTCATAATTTTTTTGTTCAGTTTTCTCGCACGTTTGGATCTGATCATCTTATTTTTAAATATGTTTTGGATGAATCAATAAATTAAACTAGCCGTTATTCGACAATTTATTTTCACAACGTTCACATAAAATTACAAACGTTGATCGAATCAAGATCATCTAAGTATCTCAAAACAAATCCGAAAACTCAGAACACAGAGTCTCAGCATTTCAGGGGGGATTGGACCGCTAAAAGAAAGATTCCCCGTAGTCTTGGCAACACAAATGGCACAACCACTAAATCTATAATTACGGGGGCTCATGAGTAAAAGAGAGAGAGAGAGAGAGAGAGAGAGAGAGAGAGAGAGAGAGAGAGAGAGAGAGAGAGAGAGAGAGAGAGAGAGAGAGAGATAGAGAGAGAGAGAGAGAGAGAGAGAGAGAGAGAGAGAGAGAGAGAGAGAGAGAGAGAGAGAGAGAGAGAGAGAGAGAGAGAGAGAGAGAGAGAGAGAGAGAGAGAGAGAGAGAGTGAGAAATTATTTACACTAGAGTATGCTACACTTTTAAATTGTCTTGTGATAATCACATTTTTAGAGACTAAATTCAAGTTTGTGTCTTACTGTAGAAATACATAGTCCGAATTGCAAAAGCACTTTTTGAAATCTGATTACTAGTAAAGTCCGGGACTATTATTGTTTTTTCCCTTCTCCCTTCTCTTACTTGCGTCATTAGGAGTTCATTAGGAACTTTTAATTCGTGATTCGTAATACAAAGTAACGCGATTTCTCTTGTCAAAATAACACTCAAGATTTAGTGACAATCCTATGACGCAAATACTCTAACTATACGATTTGAAAGTATTGTTGAGAAAAAATGTAGATACAACCAGGCCTGCCCTATACATAGTTAGAAAAAAGTTACCGTACAAACTGTTGAAATATAGAGAATTTATGTTTTGTTGAGCATATAAAATTTAGAACTCATTAATGATTTAAAGATATTGCGGCAGCAGAGGTTCTACTGCACGACCACAAATCCAGCATTATTAGAACACATTTAGGATAACACAAATAGTCATCAACAGAGTTCTTCAACTATTTGACGCTACATATTTTGCGTGATCAGTTCCTTATCACCATATCAGATCTGGAGCATAAACGAGGATATGCTGAGGAGATGCTATGAAAGGAACAAGAATAGCTAGTATGATGAGACATCTGAGAAAATGGAATCATCCAAAGGATCTCGCAATACTGGACTCACTGATCCCGGATACAACTTCTGACGCCCAAGGACCAAATCAACTACCGATGCCACACTTCTTCAAGCTGCAACCACCTAATCGTGGTCATGATGATGCACACCCCTTATCTCCTATCAATGGAACCCCTGTCGCTGGATCAGAACCTTGGTGGACGTCCACTTCTCAAGATCTGAGAATCTCGAAAACCCAAAATTTCTTAGTATTCCAAACTTACCGATCATAAAGTAAAATTGATGATGAAAGATGTAATGTGCTTTTAATTTTGAACAGTAGTTTCGGGATTTAAAGGATGAGACCGTGACAAGGGAGGTATGACCTGATTATAAAAAATTAAAGATATTTTCAGGCGTGGCCTCATAAATACGTTTGTTTCTGAAAACGTACTCCATCCACCAAGTTTAGAGAAATCCTGAAGAGACTGATTGGGGATCAGTTATGCTTTCTATTGAGGTGGATCGTCTTAGGATAGCTGAATAAGAACTGCAGTACCATGAAACAATAGAAGATGTGTTAATTTTGATGATCTTCATTTGTACCTTTTGAGTATTTTTCTCTCATTTGCGTCATAGGGATTTCATTTGGGATTTTTAATTGGTGATTCGTATGGCAAAGTCATGCGATTTCACTTGGCACAATAACACTCAAAACTCGGTGACGATTATATGGCGCTAACACGCAACTATACGATTTTAAGAAATGAGTCGTGGTTGGGATGAATTTAGAAACGTTAAACTTCTCGCCATTTTTTCAGGTATCACTGAGGAGGGGACGATGAAAAATGAACCAGCCCGACCCGACAGCATGGTTAGAAAGAAAACCGTAAAAATGTTAGCAGTTACGGCATCGTAGGATTTTTCACAGGTCTCCACCAACAACTCGAAATAGTCAGCAACAAAAATTACGAAAAACATTTGGAATTTCAACATGATTTATTTTACAGGGTGGGGCAAAAGTTTGGCATTAAAAGTTTGATGTAAGCTGGTGTGCACCGGCACACTTTTCAGGTCTTCCTTCTATGTTTATAATACTCATCGTCTCTTGATTATCCTCATTTTTACAAAGATGGCACTATTTTCTGTACGATTTCTTTAATGTGTTTCCTATACTTCAGGCACGCGCTCGACCACGGCGTTCATTGATAAGGAACTGTTCAGGGAAAAAATCCTGTTTTTGGTGGAGCCTCGTCTTCAAGTGTATCAAGAATACTACTTCTAGTGAACATCATACTGCCTGTATCATAATCCAACTTTGAATAGCAATGTTAGACATTTCAAAGTTACATAGCGCCTGCTCCGACGGCGAAACATGTTCAGCAGGAGTGCCAAGACAATTTCTCCAATTTGAATTCCGAAAAAGGATGGTATGTCTCTAGTTAGATAACAATACGATAGGGGTTTTCGTGCAAGGAAGTTTTTGAGCATACGTTTGAGTTTGTTTTGACACAATTTTGGATGTTCTAATAAATATTCCTTCCACATAATGGTACCATTTACCGTCAGACCACCCCTGTGCCAGCAAAAACGTTACTCGAAGAAATTGAGTCCGACTTCAGAAACAGAGCTGCCGGAAACGAACAACTATGATTTCGTTTTGTTACAAATATCTTCGATGAAGTCCTGCTGGAAATTGAAACTGATTGGGCTATTTTCCCAGAAGTTACAACGTCTTCTTTTTGTTGCCAAACTTTTGCCCCACCCTCTATTTCCATGAAAAATTAAAAATGTCAACTATGGGAATGTTTGTGTGCATGATGAGTTACATTCAAATTAATATTGGATTTCTACGTGCGATTCAAAACATCAAACTCATCTGGACCTGCTTTTTTTCATTAGGCCGAATAGACACCGACCGGGTCCTCTCCGGTTCTCTTAGCCAATGAGTTTCTTCCGGTGGCAATCAATATCTTCTCCTGGCATTTTTGACCCTGTCGAGTACAACACACATTGTGACGCGAGCCGTCTATACACTGTGTTGCGCGACCGACGTCTTCCCCTCCTTCCACGTATCATTTGTGTGACGTGACACCCAAGCAAACGCGCTCTACTGCTAATGCAAAATAACACTCACTAATTGGTCCACAACAGTGTGTGTTCTGCTCTAGTTTCACTGTTCTTTCTGTTCCGATTTCGCAATCACCTCTCACTGTTTTTTCTCGAGAATTATTGCGTTTCCTACAGTTATTTCACTACTTTTTTGCCTGTTCATTTCGATTTCGTGATTTGCATTTCAAAGAAATGTCCAGTAAGGTTATCACCATCAAGTTTTTTTTTCGAAAATCGCAGTTTACTTTTTTAGACGTTTTAGCTATTTTCAAACGTTAGAAAAAACTATTTAGATTTTAGCAGGCGTCTTTGATTTTAATAATTATGTTTAAACTCATTTGAGTTGCAATGTGTCAGTTTTTTATGGCTTGAAGAATGACTTCACTAAACATTTGATCCGTTCTAACCCATATATTGCGTTGCGCTTTTTCAAAACCATATTATTTCATTTCAGGGTATTCAAACTTTTGATTTGTCCACACCAACATTCACGGATCGAGCAGACTGAGAGGAGCATCGACAGTACGCCACACAAAGTGATATCGTCGAAATTTCCCAACCTTCGGTGAGTAGATCACGTTTTTTAGGAACAAAGTATGATTATAAGACCAGAGCCGTCTCCTACTTGAACTCCTTCTAACATAAGAAAAACATTTAGGAAAGAAATTGGTGTTCAAATCTTACATAATATTCCTGATACTGATTGAAAATCTAAGCTTGGGTAGAATCAAAATAAGAAGAGCTTACTGCATTGTTTTTCCTTCTTGAGAGAGTTCCATATATTATAATTGATTTTGTTTACTTTCAGTTCACAAAACACACAATGGCGGATAATCCAGTGCTCGCTGCCGACGACAGAGCCGCCCTCATGCGACGCATCAGACGTCTGGAGAGAGATTCACGGCACAAACTCAACAACCTTGAATTTCACAGAAGGCGACGCGCTCAACTTCAACAAGCCGTCAGTGACTGCCTAACATGTTCCATTTGTTTTGACAAATTCAATATTGAAGAATCAAGTCCCCGCGCATTGAGTGAGTTTCCCGAACATCATGAATCATGAACAATGAATTATTTTCAGAATGTGGACACGTAGTGTGCCTGAACTGCGTGCGTAGATTGCTCGAGATGAAACGCCGTCAACATCGTTTAATTTACGGAGGACCACTCACCGGATTGCCTCTTGTCTTCTTGCAATGCCCCACATGCAACAAGGATGAGATCATTTTTGAAAACCAGACGGAGCATTCCGTACAATTTCACCACCCGATGTTGAACGTCGTTGTAAGTTATTTTTTCAACCTTTAAACAGACCGACGCAGTGATTCATTAGGCGTTATTAACACAGAGAAGTAGAAAATTAAGAGTGATATTGTTAAAGTAATTCGAGTGAAATTTCTGATGAACTGAATACGTGTTTTGTGTCTTAAATTTGCATAGAGAATTCATGTCAAATTGGCAACCTAGGTAGTTAACTAGGTAACCTTGCTTTTCATGTTACTCACACAATAGTTTGTTTGTCAAGTTTTCCGTACTTGACTTTCTCGAATATTTGAAAAAATTGTATTAATATTATTTTCAGATCAAGTTTGCCGGTCGACCATATTTGGACGATATTGAACATCCGGACTGGAACAGAGCAAATGTTAGTGATGGAAATGAGCGAGCTGAGGAACTGCAATTGGTTATTATCGCCTTGGAGCAAAAGATAAATGCTATGGATGAAGCAGAACAGAGGGAAATTCAATTGCACAATGACATCGAAGAAAATGCAAAACCGATCAAGGAATGCGCTCGATGTCAGAATCAGTACCATCAGGCACCCCGTGTGCTGAGTGAGTGGCGAAATGAATTCAAATTTTCATGTTTTGGTTTCAGAATGCAATCACCTATTATGCTCGCCCTGTGTCAACAATTCGTTCGCATCATTCAACGCAAATGAGGTGGCTTACGCGCTCTGTCCGACGTGCAGACAAAAAAACTACTACTACCAAACGGACATGCGTGGAACACCATTTTTCCAGTTCATAGATGCCTCACAGCTTCAATAGTCTTATTTTGAGAATTCCTAATCGAGCTTATTCATTGATATAGTGTCCTGTATGATATTACTCCCCGTTTTCTCAGTTTTTCCAAAATTTGTAGAAGAAAAACGGTCAGTTTCCGTCGATATAGCATGCCCAAAACCCTTTCACTTCTCGAAACTAGGCAATCTTAACGATGTTGACTATTTTCACCCAACTAGCTCATTATCATTCCCATTTCCATCGTTTGGATTTTTCTACTTATTAGGTCTTTATTTTAGTCAGGTCTGATGCAAAATGCTCAGAGTATTATCAGCCGGCCCAATCAAACGTGGTTCCATGTTGGTCCACTTTTCCGCTTCTGGTATTTGTCCTGTTATCCGATATTTCCTTCAATTGGCATCCGATATTTCCTTCAATTTTGTTTTTGTTTTTTCGAAAAAAACAAAAAATCGGGTCTTGATATGTTTATGATTCAAATTGTACTATAAGTGTTTCTCTTTTCTATACAAAAAATCAAAATTTACGTGTTTTCTTCACTAGGTTCTTTTTGTTATGACATTTCATTCCATTCCTTCCCATTCATTTTTTCTTTTGTTACATTTTAGAATCAATCGATCCGTTCCATTCTTAGGTATTGATTCATTTGACAATTATTTCACAATTTGACTTTCAATAAAATTTGTCAAGTAGTATCAAGCCAACAATCAGATTTACAACTTGTCCAATGATTTCCAACAATTATGACAAACCAAAAAAATCTTGCAGTTTGAAACGAAGCACACAATAATATGTTGGCTGCTTTGGCCCGCGGTTGATTTCTCGTGTTTCCGTACAACACAGAAACTCTACGTCAATTTTCCACAACTTTCCCATAAAATTACGAACTTTGAACGAATCAAGATTATCTAATTATCTCAAAACAATCTCGAAAACTCAGAATTGGAGTTGGAGTCTTAGCATTTCAGGGGATAGAACCCGTATGAGAAAGATTCCCCGTAGTCTTGGCAACACAAATGGCACAACCACTAAGTCTATGATTACGGGGGCACATAAGTAAAAGAGAGGGAGAGTATGAAATTATTCACACTAGAGTATGCTACACATTTGGATTGTCTTCTGATAGTTACATTTTTCTGGAAACTAGTCTACAATTTGTGTCTTACTGTAGTCATACGTAGTACGGATTGTAAAAAATTATTTTCAAAGCTTTATTCCTAGTAAATTCCCTGTGTTTTTGTCCATTTCATTTCTCTCACTTGCGTCATTGAGCTCTCATTTGGGACTTTTAATTGATGATTCGTACGACAAAGTCATGTGAGTGATTCTTGTCACAATAACAATATGACGCAAATACGCAACCTATTCGACGTGGATGAATGAAATTTAGAAGATTTCAAATAATTGGAAAGATAGAAAACTTTCTAAAATCTCTAGGAAACAGTCCAATGGCTCGAATACCTTGGTCCTCTTTCCATTATTTGGAGTATAGCGTATAGAGTATAGAATCGTTACGGTAGAATTCATACTCTGGCTCCAAAAATCCTTCGGAAAATCTGATGTCCTCCCACCTTTAAGCTTGATTAAAATCGAAAAAAAAACTTGCCCACTGTTTTTTCCTTGACATTTTCTCTTTTTATTTTAGGCTCACCTAACTGAACGTATTTTTTCAGCTCAAAAACCAGAATATGGTGGATGATCCTGTATTGGCTGCCGTCGAAAGAGCCAGCCTTCTGCAACGAATTCATCGTCTGGATCGTGATTGTAAGCACAAGATTAAGAATTTCGAATTTCACGAGCAACGCCGAGTACAATTGCAAAAAGCTATCGAATCTTGTCTCGAATGCATCATCTGTAACGACAGTTTCGACTCCAAAGAGTCCACTCCACGTGTGCTCGGTGAGCCTTAGAATAATTATGAATCACTAAGGATCATTCTAAATAATTTTTAGGCTGTGGTCATGTTTTCTGTGAGAAATGTGTCTTCGAAATGCTTGAAAGAGAATGGCGTCCAATTCGTTTCTTAATGGGTATGCGCTCGAACAAATTTCCTGAGGTTATCATACATTGCCCTTTATGCCAGAAAGAGATTCGGTTTTCGGAAAATACAACTGAACTATCCGTCTGGAAATTCGTCCCACTGATGGAAGTCGCTGTAAGTTATTTTTCCGATTTTTGTTTCCCGTTAGTTGTTATTAAGACAAATTATCACAGTTGCAACGGGCCGGGACGAAAGAGGAATTTTCTCGGCCCGGCTCGGCCCGGCCCGCCTCTCATAGTGGGAAAATTTCCAACAAAAAATTGGGTCATTTGTTTAAATCAAATGGGAAAAGATTTACATTTTTAACAAAATTAACAAAGTGGAACGTAATCAGAAAATAGGTAGTTTTTGCTAAATTTTTCGAAAAAAATTCAAAAAAAAATCAGAATCTGCACAGAAGGCGGGCCGGCCCGTGATTGGGCAACTATGCAAATTACCTGAAAAAGCGGTAGTCGTATTTTCAGAGAATTTCGGGAAATATGAAAAATATGAAAAAAAAGTCGTTACTTTTTACGCTTCACAACACTGTACTAGTTGCTTGAAAAATGTATATTTGTTTTATTTTCAGGCAAATTTCTCCAACACCATTTCTCTGGATTCTGTTGATTTAGCGGTACAACATGAAACGGTTATCCTCAAAGGAGATGAAACATCGGATCGTTTGGAAACTATAATCAAACGATTGGAACAAAACTCGCTCGACGTGGATAAAAAGAAAGTGCTGGAAAACGATCGCTATGATATTATGAAGAAGCAGTCAAACCCAATTAGAAATTGCGCTAGGTGCCACAATCAGTATCACAACACTCCATTTATATTAAGTTAGTAGAAGAATGTATTCAGTTTTTCATTTTTCGTTTTCAGAGTGTGGCCACATATTTTGCGAAGCATGCAACATCCTTTTCTTCGAAAGATTCAAAAAAATTGAACCGGCTTGTGTGAAGTGTCCGCAATGCAATAAACTGAGCCACTATCAAAGAAATGAAACACGTGGAACAGCCATTTACACATTCATTAATTCTTCCCAATTGCAATAATTCTTCCCAATTGCAATTAAGTTTTCAACATTTTTCGAAAAAACAATTTTGCAAAAAAAATCACCATGGGGTCCCATGGGACCTTTTCTTTTCCAATTTCTCAGATTTTGAACCTGATTTTTTCGAAACTGGTAGCTTCTTAGCAAAATCTGAGTATAGATTTGAAATTGTCTCATTCTCAGTTTTCGAATGATATACAGTGCGTTTCAAAATTATACGTCCACTTATGTTTTGGGTCATAACTTTTGAACCGTTTAAGTTATCAATCTAATTCTTTGAAAATCGGATTTGGGATCACAAGATACATCTAGTTGCCAATTTTCGTAATGGAAACTTGAAAACTACCCGAGTAATCTGAAAAAATCTGAAAATATGTCATTTGCAACCGTTTCAAAATTATACGTCCACTCCAAAGATCGGGTAGATCATGACCTCCAGGAAAGACGGAGGGGTCAGATTTTGATTTTGTATCATTAATAGCACTGTAAAAAAATGTTTTCATGATGTATGTTCTTTTTTCTGTCACCTTGACGTTATGCCCGTGGTCGTTTGCTGATTGATGCTGAAAAAGCTTCAATCGGCGCGTTCGGATAAGCTGGAAGGATCGAAAAAGCCAATTCAAAGTAACTAAATCATCCACACTCTTCATTTATCCAATTCGTCATGATTTGGGAGCCAGAAAACCAGCGAAAATGGACTGGATCAATTCAAATCTTGAACTCATGAGATCCATCATTGTCCCTCCGAACGCTTCCAAGCCGAATCTTGATATGATACGGTAGTTGAATCTTGGTGTCTGCATGTGAAAAGTTTGGACAGTTCGTGAAGATGAGAAAAACATTAAAAGAACAGTCGTGCGCCCTGATCCAAGGCTGTCCGACGGTCCCAAAGTATGTCGTCTCGACGTATGGGAACGAACTGTGAAAAGATAAAAAACGCATTCCATTTTCAAATTATTTTCTCTGATGAAAAACAAAATCAGAGAAAGATGATTTTGGAAGATTATTTTGTGCTTTTACGCAATCTTCCAGTCCGTTCCCATACTCTCTCAGGAGACGTCGAGACGACATACTTTGGGACCGTCGGAAAGCCTCGGATCAGGGCGCACGACTGTTCTTTTAATGTTTTTCTCATCTTCACGAGCTGTCCAAACTTTTCACATGCAGACACCAAGATTCAACTACCGTATCATATCAAGATTCGGCTTCGAAGCGTTCGGAGGGACAATAATGGATCTCTTGAGTTCAAGATTTGAACTGATAAAGTCCTGTTTCGCTGGTTTTCTGGCTCCCAAATCATGACGAATTGGATAAATGAAGATTGTGGATGATTTAGTTACTTTGAATTGGCTTTTTTGATCCTTCCAGCTTATCCGAACGCGCCGATTGAAGCTTTTTCAGCATCAATCAGCAAACGACCACGGGCATAACGTCAACGTGACAGAAAAAAGAACATACATCATGAAAACATTTTTTTACAGTGCTATTAATGATACAAAATCAAAATCTGACCCCTCCGTCTTTCCTGGAGGTCATGATCTACCCGATCTTTGGAGTGGACGTATAATTTTGAAACGGTTGCAAATGACATATTTTCAGATTTTTTCAGATTACTCGGGTAGTTTTCAAGTTTCCATTACGAAAATTGGCAACTAGATGTATCTTGTGATCCCAAATCCGGTTTTCAAAAAATTAGATTGATAACTTAAACGGTTCAAAAGTTATGACCCAAAACATAAGTGGACGTATAATTTTGAAACGCACTGTATTTCTCATGCCTCATTGTTACGCACACACTTAGTCCTCATCGCTACGCAAGTCGTCTTCGCCGGGTCGTCTTCACTGGTTGTGTGTATGAGTGGCAGTTGTGTGTATGAGTGGCAAAGGTGACCTAAGAAAGTGCGCGCTATTGCACTCCAAAAATAACAGTCACTAATTGCGTCGCAACGGGTGTTACTGAATATACTGAACTTTTGCTGTCCCGCCTTTTTTTAAATTGTTATCTTTGTTTTTTGATGAACTACTTTAATGAATTGAATTTTATAGCTTCAAAATATTAATTTACAAAACATTCTTGGCTGAACCTACCGCACAGTAAGCTTTTTGAACACATCTCTTTTCATTTCAGGGTACCGAATCACAAAACCCCGGAATCCGCCAAACTTGACTACTCAGATATCATAATTTGAACCATATCAACAGACATAATCTCCGATTCTCCATCCATCTGCTCAGGAAACCTCTGAACCCGGTGAGTTGAGCACAAACAAAGTGTTAAAAATATTTACACCACCCCAAGACAGGGATGTTCGGAATGGCTTTTTTCGGAATTTCGGAATTTCGCCGAATTCCGATTTTAAAAATTTCGGAATTTTCCGATTTTCAAAATTTCGGAATTTCGGAATTTCGGAATATTCCGTTTCGAAGATTTTTGGAATTTCGGAAGTTTCGGAATTTTTCAAAATTCGAATTTTACAGCGGAAATTTGCATTTTCCCATCACAAAAACGCAAGAATCTATTGCAAATTGACAGAAAGATTTGGACAGGGCAAAAAATATCAAAACTGATTCTGTTCGAGACCCGCAGATAAATTTTTCCTGGCATACTGTGGTCGAAAATAGTTTTGAATTCCAAAAAAATGCTTCGGAAAAATTCCGGTCGGAATTTCATTCCGAAAATGGTCAGAATTTTCGGAATTCCGAATTCCGTTCCGAACATCCCTGCCCCAAGAACAGGCAGTTACTTTTTATAATTACGATTTATTGAAAATCTGAAAGCTGAGTAGTAATTAGAATTTAATATTACTTTTGAAAAAATGAATTTAGTACCCTCATTCACTAAACTGCTCGCGAATAGTCTTAATTAAAAAGTACCAATGATCAAAGTTTGAGCGAATTTCAAAGATTGTCTGAAAACACTTCCCGTGTCAGGTTGACCTCGTGAGGGGCATTTTCTGAGCCTCATGTTTTACACTATATTTTAATTTTCTGAATGAAAAAATTTCAAATTACAGCAGGTAAAAAATTCAGGGGAGAAAATCGAGGAAAATCAAAAGAAAACTTGCTGAATGCTTTTTTTCCACATTCTCCTGATTTGGAGAGTCTCACCTTGTTAAAAGTATTTATAGTATTTTCAGCTTACAATTCAAAATATGGCGGATAATCGTGTGCCCATTGCCACCAGGAGAACCAGCTTGCTGCAATGCATTCATCGTCTCGATCGAAATTTGAAGCATAAGATCAACAACCTTGAGTTTCAAACATCACGACGGGTGAAACTTCAAAATGCTATTAAGTCATGTCTGGAATGTGTAATCTGCACCAACAGATATGATCGCGGAGAGACCAGTCCACGTGTTCTCGGTAAGTCTTTGAACAATCATGGATCATCAAGGATTATCCTGAATAATTTTTAGGGTGTGGACACGTTTGCTGTGAGAAATGTGTATTCGAAATCCTAGAAGGGAAACGGCGTCCAACCCGCATGATCATAAATGCTCCCTCAAACAAATTTCCCGGGGTTATCATTCGTTGCCCCTCGTGCCGACGACAGATGTCCTTTTCTGAGAATCAAACCGAACTATCCATCTGGAAATTCCGCCCACTGATGGAAGTCATCGTAAGTTATTTTTTAATTTTAAAACAGATTGACTCGGTGATTCATTAGTTTTCATTAACATAAATTATCTAATGGAGCAGTAGTCGTGTTCACAGTGATTTGCGTAAAATTTCTTATGAACTGAATGAAATATGGAAAAAATAGGCAAATTTTGCTATTTTTACGCTATTCACAGAATATTCTAGTAGCTGATTGTTTAGATTACCGTAAAACCTGTATTAGAAGGGTCGGCCCTTCTATTTTTCCAAGGTACCTACTTAGGGCCCTTCTATTACAGGGGCCCTTCAATTAGAGGGGCCCTTCTATTTTTCCGGCCATTTTTTCCAGAAAATTTCCATAGGAAAAATCAACGATTTTTGGTTCAAAAGTCATGAATATCTGCCAATTTCGCCGAAATTAATCAAGTTTTTAAGCAAAAAAATAGTATTTCAACAAATTTCTATTAAATTTTAGAATTCCTGAAATATTTTTTACTAAAAACGTACGGAAATTTTTCAATTTCACGACATATTTTGAAAGGGGCCCGTATTTACAGGGGGCCCTTCTATTACGGGGTCCCTTCTATTACAGGGGGCCCTTCTATTTTTCCAAGCCCCTCTCGGGGGGCCCTTCTAATAGAGGGGCCCTTCTATTAAAGGGGCCCTTCTAATACAGGTTTTACGGTATCCATTTTTCTCTGCTGTTACACAAATTTCTATATTTGTAATTTTCAGAAAAATTTCACCAACACGACTTATTTGGATGATTTTGATCAGCCGGTGGAACACGAACAAGTTACCCTCGCAGGAGACGAGACACTGGCTTGTTTGAGAACGTTGACCAAACGTTTGGAGCAAAAATTACTCGACACAAATCAAAGGAAAGTCTCAGAGAACGATTTGCACGCAACTCTGGAGAATCTTTCAAAACCAATCAAAAATTGCGCTAAATGCCAAAATCCATTCCAAGAGGCTCCTGTATCATTAAGTGAGTAGTGAAATGAATTCAGTTTCTTATGTTTTGTTTTCAGAATGTGGCCACGTGTACTGCTCGCCATGCAACAAGCTATTCTTCGAGAGATTTGAAAAAATTGGGCCAGCTGTCGTGACGTGTGAGACATGCCAAAAACTAAGCAACTACCAAAGAAATGAAACCCGCGGATTTCCAATTTACTTGTTCATCAATTTGTCCCAATTGCATTAATTTAGTTTTGGAAGTCTTTGACTTGATATTACTATTAACATGTGAACCCTCTTAAATTGTTTGAACCATTCTTAATCTATTATAGTTTAATTGTTAATCAAATTTTTAGCATCACCATTTAGGATTGTTCGATTCATTAGTGTCAATGTTTAGTCTGGGTTGACCCAAAATTTTCCGAGCATCACCAGTTGGCTCTTTTAATCACATTTTCCCACATTCAGCTCATGATGCCCCATTTTTCTGATACTCCTTGTAGTCATAATGCTCAGAACAGCTATGGGTTCTGAAATTTGTGTATGTTCTATAGGCGGCTAGATTTCATGACTATTGCCTTTTTTTAAATTTTTTGACCGAATATAACATTTCTTATTTTAATTTTTTTTTGACTCTCAATAAATTCTGTCAAGTGATACTCCATGATCAAGTCAACAACCAGGACTTTCAACCGTTTACTGGTTCTGATATTCACAACAAGTCGAAAAAGCTTTGCAGTTTGAATCGAAACACACAGTTGGCAGTATTTGCCTGTGTTTGCGTACAACACTGAAAACTCTACGTCACCGAACAACTTGGACCACGTGTCGTTCTCTGTGTTCTGAAATTTCGAGACAATTTTCGAGAAAATTTTGAACTTCTTTTCATTCTTCAATATTAGGACACCACTTCCAATCAGTATGGTACAATAGTCATGTTTCAAAATAGAGTTTTCATTAAAATGGGAAAATAAATTGTCCCTAATCTATGAGCCAAGTTATCTCGGTCCCTGTCAAAGATATGAAAAAGTTGTCAACTGATAAATTGTTTCTCATAATTTCAGAAGTGTTTTTCAGTTGACACGTGTTAGATATCTTACACAGGAATATAAAACATTGAACTCGAACATAACAATATGGGGTCTTTTCTGTCACAGTTTATACGGTGTTTCCATTAACTTTTCATCATATTTAGTCAATTTTCGACTACAGGGTGGCTAATAAGTATTGAGACTTTTTTGCATGAGCTTCTGGCACGGTGCCAAGTCCGATTTATGACAACTTTTAATATATTTCGAAAATTGGGGATGTATATAAGAGGTGTCAATAAGATTTTGTCCTCACTTTTTGTTTTTACTTTATTTGTACAAGATTCTTTGCACCAAGCTAGGATTTTCGAGTTTAACTACGAGTGGGACTGTTTCTATGATGTTGTTGGAGACTCCATGTCGATCATTCTTTAGGTCGGGAAATTTCCAAACAGTTTAAAACTGAAGAATATGTTAATGAGCTCCAACAAAAAACAAAAAATTACGTTCTGGGAACATTTGTAGAATTCGTGGGATCGTTAAGAACAAGATCCGAAGAAATAATGGAAAATATGAGAGAATCGCTTGGTACTAGTTGTGGAAGCGCCCAAATGATGGTTATAATGGACTAAAATCTCAATAATCATCAGCTCTATTGGATACAATACCTTCCAGAACATTCCGAAAAGAATTGGTTCGAAAAATCAAGAAGTTGTTCAACAAAATCTAAGTGCGCCGCACCTACAACGTCGTATGGATCTAGAAGGAGATCTTCACCCCTGAGTAGCTTCCAAAGAGCCGAAAAAATTGACAAATGCTATTGAAAGATAACTCGAGGTCGCTGAAACGTTTTTTGGGGTACAGAAAGATATTCCCGAAATCCGGTCAGGCCTGAGCAGGTCTGACAGCTGAAGGTAGAGCTCAACTGGTCTTCATTGATAAAAACGTGAAGGTAAACTCGGATGTCTAACAAAATATGGGTTTGAAAATATGGTTTTGTTTCGTTTTCAGAGTGTGGCCACATATTTTGTGAGGCGTGCAACATCCTTTTCTTTGAAATATTCAAAAAAATGTAACCAGCTTGCGTGAAGTGTCCGCAATGCAATAAACTGAGCCACTATCAAAGAAATGAAACACGTGGAACAGCAATCTACACATTCATTAATTCTTCCCAATTGCAATAATTTGTTTTGGGAGTCCTCGAAATCTACGGTAACAAAGTTACACAAAAACTGATAAACAAAACTCAAAACATTTGCCTGTCAACTAATTCCAAATCTGCTTGCAGTTACTGTAATCCGCATATAAGGAGCAACATTCAAACTCATCTCAGCGGCAGGCAATGGTCTCGACTCAACGCTTAATCTCCGGTACTCCTTTCCAATGATTTTCTTCCAGTCGGTATCAATACCTCAGCCTTTTTGGACCCTATCGGGGGCCTCATTGTTACGCACACACTTAGTCCTCATTGCTACGCAAGTCGTCGTCGCCGGACCGTCTGGACCAGAGTTGCACGGACAGTCCGGTGTCCGTTGTCCGTTGTCCGTTGTCCGGCCATTTTTGGCTGTCCGTTGTCCGTGTCCGCTGTCCGTCAAAAAAATTTTTTGTCCGTTGTCCGCTGTCCGTTGTCCGTGTGAAAAAATATTTTGTCCGTTGTCCGTGTCCGTTGTCCGTTTAAAAAAAAATTCCCTGTCCGTGCAACTCTGGTCTGGACTCTGTTGTGTGTATGCGTGTGTGTGTTGCGTGGCAAGGATGACCTAGGAAAGTGCGCGCTACTGCACTCCCAGAAAAAACAGGCACTAATTACCTCGAAACAATGTTTTTTGCTTCAGTTGTAGTGTTGTTTCTGAATCAATCTGGTCACCACCTATTCTGCGTTTCCTAGTTATTTCAATTTTTTTCCTTAAATTTCTCAAACAATTCTTTTGTGAGTTACCGATGTCGTGCGCTATGTTGTAGAGCTAAATACTGAGTTTTTGCTGTCCCGCCTTTATTCGAAACAGAATTAGCATTGTTTTTTGATATACTGCTCCATTGAATTGAACTTTTTTCTTCTTGCAGACGTTTGTCATTTTAATAACTGTGATTGTACTAATTTGGGTCACAATGAACCAGTTTTTATTGCTTCAGAATAACAGTTAACAATATATTTCGTTTAACCTACCTCACAGTAAACTTTTTGAACACATTTTTTTTTCATTTCAGGGTACCGGATCAAAGCACCCCGGAATTGTTCAAACTTGACCACGCTATTACAAGTCGACCCATTTCGACAGAATCCCCGATTTTTCTTCTCTCTCTTTTCGGGATATCTCTGAACCCGGTGAGTTAAGCACGTTCTTTAGAGACAAATTACGAATAATGATTACGATACCACCTTCTAATAACGATTTCGTGAAAATCTGAAATCTGATTAGTAATTTGAATCCAAAATTACTGTTAAAAAAACGAACCCTAATTCACTAAACTGCTTGCGAATGGTCTTGATTCTCTTCCTTCTACGGAAGTACCTATGATCAAAGTTTGAGCGAATTTCAAAGATTGTGAAAACACTTCCCTTGTCAGGTTCGCCTCGTGAGGGGCATTTTCTGAAGAAATCGAGGTGAATAAAAAAACTTGCTGAATGCTTTTTCTCCACATTTTCCTGTTTTGTTAAGTCTCACCTAGTTAAGCGTATTTATAGTATTTTCAGATCGCAAGTCAGAATATGCCGGATAATCGTGGGTCTGCTGCCGAAAGAAGAGCAAGCTTGCTGCAACTCATTCATCGTCTCGATCGAGACTTGAAGCATAAAATCAGAAACCTCGAGTTCCAAAAATCACGCCGGGTGCAAATTCAAAATGCTATCAAGTCATGTCTGGAATGTACAATTTGTTGTAACAATTTTGATTGCGGAGAAGCTAGTCCACGTGTCTTCGGTGAGTCTTGGAACAACCATGAATCATCAAGGATTTTCCTGAATAATTTTTAGGCTGTGGTCATGTGTGTTGTGAAAAGTGTGTTTTCCAAATCCTTGAAGGGAAACGGCGCCCAACTCGTATCCTCATGGGAACGCCCTCGAACACATTTCCTGGGGTTATTGTTCGTTGCCCCACGTGCCGAAAACAGCTGCCGTTCTCGGAAAATCAAACGGAACTATCCATCTGGAAATTCCTTCCGCTGTTGGAAGTCATCGTAAGTTATTTTTTCAATTTTCACACAGACCGATGCAGTGATTTATTAGTCGCTAGTAGTACAGGTACAAAAGATCTAAAATAGAATTAGTCGGATTCACAGTTTTTGCGTGAAATTTTTTATGAACAGAATGAAATATGAAAAAAACAGTCAAATTTTGCCATTTTTCACGCTACTCACACAATATTCTAATAGTTGACTGTTTAGATTATCCATAATTCACTGAGTTCCACAAGTTTTTATATTTCTTATTTTCAGAAAAATTTCACCAACACGGCATATTTGGATGATGTTGATCAGCATGTGCAATATGAAGAAGTTATCGTCACAGGAGATGAGACTTTGGCTCGTTTGAGAGCTACAATCAAGAATTTGGAGCAAAAACTACTCGACGCAAATCAAAGGAAAGTCTCAGAGAACGATTTGCACGCAACTCTGGACAAGCTGTCACAACCAATCCGAAATTGTTCTAGATGCCAAAACCAATTCCAAGAGGCTCCTCACTCTTTGAGTGAGTAGCGAAATGAATTTAGTTTTTTATGTTTTGTTTTCAGAATGTGGGCACACCTTCTGCGCGGCATGCAACAACCTCTTTTTTGAGAGATTTGGAGAAATCGGACCAGCTGTCGTGACGTGCTCGACATGCCAAAAACTGAGCCATTATCAAACGAATGAGAAACTCGAAATTCCAATTTATTTGTTCATCAGTTCGTCTCAATTGCATTAATATAATTTTAGAAATCTTCGAACTGATATTACTTGCAACATGCGAACCCTCTAAAACTGTTCGAACCTTTCTGAATCTTAGAGTGTAATTGTTAATCAAATTTTTAGCATCACCATTCACGATTTTTCTATTTATTTTTTGTATTAGTTTCTACCTTCAGTCATGGCTGATTCAAAATGCTTTGAGCATCATCAGTTGGTCTCTTTAATCATATTTCTTTCATATTCCGCTTTTGATGCCACATTTTTGGATAATGCGTGTAGTCTTGGGGCCCATGACTGCTATCGGCTTTTGAATTTGTGAATATTTTTTGGCGGCTAGATTACATGACTATAGCCGATTTTTAAAAAAATTTTGATTTTTAGGAAAACTAACATAAGAAAAATAGTTTATTTCTATCAGTAGGAAAGGTTGATTTTATTTCACACAAATAATCAAAATAAGATTGTATTTAAGTAGAGTTATTTTCTCATGACATTCCTTCCCATTCTTTCCCATTCATCTGTTCTATAGTTCTATTTTCTAGTTTATTTAATTCATTTCACCCACTTCATTTTTCAGCATTCATTCGTATGACAATTCTTGACAAATATAACATTTCTTTTTTTTAAATTATATGACTCTCAATAAATTCTGTCAAGTGATACTCCATGATCAAGTCAACAACCAGGACTGTCAACCGTTTACTGGTTCTGATATTCACAACAAGTCGAAAAAGCTTTGCAGTTTGAAACGAAACACACAGTTGGCAGTTTTTGCCCGTGTTTGCGTCCAACACGGAACACTCTTCGTCACCGGTCGGCTTGGAACACGTGTCGTTCTCTGTGTATTGAAATTTCAAGACTGGTTTTCAGAACATTTTTAACTTCTTTCTATTCTTAAACATTAGGTACACCACTTCCAATCAGTAAGACACAGTACATATTTCGAAGAAGAGTTTTCATTAAAATGGGATAATAAAATGTCCCTTCTCTATGGACCAAGTTATCTTGGTTCCTGTCAAAGGTATGAAAAAGTTGTCAACTGATAAAATGTTCCTCATAATTGCAGAAGTGTTTCTCAGTTGACACGTTTTAGATATCTCACACAGGAATATAGAAAATTGAGCTCAAACTTTTTGGGGCTTCTCTATTACAGGTTATACGATGTTTCCATCAATTTTTCATCATATTTAGTCAATTTTCGACTACAGGGTGGCTAATAAGTATTGAGACTTTTTTGCATGAGCTTCTGGCACGGTGCCAAGTCCGATTTATGACAACTTTTAGTATATTTCGAAAATTGGGGATGTATATAAGAGGTGTCAATAAGATTTTGTCCTCACTTTTTGTTTTTACTTTGTGTGTACAAGATTCTTTGCACCAACTGAACGTGGGAAAACTCTCTGAAAAAAAATGAAAACATGTCTTTTTTTGTCACAATATCACAGAATTGAGATGCTTCATCTTATATGAATTGACTCGAAACTGAAAGCATCCTTTTCATATGCAATAAACAATTATTGATTTTGTGGCTGAGTGTATCTCAAAAAGAACAGGGGTGCTCATAAAACATCTTCTTCGCCTGCCTTTTCTTTTCTCTCCAGTTTTTTCTTTTTCCCGAACTCACATTCCTAGCTGTGGAGTACCCCTAGTATCTGATACACTTTTGCCCGGTTGTTCATATGAGTCGTAAAAAATAAAAAGCCATTTTCATTCCTACGAGTCCTTCATCTGGTAACATTTTTTCTTACTCCGCTTCCATTTTTCAACTAAAACTGTTGTTTAGCTTATTTGAGTGATTATCTTATCATATCAGTATTATTCATAATTTTTATAGAAATGCCGGATCAATCAAGTGCTCAACCGAAAAACCCCGCTGAAAAAGAAAAGATGGGCCATCTCATCATCGAGGTGCATGAAGCGACCGATGTCCAAGACAATGTCTTCAAGTTAATAGCCAAAATTCTTGACGTCAAAGATAGTGGAGGTGAGAATAGAAAACAAAAATTAGTTTTGATTGTTGTATGCTCAGGTTCGGTCGTTATCTTGAGCGAAGACCAAAAATGTGCCGACTTGGCTCGATCCTTAGAAGGAATTCGAATCAGTTCTTGTGTATTTGTTGAAGAAATGAATGACAATAAGGGAAATGTCGAAGAAGAATTGAAGCGCTTGCAACACGTCAAAGTAGCCGTCTGCAGCTACAAAGCTATGAGAGTCCTGAAACTGCCGCTCGTCGAGAGGGTAAATTTTTAGCTAGCTTTTTGGAAATGAAATCTATATTTTTAGTATATTTGTTTTGATATGCCGTCGAGACGTTCCAATTTCCCACGGGCGCTCGAAAAAATCGAAAAACTGGCTGAAGAGGAAAACCGTAAACCCCATGTTGACATCTTCCTCAACCCCAACGATGATGATGTGATAATAAAGGTGGTTTTCGTTGAAGCGAAGGAACGAGGATGTATTCCCACCTGGTTAGAGAAACTCATCATGTGAGTAGTCTGAAAATAAAATCGTTCATTATAATGAGAATAACTCAGAACAAAGTTTGGAACTCCGGAACTCCGGCAAAGGTACGAAGAGAGAATGAAAACAAAAGGTTGCAACAAAGAGTCATCCAACACGAACAATCCAACTGATTTGGAGGCGGTCCCAATCCTGGACACCAATCAACAGCAAACAGCTCCAACTGATACTGCTCCAGAACCGGAGGTGACGCGCCCAAGAAAAGTTTCCGAAGAGATGCGCCTCGAAGAACTACTGAAACTGTTGCCTGGCTCACATGAGTAATTAGCTAACATTTAGCATAACAGTATCACTCATAAATTTTTCAGAGAAATGCCAGAGCAATCAAGTTCCAATCCAACCGAGACACAGAAGATTGGTCGTCTCGACATTCAATTGCATGACGCGACCGATGTCCAAAAGAATGTTTTTAATTTAGTTGCCGAAATTCTCGACGCCAGAGATAGGAGAGGTAAGGATTAAAAACATATTTTTATTATAGAATTTTTATGCTCAGGTTCGATCGTTATCTTGAGCGAAGATCACAAATGTGCCAACTTGGCTCAATCTTTAAACAAAATAGGATTATACTCCAGTTTATTTGTTGAAGAAATAATAAAGTATGAGGGAATGATTGAGGAAGAATTGAAACGCTTCAAAAACGTCAATGTAGCTGTCTGCAGCTACAAGGCTATGAAATTCGTGGACCTGCCGCTCGTCGAGAAGGTCAATTTTTAGTTATGTTTTTGGAAATATGTATAACTATTCATATTTTTAGTATGTCTTCTTTGACTTGCCGTCACGAAGACTACACAGGTTCCAACGGGCCCTCCGAAAAATTGAAATCCTGGCTGAAGAGAAAAAGCGCACGCCCCAAGTTGAAATTTTTCTTAATCCCAGCGATGATGAGAATACAACAAATGCAGTTTACGTGGAAACAAGAGATCGGGAATGCGAAATTCCTCATTTTCTTGGCGATTTCATTGTGTGAGTAGTGTGAAAATTAATGTTTTGAATGAAATCATAATTCAGGTCGACGTACGGAACACCTGAACTGCAAGAAAGGTATTTCAAAAACAGAAACGAAAGAATGACCGCAATGAAGAAACCAACTTCTGCGGAAAACTGATTTGCTTCATTTAGGTTCTGTCTCATTCAATCTACCAATTTTGTTGTATTTTCCAAAAACACAACATTCACTCTTCCCTTCTCTAGAAAACTCCCATATATATCTACCAAACGTTTCAAACATAGAATGTTTCCTATACTTTCTTCAAAAAAAAATGAACATTTTAATTCATTATCAATACATCTCAAAATAGAAGTCTGGAAGTCTAAAAAAATCAATTTTCCAGTTTTAAAAAGCAAAACTTCTTTCTGGCTGAAACCTATTCAGGTGTGCTCAAAAAGCCTTACTCTCAAATGTTTGTTCTGTTGAAAAATTAAGACACATTCTCTGTGAAAATCGAAAATAGTGCTGTACAGAAAAATTCAAATCATTTTTCATGCATTGATATTATATACCATGAAAGTTGGGACACTTTTAAGATAAAAAATGTACATTTGGTTCGGACCCACCCAGTATGGTCCAAACGGTGACCAACTTTGGTCAAAAAATGAAAATTTTTCTGGATGGAGATAATGATTAGATTTAACTTGGAATAGATTAAACTTGCTATTTTAAGCATTTTTTGTGTTGAAACAAAAATTCTAACTCGTTTCCTTTCAGCTGAAAATTTTCATTTTTGATCCGATTTCGAAAAAAATCACTGAAAATCCGTCGTCGTGAAAAATTTTAACGTTACTGCAAAAAAGATAATGTCATATTCAGATCCGGCGTGCAAAATAACATTAAAAAACATTTGGGTTAATTGGCATATCCTGGGTATAAGACCAGTTTTAAGCCAAAAAGTGCGAAAAAATGAGCTTTCACCATGGGGGGGAGTACATGGCACCTAAATTTCGCCCAAAATCGACCCTCTCCAATTTTGATGAAAATTGCACCAAATGTAGTATTTTTGGTGGGTATTATTTTGGCAAAGTTTCAATATTCGATCTCATCATCTTCGTGCATTTTTGCACCACTTGGTTTTTCACTGAAAATGGTCTTGGAAGCAATTTTTGCCTCTTTTTTGGAGCTTCTGAAAATGAGCGAAGATGATGAGATCGAATATTGAAACTTTGCCAAAATAATACCCACCAAAAATACTACATTTGGTGTAATTTTCATCAAAATTGGAGAGGGTCGATTTTGGGCGAAATTTAGGTGCCATGTACTCCCCCCATGGTGAAAGCTCATTTTTTCGCACTTTTTGGCTTAAAACTGGTCTTATACCCAGGATATGCCAATTAACCTAAATGTTTTTTAGTGTTATTTTGCACGCCGGATCTGAATATGACATTATCTTTTTTGCAGTAACGTTAAAATTTTTCACGACGACGGATTTTCAGTGATTTTTTTCGAAATCGGATCAAAAATGAAAATTTTCAGCTGAAAGGAAACGAGTTAGAATTTTTGTTTCAACACAAAAAATGCTTAAAATAGCAAGTTTAATCTATTCCAAGTTAAATCTAATCATTATCTCCATCCAGAAAAATTTTCATTTTTTGACCAAAGTTGGTCACCGTTTGGACCATACTGGGTGGGTCCGAACCAAATGTACATTTTTTATCTTAAAAGTGTCCCAACTTTCATGGTATATAATATCAATGCATAAAAAATGATTTGAATTTTTCTGTACAGTGGACAATAGGCTTGAGGTTGAGTTCTACAGAGAACGTGTCTTAACTCTTTGCATATATTTGTGAATTTCACTGCTTTTTGACAAAACATTTTTCCAGGAAAATTCCTTTTTTTGTGTTAAAGGCTTTTCAATTCACTACCAATGTTCTACGTTAAGATTTGATTATATTTTTTCTGTATGAATCAATAAAACAAAACAGCCGTTGTTAAAAAAAATTCATTTTTTCAACGTTCACAAGTGCGCAAATCGATCAAATCGACGTTTTTCAAACAGTTTTCGCCTGCTTGGTACGAGCTGGTTCTTGGGCAGATGATGATTGGACATCGAACTGTCGTTGGCTGATCCTTAGTAGTACCCGCAAACAGACGGCTGAGACAGTCAGAGCAAAATGTGTGTCCACACTCTGAAATTTCGATTTTTAAGGACGTCTATGTTTCACCACTCACTGAGCACGAAGGCATCGTTTTCGTATGCTTTTAAGCAGGTCAAGCAACTCAATAACGAAAATGCTCTGTTTTGGAGGTTTTTATTGCGGTTTTCCTCTACACCTTTGTTGACAAAAACATCCTCTTCTTTGTCATACAACATTTCGAGTTTTCGATGTAATTCCTGATAAGTTTCGTTTCCACGGAGAGGATCAGCTTCAATGGGCAAGATTGGTTCCGGAGCATCAAGGACATTGGTATTGAGAAACGATTCCTTAAAATTTTGATTTTGCATATTTGGTAACAGAAAATCTGTTTGTGATATAATAATACTGTTTCTTTATCCTATGTTTTGCCATTCATACCATTCTCAGGAGACTGGAGCTCGGCTGCCAAATGTTCGATCACTAGGCAAAAGTTGGAGTGTGCAAAACAGACCTAGATTGAAAAGTTACCTAAATACTAGGGATTCTTTGAAAACTTCTAGTTTTTCAGTTGCTTGCCGATTCCTGAAAGATACCTGCTTTTTACGGTTTTCAGTTCAAAAACGGGTCACGAAGGGAATTCCCCCAAAAACCGGCAAATAGCTGGAAAACTAGGAATTTGAAAAAAATGCTGGGAATGCAAAGTTTATTATCTAGGTCTGTTATACACCCTCCGACGTTTTCAGATTGATCCGACACTTGACAGCCGAGCGCCAGACTTATAGAACATTCTTCTACTAGAACACATTTGATTACTCTCAAAAAAGAAAAACAGCTTACCAGTGAAATCATAACCGAAATATTTTCCACAGAAAACTGTTCCGTTTGAGACTCCTGGAAACGACATCCAAAAGTGCATTTGGGGCACTCAATTGAAACGGCAGGAAGAATTGTCGGGTCAAGATTGTCTCGAATTGGTCCTCTTTTCTGCTCGAGGAGCTCTTTGATGCAGTGCTCACAAACTGTATGTCCACATTCTGAAATCGTTTGGAATATGGGACGGTTTTCGAAGCATGTCGTACTTTCTCAAGTAGAAGCACACCCAAAAAGTCAAAATTTCTTCAAACTATGATAAACATTTAGTTAGCTGACCAGTTTCTTACAAAAACTGAGATACATGGGCACAAATTGATAATTGACAAAGGAACCTCAACACCTCACAAATCCAGATTTTGGTGAAATTTTCAGGAGGGTTCAAAATCGTCTATCTAGACATCTGTGGAAGTTAAGGAATCCGTCCGCCACTTTCAGCCGAGTTACCAAAAATCGCCTTTTCAGTGCAAAATCAGCGTTTTCAAAGACGATTTTCTTAAGTCCTAGGGCGCTTTAAAGCTTAAAATTTGTTGTGTTATACTTGAAATTTAATGGAATTTGATATTTCAATATTTTTGTTCTTGAGAAGATGCTTGAAATATATTTCATTGAATTCTGAGTGCAACACAACAAGTTTCCTGTTCTGGAACCTACTAGGAAGGGAGAAAATCGTCTTTGAAAACGCTGCTTTTGTACTGAACAGGCTATTTTTGGTACTGAAAATGATAAAACTTGACTGAAACTGGCAAGCGGATTCTAAAAACTTCCGAGATGTCTAGCTAAACGATTTCCAACCTATCCTGAAGTTTTGATCTGAATCTGGGTTTGTGAGATGTTGAGGTTCTCTTGTTAAGAGTCTTCTATGTATTAAATAAAAATTTGAAACTCACCGAGAATTCTCGGAACGCGTTCCTCACAGTTGAATCGATTGGCGCAGCCAGAGCAAGTAATGCAGCGTGCGATGTTTTCCTGAAGCTTTCTTCGACGGTTTCTAAACCATTGGACATTGTTGTGGGTATGTGCAATGTTTCTTTCGAGCCTGGCAATGGTTCGTGAGATACGAATTCTGTGGTCGGGGTTTTCCGCCATGTTAGAATTTAGATTCCGGAAGACCTCATCAAGATAACGTTGCGTCATCAATCTGAAATTGAAAATACAAGAATAATGGTTCAGCACAAATTGGCTGTTGTATTCAATTTTGAAAAGAGTTGTGTATTTCCACCAAACTAGCTAACTTTTGCAAGCGTATTGCCCATTAAACTGGGGGATGCCGACGCGTACCATCTCAGACATCTCGTAAACGGTGCGTCTTTTTTTAGGCTCGGACAGGATGATAATCAAGAGAAGGGCTATCTATTAAGACGTGTCTTAGGCAAAAAAAAAACACGGGAACAACGTTGACTAATAGATCCAAATGTTCTAGGGTCTCGGGTGACTCATGCTTCAAAACAATGCTTGTTTTGATAATTTATGAAATAACTGATGGTTTTTCCGAATTTGCGAAATTTTTTTGAATATTGATAGATAATTTTAATTGAAATGTGTTCGTCGGTTTGAATTTGTTATCTGGTACGTGTGGTAGATCAATCGGTTTACTCGTTCAAGTCTTGTTGAAAATTTAAACGGAGAAAAATTAGGGAAAGAATAAGAAGAGGCTTTCAAAAAAAAGAAGGAATGATGATGAGATGATGAATATCGAATGGTGAAATAGTGGAAGTGAGAGCAAATAGACGCAGGAAAAGATGACGAGATTTTAGGGAGGAGAAAAGAAATTACAGATTTGAGTTTTCAGCACCGGCTGAATCGATGATGTCATTGACATTTCAGGCAGGGTCCGGTCTAATGCGGCGCATGCCCTTTGTGATTTGTCGAGATGACAACGGTTAGCTTTCTTTCATCTGGAGAGCAAAAGTAGATAGACGCGAATTGGCGACAAAAGAATTATCAACAGTACCGCTCAATAAGATATACAAAAATTTCTGTAACAAATTTTGAAAATTGTCCATGCGCTCCAGACCTGCCACATCGAAATTTGATCAGGGTAGATCGATAATAATTTTGCAGTTCACAACTCTTCTGTGGCAGAGCGTGAAGCGGATTTTTACTTCTTCCAAACAAGTTAACTTTTTAAAGCGCATTGCTCATAAAACTATGGGATGGCGACGCGTACCATCTCAGACATCCCATAAGCACAACGGCTTTTTTGTGGGTTCGGTTAGGATTATTATCTAAAAAACGGCATTCTATCAAAACATGTCTCTCGCAAAAGAACTCGGGAACAACATTGACTAAAAGATCCGAATGTTTTAGGGTCACGGGTGACTCATTCTTCAAAACAATGCTTGTTTTGATAAATTATGAAATAACTGATGGTTTTTCCAAATTTCGAAATTTATACAGAGTATTGATTGATAATTTCAATGGAAATGTGTACGTTGGTTTGGATTTGTTATCTGGTACATGTGATAGATCAATCGATTTACTCGTTCGAGTCTTGTTGAAAATTTAAACCGAGAAAAATTAGGGAAAGGAGAAGAAGAGGAGGCCACCAACCAGTGACTCTTGAAAACATAAAGAAATGATGATGAAATGATGAATATCGAACGGTGGAAGAGTGGAAGCGAGAGCAAATAGACGCAGAAAAAGATGACGAGATATTAGGGAGGAGAAAAGAAAATACAGATTTGAATTTTTGGCACCGGCTGAATTGATGATGTCATTGACATTTAAGGCAGGCCCCGGTCCAAGAATTATCAACAGTGCCGGTCAATAAGATATACAAAAATTTCTGTAACCAATCTTGAAAATTGGCCATATTTGGAATATTTTCCTCCGGAAAAGGATCATACAGGATTCTATAAACACTAATTTATTTTTCTAAAATTATTCAAATCATCTTGAATATCCACAAAACGAGATAAAAAATTCTGAAATTTTGTTCCAAACCTGCCACACCGAACTTTTGCAGTCTGGATCAAAAATAATTTTGCAGTTCACAACTCTTCTGTGGCAGAGAGTGAAGCGTTTTGTACGTCTTCCAAACAAGTTAACTTTTTAAAGCGCATTGCTCATAAAACTATGGGATGGCGACGCGTACCATCTCAGACATCCCGGATGCATGGCGCCTTTTTTTTGTGGGTTCGGTTAGGATTATTATCTAGAAAAGGACATTCTATCAGAACATGTCCTTTGCAAAAAACACGAGACAACGTTGATTACAAGATCCGAATATCTAAGGGTCTCGGGTGACTCATGCTTGAAAACAATGTTTGTTTTGATAAATTATGAAAAATTACGATTTTGCGAAATTGCGAAACTGTTTTGAATATTGAATGATAATTTGATGGAAATGTATGTACGTTGGTCTTGATATGTTATCTGGTACGTGTGGTAGATCAATCGGTTTACTCGTTCAAGTCTTGTTGGAAATTTAAACGGAGAAAAATTTTAAAAAAAGAGAAGGAAAGGAGGCCACCAACCAGTGACTCTCGAAAAAAAAAGAAGAAATGATGATGAAATGATGAATACCGAACGGTGGAAGAGTGGAAGTGAGAGCAAATAGACGCAGAAAAAGATGACGAGATATTAGGGAGGAGAAAAGAAAGTACAGATTTGAATGTTCGGCACCGGCAGAATCGATGATGTCCATACATGAACACATTTCGGAAATTTGTGGTCGCGAATTTTCGTTGAGTAGCATATGGTCGCGGAAAAAAAATTTTCCCCGAAGGAGAAAATTTTTTTTCTGAATTTTAAATCATTATGACATAAATTGTAAAATTCGATGATGTACTTTTTAAAAAAGTGGTATTGCTGGAATTTGACAGCTCAAATTCGGAAATAAAGATTTTAATGATGGATAGTAACCAGACGGTGAATCTGTAGAACAAAGGCGGAACAGAGGTCATAATTTAGTTTAGAAAGATTTGAAATAAAAAATGTAACATTTTCCCGAAAAAATGCATGTTGAAATATCAAATTCATACGCTGAAATGCTGCATCATATAATGTACAGTAACCCAACAAACGATGACGAATTTTTATGACCAAGTTTGAAACAAGGTTGCAAAGTGATTGCAAACGATTTCAAATTAAAAATAGATCAGCTTTGCAAAAAAGCGAACTTTTTTATCAATTTCGAACGCCGAAATTGAATTTCGGAAATAGCTACAGTAACCCGACAGAATATGATGAAAAACTCTATAACCGAGGCCGAATCGAGGTGGCGAATTGGTTCCAAACGATTTGAAATGAAAAATGGATCAGGTTTACAAAAAAATGCGAGCATATATCTCAATTTTTTCTACCGAAACTCAATTTCGGAAATTCTTACAATGGCCCAACAGAAGACGATAAAAAACTATATGACCGAGGCCGAATCGAGGTGGCGAATTGAGTCCAAACGATTTAAAATCGAAAATGGATCAGGTTTACAAAAAAATGCGAGCATATATCTCCATTTTTTCTACCGAAACTGAATTTCGGAAAAAACGCATTTCCGAAACGCAAAATCAGTAGTAAAAAATAAAAATTTCCGAAATTGATTCATGCGAATAAAAATGTGCTGGGAGCTCGCAAAATGGTCGCGAATGATAGCTGTGGACTAGTAATGTATGAAAACAAAAAAAATTCTGAAAAATTTCAGCTCCAAGTGCATTTACGGGGATAATTTGTTAGCGCGGTCAATGCGTTGAGTGCGCGCGTTGAGTCGAAAGGAGGGCGAACACCTGCGGTAGTGTTCTGTATGCATTGAGAGGGAAAGGTAAAAGAGGGCGCCGTGGCTGTGTGGATAACGCGTTCGCATGACAATCTGTTGTCGCAGGTTCGAGGAACATGTGTGAATTTGGCACTGTTTTTGTAAAGTAATGATTTTGAAAAACGCCGATCTTTTTTTTTTTTTTTTGAAAGATGGTCGCAAAAAAAATTTTTGTATATGGTGGCGAAAAATTTTTTGACAAAATTTCCGAAAGTTCTCTCTTGTATGATGATGTCATCGACATCTAATGTGGGCACCGGTCCAATGCGGCACATGCCTTTTGTAATTTCCCGTGATGTCGGCGGAATTTTTAGCAGAACTTTTCCTTTATATGGATAGCTTCAGCTTTTGTGAGATACACATTGTCAAAATGAAACTTCAATTGGAGAGCTAGATACCAAGATTTTATTTATTTTCGAAGGATTCTTGAAAATGTAATTTGAAAAAGCAAAGAAACATTACTGTACAAAGATAAATTATTCGGAGGTAGACAAAAAACTGCAAAAAATCTACAAAAAAGATTAGAAGATGAATATACTAGAAATCACATTAAATTTACATTAAGAGCTGAATAATAACACTTACATAAAAAAAATGGTTGCTACAAATAATGATTAATACTGAAAAAGCGATACATTAAAAAATTAGATTATTTACAAATACATTTTTACATACTTATCTTTAGAGTCCATAACAGAATAACTAGCACTATTTTCGTGAATTCTGTTGAATGTATTACATGTGGGGCATTTGACAAAATTTCGATGGTCCTTCTCTTCTTTCATATCCTCCCAACATTCTATACAAACTGTGTGCCCACACCCTGAAACAAAAAAAGAATGAAAACACTGAAAATTTTTTAATACTTACGGATCAATATTGGGGTCTCCTCGTAGCACTGTTGACAGTTCGGACAATTTAGAAGGAGCCCAGCTTTTTCTTCCAAATTTTCAATCAGCGTGTTTTCTCTCTTCGTTTGATCCGACAATTTTGTGGATTTTTCTTCCAGTTCTTTGCATCTCTTTTGAAGGGTCTTGCAGGTTGCGTTGTTGTACCTGGGTTTGAGTGGAAGTTGAACCTCCGGCTCTTCCGAGAGATCACATCCTTCGAACATTTTCTTTAAGAAAAAAGATTGATATTTCATCAAAACGAGTTAGTTTTTCTAAACTAGAGATCATAAATAGGAAAGCAGTGAACACGAAAATGTTTTGAAAATTACAAGTGGAACTTACAGCCGCCGTCATCACGGTTCGGTTCTTCATCAAAGACCGTGCAGATTGTGCACTGCAAAGTAAAATTTTTTTTCTACAGAAAGGACATTTCATGTCCACGTCTGGAACTTTGCCATCTATCTCCATCACTCCCTCTCTTGCCATTTCCATTAGTGTAGTGACGCATTGTTCGCAAATCGTGTGCTTACACGCTGTAATGAAAAAAAAATAGCTTGAGTAATTTTGTGTTGTGTGGTCTCACACAAAGTTTCCATTTTGACCTACGCGCTCAACGCGCATATTCTTTTCCCTTTTTCTCTAATCTCTCTCGCTCTCTCCCCGTTCATGACGATATTGTTTCTCAAATCAGTTTTGACCTATCCCCGCACTAGGAGTGTACTCTTGTTGCTCCTAGTACTATTTCCCCCAGTTTGCCACCCCTTTTATAGTGTAGTAAAAGCTATTATAATAAACTATTGTAATATAAAACAGTCTTAACTCTAGCAAAGTTAGGGACATAACATTGGCGATCAGTAATCGAATTCATTTATTTTCTTGTTGCCGTTCTTTCGTACCGTTCGTTCGTTCTTCTTCTTCTCTCTCCGTCGTTTTGTTTCTTCGTTTATCTCTTTGTTGTCGTTACGTGGAATCTGAGTGGGTTTCAGTCCGGTTGCCGGCTGTGTAACCAATAATCTCAAATTTCCGCATTAACGGTTGACGATTTGCTAAGCTCGCGTAGCTAGAAATCGGAAGTCGTTCGGAGAAGTTGTTGGAGTAAGAAAGGCGATTACTTTCTTAAATTCTGGTGCCAGAGTTCGCGAAGATTCGTGTTTCTGGTTGAACAGAAGAGTGTTTGGAGGTTCTCAGTGGAACTAAAAGCACGTGAAGATGGCAGACAAGGACCTGCAGGCTCAAATGGTTGAGATGTTGTCGCTGATGCAGCAAAGCATGAAAGCTCAGGCGGACAGCATCAAGGCTCAAACGGAGAAGCATGACAAAGCTATGGAAGTGTTGGCAAAACGCTTGTCATCAGAGGATGCAAGTGGCAGCTCAGTGAGCCCGGCAAAGCTCATGAGTGAAATTGGGGGTAGAATTTCCACATTTGTGTTTGATCTCGAGGGAGAGAAAACATTCCCAAAGTGGTTCGCGCGTTATGGGACGGTGATCACTGTGGAAGGAAAGGCATTGAGCGATGAGCAAAAGGTGTCATTGCTTGTAGGAAAACTGTCGGATGAGGTATATGAGCAATATACAAGGAGGATCTGTCCGAAGGGATGCAAAGACATCAAATTCGAAGACACAGTCAACATTTTGAAAGAAATGTTCGACATTAAGAAGAGTTTGTTCTCACATCGGTTCGCATGCATCAACATCACTCGGGAAGGTGAAACTCCAGTGGAGTACACCAACAAAGTGAATGCGCTCTGCGAGGCAGCGGCATTGGACAAAATTGGTGTTGATGGGTGGAAAGTGTTCTTCTGGTTGAGAGGTCTTGATCCAATAACTGACCAGAAACAGTTAGCGTATTTTCTGAAATACGTTGAGCAGAAAATGGAGAAGGAAGAGGCTGTTAAAATCAATGATCTTTGTGCTGAGTGGCAGAAGTATCAAAGACAGAACAGTGTGTTGTTAGAAATGTCGGAGGGTGACAAAGCAGTCAGAGCAGTGCGAGCGCAAAAGTTTGGCAATCAGAAAAGTCAGAAGCCGTCGAACCGAGAAGAGTCTCGGGGAGATCAGTGCTGGAATTGCGGAAGATCGGGGCATAAAAAGCCAGAATGTTCGCAAGCACTGACAAAGTGCTTCAATTGCCAGAGAGAGGGACACTTGGCAAAGTTTTGCAGGTCAAACGGATCGTCAGGATCTAAAAGGACGCAAAATGTGAAAGTGGTCGGTGGAACTGCTGCTGATGATGTGCTAGTCAACTCGGTGCGACAGTATGTAACTGCTAACGTGGAAGGCAAACCGATAGATTTTCAATTGGATACTGGATCAGATATCACTCTGATTAGTAGGAAAGATTGGGAAAGAATCGGTGAACCAAAACTGGAGAAGTATTCGGATAAGATTAGGTCAGCAAGTGGGAATGAAGTTAAGCTACTAGGCAGAGTGCTAGTGAGTTTTGAGCTGAAAGGATCAGTAGGATCTGAGTACGTTTACGTCCGAGAACACGGAAACCTTCTGGGGTTAGACTGGATTGAAAAGTCTTCAGAAATGTCGTATCACATGGGAAGAATGGTCAATGCCTTGTCACAAAGCAGCACGAGTCCAATTCGGAGTGAATTGGAAAAGGAAAAGAAGCAGAAGGGTCCCAAGGTGTTCAAGGAAGAGTTAGGACGGTGTACGAAGGGAAAAGCAGTGTTGACTGTGAAGAAGGAAACGTCACCGGTATGTATGGCTGAGGTCCAGAGAGAAACGAAGAAGGATAAGCTTCTGCAGGAAGTTATCAAGTTGGTTTCTAAAGGGACATGGTCAAGAAAGGTTGATGAGAGATTGAAGCAGTTCAATTCCGTCAAGGATTCGCTATCAGTGGTACAGGGTTGTCTGAGATTGGGAGACAGAGTCGTCGTTCCAAAGAGTCTCCGAAGAGCTGTCATGAAGCAGCTACACGAAGGTCATCCAGGGATGGTTAGAATGAAACAATTAGCGAGAGCTTTTGTTTATTGGCCAAGGCTGGAAGAGGAAGTGGAGAAAGTAGTTGCAGGGTGCAATACTTGTAAGTTCCACAGAAAGACATCAAGGAAAGTGCCACTAGTGCCAGGGAAGACACCGGAGCGTGTATGGCAACGAGTGCATGTCGAGTATGTTGGACCAGATAATGGGCAATATTATCTGGTGGCTGTCGACGCGAAGTCGGAGTGGGCGGAAGTGAAGATTGTAAGATCAACTTCTGCAACTTCGACAGTGAGGACTTTGAAGGAGATATTCAGTCAGAATGGTTTCCCGGAAACCATTGTTTCGGATAACGGAACACAGTTTATCTCAAAAGAGTTCGCCGAGATGTGCCGAGACAGTGGTATCGAGCACATTCGGGCACCCGCTTTTCATCTGCAAAGTAACGGACAAGCAGAACGTGTCGTTGATACTTTGAAGAGAGGATTGCAAAAGTTGAAAGGGGAGGGGAGTGTGAGCAACGAAACCCTAGCAAAGTTTCTGCTCCACTACCGTTCGACTCCGTCGAATGCTCTTTCAGGTTTGTCACCAGCTGAGGTTTATCTGCATCGTCGTATCCGGACGGATACGTCTTCACGGATTCCGCGTCTCAAGGAGAAGAGAGCGGAGATGAATAAGAAGTCGATCGAGGAGTCGAGAGAACATGTGTGGATGTCCACAATGCTCGACATCTTCGAGTTGCCGAGTGCAACAAATACTAATCCCGTGGTTACAGATACGAGTCTTCGGAATGAGTTGTCACCGTCTTCGTCGATAACTAATGTTCCTTCTGTTGTACCGCGTTCTGATGATTTTGTTGTGGTTGAAAAGATGAACAATAAGCAAAAAGAAGAGGAACCAGATTCCCAAGTCGTGCCAACTACCGAAGCAAACAGTCAGTCAGGGAAAGACCAATCCAGCCAGGGTGCCAATCCACCAGCAACCGTGACCGGAACTCAGTCAGGAGTTCACCCAGCGATGTCTAGTCAAGGAACTCAGCCAGGAGTTCTACCAGGGATTTCCAGTCAAGGAGCAAGTCGAGAGACAAGTCAAGGACATGGATCCGGAAAGGGACAGAGATCAGCTACAGGGCCAATTCAAGTGCGTCGATCTACTCGCATCCGGAAGGAAGTTGTCAAGTTCGATCTGAGCACCATCTAACGGATCTACATCAATTCCTCTAATTGTTTTTCCGTTACCCCATGTTCTATTAACCATATTGTAGCCCCGTCCTTTCCATTTAAACAAAGGGAGGTGTTGTGTGGTCTCACACAAAGTTTCCATTTTGACCTACGCGCTCAACGCGCATATTCTTTTCCCTTTCACAGGTAAAATGCGAACGGATCCGTTTCGGTGTCCACTAGGTTTTCTATCCGTAACGGGTCCGTTACGGACAGTTTCGCGAATCTGAGTTCGCGAACGGATCCGTTTTTTCAACGTTCGCAATCGGACAGGATACGGAGTTCGCGTATGGACCGGATACGGATGCAGCTGGAGATCGAGAGATAGCTCCTGTGCGCATTCGCGAACGGATCCGTTACGGATGGCCGAACTGTGAGGGACTAGCTTTCTCTGAGCTCTTCCATCATATTTTTGCATCATTTATTTAAATTTTTAACCTATTTTTTGCCGTTTTCTCTCACTTTTCCTGGCAAATATGTTGATTTTTGACAATGCATTTTTTGAAATACGATTCTACAAAGAAAAAAGGTTTGTAACACTAATGTATTCTTCGAAACACAGGTTTTGTTATAGGTATCACTTATCCTTTTCGTGAGCAAAATGACCGAAAATGATTGACTCGAGGCTCGCGTTTTCTCCAGGAAAGATGCTAGACGAATGTAAGTATAAAATACGCTAATTTTCAAAACAATGACTTTTCAAATTTTCAGTAATGGACATCTACCAAGACTATTCAAACTTTGAAAGTGAGACAAAGATTGGAACCCAAAAGCAAAAAAGGATATAAAAAATAGGTAAGCAGTATGCTACATGTTCTGAAAGATTCCCAAATTTTTTGCAGGTTTCCTTTCGTTCTGGACGGTCGCTCAACAACCCAAAAATCAGGATTTTTATAAATTTTCGAACTCACTGTTGTACTTCTGATTGTTTTTCTTTCTTTTACATGTTTTCTTAATAAATTGTTAAATACAATGTCTACAACTATCATGAAAATTCAGCAGAAAATAATAGAAACTGAAAAAAAGAGCGACGGGAGTTTTCAGGAAATAAGTCGCAAATGGATCCGTTACGGATTCGCGTACGGTCCGTATACGATTCCTATTTCATCCGCGCGCGAATGGCGGAGAATCCGTAACGGATTGTTCGCGAATCACCTGTGTTTTCTCTAATCTCTCTCGCTCTCTCCCCGTTCATGACGATATTGTTTCTCAAATCAGTTTTGACCTATCCCCGCACTAGGAGTGTACTCTTGTTGCTCCTAGTACTATTTCCCCCAGTTTGCCACCCCTTTTATAGTGTAGTAAAAGCTATTATAATAAACTATTGTAATATAAAACAGTCTTAACTCTAGCAAAGTTAGGGACATAACATTTTGATAATGCGTCTAAACTCACGTAACACTCTTGCTCTTTTTTCTGGTCCAAAGATGCCAGTACATACTTGACAACTAATACAATTCAAAATGCTACTTTGAAGTGTGGCACGTCGCTTCGCACTGTACTCATGATTTTTCAGCTTTTGGCTGACCAATCGTTCTGATTCGACAACTTTCTTAAGGAGAGTGGGTCTTCTGCTACTAGCAACCATTGTTTAAACAAGAATCTAAAAAAAAGAGTTTAGTGATGAGAGATTAATAAAACATTAGAGTAGCGAGATAGTTTTCAAAAAATCGGCATTTTACTGGGAATAAAATACATTAACAACATTTGAGGATATTGACATTGAGACACATTTTCTGACAGTAACAAAAATAGTGCGGTACAGAAAATTCAATTTTTATAATGATTTTTTTTCATATATTATACGTTCATAGAGGGTAAAAAGATAGTTTGTCTTGAATTGTTCCACATCTTCCAAAAAATGATCATGGGGTGTTAGAAAATTTTTTTGGAAGGATTTTTAATTTTTTGCATTTCCCCTGTACCTATAGTACTTGTTGATAAAATATACAAAAAGGTATTTTTCCGTTAATTGAGCATTTCTAGTAGCCTGTGTCTCAGCGGTCCGATTTGAAAATGTTTGAGGATGTAAAACAGAGTTAGATGGAAAACATGACTTTGCAGAATTTTCGAGAGAATCCCATATTTCATGTTTTCCGTTTAAAAACAAGTAAAAAAGGAGTCTTTCAGAAATCGACAAATAGTGAGAGTTTTCTGAAAATTCTGTTAACACAAAGTTCCCACATTTAGATCTGTTGTACACCTTCCAAAATTTTGAAAATGATCGGACATTTGATAGCCGAGCTTCAGACCCCTGAAAATGTCGAAACCAACTGAAAAACACGTTTTTCTGTTTTATTGACAGTTACTGTCTGTTTCTTCAACTCCTAAAACAAAGAAAACTCTAGAAAACACTACAATTTTAATTAGAAAATGACTAAAAATTACAATTTCGATGCCATTGGAAACAGTGAATTTCAGTGAAAAAAAATTACTGACTTTTAATATATAAAACTTCGTACCACTGGAAGCAACACAAAACGAGGTTCTACCAATCGCAAACGAGCTTACAGGGAAGACTAAAAAACTATGTCCTATTTCTCATATACCTTCAGAGCATATTTGAAAACGTGCCTAAAACGGACCTGGCGGGCGCTGTCAAAATTTCTTTGAAAAGCAATAATTTTTGACCAACTGAAGTGAGTGTATTATATAGTATATAATACATAGAATTTTTACTACAGTGTTTATTTGCAAAGTTACAAACCAGGAAGCGTTCAATCCAGCCAGATCGGTTCCTGGTGGATCTTTCAGCCCGTTTGGTCTGTAACTTTGTTCATGAACAAGATACTGTTTTTCAAATAGTATGTTTTCGTAGTGCTCACCGAATTCTATCATATCTTATTTAGTTAGTCCAAAATGTACATAGTCTTCAAAGAACAAATCACTAGTACCGTCAACTGGTGGGCAGGTTTTTTGTAAGCTTAGGGGTGGTGAAGAGAAATTTAGTAGAAGCATAGCGAAAAGGTTTTATCAACCCGTAGCTTTCAAAATGGGAAAAGTGATGATAAAATGGTAGAATGTGAATGACAGCAGAAGGAAATCAACTCGCAGAATAAGATCAAATCGCAAATAAAATCAATTCGACGTAGAAAGAAAGACAAGCAATGAGGAGAGAATGAAAAAATGAGGAAGATCACAGGAATGGTTATTGATTAGTCATTGGAAATCAATAGAAAACGGACGCAATGTTGTGGAACGCGAGACGCCAGGTACCAGTTGACGTCATCAGGTGTTTTACCCATCACTATTCTTTCTGAAATTCCCCACAGGGCAAATCTTCAGATTTTCTTGTGACCTACATCAAATTGAGTGTCTGTGGGATGCAATGAAAGACTAATAAGGGGAGATTACCAAGATGGGAATATCAAAAGGTTGTTTGGACCGGCAAAATCAATCTACCCAGCAAGGTCAGTCAGCAAGTTTCTCGAAATCCCAGTATTGTAGTCAACAGTTTCTTAATGGTCCAGTCCTCCCGAAGTTTGTTTAAGATTCATTCCCTATTCTAGAAAATGTTCCAAAAAGATTTCCGGCAAACGTCGCATTCACGGAATTTTGATAGGAACTAGATTTATTACATCACATGACCACTACCTCCATAGTAGTGATTAAAAAATGAGTATCAAATTTTTCCTGGTAAAGATATATCACTCGGAATTTTTTTCGATTTTTACTTCGAAATCACAGGAGCGCACTCAATGAAAAAGATAGCCTGTTAGATAGAATAGAAAATAGGCTATGGTTTTTGGTATTACCAACTAGTTCTTAGATTACAAGCTAATGCTCATGGATTCTAATACATACTAATCAAGATATGATTGAAATTGAAAACTGAGTACACAAAAAGATAAATATCCTAGTGTTTGATAATCAGAATTTTTAAAAAGTCAATAGAAAATGGAAAAATTAATAGAAAAAAACCGTTCACGTCCACCAACAAAAAAAACGACCTTGAATGAGCCCAGGATGGGAAAATGAGAGAACCACAGGAATGGTTATTGATTCTTAACTGTTAATCAATAGAAAACAGACGCAACGCTGTTGTACGCGAGACGCGGAGTACAATTCGACGTCATCAGGCGTTGTGCCCATCCACATTTTAATTGGGATCCCACAAGGCAACTCATTTGACACCAAATTGTGGGATCCCACAAGGCAACTCATTTGACACCAAATTGTGTAGGAAACCAACGAGAGGAGATTACTGAAATGAGAACATCGAAAGGTCAGTTCAACCAACAAGTTGTCGGATAGGGACACCAAGGTTTCAAAAATCCCAACCGGAAGTGTATAAAAAAGTTACAACCCCCCCCCCCTGAAGCTCCAAAAAACCTGCGAACATTGCTTCCAAGACCATTTTTAGTGAGAACATATGAGCTCCAGAAATGTACAAAGACGATGAGATCGTATCTTAGAACTTTGTCAAGATACTATCTACTACAATTACTAAATCTGGTACAACTTTCGTAAAAATTGAAGATGGTTGAGTTTGGGCGATTTTTAGCTGCCGCCCCCCCCCCTCCCTCCACGCTGATTTTGAACTTTTTGGACTAAAACTTACCTCGTTCTTAGAATATGCAAACTCAAAAAATTACTCTAATGTTATTTTTTTACGCTGGTTTTGAATCCGACATTATCTTCTTACACTAACGTTAAAATTTTTCGCGACGACAGATTTTCAGTGTTTTTTTTTCAAAATCGGATAACAAATCAAAATTTTCTGTTGAAGGAAACGAGTTAGAATTTTTGTCCCAATACAAAAAGTGCTCAAAATAGCAAGTGTAATTTATTCCAAGCTAGATCAAATCATTATCTTTATTTTCATTTTTTGACCAAAATTTGTTTCGAAAATAACCCCTTTGAGGTCCCCCTAATTTTTTATGGCATTATGATATCGAATTATCAGGGTTTGGTTTAGCTACTTCTGAAAACATTTTGAGAAATTTCCGAAAAAGGGAAAAAAATTCTAAATAGTGAAATTATGTCTACTTCAGGATTACTGTGGAAAATTGGTACCAACACAAAAAATGCTTTTTTTTTCTTGGAAAAAACTTTTGAAAAAGTGTTTTTGACTAATTGTCGCTATCGCTTCTGAATTTGCAAATTGTACATAGTCAAAAGAAGATTTCAACTAAAGAGTCAGACACTAAAATTTTATATTTTCAGAAATTTTAATTTATTACGACTTTAATTTGTTCGAAGGAAAAGAAAAACTTAAAAAAAGAATACAATACAGTAATGAAATAATCATAGGTACAAAGAAAAATAAAAACTACACAAAAACAACATTAGAAGACCAAAATACTAGAAATCACATCAAGATTCAATTACAAGTCAGATAGATTATAAATATTTTGTGATGTACTCGTCTTGTTGGTTAATTACACAATAGTTAATACCGTTCGCAAAAGTTCTGTTCCTCAAATTACAGGTCTTGCAAGTGATGAACTGATCTTCTCTTTGCAAGTCGAAACATTTCACACAAATGGAGTGGCCGCATCCTGAAACGAAAAGTTTTTAAAAAATAGTGCAATTTTTTTTTTACTCACGGATTAATATTGGATTTTCTTCGTACAGCTTTTGGCAATGTGGGCATTTTAGAAGAAGAGCCGCTTTTTCTTCCAATTTCTCGTGTAACATGTTCTCTTTCTTCATTTGAACCGATAATTCGGAGCATTTAAGTTCTAAATTTTTGAATCTTTTTTTGAGCGTCTTGGAGGTGGCGTTGCTATGCCTTTCTTTGAGTGGAACTTGAACCTCCGTTTCTCCCGAAAGATCGGTTCCTTCAAGCATTTCCTTAAAAAAAAACGATTGATATTTTGTCAAAACGAGCTGTTTTTCTTAAAACTAAGTTCTAGTTAATACATCAGAGAGCAGTGAACACAGAAAGGTTTTGAAAATTATACGTGGAACTTACAGCTGCAGCCATCACCGTTCTATTTTTCGCTAGAGATCTTGCAGATTGGAAGCTGTGAATCCGAATCATAATTCTGCAGCATGGACATTTAAATTCTACTTTTGGAACTTTGTCTAGACCATCTCTCTTCATCACTTTATCTCTTTCCATTTTCACAATTGAAGTGACACATTGTTCGCAAACCGTGTGCCAACACGCTGAAATGCGAAAAAAACTCTAATAATTCTAATAATGCGTCAAAACTCACGTAAAACTCTTGCTCTCTTGGCTGTGCTGAATCTATCAAGACACACTGGACACCTAATACAATGTAAAATGCTCTTCTGTAGAGTGGCACGACGCTTCACACGGTACTCATTATTTTTTAGCTTTTGGCTTACCAACCGTTCCGATTGGACAACTTTTTTGAGGAGAGCGTCTCTTTTGCTATTTGAAACCATTGCACAAGAAAAAATGAGTTTGGTATGCTGAAAAGAAAGAGTTCAGTAGAGAATTTGAACGAGATTGGGCCCAACGGGGGGATTTAAAAACGAAGAAAATAAGGGAGAGGAGATAGTTAAAAAATTTTGCAAGTGTCATTTTTTGATAAAAACTGAATTTTTGGGAACATTTCATCAACATTTTTTTGTTTTCAGCTTTCAGAAGGGTTCTGGTCTAAATTTCGTACTTCATGCCGCGTTCAATTTCCAGGAGTAATTTCCTGGAAAAACGCTGTCCAAAGCTTCCATTGTTTTACAGATTTCCAGGGAGGCCTCCGCTTCGAGACCCGCCGTAAATCGACATGAATCAACTGAAAGGACACAGTCAAAACGAGTGATACAGTAGTTTTATGTTCCTAGAAATCTGTAAAACAATGGCAGCTTTGGACAGCGTTTTTCCAGGAAATTACTCCAGGAAATCAACTTTGAACGCGGAATTAAAATGAAAACAAAGCTTTGATAAACTACTATTTTTGACTTTCAGTGAATAAAATACTGAAACCTTGGAGCAACTCTACAATTCGAAAACAAAAAAAAACAACTTTTTTCAAAAACTATTTCTTATGTATTGTTTGACTAATGTTTGAAACTTTCTATTTAATTTTACATAGTAGCAGTAATTTTTCAGGACGGTAATTTTTTGGCTCTTTATGACAAGGGGGAGCCCAAATGGAAAAATTATGCCTGAGTTAAGATTTACCCATTTTTTCAAGTTTTATGGCTGTTTCCACTATAATTTCGCGTTTTGAACATGTTTTATCATTTTTTGAAATTTTCAGTTTTTGTCACTTTTTATACATTTTTGTATAATCCTTTTGTTCCTAAGCCTAAATTAATCAAATATTAGCTTGAAAAAATGTAATTACACAGTTACAACAGCAAAAACCATGTTGTTAATAGAAAAAACGACCAAAACTGAACTTTTTTGAAGTTATGAATTTTCATGGAATCAAGCATAAAGTACACAATTTTTATAAAAACAGTGGCAAAACTGGAAAAAATCGAAAAATCTTAAATTAGACATAATTTTTACCCGTGGGCCCCCCTTCTGTCTTGGGCCCTCTATTCTCATGGCCCCCCCCTTTTGACTTAGGCCCCCCCCCCTTTTCCCATGGGCCCCCTTTTTCTCATGGCCCCCCCCCCCCTTGTCATAAAAAGCCAATTTTTCTAACCAAACAGTAGATTTTGCGAAAAAAACGTAGATAATTTCATCGTGTCCCATATTTTCCTAGTCTCTAAGTCACAATGAAAGAAATTACTATATTATCCTGGTTCCAAAAACTGTCGGGCTTGTTGAAGAGAAATCTACCGTAACCTATTCGATTTTTAGATAATTTTGTAGATAATTGTATCGTGTTCCATATTTTCCTATTTTCTAAGTCACAGAAGAAATCACCCCCGCACATACGTGCAAGAGAAATGGGTTACTGCAGTCCACGCGTGAACGAGTGAGCGCGCCAGCACGAATTTCTTTTAGTTTCTTGATTTTAAGGTTACAGTGATGGTTTGGTGTTGCGCATTTTAGTCTATTCTAATTGAATGCGTATTGTTTGCTAGAGTTTCTTTGTCCTAGGAAAATGGAAAAATGATTTAAAAAATAGAACAGTTTATGAAAAATTTCCAAATTTGGAATATACTAGGACAAACTATTTTTCATATGCTGTAGGAGAATACTTGAAAACGTGCCCAAAACGGCCTGACGGGCGCTGTCTTGATTTTTTCGAAAAGCAATAATTTTCGACCAACTAAAATTTATATTTTAGAACTTAGCGAGTACCACAGATACAGTGTTCATGAACAAAGTTACGCACCAGAAAGCTTCCGATCCAGCCAGGTCGATCCCTTGTGGTTTTCTCAGCCCGTTTAGTCTTTAATTTTGTTTGTAAACAAGATAGTTTTCCAAAAATAGTATCGCTTTGTAGTGCTCATCAAGTTCTATCATATCTTATTTAGTTAGTCAAAAGTGTTAATCCTAAAAGAACAAATCACTGAAACCGTGAACTGGCATAGGAGCCGGGAAAAATTTAGTAGAAGCATAGCAAATAGGTTCAGAATGTGAACGATAGCAGAAGGAGATCAACTCGCAGAAGGAGATCTAATCGCAAAATTAAGTCAACTCAAAAAAGAAAAAAACAAAAACAAATTTTGGTTTAAAAATAAAAAAGATTGAATGAGCTGAGAATTGGAAAATAAGATAGACCACATCAATGGTTATCGATTAATCATTGGAAATCAATAAAAACAGACAATACTGTTGAACGCGAGACTCGGGGTACGTACGATGTCACTATGTGTTACACCTATCGACACATTCTGAAATGTGTTTTCCCGTAAGGTAACTCATTTCATCGTCATGTGCTAAACATCAAACTGGGTGCCCTAGAGGTGCTAGGAAAGACTAATAAAGGGAGATTACCAAGATTAGAACATCAAAAGGTGGTTCAGACTAGCCGAATCAGTCTAACCAACAAATAGTCGGACAGATCCAGCAAGGCTCAAAAAATGTATCAGTCCCTACAAAGTTCACTACAGATTCAGTCCCTTCTCTGGAAAATGTTTACTAAGATTTCAAACTAACGTCAAATTCTCAGAATTCTAATAGGAACTAGATTTATTATATCACATGTCCCCCAATCTTCATAGTAGTGATTAAAAATACATTTCAAATTTATCCTGGGTACGATATATTACTCGTATTTTTCTGTTGTTTCCTTCACAATCATAGGTGCTCACTTAATGAACAATGTATACTGTAAGATAGAAAAAAGAGGATACGGGATTTGGTCTCACTTACTCGTGAAATTACTAACAAATGATCTGGGATTCTAACACTAACTAATGTATGATTCAAATTGAACGCGAAGTAATGAATGAATAAGTAATCAAAATTCTAAAAAGTCAAAAGAAATTTTTAAAAACTGATAGAAGAAAATCTTCCACCTTAACCAGCAAATAAAAAATACTGAATGAGCGCAGAATGGGGAAATGAGGAAAACCACAGGAAATGTTATCGATTGACTGATCAATAAGAACCAGGTGCAAATCAATGAAAACCAGACGCAGCGCTGTTGAACGCGAGACTGGGCAGACCATGCGACTGGATGTTACACCCATCCACACTCTTCTGGAATTCCCCACAGGGGAAATCATCAGATCGTCTTTTTCTACACCAAACTGTGTGTCTGGTGATTCTATGAGAGACGAACCAATACCAATAATTCCAATATGAGAATACCAATAAGTCATTTAGACCGGCAAAATCAATACAACCAAGAATCAATCGGAAAGGGCCAGAAAAGTTTCAGAAACCACAGTTTTAGAGCCGAGAGCTTATTATATGTTCCAGTCCCCCCAAAGTTCATTGCATCTTCAGTCCCTTCTCCGGAAAGTTTCCTAAAAATATTTTCAGCAAACGTCACATTCCTGGAATACTGATAGGGACTTAATTTATTACATCACCGTACCTCCATAGTACTGATTAAAAAATCAGTTCCAGGCTTCTCCTGGGAACGATTTATTACTCCAAGTTTTTCAGTTGTTTACTTCAAACACATAGAATCACATCACTTCTCTTATTGGTTGTCAAGTTTTTGAATCATAAATTGTTGTAGAGTCAAATTTTTCTCAACAAAAAAGACCTGGAAAAAATGTTCTGTTGGTTTGAATGACGGTAGATCAAAACACATATATTCGGTTCCAGAGCTGGGCATTTTGAGAAGAACCATCGCAACATTGAAACCATTATCCGAGTAGGGAAAATCTGTAATGGACTACTACTGTTTCCCGCGCCTCCAGCGGTTCAAACGTTATTAAGATATGATAAGGGAAGCTATTCAACAAATTTTCCATCTTTTTTTTTAGTTTTTGTCTTCAGCACAAAGTTATAACATTTTCGAGCGAAACTCAGCACTAAAGGTTATCCGACCATGACTGAGAATCCAGCTGGACGAAAAAATTCACACAACTTTACTATTCAATCTTGAAACACGTGCTTTTGGAAACATGTGCTTTAATAAGGGTGAAAATTTTCACGTTTCGATAGAATGAAGCTATTTCCACCTTCCTCTTCCTATACAAGATATTGAAAATGTGCAAAATGAAAAAAGCACTACTGATATTATCGGCAAATAATTTGGAGGGTACAAAAATTTCGTAACATTGTGGTACAAAGCAATTTAGGGGTACAACACCCTCGATGCGGGGGTCTAAGAAACCTCAAAAACCTTAGTTTTATACCCCCGAACTGTGAGTTTTGAACACAAAATCATTCATTACCCCTTTCACCCTTGAATCGTTGTACCCTCCAAATTATGTGCCGATATTATCCTCATAATTTTTTGGTAAAAATCAAAGATATTAATTTCAACGGAGTTAACATTGCTCCTCACCCATTTTTTCAAAAACTCGTTTTCGAAAAACCGCCATTTCGTCGAAAATTACCATTTTCGCTTTTTGCTCATTTTTCTTTCCTGAGCAAGATTCAGTTCTCTTTGAAAATTGCGGTTCTGTGATGTTCAATTTCATCTAACAAGCGGAAGAGATTGCCAGTTAGTCCTTGCACGTGGTTATGGGAAGGGAGAGAAAACAATGGTTGAGTTAGATCAATATCTGAAAAAGACGGTTCTAGAAATTTTTCGAAAAATTCTGGATTTTGATAATAGCCCCGTTTCTTAAAGATGGGGCACATGAAAAAAAAAGAATGTTCTCGAAATTCCGTTCAAATGTGCCCCTCGAGGAATTGAACTTTTCGGGGCGAGCATTAAAGGTGCGGCGCCTCTACCGACTGAGCCACGCGGACAAAAATGGAGCGGCCGCCCAATGGTAAACATAAGGATGAGGACGACAGCTGTACGCAGAGTGACATGAAGCGTTTTACGCGATAGAATGCATACCCTGGCCATACACATCTTCCGAAGAATCTCCTGTCTAGAATTTGCCACGTAGTCTGATCTTGCCGTTTTTTTTTGAAAATAAGCTCAGCGACTCCCAGAACTCCAGGTCGCCGTAGCCTATCTTCCAAAAGTATGTTTCCCACAAGATCACTTTTAGATTGGCTTTCCCCATCAGATCGACCTTGCGAGGGGCATGTTCTGAGCCTCATGAAGATTACTTAATTTTTTAACCTGAATAAATGAATGTATTAATTAGTTAGGTTCCTTAAATCAGGATGGTGGGGCTCTAAATTTGAACATTTTGGTTTAGCGCCATAATCTACCTTCACTGACCATTTCCCCAGACCCTTTCCATTTTTTAGTCAGAAAGCACTCCCAACAGATACATGAAGTCATAAAGTGAGACAACGTCTTCTCCCAACATCTGGCTCCATTATCTCTTCCCAATTCGGGTTTCCCTCATCTTGCCCCTATACATGTGTGTCTAGGCAACCGGCAATCTCTAACTCTCTTGTGGTCTCTTTGTTCTGGAATCTTCTATCGTTTCTCTGATCTCTCTAGTGAGATCTTTGGTAACGCCCATTTTCAGTCAAGAAGGCGGAGCGTGGGATTCGGGAAACAAGCGAGCCTTTATTATCAGTTCAATTTCTTCCACCTTCGTCTACTTCCTTGAAGCTCTTCATCGCCATGAACTTCTTTTTTATACTGCTTATAGCTACTACTGTAGTCATAGATATGGCCAACCTAGTAGGCTCTATTGCTTTTAATATGGTTGTGAAAAAATACAGGGAATTCTTTTTCGCTCCCCAATATTATAGGATTGCCTTCATGACAGTCGTAAGTTCCTTAATTTTTCTGAAATCTTTAGTTTATAAATTTTGGATTTCAGGGCTTCTTCGGTATACTAAGCTCTGTTTTCTCTGTTAAAATGATGATTTTCCTCCAATACTCTGATTCATTTTTGAGAGATTTTACTCGAGGTGATTACAAGGTATCATTGCTCAACTGGGCGTTCCGTGGATCTTTTGGGATCTTGAACGCAACGATTACGCTCGAGATGTTCATTATCATTGCACTGGCTTTATCACAGAAATCCCAAGCTTGTCGTAAACCGGTAAGTTTATATATTTTCATTTTCCCACACTTTTTTGTTTCCGTAGGTGCAGTTGTTGCCTTTCTGACTTCCTTTTTTTTTGTTTCTACTTGATTGCACTAGAATTAGGTGCATCAGACTTTTATCTAAATGTTTTCGTTTCTGAAAAAAATTTTCTATCTGTTCTGACCTAAAAGTTTCTATCTATGATGCAAAAACTAGGGTTCAACACCTCTAAATAAGTTTCAGAAGTCTTTCGACCGCAATATTCTTGGTACACTGGTGGCTTTATCACTCTTCACAGCAATTCCATTCATTGTGACACCTCTGGAAATCCAAATCACTGAAAATGGATTTGTGCTCCCGGTTATTCATTCGGTACTTGTGAAAAGCGAGCGGCGAGGTAAACCATACTTCTTGCAGAAATGGTGCTTGCTATCTGGATGCTCTCCATTGTTTGCAGCCTTAATTTCTATCATTCCTCTTGTTCTGGCCGAAGAGCATAACCACTTCTCCGACCTTTTTGTGATTGTCAGCTCCATTTGGATTGTTGCCTTTAACATGGTAAGAACATTTTTCGTATGAGTCACCTATAATAATTTCCAACTTTTCAGCTCTTCACGGTTTTGAGCACATATTTCGCAGATTCGGATTTGGCCATGGTCGTTTGGATTGCCCTTCCAATTACAACATCCATCTTCTTCTCCTCGGTACTCCTTGGAAGACTCGTCACTTTCCCAAAGGTAATCTACATTGGAGTCCATGACGTCACGTAGTTGTATTTTTCAGGTCCGTCGTAACGTGGCCAACATTGTTTTCTGTAGAGGAACAGCAAAGGTTTCACCAATTGCCGAGCGCCGGCGACAGATTTTCTATATCACTGATTAAATTCTTCGCTTTCTGTTTAATTTTTTTTTCTTCGAATCTTTTATCCCTTCTTTATTTCTCGTTGATAAAATGAATGCATATTTTATTAGGTTCCAAAAAATGTAGAAAAACACCCAAGAGATGTTCTAGATGACGAATTGTCAGAAAAATAAATGAAAAGGGGTAGAAAACTGTTTAACCCAAAAAACGAAATTCCCCAGTAGAATGGAAATTTCGAGACATTACAGCTGCTAGTAATATGGAGAGAGGAAAGTATGAAATTGATAATATGAAAAATTATGGGAACCAGTTTTCAGAATTAGGGAAAAGGACACGATTAGTAGCTTACCGTAGACTCTCCACTAGATTTACCCCGTTATTTTGGAGCCAATTTATCTTGTTACCTGTAAAAGGTACAAAAAAGGTATAAACGAACAAAATGTTCATAATAAAATTTTGGCTCTTTATGACAAGGGGGGGCCCATGAGAAAAGGGGGGGCCCATGGGAAAAGGGGGGGCCCAAGTCAAAAGGGGGGCCCATGAGAATAGGGGGGGGGGCCCAAGACAGAAAGGGGGGCCCAAGTGGAGAAATGTAGACAAAGTTGAAAAATACCGATTTCTCAAAGTTTTACGGTAGTTTCCATCAAAATTTCGTGTTTGGAACATTTTTCAAAATTTTTTTAAATTTTCAGTTTATGTCATTTTTTGTACATTTTTGTTAATTTTTTTGTTACTAAGCTTCAAATTAATTTAATATTAGCTGAATAAATTAAAATTACACAGTTACAATGGCAAAAATAGTGTTGTTCATGCAAAAAACTGACCTAAACTGAAAATTTTCATAGTGATGAATTTTTGTGGAAACAACCGCAAAGTAAGAAATTTTCATAGAAACATCCGAAAAAATCGATAAAATTGGTAAATTTTAACTTAGTCCACCTTTTTATCCATGGGGCCCCCCTTCTGTCTTGGGCCCCCCTTATTCTCATGGGCCCCCCCTTTTCACTTGGGCCCCCCCTTTTCCCATGGGCCCCCCCCTTTTCTCATGGCCCCCCCCTTGTCATAAAGAGCCAAAATTTTCAGTGGTTTGCCAGTTGACCATTTCCCGATATCTTTTTCAAGGGACAAGATAAGTCGGCTCGAAGTTGAGTCATTCTATTAGAGTAGTTACCGTATACTTTCTTCATACGTTGTAGCAGTTTCTCAATAAGCAGATAGATGATACTACACTTTCTATGTTCTAGATGCATCTCCAAAAGTTAACCTAAAAACAAAAAATTGTAAAAAGTTACTCATGAAACCCAAAAGGAAAAAAAAACTGGCATCACCTTAAGCACATTATGTTTCAAGGATTAGTGACGATATGAAAATGATTATATGTTTCTATTTTTGCAATGATCAGGAACCAGTGGTTTCTGAATCATTGAACCAGAGAAGGAGAAAGGGAAAAAACGAAGCTAAATCACGTCTGCGACAAAATATTATGGATTAAGGATGGAAAAATACTCGAGATTTGAGTGAATTTTTGAATAGTCAAGTTGTCCCAGATTCTGAACATATTTGGCTCTGGACCACAAAAATTAGAAGATTCAGAAAAAAAGGAAAAACAATACAATTCGGGACGTACAAGGCATCACAAAGTGATTAAGGGGCACAAATACCATGATTCGGAGGCACACAATATTTTATCAAGTCGTATTTTTTGTACCTCCAAATTGAAGTCTTGTCTCCAAACGTTTTGTAACTTCGTTGGAATGAAAAACTTCAACTCGGCGGTACAAAAAACTCTTTACCCAGGCATTTTGTGCCCTTAAGTCAGTTGTACCCCGTTGTACCCCCGAATCGTTGTATCCTCCGAATTACCGTAAACCGAATTTACTGGTTTTGCTCCTTTGCCTTTTCCTGTGTCCTCTAATTTTCCCACTGCGGCTCAGATGGTAGCTGCGCGGCATCTCCATCGTTGGATTCACAAGTTCAACTCTAGGGGTAGTTTTGATGAACGTAATTTCGAGAAATACTATTTTTCGATGTCCACCCCTTTCAGATTTCTTTTAACCTATCAAGATAAAATCAAACAACCCAAAAAAAATCAACCTGCCACAATAAATTGACATTACTTGAGTGACAAGTCTTCCGAAACAAAAAAATGACTGCATTCGAACAATGTTCACAAGATCAAATTGGTTGAACTGGCCAGATATGTCTGCCTTAATTACTAGAAACGCAAACTACAGGAATGTGAAGAAAATGTTATCCCAGGAACTTTAAACTACATACATCAAAATGTCATGAAGAAAAAAGTTGGATTGTTTTTTTTTCTGCACTTATTGCAGAATGGAAAAGATAGGAACTTGGTGGTCGACGAAGGCAATGCTCGATAATTGAAAACAAAACGCAACACATACTCTCAATTTTCCCTTTGCTCTCAACGGCAGAAACTTCTTCCAGGTCTGAAATTCTTCTTTTTCCTGAAAGTAACAAGGAAATCAGTGGAACACAATGTTATCACCTACCCCACTTTTTGTAATGTAAGTTGATTTTGGAAACAATAAAGGTTTTATCACAAAAATTCGGAGAGTTTTATTCCTGATAACTGTTGTTGTTCTTTTCATTATTTGCATAGGTGTTAGTCTAGATGGTTTCTTGATAATACACTTTTGATTTTTTCAGTCCCATTGAAAATTTTCAAAAAAAGTGGAACAGTAAGCACAGCAAGCTGTCATCATTTATTTTTTTATTTTGATTTGTTTACTCGCTGATTATTACTGTATTTTTAGGTGTAAGCATTCTGTCTAGCTCTGTCAAAACAGCGCAAAAATAGTTGTTATTGTCGAAACGCTTATTATTCATGTTTTTGCTTTTTTATCGATTAGTGATTAGGACGGTGGAACAGTGTGACGAGCTTGCTTTTGTTTCTCTTTACGTTTTTTGTAGAGCTCTGGTGTTCTTATCTAGGTGTGTCGCTTTTTTGTGCAGTTGCATTTGAATGTGATTTTGAAAGAAGAACGGGGTTTTGTAGTGTATTGGAGTTGAGAACATTTCACGTTAATTTCTCGTTTTTTTAAAGTTAGATGCAGGTTTTTAAAATGAAGGTTTGGACCTAGTCTAGCTAGTTAGCTAGCTAAAAAAATCTAGTTTTTGCTAAAGTTAGCTAAAACTAGACGGTAAATTCGAATTCCAACCATGTTTTTTGCACACTACCATATACTGTGAAACCTGTATTAGAATGACCATACTTTCTATTGCTCCGGGGCCATTTTTTTCACAAAACTTCTCATCTAAAAATTTGGAGAGGAAAGTCCTGAAATACATGAAAAATTATGGATTTTCTCGGAAATTTTTTTCAAACTTTCGAGAAAATTTTTCAGTGAACATCATACGAAAAATATAAATTTGAACAACATTTTGTGAAGACGGACTTTTGATACAGGTATTGCGGTACCTACAGTACCGGTCAATAAAATGAACAAAACCATTTTTTTAAAGTATTTCGACCATTTTCAGTAGTCTGGGGCTCGGCTCTCAAGTTTCCGAATATTTTTCAAATTTTGGACAGTGTAAAACAGACCAACATTGAAAACGTTCAATTTACAGATTAAACAACTTTTTTTTTTTAATTTTTTTCTAGTTATTCAGCTATGTATTTGCATATTTCTGAAAGACTACTGCTCATTTCACATTTTCAATACAAAACGGTCCAAATAGGGGTGTCCTTCAGAAATTGTCCAATAGCCAAAAAATTACGAATTTTCGAAAAATACTGTGAATTCAAAGTTTTAAATCTAGGTCTGTTTCACATCTTCCAAACTTTTCAAAGTGACCGGAAACTTGACAGCCGAGCTCCAAACTTCTGAAAATTGTCAAATGATCAGAAATAAAATGAAACATTTGTTATTGTATATCTTCGTGATGGGTACTGTACCCACAGGATATTCTTTCGATTTTCAAAGATTTAGAGACAAAATTATCTGTACTAACACAAACTTTGGCTTCGGCAGAACTGTTTGAAAAGTTTAGTTCTTGGCAAACAGAACAAAAAACCAAGAAAAACGCCTTTTTCGAGATTTAGACTTGTCCGATAAGATTACATGCCACCAGTTCACTGGCTATTTCTAAATAAAAAAGTTCTAATTTTTTATCCAACCAATTAATTTCCGTTTCACACGGGTCGAAAAAAAAGAACCAAAAAGAAACATTATAGGCGACATTTTAACTGACGCGTTATCAGTATTGGTTATAGTTCTCTCACTTTTTTTTGTGTTTCTTTTTTCTTAGCAGTCAGTTTCTTTTTTTGATGGAAAAAAATTTGTTTCTTATCACCACTAGTCTCATGTTTTCACAACAAATAATTATTTTAAGAGGTAGAATGCAGATGGATACATCCAATTATTATTCGACATCTCCAAACTCGTCGATTTCAAGTTCTGGGACCAGAGGTGAGATTTTTTTTTGCTTTTCATAAAGTTTTCAGGCTTTGAATCCGTTTGAAAACTTTCTTTTTCTTCAGAAAGTCTTATGAATACACCCCCAAACTTTGGCTACTCTGAAGAAAACCTGAATGGCGCTCCATATCAAATGTTGCAAGAAAACAATCATTCTCAATGGATAACATCTCAAAATGGTCAATTTTGGAATGAAGGTTAGTTTTTTGACACCTTCTGTCTTTTTTTTCATCGTCTATACTTGAAGAGATTGAAGAACATCATCATTTCCCTTCAAAAATATGACTATGAACAAGAAACAAGTTATCAGTATCCCTTCTTTTTTTTCTGCCGTTTCCTTTTTTTTTGTTTCATCAGATTCATCAGATCGCAATTGTTATTTTAACAGTGTGATGACCGTATCATCAAAAAGTCGTTCCCAAAGATTGCAATGGAGAAGGACAAATGGGGGTAAAGAGGAGGTGATTGATTGTTCTTGAAATTTGGAAAGATAGTACATTTCGAGAAGAGATTTGAGGACAGGAGGAGAATAGATGGATTTTACGTTTGATTTTATCAGTAACGTTTTTTGTCAAACAGTTCTTTTTTTTGTTGAGCTCAAAAATTTCTCTGCTTGTCTCTCACATCCTTCAATCAAACAAATGGGAATTGTAATGAAAAAAAATATTGAAAAAAAATCTTCCACATTTTTCTGACTTTTTATTTCCTGACTTTTGTAATCCTGATTCAATTTTTCAGTGTCATAACTTTGACTATAAATTATTTCTGGAATTCTAGACAGAACTAGATTTTCTCTTTTTTTTTCTAGACAGAAAAAAGGGCAAGATTCAAAATATTATGCAATTTCATACAACATTTGTAGGTCCTTTTGTTCTGGATAGTTCAAAAGTGTTGTAGAAAAGTTCAAATCGAGGAATAACTAGAAATAATAGAATTTTAGGGATTTCATTTTGTGAGATTTTTTGTATTTTTTTTTGGCGGCAGTCAGTAATTTCGGTCATTAGAATTATTTTGTTCTTTGAACTTTTTTCGATCCCAAGAATTTAGAAATTTTCACAAAACTCAGATACCATAAAGCCTGTATTAGTAGGGCCCCTCTAATAGGAAATTTGGCAAAACTGTATATTTCGATAAAAATCTTCCTAAATTTTGGTGAAATCGGCAGATTTTCATGAATTTTAAACGAAACTGCGTCAAATTTTTCAACGCTAAATTTCGGAAAAACTGGCCAAAAAATAGAAGGGCCCACTCTAATTGAAAATCCCCTCTAATAGAAGGGCCTTCAGGAGACTCCTTGGAACACTAGAAAGTCCGGCCCTTCTAATACAGGTTTTACGGTATTTGCAAATATCCAAAAATAGAATTACTTGGAATTATAATCCTGGCTCTTTGAGCATTTTGAAAAATCCGAAACTCCGAAAAATCAAAAATTCAAAAATTCGAAAACTTCATCAACTTCAAATTTTCCAAAATGAAAATATCAGAAAAATCAGAAAAAGCTTTTTTCTAGAATTTTCACTTTCAATCCCAATTTTTTAGATATTTCCAAAATTCTAAAAATTCTGTATTCTAACGACCTAAATACCCGACTTGTGCCTTTTTTTTGTAAAAGATTTCAAATCTCCTGCGCACTTTTGAACTTCAGATAACATTTGCCAGCCATTTATATTGCAAAAGGTTCAGATGTTATTAATCTAATTAGTCATCATTCACTTTCGTTCTCGACTTTGCACTTTCAAATCTCCTTGTCGGTCGAAATCTCCACGGACGTCTGTCTAGAAGTCTAAAACAAATTTCTTGTTTCCATTATTCTATCAGTTTGCAAAAAATGTGACACGTTTTATTTCATGGTCATTTTCAAATGAGGTGGTGTTGGAGGAGGAGTACGGTTTTGGTCGTTTTCGCCGTCGAATCTTGGACACTCGGCGGGGTCGGCCCTATCTTCTGCCTCAATCACAACTTAATCATTGTCAAATGCGATTGTTGCGGGGAGGTTGGGGGAATGTCTGCCCCTCCTCTTCCATCTTGAAGACGACGTCTTCATCGTCCGTTTTCCTCTCCGAACAATTTGTAACCCGTTGCGACGGCGACCGATGTTACTGTGGATCGAGAAATACGACAGAGACACAACGGATAAGAAGATAGAGAGAAGGGACACTTCTCGCCTCCGGATATCAACTGATATATTTTGTATTGTGCGTATGTATAGTAGGAAGGGAGGAAAAGGGAACAATTGCTGGCTTTCGTCACTTTCCTCTTCATCGTCGTCTCCAGAATTCGACAACTCTCGACCCGGGGGCGGACGATCACCCCCATCCAGCAACATTTGATTTGTGTATCTGTGTGTATCATTATCCGAGGAACTTCTCCTCTGTTTTCTTTTCTTATCAGTTTAGGATCGAACGAGTTCAACCAAGTTCTTTTTTCCCTTCGAAAAATGATCTTTCCACCTGCTAGCCGTCTTATCAATACCGTCTAGCCTGATAACAACGTGTCGCTTATCAAATTTCGTTGAGTTTTGATGTCCGATGGCGCCAGCCCTATTAGGCCTTCAGGATAGATCGGGGACGTACCAGAGAATTCCAGAAAAATGTTGTACTTTGACACATGCAGAATTTGAAAACAACGTGATCGCAATATTGGCAACATCACAGTACGTCGCTATAAAGTTAATGATCGTGGGTACCTTTCGGACAGTATGAAAAATTTTGTTTTAAGAGAGAAAGAGAGACAGAAAAAATTGTGTCTCTTTCTGCCTCTCACTTTTTCTTCATTCTTGGGGTCCTATTGTTAACAGTCTCCAACCATCATCAGGCCCCCCCCCTATCTCCATCCATTTTTACTTGCCTTTCTCCGCTTTCAACCCCACACGGCCAGTAGTCGTCTCTGTCTTCTCTGTATATTCGATGTCTTGATTCTGTGCGTCCCAACCTCGAGAAATAAGACAGATGGAGATGGTGGTTGGGCGGGCGCGCAAAGTCAAGTTTGATGAGATGGTCAGTACCGTAGTATTACCGTGAATCGGAATGTCCCTCTCTTTCGCTCCAACCATTGGACCCGATTGCGGTAATTTGTATACGCCCGCTATCAGTTTTTTCGTAATTGTTTGAATTGGCCATTGAGGAGGTATTGATACCAGCATTTTCACACATCAATCAGATTTGATAAGTTTTTTGTTATTATCAATGTTAAGGGAATTCTTTGAAGACACGGCTTTTAATTGTGACCTTACCGTAATCCCTCAGCCACCCCTAGCTCTCAACTTTGAGCTCTATTATCTCGATTCCTGTGAACGATATCCAAAAGTTATCAATTGATAAGACCTTTATCATATTACCACCAGTGTTTTATCAGTTGAATACTCCTTGATATCTTTTGCAGAAATCCAGATAATGGAGCTGAAAGTTGATGGTTCAAGGTGGCTTCTATGAGAGGTAAGACGGTACTTATGAGTTCAGTCCATTCCCCACACCGTAATTTCTTCAATAGAAGCTAACCCAAACCGTCAGCTTCAAACTCATTTTCTCGATTCCTGTCTGAGATATCAGAAATGTGTGAATTGATAAGATATTCATGATAATATCACCAATGTTTTATCAGTTAACGAATTCTTGGTATCTTTCACTGGAATCGAGATAAATGAGTTAGACGAAATACGGTAGCTGAATTATCTAGAGATAAGGCTTTCAATTTTCAACCTTATAAGTTTTTCCTCCCCTAGAACCCAAGATGACTCTCCTAAAAACCTCCAAGAGACAGGTCATGCTCTCTAAAACTTTTCCTTTTCACCTTTCCTCCTTGAACGGAATACAATGTGTCACAAAATACACACAATATCTTTTTCCATGCCATCCATCCACCCATCCATTCCAAACAAACATTTCCCTCCTAATTCTTCCTATACCCTGAAAATTGCAACAAGAAAAAACGAAATTTCCGCAACAGGTGCCAATGTAAATTTGAATTTCCATTTTTCATGTTAACGCCTTCTATAGGAGTCGTCCCTCTTTACTATCTACCTCTTCTAGACATGATAAATATTGTTCATCTCTTTCATGTTGGCACAGCTAACACACATACCGTTTTTATGAGTATGCATAGGCCCCATACTTGCACCGATCCCTATTTGTGTATTCTTTGTTGCATTTGCCGTCATAACTCAAAAACTCTTCCTTTTTTCAGCTGGTTTTTTTTTGAATATTTCAAATTTTCAGGTTCGCCTCCTTCAAACGAGTACCAGTATTATCAACAACAGGAGGCCGTCCAGCCATCGCATCCAGCCCGTCTGCCTGGTATCTCGAACTTCATGAAGGACTCCCAAATTTCCCTTAAACCGGCCACCTATTACAGTAAGTCTCTTTTTGGGAAGTCCGTCTGACCTTCGCGAGTACTGTCTACTGACCGCAATGCCGTTTTCTGATTGTCCTCTCCGCGCGCTAATCAGTCAATTGTAAGAAAATCGGGGGATTGTATCTTTTTCTGGTGTTCGTTTAAAAGGATGCCGACAAAGACGAAAATTAAGAGAACTAACTGTTGGTTTAGAAGTTATCAAACAATTTCGAATCTCGGGGAATGGTGGGGGCGGGGCTTATGAGGTCTGACGTTTTATTTTTGAGATTTTGTTGGGTTAAGAACATTTTTTGGGGAAGTTTTCTGTTTGAAAAATTAGGGCTATTCAGAGTTAAAATGACGTTGAACCTATTTTCATTTTTGGCCCAAACTTCCGTTAATTTTCGTAGTTTCCCACAGCACCGTGCGTAATTCTTTCTCACGTTTCTCATGTTTGCGTTAAGTAGCCATCTTATGCAAAAATAGTATAAATTTGATACTACTCAAAAAGTTTTAAGGGGGACTTTCTATGTAGGCAGTTACCGTAGTTACCGTATTCCCTCTAGTAGGAACCCATTTGAACTGTCAATTTTGTGCCTGTTTATCTCGGTTCTTATGAGAGCTAACAAAAAGTTGTCAACTGATAAAGTAATCATCGTAATATCAGTAACATTTTATCAGTTGACAACTTTATGATATCTTCCACAGGAAACGAGATAATTGAAATCAAAGTTGACGTTCCAGAATGGGCCAGAGATTAGGGGAAATACGGTACCTTTGAATTATTTAGTATTTTTTTCAGCTAATTACACCTGTGGGTTCATGGACTTGGAAAATGTTCAATCATAAATGAGATTCTAGGTTTGAAAGTCAAAAAGGACAAAAAATGTATCAGTGCTCTGAAAATTTGACTTTCACAAAGGAAGTACTAGGCCTTCCGGTCTCTCAGGGAAATTGAACAGAACATGGCGATGATAAAGTGGATTATACATTTTTAGTCTAGCTTTTCAATATCAGTTTCGAATATTTGAGTCCACTAGTCTGAGAAGGTGTTAAGGATGAAAATATGGTATTAGAATTTTTCATTTATAAGCTTAAGTTTTCAATATCTTCAATAGGAATTAAGATGATTGAGCCCAAACTTGATTGTGGGCGAACCCCTCTATGACATGTTATACGGTAGTTGAATGTATTAAAAAAAGTATGGTAGCACCATAGATCTGACCATGTAGAACCTTGATTTCAACGATAATCTTCAAAACTTGTACTATGTTTTCAAATTGTTCTGGATTCCATGACAAGCAGGCAATGTTCTCAAATGTGCTTCAAAAAATTAACATTGGTTTCTTCCCCAGACACAAATCTCTTTCAATACATGCTAATGAACAATTAATATGTAACTGAGCATCACTTTTTTTCCAATAAGAACTCTCTTTTTGTTCCTTCTTGAGAATCTGCATTCAAATCTCAAGCTCGCATAAAGCAAATGAAATTGACTTCTTTGATTTTCCACTCTGCGGATTACTGTACCTCCTCTCATGAATCTTGTTTACAGCTGCTGCTGGTAGTCCAACGATGAATGATTACCGTGTTGAAAAAGTGGCTCCCGCTCTGGTGGAGCATCCCTATATTCAGCTAGAACAACCCACATATGCAGACTTCACAAATGCGTAAGTACTAAATGAACAATGTTCATCAAATTTTTTTCCATCCATTTCCGTTACGTCTTCAATCTATTTTTTGACAACTCCTTTCTCTATTTGTTCTCAAATGTTATCAAGGTCAGTCGAATTATCAACTGACATCAATCAGCGGGGCCGCAAAAAAGAATCGAAACTTCCATCAAAAAAATTCTCTCATTCTGTCCCCGTCTCTCTCATCATATAAAGGCACACTGCATCATAGGGCGACGTCGTCGTCGCAATCCATCATTTTTATTCTTGCCTATATTCTTCATGGATTCGCTTCTTTATTCCAGACAGGTACTCAGCCATCAGCAAGAAATGCTACAGATGAACTTCCCAACACCATTATCCGCAAATTATATGAACACAGCTCCAGTAACACAGTCACAACAAGTACCCTTTAATATATTTGAATTGGTGAGTATTCTGAAAATCGTAAGAACATTTAGCTTAAGAAATCATACAGTACCGGTCAATCAAATAAAGAAGAAGGTATTTATTCCATAGATTTTGGCCATTTTGACCATGTTCGCTCTGATCAGAAACTGAAATGATCAGAAACTTGACAGCCGAACTTCAGACTTTTGAAAATAGTCAAAATGGCTGGAAATCAACTTAAAATGTGTTATTGCATATCTTTTGGACTGCTACCGCTAGCTTAAGGGTTCCGGTCATTTCGAAACCGCGACACTTCGAAACCGTGGTAACACAGGCGATTGGATAAATTTCAGACTACGAAAACAATTTTAGAGTTTTAAAATATGTTTTTTCTGATACAACGCATTCTGAAAATCGCAAGATTCAGTAAATTTTCTTCTTTTGAGAACATCAGTTTTCGGACTTTCTCGATTTTCAGATTGTGTTCAATCAGAAAAAGCATATTTGAGAACCTTAAAGTTGTTTTCGTAGTCTGAAATTCATCCATTTGCCTGTATTGCCACGGTTTCGAAATGTCGCGGTTTCGAAGTGACGCGAAACCAACTTAACAAACAATATGTGAACGTGAAAATCAAAATTATCCATTTCATCAGTATTAAATCTGTTTTTGTTCAGATATCGGACTCACGGCTCGTGTCGCCCAACAAACACCACCAAAACTTCAACACGGTATGCCGGTTTTTTCGATTTTCAAATTTCAATAAAATTTGGAGAAAACAACCTGGATTCATACAGTATCGGTCGATGAGATATACAAAAACAAAGTTTTCAATTGATTTGCGGCTATTTTAAGCAATTTTCAGGGGTTTGGAGCTCGAGTACCAGGTGTCCGACCATTTGGAAAATTTCGAAGATTGTAAAACAAACCTGGGCTAAAAACTTTGCTTTCACAAAATTTGTTGAAAACTCCTAGTTTTTTAGCTATTTACCGATTTCTCAGAGACACCGTTTAGGACCGTTTTCTACTGAAAACGTGAGAAAACAAGTGTCTTGTGGAAATCAGCAAAAAGCTGGAAATATAGGGATTTTCAAAAAAATTCTGTGAATGCAAAGTTTTCAATCTAGGTCTGTTTAACAACCTTCATAGTCTTTTATGGAATCGGAAACTTGACAGCCGAGTTTCAGACTCTTGAAAATGGCAAAAATGACTGAATTTCTTCTGAAAAATATGTTTTTGGAATATCTTGTTGGCCGGTACTGTGAGTAACCGGAAGTTATGCAAAAATAGTCGAAATCTAGTAAAAATGGTTATTTCTTTAAAAATAATTTTTCATTTTTCCAGAACCTCTCCAACTTCACAAATTTCCCACAATCGGAAACGCCGCTTCCCTTATTAAATAACTCTCCACCACACTCATACTCCACAATGCCCAACTTTTCACCGCCCCCGCAGGACCCACTAGTCATCGAGCCGAAGCCGATAAAAAAGAGAATGGCAGTACGACCAGTGTCCGATTGAAAACTAATCAAACCCCATTTTCAGGCAGTCCAATGTCACCAAAACTCCATCTGCTCGAACTGCAAAACTCGTGAGACGACGTTATGGCGACGAAATGGCGAAGGTGGTGTCGAGTGCAAGTAAGTTGAATTAATTGATTGATCAGGAAGGTCATCGCTCATCAATCACTCCATTTCAGCGCATGCAACTTGTACTTCCGTAAGAACAACAGAAAACGCCCATTGTCTCTGAGAAAGGACGGGATTATGAAGAGAAATCGTCGACCAAGAACTGAATCGCCAGGAGCCACGATGAGAGCCCATCAGAGAGCTCTTGCACACCAACACGCTGCAGCCTGCTAAATCAGACATTGGAAGAATTATACTACATGCATACATATCTTTCAACATACTTCTCACACCTCAACATGACGTATATTTCAAGACAAGTCTCATCATCTCCTCTCGAAATGCTTTTTGACACGCTCGATGCACAGAAATGCTTAATTTGTGTTTATTTCTCTTTGTACACATCAACTTCTCAAAATTGTTTTCTTTGTTTCCCAATCCCTCCTTTTCTCACTAAACTTCCCGACATCAATCCCACGACTGCAGCCTGATACCTATAATTTTCAGTAGAGTATCTTGCCATTTGCAATGATCTAATCTCACCTTCTCCATTATCACTTATCTGTTTTCTCGACCATTACCAATGGTCACGACACACTCCCCTAGTAGCATACAACTGCCATGACTTGTGATACATAGCGTGGAATCCCATATCTGATTGTTCGTATCGATTTTTTGATCTTCTTACTGGTAATATACTATACCAAATATTTCGTTTTCTGCAATTCTAACTGGAAATGTATCCATAACCCAAGCTGCTTCTTATAAATTGTTAGGCATAACGTTTGATATTTTTCTTGGATTCTGTGATATAATAAAAGAATTTGACAATGATTTTTGAACAGGTATAGATGCAATGCATGACCTCAAAACGAGAGCGGAATTCAATCAATTTTCAGGGTTTTATGATCAATAAATTAATCAGCGAAAACTGTCCATAGGTAAACAATGAAAAAGGAAACGATAAAATTCTCACAAGGGAAGTACCCGAAGTGTCCCCTCGCTTTTTCTTAGATATTGGTGGCAAATAATGTCCCTCCCTTGGACTAACACAAAACGGATAATATAAGGTGCCCATAGGCAGGTTGAGCAGAATGGCGAAACTTTTTGTGATTTTTCAGAAAAAGTGGATCAAGTCTATTCAAAAAGTCATAACTTTGTACAGACAAAAGATACAGTTTCAAACTAAATTGTATCTTGTAGACCGAGATTGAGGCTACAAACAATTCAATTACACCTTTATTCTATCTCTGCAAAGAAGTTTACTAGGAAGGGAAATGTCAGAATGGTCCTGTCGTATGAAATCAAAAAATGTCGATTTTCGAAAAAACACCTCGGGGAGACCATGTCTATTTGATTCACCTTATGTCATAATGCACAACTACTATCTCAAATATATAGCTCACCGTTCATTTACGAGAGATTTTTGAAAAAATACAAATTTTAAAGTCAATTCCATGTACCCCTATACATGGAATTTTTTATACTCATTTTTCCATAAACAAGATAAAAGCTCCGAGAATAGATGATTTGGTTGGTTCAATTTCCTTTTGTCAGAAAATGATCAAATCGTGACCAAAAAGTCAAAACTTTCGAAAAAAAAAATTCACATGATAAAAGTGAGCATGTATAGGGGTACATGGAATTGACTTTAAAATTTGTATTTTTTCAAAAAATCTCTCGTAAATGAACAGTGAGCTATATATTTGAGATAGTAGTTGTGCATTATGACATAAGGTGAATCAAATAGACATGGTCTCCCCGAGGTGTTTTTTCGAAAATCGACATTTTTTGATTTCATACGACAGGACCATTCTGACATTTCCCTTCTTAGTAAACTTCTTTGCAGAGATAGAATAAAGGTGTAATTAAATTTTTTGTAGCCTCAATCTCGGTCTACAAGATACAAGTTAGTTTGAAACTGTATCTTTTGCCTGTACGAAGTTATGACTTTTTGAATAGACTTGATCCACTTTTTCTGAAAAATCACAAAAAGTTTCGCCATTCTGCTCAACCTGCCTATGGGCACCTTATAATATCCGTTTTGTACTAGTCAGGGGAAGGGACATTTTTTGCCACCAATATCTGAGAAAAAGCGAGGGGACACTTCGGGTACTTCCCTTGTCAGAACACACGGAAACAAGGCTTTGGGGTTCTCGAACAGAACATAAATCAAACGGGCGCATCGGCAATCGGTCAGTTTTATCTGCGAATGTGCGTCGTGCGTTTTTCATCGAAAGAGATGTACAAAGAGACACAAAAAAGTGATTTATCAGCAGTCGTTACGATTAGGAATTTTCGCCTTCTTTCTCTCTTTTTTTATTGTCTTTCGGGTTTTGTTTTGATTACAACACCCGATGGGTTTTCTTAGAGAAGATAGTGTGAAAACCGAGTGGAGAATGATTGTGATACGGTGTGTCAAAGTTTTTATAGGGTCATTATCTGGCGAGATATACTGTAGGAGAATGAATTTTGGTCTATTCCGGAAGGAGTAGGATATGAGAAGATCGGAAGATATGAAAGTTATGTTTTTGGGGGAAAAAATATTTTTTTTCGCCTTCACCCATGTACCACACGGTCCCTTATGTTATGGGAACCAATGCACCCTAAGAACTAGATGTAAATTTTTATGCACCCTTGGATACTAGGTTCTTATCCAGGTTCCAAACAATGATGGGTGCACTTCAATTAGAGGGTTTATCGTTACTTTGCAAACGTTGCCAGGACTTTTAAAAATTCCCTTTAAAAAGGGCATTTTTCACATTAAAAAATAACATTTTTGTATCAATTTCCTGTCTTTTCGTGCTTATTTTTACAAATTCCACTATTACTTTACTAATGAAACGATCAAGACGCAAGAATATGCACTTAAATTATTGAAAACAGTCTGTTTTGAGAATAACAGAAAAATCAAGTACTGTAGGTTACGTGCAATACAAATGCACTATAATCTTTGTTTTCACAAGAAATCAGAAATTTCTGATAGATTATACTATGGAGACCTTATACTATGGTTGATTCGGAAAATACATTCGATGAAGAGAATACAATTTATTATGACCCCAGAACCTGAGGATTTTGAATATTGAAATACCGTTATAAAACGCAACTCTCCTTTACTTGCACTTTGAGCTCAAATATCTCGATTCGTACAAAATATATCAAACATTTGTCAACTGATAAATTTTTCATCATAATATCACAAACATTTTTTAAGATTTCAGATTTTTCAAAATTTATTATCTATGGGCTCAACAAATTTGGATTACACCATCAGGATTACAAGGTAAGATCCTCCTCGTAATTGAGTGGGTCTTTTATGATTAGCGATTCAGAAAAAAATGCCGCAGGGCTTCACAGTAATCAAACAAACTCTATGATTTTTGAGATTTCTCTCCAGTTTTCATAAGGTTCAAAAGTAAATTTGACTCTATCGCTGTTAAACACGCTCTTTATACTTGAACATATTTTTCTTCACTTGAAAGTTGCGCTTAGTATAATAATAGCAAACTCTTGAGATTATACAATTAAAACTGAAAATTGCCAATAATGAATCAAGTCTCAAATCGTTGGTTTCAACTCGTTATCTATTAATAAAAACAGGAATATTAAACATTGAGATTCTTTTTAGAATTTCAACATCAACCGAACTAATGATTTTTCTTGAATTATGTTGAATCCGTGGACCTCCCTCGATTTTCCAGGTTTCAAAAAGGAAGAACGATTCTAAAAAATCAGCGATTGCCGTTCGATTTAGAATTGTATAAAATACCGTAAACTCTTCAATAGAACGCCACTCCGAACTTCCAAGCCAATTTATCACTTTTCCTGTAAATGAGGTGGTCAACTGACGAAATTCTTATCACAAAGTCACAAATATTTTGTCAATTGACCACTTTTTGATATCGTTTTTAAAAACCAAGATACATTGGATCAACGTTAAAAGTTAGGGGTGGCGTTCTGATAGAGTGTTTACGATGAACCCAGGTGTTTTCTCTAGTACTGTTGATACTCCAGTACCATTCAAATGTTATTTTTACAACCAATTAAGTTCAATAAAAACAGGACCACCTGCCATTTTTTTATTAGGCACTGGGTATTGTTTTACCTCCATGAATTTATATTACTGAATTCCTAGCTGTAGTTGGTGACTATTTTCCAATGTTTTCAATATAAATGACCCCTCCACCCCTCCTTGTCTCCGAAAAGCCATTGAAATTGAATGAATTTGCGAGAACACATTCACTAGGGGGAAACCTAATTATTCCGTTCACTGCACTCTCTTTGAAGCATTATTCCATCTGTTGAGTACCAGTCTCTTCATGTGAACTAGATCCTTTCTATTTCAAAACATATATTTTGTGAATTTCATTAATATTCGTTTTCCATGGGAATATACTGACTGCGATGAGCATGAATAGACATGACGTCGAATTTTTGCGTAGTTTTTGGGCCACAAAAGGCCACGTGGATATGTTTTTTTCTTTTTTTTTTTGCGAAATTTTTATTTTCAGAATTAGGGCAAGTTTGGAATTTTCTTTATTGTTTGAAAGATATCGTGAAGTTTCTTAATGAATGCCATATTACTGTAAATTCTCTGTTAGAAATCTACCCATGTACTTTGAGCTTAATAATCTCGGTTCTTCTTAAGATACTTGAAACCTTTTTACAGCTGAATTATTCATCATAATGTAGCCAATATTTTATCAATTTACAAAACGTCGATAGCTCTCATAGGAACTAAGATAATCAAACTCAAAGTGCACGTGTAGGCTTGGCTTAGTACGGTAGCTGTCAACTTTGAGCGTTATCTCGGTCCCCGTGAGGAATATCAAAAAGTGGTCAACTGGCCAAATATTTTTGTTATCATGATAAACGTTTTACCAGTTGACCACTTTTTGATATCTTGCTCAAAAACCGTAACAAATTTGCTCAAAGTTGTGTGTAGGTCAATTTTGTTTGATTTCAGTTCTTGTACGCTTGTATTCAGACGTCAATGTTTTCATTCACTATTAAGAAGGTTCGAGAAGCTAGAAATATCATTTCTATGTTTTTATCTAAAGTCGTCATGATGAGAATCACGATTTTAGCTTGTCTGATCCGCCATATCTCCTTCCTCCCTGTAATCCAGAGGGAAATCTTATAGACAGGGATGTTCGGAATGGCTTTTTTTGGAATTTCGGAATTTCGCCAAATTCCGATTTTAAAAATTTCGGAATTTTGGAATCCCGGAATTTTCCGATTTTCAAAATTTTGGAATTTTGGAATTTCGGAATATTCCGTTTCGAAAATTTTCCGAATTTCGGAAGTTTCGGAATTTTTCAAAATTCGAATTTTACAGCGGAAACTTCATTTTCCCATCACAAAAACGCAAGAATCTTTCGAAAATTGACAGAAAGATTTTGACAGGGCAAAAAATATCAAAATTAATTTTGTTCGAGACCCGCAGAGAATACAGGGTGGGGCAAAAGTTCTGCAACCAAAAGAAGACGTCATAACTTCTCGGAAAATAGTACAATCCGGGTCAAATTTCGACAGGACTTTATCAAAGAGGTTTGTAACTAAATTAAGTTATAGTTGTTTGTTTCTGGCAGCTCTCTTTCAGATCGCGGGGCTCAACAACTTTGGGTAGCGTCTTTGGGGCACGGGGGTGGTCTGTGGGTAAACTGTCTCATTCCGCGGTGAAAAAAATTTGAGAGCACCCAAAAACATGTGAAAATAAACGTGAACATATGCTCTAAAAGTTTGAAGTACTGAAATTCTCATCGGATTGTCGTCTGACTCGAGACAGGCCATCCTTTTCGGATGTGAAGTTGGAACATTTGGTTTTGGCACTTTTGGCTGAACCCTTTTTTCTGTATAAGTAAATCCTACATCTTTTTGGGTAGTCTAATATCACGATTTTTCAGGCACCATGACTTAGACAGCATAATTTTCTCAATAAGTAGTATTCCTGGTGCACTTTCTTGCCCATCTAAATCTGCCAAAAACAGGAAAAAATCAAGTAAGGTGTGCAGAAAGTAGTGCCATCTTCGTAAAAATTGAGATAGGAACATGAAACTTTGCACATCTACTGATGAAGAGACTGGGGAAAATGTGAACAGAAAATCAAAACACAAAAGGTGCGTCAGCGCGCGCCAGCTTCCGTCAAACTGTGGGTTGCAGAACTTTTGCCCCACCCTGTATTTTCCTGGCATACTGTTTTCATTCCGAAAAAATCTTTCGGAATTATTCCGACCGGAATTTCATTCCGAATTTTTTCCTCGGAATTATTCCGGTCGGAATTTCTTTCCGAAAATGGTCGGAATTTTCGGAATTTTGGAATTCCGAATTCCGTTCCGAACATCCCTGCTTATGAAAGCCGTTTTTAGAAAGAACAGAAAAAAGCCGTTTTTTGAAGAACATTTTCATCTTTAAGTTCAAAAATCCAATTCGGATCTTCATTGGAAAACTGGAAACTGACAAAGATATATCCCAAACATACACTTGTTTTTTATTGTATCATCAAAATCTCATAGATCTCATCCATCCGCCCAAGTGTTCTCGATATCCTGTCCACCTGGGCTTCTGCTTTCTCTCTCCCGTTTTCCAATCATCATATTACAACCACCATCATCACATTCCGGCTTCTTCCAACGATGGGACATCTCTCCTCTGGCCCTCGTCTTTTCTTATTGCTTTTGCTTCGTCTTCTTTTCCCAGCTTCTCGCGTTTCTCAACTTTTCTCTCGATGTCTCCTCATGTGACCTGAGCAATGTTAGGAGGGTCCCTTCCCGCTGCTGACCTGTGTACACATGTCTTTCGTTTTCCCTTGTTTCTTATTTTTCATTGTTTATTTGTAATTATTTGCTACTTTTGTAGGTATCCAATATAATCTAGAAAATTTTTTGTTGAACTGTGGAGCTATAACAGATTCTGGATATTCAGTGGGGTCTTGTTAATCCAGTCAAAGCTTGGATCATAATATTCTACGTAGTTTTAGACAAACTTCATTCTTTTTATCCATTAAAAAATTATTCAAGATTTCATAACAAGAGGAACGGAGCAGTTCAACTTTCCGACCCTCGATTTCATTCCTCCTCACCCAAAATTTCTTCTAAGCATTAGACAAACATGACCAAGGGCTCTTACATATGCAAATACACTATAGCGGGGAAGACTAAGGCATGAATGTATATGAGTTCTAGGGTGATGGCTGAGCGCAACGTGGTGCAAAGCACCGCACACCAAAACGAAGACATAACCAGATGACCCCCCTCATTGAAACGACCTCCAAGTCTTCTACGGATTTCGGCGCGTGTCCCGCGCGCGCTTCTGGCTCTGTCCTTGAGAAAACCTTGTTCGGCAGGTGGTGAGAAATAGGCGGATAAATTGGGTTGGTGTGGTGGACAAAATAATGTTATTAGAACAGAGAAAATTGGTGGGTTCTTTCCAGTTAATTGAGGACTTCAATTTGATGGAGAAAGGGACAGATGTTTTCTGTGTTCTTTGAAAAAAAATCAGTTTCTACCGTGAAACCTGTAATAGAAGTGTTTCCACACTATCAAGTTTGAGCTTATTTATCTTGGCTCATATGCAATATATTAAAAACATTTCAACTGATAAAATGTTTGTGATATTATGATAAACAATTTATCAGTTAGAAACTTTGTCATATCTTTCAGAGGAATCGAGAAAAATTGGCTCAAAGTTTAAGAGGGCTATGTTATCACAGGTCTTACGGCAGTGATGTTTTTGATAGGCTTCTTCACAATAACTGTGAAAAATAGGTTTTTTGTGAATTTTTGGAACATCCGCGCCAATTCCACGGAAGTCTGATTCGTGGGCTATAATCATATTGAAACATCATATTGAAACATAATTTTTAAAAATTATGAAACTTTTGGGGAATTATTTATAGCATAATTCTAGATTGAAATTCTGAAAAAGTTTCTGCCAAAAATGTAAATTCTAATTTGTTAGTTAATTTCATTAATTAAGAGAAAGTGAAATTTGCAAATACTATGACAAAAATGGTCAGAGCTTAATTAACCACTATTCCCTCAGGACAGACACAAAAATAAACAAAAATAAGGGTATAATTATGAGATTTGTCATTTTCCCTAGAGAGAAAACTAGTTATTTTTAATGATTAGGGTTATTTTGAACGATTTTGAATCATTCTTTCTGAATTAAAGTGCCCTATTTTTTCAACAAGAGAATTAGAATGGAACAATTGCCACAAATTGGGTGTATCAAAATGCTTGGGACCCTCTCTCCACCACCACGTTCTAAAAGCAACACAACCCACACAAAAAGGCACAGCAACTGAATGCTGCTTCTTTTTCATTTTCTTCGAGTTTTTTTTCCTTGTCGTTGCTCTCGCAGCACCGCAGCAGTTCTCTAAAGACTCACTTCACTGCTTTATCTATCTCCGCTTCTTCGCGTTGTGTGCGTATGTCATCACACAGCGTGGTACGTTTGCGACGGCGGCCGCGTCGCGGCAAGAGCCTTTTTTTCTTTGCTTGGTATGTTTTTTTGCGTTTTTTTGCTACAAAATGGTGGCGTCCTTGCAGCAAATCCCGACAAGCATGTATTTTTTTGACGTCGTTCCCAAATTTTTATGCTTCTGTCTTCCCATTAACCAGAATGATTATGTGTTTGTCTGCTAGTTAGCCATTTTGTCACCCTATAATTATGTGTTTGCAAAATATGCCATTTGGTGAGAATACTAATTTGTAAATCTCAGCTTTCTAGATATTTGATTTCAAAAATTATAAAAATTATGAAAGGTAAGCTAATAAGTTTTTTTTGTTTTCTTTTGTCTCTAATCGCATGATACCTCACCTGAAAAAAAAACAGTGTCAAAAACACCTTCAAAAAACCTGTCATGTGTTGAAAAAACGACACAAAACAAAGTTATACTGTCAAAGTGTTCCAGTCACAAGAAGTTTTAAATTATTTTTCAATGTTTCTTGTTATATTTTCTTTTTTCATCGAACACCGCTCTAACGAAAAAAAAACTCGATTCCTTCAACTTTTTCCTCTTTTCACAAGCCATTCTTCCGTGTTTTTTGCAGAGGAAAACTCGACTTACGCCTCTCTCTCGAGGACGGGCCCCCACGGTGAAGCCTGTTTTCTGAGTGTCTGCTGCATGTAAGGTTGGTTAATAATTGGTGTGTGTGGCAATTAATAAAGATAATATCATATAATTCAAAAATAGAAAACGTTGTTTTTCTTTGGTTTTATACTTACCCAGTTTTAGTAAAAGCCCCCTTGCTTCCCCCAAACACCCACCCATGGATCGGCATCCGGATCGTTCACAGTGTATGTTTTTGGCAACCCAATTGTTTTATTTTTTCAATTCTCAATTATCCCAAACATTTTTGTTGTGCTTGTTGTGATTGGTTTGGAATTGATAGATAAATATTGTTGTTTTCTGGATTTGCTATTTTTTTTATTGCAATTTCGTCTGCTCCAGACTGATAGTGTGGCTTCTGAACAACAAGAACTCAATCTTTTCTCTTTTTTTTCACAAAACTTCAAAATCCCTATTTTCTATCTATCTCTCTCATACTTTTCGACACAATCCCTAAGGATATGACATCGCTTTTCACGTTTTGTAAGGGAAATATTATTTATGATATACTAGAAAGGGACTGTTTGGGATGGGAATAAAGTTTTGGTTTGGGTTTTGGTGCTTAATCTTATTTCGTGGTCACTTCACATCTAGAAAAATTTTCACCAGAGTATATTGAACTTCAACAGTCTAATAGAATGACACCCTCTAACTTTCAACTTAGAGCCAATTTATCTCGGTTCCTGTGAAAGACATCAGAAAGTAGTCAACTGATAAAATATTTTAGACATTATGATAATAATTTTGTTAGTTGACTACTTTTTCACATCTTTCACGGAAATCAAGATACATGGGCCTAAAGTTGATGAATTGGGAGCAATATATAATAATTTACCGTAAACACTTTAAAAGAACGTCACTCAACCCGTCAACTCTGAGCCAATTTATCTCGATTCCTTTGAAGGATATCGAGAAGTAGTCAATTAATAAAATATTTCTGATATTATGATAATAATTTTGTCTGTTGACCCCTTTTTCATATCTTTCACAGAAATTGAGATATATGGCCTCGAAGTTGATGGCTTGCGTGCAATATATTATGGATCAGTCTGCTCATAATAAATCAGCCAAGTTCTAGCTCTAAAACCAATATTCTGAAAATGGAAAACATTTATTTATATAATAAAATACTATCAACTTTCATTATTCTTGATATTCCTGACGTTTTCACTTTTACACCTTTTCTCAATAACTCCGATTTTTATGTATCACTTTTTTTCCCAGAAATATTATTCTGAACAATATCATTTGCAGAATCATTTTTCTCGATCTATATCACTTTTCAACTTTTCAAATTCAAATCGATTCCTATCTTGAGCATTCTCCATCTTCTATTTTTGCTCTTCGTGTTGTGTAAAAAATAGCTGGAGCATGCAAGCACCCAAAAAACTTTCCATCTTGACATCTTTCTCATCCATCTTGCCTTCCCACATTTTTTTCCAAAGGTTTTTTTTTTCTGATTACTTCACCTGTCTTCTGGATTACACCGTAAAAGAAACCTGAAAAATTCCTACACCTCTGCTGGTTATTAGACTTCATAGTTTACCTCTTCTCCTTTCCTTGTTGTAATAATAGTCTTACATTCAACATTGCAATATTTTCTGATAACCGAACGCTTATCACGAAACCGAAATAGTGTGAACCTTGAAGAGAATCTAGAGAAAAGGCACTTATAATTAAGAAAACTGATAGCAGAATAGTATTGGCATTTTCTGAGTGTAGACACAGGAACAAACATTGGGGTATCGTCGATTTTTGGGTGTGACCTATATTTAGCAATACGTTGACCATTAACCAGACTTTTAGGTTTTTTAGTTTTATGCTTTTGTAGCTTTATAACGTGATTGTGCTCTTTCAGTTTGACAGTTGGTGTATACAGTTATCAAAATCAGAATCACTGATAGTAATGCTCTCTTTTTCGTTCCATTCAGTAGTAAAAAGTACTATTTGAAAGTGTACACTTCTTTTCTATTCCTAATTATTTTAAGATTTGCACTTTTCTACATTCTTCCTCTTCACTGAACGAAACATTCTCAAAAATCATGTAAGATTAGTATCGAAATCTAAAAGTGCAACTGCTGAAGCCGTAATTTTGTCTGAAATTTCTTTTTTCTGAAACTTTCGTCTTCTGATTTTCAATCTGACTTTTAAGCTTGCTTCGATACGACTACTGAAATTCAAAAGAACAGGTGAAATAGTAGCAGCTGTATATACACAACCGTGCTTTTCCATCACTTTCTTTCCTCTCCGTCCCCTACCATTTTGGTCCGCGGGAGGTCACCCTCATAAAATGCACCGGACAAACGGCTTCTCTCTCTCTCTACCACCTCTTCAACTTGCTCACTATTTCCACAGACCCCTAATGTGAGAGGAGGACCAGACCAACACGTCCATTCCTATCGGGCCCGTCTCCAATTCTATTCAATGGCTCTTCCCCTCTCCTATCCACGCCACCATCTGTCACTAAAGGCGGACGGGTAGGACGGGGGGTCGAGGCTATTTGCCTCTAGGCTGTCAATGAGTGAAGAAACACGTCCCGAATGCTCATTGGCAAAAAGGGTCCGTGCTCTCTTTGCTCATCTCCGTTTTACATGTTTTTGTTCGTTTTTCTGGATTAGGCAAATTGATAATCCCCGAATATGATCATCTTACACGTTTGGAATTAGGCACTAGTGGTGTCTGGATGTGCCTGTGGATGATGGCACTTGTCTAAAAGTGCATACATTTATAACCTAGTAATGTATGGCGTGCTCCGTGCCTGCTTGCACCAGCTTATTCTTCATTCTCCTCTTCTCTTTTGCATCCTTATTCGTTCGTTCTATGTTTCCTACTTTAGCTAGATTTTTGAGATAAGAAATTTATGAGAAATATGATACTCTGTCTTGACAAGTTGTTATGGAAAATTTCGTCACTAGTCACATGTCACAAGTAGCCAAATGCGTGTTCCTATCTTGCTTTCACTTTCAGTTTTCTGTCTAGCGTGATCCAGACAAGATTCGAGAATAGTTGGTCACTGTCTGATCTTCAAATTTCTCTTTCTATAACTTTTGAAGGCTATAAGAGTAGTCACATGTTCTAGATTTTAGTCACACGTTCTTGACATCTAAAAGTGCAAAGAAAGAAACCCAGCTTGAAACGTAATGCTATGTAGCTTCTGATCCCAAGGTTGTTTTTTTTTATTCCAACTTCTACTGCTTTTCTCTTGCCTAAAATCCACAGTACCTGTCAATAGGAATGTGCATTTGAGTCAGTTTGGACCATTCTTAACAGTTTGGAGCTCGGCTATCAAAGGTCTGATCACTTCAAAATTTTCAAAGGATATAAAACAAAAACACCTAGATCGAAAAACTTGCATTTACAGAATTTTTTGAAAATTCCTAGTTTTTCTGAAATTTGCTGTTGTCCGGAAGACACCTTTTTGGCAGTTTTTGTACTGAAAACGGGAAAAAGCCGCTTAATCATTAAAAACGTGAAAAAGCAGGAGTCTTCCAAAAACTGGCAAAAATCTGAAAAACTAGGAATTTTTCGAAAATTCTATAAACGCAAAGTTTGCAATCTAGGTCTGTTTTACACTCCCCAAAATTTTCAAAGTAATTGGAAACTTGAAAACCGAGCTCTTGACTCCTGGAAATGGTAAAAACGGTCAGAAATCCACGTTTTTGCTTATCTTATTGACCGGTACTGTAGCTTTTTTCAATCAGTTCCGTGTGCTTTCACATTTCTCCGTTACTTCTTCATACTTCTACTCTATCTTTCTTCATTTTACCAACCCCTTGACCCCCCGCAATTCAAATCGTATTTCTTTTCAGAGAAAGCGCAAGAAGGTCTACCTTCTCTCCCATCTCTCACCACGTGGCATATGCACTTGAAACGGTGTAGCTGACGACGAGTTTTATGAAACAAGAACGCCTTCAACAAAGGAGATAACACATTAAAACACCTACATCATCGGGCAATCCTTCTTATTCCCCCTTCACTACCTATTCAACTTCTCCTCTTCTCCTCTCCTCTTCTACTTTTGCATCTCCTGTTCGCCAGTTCGAAGGACATCATCGTCTTATCTCTAGCTGGCAGCAACGTCCGAGGCGCCGTCTTCAATCTATATTCTACTCATATTGTTTTGAAGTGATCGACCTGTTCAAACAAACAATAAGAAGCCTCAACGTCTGATCGAGAGTCTCGCAGTTCTTACCGCTTCTCCCTGTCTCACTCACCCCGCGTGCTTTCAAACCCTCTCATGGCGGCCGAACTGAACAACACCAATACCGATGGTGAGTTTTTTTCAAATTTCTGTTTTTATTAATCTTGATTTTACTATCTTGACCATTGCTTTCTCTAAAACTAAAAAGCCTAACCCGTGGGAACATAATACAGCTTGAAAGTTCTAATTTAGCAAAACGCATGAGATGAGTCTAACTTCAAAGTTTCCTATCACAAAAAAAATCACTTTTAACATTTCTAGAACTTGTACTTTTCGCTTTCATCCAAACAATTTTTGCAAAAAGTGAGAAAAGATTTCTTTCGCGAAAAGTAATCAGAATCTGACCTAGAGGGAAGTTCCCCAATCTGACCTAAAGGAAATCATCAAAAATCTCTACATTACACTGTTGATGATAAAATATAACCGACGATTCCAGTACATACAGTAACGGTCAATCAGATATACAAAATCGGGTTTTTAGTTGATTTGCGGTCCTTTCGACCATTTTCAGGAGTCTGGAGCTCGACTGTCAAGTATAGGATCACCTTTAAAATTTTGAAAAATGTAAAACAGACCAAGATTGTCGATTTTGCATTTGCGGAATTTTATGAAAGTTCCTTATTTTCAGCTATTTGCCGATTTCTGAGAAACACCCCTTTTCGACTGTTTTTCAGCAAAAAAACGTTTTTTCCCGATTTCTGTACCAAAACGGCCGAAAAGCGGTGTCTTCCGGAAAACTGCAAATAGCTAAAAAATAGGAATTCTCAATAATTCTGTTGATGCAAATTCTCTAATCTAGGTATGTTTTACATGCTCGAAAGTTTTCAAATTGATTGGAAACTTGAAAGCCGAGCTCTAGACCTCTGAAAATGGACTAAATGCCTAAAAATCAACTGAAAAACACATTTTACATCCTATTAAAGATTACCGTTTCACCAAAATAAATTCTTCAAAAACATTTTTCAACGAAAAAGTGAAAAACTGAACATTTCTGTATACAAAAACGTAATCTATCCTCGGCCCGTCGTGACCGTACTGACCTCTAATCATGGTTGGCAACACTGCAGACACACACAGTAGTTTTATAATCGTTGTGTATGTTGTCGGAGATCGTATCGGAACGCGTTCATCCGGTTTGTAGAACACCCGCCTTATATATAATTAAATGAAATGCAAATTTTTGAGGTTCACAGAAAAATAAATAAATAAACAGATCCACTTGTAGGTAGGGGGTCGTTGAACTCGAAACCACTTATTTCCGTTTCTAAGTCTCTTCTTATTTCTTCAGTCACTTCAACTAGTGGGGAATGTGAAGGTCCCTCCGCCGCGGCCGCCACCGCTAGCGCATTCAATTGAATCGGACAACTGACCCTCCGCATCTTTGCATTTCATCGGCTCACCTAACTTACGCCCTCTCTTCTTGCGCTACCGCTCGGAGTTTTTGCCTTCTCCACAGTCCATCCTACCTGTCGCACTCTCGTTTGTTTCTCGCGCTCGCTCGCTGAGTCAACTCTTTCCAATAGACAAAACCCACTTTTTCCGACACAACAGCCACGGTGCTGCCTGTATTTGGCGATGACTCTCGTCTCAAAACGCTCATTTTCCAACTATCTCTCCCTCTCTCGTTCCGTGTGCACCGGGTCTCTGACGCTTCTGACTCTCGGCTGATAGTGTACTGTTTGCGGGGGGTATAGTACTGTCTTGTCCCGCTTTCTCTTCAACTTTTTCTCCCTCTAGTCTCTTGTGTGGGAATCGAAATTTATATTATTGCTACTGTCCTACACGCGTCGCATCGGTCCGATTTCCGATTCAATGTCCTCCGATGTCGTTGTGTGTGTGTGTCGCCTCGTCCTCCTTTGACTGGTGGTCGTCTTCGTCACAATCGCCAATCGCGCTGACGGCGACAATTTCTCCATCTCTCCTCCTCTTCTTCTTCAGCACTTTACCTCCCATCGGTGAACAATCGCCAGTTCCAATCTATATATCGATTTTGAGAAGTTTCCCTCCCGTTTCAATAGTTGAAATGTTTATTTTATTCGAAAATTTTATGCGAAATTCTTATATTTGCAACAATTTCATCACACATATACACAACCTGTATACATTTCAGAGGCACCGACCGTCGGCTCAAACGACTCAATGTCCGGCGGGCCGCAATATTTGCCAGGGGTAATGAGTACTACACTCCGACCAACGTCACCATCCAATGGATCCTCGTCGTCGTCGTTCCTCGGAACGTCGCCAACGAGCACCTCGCAAGTAGTACCAACATCTGGAGCATCAACGCAGCCGCTTAACCCGTCGGCAGCGGCTGCGTCATCTGCGCTCCAGACCGATTTAGAGGTAAGTAAAATATCATAATGTGTTTCTTTTGTCATATTTTAAGAATAGTGGAAAACTTTCCAGGGAAAATTTTTGGTAAATCCGTTAGCCTCTAAATTTTCAATTTATGAATTTGATCTGAGAACCTTTTGTCAAGGAATTTTTCTTCATATTTAAAGATTGTTCCAATTTCTATAATCCTTAAAACATAGCAAACTTGTATTTCCAGTTAACGAAAATTCTTTAAAAAATAATAAAGTTCGTACTTCATGCATTTGTTACAAAATTATAACCTCAAACAGAACGTTCCCTTGGAAATGACATCATTTAATGACCTTACCAGTTATATAAACTGTTAAAAAGGTCACTTTACAATAGATTTCTTCTACTAACGATCAGTTATTGGTCACCTTGGTCACCTTAGTCATGGTGAATGTTAAGTTTTGAATATAAATTCATTATGAGGTACAGAAATATATGTATTAGAAATATATTTTTCAAATTTATGGGTACAATTTTTTGAGCACTATTCATAATGTAAGTTTTTAAGAGAAAGTTAGTTTCCCCTTGAAATTAGAATGCTATTTTTGAAAGTTTAGAGGATATTTTCAATTCACTCTTCGGAATTTTTCTAGATCTCAAAATTTTTGATTTAAAACATCCACACATTCTAAAATTTGCAGGAAATATTCAACTCTCCTCCTACTGCGCAAACTGCGTCAACGTTTGGAGGCGACAGTCCTCCTCAACGTCAAGCTGGAAGCTTGGCTCCTGGACCACCTCTAGGCTCTTCCGGAGTCTCTATCGGAGAACCATCAAGCACGATTGCCGGAGCCATGCAAGCTGGAGGAGCTGGTGCTGCTGGGTAAGAGATTAGACTTTCTTGGATTAGAATTTAGCCAAAAGATTAGACTAGTACGAAGTACAAATTAATCCCTGTGATCCTGGAGATTAGGTTTCTAGGAACTAGAGCTCAAAATATATGTAACGTCTTCATACATTATGACTTTCAGTGGAAACCAAAGTGGCGTTCAATTCCAATGTCCACGAAGACCAAACCATGGAATTGAAGGAAGATCCATTCTTCTTCGTGCCAATCACTTTGCCGTGAGAATCCCAGGAGGAACCATCCAACACTACCAAGTTGATGTCTCTCCGGATAAGTGTCCAAGAAGAGTGAACCGGTAAGATATTCAGAGAGTTCCCATTAGTAATTTTTCTATTTCAGTGAGATTATCAGCTGCTTGATCAGCTCCTTCTCCAAGTACTTCACCAACATCCGTCCTGTCTACGATGGAAAACGGAACATGTACACCCGAGAGCCACTTCCAATTGGAAGAGAGCGTATGGACTTTGATGTCACTCTTCCAGGAGATTCTGCCGTGGAGCGTCAATTCTCAGTCTCCTTAAAATGGGTTGGCCAAGTTTCCCTGTCGACTTTGGAAGATGCTATGGAAGGACGTGTCCGTCAAGTTCCATTTGAGGCTGTTCAAGCTATGGATGTGATCCTTCGTCACTTGCCAAGCTTGAAATACACCCCAGTTGGCCGCTCCTTCTTCTCTCCTCCAGTAATCAGTGCATCTGGAGTTCCAGGAACTGCTCCACCACCACAAGCAGCTCCATCGATCTCCTCCGGATCCCATTCCGCTGGACAATACCATGCTGAGAGCAAACTCGGAGGTGGTCGTGAAGTCTGGTTTGGATTCCATCAATCTGTTCGTCCATCTCAATGGAAGATGATGCTCAACATTGATGTGTCTGCTACTGCCTTCTACCGCTCTATGCCAGTCATCGAGTTCATCGCTGAGGTTCTGGAGCTTCCAGTTCAAGCGCTTGCTGAGAGACGTGCTCTTTCTGATGCTCAACGTGTCAAGTTCACCAAGGAGATCCGTGGTCTTAAGATCGAGATCACTCATTGTGGACAAATGCGCAGAAAGTACCGTGTCTGCAATGTGACTCGTCGTCCAGCTCAGACTCAAACTTTCCCACTCCAACTCGAGACCGGACAAACCATCGAGTGCACTGTGGCCAAGTATTTCTACGACAAATACCGTCTTCAACTGAAATACCCTCACTTGCCATGTCTTCAAGTCGGACAGGAGCAAAAGCATACCTACTTGCCACCAGAGGTCTGCAACATTGTTCCAGGACAACGTTGCATCAAGAAGCTCACCGATGTGCAGACTTCCACAATGATCAAGGCTACAGCTAGATCTGCTCCAGAGCGTGAGCGTGAGATTTCCAACTTGGTCCGCAAAGCCGAGTTCTCCGCTGATCCATTCGCTCATGAGTTTGGAATCACCATCAATCCAGCTATGACTGAAGTCAAGGGACGTGTTCTCTCGGCACCAAAGCTTTTGTACGGAGGACGCACTCGTGCTACCGCTCTACCAAACCAAGGAGTCTGGGACATGCGTGGAAAACAGTTCCATACTGGAATCGACGTTCGTGTCTGGGCCATCGCTTGCTTCGCTCAACAACAACATGTCAAGGAGAACGACTTGCGCATGTTCACCAACCAACTTCAACGCATTTCTAATGATGCTGGTATGCCAATCATTGGCAATCCATGCTTCTGCAAGTATGCCGTCGGAGTTGAGCAGGTTGAGCCAATGTTCAAGTACCTGAAGCAGAACTACTCTGGAATCCAACTGGTTGTTGTTGTCCTCCCAGGAAAGACTCCAGTTTATGGTGAGACTTGTCTAACTTGAATTCAATTCTAATGTGTCCTTTTTCAGCTGAGGTCAAACGTGTTGGAGATACCGTATTGGGAATTGCTACCCAGTGTGTGCAAGCCAAGAATGCCATCCGTACCACACCACAAACCTTGTCCAACCTGTGCTTGAAGATGAACGTCAAGCTTGGTGGAGTTAACAGCATTCTCCTTCCAAACGTGCGTCCACGTATCTTCAACGAACCGGTTATCTTCTTCGGTTGCGACATCACCCATCCACCAGCTGGAGATTCTCGTAAACCATCCATCGCCGCTGTGGTAGGATCCATGGATGCCCATCCAAGTAGATATGCAGCAACCGTTCGTGTCCAACAACATCGTCAGGAGATCATATCCGACTTGACCTACATGGTCCGCGAGCTTCTTGTCCAATTCTACCGCAACACTCGATTCAAGCCAGCTCGTATCGTTGTCTACCGTGATGGAGTTTCTGAAGGACAATTCTTCAACGTCCTTCAATACGAACTTCGTGCCATCCGAGAGGCTTGCATGATGCTTGAGAGAGGATACCAACCAGGAATCACCTTCATCGCTGTCCAAAAGAGACATCACACTCGTCTCTTCGCCGTTGAGAAGAAGGATCAAGTCGGAAAGGCCTACAACATCCCACCAGGAACCACCGTCGATGTTGGTATCACTCACCCAACCGAATTTGACTTCTACCTCTGCTCTCATGCTGGTATCCAAGGAACTTCCCGCCCATCTCATTACCATGTTCTCTGGGATGACAACAACCTGACTGCCGACGAACTTCAACAACTGACCTACCAAATGTGCCACACTTATGTCAGATGCACCAGATCTGTGTCCATCCCGGCACCAGCCTACTACGCTCATCTGGTCGCCTTCCGTGCTCGTTACCATCTTGTCGATCGTGAACATGACTCTGGAGAGGGATCCCAACCATCCGGAACCTCGGAAGATACCACCTTATCCAACATGGCCCGAGCTGTTCAAGTAAGATTATTGATTTTTTTTTCATTCTGCATTTCAAAACTATAACTATTTATTCCAGGTACATCCGGACGCCAACAATGTCATGTATTTCGCTTAAGGATTGACGTTTGCATAGGAATCGACTTCTTCTTTTTAGCCTTTTCTCCTTTAATCCCAGCTCTAAATCCTCTGACGAGTACCCAACAGTTTGTCATGTCTCCAGTAATATCTGTCCAACCCTCCAAACCAATTCTCTCGTATCTCTTCGGAAATCATCTCTAATTGACTTTATGTGCTCCATAAACTGACGACTATAGTATTATTTTTTCTAATATAATTTTCTCAATTTTCCCTGGTAATTCTTCTCCAATTTCACTTTTCACCTAAAATGCCTTAGTTCTTATCCTTTCCAACACGGTAGCCGCAAAAGCTTCAACGTAACATCTCATCAAAATCTCTCTAACTTTATCCATAACCTGGCATTTCTTTTTTTTTTTTCAAAAAATTGTCCCTCTCAGAAAAAAACACCTCGGTACTGTTTTCATTTGTCTTTCTATTCAATCCCAGAGCTCTAAAGAACGGTTTATGATGTCCTCACTCCCTAGCAATCAAAACTCTACTTTGCTGCTTTCCTCCACCATCACGGGCTTGATTCATCAAATTCCACCCCCACCTAACCCCCCTAGATGTGTTCTGTGATTCTTCTGAACTCTTTATTGTTATTCCTTGCCTTTTATCCGTATCTATTCCTAACCCAAAACAGCTTTTTGGAATCAGATTATTATGCAAATTCATTGGATTTTTCTAGAAAAAACTGAACGTTAGGAAACACCGGTAGAAACATAGGATGAGTATTGCAAGTATGGCGCTTCCAGAGACGGCCGGTAGGCGTAACTGAAGTCCACGATTGCAGAGTCTTTCTGTCCCTGAATACCGAAACACTCGTGACGTAGGATGCGTAGAAAGCTTAGTCTCTGGCACATGCTGGTAATACTCGTTCCATGCTTCCTCCGTTGCGCTGACTTTCAGTTTTTTTTTTAGGAAAGTACTTGGTTTTGTATGGTCACTTGACTCCTCAGCTGTTCTTCCCAATTAATCACATCTTTTCTAGTTCTTTCGATTCTTTTCTAAGGCAATATTTTTTTTCGATTTTCAACAACAAAAAAACTTATCATGTTTCCCGTAACAGCCAAAAATTCTTTAATGCATTGTCCAGTCGAGCTCTCTATTCTTTCAAAAACTGTTTCCCTCCTTCTTCTCACTCTCAGTACCCTGTCATCAAAAACTAATATATCTTGTCAAAGTGCATCTTTCAAAAAACTCTTTCTACAGTCCTTCTCACTTTTTGACTCTTCTCTACAGATTTTTACAGTTTTTTTAATTTTTTGGATCAACTTCAAAAATCTGTAAGGACAGTTCACCATAATTCTCAAAAAAAAAACCAAAAATCCCTCCTCTCTTCGTTACAATTGTTGTACCGTTTGTCCCATCACAAAATTCCGCTCATCTCGTTTTAAGTCTATTCCTGGTTTCTCCTGCCTTTGTCTTTTTTTTGTTTTTATTCTAAAACCAAAACTTCTCATCACTGAAAAACCTCAACAATTCGCTGTGTCTCTCAAAATGCCTTAACATCTCGAATCAAAAATGCCCTTTTTTCTTTCGCATCCCACACAACCCCGATGTTCCAAAATGCTCCACACAAAAAAAAAACTGTTTCACTTTTCTCACCCCACGCGCCCAACAATCGTTTGTCATTGAATTTCTTGCATTTTCGTGTACTTTTTCTGTTTTGAAAAGTGTGTGATTTTGTTCTTTTTTCTTTGCAAATGAAGTCTGGAGGACCCAAAAAATTGTGTTGTTTTGAATATTTTCAAATTACGTTTGCAGTTTGCAGATATTGGAAAAACAGACTAAAGCTCACTTTGTAACCTGTAATAAAAAAGGGATGCCATATCGTCAAGGTTAAGCTGATTTTACTCAATTTCTATGAGAGATATTGAAAATGTGTGAACTGATGAATTGTTTGCCAAATTATGATAAATACCGTATTTCCTCTGATAGAAGTCTATGGGCTTCTATTTTTCATTTTCTTTGTCTGGGTGCGCTTCTATTTTTCAATGATTTATTTTCAAAAAAAAAGTTTTATTGAAAAAAATCAAAAATTTGACATTTCGGAAGTTAAGAATTATGAAATTCAGTGTTTTGGAAAATTTGAAATTATCATTCTGCATTTCTAATTTCCACATTTATGAAGTTCTGAGATTCCAGAACCTAATAATTCAAAATTCAGGAATTCTGTAATTCCGGGGAAGTTCTAAAATTCTAAAAATCTGAAAATCCGAAATTTAGAAATTAGAAATTTTAGGGTGGGCTTTAAATAGTGGTGGGCTTCTTTCAAAAGAAATAGGTAGTTTATCAGTTGACACCTTCTTTATATGTTCGACAAGAACCAAGATACCATATTTCCTCTAAAAGAAGCTTACCCAAAACGTCAAATTTGAGCTCAATTAGCTTGATTCCTGTGAAAGATGCCAAAAACTTTACAACTGATAATTTAATCATCACAACATCATTAAAATTTTATCAGTTGACATATTTTTTACATCTTTCACAGGAATCGAGATAATTGAACTCAAAGTTAACAGTTTTAGTGGGCTTCTTTTAGAGGAAAAACGGCAAATTGGCTTAAAATTAAAAATCAGGGGCCCTTCTATTACAGGGTTTGAAGCAAGCTAATTGGAACAATGAAGTTTGCGTTTCTATTCAAAAAATAAAGCAAAAAATCCGACTTGCTAATAATATTATGATTCCACCATTGCGACTTTATTCGAAATAGACAAACAACGAAAACCGGTTTTCAGATTTATACATATTTTTCCAACTCGCGAAATAATAGTTTTTTCAACAAACTGAGTTTGCAAACAACTATAACAAAATTGTCTCTAGAATGAGTGATATATTATCAATTTTGTAGCCTATGAGCACAAATTCTTCTTTTCAAGAAAAAATAGCTCATGTACTTTTTATTTGCTTCTGAACTCAAACAAAAGCAAATGTACTCAAATAGAAAAAAAAGTGTATAGCGCAAAAAAAAAGAAGCTCATGGTGGAGGTCTCTGTTGTCCTGGGCAACCAAACGCGCATTTTTTCTCTCTGGGTCTCTAAATCTTTTGTTAGAATAGAATATTTCACAATGTCCCCTATTTCTTGGTGTCACATGAAGTCTACGAAAAAAGTTGTTGTTGCCGGCTTATTCTCGAATTTGCTATGAAAATTTAAAAACTCCTTTGCTAGTATTCATTCAATTCACCAAGCTGGGTCAATAACCACATAACAGTTTTGGTCTGCTCATAAACAAATAGAATACCATCATCATCAACAGCTTCCCCTTCCTCTTCCTTTTCCATCCACCTTGTGACCACGCCAATTTAGTCTTTTAGGATTTCGCAATTATTTTGTATCCATCATGCGTCCTTCATGACGACGTCGTTGAGAGCGGGGGAAGAGAGGTAGGATAATAGAAGCACATACAACGACGACGTTCATTTTCCTTCTTCTTCGCCTACCCACTCGCAAAACCTTTCTCTTTTTATTTGCGCAGGTTGTCATTACGGCTATTCTGACCACACCAACTGGTACCTTCATTGAGACGATATTCAAAACAGTTTGAGGGACCAAACATTTTTATTTTTTTTTTGAGGAGTCATGTTCAAAAAACGAAGAAAAAACTAGGGAGAATGCACAAATATCAAATATAAATCGATATTTTCAAAAATGATGTTCCCAACTAATTTCTAATAGGCAAACTTATATTTCTAGCTAATTAGCAACTTTAGTAGCCATTCGATATGGTTTAAGGCGCTCAAAGTTCTTAAATTTTCAATTTCGTGTCACTTTCTCTCAATTTCTGTTAATAATAGGAAAAATTGTGAAAAAAAATTAATTTTTCATAAAATCAAGTGCACGGAGCATATTTACTATTTACCAAGATAAACTGGGTCTAAGATTGACGCAATAACGGTCCTCAGGGGCTCTATAGTACTTCTTAAGCCATTTTCGAGTAGTTTTTTAGTATAATTTTCCAGTTTTCATATGATTTTGTTCTTGAATGCTTTTAAAATGTTCTGTTTTATGTCACAAAAAGAGGTACAACTTTTCTGATCACTCTGTAGTTCTCACGGAGGGGACGAAAAAACAAATGGTGTTGTTCTTCGAACATTGTGAACAGTTTTTGAGAGTTGTACTGCACTTCCTTATGCGTCGAGCCTCAGAAAACCTCAAATAATTTATTGATTTTTCTATAAGTCTTAAACTCGTGTTTTCAGTGATTTGCTAAAGTTTTAAGAATTACATTTACCCCATTTCCTCTAATAGAAGCACATCCAAACTGTCAACTTTAAGCTCTATTATCACGATATCTGTGAAAGATATAAATAATTGGTCAAATGATGAATTGTTTATCATAATATCACTAATTTTTTATTAGTTGACAAGTTTTTCATATCTTTTACAGAAATCCAGATAATTGACCTCAAATTTGACGTTTGGCTTGCTCTAGAAAAAATACGGTAGTATGGCATTTCTGTTCAATTTGTTCATGTCAAATTAAACCGTGTCCAAAACATGACATGGTCTTTATATGATTATTGAAACTATTTTCGATGACTCATTTGAAGTTTTCCCACAAAAATGACACACACATAGAGAAGTGAAGAGATAGGACATACATTGCAAAATTCTTTCTCTCTCTCTTCGTTTTCTTTCATCTATCGTTTTTTTCTCCCTACTTTCACTCATACACAGTACCAAAGTCAATGTCAACACCAGCGATTCGCACCCTCCCGGGGCCTCGGTGAGCCCCCCATGTGTATACAGTACTGTTCATTCGGCCTATTTTTGCGTCGTTTCTCTACTTTTTTTTTGTGCTCCCCTAAAATTGATTCAAGTTGATGGCGGCAACGGTATGGTGGTGGTTAAACTTTAACTTACTCGTTTTGTTTGAACTATTTTTAACGTGATTCTTTCTACTCTGACTTCATTTTTCTTCTTGTTTCTTGGAAACTTTTTTTCCAATTATGACCTGGTTTTTGTATTCTGTATTTTAGAAAATTATGAATATCTAGGTTTTGAGTCATCGATTTCATAATAATATTTATCTTCTAGACCACCTCTTTGATATCATTTTTTTAGCTTATCAAACCGTGTGTTGTGATTTTTTATCGGAAATTCAAACCTACCAATGACTCAAATAGTCTGAACAATCAAAACCAGTGCATGTACTGTACATATTATTAAAAAAACCGGTTATGATCCCAAGAGATGACTTTACGGAATTTTAGTAAGAGAATTTACGTTCCATTTATACTCATTTTTGACCACCCACACGCATTTTTCATTTTTTCTTTTTTTTTTGTCCGTTTTTGCAATATATGGATATAAAATTTTTTATACTTCTCTACTTGTCCTCCTCTCCATCTTCAATTCGTACATTGCTTACTTTTCCATCCCCGTTTTCCTCTTTTTCCTATCGAGTTACACACAAGCATCCAGGAACAAAATATTTTTGGGAGAGACAGGGCTGCTTTTGGAAAATGTCATATTGACTTTGCCCTTCTGAACCTCTCGTTCTATTATAATATCGTGTGCACTCATTTCCACACCGCTATTATTATTCGCTGATACATTATTCACTCGAAAAACAACAATATGGCGTTTCAGCGCAGTTCGTACAGGAACATGAAGGACAGATCCAGCGAGTTCCAGGTGAGATATTTTGATTTCTACAGTATCTCAATAAGTTTAAAAAAGTGTTTCCAGTTGATTCTAGGTCATTTTGACCATTTTTGGAGCCTGGAGCTCGGCTGTCAAGATTCCGATCACTTTGAAATTTTTTGAGAGCGTAAAATGTTTCTAGACTAAAAACCTTGCATTCACAGAATTTTTTGAAAGTCCCTTGTTCTTGAGCTATTTCACAGTTTTTCGAAGACACCATTTTTTAGCCCGATTTGTACTGAAAACATGAAAAAATAGGTGTCCTTCAAAAACATGCAAGTAGCTGAAAAACTAGGGATTTTCAGGAAGTTCTGTAAATGCAAAGCTTTCAATCTAGGTTTGTTTTACATCCTACTACATTTTCAACCTAATCCGACACTTGATAGCCAAGCTCTAGACTCCTAAAAATGACCAAAAATTAACGGAAAAACACGTTTTTGTATATCTTATCGACCGGTACTGTGCTGTTAGTATAAACTCTGAATCATGCTGGTTTGCATGATTCTCTCTAGCAGGATTAATAACAGTGACACACTGACCCAAATCCCTCTATACTTGTTGACAGTCACAGTCACAAAAAACCATTACCATTCAACATGGGCACATTTCAGAGCCGCGTCACCGATAGATTTGACGAAGTTGAACTCTCGCCGGCACGACCGCCATCGGCAGCCGAGTATGTTGACCGACGATTCGAGGTAATCCCGTTTACATTGTACATGTCTTACACAGAAAAAATTTGCCATTTTTTCTAGGAAGTTCGAAATGCAATTGTTAGTGTTCGAGGGGAGATTGAGAAATTGAGACGGGATCAACAGCATATTCTATCGTTGACAATTGCAGATCCAAGGGATAAGGTTGGTTAAGTTTTGGTTTTGGAAAATATGTATAAAGCAGTAATACAGATGTGGCGTGAGCTTTGTAACGTAGAAAAATCTTCAGCTTTTTGGCTTTAAGCCAATTTATCTGGGTTCATGAGAAAGATATAAAAAGTTGTAAACTGCGCCTTCTATAAGAGTTTTTACGGTGAGTGGACTTTGAGTTCAATCATCTCGGTTGCTATACAATACATAAAAAATTTGCCAACTCATAAATATTGGTTATATTATGATGAACATTTCATCAGTTGACCACTTTTTTAAATCTGCTACAGTAACCGATATAAAACAGCTCAAATTTGACAGTGTGGGCTTTCAATTACAGATTTTGAAGCAATCACAAAGTTATATTTCGAATTCTTGTTTGGCGCCGAAAGCTTGTGCTTCTTTTCACGTGATCCAATTTTTCTTTAGCCTGAATTTTTTCTGAATTTCTATATTTCAGAACATTCTCGAAAACCAAATTGGAACTATTCGCCGACGCACAGGAGACCTTCGAAAATTGGTCCGACAAGCGGAGGATGATTTTTTGGAATTCACTAAACGTAAGCATCTTTTTTTCTAGTAACTGGATACTTTCCTTTTTGTCATCCATTTTGTTATTTCGGATTATGAGTCTAGTTTTACATAGATTCAGGTGACATCAAAGTAAATACACAAAAGAAGATTTTCAGAAGCTCAATCAGTCACTGAGAAAAGAATCCGTCAGAATCAACTGGAACTTTTGAAGGACAACCTTAACAAACTGATAAATCTATTCAACGACACCCATCAAGACTACAAGTCGAGAGTTTCACTTCGTGTCCGACGACAACTTCAGACTGTTGGACAAGATTTGACAGACGAAGATATTAATCGAATTATTGAGAATAGTGGATCCGAGCAAGTGAGTTATTCTTTCTAGCATATCCCATGATCTATATGACCGGTTTAGCTATTCTTCCGCGAAGTGAATCCACTGTCTGTATCCGGTCAAGCGGCGTACGAAGATGTGAAAAAACGACATGGGGAAATCAAAGACCTCGAGAATAATATTGCGATGCTCGAGGAGATTTTCTTGGACTTGCAGCACTTGACAGAAGCACAGGTATTTCAAATTTTAGTTCAATATGTAGGTAATAAGCATTGTTTATAGGACGAAATGGTGACCAATATTGACAACAATGTGGAGAATGGTCTGGAGCAAGTGAAACAAGGCTCTGCAAATGTTAAGACGGCAGTGGAGTACAAGAAGAGTGCAATGAGGAAAAAGGTGATTACCGTAATCCTTGAGGCAATTTATCTCGGTTACTGACCAAGATATAAAATATTTGTCAACTGATAATTTTTTTATCATAATATCACAAACATTTCATCAGTTGACACATTTTTGATATCTCTTATAGGAGCTAAAATAATTGGGGGAACTTATCATAATAGCATCAAAATTTTGCCAATGGGCATATTTTTGATATCTCTTATAGAAATGGAGATAATTGAGTTCAAAGGACACGTATAGAGTTGGCTTCTGTGTTAGTGCACGATACCTGAACCCTCAATTTATTCTGATTTCAACAGAAAATTTCCAGATCTGCGTCGCTGCTATCCTCATCACTATCGTCCTCATTCTTATCATTGTTGCTATCATCCTGGCTGTTGTACTATCCAGAGGCAACAACAACAACAAGTAAACAATCCGGAAACTTGCCCGATTCTCAACATTCAACTATAGTTTCCCTTCTTTTTTGGTATTACACTTGCCTCTTCTCCATTATTCTGAACATTTGAATCAAAATGTGATAATCCATAATCCGATAACTTAGCGGATAATTTTAGTCATATCTGTCTAAGGAAATGTAAAATTACTGTAAGAATTTTTTACTCTCTACATCATTCTCAAAATTTCAAAATTTGCGATTTTAACCGGTTAGTTTATCTAGAAACACTTTTATTTTCTTCCCTCATCGTCCGAATCCATCCCACTTATTACTCCTGGTCATCATTTTAAATCCACTCTGATAATACAAATGTACAGGTTTTCTTGACAAATAAATGTTTTCAATATATGTATTTAAGTTCCCAGAACTAAAAAACCACAACAATGATTTGAAGTAAAAGATAATGTGTGAAAAGTAGGTGAAATCCGTCCTTGAAATATGCGCGCGACCCAATTTTGCGTCGTCTGTCTCGAAGAACACAAGAACAGTTATTGTTTTTCCGAAATCTCAGACTAAACCGACTGCTGTAGAGATAGATAACAGTTTTTATTCCTGTTTCGTTAATTCTTTTCCGCTTTTTTCTTTTTGGTTTCTTTTCCACATAGAAATAGGCAGAAGATGAAGAATACAAAGTCAAGATTTGGCAACCAATAAGGAATTCAACTATAGCATTATGCGGATTATAGGCCGCTTATTCCTATTTTTACTATTATTAATATTTTGTGTGGTGTTCATTGTCTTCTCTGTATCCACTATTTTATTCCCAAGCATTATTCAAGAAGATGAGATTCATGACGAGAATTGTCTCAATATGCCACCACATCACTATATACATCCGGTAGGTGGGAATCACAAAAATTGTGCTACAGTACTCAAACATAGCGTAAACCAACAAATAGAATGTGAGTAATGAGAATAAACGTTTCAGTTTGAGAAAATATTTGTGACTTTTTCAACTCAAAAAATCACAAATCTTCACGTAGTACGTGAAGAAACAAAAAACTAAACAATGTAACGCATTTGTTTCAAGAAGCTCAACTTATGCGTGCATTTTGAGTTCAATTATCTCGATTCATTCAAAAGGCATCGAAGAACTTTCAACTGATAAGTTGTTCATCATAAGATCACCAATATTTTATCAATTGACAGATTTTTGATAGCTCTGATAGGAGCTGAAATAATTGAGCTCAAGATGTAGAGCCAATACGGTAAAAAATCTTTTTAGGCTGGCTTTCAAATTATGAAATTACAAAATCAGCGTTTTTCCAGGTATTCCTTGCCAGTGGTCCTCCTATTCAATTTCTACCTCGCCCACTTTATAACCCAAAACGGGTTTCCACCTCTGCAAAGTTAGACTGCAACTTACAGAACAAAACTTTGATAATCATCAATTCTCATGTTAATCACACGGGGTATCGGAAAATGCAAAGAGAGTTTTTCAGACCAGAATGGCTGAATGAGGTATAGAGTATACGAAATTTCAAGAAAGCTAATATAATGATATTCAGAACAATGCCTTGTTATACTTTGTGGTAGCTACAGAAGAAGCTGTAAATATCGAAGCCGAGATGAAAAAGTACAGGGATATAATGCAAGTTGATACGAATGAGGATTATCATAATATCACTTATAAAGTAAGACTACTGTACAACCTGTAATAGAAGGGCCCGCACTGTTAAGTTTGAGTTAGTTTTTCCTTGTTTCTATACCAACCATCAAAATTATTGTCAACTGATAAAACTTTTGTGATATCACAATGAACAATTGATCAGTTGGCAACTTTCTGATAGGAACCGAAACAAATGAGCTCAAAGTCGAAAGTTGAAGGGGCACTTCTCATACAGATTCTACGATATATGACAATAGGGGTTTCCAGGCAATGTTCTGGATCAAAGAAGTGGCACAATGCAAACATGGTCCAAAGTTACTTCTTAAAATTGATGACGATGTTCACATTGATATGATTGGATTGCAGTTTCTGATTAAACGGTTGAAACCTTCATCTTCCCCACAAGTACCATAAGCTCAAATTTCAGATACCGAACGATAGACGATTTCATCGCTTGTAGAGTGATATCTAGCGGTCAAGTAGTCAGAAATAGTACATCAAAGTGGTACTTGTCAAAGGATGACTATAAATTCAACACTCTCGGCACTTATTGCCAGGGAATGGTGTATTTTATCAGCGGAAATTTGATGCCGATTCTTTCTAAAAATATAGAGAAATCGCAGTTTTTATGGGTACGTGTTTTTTGGAGAACTGTAATTTTGACACATGTTACAGATGGATGACTGGTACGTCACCCGATCGTTAGTCGGAGACTACCGTATAAGCTACTATTCACTGGAACAACACACGCTTTCACCAAACGCTGTTCATGAACTGAAAGCGCATCTGAATTCTATCCGCCAACGGAAATGGCGGACTATTTTTGTGCATTTTCGTCCTCCAGAGAAGTGAGTTTTGAGATACTTGGTAGGTTCTAATAGACTCGATTTCAGGTATCCTATGTATCGCCGTAAACGAATCTTTGCAAACATCACCGAGGTGAACAATTCTTGTGAAATATTGAAGAAGGCGAGAATCAATTTTGTGCCGGCGTATTAGTAATCAGTTTTTGTATTTTCAAAATTTCCATAATAAAATTCTTAATCCGATATTTTCCTCGAACAACCGTACCACACAATAAAACTATCCATATCTGAAATTGCGCTTCCGTAACTCACGCACAACTTTTTACTATTAGGTTGGCCAGAAAGTAACTGTCCATTTTTTGATTCGCGAATAACACAAAAACGAGATCAATCCAAGATTGAAAGTATGTACCGTCGTGGTTCACAACATGTGGCCAACATTCAGGTAACTTGTGGATACCATCCCTCCAACAGCCAGCTAGCTGCGAATCAATATATTTTGCATTGCAGTTTTTTATCTCATCTTCAGTGTAAATTATTTTCTCTCCCGACTGCGTTGCATATCTCCGAAAAACCAATAATCGAAGGGCCAAATCAGGAGTTTAAGGGGCGCAAAGAAGAACCGTCCAGCTAAAGCGGTCCGGGACTTACTTGACTTCCCGTGAGACATAGGATCTCGCTTCGTTTAAAGATAGTCAATTCAGTCCTAAGCCGCTTTGGAGGGATGGCTGTCCACATTTATTAAACTCCAAAAATGACCTTTTTATTATTGGATATTCGGAGAAATGCAACGTCATCTGGAGGGAAAATAATTTACCACTGTCGATGAGATAAAAACTGCTTTTTAAGACTTCTTTGATTTACAGCTAGCTGGCTGTTGGAGGTATGGTATCCACAGGTTACCTGAATGTTGGCAACATGTTATGGACCACGACGGTACATACCGTCAATATTGAATTAGTCTGGTTTTTGTGTTAATCACGAATCACAAAATGGACAGTTACTTTCTGGCCAACCTAATAATTGATCTCGTCTGCTCTACGATTATTGTAGAACACGATTTCTGATAAATGACATAAAACGTACTTCTGGTTTTTATTTTAGCAACTTCTATGTCACTCAGGCTACCGACTTATTTTCTAGATGACTATTCCTAGTTCCAATCACTCACCTGTCAAATCACAATTGAAAGAAGACAATTTATTCCAAAAAATCCAAAGCAAATGCATTGTGAAAATTCTGTCACAATTTGAAAAATTGAATAGCAAAAATAGAAAACAGGAGGGGGAAAAGGGGAAACAGAGCAAAAATACATATAAAATGTAATTGCGAATATCATAAAAAATTATGAAAACTCTATATCGATCCGACATCCGGCTCAACTCTCATCAGTGGTCTCTTTTTTGCTGGCCGATCTGAAAATAACTATTTTTTTATTCATCAAGGTTTTTGAATAGCTCACTTTTCATCAGAACATTTCTGTTCGCCTTTCTTTTCTTCTGATGAGTTGTGTTTTGGAGTTTCCGGTTGGATGTTGATCGTGACTGTTGGCTTGACTTCTGATGGAACCTCTGGCTTCTCCTCAGGCTGAACTTCAGGTTGAGCATCTGGCTCAACTTTCTTCTCAACTTCTGGCTCAACCTTTGCCTCCGCTTTCTCAGTTTGGCTCTCAGGTTGATTTTCATCAGCTGGCTTTGTAGAATTATTCTGTTCGACAACTCTCGGTTCAGCCATCACCGGCTCTGCAGCAGGCCTTCCACTATACCTTGGACCTCCATATGTCCCCCGAAAGCCTCCACGGTTAGCAAATCCGCCAGCACCACCACGTCCACGACCACGATAAGATGGAGCGAATCCTCCAAACCTTGTATCCATACTCATCACAGCTGCCAGTGGCATAGGACAGCTAGCTGCATCAAGCCATGTGTTATGGAATTTGGCATCTTGCTGAATCTGTGGCGGACGTGTCATTCCAAATGGTCCTGGAAGAAGTGGAGCTCGATGACCTCCAAGTGGCACGTTTCCGATGTGGGTGTTCTGGAAAGCGTTCATCGTGTTCATGACCTGAGGATTCATGATTTGTGGGGCTCCTTGATAGCGGTTAGCTCCTTCGTTGGATTGTTGTGGTGGTGGAGGTGGTTGCTGATGTTGAAGTCCTTGGCCTTGGTATCCACCACGATACGGACGAGGATTCTTTCCTTTGTAGTTTGGCGATCGGCCGAATTCCGGTACCACCTGGTTTTGTTGCATGTTTCGTTGATTGTATGATGAGTTATTTTGATTATTCTGAAAATGAGAGAAATTATAACAGTTTTATGGTTATTCAGAGAGAAGCATTAAGACAATTTGCTGGTTTTATCCTTACGCAGAGCGAAGAAATTCGCTGCTACATTCAACAATACAGGAGTATTCCAGGCCATTTGCTTGTCAACCTTGACAAGCATAGCCAGCCCAGCAAGACATTTGCAAGAAATTCCTTGCTTCTTTAATTTTGAGCTTGTAAATCGATCAAACGTTAGAGCCGCATGAAATTTGAGGCATATGTCTTGCTTGGCTTGCCTTGCTTATCCAGGATGACAAGCTAATGACATAGAAATCTCCAGCATTTTCAACTGTCGCGGCCGCACGTATAAACCCCATTTCAGCAAAGTCTCCACTCACTTCATAACGATAAGCACTGTAGTCATTAACCCGTTTTGAGTTGTTTCTATCCCGTCCTTGGTTTGCATTTGGATGCGGTTGTTGTTGTTGATAATACTGTTGTGGTTGCTGCTGTTGCTGCTTCCGTGGATACTGCTCTCCGGCTCCTCCTCCATTATTGTTTCCATTGTAGTTATGGTTACCACCACCTCCACGCGCCTGATTGTTCCCTCCTCTCATATTGTTCTGGCTACTATTATTTTGGTATCCTCCACCATTGCTTCTTGGTGGTCCTGAATACTCCTTCCGTTGGCTATATGAGCGTGGAGTGTTTCCGGAGGACGGAGAGACCGCTTGGTTGGATCCATGCTGTGCCGCAAGATTGGAGCTGGATTCTCCGTTGGCTCCCTTATTCTCAGCTCTCGTCTTCTGCATGCGAGCTTTCTCCAATCTCTCGTCAAATGTCAACTCTCGACCTTCCTCGCTTCTGAAAAACACACAAGTACCTCACTTAAAATTCACACAAAAAAAAACACCCACCTCTCTCCTTTTGCACTTTTAGACGTTTTTGTTGTGCTTTGCGACGCTGCTTTGTCCTTCTCAACATATGGTGCCGGCCGTGACTGCTGAGGCAATTGGAACGGCTGTTGCGTGGTGGATGGTGACATGTGATCCTCGCGATCCGTCCAATTTTCGCCATTCATTTGGCTAGACGAGCGAGGACCGTCGTCGTTGTGGAAGCAATTTTCCTGGAAAGTGAAGAATTTTTAGATGCAGATAGAAAATGAGACAAAGTGAAGTCGTTTGCACTAAATTTACAGGAATCGATTTCGCTTCATAATGTTTCAAATGTGTGACGTTCCTACGTAAACCGAGCATTTCTTGATAAATAATCAAAAATTACTGTTGGCTTAAGCCTGACCGAGCCTAGTCCTAACTGAGTCTGGTCGGGCCTGACCAAGACTGACCGAGCCTGACCAAGACTGATCAAGATTGACCGAGCTTGACCTAGGCTTCCCCGAACCTCACCGGCTCTGGTCCAAATCGAGCCTGACATGACCTTGTTCTAATAGAATGTGACCGGGTCTTATCCTGGTGGCGCCTCACCAAGCCTGATCAAGCCTGACCGATCTTGGTTTGAATCAGACCTGACAGGGATAGGTCCTGATCGAGCCTGACCAGGTCTCACTCCAACCGCGCATGAAAGATCCTAGCCGAGCCTGACCGAGCCTGACCGAACCTGGCTGGGCCTAATTCTGATCAAACTGCCCGACTGGGCCTAATTCTGATCAAACCTAACCGAGCCTACTTGGGCGTCACCCTGACCGCGCCTGACCAAGCTTAACCGACCCTGGTCTTCGTCGGGCTTGGCGGAGCATGACCTTGGGTGAGTCAGGTCTTCAAACTTCAAACTTTAAACCGGTCCGAAAATGCTTTGTTTTTCAACGATTTTAGGGTCAGCAGAAGAGCGCTTCCATCGGAAATTTATTTTTCAAAAAGTATGCAACAAAAGCTTTTTCTAAGGTAGCTCTCCAATTTTCCCTATATCTTTCAACGTACCTCCGGTTTATCCTTCATTTCCGGTGGAATGCTCGATGTGGAGCTGACCCAGTTGGCAGTGTAGGAAGCCGATGCGTGAGCCTGACTCTCTACAATTGGAGCCACAAACGGAACGAATTGCATATAGTTAGCCGACGTTGACTCGTTACCGCTTTGGTATTCATCCTGGCGTCCTCCTCCGTTCGGACGGTTCATCGGATGATTGGGGTGGTAGGCAGGATCCTGAAGGGAGAATGAATGTTTAGTTTGGTTTTGAAGATTGGTTTACAATGTTGAACACCATTCAAGTAACATGTTCCAGATGTACTAATGAGTCAGAAAAACGGAACAATATGTTTTTTTCCGTTTTTTTTTTCTTTTCAAACTCACATTAGCTACGTTGAAAGTGGTGGCATACGTCGGAATGAATTGGGTCGTTTGCTGTTGTGAGCCCGGTGGATACCAAGTTTGAGACTGAAGATCACAAATGAATGGGAGTGATTAGATTGCCCTAGTAAGATATACTAAAACGTGTTTCGAATGATTTTTGGCCATTTCGTTTTCAGAAATCTCAATCTCAGCTGTCAAGTGTCGGGACCCTTTGGAAACTTCGGAGGGTATAAAACAGACCTAGATTAAAAATTTGGTATTCACAGAATTTTCTGAAAATTGCTAGTTTTTCCGCTATTTGGCGATATTCTGATGGACACCGGCTTTTTTCACGTTTTCAGTACAAAAAAAGCGAATAGAAGGTCTTCCAGAAATCGCCTAATAGCTCAAAAACTGGAAATTCCCAAGAAATAATGTAAATGCGAATTTTTCAATCTAGGTCTGTTTTACACCTTTCGAAGTTCTCAACGTGAACGTGATCAGAAGCTTGACAGCTTTACAGCTTCCGATCACTGCAGCCTTGAAAATGGTCAAAATGGCTGAAAACCAAGTGAAATTCCATTTTTCTAACTGAATGGTACTGTGGATATAGAATGTGCACTCACATATTGCTGAGGACCGTATCCTCCTGAATTGTCACCCATGATCATTCCTCCATTATCCATTGGCTGCGTAAAATGAACCGTTCCATAGTGATTGTAGCCCTGCACTTTGCCTGTTTCTTGATAATTCACAGGCTCGCCTTGTTGTGGACCATAATGAACGTAGTGCACCTGAAGAAACTGCATGAATCGTGTTTAAAAAATAGGAAAAAAACTCACGGCACTCTGCGGTGGCTGATTCCACACGGGAGGTCCTTGCTGTTGATAAGACTGCATATGATTGTTGTACGGCTGTTGGTAAACTACTTGGCCTTGGTGATAGTTATGAGGGTGTGGTTGATGTGGTTGCTGCTGCTGCTGATGCGAGACTTGACCAGAATTATTAGCCTGAGAGGCTAATGGAGGCGCCTGCGCCTTCTCTGGCTTCGCAGCCGACATTCCACCAGGAGAATGGCAAAAGGAAAATTACGGTCAAGTGGCAGAAGACTGAAAGATACAATTTTTGGAGAAGAAATTGAAAGTGAGAGGCGGCGCAAATTTCGAGGAAAAAAATTCAGATCAAGATAGGAACGATCAGATAAGCTAGACAGTTTTCAGTTTTCAGCGAACTTGTGATGGCAAGTCATATGAGTAACAGAACGCAATTTGAAACCAGTGAGAAAGATTGAAAGGTTCGATAAGGCTGGAAGCAAAAACTTAGGAGAGGATTTTTTTTGGCAAAATGAGAATTGGAAAGAAAAGAGAGGTTGACGAGATGGAAGGCGACGTTAATGCAGTAATAGATCCAAAAAGGGCACGTACACATGTCGTCTCCTATCTAAACACATCATTCTCTCCAATAGGAGGTAGCCTATGCTCTTGATCTCCTTTTGCTACCACAGGAAGTCAAAGTCGCGCCAAGACCCATCGTCCGTGCCGTTGTCGGCCCGTCGTCGGGGCGCTGACGTCGCCGTGGTTGATGACGACGATCAATAGGGCGGTTGCGGCGGGGCCCTTAGCCATCCCTGGGCGCCTCGCGTTTTTTTTTCTCTTTTTCTTTCTCTCCATGCCAGGCGCTGCACACACACACACACACATACATTGAAATCGAAAGATAGAGATGGAGAAAAAAAAAGGGAAAAAGAGTGAAAGAACGAGAGAGAGACACTCGCATTTCGTCCCAACACTCGTGTGCGCAGGCGCCGGGGCATTTGGTTGGGCAAAAACAGATAGGAGAAGGACGAGAGGAAACGGTTCGAAGTAAGTGTGAGGCAGAGAAATTCGCAAAAATTGAGTCGATGGGCGAGAGAGTCGCGGAGAGACCAGAGAGTCAATGTCCTCACCGAACTGAACGTGGCTGATGGAAATGAATGGTGCGTCGCAGCTGTGCGAGACGCAGACAGAATAGAGAGAATTCACAGTGAATAGAACTGAAAAGAGAGAGAAATAGTGACAGAGAGAAAATAAGAGAGCGGTGAGCACAGGCTGTCCCTCTTTTTCTCCCTTTTTTTCTCTCTCCCTCACTTTATCGTTCTCTATCTCGCTTCGAATGGACGGCCAGTGACACTTCACATCTCGGCGGTGCTCTATGTCTCTTCGACTCATACAATACCACCGACATAACTCACCAGTACTCTCTCTCTTTTTTTGTTCCACAAACATCCCCTAAGACAGATAAAGGCATGAAGGGAGGAGAGGAAGTAGAAGGTGTGCCATTTATTTGTGTATGCTCATGTTGGATTAGTCAGAAGAAGAAGGAACACAGAGTTGTAAATGATTCAGAAACATGAAAATTGGCAAATAAATGGGACAAGGTCACTTGGAATGGTTAAAAAGGTTTTTTTTGGGATTCAGAATTTTTCAAATGGAGATTTTGGAATCCAGAAAAGAAACTAGATATTTTTTATTATAATTCAAAAGACAAAAAATGGTTTAAGAGATTTTAGAATGCGAAAAACTTCCATTTTCTTTCAATAAAATTCATAAGACGGCTGTAAAAAATCATTTCAAACAAGTTGCTCTTTGGTGCAGGCGGGGCGGCTCAGGATCAAAAGTGCTACTGAATACAATCACCAGGAGGAAGATTGATGAAAGTGCAAAATGGGAGGGGAGAGCCAAGAGAGCAAGAGAGCAAGCACCGAATGGTACCATTTGTATCAGAAAGAAAGAGAAAAGGGGATTGCGATTGATTGAAAATAGCATGACGCATACTTTTGTAATAGTATTCAGTTTTGAATCGATTGTTGGAAGCAGTTTGCAGAAGCTGAAGTTTTGAATAAATGCGTACGAAGAATTGAGAAGCGCAACGGGTGAATGACTGGAGGAAAGAAAAAAGAGAGTCTGAAAAAGCGCTTTTCTGGAAAATCATTTTCCTGGGATTTCCTGAAATAGCTTCCGTTTATTTGTCGTCATACTGGAATAAGAACAGATTATCTATTTCCATCTAGAACGTAAAGAGCAATCGGTCAACTTTCCCTAGATAAACGGATAAGCAGATTTTTGAAATTGTATCCTCTTGCTGAGGGTTTGGAGATTTATCACTACTGTATTTGCTCTGAAAGAAGTCCAACCAATACTTGGATTTCGAGCTGCATTATCTCAGCTCTTTCAAGAGAAAAACTTCCAACTGGTGAAATATTCATCATAACATCATCAATATTTTATCAGTTCAAAGATTTTCGATATCTCAAACAGAAGATAATTGAGCTCGAATTGCGCGATGGCCTTCTATAAAAGCATTTTTACGGTATCTGTATGTTACTTATTCAAACGCACAGAGCAATTTTCAGAATAAACAAATAATAAGATTTCAAATTTTTTTTCTTTGCTGAGGAATTTGAGATTCACGATGTTTGCAGAAATAGAAGCCAACCCAAAGCGTCAACTTTGAGCTTTTATATATCATTTCCTGTGAAAGATATGAAAAAATGGATAACTAATAAATTTTTTATGATAATATCATGCATATTTTATCAATTGACAAATTTTTGATATCTTGCATAAAAGTCGAGATAATTGAGCTCAAAATGCACGTATAAGGTGGACTTTTAATGTTTTATCTTGAACGTGCACTTTGAGTTCAATTATCTCAGTTTCTGTAAAATCTATGAAAAAGGTGTCAACTGATGAAGTATTAATCATAGTATCACTAATAATTTATCTGTTGACACATTTTTGACATCTCTTGTAGGATCTAAGATAAGTGAGCTCAAAATTTCAAACAGAAAATGATTAAAATTGTTTGGGTGGGGTTGTATCAGAGAAAGTATTTGTTTGTTCCTGATTTTAACTCCGAGAAAACAATTTTTTTTTCAGATAAATGGTCAAGATCTTTTTTTTAATGTTTTTTTTCTTCTGAAAAGTTTGAAAAGTTTATAAACTAGCCAAAAAAAATGATATACTCACTTTTTTTCAATTTTTCAAATACAACCCTCCACAATTTTTAGTTAATCAAAAAAACAATGAGAAAAGATTCCAATTTAACAAAGTGGATTTTGTTGGATTTCAAAAGTGCCCTTTTCTTCTCTTCTCTCTACTTTCGATCTGATCTCTGATTTGACATCACACTTCTCCGTCTTACATGAACTTTGTCATTCAGAACCGCCAACGGTTTTCAAGGACTTTAGATGAAAAACAATCTGCTTCTAAAAAAACGTTCAGAAGGGAGAAAAGAATTGGTGAGAAGTGGCAAAAAAGGAATGGAATGTAAAATGTAAAAGAAGAGATGGCGTGGTGTGCCAGGCACTTGAGCAATTTTCTTGGCACAAAAAAAGAGCGAAAAAAGGACATGGACTGCTAATGAAACCAGCTAATGAGACGTTTTTGTAACAGAAAATTGAAACAATAGAGAATAGAGAAAGTGGGAAGAAAATTGAAAAGGAAATTGAAGGAAAAAAAGAGAGGAAATTGAGGTTTCAGCATCTTCTATAAAGCTCAAATGATGTCAATTTTTTAAAGGAATGGAAAAGAGGAAATGGATTGGTAGCTGGGTCGGAAACAACAGGATGAATGGCTAGAGAAAAGGAAAATATCAAATTTATGGTGCATTTTTAATTTCCGGAAAGAAAACCACTATTTTGTTGTGTGGGCGACTATTGTAAGACCTTTAAGAGAAGGGTCAAATTTGAGCTCAATTACCGTAAACACTCTATTAGAACGCCACCGAATAGTCAAACATAAGCCCGTGTATTCGATTTTCTGAGAAAGATATCAAACGGAGGTTAACTAATAAAATGTTTCAGATACCATGATTATTATTTTATCAGTTAGCAACTTTTTGATATCTTTCAAAAGAAACGATATAGGCATGCTCAAAGTGGACGGTCTGGGTAACGTTCTGTTAGAGTGTTTACGGTATCTCGGCTCCTACAAGAGATATAAAAAATATGTCAATTGAGAATATTTTTGTAATATTATGATTAACAGTTTATCAGTTGACAACTTTTTGATATCATTGACAGAAATCTAGTTAAGTTAACTCAAAATCAAAGGTCCCAGAGGGCCCTTCTATTACAGGTTTTACGGTAATTTTCCTATTTCTTGTTGTTCTGACTGGAACTTCTGGAACTCTTTGTTACTACTAGTCAACTAGAAATCAAAAAGTGATAAGAACAAACAAGGTTACTCGTGATTAGTACAAACAATGGGGAACTATGTTTTTTCTCTTTTCTCAAAAAAAGAGACTCGATTTCAATTTCATTTGAATCCTCATCGACATTATACACTTTTGACATTATACATATTTGATGAAAGATATCGAATTCAATTTCTTTTCTCATCAAGACAATGCCCACGCATCGCTGCAAAGAAAAAAAAATTGCATAATCCTTTGTGTCCTTCAAAAAATGTCATCCATTAATTGTATATATTTTCCATCATCCTCATCATCGTCTTCTTTCTCTTCTTCGTTCTCTTCTCATCGCTTCTCTTCCGCCACTTCTTTTTTTTCTCCCACCCGCCAAAACCGCCGTTCGTCATATTCTGACAACCGCCACGCACCCGCGTTTTTATTTGAATGAGCCATGAGCTCCGTCCACTCGTTCGTCACGGAGTGTGCGTGGTGTGTCTGTGTGTCGATGAGTGGAAGTCTTGCATGGGTCTCTTTTTTTGTTGTTGTTGTTAGGTCCCTCTCACTCACTTGGTTTGCTGTTCTCGGTCGAGGGTTATCCTGTGTCCACTTATATATACTTACCTTTCGTTCTGTCTTGGAACCTCTGATAAACACGATTGATTTTTTTCCTTTTTTCTCTCTTTTTCTCTTTTTTTTTTCGATTTTTAGTAGTTCACTATCTTAGAATTTTTGTCCCTGTCCTCTATAAATCGATTAAGAATCAATTTCGTAACAACTTCTTGTATTATAATGGCTTTCATCAATTCGCAATTTTTCAGATGGGCGACGAACATGCCAACGATGGTCCTGATGAGGAAGACGATGGTTTCGAGGATTGTGTGCCTGGAGGACTTCGTCCGAACTACAAAATTCCAATTCTCCTGACTGAGATGAAAGAGGAAGTGCTGGATGAGATCATTCAGTCCGAGAACAATGTTATCAGTTGCGCGTTGTGTAGCAGTCGATTCACGGATTTTCCAACGATGAAGAGTCATAATGAGGATTGTTCGGGACAGCCGAATAGGAATCATGTCCAAGAATATGTGAGTGATAATTGAGCTTATTCATTTGGAAGGCTAGTGGGACCTTTTTTTCAGAGCCACTTCATCTAGCATGGGATTAGAGTTTTTTTTTGAAGCAGTTTCGGAAATTTCCTAATTTTAAAAAAAGTTGGGAGGTTTTTCTGAAAACTACTCCTTCATTCAAGAACTAAAATTTGAAAAGTTGAAAAATTTTCAAACATGAAAATCAATCTTAACGAAAAAGATTACGAAATACAGTAATAACTGTAATGGAAGGGCTCTTTCTTTGACTTCAAGCCAATATATCTCACTTCCTGTCTAAGGTATCAAAAAGTTGTCAACTGACAATATGTTTATTACAATATCACCAATATTTTATCAGTCAACACATTTTGAGATCTAGCAAAGAATTTGAGATAATTGAGCTGAACCTTGAGAGTGCGTGGGCTCGTTTTTTTTACGGGTTTAACTGTAGAAAGTGGCATATAGCGATATAAATGAACTTTTGAAATTCGTTTTGTAAACTACAGTAATCCTGAAACGTTATTTTTGACTGCTACTATTTCTTATGGCTTGAGCCTCAAAAGAGGTGAATACGTATCTTCAAACTTATTCCCCAATGTAATCAGTCTCAGGGAATGTTCACATTGCTGTCAATTTTGAGCAAATTATCTCGATTCCCGTAACAGATACCAAAAAGTGGTCAACTGGCGAGAAATTGACCACGTCTTTAAACACATTTTGACAATTGGAAATTTTTTGAGATATTTTTCAACAGACGAGTGCCATTGAGTCCAATTTGATTATGACCGTGTTTTCTTTAATAGAATCCCACCCAAACAGTCAACTTCGAGCTAAATTATCTCAATTCCTGTGAGAGATATTAAAAATTTGTTAACTAATAAATTATTTATCCTAATGTTACCAATATTTTCCCTATTGACAAATTGTCAATATCTTTTACAGGAATCAAGATAATCTAGCTCAAAGTGTACGTATAGGGTGCGCTTCTATCCAAGCATTTACGGTAGATAATCTTCCTATCAGACGGTTTTTACTGTAAATGAGTCAAACTTTATGTTGATGCATAGACCATACATTAGAAATCAGAGTTCAACGGACCATAGACAGAACCAGTATAAAAGGGAAATAATTCATTTCAAAAGTTCAAGTGACCATTCAATTCCATACGACTTCCGGAAATCTTTTCAGTGATCCGTGAAAAACCTCGATCTCTTTAGATAGATTTTTTATTATGTATGCGTAAATCTAGCTTAACCCATAGTAAACTATCTAGTTTCATCTTCAAACTTTCGAAGAGAAAAAAATACTTTTGCTTTTTTGCAGGACCTCTCTCAATATCACACAAATGCCTTAATGCTGTCACTCAAAGACATGTACGAGGCAGGAACGAGTGGAATGAACCCGACGAGGACAAGCACTAGGCTTCCTTTTCACATGGAACCATTTGCTGGAGTCCATCAAGATCCACATAGTCGAATTGCTGGACATTTAGCTGTAGTCACATGTCGGATGTGCAAGTGTCAGTTCTTGTATCGAACGGAAGAGGTAGCAAAGGACAATCGGAACCAGCCTGGGGTTCTTACGGATGATGAAACGGACTTTGACCCAAGTCTTATCAAGTATCATGTAAAACTGTGTCCAGAGTATCAGAAAGTTCATGATGAGTTCATGGTAAGGATCCACTACGAATATTCAGACTAATTGGGAACAATTTCCAGTTGCAAATGGCGCCGTCTGTCGAGAACGTTCGAAACCATTACAACAAGCTATTCAATTCCTACAAATTGATTCGATCGGGCATTTACGGGTCTGGATTCAAAATCCGTAATGTGTCGGATCCGTTTTATTGGCGTGAAATGGGCACGATTCACGAGGTGGATGAGACTAATCGGGGATTACTGGTTGACCTGGAGAAGGCCGGGCGACCTAACCAGTTTCGGTACTTTGATTTCAAATTACACAGCATTGAACCGGAGAGTGTCGACTTTGTTCGGACCAATTATTTCAATTTGCTCAATGAGACACTGGATGCGATTTTCTTTACGAGAGTGACTGGATTGTGAATAAAAGTTTGAAAAGGAATTCTCGAATCGGGGACTAGGAAGGTAGATCGGGTACAGATCATGTTTTGAGTTATAATGTGGAAGTTTCAGTTCGAATATCTCAGTTTCTGTGAAAGCTATCCAAAATATGTCAACTGATAAAATATTGATGATACCATGATGAACATTTTATCAGTTGACAAAATTTTGATAGTTTTAATAGGAGCTGAAATAACTGGTCTCAAAGGTATAGGGTACAGTAATATCTGTCATAGAAGAGTCCCCTAACTTTTATCTTCGAGCCAATATATCTCGGATCCTATCAAAGATATGAAAAAGTTCTCAACTAATAAATTGTTCATCATTTTATCCTAAGCATTTTATCAGTTGACTTGTTTTTGATATCTTTTACATAAAATCAAATTTGAGCGTAAAGTTGACGGTTTGGAGGCATTCTATTTACATTATATTGCATTAGCAAAAATTTCAACTTCATGCAATTTTCAGTTCATGACTTCGAGAATAAATTGAACTCTAAACATGATTTTGCCCTGATCCACCCTCCAAGTCTCTTCTTGAAGTACATAATGTTTAATTTTCATTAAAACAGTTGTTAATTTATGATTTCCTGTGTTTCCCGATCTTCAATTTTAAAACTGCTCCTGATCCATGTTGGATGAATTGTACATACTTTTTTTAAATGAAGATTTTTATGTAAAAATAAATTTAGTAAATAAAAGTCAAATTTCGAGAATTTTCGTGTCTGAAAAAAAAACGGTTAACAACTTCTTGCTGATTGTTGAAGGTTTTTTTTTGCCGATTCTGATAATTTTTTTCCATTTTTTTTTTCATTTTTCAAATCAATTTCTTGAATTCTTATGATAATTCTGAAGAAACTGACAAAAACGACATACAATTGAGAAAAATCGTCAAAAGTCAATAAAACCAATTTTCCCGAAAGTTCCCGAAAAAATATTATTATACCAGATTTTTCAAAAATAAAGGCTAGAAATTTTTTTTTAGATTTTTGCCAATTTTCAACCGTTTTTTGTTTTTTTATGTGGTTCCTCAGAAATTGTTAAAATCTCATTATGAGCACAAATAAATCATTATGAATCAGAATGAAATTGAGGAAAATCTTCAATAATTGACTTGAAAACAAATTTTCCGATTTTCCCGAAAAGATCCCAGAAAGAAAAACTCACAAATGATTTCGTGAACCCGACTTTCACAGTTTAACATCGATTTATTCCGTTTCAAAGATCAACCCCTGGTTTTGTTACACGTTTTTCAACTGTTATATCTTCCTCTCATCACATACCTCTCTTCTCACCAATCTTCGTATTACACACACGTACTTCCCTGCCATTCCCCTCTCTTTCCGATTATCTCTGCCTTTCTTTCTCGAAAATCCTCTAATCTGGTTTCACACCCACACTCGCTCGACCCGAGAGTCTCAGGCCGAGACAAATGCGCTCCACCAGAGGCGCCCCGGAGTTTTAGTATCTTCTATTTCTTTTTCTTCTTCTTTCCGAGCTTCTCTTTTTACTTTTTCGTTCTTTGCATGCTCCTCCGGGAAGTGCGATACGAATGAAAAAGAGCGGGTGGGAGGAGAAAGGACACGAGAAAAAGGCAAACATCGATCTTCAGTTTTGCCCTCCCCGCACGCCTCGCATGGCAGTGCAGATGCTTCTGCTTGATGACTTCAAAATTTCAGTTTTTCTAGATTCTCCGTTATTGTGTTTTATTCTATTCCAGTTGTTCTTATAATTATCAAACGATGGCTTAGTTTCGAGGAGCTGAGCAAAAAAAGCCCATCCAAACCGTTAACTTTGAGCTCAATTATCTCAAATTTTGTGAGAGATATCAGTATTTTGTCAACTGGTGAATTATTCATCATAATATCACTAATATTTCATCAGTTAACAAATTTTCGAAATCTTTCACAGAAATCGAGATAATGGAGCTCAAAATTGACGGTTCTTCAATTCTTCTAGGTTTCTATTAGAGGAAGCACGGTGGCTTCAGAAAAACTTGAAATGTGATTGCAAAGATAGAATTTCAGTTATTTTTTTTTATTCGAGTATAATGTTTGTTAGCGAGTTTAATCTTGAAAACGTCCTGGAAAAATATAAGAATGTGCTAATTCGAAATGCACATGCTCACTTGAAATTCATAATGTTCCAAATGTATCTCTGTATGCAAACTATCCAGCTGTTTAGCCCCTTAACTTTACACTCTAAAACGAAACAGTTGGTCCCCCTAGTACCATAGACACTCTACGATGCGAGTAAACACTTTGAGTTGTAACACTGGAGAACCATCTAACCTGTGTAGTCTTATCTACCATCTTGCTGCCTTTCCAGTTGTTCTTTTCTTCTATACAGTGTCTCTTCCTCGTGTGCCGATTATTAAACTAATCTCATCTGCTAGTCGTTGGTTGCAAGAAGAAGAATGAACGTTCTTTGCCTATCTTGCAGAAAAGGTAACCTTGAGATTTTGTATTACTGACCCCATTCCCTTTGAAACTTTCCTTATCATCAAAAGATCTTGATGAGTGATAGCTGAGATATAAATATGATAAGAATGTGGGTGGATGGGACGAGGAGAGAAAGTTGAAAACACGCCCAATTTCGGTGGTGTTGTCAGCAATTAGGAGGCAGATTAGTTGGAGTGTCTTGTGACAGTTGTGGCTTACTTTTGGTCGATTTTTTTTTGTTTCGATTGGTTATCTTACTTTCTTTGATAAAAGGTTTTGTCTTAATCGAAAGTGATTACAAACTATTTCGAGAGTAGAGTTGATTGACATTTTATCGGAGATAGAGAATGTAAAACGATCAAACTGCATTATCAGCATTTCCAGCACCAAATATGCAAGAGCAAAAAATTAGCTAGTGATTTTTTTCTCATTTTTTTCCATTCTAGGTTTTGTTCTCATTTCGCTATGAAACATTGTATTGTAAAACCTGTAATACAAGGGCCCCTTACCTTGAACCCTTCACCAGAACTTCATCCCTGCTATAACTTTGCAATCAATGATCTCAGCTCCTGTGAGAGATAATGAGAATTTGTCAACTGATAAAATGTTTGTGATATTATGATAAACAGTTTATCAGTTGATAACTTTTTCATATCTGTCACAGAAATCAAGATAAATTGGCTCAAAGTTGATAGATAGGGTTGTTTACCGTACATCCTCTACTAGAAAACCAAATAATGCTTTAAACTTTGCAGCCAATTATCTCAACTCTTATCGAAGATATCAAAAATTTGTCAATTGATGAAATGTTTGTTATGATTTGACTAAAAATTTATTAATAGACTACTTTTTGATATCTTTCACAGAAAACGAGATAATTAAGGTCGAAAAATAGATTTTTAACTATGAAATTGGAAAATTCAGTATTCTCTCTAATATGAGCTCACCCAAGTGGTCAACTTCAAGCTCAATTATCTCAGTTCCTGTGAGAGATAAAATGTTTAGGACATTATGATAATCAATTGATAAGTTGACAAATTTTTCATATCATTGACCGGAACAGAGATAACTGAGCTTACAGTTGATCTTATGGATAGGTTTCTATTAGAGGAATAGTGGTACTGTAGCTTTTTTTTGGATCGTCCCATTTTTTCTACAGTTCAGCAAGTTTCCCCCGACCATATGATTCGCCGAACTTTCCCTTTTTCCGTGTACGTCATTAAACGAAATACAAAAAGTTGCCTCCCGCGCGCAAGTACGTCATGCCACTTCTCTTCCGAACTCTGTTCTCTTTGTCCCATACTGCAAACTGTTTGCCAATGCTTCCGCCCATGAACCCGTTCTCCCATCTCCTTTTTGTAACTTTCCTTGTGACTGAAAAACCCCATTGGCAGAAACATACACCGGAATTTTCATTTCATTCTTCTCATTCTGGCGGGTCGCTTTTTTTTTGTTCTCGTACTCTCTTCTCGCTGCCTCCCGATAACAAATCGTATGCCTTTCACCCGCCATATTTCCCGTTTATGCGGGATTGTTTTTTTTTTGGTTCTGTTGCCTCACTTCCCCGTTTTCGCCGATTCGGATTTTATATATCGGCTGTCAAAAAGCTTTTTCGGCATAATGGAAAATTTGCAAATCTCTCCTTTTTCCCCTTTTTTCTCCCGTAGTCTTGATTTCTTCTCAATCTGCCAACTTCTTTTCCCGAATGGTGATGTGTTTTTACTTACTTCTTTCTTCTTTCTTCTTTCAGCCCAAGAAAAAAAAAACAAAAGCAAAACAAAAAAATTCGGGTGTCTTCCTCGTCTGCTTCCGCCATGGGGCCCCAGCTGACGTTCTCTATCTTCTCGGCTGCTAATCGGTTTCTCTCGTGACTTCCTTGTTCTCACGTACTCCGCCTTCTTTTTCCCCATCTTCTCTCTTTCTTATTTGCCATTCATTATTTTCAATCACACGTCTCTTATCTCGTCTCTGTCTTTTATTTTTGATCCACAGCTGATACCAGCCCAATCAAATGATCAGATCTTTACAGGGACAACCATGATATATGATGATATCCCCGAACGAGCTTACGCAGTTTATTCGACACCACTTGATATCGATACCATTGGTGATCAGCTAGGTAAGAATATCTTACCAAGTCTTCTGAAAAACTGAAATATTTTTTTTCCAGCTATCCACAGCCTCCAGTGCTCTGGTTGTGATGTTCTATTCGACGATGAAATTGAGTTCGCTGTACATGCGGATCAATGCCTCCGTGGTGTTGAACACGACACTCATGTAAGTTTTTAATTAGCTTTGGTACAACACACGGCCAGCCCGAGACTTGTAAGTATGAAATTAACTGATAAATCTTCCAGCACGAAGTCCACAAGCACGCCAATCGCCTTTTGATGTTCCAACAACGAGTTGCCCTCTTTTGTGGTGCATCTCAGGAACCAGTTCTGGAATGTGGACTCTGCAATACGACTTTACCGGATAGAGAAACCCTAAGAAGACATATCAGAGCGTGTAGTCGACACAGTGCACGATTCCAAAGATATGTGGTGAGTCGAAATTCTGTTCTACCATGACGCTAAATAATTAGAATTTCAGCAAGAAACTGGAGTTTTCTTCAACTGCATGCTGTCGTCATATGAAAAGCTGGGATTCTTATTCCAAGAATATGTGACTGATAGTCATATTGAGGATATCAGGGAGCAACGGAAACAAAGAATCCTTGAAGGCGAACCACCATACATAGGATCCAACAATCGTCATTTGTTCTTCAATGAAATCGAGGAGCATTTTGTGGAGCAGTATCAGGATTACTTATCTGCGGTCACCACGCTTATCTACGACTCTTTCCTGTATTATTTGAAAAAAGGAGACACCAATCGCTCAGCCGAAGAGGTCCTCTGCCCATTACCAATCAATAGACAGGGTGTGCAGTTCCTGATCGAACGGGAATATTCTAGAAGAGAAGCAGAAAGCCAAAGAAGAGCCGCTGAAGCAGCTAAGGCTGCCAGGATCGCTAGATTAGAAGCTGCAAAAGCTAAAGAAGTCGTGGCAGCAACAGAGCCAAGAAGCACCAGATCAAGGAAACGTCGTGCTTGTGGATGTGGCTGTGGAAATTAACTCATTGTCCATATAAAATGTATACTTTCTACTGTATTAGAATATTTTCCTCTCTATTCTCCCATCAAAATTTATTCAGCTTGTTCAACAAATAGAATACTCCAAATTGTACCTTTGATTAGATGACTTGCCTTAAAAAAAAGCGAATGTTGATCATTTTTTTCCACATAGACACTGCTATTCTTCCCCTGTTATTTTCCGATGAGACGATTATGTCAGAAAATCAAAATTAGTTTTTGAAACTGCTTATAGATAACTCCCCGCTGTAGATTCTTTCATTTTTATGATTTCGGCCTTTTCTTTGTATTGTCATTTGTTTTATATCCATCCGGTATGAATAAAGTCAAACAATTTTTGAAAATTAACTTGAATTTCAGAAATTTCAGATTTTCTATTAGGTTGGCACATTAGAAACCGAACACGAGTTTGTTGGTTTATAACTTGAAGGAACCAGAACTGGTTTTGTTCTGGTTACTTTCATTTGAAAGAGCGTTTTATTGCGAGTTTTTTTATATGTTACTAAACCGGATTTAATTGATAATTGTCAGAAAAAAAAGTTTTTGAAATACTCAACCAAAATTTATTGATGCGCTCTGGTTTGTGGCACAATCTCAAACAGCACAAGAACCTTTCCACACACTGTCAAAAGTTTTTGGTGACAGAGAACTTATTTAGACACAGCTTTTTCAACGGTTTAACCGATTGAAAAACTGTGATGAAAGCCTTGAGGACAACGGGAGTGGATTTTTACTCGAAATTGTCAAACGCGATGTTCTAAAGCAAATCATCGAGTCGGACGCGCGTCAAACGACTCGCGAACTTGCTCAAAAGTTTGGATGCGTCTATGGTATCATTGTTAATCACTAACATCCAACTAGCAAACGGAAGAGTGGTGAAAAATATACGCCGCACAAACTCACCGATGCCAACAAAGCAGCAAGAGTGGAGCCGGCAGGGATTCTACCTTCCCAAACCAAGATATCAAGGTTTTTTGACTAAACTGTAACTGGAGCACAAAAATGAATTTCTTGTGACAACACCACAAGAAAATGAGAGTGTTTGGGTGTTGACAAACATCCAAACCAGACCCTAAAACCAGATTTTTGTGTAAAAAAGTTACGCTTCGCGTTCGGTGAAACAGTAGAAGCCCTGCATCATTTGAGCTTTTGAATTTTTGTCAGACAGTTAAGACAGGTCTTTCTTAACATTATCTTGACCATGTCAATAAACCTCTTCGTCGTCAAGTTGTCGATGAGGAGTCCGCAATTTTGCAAGGCGATAATGCATTTACTCTTGTGTCAAATATCACAGCCCAGAAAATCGAGGAATTGTGCTAGCAAGTTCTCACTTATGCGCAAAATAGCCCTTGTACAGCTCTATTGGATTACCATTTGCTACCCCTGATGCAGCGCTCTTTGGCTGAGAAACAGTCCAGAAACTACGATAAGATTAAAAAATGGGTGGACGGGTATTTCGCATCGCAGTCAGCGGAGTTCTTTTATTGAGACATCCATTCTACGCACAAATGTTAGCACGAAGTTATGAATGATAATGATGAATACATTTTTGATTGAGGTTATACGGTTTTGAATTTACAACGAATTGTTTTTGTACAAAAAAGTTCGGAGTCAAATGGGCCAACCTAATATTTCCGATAATTTCGGAACTTTCAGATGAAAAAATGTCGGATCCAATTTTCAAATTGAAAAAAATAACTGGAACATGAAAACTTAGCGATCGGCGCTCGCGTCGATTCACGAGGCCCGCCTCAAAACCGTTACAGTAGAAAGTGAAATCAAATTGTGCGAAAATTTGTGGGATTTTCTGAACCAAATTAATATTTTCGGTGAAAATAGGACCGATAGAATTTCCATAATTTGATTAAAATCTCATTCTCATCAAAAAGGAATCAAATTTAATTGCAAAAATCGCCGGAACTAGGCGAAAGTTCGAAATACTCCTTTTTTAGATTCATGTTCAGTTTGTGATATTTTCTAATTAGAACAACTTTGCTTGCATTTATAAAATTCAATAATATCATCGATAATCTTTTTTAACCCTAATAATTGGATTTTTGGAATCACTGTTGCCATATTAGGGTTTTGAGGACCATTTTTTGAAATGCATCGGTTCAGACTCAATCCTATGGGAATCTGACCGACTTTTCTCGGTTTTGAGGTCATTTTTGCAATGTTTCTTCTTTTCTTATCATAGTTACTACCCTACTATTTTGGCTATCGCGATTTGTCCTTCGTTATCTTTCTACTATTCATTGTGTCTGTCCTTCGTCTCATATGTATAGTGTGTGTAATCCTCCCGCCTCCCATCTCGTCTCTTCCCCTTCATCTCGTCTCTTGAAAATGCATAACAATAGAGAGGTTGGCTGATCAATTCTGCGGCCCTCGTCTCCTTTTTTCTCTTCCACTCGGCTCACTACTCTCTCTGAACCTCTCTATTCACAACGCTCTTACGAGGACGACCGCAACGCGTGCGAATGCAGCCGCGACGCGCACTGTTCTTGATGCATATGAACGTTTGCTTTGCTTATTGGGGATCTTTTTAAATCACTTTTTATATATTTCAGCATAATCTTCTTATCATAATCCATATATTTTTCAGGCGATGCCTGCTGAGGAGGGTTCTACCACTAACGACAATGTCTTCGTCTTGGAAATGGACGGATTCCGTGGTGATCTTCACTGCATGACTTGTCTTAAAATCTGCAACTACGAAGAGGGAGCTTACTGCTGTGATGCCATGGAGCGTATGCCGGAGGCAGATGTGAGTATTTATATAGAAGTTGAATAGATATATGCTGGATTCAAGAGCAATATTGAATTGAAATGTTCTTCAAAAAATGATCCGACCCGGAATAAGTTCAATTTTTACAGAAGAAACGCGAAAGTGACTTCTTCAAGATCTGCCTTCAACGTCACGCTATCGATCAGATGGTCAAGGCTTTGATTGCTGGAAAGAAAGTCGTCGACAATAAGGGAAAGTGTGTCTTCTGTCGCACCAGCAAGCAGCACAACGAGGAGAAATGGTGCGAGGGGAAGACTGTCATGGAGCTTTACTTGGTGAGGATTTGAAAATTAGAAGACGGAAAACAATAGGAATCTGGTCCAAGAGCCGCTAGGGCGTTCTATTGACCGATAGCCTTAATCCAGAATAACAAATTAGGCCATCGACATCGGAGTTTTGGTTCTTTCTGTCCAAAGGTGGGACCGCCGGTCCTATCGGACTGCCGGGCGCAACAAATTCTGATAACGGCCTCAAATGTTTCCTATCGCGGTCTCACAAATGATTGCTTCAAACAAATCCTTAAATTCTTAAGATTCCGTGTCAGTATTCCGATCATGGTCCCATTGACCGTAAAAAGAATATTAGACATTCAGGGAGACCTTCGGTCTGATGATGGGACCGGCGGTCCAACCTTGGGGCCGTTTCTCCCGGAAAGAGGCGTAATTTTGTGGCCCACTGCGTTTATGGTATCAGAAACTGTGCGAAGATTCGAAAATTTTTGCGAAACGAAAAATTCGAGAAACCTGGAAGAATTTTGCTTCATGTGATATAGAAGAAAAAAGAAAACTTAAAAAATTGATTCACATCCACAGTTTACCCCATTTTCAGCACCAAGTTGACAAGGAAGAGCGCAAAATCGATCGTCACTTGGAACGCTTCCTCAACACCCGTCTCCAGAACAAGAAGCAAGCTCTTAACCAAGTTCAAGCTCGCATCACACGTGAAATGAAAGCCGCTCATGAGCAAATGGGAATGAACAAATTCGAGAGCATCCACATCCTCAACAAGCAAGGACGCGATGCTCGCAAAATGCAGAGAAGGGAGATTGAGCACGTCGAGACGGAGAACGAGAATATCAGAAAGCGTCTGGCAAAGAAGCTTCTGGTTAAGAGAGAACAAACGGAGGAGAAAATTCGAAACTCTGAGAGACCAGCTATCCAATTCGAGAGAGGAGTTCAGCACCCAGCTCAGCATACATAAGTTCTCAATCATTCACTCTCCATTTTGCTCTAATTCTTTTTGGCGTCTCATCCTGATAGCTCTGTACTCATTGAACCTCGTCCTGTAAAACTGTAAAAATCTAAAAACACTGTAAAAATGTTCATAAACAATGCTTCCCTCCCAAACCCCTTTCCAGACATTTGATCGTACCCTACTATGTACATTTCGTGACACTTTTCAAATGATTTCGAACATAATAAACTTTGAAAATAGATTCAATTAAACGTTTTTCAAAATCTCCAAATCTAAATAGACCCTCAGCGGTTTCAGAAATGTGATTTTTAGTACCCAGGCTTCATTTATCGATTCAAACGCCGTCAGCAGGCTAGACTTAATTATAAACATTCAGATTGAATGGAAAATCCGCTCAGCTGATTAAAAAAACAAATAAATTCTGAAAAATTGCTATTGTTTCATTCGTTTAACTGTATTTTTTTTTAATTGGTGGATGTTGGACCCTCGAAGCTCTGAAAATTCTTTTTTTTTTTCTCTATCTAATTTTGAAATTCTCTTTGAATTTCAAAATTTTTTCTTTTTTGAAAAATCTTTCTTTGGCGCTGACGAATCTACTTTTTGAACAGACAAAGGCGCTATCTTGTGAGTCACCTTCCTTGGTCCCTCTCTCGCAAGTACCGCCTCCCAAAAATTGTAGGAAATTTTGAAAAATCATTGTTATTTTATTTTTTCACTGACCACCAACTGATTACGGAGGTCTTATTCGGGCATTTTCAGACAGAAATTCTGATGGCTTTCTTCTGAAAATTCCCTTGATTTTTTCTGAAATTCCAACTTATAAATTATTTGGGAAACAATTTGTCGGAAGTGCAGCTAGAATCAATTTCTGGATGTGTTAAAGATAAGTGAGTTTTTCTTTAGATTTTTTCAAAAATTGACTTTTTTCAAATTATAAGCTGCCCAACATATTAGTGGTGTAACTCTAACTTTCAAAATCTAACCTTCAAAATGTTAGTCTCTCCTTTGTTTTCTGCAGTTAAACATTAGTAATAGTCTGATAGGTGTACTTTTAATATCATTTTCTCAAAAGTTCACGAAATTCAGGAAAAAATTTCAAATTACCAATTTTATTTTGAAATAAAAACAAAATTTAATTATTTTTTAAGTGAACTTCTCCATCCTTGCAAATTCGCTACACCATGTGCTGTGTGGATCCATGTCAATCCTCAGGCGCTATCAGACGTCTGCAAGATGTTTGAATTAAAACTGGAGCAGGTATGTATATTATTTTTGCGAAAATAATCAAATTTTTTGAAATATATTCTAAATTTTAAGAACTCACAATTCTGCCTACTGATCCATGGGGCCGCTGGGACAGGAAAGTCGGCGGTACTTCGCGAATGCCGACGCATTGGTGAAGAGATCTACGGGGCAGGATCTGTCGGAGTTACAGCCCCTGTTGCGTCGGCGGCGGTCCTTGTGGAGGGTCGGACGATCCATGCGTTCTCACAAATTGCGGTTGGTGCCTAAAAAACTGAAGTTTATCTCTATATTTCTATTTTCAGCTCAAGTCAGTGGGAGAATTCGAAGTACTCACCACAATCCGACGGCGATGCCTTGAGAAGGTGATGGGGGCTCTCAAGGTACTCTTCATCGAGGAGATTGGACTGCTCGATCCAGTCTTGCTCGCGGAGTTGGACCACGTCTTGACTCCTCGGCACCATTCGGAGGGATATCGGTCGTGGGATTTGGTGATCTACTCCAGTTGTCGGCATTGGGAGGGATGAACGTCTTTGAAGGTGACCTGAAAAGTTATATAACTTATCTAATTGAAGTATTTCAGAGCTCAAGGCACCGGCGACTGAGAACCGTGATAAGAATGTTTCATCCTCAAAGAACCTATGAAAATATTTGAGTGATAACCCTAGCTCTTTAGCAACCAGGATCCCACAGGAGGGATTCGGAAGAAATGAAGATGCTCAAAAGTCTAGAGGCTCCAGGAGACATAACAACGGACCACCCGGAGGTTTTCGCCCCTCTAGAGTAAATGGAGCAAGATGCAACAGGAAAAATCTTCTTACTTTTGGTTCCTACAAATAGGCAAACAGACAGCCTCAATGACTACGTAAGTGAATGGGAAAATATATTTTGGTGATTATACAATTTTTAGAAATTGGGAAAACTTGGTCGTCCCACAACTTTGGAGCCGATTGTGATGAGCGCCTCGGAAGTAGGAGAAAAATGCTTCTACGAAGGAGAATGGGAGACCATCCATCTGGTGGAGAGATGCAAGGTTATGCTCACCCGTAATCAAAACCAGAAAAAGAGGCTGGTCAACGGATCGGTGGGGATCCTCAAAAGGATCAATAAGGCATCTCTGACCATAAGGTGTGTGTGTTTTTTTTTCAATTGATTTCAATGATTTATTATAACAAATACTTACTTTCATCATCTTTAGATTCCCTGCATTTTGTGAGGGACCGGATATTTGGAGTCGGTTCGGTCTTCACAGCGTTATCGAAGGCAAAAGACTTGGTGCAGGATCACCCGATTCAATGTCGATCGATGGAACTCCAATTGGGCGGCACTGCGGGAACTGGGGAGGATGACGGACTGCTCCTGAAAACTGATAATTGTATTTTTATTTTTAGTTCAGATGAATAGTTTTTTCTACATTTCGTAATGTTTTTAGGCAAGAGAATATAGCAGTAGACGCTACACAAACTTTCCAATAAGTCTGCAGAAGTTAGATGGGGACCAGGCTTGCTCGGATTCGGAAAACGGATAATCCGATTTTCCCAATTTTCCGACTTTTTTCGGAAAAATTTTCCGAAAAAAAGGATATTTCAAGGCACATCGGCGATATACATATTTGTGAATTTTTGCTGTTTTTGAACCTTCTATTGTCAGTAACAAAATATTAATTGAGTGTTTCGATAAAAACATCGGGTAAAAATCGGGGGAAAATTCGGATATCCGACTTCCAGTAGAAAAAATCGGCCGATTTTCCGAAAAACAAGTCCGGGAAAAAATTCGGATATCCGATTATCCGAAAAAAAATTTCGGGAAAAATTTCGGATATCCGATTTTCTGAATAGTGTTTTCCGAGCAAGCCTGATGGGGACGGAAAGACGGGACTTAATTCATGGGTCGCTTTTCTTTCTTGGACCCATGTCAAAAATTTTGGAAAAAAAATCGGTATTGTGTTATCTTAAAAAGAAATTTTCAGTTCTCTCAACGCATTCAGATTTTGCCTCTTTTTGTCTACTAGGCTTAAAAACACAGTTTTCTCAAAAATGTACTCCCAAACTCACCTTATTGAGGTATCAGAGGCGTTATTGTAATATTAGAAATTCCAGCAAAAAGCAAGGGAACTCTCAAAATTAAAATTCCCAAAAAAAGACCTCCGTAAACAGTTGGTGGTCAGTGAAAAATAAAATGATGAAAAAATCGGTAGAAAAATTTCCTACAATGTTAGAGGCGGCACGTTGAAGAAAAGTCCTTGAGACGGTAATACACGAAGCCTTCGAAGCAAAAAAATCGGAACATGGACATTGCTTTCATTTGTTGCGATTTCTACGATTTCTATTTGTTGCGATTTCTATTTGTTGCGATTTCTTCGAAAACTTTGAACACAAGTTGTTGCTAGGGTTGGCTGCGGGGCGAAAAGGGGCGATCCCCGCCCCGCGTGCAGGGGGCGGGGGTCGCCCCCGCCCCGCAAGGCGAATTTTTCATGCGTTCGTGCGCGTAACTGAATGAACCAATTTTCTTCAAAATTTCAGGGAAGCCTAGTTAGGCACTCTAAATCGTAATAAAAATTTGAAAAACCAGGTTACTTTTTCAGTAAACGTACTTTTGGTTTTCAACGGGCGGGGCGGGGATCGCCCCCGCCCCGAGCGCGCGGGCGGGGGCGATCCCCGCCCCGCTTTCGGGGGCTCCCGCGCAAAGCGGGGCGCCCCGCTGCCAAGCCTAGTTGTTGCAAACAAAAATTGGTAACCAGTGGGAGAAAGCCAACTGAACATTGATATTTCGGGTCCTCAATTGGTCAAAAAAAATTTCTTATAACTCGAAGAAGGTAAAACGACACTAGTCAGTAACAGGGCTATTTGAAAAATCCTTATCGTAAACATTCATTGAGGTAGGAAAATTTAACAGTTAAATATCAAACAACTATTTAAAGACGTTCGGTTTCTGCTGTAGATTCGTCGTAGGATGGAGGAGCAGAAAAAGCTGTCAGAGACAAAGAAGGATACGGTGGTGGCAATGACTCCGTGCGATAAACGACCGGAGGAGCAGATGGTGCTGACATTGATAAATCGCCTGTTACGTGATTGCTCATTGGATCTGCTCCGATAATTATATCAAATACAGAGTGTAATGTGTTGTTAAGTAAGACATCCGCAACTAACTCAACGGACAAATAGTACCGGACCTCGATAATGGGACATTTTAAAGTTGGTGTTAGTACATGTGGGATTTTGATCTCCACCGTCTCACGTCCATGTGCTTGGCTCTCGATGTTTATGGGCTTCCGGTTCTCTGCTACTCGTTTGCTTTGCATGCGTTGCTTGGAATAGATCGTGGGCGATGTGTTCAGGTAGTAATAATGAGAACGTTGGTGAAGTTCTGTCCGGATAGAGGTACAGGATCGTTTTGAAGTGTTATAAATTTCCAGCGTGATAGGTAGCACCTCACCAGGAACTACTGTTTGTTTGGGTATTGACACCTGAAGTATCAAATTTCTCAAGAGTCTTATACATAACATTTACCGTCATTTTCACAACTCCTTTCTTGAATATTGTTCCGATGTCTTTTTCAGCTTGTTTTGTAACCGCACCGTGGTCTGTTTCAGAATTTGAGAGAACTGAAAAAGCGTTATAATTCAGAAAATGGTCATTTAGCTTACCCTTAAATTCTTTTCCCTCCCTTTTATTAAATTTCCAAGATGACCGGCCCATTTCCACGCCAATTGAATAACATATGCGCCCGTAACCTCCTGCGAAACTTGGTGGACAATCGGCAGGCAGCAGAAAGGAAAAAGGGAAAGATTGCTCTCCAGGTTAGAATGTGCTCTATGAAATTTTATTGATTGAAAAAAAAATTGAAAGCTTACGTTTCCATTTTCGGGGAACCAGGCAAGCTTTTCTTCTTCTACGTAACTCAGAACTGATCGATATTTTCGAATTTCGTTGCTGCAAAAGTTATGCACGTTTCATTTTTGTATCAAATATTACCTTGTTCTTTCATCCCATTCCGTGTGAGCGCCTCCTTGGATTCCAATTCTCAAGAAGTGAGCTTCGATTTCTTTTTTAGTATTTAGAATCACTCTGCCAGTCACGTTTTGACCCGGAAAATAACCATTGGGGTTATCGAAAAGAATTGACAAACTCATAGAGAGATGCTCTGAAAACTGTCAGTTTTTGATTTCAATGAAGTTGCGTGAAATGGAAAATTGATAAGAAGAAACGTTGCAATTTGTTTTATATGTATAATGATAGTAATTAAGGAAACAGGCGGAGCACACGTCGTCATTCAGTATCAGTATTTCTTTTCATGTTGGGCTTTTGAACTTAACGTCATAGTTTAGTTACGATAACCGTGACTCACAAAGTTTCAAGTTTTCAACAAGTGCTTGGTTGGATAATTTTCAATAATGTATCCAATTTTAACGCATCAAAATAATGTTTTTTGAAACATTAAAAAAAATCAGAGAACTTTTATTTCGTAAAACATGATTACGTTAAATTGAACACATTAGCAGATTTTACGTGGGTGATATAGTATTCTTTGAGCAGATAGTACCAACCGGAGGGAATACCCAGAGACGATGAGAACGGATTTTTAACTTTGTCAGAATACTTCGGTCGAGATTTTTATTATCAATCTGGAGAAAAAACGCATTAAAATCAATATTGCTAATTCATGTAGTGAGGAAATTCGAAGAGTTGAATGTTTTACAAATCTCAACGAAATTCTATGCTAAACGGTTTTGTTGTGGATTCTTCGTAAGTAGGGGGTGCAGAAGAGGCTGTTCGTGTCGCAGACGAATAGGGAGGGGGCAATGACTCCGCACGATGAATGGCTGGGGAAGCTGATGGAATCGATGATGATGAACTGCTATCTTCTCGGTTTCTCTTCGGTACCATAATAATATCGAATTCACAGTACAATGTGTTATTCAGTGACGTTGCCGTAACCAACTCAACAGACAAATAGTACCGGTTCTCGATAATCGGACATTTCACAGTCGGAGGCAGTACATATGGGATTTTGACTTCCAGCTTCTCAAGTCCCTGTGTTTGGCTCTCGATGTTTATATCCTTTTGGTTTTTTGCTAATCGTTTGCTTTCTATTCGGTGATGATTGGAATAAACCGTGATTGGTGTGTTCTGACAGTAGAAATCAGAACGTTGGTGAAGTTCGGCACGAATACAGGTTGCTGATCGTTTTGAAGTGTTATCAATTTCCAGTGTGATAGGGAGTACCTCACCAGGAACTAGTGTTTGTTTAGGTATTGAAACCTAAAGTATAAAATTTTTCAAGATGCTTTTACAAAAATTTTACCGTCATTTTAACAACTCCTTTCTTGAATATTGTTCCGATGTCTTTCTCAGTTTCCTTTGTAATTTTGGTGTTGTCCGGTTCAGAATTAGAAAAAACTGTAAAAATACTTAAATTTTAGAAAATGGGTTCATCGGTATACCTCTGAAGACTTTTTTCTCCGTTTTATTAGATTTGGAAGCCGATCGGCCCATTTCCACGCAAATTGAATAACTTATATGACCGTATTTCCCTTCAAAACTTGGCGGGCAATCGGTAGGTAGCAGAAATGAAAATTGGAAAGATTGCTCTCCGGGTCCGAATGAGCTCTAGAAGTTATTTGTTATTATTATTGTTATTAGAAGTCTTTTTTTGAGCTCACGATTCCATTTTTGGGAAACCAAGCCACCTTTTCTTCAGATGCATAACTCAGATCAGATTTATATTCATGAACTTTGTTGCTGAAAAAACCATACACGTTGTATTTCTTTATCAAATATTACCTTATTCTTTCTTCCCATTTTGTATGAGCGCCTCCTTGAATTCGAATTTTCAAGACGTTAGCATCGATTTCTTTCTTTGGGTTGAGAATCACTCTGCCAGTGACATTTTGACCCGGAAAATAACCTTTGGGGTGATCCAAAAGAATAGTGAATAAACTCATTGTCCTGAAAATTGTTTAAATTTGAAATGAATGTGTAATAGTTGCGTGAAATGGAAAATTGATAAGAAAAACGATGGTAATCAGAACAATCAATTCTTTTTATATGTATAATGATAGTGTTTACGTAATCAAGCACAAGTCGTCATTCGGTATCAGTATCCCGTTCAACGGTGAGCTTTTGAACTTAATGGCGTCATGTTTTTGCTATAATAACCATGACTCACAATTTTGTAAGTTTTTGAACAAGTGCTGGTCTGAATAGTTTGGGATACTACATATACTGTAAGTTTCTAATCATAGTAAGAAAACCGATAGAAATTTGAAAATCAATAAAGAAAAGTCGAAAAAAATCGTCAACATTGATTCCATATATCGCATTTCCTGTAAAAGATATGAAAATTGTTCATCTAACATAATGTTAATGATAATATCACAAATATTTTTTCATTTGACAACTTCAGGACAACTCTCATATTTTTCAAAAATTTCACTCTAATTTAATCAATTATTGAAGCATTTTGATTCATTAAAACCTCGAATTTTGTCAGAACTAGACTATTTTCACGTTAATTTCCTGTACGAAGTCAGTGAAAAAAATTAACAGTAAAATTTTAATAAATTGAAATATGTACAGAAAAAGTGATTTGAAAAAGAAAACATAAAAATATTTTACAATAGTAGAATTCAAATCTTTGTCACTGCCATTGACTCATCATATGTCGGTGGTGGGGCGGATGGACCGGCAGCAGTGTCATCTGACGGAGCTGTAGGCGTTAACGAGAAGTATGGTGGTGGCATGGATTCGGTTCTTTCAACTGCTGGTGGGGCTGTAGGGACCACAGCTGGAACTACAACTGGAATGGCATTGTCGCTAATTGGTACAGTTCCAATTATGATGTTGAATTCGCAGTGCAGAGTATTATTCAATGAAGTCTCTGTGTCCAATTTCACTGACAAACAGTATTCGACACCGATGATTGGACATTGAAAGCTTGGAGCTAGTTTCGGAATTTTCATCATTAGCTGTTCACGTCCATGTGTTCTAGCCGCAACTTTAATATTTTTCCGACTTTCTGCAACTCGTTTGCTGTCGTCTTTGTGATGATCGTGACAAGATGAGTGAGAGAATAAAGAGTTTCGACTGGCATTGTAGTGGGAATTTTGCATGAGCTCAGCACGGACACAGTAGGCTGGCCTTTTTGAACAGTTGTCAATGTCAATGGTAATAGGGAGAACTTCTCCAGAAGCCACTGCTTGCTTTGGAATAGTCACCTGAAAAGTTTAAAGTTGGCCTCTGTAGAGCTGATGTGCTCTAAACTCACTGTCATAGTCACAATTCCCTTCTTGAAAATTGCACCAATATCTTTTACGTCTTTTTGCATGATTGGAGTGTTACCATATGGAAGGTAATTCAAGTCGAAATTTGGAACAACTGAATAAGATACAATTTCAGGATTAGTTATCATTATTCTGGATTAACAACCATACCTTTGAAATATTCCCTCTCTTTTTTATTGAAATTCCAAGGTCTATCCAGTTCAACACGGATTGAGTAGCGAATATGGCCGTGGAAGCCTTCATAACTTGGAGGGCAGTCGACAGGAAGGGGGAAAGAAAATGGAAAGATGTGGTTTCCAGGTTGGAGTGTGTTCTGGAACAATATTTATGGTAAAGAATTGGGTGAAAATCTTACATTTCCATTTTTCGCGCTCCATGCAATGGTTGCTCCCGAAACATAGTTGATTTCAGATGCGTATTGGACCGTTTCAGTGTAGCACTCACTCGTCCCATTGCAATCTCTGTATCTTTGCTCACTCTCATTCCATTTTGTGTGTGCAGCTCCATGAATACAGATTTTCAAATAACGAGCATTTATCGCGACACTTGTTTGAAAAACAGCTCGGCCAGTAACATTTTGTCCAGGAGTAAATTGCGGTTGGTCGAAAACAATTGTGAAAGTGTTCATTGTTGAAGTCTGAAGTGAGTCTAGTTGAATAAAATTGGAAACTGATAAGAGAAATATGGTTATCAGCAATTTTTCCAATCATTTATATACAGTTTAGTGCTGCGTAAAATATGACTCAAACAGTTCAGTAGATTATTATTAATGTCGTCATCAGGCTCGTGTTTTACGTTCGACGATGAGCTTTTGAACTTGGTGAAATCATAATTACGAACTAATGTTAAAAATAACAATGATTCATTCTTGAACACAATTTTTTGAAAAGCGTACACAACAACAAAAAGTTGAAAAATGAGTAGGCTGAATCGGCAGAATGTTTGAAAGGTGAAAAGTTAACTTCTGTAGATTTTAAGCTATTGTAAGTCCAAAAAATATTTCTCAAATTTTTTATGCTGGAAAATTTTAATATTTTCAGGCGATTTTTACTTTAATTCACATCATTTTTCTAATTTATAAAGATGTTACATTGCTCAAAATTCGTCAGTTTCAGTTCTTCTGACAAAAACTCTGTTTTTCAGCTCAAATTCACCAGTTTCAAAGAGTTTGGTGGGTTTCAATTATGTTAAGCCCCATTGATCTGACAACAATTTTTTTTGTTTGATAATAAACAAGCGATGAACATGAGCAAGATGGGATAAGCGCTTTATTCCGGCAATTGAAAACAAAGAATTGAAAAATGTATATTTTGAAAATGTTTCCATGACCAGACCGCACAATTTTTATTGTTTATTCCGGAATCGTATTGCTTCTCACTTGAGTTGCCTTCTCCTGAGGTACTTTGGTGAATAAAAGAAGCGCTTTGAGGATTCCTCCTGAAACAAAATTTGAATTTCCTGCCACTTGATATCAACCCACTGAGAACTGACTTCCGATATGTTTTAATTATGAAAATGCTTGGCAACGGGTCAATAGCTGTGTAAATTGAGATAGTTACTGATATGATCGTACTTGCCAATGGAAGATTAATATTGAAAATAGGGAACGCGAATACAAAAAACAATGGTAGATACATCAATACCGCTGGTATGAGAGTCTGTATCACCAATGCATTGAAAAGTTGGTGCTGCAGCGTCTTAGCAACTTTGGATTGCGTTTGAGTGATAGCAAACGCTTTGGTTATTGTCTTGTAGCATTTTATTCCACAGTATCCCACACAAAACATAGAAGTGAACTGAAAGAAATTGTTTCGTGCTCCTTTAAGCATAATTTCTGACTTACACTCATGAGCCAGACATTTGCCATCGCGAACAAAGTTCTCCAGTTTGGATGAAGTTTTCCATCATTGCTAGGCCAATAGAAAAGAATCACCATGATAGCAGCTTCCTTTGTGTCATAATCAAAGTCTTCATGGAACCCCGCACTAAAATTTTAACATTAAAAATGTCTTATTGTTTTGGCTACCCACTTCAGGTATTCATCTGTGAAATCATCAAAATGAAACATTGTTGCGCTGATAGCAAACCACCAACATCCATACACAATTGGTATTATGAACAAGACACAAATTTTCTTCCCGGCAAGATATTTCTCGCGAAACTCATTATTAAGGGAACCATAACGATAAATAAAATGAACACCAAAACAGGCCAGTGAGAAAGTAAAGCAAGCACAGTATGCAACTACCATGTGAAAACTGACTTCACGACTGAAAAGTGAGTCTTTGCAATGACGGAAAACTGTGAATGCGGAGCCATAGGAGTACACAACTGGTTTCCAAGCTACATCCCAAACTGAGTAGAATAGGTCAAATGCCGAGATATAGATCATAAGATATTTGTATGCACCTAGGGATTTTGGAGAGCGGAAAATGACAAGAGAGATGAGAACGATATTGAAAATGGTAGCGCATCCCGAACAAGTGTACTTGAAATAATTGACAATGTTTCTCCAGAACACGTGCTCACCCATCGTTGTTCTACGATATTAGAACTGAGGAGTTGATATTAATATTATTAGGTTGTTATGTTTTTATATGTTTCCTTGTTATTATGTAACAGTCTCCAGAGGATCCACTCTATAGTCATATTTTTGTGTTTTAGATGTTTTCTTATTATTATAAAAGGGTCTCCAGAGAATCGACTGTATAGTCAGAAACCGACAATAACAAGTGTCGTGTCAAGGATCCGTCTGAAAATTTTCTGAGAAAACATTTTGACGTCACAAGAACAGTTTACGAAATACTAAAGCATGATCTATAACTTTGGTTGTATAGCATCCTAGGTGAAAGCCAAAACTGTCAGGAATGTGACCACGACTGGGCGAGGTTTGGCCCTACCTATCCGAACAGTGCCCTGAACAAAAAGCTGCGGCCGTTTTTCCGGAATCCTTGATGAAAACTAGCTGAAACAGCACGACATCAAGATTATAAGATTTTTAGGACCGGCATTCATACTGTACCGAATCAGTAACGCATTGGTCCTAGAGAATCACATGAAGGTAATCCGGACTGCGTACGAATTAGATTCGAATGTGAGACTCAAGTTCCGTCCAAAAAATCGGGCGTTCCTTTGGAAGAAGACTCATTTTTCACTTGTGGAATAAAAGAAAACTGAAGCTTAACTAACCACAGAGACCTGGTGAGATACGGCAAAAAAAACTATAAAGAAAGGCCCCTGTAAAGCTGGATCACAATAATCTCAATTTCTATACAAGATACCAAAAATGCGTCAGCTGACACTTCTGATATTATGATTAATAATTTATCAGTTGACTACTATTTCAAATTTTCGACAAGAACCGAGAAAATTTGAGTCAAAGTTAGTAGGTTTATTATTACAAGCAGTACGGTACCCATGACTAAATATCTTTATCAGAATGTTGTGGTCAATATCTTTAACATTTTTATCTTTGAAAAAACTGTAACATTCTGAAAAAGGATATTGAGACGTTTTTCACTGAAAGAGCATGTCAATGTCTTTCGAATCATTCAATAGTATTAACACAAATATGTATATTTATTTCATGAAGTTCGCTGTGTGAGGCTCTAACTAAAGATTATGATTTATAAAATTATCCATGGCTCTGTATATTAAAAACTAGTTGAGAACAAATAAATGAGATTTATGAAAACTGGATTATCCTTCAGTGTCGGTTGCCTCAAAGCATTTTGATAGCCTCTCCCATCCGATCTTGAGTCTGTTGAGAAGAGGCGAAATCGCGGAGCTCGACGAGAACGAAGAAACGCTTGATTTCTGCTGAAAATTGGGAAAATCAAAAGTTGTAAAAGCAGGTGATTGGAATTTCAAGAATTGTACTTACCGTAGAAGATGATGAGGAAGTAGAGCTCTTCGAGCATTCCCATCAGCATCCGAAGCTGGAACTCATCTCCTCCCAATCCTTTGGCACAGATGTGTTGCTTTGGATCGCACATCTCTCCGTATGGCATTGTCACAGAGGTGACGACCACTGGGATTGTCACAAGGCACATCATAGCCCAGAAGAGATTGAGGATCTGAAACAAACCATTAAGTGGGTCAAAGTGATATGGTGATACCGAGGTTTTGAGCGCGAAGCCGAGAATCGATCTCTTCTTAGCAACTCCAGTTGTGAGTAGGATGTTGTAGAAGGCAAATCCGATGGAGAACCAGAACTGTGCGCGAACGAATGAATAGCGTTCTGGAAGGGCTTTGAGAAGAACCGCGAAGTGAAAGAGGACTGTGGCTTGGAGTGGATGGGTCCACATCCAGAGTCTAGTCTTGGCACATTGAAACTAAAATGTTATTTCTGATGGATTATAAGGAAATTGAGAAAAACTACCCAAGAGCAATTGCATTTCTCCTTGGCTTCGTCCTCTTTCTTCAAAGGCAAATGAAGCAATGATTGATACTTCATTACCTGAAACACGATTTGAATTCAAACTGGAAATCGGAGAGAAAAAAGAAGCGAAATCTTACTGAAGATTACTGAGATACTGAAAAACGAGGCAAAACAAAAAAAAGTGAAGAAAAAAGAGGTACACGCTCACGTGTTGCTCGTGTTGCCACTGACAACGGGTGCATCACGAGTATCTTCTTCTTCTAAATGGAAAATAGAAAACAGAAGAGGCAGCGAGGCAAGATATAATAACTATACTCATGCCATTTCACTCGGAAACAAATAACAAATCTGAGAAGCTCCTTGGAGAAGCGGTGTCTGAAAGAAAACTGATCAAACGAGGAGTCAGAAGCTGAAAGTGAGATTTTCGACAGCAAAGGAACCTAAACCTAGATTTCGATGGAAATTGCTGGATAAGGTAGGAACAGCCTATCTAGCCGCCTCAGAAAATGTTAGAGTCCGATCTCTAGATTTAGCCGATTTATATTAGTTTCAGTACCAAAAATCGTTTTTTCGGTGTGAAAATGACAATTTTCAGGTGATTCAATTTTTCTGAGACACTTTGAAAAATTAAATTTGTTGTGGTATACATATGTAATTAGAATTGGTTTAAACTTCTTATTTTCTCAAGTTTCGTTTTTCAAAAAACTAGCAAGCGGTATTCTTTAACTTTTGAAAACCTTCTAGATAGGCAATTCTTGCGGCTGTCGGCTTGCAACTTCTGGCCGGAAGTTCAGGGGTTCGGCTTTTGGATGGATCGAGCTTGGTCAGATTTTGGTTAGAAGCTGCCCACTGGCAGCAGTGGGACGGACAATGGTCGGCTTTTGACCGGAATTTGAAGGCGCTGTTTGTTAGGAGGTCAGAAGCTGGCCGGGAGTTTGTCGAATCTTGATCGACTTCCCACAATGTCTTTTCCGGAATCTGACCATGTTCCGGTCAGAGGTAACCGGCGACGCTTGAGTTTTTTGACTTATATATTTAATTTTTCACATTTCTTCATTCTTTAAAAAAATTTCAGTTTCAAATGTCATATATTTATTGTTAGGACAATTTTTAAGGAAAAGAAACGTTAAAGGAAAAGATGGGTTTAAGGGATGGGGAAAAGGCAACATTTTCGGGTATAGAGAAGAATTAGGGGAAGGGCATAGTTGATAGTTACACTGACATTGTTCACAGAATCCAATCAAAATCATTGTGATAACACTTTGGATGAAATACGAAAAATTCGAGTTCATTGTTCTCCACTGTTACAACTGCCTTAATTCCATCTCTCCGTACAATACAAACTCCTCCATCCTTTGGTCTGGTTACCGACTGCGTGTGGATGTATCCGGGCTTGTTTGGTTGCTTCCGGTAGACTTCAATGGTCGCTTCATGACAATCCAATTCTTTCAATAGAGCATTTTCGTCGATTTCGTGATCGACAGTCGCGACGTGCAAATGTTCCATTCTTGGAGCCGATCCACTCATCCACATCCGGAAAAATTGGTTGTACTTCTCCTCGTTGAAATTTCCGTCCAAAACTTTTATGCTCAGGCAATTCGAGACTAGTAGCTGATCCACAGTCAAGTTAAATGGAGCTGGAGTGCGACCAGCTGTTCCAAGCTCCATTCTGGTAGAATGTTGAGCGAATGCAGAGTTATAATCATCGTCATTCAGTAACAACGGCTTCAAAATTTTAAGGCATTCGACACGAGGAAATGCATTCAGAATTAGCTGGTTATGCATTGTAGAGCTTGATGGCTGTAGCGATAATTGCCCCACTTTTGAAATAGCTTTGGCCACGGATCGAATGTCAATGAGGTGGGAATTCTCTTGAATATCAATAAAATCAAACTCCGTACGGCGATAAATATATAAAAGCTGATTGAACAATTTTGCCGGAGAGAGATTTTCACAAATCTTGAAATCTCCCTCTTTTGACGTTTGCTGAATTTCGAAAAGTTCAGCATTTCCGAGATCTACTGGAGTCGATACGTTGGTCTTGCCATTTTTAATTTTGAGGCCGAACCAAGTACACTGATGTTCATCTTGAATCGACACAACCAAATCCTCATTAACATATAAACCAAGCATATCAGCTTTCTTCATAACCGATGTTACTGCTCTTCTGGATCTTTTTGAAGCCAAGCTCAGGTGAAACCTGAAAAAGTAAGAAATTTAGAACGAGCAAAACCATGAAGTCCTTACATGTCACCATTACTCATTTCACGCATAATCATGCGAAAAACTACATCAGGGAGTGCGAAAAGAGAAATTCCTGCCATAGCTGAAATAAATATTGATAGAAAAAAGCAACAAATTGTGAGATGTTGAAGGAGTGGTACGGAAAAACAGATTCCGTGAAACCTTTGTAAATTATTCACTCTCAAAAAATCAACTGAATCATTTACCAAAAGGTAAATGGAAGCGTGAAAAAGTACTAAAATTTTTTTCTCAATTGTAAATAATTTTCCTGTTTTTCAGATAGTAAAATGACTTTGAATTAGATTTGCTCAACTACTTTAAACTGAAAAATGATTATTTTTTGGCACATTACTTTGAATTGAATGCTCTATCTATTCAATGTGAGATACTATCGATGTTACATTACTATTCTTTCCATACATAACTTTTTTGGCATGAAAAAGTTCCAAGAAGTGGTTGTAAACAGCAAACGAAGTTCGTACCCCTAGTTACCAAACAGAGGGGTATTTATCAAAATGTAAAAATTTTTTTCAGTTTTTGCGTTTTTCGATTGATTCTTGAGAGTAAATGATTTACAAAAGTAAATTTTCTTGAATACGGCCCCTGGAATAGAAAGATTCTTTGACTATAAACTTTAAGCAAAATTATCACGCTTTCTGTCCCTTTTTTGAGACCATGCATAGGAGCGAAGAGGAATTAGCTCAAATTCAACAGTATTAAGAGATTTCAATAACAGTTTTCACGACAATGAATACAAAAGAGGCAAAAGAGGCCAAATCAAACATAAATCTGAAACTAGAAAGACGAGTGGAGAATGGAGAGATGAGTGAATGAATTGAAGAATGAATGAATGATGGTTCAATCGCATCGCAACCACTCGATATCCAGTCAATACGAATAGTGATGAAAATGGGCGGAGAAAAAGAGCTGGCAAGTAGAGGAGAGATGTGCTGAGGGAGGAAGGTGTGATAAGATAGAGAACGTTCTCATACATTCCACTGCACAAAATGACGACTGGGACAGCAATAAACGAGGGAGAATCACGAATATTTCCTCAAGGAGAGTTAGCAGTTGTAAAAGGTTGGGAGAAAAAAATGGGGGAATGGTGGGACTGAAAGGTTGAGAAACAACATAGCAGATAATGTATTACAAACTTAAAAATTCAGTTTATAGCAAAAATGTCAGGAAGTATTTTTAGGAAGACGGAAGCAAATTTGGTTTTTCCAAAACCAGGTGTTACAAGTGACGGAAACTAGATTCTGGGTTTTAGATTCTGGGTTCTAGATTCTGGATTCAGTGTTTCTGTGTACTTCATACCGTATTCTGGATACCGTATTTTTAATTTCGAATCTTTCGATCTAGACTATGTACTGTGAATTCCAAAAGCCAGATCCCAAATTTCGTTCTTTTCTCAACGTCCGCATCTACATTACACAACTTGAAAACGATAGAAACATTATTTTTCTTGATGCTGTATTTCTCTGGAACCTTGAACAAGTTTCTTCTGAAACATTTGTTATCTTGCGCCAAAATCATATATTTTTGTGGAGCATTGTAGTTATAGCCAGCAGAAGAATCACTGGCTTGTTCCGGAATTGCCTAATCTCCAGAAAATTTTGAGATGAATAAAATGATGGTATGAGTTCACTAGTTCCTTAATTTCGCATCATTCCCCTATTGTTTCTCGAATCGGAAATATTTTTGAATCATAAAAGAAACACCATTATCATAACTGTGCTATTTATCAAACGAAAGCTGGAAGACTAAAAATTACAGAAAAATAACTTCTCCTTAATTTTGTTATTTCTTCTGAAAACCAAATTATCTTATGTCTGCTATCTCTTTCCAGCTCACCTGTTCGCTGACAGCGTAGAGCTGTGTTGTCTGGGGAAGTGGTGATAAGATGATCCTAGAACGTTCTCATACATCTATATGTCAACCAGCAACCAATCCATTGTACATCTTGACGACTGGGACAGCAATAAAAATGGTCGTTCATCGGCATCTGAATGAGCGTCATTGGTTGTAAAAACGTTGGGAGAAATTGGAAGAATGAAGGGACTGTGGGGTTGAGAAACATCCTGGCAGAGTTTATAATTTAACGAAGACTAACATTAAACAATTTTACTCTAAAGTAGAATTGTCAGGAAATGATATTTCGGATCTCGGTACTTACAATAGAACCTCAAAACCTTGTAAACCCAGACTTGCATAAACATTTTTGGGATACTCTGAGAATTTCGTATACAGAACGCTACGGAAATATTGGAACCCGGTGCCCAGTTTCAGCCAGGTTACATCGAGTTACCGTAAAACCTGTATTAGAAGTGCCCCTGAAATTGAATTGCCCCTCTTATTGAAGTGCCCCCCTAGAGGCCTCACGAAAAATAGAAGTGCTCCCTCTAATTGAAGGGCCCCTCTATTTGAAGTACCCCCTCTAACTGAAGTGCCCTTTTGCTAAATTGCAAAAAAAATTTGCGTTTCTAGTCAATGTGTCCAAAGATGAAAGTCTTATGAAGTCGAATTGCGAAAAACCAATTGAAAAAATTGGTTTTCTGTTGTTCTTTTTTGTTTTCATCAAAATAGTGGTGTTTTTGTTTCGTGATAAAAGAATTTTCAAGGATTTTAAGTAGAAAAAACGAAAAATTTCCCGAAAAACGTTGTTCTTCTAATAGAAATTCCCTGCTCAGAAACCTCACGAAAAATGTAAGTGCCCTCTCTAATAGAAGGACCCCTCTTATTGAAGTGCCCACCTATGGACCCCACGAAAAATAGAAGGGCCAGCACTTCTAATACAGGTTTTACGGTATATCAGTCGGTGGGGAAATTCATTTCCCCTCATTATTTTTCGAGCCGGAAATCGTCTCGAATTTTGAAAGAATAGCAAATCTCTATAATCATAATTGTGTCATACATCACAAGCTGAAAGACTAGAAATTTCAGAGAAAACAACTTCTCACTTGTTATGTAATTTCTTCTAAAAACCAATTATTATCACATGTCTGTCCTTTCTTTTCAGCTCGAGACTTGTTATTCAATCATAATCAACACCTTGTTCCTTTTTTGACAACTACTTTTTCTTCTTCAGACACCTTGAGATGCTTGGTATGATTTTCCTATTCTTCCTTTTATTCCCATATGTTTCATCTTATCGCTTCGTAACATATGATTTTGTAACAGACATGCAACAATTGAATGACACACGGCAAAACGGTAATGTTTCAAATTAAAAAAATAACCCAAATTTCCGCTTTCAATAAGTTTCAGATGAATGTTTCTTCAATGCATCCGAAATAACTTCTGTAACTATCGAACAATGGCCAACAAACTGTACCGAAGTTTGGTCTACTGCCAAGTTCGCATCTAGGTCCAGCGAAATCCCATATGATAAATTGAAAGACACTTTCAAGAAATTTTCCGTATTAAGAGGAGCAATCTGTCTGAAAGAAAACTGATCAAACGAGGAGTCAGAAGCTAAGAATGCGATTTCCAATAACAACAGGAACTCAGACTTTGATGAAACTTTGAGGACAGGCAAGGAATAGTCTATCTGGACACTTTGGAAAATGGTAGACTCCACTCGCTAGTTTCAGCCGAGTCAGTTCAGCTACAGTACCAAAAATCGTTTTTCGGTGTGAGAATGACAATTTGTGAGGTGATTCGATTTTTGAGACACTTTGAAACACTAAGTTTGTTGTGGTTTCTAAACTTAGAATTGGATTAAATTTCGTTGTCCAAAAGAAATAACAAACGGATTCCTAAACTTTTAAAAACATTTTAGATAGTCTTTTCCTAACCTGTCTCCTTAAAATCTGATTCACAAAATGTTGAGTATCCTTTATATACATTTTTGTACGTGGCAAGAAACTATTGAAATCGAGATGTCTCTAAATTCTCATTTTCTTATTTTGACTTATATATTCCATTTTCACATTTCATAATTCTTCAAAAATTTCTCAGTTTCAAATATCATATATTTATTGTTAGGACGAATTTTCAAGGAAAATAACTGTGAAGGAGAAAGGGGTTTAAGGAATGGGGAAAATGCAAAATCTTCGGGTATGGAGAAGAAGTGGGGGAAGGGCAAAATTTGTTGAAAATTAGAAACACATATGACACTGTTCACAAAATCCAATCAAAATCGTTGTGATAACATTTTGGGTGAAATACAAAAAGTTCAAGTTCGTTATTCTCCACTGTTACAACTGCCTTCGTTCCGTCCTTTCGCACAATACAAACTCCTCCATCTTTTGGTCTGGTTACCGACTGCGTGTGGATGTATCCGGGCTTGTTGGGGTTCTTCCGGTAGACTTCAATGGTCGCTTCATGACAAATTAATTCTTTCAATAGAGCATTTTCGTCTATTTCATGATTGACAGTCGCGACGTGCATGTGTTCCAGTTTTGATGCAGCGCCATTCATCCACATCCGGAAAAATTGGTTGTACTTCTCCTCGTTGAAATTTCCGTCCAAAACTTTTATGCTCAGGCAATTGGAGACTAGTAGCTGACCCACAGTCAAGTTAAACGGAACTGGAGTGCGACCATTTTCTCCAAGCTCGATTCTGGTAACATTTTGAATAAATGCAGAATGATACTCATCTCCATTGAGAAGCAATGGCTTCGCAATTTTGAGGCATTCGACATGAGAAAATGCATTCAGAATTAGTTGGTTATGCATTGTAGAGCTTGATGGCTGTAGCGATAATTGTCCCACTTTTGAAATAGCTTTGGCCACGGATCGAATGTCAATGAGGTGGGAATTCTCTTGAATATCAATAAAATCAAACTCCGTACGCCGATAAATATATAAAAGCTGACTGAACAATTTTGCCGGAGAGAGATTTTCAAAAATTTTGCAAACTCCGTCTTTTGACGTTTGCCGAATTTCGAAAAGTTCAGCATTTTCGAGATCTACGGGAGTGGATACATTGGTTTTTCCATTCTTAATTTTGATGCCGAACCAAGTACTCTGATGCTCATCTTGAATCGTCACAACCATATCCTCATTAACATATAAACCAAGCATATCAGCTTTTTTCATAAAATATGTAACAGCTTTTCTGGATTTTTTTGAGGCCAAACTGAGGTGAAATCTGAGAAAAAAAGAGATTTAGTACGAGCAAAACCATGAAGTCCTTACATGTCAACATTACTCATCTCACGCATCAACATGCGAAGAACGACATCAGGGAGTGCGAAAAGAGAAATTCCTGCCATAGCTGAAATAAATATTGATAGAAAAATGCAACAAATTGTATTATGAGATGAAGGAGATGTAAAGGAAAATTGATACCGTGAAACCTTTGTAAATTATTCACTCTCAAAAAATCAACTGAATCATTTACCTTTTGGTAAATGTTAGCGTGAAAAAGTACTGAAATTTTTTTTTTCAGTTGTAAATAATTGTCCTGTTTTTCAGATAGTAAAATGACTTTGAATCAGAATTTCTCAACTATTTTAAACTGAAAAATGCTCATTTTTTGCACATTTCTTTAAATTAAATGCTCTATCTATGAATGTAATTTGTATCAAAAGTCATAATTTTCGAGTTGAACAGAAACGAAATAAGCGTTTAAAGTTGGATAATATCGATGTTCTTCCCATACATAACTTTTTTGGCATGAAAAAGTTCCAAGAAGTGGTTGTAAACAGCAAACAAAGTTAGTACCCCTAGTTACCAAAAAGAAGGGTATTTACCAAAATGTAAATAGTTTTTTTTTTCAATTTTCACGTTTTTCAATTGATTTTTGAAAGTAAATGTTCTTGAATACGGCCCCTGGAATAGAAAGGTTCCCTAACTGTAAACTTCAAGCAAAATTATCACGCATTCTGTCAAAGATAATGAAAAGTTGTCAACTGTTGAATTGCTTATTAAAATATCAGAAGTATTTTATCGGTTAACACATTTTTGATATCTTGTACAGGAACCGAGAAAAAACAGCTAGAACTTTACAATATGGGGCTTTTCTATTACAAGTTTCACGGGAATAAACCTAGGGCAAAACCAAACAGAAATCAATGAGCGAAAATTAAAAAAAAGGAAAAACAAAAAAGACGAGTGGAAGATGGCGTAGAAAGATGAGTGAATGAATTAAAGAATGAATGAATGATGGTTTAATCGCATCGCAACCACTCGATATCCAGTCAATACGAATAGTGATGAAAAGAGGCGGAGGAAAAGAGCTGGTAAGTAGAGGAGAGGTGTGCTGAGGGAGGAAGGTGTGATAAGATAAAGAAAGTTCTCATACATTTCACTGCACAAAATGACTACTGGGACAGCAATAAATGAGGGAGAATAACGAATTTCTCCCCAAGGAGAGTTAGCAGTTGTAAAAGGTTGGGAGAAAGAAAATGGGGAAAGGTGGGACTGAAAGGTTGAGAAACAACCTAGCAGATAATGTATAGAAAACTTACAAGATTTCCGTTCATAGCAAAACTGTCAGAAAGTGGATGTTTCGATCTCGGAATTCGGAAATTAGAACTTTTTAGGAAGACGGAAGCAAATTTAGTTTTTTCCAAAACCAGGTGTTGCAAGTGGCGGAAACTAGATTCTGGGTTTTAGATTCTGGGTTCTGGGTTCTAGATTCTGGATTTTGTTTTTCTATGTACTTCATACCGTATTCCGAATACCGTATTTTTAATTTCGAGTTTTGCGCTCTGTGAATTTTTATGGACTGTGAATTCCAAATTCCAGATCCCGGATTTTGTTCTCAACTTCCACATCTACATTCCCCAATTTAAAAAAGAACATTATTTTTCTGGATGCAGTATTTCTCTGGAACCTTGTACAAGTTTCTTCTAAAAAATTTGTCATCTTTCCCCAAAATCTTATATTTTTGTGGAGCATTGTAGTTATAGCCAGCAGAAGAATTACTGTCTTGTCCAGAAATCGCCTAATTTCCAGAAAATGTATTGATAAATAAAATGAAGTTATGAGTTCACTTGTTCCTTAATTTCGCATCATTCTCCTATTGTTTTCCGAACCGGAAATACTTTCCAATCATAAACGAAACATTATGATCATAACTGTGCTATTCATCAAACGAAAGCTGTAACACCAGAAATTTCAGAAACAACAACATCTTCCTGGTTATGTTATTTCTTCTGAAAACCAATTATTATCTCATGTTTGCCATCTCTTTCCAGTTCGACTGTTGGCTGACAGAGTAGAGCTGTGTTGCCTATGGAAGGTGTGATATCCCAGAAGGTTCTTCTCCATCTATATGTCACCCAGCAACCAGTTCGTTGCACATGATGGCGACTGGGACAGCAATAAACGATGGAGAGACGTTACTCAGCATCCGAATGAGTGTCATTGGCTGTAAAACGTTGGAAGAATTAGATGAGGAATGAAGGGACTGTATGGTTGAGAAATAACCTGATAGAGATAACAATTCAATAAAAACTAACATATGTAGGTGACCGAAATCTTTCGCTGACGTAGAATTGTCAGGAAATGATGTTTTGGATCTCGGGACTTACAAGAGAACCTGAACACCTTGTAAACCCAGACTTGCATGAACATTTTTGGGATACGCTGAGAATGTCGTATACAGACAGCTTCGGAAATATTGGAACCCGGTGCCCAGTTTCAGCCAAGTTACATCGAGTTATATCAGTCAGTTGAGAAGTTCATCATTCTATTAGGTTGTTCGAAAAGTAATGCGCGTTTAGTGCGAACGTTTAGTGCGAACTTTAACTTCCAGCTATCATAGTTCTTTGAGAGAGGGGTTGAATTTTTGAGCATGCGTTGCTAGAAAGTGGTAGATGGTGATGGAAAAAAGCCTACTGATTAATCTTGTATTGTTTCAGTTTTACATGAAGTTTAAATAAATCAAAAACGCGCATTACTTTTCGAACAACCTATTAGTTTTGCATTGTCCCCTCATTATTTTTCGTGCCGGAAATCGTCTCGAATTTTTAAAGAATAGCAAATCTCTGTAATCATAATTGTATCATACATCACAAGAAAGCTGAAAGACTAGAAATTTCAGAGAAAACAACTTCTCACTGGTTATGTAATTTCTTCTAAAAACCAATTATTATCACATGTCTGTCCTTTTCTTTTCAGCTCGAGACTTGTTATTCAATCATAATCAACCCCTTGTTTCTTTTTTGACAACTACTTCTTCTTCTTCAGACGCCTTGAGATGCTTGGAATGATTTTCCTGCTTATCTTCCTTGTATCTCCATATGTTTCATCTTATGGCTTCGTAACCTATGATTTTGCAACAGACATGCAACAATTGAATGAAACACGACAAAATGGTATTGTTCAAGTTTTAAAAATTATCTAGAACCTTCACAGTGGGTTTCAGATGAATGTTTCTTCAATGCATCCGAAATAACTTCCGTAACTATCGAACAATGGCCAACAAACTGTACCGAAGTTTGGTCTATTGCCAAATTCACATCTAGGTCCAGCGAAATCCCATACGATAAATTGAAAAACACTTTCAAGACATTGTCCGTATTAAGAGGAGCAATGAGGATTGAAAATACCACTTTCACAAATTTATCGTTTTTTGGCAAGCTCCGAAGAATTAACAACATAAAACGACGTAAGTCTCTGTTCTTAGGTGGTGGCGGTAATCCTTGCTGCTGAAAATTCTTCGAAAGACCCATTGTCGGTTTACTAGTTTGTTCCAAAAGTCTTTAGCATTTTTAAGAGCCCGGTTCATTCATTCTTGCCGATCGGTTTCCGTTTTACATTCATTTTTACATTGCTTAGGTAGGTTTCCATAAGTTATTAGCTCTGCTCGGTTTCCTTTCTACCGTTTAGTCTCCTCATTCATCATCCGTTTTTTTCAACGTTTTTACAACCCATACCGCTCATTTGGGTAGAGATTTACGGCTCTCCATTGTTTATTGCTGTCCCAGTTGTCCTTATGTTCAATGGAATGGCTGCTGGGTGACATATAGATGAGAACGTTTATTAAATTATTTTTTCACACTTTTCCAACGTCAGCAGTGGAATGTTGCAATTTTTAAAATATGGAAAAAAACCTAATGGCGAAAAAAAACTAGAGTTGAGACGATTATTCTAAAAAATTTTGAAAACTTTGAAGGCGCTTGGAATTTGAAGGCACAATACGATTATTTTGCTGCTGGTCCAAAACTGTACCTTTAAAATAGTTTTCGGTCGTAAGGTATATCGCCGCCGGATGATATCGAACAAAAATGAAAATTATTACTTTATTCCATTTTTTTTTCAGTGGTTACATCTGTCACCGATAACAAGGATTTGAAAAATGCGAATGTGCTGTTTTCTCTGTCATACACTTATCCGAACACTCCTATTCAAATAGTGAATAATCCTCAACTAGATGTTAGTGCTTTATGCGAAAACATCAATTACGAGAACTTTGCTGAAATGTATGTCTACAACAACCTGAGAGACTGTGGTAAGACAGTGCACAATCGATATCAGTCATCTTATCTTGTTATAGGCTGCGTGGGAACAAACTTCACCAGCTCCAATATCGGAAACTATTCCAATTGCACCTCTTTGTTTGGTGACACAGAAATAACTGGAAAATCTGGACTGGAAAAGTTTTCCGTTTTGTCTAAAGTGAAGAACATCACTGGAAGAGTGAACATCCATGATACGAGTTTCGAAAACTTGTCGTTTTTCGGAAGTGTGGAAAGAATGAAAGGAAATAAGAATGAAACCAATTTCAATATTCATGATAATCCAAAATTGACTCGTTTGGGAATGGATTCTCTCAACGTATGAATTCACTGATTCATTTTCTCTAACAGAAGCTCTTCTTGAGCTTAATTATCCTGATTCCTGTGAGAGACATCGAACTTTGTCACCTGATAAAATGCCTATCAAAACATCACCAATATTTTATCAGTTAACAAATTTTCGTTAGCTTTCACGGAAATTTAGATAATTGAGCATCAAGTTCGGGGGCGCTTCTATTACAGATTTTACGGTATAGGCTTTACATATGTATTTCAGTATTTATACAATGTCGATGCTTGGTTTGTGTTCAACATATCAAATAACCACCCAGAGTTTTGTTTGACTATGGAGGAGATGCAGTTTTTCACGTCTTGCAATATCTATATTAACAAATTTGAGGCAAAATTCTGCAACATCACTACCAGGAAAGACGGCGAGAAAGTTTGTATTTACAATACACTGGCTACATTAGACAATAACTGTCCTCATGTGATGGGAGATATATTAGTGACATCTGGCGACGAAAATGATACTGAAAAATTATCCAGTGTGAAGTACATCTATGGAAGTCTTACCATTGTTAACACTTCACTGACAGATTTATCATTTCTGGGTAATCTGACTAATATAGCTGTTCTGGGTGGTAAGAGGTTTGCAACAAAAAAAAAAGAATCATTGACAAATTACAGACACTTCACCTGCGTTACAACTGATTTCTAACCCCCTGCTTGATAATGTCTATATCCCAAATTTACAGGTGAGCTTTAAGAAAATTCAGAGGTTTTAATTTTTCTGAGACGTTTATTTCCAGTATCCATTCTCTCCGGGTCCTCATAGAGTCGTGATTCGAGATAATGCTCCTGGATTGTTCCCTGATACTATTTCGTGCCTGACTTATGAGAATCAGATCAAATCGTATGTTTTCTACGATGGAGCAGATTGTTGTAAGTGGTATAGAATTTCATGAAATAGTTTTCTTTAAAATTTCAGATGGAGATTCCGGAATTGTAGAAGAAACCGAGAACTCGTCTAGTACTTCGAATTACCCAATGTTTCTTTTATTATACTTCACTTATTTTCTATGATCTTGCAAATTAAATTACTCAAAAAAAACTTTCAGTGAATGAATTTGGTCTGATTTTTTTTGTATATCACAAAATTACTCAGAATTCGCCATCGAATAATTTTGCACACGTGTTTGTCCTTTTTTCATGCTCTGGATTGTTATTCAATCATAAATACACATTTTCAATTATCACATTTCCACAGACCAGTCCTACTAGATCAAATGGATAATATGGATAATACATATAACAATCCAACTCGATTATGTCAATTGTTCACTTTTTTCTCATTGAGTTTGTAGTTTTTTCTTATAATTTTGTAATTGTCGCGACATTGACATTTATCTGTGGAAAGCACAACCGAATTGAAAAATTATTACAAAAGAAACATGTGAAAAATTCTGTGGGAAATGGAAATTTTAAGGGAATGTAAAAAGAAAGTTAGCAGATAAGGGAACAACGTGGCAAAACATGGAGGGGGTGGGTGGGGAGATTTGAATGAAAATTCCGGTTGGAGTGAAAATTATGAACACGGAAAATGGCAATACATGTGGTGGAAAAATGAAATCAGAGAAAAGGTAAGAACACGGCGAGAAGAATTGTATGAGCTAGTCTTCATCACTATCTCTGCTTTCGAAAATCTCGTCCATCTCCGCTTTGATATAGTCCAGTCCTTTGATAAGCGTGAACAATTCGCAACCCACTTCAGCATTTGTCTTGTTTACCAGGAGTGCCTGAAATCAGAATTTATGAAGGAACTGCGAGGAATCATGTCTAAAAACAACTATCGGTAAATTTTAGTCATTGTAATTTCTATGAAAATTTGGAATATGGTAGGAAACCGGATAGATTGGTGAAAATGTCAGCTAAAGGCTGCAAACTAATGTTTCAAGCAAAATTCTGTGCCACAGAATCCAAGGGTATATCGTAAAAAGGTACATCAATGGCAGAACAAGTTCTAAGGTACATTGGATTTTGGGATGTAAGCCTCAGTCTATAATTTTGGGCAAAAACAAAAACAAAACATTTTCCCGTGTTATCGTTTACCACAAAATCCCATGTGCTCTTGGAATCAATGTACCTTAAGAACTAGATGGTCCCTTTTTTAATTCACCCTTGGTTACTGACAGGAAGACCAAAATGACCTTCTGCAAGTCGCGGGCGCCATCGGCAAGACGTGAGTAGGTTGCCGTGCACCAAGCAGTCCAAATTTTCGAAAAATTGCAAGCTACTGGGACTGCTAAGCCGCCATTTCATACTGATTTCCAAAATGCCATAATTGAAATGCTGGGGTCTACCGAGGCCCACCCTACCCGACACAGCCGGGCCAGGTCGGCGCAGGGCCGGGTCGAAAAAAATCCCTCCGCCTCGGCCCGGTTGGCCCGGGTGCCGGGTACCTTATTTATTGAAATTTTTGAAAGAAAATTATTGAATTCCACTTGAAAAAAAATTCCAGAGATAATCCACCCTTACGAAAATGTCAAACGTCGATATTTTTCGAATTTTTGAATAAATCTTCGAAAAGTTTCAAAAAATTGAACATTTCGAAGTTTCGGTACCTGACCCGGGCCGGGGCGAGCCGAACAATTTTTCACCTTGACCAGGCCCGGCCCGGCCCGCGCAGTGACAAGTATGCCCCTGACAATTCATATTAAACCAAATCCGTAATAAACTTACAATGTTCATTTTCTGAGCAATGATGACTTCCTCCCGTAGTCTTTTCTTCATCTCACTTTTCAGATTATCACATTTTTCTTTCAGGGAATTCCGGTTGTGTTGCATGACATCCGCTTTACAACACAAATCGGATAGTTTGAAACTGATATCTTTCACATAGGATAGGTAAGAGTTAAAGAACTGCTCTGAGTGTCTGGAAATGCATATAGTTAAAGATTTGATACAGAAATTTCAGCATACTTGTCAATGAGTTCCTGACGATCGTGGGTTTGGACAAACGTTCTCAGACGTTTGTATATGTCGATAACGGAATCGCCAATGGTGTCGTCCATTGGCGAATAGAGAGATTCCAGCGTTTCCAACTTGTGTCCAGGCATGATATCGACCTTATCAACTCGAGCCTCACGTTCCGCTGATCCAAGCGTTTCGGTCATAACCTTTGCCAATTTCATAACCAGATCATGATAGCGTCCTTCAAGCTGTAAGGATACAAAAATAGCACATCTAACGGAAACTGGACACAAACTCACTGTTTTGGCATAGTCCGCAAGTCTGACCCATTGGTAGTATTTCATATCAACGATGGTTTTTCCTTGTGCATTGGTCTTCGGCTCATGTTCATCTGCTTCTCTTTTCATTCTGAGGAGATCGGAATGGACGAGGGCTTTACAATGCATCAATCGATCCATTAGCTTATCCGTAGTTTTCAACAGGTCTGAGTACAATTTCGGATCACTGCAATACGAAAGTTACCTGATTTCTAGGATTCAGAAAACTCACTAATCGTTCTTTCTGGTCAAAGCGCAGAACAATTCATACTCGTGTGTTTGTGTTTCCGTGCGATGATGGAAGTAAGCAATAGATTCTGCCTCAAGTCTTTGCTCCAAAGCCAAAATTTCATTGTCGAAGTTTAGCTGGTCGATATCGATAGCGTTCGCCAGCGAAATCGAGTTGTTCCCGGTCACCTTTTCTTTGAAATTTTCATACTTTTCCCACTTGAAACTAGAGCATTCCCGAAAGGCTTTCATAGAGTCCTCCTGGGATTTGAAAGATTGTCGGAAGTACGTTGTGAACGGCATCGGATTTTTAAAGTTGGTCACCTCCTTAATAAGGCACTTCTGTAGAATCCAAAGGCCAGTTGGAGTCAGCACGTCGTAGTTTGGGTGCAATAAGTGAGTGGACTCGATTCCTGTTGGACAATCGAGAATTTTGAAAATATCGATCATAGCCTTGCATTGTTTCCTGAAAAAATATGAATTTTAAACAGGAAGTCTTCGAAAGACTTACTTTCTCTTTGGAATCTCGCTATTAAAAGACTCGACGAACTTTAGGTTTCTGGCTTCCTCAATCTCTCGAAACTGCTTCAGAGCAGCGGTCATACCAGCAACGACCTGTAATGAATTCAATGAATTTGTGTTTGAGTAGTCGTCGTTTCATGCGCGATAAAACTCCTAACGAGCGATTTCTGTTTTGAACTCTCATTGGAAGACAGAACCGAAAAAAACGCTGAACAACGTTAACAGTAGCAGCACAGCCCATAGATGTACTGCTTTTTATACCATATTTGCAAACACGGCCCGCGACATGTTAATGAACCTGAAGCCGGCCCGTATGGTACAGCTAAGATGGACCTCGTCAATATCTATCGTTTGATATTGAATCCGTCGAAATCTCTTGTTCTGAAGGTAAGTTATCTGCTGGCCCGCCATATGCCCGAGCCGGCCCGTTTGCAACTATGTTTTATACAAAAATTACTGGTGAGTTATCAGCCCAGGTTTTCAGTTTTACTCCAAATTTTTTTGCAATTTGAAGAGTCCTCTAAATGCTAACTTTTGTTTATTCGACTAAGAAAGTCTTGAAAACATCTGGACTGCTTTTAACAACGTGAAATCGTTCATAATCGAATACCTTATTAGAATCAAATTCTCCGAATCATTCTCAACGTCTACCTCAACAGATGAGATACGAACGGACCCGTTACGGACGCTCAGCGTTTGCGCGCAGTTGAAATGGGAACCAAATACGGAAGCGACTTGTTTTCAGAAAACCACAACCTCCGTATTCTGTCCCTCCATGAACTCCGTATCCGATCCGATTGCGAATGATGAAAAAACGGATCTGTTCGCCAATCACTCAAAAGTTTAAGTTCGCGAACGGATCGGTTTGTTCAACATTCGCAATCGGATCGGATACGGAGTTCGCGTACGGATAGAATACGGAGGAATACGGAATAATGTGCTGTGGTTTCCTGAAAATGGGTCGTGTGCGGTTTCTATTTAAACCGCACGGTGAGCGTCGGTAACGGATTGTTCGAGAATCACCTGTGTAAAGGAATCACACGACAACAGCGGATCACAAATCATAGGTTTTTCAATACCTGAATAAGAAATACTTGCCTGATTATACTCTGAACTGGTCCACAAACTTGGATGCAAGGAGCAGCGAAGAGCCAGCCGTTCGATAATATTGTTGTTATCAGTGGCGCTTTTCTGAAAATTATCAACTTTTCTTGGAAATGTCACAATTCTTCGTACCGGCGAATCATCTGATGTGGTGGACGCCATTGTCCCCGAGTTTCTGGAAGTTGTAATCCCTGAAACTTGAGAAAGTATTGTTCCGAACAGAACAATGCTTGTTTTTGGTCTACAAATTATTTCAATAAGGAGAAGAAAGAATTATAGTGCTTTCTTCTGTTGAAAACGAGAAACTTTTCAAGGGAAATCTTCGTTCTCGAGTGAAGAAATTTGCTGAAAAAAATCGAAAGGTGATTTATCCTTTTTCCAGCTGTGAGAGCTTGAAATTCCACAGAAAAAACATCTACCCATTTGAAAAATAATTTGCGTCTGCGTGCATCGTATGTAACGCGCAATTGCGGACCTTTCTGCGTCTCTTCAACATACACACTCTTTCCCGACACAGTGCGGCAGAGAAACGCATTCCGCGCGCGCGGCACACAACGTCTGTATGGGCGATCTTTCCCCTCTCTTCCACGCACACACTCTCTCGCACCCACCACAATGCGCCCACACACAGAGAGACTCGGGGCGAAAAGAAGAGATACGTCTCTTCTTGCCCGTTCTTCATTGCCCTTCTGTTCTTATCGATTTTCCATTTCTTTTCCCCCCAACCATCGCGGCGCCCGTTGAACACCCGAGTCCGTCGTCTTCGGACGCTAAATCAAGTTCTTTTGCTTTTTTTGAAGGATGGCAACAATTTATTGCGGGCATTCTCTTTCTGGTTTTTTTTGCCGTTCTTATCGGAATGGTAGAAGAGGAGTTTCAACAGGTTTTTTTTCAGGTAACGACACGTAAATTCCTCAATCATGGCTAACAAGCAGGTGAGCAGGTTTTTAATAACTTTCTGCGATTCTTCGAAAATGGCGCGACAGAGGCGCATCGCCCTGATTGCAGAATTGCTGCAAAAACCGAAATGAACCTGAAACTTTTTCCAGAAAAAGAAGCAAGCCAAGAAAGCTGCTCAACAAGCTCAACAAAACGCCCAGAATGCTGTAGAAATTCAATTGGGATCCCCATCAAGCCAATCGTCTGCACCATCACCTCAGCCTCCACAGGGCCTCCGGAATCGTCAAAGTCCACAGCAGGCACAGAAAGTAGTAGCTCCACCGAAAATCTACAATCATGAGATTATCCTCAACGCTCTCTCGGATGCTGGATATCATCGTGCTCGTGTCACTTCTCTTTCGCTTTATGATAGAGTAAGAAATTCGGAAATAGTTTTGCATATAGCAGTCTGAATTTTTGCAGATCCTTGGTGGCATCTGCTGGGCCATGAGCATGAGCTATCCAAAGCCAAAAGGAAAACAGTGGTGGTTTTTTGAAGAGGTTGATGGAGCGAAAAAGAATGACAAGGAGAGACAGTGAGTTTTAGTACAAGCTTTTGGTGTTAAAATCCTCCCTAAATTGTTTCAGAGCTGAAATCACGCAAATGATGCAAGTCAAAAGCGACATTCACTGCAATCTGAATGCCAGCAATCACGACATCCTTAACATGAACCCCCAAGTCGTTGGTCCACTTGTGGATTTTGTTCTCGCCAGAATCAACAACATGGTTCTTGATAAGAATGCGTTCTTCTCCTGGAGCGGCCTCTTCGTTTGCCGGTACGACCATCGTCCCACCTTCCTTGAAGAGCACTTCTATGCACTGAGAACCTTCAACCTGAATCAATACTCGGATGCGATTCGAATGCTCAAATTCGATCATTCCATCATTCGAGACGATTGGGTTACTGGCAGACAGATGCTGTACGAGTATGCCAACTACAGTCGTACTGGCAGAAGAACCTTCCCGAGTACTGTCGTAGATGGATATGAGATTGTTCGTAGACCAAATCCGGAGCTCGTCTCAGCTGCTGTTCGGGACAAGTTGGATATTCTCATGGACACGATTATGAATAGTCTTACGGAAAGGACCCACGAGAATGTTCTTGCTATGATTGCTTTGGTTGATGAATTGCGTTTTGCCGTTCGTCTATCCCAAATCGAGATTCGCTTCTATCAAGAATGTGGAGCCTTCCACAAAATGTATTCGCAGTTTCACGATGAGGGCTCTGCTTTTCTCAAAACCAACGCTATTGCTTATGAGATGTGAGTTGTTGTTGACAAATAATTTGGAGGGTACAAAATACCTGAAAACCCGAATTAAGTATTTTCGAATTGTGGATTTTGTACCCTCCGAATCATGTGTTGTTACTGCTGTACGGTTCAACCCCTCATAATATTATAATTTCAGCAATCCTTCCGATCCCATCAAGGTTACCGAGTGTGTGGAAGACATCAAAGAACGATTCCAGATTCTGAATAAGTATCTCTTGGGAAACGAAATTGTCGAAAAACAAAAGAGATCGCGTAACTTGCGTCAAAACTACGACGAATACGACCCGCTGGGCTACTACCATGCTGATAACTCTCATAGAGCCGACGTTCTGGACAAGGAAGTCAAAAAGCTTCAATTGGTGAGTATTTTATGTGGTTATTTGAAGCAGTTTTCTGCTGCCGCGGCGGACAATAATGCTGGAGTTTTCTAGGCCATTTCGCTAGTCCAGGGCAAGCAGTGCGAGCCCATTGCAGGAACCTTTAATTTTGAGTTTGCAAATGGCTTCAAAATCAAAACCACGGCTAATCATGGACTAGCAAAGTTGCCTTGAAAACTACAGTATTTTAGATTGCCGCGTCAGCGAATCGTAGATATAAGCAAACCAGCAATATGCTATATAGCTTGCTCCCCTTCAAATAACCGCACTATAATTTTTAATCAAGAATTAATTTTCAGAGAGCCACGCTCTGTAACGAGATTCCTAAAGAGCTGGATCCAGTCTTCGAAGCCTACAACAATCTCCAAAAGAAGAAGGAAGATTCGTTCCCCGAGCCAACCGAGGAGCACATCGGCCTCTTCCAGGATATCGATTATGCGCTTGTTGATGATATCACGTTCTTGATGACATCAGTTACTAATATGCTGGATGAGCTTGATCAGTTGCCTCCGATTGTTGAGTGAGTTACTAAAAGAAGAATGTGAAATAAAAATCTTCTCTGATTTGCAGCAAAATCGACTACGACTTCCGCCAAGCCACGAGAGCTTATGCGAACGACTGTCATAACATCCTTTCCGATTGGTACTGGAAGGCTCGGATCTTAAAAGAAGAGCGCAGAAATTTGCACCGTAAGATGAGAGATCTTCGTATGGATGCCAAGATTGTCAAGCACAAAATCTACTTTGCAAAGCCGGAAGCCACTTTGGTAAGGGTTTTTTTTTCAAAGATTAGGATTTCTTACCTTTCAAATGAGAAATTGGCCCCTAAAGTTGTGCGAACCGCGGCCGCAGCTGGCCTTGACGTTTTCGATGGACCCGTTATTACTGTGATAAGCTTTGCCAAAATTGTCAAAAAACGACCGCGGTCGGCCGTGACATCGGCCGTGGGTAGACTTCTGTGGACCAATCAATTTGTTCTTAGAATAAGCTCGGCCATTCAGAAACCACAAAGACCGGCCGCCAGGCCGCTCTTATCTCAGAAGTACCCTAATCAGAATGCTGGGTCCGGCTGTGACATAGCCTTATTTGCCGCCTAAACAGTTTTGCGGTCCTGTAGCACCACACTGGTTTTGGCTACAAGTTCAACTTACCCGGGGAGATTTAATAGACGAAAAAATCCCAAAAACTTGTCTTTCCATCACCTTGAAGGGGAGACATGAGATTTTTAGAAGTTTTTTAAGAGTTGCAGTTCTATTGCCTTAGCTTGCGCAATGTAGCTCAGCCGGTAGAGGCGCTTCACCTTCAGCGTTGGGCCCAAAAGGTTCTCCCGCGAGGACTAAGCCAAAATTTCCGAAATTTGACCCTATATCCCTTCACCTCAACACCAGTAACATTTTCCAGCTGATGAAGCTCAACGGAGTGCTTAACAGTGTCACCCACACCTTAAAACGTTGGGAAACTGAGTCCATGGAGTTCAAGATCGACTGGGCCAGCAAGATTGCCGACAAGGAGGACCGAGAGGCTAAAGAGGCTAAAATCAAGGAAGAGAAGCGACTTCAAGCGTTGGAAGATGCGAGAGCCGCCAAGCAAGCAAAGGTCGTCAAGTCGAACAAGAAAGGATCTGGCAAGAAAGGCAGATTTGGCAAGAGACATTAAGTCTTGAATCCTGATCATGCTTAATTTGCTTATGAAAAGTTTTAAATTGCCCCAGACCCGAATTCCTTTGTCCCCCATTGCTAAATTTTTGTTAAATGATTAAATTGCTTCAGAGATTTTTTTTATTTTCCCTATCTATTGCATCCTCTCGAGTGAAATGAAGATTATTCTTGTGCTAAATTTGTTGTTTCACTTGTTTCTCCTCTTTTCCAAGATGATGTACTTTTCAGAATCGGATGACTATCAAAAATGAAGAAGAACGCTTTCGAGACGTCGGAAAGGGTGAGACGAGGAATGGCCTTGACATTGTATTTAGAGACAACTTCCACGATTTTCACGGATCAAAATGACCCAGAAACAAATCAGACCTTGTCAAATCGCACGATCGAAAGTTCATATTGATCGGTTCGTTTGACCTTATTTTTTTGTTTCTCTGTAATCTTTTTTTCTTTTCGGTAAAGATCTTTGTTCCATTTTTTCTAGTATGTCGTGCTTGGTAGAGAAATACAGGCAGAAGTTTGAAAAAAAAACTAAAGTGCTAGATAAGTTAATAGTTGATAACAGCAAAAATATGGAATGTTGTCTTGGGTTTATGAAACAAAAAGAAACCAAATTACGTCGACAGCACAGAGTTTAGGTGTGTTCTTTTTTTATTCCTAGAAAAAGTGTTGGCTGTCGTAATAAAGTGCAAGGAACATGTCAGGTATCTCTGGGCATCGCCAACGGATTGCGTCGGATAATGGGCAGGAATTATCGGGAAGAATGTTAGCTTGCTTTGTGTAACCTGGCGCAATGGCAAGCTTCGAAATGGACTTTCCGTTGCTAGACGAAAATCAAAGAATCTTCACGTTGTTAGAGAGGACAATATCCAGGCGCGGTGAGAGGGGAGAGAAAAAAAAACCAGAAATGCAAATTTATCTGTCTAGCATAAAAATCAAACCTTGGAGAGAAGTGCTGCTGCTGTTGCTTCACAGTCATTTCTTTCAAGATCATTCGTGGATTTTCGTTATTCCTCTGATTATTTGATCTATCAGCTCTCTGCTGCTTGCTGCTTATTTTCCGGTTTTTTTCCTCTAATTGTTACACTATGAAAATATGAACACTGATTCTAAACGACGTCCACTTTCACAGTAGCCATTCGAAGGGCCAAATGGGTTATTAGGACTAGAATACTGGATATAGAGGTTACATATGATCATAAGGAGATTTGTGTAAAAATGTTACTATTCTAGAATGTTTTATAGCTGCTGCTGACGTCAAGGCGAGTGACCATTCGGGGGATCAGTAGATTTTGAAGCTCTTAAACTTCGAGTTCATATATCCTGGTTCTTGTGAAAGATATCAAACTGTAGTCAACTGATAAAATGTTAAGCATAATTTTTTTAAAATTTTTTGTCAGTAAACCACTTCTAGATATCTTTCATACTTGCAACGGGCCGGGCCGGGCCGGGCCGGGCTTTTTTCACAATTTTCAGGGCCCGGCCCGGCCCGGCCAGGGCCCGGGCCCGGCCCGGCCAGGCCCGGCCCGGCCCGTCTCGGCCCGGGTTGTCGGAAAAAAATTTTCCTGTCTCTTCAAAATTTTTTTTGGTGTCAACAGAAAAAAATGGACGATTTTTCTGTGGAGCTAAAAATTTTTCAAGGTAATAGTGTCCACAAAAAATGGTTTTTTCACAGAAAAATTTGAAAAAAATTTCTGAAATTTCAAATTTTTTTTCAAACTTGGAGAACCCGGGCCCGCCGGGCCGGGCCGGGCCGAGGGGTCACGGGCCCGGGCCGGGCCGGGCCCTGGAAATCTTCGGCCCGGCCCGGCCCGGCCCGGCCAGGCCCGGGCCCGGCCACGGGCCGGGCCCTGATTTTGCAAGTATGATATCTTTCCCAATAACCGAGACATAAGGGCTCAAAGTTGACGGCTTGAGCATTATTCTATTGGAGGGAATACAGTAATTTCCGCGATTTCCAAGAATGTGACCTGAAAATGTTCCCTCTGATATTAACAACATAATTCGATTTTTTAATCACAATGATTCCTTGATAACTGATAATCAGCGAAAAAGGGAAACAATAATCTATTGTCACTATACGAAAAAAAATGGGTGGACTCAAAATTTCAGAATTGTTCTCCCTCCCAAACCCAAAACTATAAAATCGACCCTCGAGTTTCGTGTTCCCTTATCAGTTTAGAATTAGTCTTCATTTGCTGACTATTCCCATTACGTAAGTATGTCTGTCAAATCGGGGGAAGAAGCCAAAGATTTGGGCTGATGTCATCCATTACGTGAATGACCACCCACCACTTGGGAAAAGCTAATAAAGTGCTAGATTAGGGAAAAGGAAACGAGGCAGAACAATTGAGTTTGCTAAGCTCGCGTTTCATATTTTCAGTTTTTGAGGTTTCCTGCTTCAACAGCTTTATATTACCGTAAGCACTCTAACAGAGTGCCACACAAGCCGTCAACTTTGAGCTCATATATCTCAATTTCTGTGAGAGATATTGAAAAGTAGTCAATTGACAAAATGTTTTTGATATCATAAGCAACATTTTGTTAGTTTACTACATTTAGATATCTCTTACAGTAACCGAGATACATCTGCTCAAAGTTAAGAGTTTAGTTTTTCCAGGTTTATCGTTGTTGGTTTTTGCAGTATTTTATAAGGAAGTAGAAACTTTTGAAACTCCAATTCCTTGACGATAGTAGACAAAATCGGAGATTTCCCAAAAGTACATTTCTCTGCCTCTCCCTCTCCTCCCCTTTCTCCAGACTTTTCTGAGAGATCTCTCTTAGTAGGCCACGTTTAGACATTCCTCTATGGTGTCTGTCCCTGGCACGCATTTGAAGAGGAGACGGTATCAATGACATTGAAAATCCCCCGCTTTTTTTTTCAAATAAAATCCCTCATTCGTGTGGTCTTTCAAACGCCTTTTCCGCGGAAGGCGTTTTTTTCCTCTGTTCGCAAGTTCTTATCTTTTCAATGGATCACTTGTCCTTACCCATTAGGAATGGTGTGTGTGTGTGGGGGAGGAATCGCGCAAGCGATACAATCCATTCCGTCCATCACACTGAATACCTTCTTTTTTGAAAAAGCCGCGCTAATAGGGTAGAAAGAGGGGGGATGAACATTAAGAACATTAGGGGAGGATGGCAGGAATGAATTATTTCTGGACAGCTGTCTTTCCTGCGTAATACCTCTCTCGTTCTCTGGTCGCCGCGATAGTGGTGGTGGCGGCGGTCAGTTGCATTCTGCTGTGTTCAAATATTCGAACGCCGCGTAGACATCTCATTATCTCTCTTTCAAAATATGTTCTCTTTCTAATATTTTCTAATATATTATTGTTACTTCTTTTCCCTCCTCTCTTTCTTCAACATATACTTTACTTACTTTTCCTGTTTCAGGGTTTCAAACCAATCGGAACACACACTTCGTCTTCAACTCGTCATGGCTCCAAACGCTAGCTTCTCCTTCGACTACCGAGTGACCCACCTGGAGGAGCAACCACCACCGTTCCCACAGCAGACGATTGAGTGCGAGGTGTGTGATACGTTTGTGGATCGTGCCGAGCTTGTGGAGCATCTCGAGGCATGCGCTCATGATAGCAGTGCGCCTTATATGCTGGTGAGTGGAAACTTAGTTCAGGACTTGTGAACTTGATTTGAGAATGTGGAAAAAAAAAGAACTCGATTCCAGAAAATGATGTTCCTCCATCAAGCCAAGCTGGAGAACATCGAGAAGTGGATCGACCTCAACTACAAACTGCTCTGCGATGGACATCCACTGCAACTTCCAAAGGGGATTTGCTACCATTGCCCAAATCCGGAGGATCATCGTAACGAGAGATGCAAGCATTTGACAAGATTGGAGTATTTGCAGGTGGGTTGAGGAGCTAATGAGATTTTTTGCTCCTAGACATTTTGCCACTCAGCTGCGACTGTCGTCTTTTGAGCGAAAATAAGAGCTTCGCCGCCTTTTGGGCGAACATGGGCGTCTTTTGGGCAAGGTTAGAGCGCCGCCGCCTTTTAGACGAGCTTCGGCACCTATTGGGCGAGAAATAAACTTTTAGGCGAACCCAAGGCGAAGGTAGAACTTCTCAGGCGAACCCGAGGCGAATCCAGCCAGCTTTTGCTCTTTCTTTTGCCACCTTTTGGGCGCTGTTTGGGCTTTTTTTTTAAAAAACGGGTGTCCTTCATAAATCAGGCACGTAGCTGAAAAATAGGAACTTAAAAAAATTCTGTGAATGCAAAGTTTTTATTTAGCTCTGTCTGTACCGATAAACGTTTCCAAAGTGTTCGGATACTTGACAATCGAGGTTCAGATTCCCGAAAATGAACAGAATGACCGAAAATCAAAAACCCGTTTCTCGAAAGCTTATTGACCGGTACTGTAGGTTTCAACTGCAAATAATAAGTTTAGGTTACCGAGAGAAACATTTTCCTTCTTTTTTCTGATACAAATTCTTCCAAAAATGGAAGATTTGAGGACGGTGAAAAAATATCCAAGAGCCCAAAATGTAGACGCATCTAGCCAACAATTCGATAAAGAAAGTTATGAAAGTGAAATTCCACATTTTTTCAGACCATGCTCACCAAGACCGAGGAGGACTACCAGTGGCATTTCACTGAGGCTCAACGCTTCTTGACCAAAACCCAAATCGAAATGTTGTCTTTGAAGCAGAGACGCTACTTGGACGATTACTTTAAGAAAATCGAGGGAGAGAATAGCGACCCAACTTCCAACGAGCCAGCTTTCACTGCTGAGGAGAAGGAGTATCCAGCATCCACCTGCGCTGAAATTCGCTCCATTGAAAGACGTAACAACGAGAAGATGAGAGACTTGCAAGAGGATGTGGAGAGAAAATCGAGAGAGAACTACATCTTCCAGATGGAGAAGCGAAGAAACCGTCATGAGGAGATGATTGATTATCTCACTATCAAGGATAGAGTCTCTCCAGATTTTGAACTTGAGTTCGCTTAAATTGAGTGCCCCCCCCCCGGCATTTTTCTATCAATTCATATTCAATGTCAATTGTAACTTTTTCCAAGGCGTCCGGCATCAGTATACCCCAATCACTTCAAATACTTATTTTTTGTAGATTTCTTTATTATCAGTCTATCTTGTTCTACTCTATGATCTAATCATAGTTTTTCTCATTTTATCCGAAATACTAATTTTGTAACGTATTTATTCAATAACATTTTTTGTAAGTATTCACTTTTTGGTATTCTTTTTTTTCTAATCTTGATGGTAGGTTTTCTTATTCATATTTTCTTCTAACTTTTTCTTTGTGTAATTTTTTCTTATGGTATATTTCTACTAACTCTATTCTTCAACTAACTTTTTATCACCTAACGTTTTGTTCAATAAAGTCAAAAAATATGAAAATGAATATTTTTTTATTCAACAAATTGATCAAGTGGAGTACTTACCGTATTTCCTCTAATAGAAGCCTACCTCTGATAGAAGCCCACCCTTTAATAGAAGCCCATGGGCTTCTTTCAGAGAAAATACGGTATTTCAAAATTCCAGAATTTTCGTAACTGTGATTTTAGAACTAGACGATTTCCCAATTTCTGATTTGTAGAATTTTAGATTTTTTTCGCAATTTTATAGTTCCTGAATTTTGAATTTGGAGATCTTGATGTCGCAGAATTTCATAAATTCGAAATTTTGAAACTTAAAATCTTCCGATATGCCGAATTTTTGAATTGTTGAATAAAAAATTTTTTGAAAACAAATTATTGAAAATCCGAAGACCACTCTCTAATGGAAGAAAACTTCATGTTCTAATTAGTGAAATACGCGTAATCAGCTCAAGTGGAAAAAATCGCATAGACACACGTAACTCAAATTGGTTTGAAAGATTCTAATACCGTACGCATATAGTAGAGTAGGAACATTTAATCCGAATACATGAGATAGAAAGGTCATGAAAGAAGATAAATATGAAACAATCAACATAACAAATTAAGAACATTGTTTAACAAACTCAATTGGGGAATCTGGTTGTCATTGGTAAGGAAGACCGAGAAGAGCTTGCCATCTGGGAATCATTAAGGAAGCTTCGCGCAAATTGGCATTCAATGAATCGACCTGGAAAAAAAACTCGAATATTGACTTTTCCATTAAAAGATTACCGTTTTTTGAGTCTCATTTTTACGGATCACACTGTTATTTTTGATTTTTTCCGCATCGAGTTCTTCCTTCATAATCCTAACTTCATTTCTGAAGATGCCTGTTTTCCAAGACAAATCAACAAACATGTGATGGGCGTCAAATGCGATGGCTTCACAAATGCGGCGGTTTGTGGATTCGTACTCGCTGAAGTGATACGTTATAAAAACATTGAAATTTGAATGAATCTGTATTATTCAGTACTGACCTTGTTGCTGGAGGCAAGTTTTCAATGAAATCGAAGACATCTTTACAACTGTTCATTGCATTTTCTGCAATGTCTGCAATCTCGCAGACTTCGTTCACGATATCATCATCCGATTCCATTTTTTCTTCCTCTTGTTCACCCAGTTCTGTGTAACGTTTGTAATCTTGACGGATAGCCTCTAATAGTTCTGAACTTTTTTTGAGAATCTGAAAATATCAACGTTGAACAATTATATTAGCTGAGAGCGTACAACCTACCGTTTTCCAATCAATTCCTTTTTGCTTCTCCTCCAGCTTGGCGTGCGGAACCTGATGAGCTAGCTCGATGCGTCCAAGTTTCTTATCGATTGAACTGATCGTGCTCTCCATGAAATTGTTGTATGCCTTGTTTTTGATTTGTTCGAGATCGTCACACGTTTTCCCTACGTCTCTTGACAATTTTTCAGCATTCGGAATAGACCTGTAACGATATGTTTCATTTTCAAATGTCCGGCGCACAGATGTCAAGTTTCCAATCACTTTGAAAATATTGGACGATTCAAAACTTTGCATTCCCAGAATTTTCGAAAGTTCCCTAGTTTTTCAGCTTTGTGCCGATTTCTGAAAGACACCTGATGTTTTCTTGTTCTCTACAAAAACAGGCCAGAAAATAGTTTTTTTCAGAAATCTCGAATAGCTGAAAAACTAAAAATGCTGAGACAGTTCTGTGAACACGAAGTTTTCAATTTAAACCTGTTTTACATACTCCTCTCAAAGTGATTGGAAACTTGGCAGCCAAGCTCCGGACTATTGAAAATAATCAAAATCAACCGAAAACACGTTTTGGTAAATCCTTTTTACCGGTACTAAAAAAAATACAGTGAACTTACTTTTCACAACTTCTGAAATGTCTCAATTTCTCTTCCAAATCCACGCGTTCTCTGAATAACTTCTGATGAATGGGAGAATATCTTATCAGGGCACCCTCCAATTGTCGCTTCAAACCAATGATGTTTAATCCAGCAATTTTATCTATGTATATTTCATTTGAATTTTCACCGCCATCCTTCTTGTCCATTTGATCGAGAGTTTGTTTGATTTGTGTTCCTGTCGATTCATATTCGAAGTACGATTGGAAGAGATCCTCAATCGATTCGTTCTCTTCTAGGAGCATACCCAGATTGAAACAGTTCAGTCGTTCCACACAATTCCGGTTGTTCTGTCTCATCAGCTTTTCGAAAGTTTGCGCAGCAATCTCGGGCGACTCGTATTTCACTTTGAAATGTTTAATGTAGTCCCAATGCCTGTGATATTTAGCATCTTCTTCTTCGATTTTTGGGTAAAGCCATTGCCAAAGAGCATAAATCGGGACGAGATTCAGATTGATAAGGTCATCTTCTGTCAACGGATGCGGATATTCCTTATGAACTTTCAGGCGGTGAGCGATTTCCAAGCATTCGGTCCTGTAACGTTAGAGATTAGCAATCTTGTCATTGTAGGATGTTCGAAGGTCGGGAGAGATGGAAAAGTATAAAAATATATTTCGCCTGAAAATTCTAAGGAAGATATTTGAAATCTGTCAAAAAAATTGTTCAAAAACCCCTGCCTCCCCTCCTTCAAGTCAAAGATAAAGAATAGCTAATTGGTCGCTATAAAATTCAAATTTGAAGATCTCACCGCTTGGCTCCAAGTGTTTTCTTCATCTTGGAACTTTTTTCCATGAAAATATCCCTATGATTCGGGTCGATATTCTTGGTTGCCCAGCTTATACCTCCGAAGATCTAAAAAATTGCATTTCTTGAGAAAGTTCAAAAGAAAATAATACCTTGTCGTAGTTGGAAAGATTCTTGACACGAGCTCGATGATATCCGCAATCCGAGAGTCGATCCAAGAGATACTGAATCGTTATTTGAGATTTTATCTTTTTATCCAATACAATTGGAGTATCCGGTACGTTAGGGGAGCATATGCAGCATTTCATTTTTATCTTAGAAGACATTTTATCTGAAAAAAACAAATTTGAAGAACTTTTTAGTTTTCCGAAAAAACAAGGTTACGATTTTGAAGAATGTAGCTAAAGAAAACTCTGAAAATCAACAGTTTTAGGCCGCACGAGTGATATTCAAAAAATGAATGCGGCTCTTACTGCGCGGCGACACATTAATGTCCCATAGGGCGGATGTGCATAGTATGTATCGTCTGATTAGGTGTTTGTGTACTGCTGAGCCAAAAGAAGCGGATATTCAAAAACAGATATTGTTTTCAAAATCTTTTTTTTTTAATTCAGTTTTGAAAAAGAAGAAATGATTATTATTTTTAAAAACCGAATTTTCTGGAATAACCTTCTAGAAAAAAATACAATCTTTTGGCAGACTTACTTAGGTCTGACGGATTTCTCGTCTGTGATAACAGAATGACATACTAAGAGAAAAAGAGACATCGCAAAATTTGTTTATTATGAAAATGATACATTACAGCAAGCAATGTTTGGAAGATTTGTGAAAATTATGCACGGGAAAAATGGTTTATTCTAATTTGTAGGTTTCAAAGTTGAAGCAATAGGAAAATTTAGAAAATCATTATGAAGCGAATTGTATGACGATGACGATAAAAAGTTTGAAACAGAAAATTGGACAATTGTCATGGAAAGTTCATCAATTTTTTGTACTATCCAGAAGTGCCCGCCACTCGCGAACTTTGATATTAGCCTCTTGAACGTCCAGTTTGAGCGTTCTGACCTGAAACAAATTGATTAATTTCAATTTTTTCTTGTCGAAATTTTACTCACAGTTGATTGCTTTTCTGCCGTATGTAACCGATTTGCCAGCCTAACTCTTGTCTGCTCGACACGTTCGCCTTGATCCTTAAAGTCGTCACGAAGAAGACTCGCTTTCCAGGCAAGATCGTAGAACACGCGATGAGCATCAGATGCGATGCTAGCAATAGCACGATGATAGGATAAATCGTTGACGCTGAAAACTATGGAATTTTAAAAAGAGATTTATAGAAAAGTTTTGGCTTTTTTCCCTTTCACGGTCACAAGACAATTTGAAGCCTCTTCAAAAGTTGGGACCGTTATTTTTGGAAACGCTATTTCTTCATGAGCCCATTCAAAACAAAATCTTTGATTATGATACTTACCCAGTTATTGAAAACTCGTTGAGAAATACGAAAACTTGTTCACACGATTCGAAACGTCTCTGAGCGGTAGATGCGGTTGCGTTTGCAAGATCCAAATTTTCGTTATTCGTTTCCACTTCGATCTTTGCTGGTTCAGTTAGAAGTTCGTTGTACCGGCTGAACTTCTCGCGAATATTTTTGAGCATCTGCGAGCTTTCGTCACTTATCTGAAAAAAATATTAGTTTTTTGGCCAATTGAGAATTGTATTGGCAATAGGATGTGTCAGTTTTTTTTCAGATTTTTCTGGAATTTCCAAATGTTTCAGAAGTGTGAGAAATCCCGGGCTCACCGGGTTGGGCGAGTTTAAGAAGTTCGACGATCGAATGCCAAAGAAGCCCGACTAGGTCCTGATTAAGCTAGTGAGTAAGCTAACAATGAAAACTCACCAATTTCCAATTATCTCTATTCACATTTGGTTTACTGTCTGACGAGGATTGTTGCAGACCATTGCTTGTTGACTGGCCAGCCTTTTCATCATTACCAAAATTGAATGAATTGAGAAAATTATTCACTGCTTCGGTATGAACTGTTTCCAACTTTTTGCACAGCCCTTCAATCTCTTTAGTCCATTTTTTCAGGTTTGGATAGTTCCTGCAAAACAGTGAAGACGCTTTACACAAAATCCAGTCTAAAAAACTCACATGTCAACTGGCGGATTTGCTCTCAGTTGCTCGTTCAAGTCGATGTACTCCACGACAAGCTGGTTGTGAATTTTGGCAAGAAAAACAACATCTGTTTTGAGTTGGATAATCGTCCTCATTATGTCTAAGCTTCTGATTTTTTCCACGAATTGGTCCACGAGCTCTCGATCAGCATCAGTATCCTTAGTTGTGATCGCAGAGGACCTATTATCCGCAGTTATGACTGTTCCGTTAGATGCGTATGTGACATAAGCATTTAGGAGATCTTCAGGATCTTCTATGCTTGTAAGGACGATTCTGGCATCGAAAATTTTCATCCTTGTCAATCCCATGTTGAAGTTCGTTGAATTCAGAAGCTCATCATAAACACGAGCAGCGGCTTCAGCTGATTCGTGTTTGTTTGCAAAGTATCCAAGGTATTCAGCATATCGGTCCCATATCATATTGATAACGACTATCTTCGGAAGGAACCACCTCAGAAATTGGTTTAGTGGGACGACATTGATGTTTATGAAATCTTCAGGCTTTAAGGTACCGGGGTAGTACTGTTTCGTGGTGAGATATGTGATCAGATCCTTGCATTCCATCCTGAAAATTGAAAGTGTTTTGAAAATTTTGAAGTTTGAGCCAAGGAGAGCATAACAAACTAGATAATTTCTCAAGAAATACAAAATCTCACCTCCTGGAGCCCAGTGGCTTTCTCATTGACGACGACGTCTCTTCGAAAGTATCTTCATAATCGGGATCGATAACAGAAGCGGCCCAAATAACTCCACCGACAATCTGAAAATCCTTATCATTTCAAATAATGAATAAAATGTCTCACCTTGTCATAATTGCTGAGTCTAGTAACGCGAGCACGGTGATATCCATGAGCCGATAGCTGATCCGTCAGAGCTGTAACTGGGATTTGCGTCTTATCACGTGGTGGCACATTGAATTCTGCTACGACGACGTTGGGTTGCTTAATCTGACCTCGCTTCATACTTCGTAGATTCTGAAGTAGAAGTGTCTGAAAAACTGAGAATTTAGAGACAATTTCAACTGAAACTGTTGTGATTCAATAACGTAAAACGTAAAACGAACCAAAGTTGAGAGAAAAGAGACATAAATTCTATTTTAAAAAATTAGGCCGACATTTTTCGCAGCTCTGGATTTCCAAAAATAATTTTCATTCGAATTTTTGAGACTTAGAAACCGAAAATAACACATTTTCCGAAGATGAGCCGTTCAAAAATGAAACTAAGAAGCAAAATCTGTAATTAAAGGAACATTCAACGAAAAAAGTATCTTAGGAAGCGAATACATGTTCAAGCAATTTCTGGTGTAAACTGGCGTCAAATTCAATGCCTGCAGAACTCATCTAATATGTGTTCAACGCTGGAGAGCGGGAGAGAAAGAAGAGGGTTGTCCGTGGAAATAATTTTCGAAGCAACAGATGTTTGTGAGGAAAAAAGCACATAATCTATTATAGAAATATTGCAGTGACCAAGAGATTTGCGCAGATGTTGTTTGGATTCAAAGTCCTAAATATTAAAAATCCGATTAGTTATGAAGGAGATTATCAAATTTTGTTAATGTCATTTTAGGAAGAAAAATGTATAAGATGAAGGAATTTATCCCACAGAAGTCGAAAAAAAAACCTAAAGATTGAGAAATTGAAAAATATGAATCTATTTGTGAATCTGACGAATTTTTATGAGTCATTCAATTGTCACAAAATGTTTTTTTAAAAACAAAAAGGGCCGATATTTTTCTAATAGAAGCCCAATTCAAGCTCAATTATCTCGGTTCCTATGAGAGATATGAAAAATCTGTCAACTGTGGAAATATTGGTGATACTACGATGAGTAATTTACCAGTTGAAAATTATTTGGTATCTCTCGAAGGAACCGAGATAATTGAGCTCAAAGTAACCGTATAGGGTTTGCTTCTATTGAATTTTACAATTTGGCTGGAATACCGACGTTTTCAAACAATGACTAAGAGAATGTTCAAAAGTTGCTACAGTCCGAAATCTAGTGCAGTGAGAACAATCGATGCAATCTGACGCGGTGTAATGTCCTTTTCCCATTCTCTCCTGCTTGTGAATCGGAGACAAAAAAGAGAGACAAAATTTTTTAAAGAGAGGTCAATTTTCAGAGAGAAGTTTTGTTTCCAAGATCTTGAGACAAATTACAAGATGAGTGACTAATTTCGAAGATTGCTTCAAAAATGGATTTGTAAACTGAGATATTCTGGGCACCCTTCACAGCCCGGACTCCTTACCTTCATAATTTCCCCTCAAATCATCAAGAAACTCTTGCAAATTGTTTTTCCCGTTTCTCACATTCCCTCCAACCCCTACACCTAATCTAAACTGTAGTCAATATGACCAACAAACTACTCTGTCAGTATCTTTCTCTCCACAAAAAAATGGAATCCTTCTCGAATCATTAGTTACTTATCAACTATGACCACCTTTTATCAGTCTCTCCCATTCTCTTCTCTCACATTGGCTACGTGTGTTCTTCAACACTACAAACCACAGATACTAGTGGGTTCTTCAGCTAGACTTGACCACATTTGATCATCGGCAAACATAGGTTGGCCTAGGGAGGACAGTCAGAGGGCAAGTATAAAAGTCGGCTTCTAACCGTTTTTCATTCCTATTCTCCTGGCCTGGAGGTACTAGACGGTGAGGGCGAAACATGCGGGTTCCACGTTGCCCGGCGCAGCCTAGATTAATCCTTTTTGTGACCGCGTCTTTATTTATCGGTCCTATCCATCTTTTATTCCCCTTTTTGTATATGGATTCGGTACTTACTCATTTAGGTCATCTTGATCTTGGGAACTATTCTCTACAAATACATTACCGATCAATAAATAGTGTAAAAAATCTACTTTTCCGTTTATTTTCAATCTTTTTCACTTTTTTTCGAGAGTCAGGAGCTCGGCTGTTGAGTTTCCTAATACTTTGAAAATTCGGAAGGGTATAAATCAGATCTGGATTAAGAACTTTACACTTTCTAAGTTAAACTTTTTTTTCAGCTATTAGCCGATTCCTGGAAGATACCAGCTTTTTCACGTTTTCGGTGTCTTTCAGAAATTGGCAAATCGCGGAAAAACTAGGAATTATCTAAAAATTCCGGAAAAGCAATGTTTTCAGTCTATGTCTGTTTTACATGGTTCTTATCATGATTAGAAACTTTACAGCCGGACTCCAGACTTTCGAAAATGGTAAAAATGACCAAATATCATCTAAGAATGCGATTTTTTAGTTTTCTATCGACCGGTATTGTATATATTAGTTATATTGCTGAAAAGACTCTTTGCATTTTTAGACTGTAACCCAAAATTATTATATTTACTGAAAAAAATCCCCCTTTTTTATTCATGAAAATACCGTAAACACTCGAATATAACGTCACCCCTGACTTTGAATTTAAGCTTATTTATCTTAGTTACTGTGAAAGATATCAAAAAGTGGTCAACTAATAACATATTTTTGGTATTATGATAAATATTTTGTTAGTTGACCACTTTTTGATATCATTCACAGGAAACAAGATATACGGGTTCAAAATTAACGTTTTGAAAGCGTTCGATAAGTGCGTTTACGATATATGTGGCTCTGAAACAAACTGGATATATTGGATAGTGTTTTTTTAAATTCAGTTGTGATTCAATTTTCGAATTGTGTCAATTATGTTCAGATGAAAAAAAGCTCCTACAAAACAAAAGCTTTTACATCTTTTGTGCTCAATTGTGCATGTTGCTCTTTCATGGTTGTTGTTGTTGTCATGACATCAGTCTAGAGTCTAGTGTTGTCTCTATTATTGATCATTACTTTTGTCCTCTTCTATTTTTCCATCTCTTGTAGTCGGCCCGCACCTCCTTCCCGCACACTACTCTCTCCCGGCCTCCCAAATTCTCCTCTCTCTCTTTCATTTTGCCCACTCCTATATTACTTGTTTGTTCCCAATTCCCTCCCTCCCGCACAATTTTTCTCTTCGTCTCTTTTTTTCGTTTCCATCCTTGACACAATTGCCTGTCTTTTGCCTTCTGTTTTTGACGAAAAATTGATTCAATTTTCTTTTTTTTTTCTTGTTTTTCACATCTTCAACAGTTACTTTATTTTTCAGTAGGGCTATCAATACAAATTTTTCAGAAAAATGGCGGATCTTAAGCAAATGACCCTCAAGGAGATTTCCGATCACAACACCAACAAGTCCGCGTGGCTTGTGATTGGAAACAAGGTTTATGATGTCACAAAGTTCTTGGACGAGGTAAGTAGAAATTAGGATTATTGCGAAATCTGCAGTGTGACGAACTGTTGGCGACTATAAAGCACAGTTTTTGTCACAAACCAAAATACACATACCACAATAAAATACGTGATAAAATTTGTGACGAGATAAATCAAAATGAAATTGAATTCTCTAGAATTTCGGCCCCTTTTTCAAAAAAAAATCGGCTTTCAGCATCCGGGAGGCTGTGAAGTGCTTCTCGAGCAAGCCGGTGGAGATGGAACCGAGGCATTCGAAGACGTTGGACATTCAACTGATGCCAGACACATGAAGGAAGAATATTTGATTGGAGAAGTTGTCGAGGAGGAGCGCAGAACCTATTCCTACGATAAGAAGACATGGAAATCTGGAAACGATCAGGATAACAAGCAGAGAGGAGGGTAAGCACCTTAGAATCCCTAAGAACTCATCACTACTTTTTCAAAATTTTCAGAGAATCCGGACAAACCGACAACCTGGTCTACTTTGGCCTCCTTGCCATCATTGTCGCTATGGTCTACTGGCTGATGACTAAGTAAATGCATTTTTTCAAACATTGTGATACCTTGGATACTGGGAATCGTTTTTATCATCTCTTGCTACACCAACCAACATTCTATCAAACATCTTATTTTCGTTTTCTATAGTTTATTCTCTCATGAAACATAAAGACATTGTTTTTTTAAAATAATATTTACAAGTAGCCGGTCATTTTACTTGGACCTGAAGGACAAAGAACGTCCGACAGATGATGGAGTAGAGTTGTTGGTTTTGGTAGCTTGGTTTTCGTGGAGCACCGGGTCGTTTATCCAAAGGTTCTGAAAATATCGCAAGTTAACAGCTGAGGTTTAATGATGTTACCGTTGTGAGGTCCTTGCGCCAAAGAAGGACTGCTTCGTCTGCCCCAAACTCTCCGGAGCACGTGAGAATGTGGTTTTCGCTGAAAATTTTTGAGTTGCAGATTTGATGGTAACCTTATCCAATAGTTCTCGATCTAGAAGATATACGAAATCGTATTTTTCAATAGTTTTTCGGCCATAATGACCTATTTCAGAATTCTAGAGCTCTGCTGTGAAGATCCCTCTCATTTAGAAAATTTTACCTGGAGCGAAAACTTTGGCATTTACAGAATTGTCTGAAAATCCTTAGTTTTTCAGATATTTCCTGATTCCTGAAGGACACCTGTTTTTTGCCCTTTTTTTGTACCAAAAACGTGAATAATTTTGTACCAAAAACGTGAATAAGGTGTCCTTTAGAAGTCAGCTAATAGCGGACAAACTACGAATTTTCGAAAAATTCTGTGAACGCAATTTTTCAAATCTAGGTCTGTTTTCCACCCTCCAAAATTCTCAAAGTGATCCGAAACTTGAAAGCCGAGCTCCAGTCTCCTGAAAATGGTCAAAATATCCAATCAACTGAAAAACATGATGTTGTAAATCTTATTAATTGTCACTCCATGACTTCGAATTTATATAAAGACTACAAAGGTACGTTTATAGTAATAAAGAATCACTAGGAATCAGTTTTTCTTATTTCTTTGCCATTATTTCTAATCCCTGCTAATCTTTGATAAAAATTGTGGCTACAAAAACTTTATTGACTAGAAAACTGTACTCTAACAACTACAAATGATTTTTGATGTTTTTTTTTAGTACAAAGAGAAGTGTAAACTGTATCATTTCTAAATACACCTTCTATAAAGCATATAAATGAAAATTCTCCGATCACCCGACATGTACTTTTCCCATTCCGCTGTCTTTTTCGAACTATACTCTGGTACTTTAATCAAGTACTTCACTCACCCGCTACAAATTATTTTCCTGACCGATGTTTCCGATATTTTCAACTTCATGAACAGTGTCAACTTGACGCTGGAGACCCTGCAAAAATAATCATTTTTCTCTAGCCCATCTGATAGTACAATAAAAATGAGGCCATACACTGCACTGTCCTCCACATCGTTCGATAATTCTTTATCAGCACTTTCTGAAAACACAAAACGATCATAAAACAAAATTAAGGGGAGAATTGTGATTTCTAGAAAAAGACTTCTAGAAAAAAAGTCAGGTACCTGGTATTGGAACAACGTAAGGGTCATCAAATGTAAGGTCTTTGCGATGAAGGTTCAAGTGTTTAGGAATGACTACAAGTAATTTTTGAAGTATTAAAAAAAATGGGGAAAACCCTACCACTCAGTTTCTTGTGTGACTGAATTGCAACTTTTCTTCTAGAACGTTCCTCATCTGAATACAATTCGAATGTATCATCATACTCCATCGATGTACAGCTGGAGTTTGTGGAACTAAAGAATCTGAAACATCAACTTACAGTAATCAGTCAACCTTACATGAGCACTCTGTTAGAATACCCCTAAAACCAGTAACTTTAAGCTCATATATGTATCTCATTTCATATGAAAGACAAAAAATGGTCAGCTACGAAAATGTTTATCGTAATATTGCCAAAATTTTGTTAGTTAGCAACTTTTCAATATCTTCTACAGTAACCAAGATAAATTTGCTCAAAATTAAGAAGGATAATGCTAGTTTTCACGGTAAGCACAATCGGCTTCCTGACTTACCTATTATCCCGAAATCTCGGCGAATCCTTTTTCACATGCAACAAATTCTCATCAATCTTCTCAATCAACTCATTTGGCTCCGAACTGAACACCGAAACTGCCGAATCTGCACTGAACCCTTTCTTCATTGGGAAACGCATTGTTTTGGAAGAAGTGCTATTCAATCTGCTGAAAATTCCCTTATCAGAAACCACCTAAAATTGCTTTAAATCACCTAGAATTGCTTCCCGGAAAATCTTGCTCTTCTGTATTATTGTTTTGTTGGAATGATGCTACTGAAAGTTTCAAGTTTTTTTTTTGAGACACAAAAAGCCACTTACCACTATATTGTTGAGTCTCTCTGTCTATGCTAATGCTAACCCGACTAGCCCGTTTCTCGGTACAAAACGTTGGAATACTATCGTCACTCTCGTCATCGTCTTCTGGAAGAGAGCCGAGACGTTGGGATCTTGCAGAAGATCCTCGTCTACTGTTCCGCTTGTCTCCAGGAAATCTAAAACTGTTTAGTTTTGAATTCGAACCTCAATACTCGATACCGTTTGAGTTTGTACTTGATCTCTTCCTTTCCTCTCTCATTATCTACATTGTAAATAAAAATGTACCCATCCGAAGTTCCCAACCATAATATCCCATCATTGAAAAGCATTGATTCTACATAGCTACTATTATCAGCTTCCGATAGAGATGGTTTCCTAAAAAATCTTCTGATATAATTTCTAATCAATTGTGACAGGTAACCTTGTTTTATGGTCGAAAGAAATATCGTAAAGAAGATTGCAAGTTGTGTCTTGCCATAATTGAATCAAATTCGAGTGATCGGTTGTCAAAAATATACCGAAATTCGATTCCGACATGCAAGTGATCTGTAAGGATCTTTGATGTTTTTTTCCTATAGAAATGTTTCTGACCTTGTCAAAATGTATAACCCCTGATCCCACATTCGACGATGCCACATGAGTAGTCGAGAGATTCGTCAGCGATTGTGCGTCCAGTGTAATCAGCTTACATGCCGTCGCCACCACCAATGTATCATCATGAACTGCAGCATTCATCAACGGAGAGGAACTGAGCGGCATGTGCCACATTTGGACACTAGTTGGCCAACGCTCTCCAGCGTTTTCAAACACTGTTAGGATACCGTTGGCGAGACCAGCGAATAGGGTATTCTCTCGGTGGATTAGGAAGGTGACGACATCGGGAAGCTTCAGTTCCCAGAGAATGCTCCTGGAAAATGATAAGACTGTTATAAAGTTAGATGTCAAAAGTACCATTCATTGTCACTACTGACATGTGCAGCAATCAAATATCCGGATATCAAACTGACGTATGCCATATCTTTTCGTACCATGCAAATTGACATCACACGACAATCGAACTAAAGTTTTAGATCATAATTTCAATCTTTTTTTTCTAAAAACCTCCACATCAATATCCTTCATTGTTCCCTTATTCTTGACAACCTTGATAGCCGCAATTTTTCCCATGAGATGGTGACCAGAGACGATGAAGCCTAGAAAATTATTATCAATCATCCTGGTGATCTTGAAAAAGTTAATATCGTATTCCTTAATTATAAGCCAACCCAGAACAGCCAAATTGGGCTCAATTAACACCATTCTTGTGAAAGATACTAACATTTCATAAACTGACAAATCGTTAATTATAATATCTCCGAAATTTCATGAGTTGACAAATTTTTGATATCTTTCTCAGGAAATGAGATAATTGAGCTTAAAATTAATGGTTTGATTGGGTTTCTACTAGCGGGAATACGGTACCTGTATTTGGAGTAAACTGATCAATGAAGATGTTCGATATGAGTTTCTCATTTGACAAGTTGTTTGCAATGCTTTTCTGAAATTTTGTTTTTTAGATGTCCTCGCTCTTTATTTGGCCTACCACAAATTCATTTGCTCTCTTTGTCTTTTTCTCCAGCTTCTCAGCCAACAAGCTAACATATTGTTGTTGCATACTCTTCAGTTCGGTTCTGGTGGGCAGATTTTGAATATGGAAGGCCATCTGGAATTATTAGACAATTTAATTTATTCTTTTCACATTTCTCCATTACATTTACTATTGCCTCCTCATCATATGCCAATTTGGTCGCTGCTTTGGAAACTCTCATAATCCCAATTGTATCCGTTCTACTGATAATTTCCTCTTCATGCTTGCCAATCAATACAAGAGCAAAACGAAAGAGCACTTTTGGTCCCTCCAACAGAAAACAGTCCCAGATTCTCAACAATGTCTGAAAATGAACTTTTCCAACACCGAATATTTGCAATTCTCACATTAAATGGAACAGAGTCAAAGAACAAGGCAATAAACCAGTTCAATGTGAACGATGCCACATCAATATCCAAACTTTTCAAATGGGTCATGATTCTTGGGTGCTGAACTTCCAGAAGGTTCTTGAGAACTTCTTGGTCTGCTTGAGCACCGGTTAAATTGCTATCAAAATAGGTTTTGTCAAAATATCTTTCGGTGATTGCAATCAAGAACCAAAATGCATCTTCTGGACCAACAAACAGCAAAGCAGTGGCTGCTAGGAAATTCATTCCTTGGCAGTATCCAATTTGAGAGTTATGAAGACAAAATGCATGCAGAACTTGTAGTAGTTGGGTGACCTGGAATCATTTTTGCCATAAAAACTGCTCCATTAAATTTCACCGACCCCTTTGCTGTTTGCGCTCATGAAATGCACGTTGTTCGGCATTGTTCGCAGCAAGTCCAAGTTTATTTGCTTTTGATGAACGTCGGAGTACTGTAAAAAAATTAGAGATCAGTTTTTTCCGAAAATGGCATTTACCAGCTTCTCATCTTCTCCACCCTGGATGTTGCACAGGTTTCGATAGTAATACTTGCCATAAACGTTCTTCAAATCTTCCACTTGTTGGTTTATCAGAATTCTCCAGACAGTGGCTCTCAATGAATTTGGAATACCTTTTCTGCACATGATTTTGGTTTCTGGCTAAACAAAATCTAGTTATGGAGTCTCAGATAAAGAAACACCTACAGTAAGATCGATGAAATCGTTTTCTTCCAAAAATCTCTTCCAATTGCTCTTGTGCTCATTTGCAGACTTCGATCGACTCAAATAGAAATTATTGAGTTTTGTGGCCATGTAATGAAGAGCGTTGGGTTCTTCTTTGAAATTGATTCGAAATCCAAATGAATCCACATAAATGCCTCGTAGCAAACTTTGAAGTGTTGGAAGACTTGGATCATGTTGACGCGCTTCAGCCATAAGTTGGATGAGACGAGATTTGTGCTAAAAGTAAATTAGAAGAAGGTGCTTAAGGATCTCAAAAATTTTCTTACAGTATCCCCTCCCAACAACTTTACAGACATCACATCCATTGCAGAGTTATCATGCAATGGAATTCTGATGGTAGACTGAATGGCATAAACGTAGTCGCAACGTAGCAATTGAAGTTCCTCGGCTAGTCGTTTGTTCTCTCTGCATTTCCTTGATAGTGTTTTGAATACTGTACCTTCACCTCAGAAACTTACTTGCTACTTCCATTACTCTGCATTGACAAGATTTCACATTTCGCGCTCATTCGAAGAATTTCAGAGTTGAGAAATTTGTTTTGTGTCGAGAGGGTGTCACGATCTGCACCTGTTCCGGAATCATTGCGTTTTCTGAAATGAGTCATTACATTTTGAGCAGGAAAAGATTTTGAGGTTTCTCAGAAATAAATTACATTTTGACTTAAAGGTATCCCAATTTAAGAAATACAGTACTGGCCTATGAGATATTTTTGAATGTCTGAAACATTAGCTCAAATTTTTTAGACTTGTCTGAAAATTTCAAAATATACTAAACAGAACTAGAGCTTCATTTTGGTAGTTGACAACTTTTTGAAATATTTGTTCCTGGTGTAATATGCCACGTAGTGGCGCTCTTTAAAGACCAACTGAGGGAAGAGGTGGCACACTTTCATGTGGACTTGATTTCCAGAAAAAAGTTATAAACTACAAAAATGAAGCCCATGTTTCGATATGTGGTCTGAAACTTACGGGAAAAAGCATTCATATCAATATATAGTACTGGTCAATAAGATATACAGAATCATATTTTTAGTCAATTTTCAGTCGATTTCAGGAGTCTGGAGCTCGGTTGTCACGTGCCTAATTACTTTGAAAACTATGGAGGATGTAAAACAGACCTAGATTGAAAATTTTCAATTTACTGAATTTTTCAAAAATTACAGAAAAATTAGGAATATTCAAAAAATTCAGTGAATGCAAAGTTTTCAATCTAGATCGGTTTCACATTCTCCAAAACTTTCAAAGAGATCGAAAACTTGACAGACGAGCTCCAGACTCCAAAATCTCGGAAAATCTTTTTTTTTTCAAGTCCCCTACTTTTCAAAAAATCCAAAAAATTCCTATTACTCCGACTAAAACTCATAGCTCCCACCATTAAATCAACTTTATTTTTATTACTTCTACATCAATAAAAATTGTTTTTCAAAACGATTTTTTTCGAAAACCCCTTTGCAGATTATAGCCCAATCCGCAGTGTCAGGTGATGTCAAAATGACCCAAACTGTTTTTCGAACTATCGTCATTTTCATGTTCAAACCGATTAGACTTGTTTTTCATCATGACTTAATTAAAACCGTTCTGTTTTCTGATCTTCACCAACTAATGATACTGTTGTAATGTTCATCTTGTAGTGGTTTGACTACACAGTTCAAATGACGTTGCCAGGTGATATGAGAAGTTTAGTATGTGATGATTATATATAGGAAAGACGCATGACTTGCAAAATCATGATGATTACAAAAAAAAGAACATTGAAGTAAACTTCTGGAAATCGTATATAAGCAGGTTTTTGTTTAGTAGAAGATATGACATTTCTCTAAGTCTTAAAAATGCAACTATTGATTATTTTCGCGGCTTTCCTAATTATTCTCAATTTCGGACATGCTCAAATATTTTCACCTTCATCTGGATGGCACTACGATAGTTATGGAAACTATCACACTGGTAATCGACACAATGGATTCTATCCGGGACCATGTTTCGGGCCAGATTGTCCATGGGGAAAATAATTTAACTACATCGGATTTTTTTAAATATTAGATCTCAATAAATTTTTCCATGTATGTGTATCATCCTTTTATCACCCAGACTATCAACTACAATATGTCGTTGTGTGAAGATATACATAGATAACGACGAACAAGATTACAAAACCTACGATACACGATATTTGTGATTATCTCCGTCCTTTGAAGAGATTGATAACGACTGATAAGATTACAAAGCCCCACGAAACACGATTCATTTATGTTTATGGACGTGCCTGATAGACTTGTGCGCGTTCGTGGTGTAATGGTCAGCATGGATGCCTTCCAAGCATTCGACGGGGGTTCGATTCCCCCCGAACGCATAAAACTTTTTTTTAAATATATTTCTAAGAATGCAGCAATCTTTGAACTGTGTATGTAGCCCGTTCATGTTTACGGACTTCAGAGAATGACCAACGGATCTACAGTAACAGGAACTTTTGGAACGAACTTTTCAGATTTTTTTTAGAGTTTCGCAAAGTAACAAAAACCTGGAAGTTTTGGAATTTTGGATTTTTCGAAAAATTGAAATATCGGAAATTTCGCCAAATGTATTCCAATTTTGAAAGTTTCGAAAACTCTAAATTTTCTAAATTTCGGAATTTTGGAATTACGGATTATTCTTTTTTCAAATTTTTTTCAACTTTCAAGATTTTTTTTTCAATTTTCAGAATTTTCAGATTTTAAGTATTGCGGAATATGCAATTCTCAAAAATTCGAAATTTCGAAATTTAGATTCTGTGGAATATTTCGTTTTCTAAAATGTAGCAATATTCCAACTGAAAGTTTCGAAATTTCTGAATTTCGGAACCTCGCAATGTTTGAAATATTCTGGTTTTCAAAGTTTTGGCATATTCCGTGTCTGAACATTTCGGAATATTCCGAATACAAAAATATTGGAACTGCTATCAAAACACAGCAAAAAAAGTCGAACTTCCCTGCTACAGTAAATCAATATCAGCCACCAACCTCATTTGCTCAATATGCATTGTCATCGCATTCATCTCATGCTTCATCTCCTCAATTTTCTTCTTCTGATTGTTTGTCACCTCTCGAAGCAACTCTAATTCCTCGCTTTCAGCTCTACAACCATTGAATTTTGCTTCTAGCTTACTCATATTCTAGACTTACCTTTCACTCTCACTACAAGTATCCCCTTTGCTTTGATTAGTGGAGGTCGGTGTGGTCATATCCGTACAAGAAGCGAAATTATGAAATTTCTCATTTGTAAGCCAATGAGTCACCCAATCGTCCATCTCCTCATCCGGCAGATAGCCTTCCTGGAAGAGCAAACAGTCAAATAAATTTAAAAAATTAAAAATAAAGTAATAGAAACTAACAATATCTGGAGGAGGCATGATGAAATTTCGAGTTATCATCAAGTTTCGAGCGGGCACTGAGTCTGCAAAAATCATATTTCTAAGCGAGGGGCGAGAGGTTCTCAAGGTTTACGTTTTCTGAATGGTATATGCTGATCTGTTGCGGGCGGTGTTGACTCTTGGTCCTGCAAAAAGAGATTCTGAGTTTTGTGGTTTCGACAAGAAAAAATGAGAAAAAAGGGTTACTGTACTCACTGGAAGACTAGAAGCTCGTTTCACTTTTCGATGGGTCATCATTTGATATTTTGCTCTTTCGGCTTCCGAATACCGGTTACAAAAAGTGTCCAACCAGGCACGACAGGATTCTTCGTTATCTGCTTCAAACTCGATGCTTCTGCCAGACGTGCTGAAATGCTTGGTGGAAAAAAGTGTTTTTTGTTGATTCAGGATGATATTGTACGTGAGACTATGTGGATACCCTATTACCACGCGGACAACAGTTTTTCTTTGTTCCCATTGTTTCAGCTTCCAGGATATTTGTTTGCTTCCGCCGCTGCCCCTCCCATATGAACAGTCATATGGTCACAAGTATTGCGCAATGAGGGATTGAATTTGCGATTTGAAATTTGTATTTTATGTGTGCGGGGATATTGAGAAATTACGCGATTTCACACGGAGGCTCTGTGTCTGGTGTGAAACTTCAAAGAACGAGCGTTTCGAAAGTTCAGAATTTTGAAAACTTGAGGTCACGTGAATTTCCACAAACTATATTTTCCAGGTTGACAAATTCGATGCAGTGAAGCAATGAAATTACCGTAAATGCTCTATTAGAAGCCCATTCTATACATGCTTCTTGAGTTAGTATCTCGATTCTTAAGAAGAAAGATATCGAAGTTTTGTCATTTGATAAAATGTTTTTTCAGAAAAATACCAATATTTTATCAGTTGACAAACTTTTGATATCTTTAGAAGGGACCGATAATGGGGCTCAACGTGCACCTATAGGGTGAGTTTTTAGCAGAGCTCTTGTGGTACAGTACCAGTCAATAAGATATACAAAAAATTATTTTTCAGTTGATTTTGACAATTTTCAGGAGTCTGAAACTTCTTTGTCAAGTATCCAGCCACTTTGAAAATTTTGAAGGGTGTGAAACAGGCCTAGGTTGATAACATTGCATTCATATAATTCTCGAAAATTCTTAGTTTATCAGTTTTTTGCTGATTTCTGAAAAACACCCTTTCTCGGCCCGTTTATGTACTGAAACGTAAAAAAAGGTGTCTTTCAGAAATCGGCTAAGAACTTGAAAACTTGGGTTTCACAAAAAAGTGTGTGACTTCCAAGTTTTTAATCTATAGATATGTTTTACACTACTCTCCAAAATTTTCAAGTCATTGAAAACTTGACAGCCGAGCTACGGACTCCTGAAAATGGTCAAAATTTTTGAAAACAGACTGAAAAAATGGTTTTGTATACCTTATTGACCGGTACTGCGTCTTTAACTTTCTAAGGAAAACACTCACTGCAAAATGAAGACTAAATGATTGTTCTCGTCCAGTGTAATCACTGAACTGGAAATTGGAAAAGTGCCAAGCGGCTCCCGATGAGCGCAAAACTCCACTTCGGATTTGTGATAAACAAGCTCTTCCACAATCTCGTCAATCGCAAAATAGAATCGTCGACGTGGTCGCCATAATGCCAGAGCTGAATATCAAAAACTATTGTCAACATATGGGAAACTTTCATATTGAATTTTTTTTTGGCTTTTCCTCTATCCCCGGGAGCCTGACTTTGCATTATTCATTTTTTGCACCCCCAAAATAGACTGGCTGACTATGACATTATATCGTTGTTGTGTTTGGGGGGTACGGTAGTAAAAGTGTACCTCCTCCCAAATATTTCATCTGAAGAAATCCGGCGATCGAATAGGCGTGCTGAACTTCTTGAACTCTGGAGGACATTTTGTGGAGCTGTATGATTCATATATGTGGAGAAATATGACGAATTGTGAGGTCAAATATGGGGTTTTTTGTCTGAAAAGTCATAAGTGATGGGAAAGAGAAATGACAAAAAAAAAGAAAAAAGGAAAAAAGGAATTTTTAATTTTTTTTCAACTTTCAAGTTTTTTTTTTGGCAGAATCCCAATCAAACTTTGAAGTGCATTTTCCAGTCAAGCTGTGACAAATTAAATTAATCAGATACGGTTACGGTATTTACTCTCATTGAAGCTTACTGCCATGTGAGCTCAATTATTTCGGTTCCGTCAAAAGAAATTTGAAAAATTTTCATCTGAGAAACTAATCATCCTCATATCACCAATATTTTATCAGTTGAGATCTTTTTGATATCTTTCATATGATCCGAGATAATTGAGCTCAAATTTAGCGTATAACGTGTGCTTCTAACAGAGAAAATACGGCATTTTGAGCACTCTGATAAACTAATCTCCCAACTTTCAACTTTGAGCCAATTTATCTCAATTTCTGTAAAAGATATGTAAAAGTTGTCAACTATCAAATTGCTTGTTTTATTATTATAAACAACTAGTCAGTTGACCACTTTTTGATATTTGTTACAGAATATAAGATGTATGGATTCAAAGTTAGGTATATCCGTTCTCAACAATTATAGAATTCCAATTTTTGTACCTATCAGTACCAAGAAAAAACTTGGACAAAAAACTAAAAAACTTCTGTGAAAAGTGAACAAAAGTCTTCTGCAAAATAAAGCAAAAAGAAGAAGAAACATATAAAAGCAAGACTTTTCAGAAAAGGAACACATCTGCCATTTTATGAGCGAAAACGACACAAGAAAAAAAAACGAAAAAAAAATGGAAGGGTTGCTTCGCTGTGCACCTCCGGTTTCATTTTTCTCATTGGTTTTCAAATGAACGCACTTCTCGTTTTTTTTTTCAAATTTCACAAATCATACGCTCAAAAACAAGTTGGATAATACGAGACTGGGCAACAAACAGCATAGAGTTTTTTCGGGGGTGGGCACATAAAATGGATCGAAGATTATCGTTTTTGGGTGAAAAAAAATGAGTGAAATCTCAACCAAAGTGGTTCGTTTTAGCGTTTTCAAACTGGAAATCATATAGCTGTTTAAATAAAATAATGAGGCGAGATTTCGAAAAAGAGAAAGGAGAGAGTAAAGCAAAAGGGCACCTGGCTTGATATAGAGAGTGAAATATGGGGAAAGTTAAACAGAAACAGAGACAAAGTATTATATGTATAGGCGAATGCGAACAATAGGATGCCGGTCAATAGATTTTGCCAGTGAAAATGAGGTTCCCACAGACTTTTTTCGGGGTTCTCATTGATTTGAATTTGTTTTTCTGGCCATTCACATGTTTGTCGGGTAAAAAAACTTTAGGCAAATTTTAGGTAGGCTCTTTCGAATATTACGATAAGTCCCATTTATCAAGCATAACAGCTGCTAAAATTCAGAAAAATTCAAATATACCGTATCAACAAAGATATCATATGGTTAAAAAAAAACAAAACAGATCAGAGCCATATGCAAATTCAAAGAATCCATAACTCAAAAATCTTCATTTAGTTTATTTTTGAAATGGAACAACAAAGAAATAAACCAAAGAATATGACCCTATTCCCAGACCTGCTGGTTTTTTAACCATGTTTGTCCAAACGGTCTGTATTTGCTTTTACAAACTTTTTTACTGGTTTAAGTGAAACTGTTCGATTAAAACACGCATTTATTTATAGCAAGGATTTTAATGGGAATATTAAAAACATATAATATGAAAATTTTGATTTGCGCATCAGGTTGATCAGACACCGAGTGGAAGATTTCAAAATTTAGAAGTGGGGGACAAGAGACAAATTTTGTTCATACAAGTCCATCAAGAAATTGAGCTATGGACCGACTGATAGAGGAACCGTGCCGATTTCAAAGAGGGAACACAAAACTGCATATTGCAGTGTTTTCCATTTTCGAAAAAACCAAACTAATATTTCAAAAAGTGCATCCAAGTGGTCCATGTATAACAGGGAATAGTATTTTTGAAATTAATTCATTCTAATAAGAAACTGGAACGTATTATGTTGGAAATAAAGTAAATGTCCATTTTTTGGTTTGTGAATATCACAAAAACAAGGAATATCCAAGGTTGACAGTATGCCCTGTCGAAGTCCACGACATGCTGACAACATTCAAGTAACTTGTGGATACCATCCCTCCAAAAACCAGCTGGTCGCGAATCAAAGCATGCCTTCCGTTCCGTATTTATCTCATCGACAGTGTCACATTATTTTCCTCCAGATGACTTTTCATATTTCCGAATAACCAATGATAAAATGATCAAGTCTGGAGTTTAAGGAATGTGGAGAGCCGTCCATTTAAAGCAGCTCAAGACTGAATTGACTTTCTTTAAATGAAGCGAGATCCTAAGTTTCACAGGAAATCAAGTAAGACCTGGGTTGCTTTAACTGGACGGTTCTTCTTTACGCTCTCTCAAATTCTTTATTCGGCTCTTTTATTATTGGTTATTAGGAGATATGCAACGTCATCTGGAGGGAAATAATTCAATACTGCAGATGAGATAAAATCTGGACTGAGAAAAAAAATACTTTGAGTCGCGGCCAGCTGCCTTTTGGAGGGATGTATCAACAAGTTACCTGAATGTTGTCAGCATGTCGTGGACCACAATGGTTTTCTTTGTGAATGTTCCAGAACTTCCTGTTGATTTTTTATTGATTTTGAAAAAAACATTTATTATAAAAATTAATGCGAAACATTATAGCACCCGTCGATTATAAAAATATACGTAATAAAAAATTATTTTCCCCATGGGCACTCTGGTCCAAAGCATGGTCCCATATAGAATCCATTGTCACGATTTCCAATCATCAGATTTCCATAGTTGTCGTAGTGCCAATTCGAGTTCTGATATGCTGGGTAGGAAGAGAAGATTGCTGCTTGTCCAGTTAGGAATACAGTAGCAATAAACAGAATGAAAAGTGAGAAGTTCATTGTGGAAGCTGATACTTTCTCAAATGGAATCTTTTCTTTTTATACTTGAATCTTGTTCTACTTTGATGATCTTACATAAATTGTCATCATCATCGTAATCATGAGTAGGATGTAAAATCATCACAATATAATACAATTTTTGATATCACTATAAAATTCACTACACAAACGTCATCTAGAAAATTGTAGTGGAAGCGGCTACAAATTGATAAAAGTCACGAAATTGAACATGTTCATCTTTATCTGTTCCAAATATCTTCTCAATTAGAGAACATTTTTTATAAGATGAGTGTTCTTTGAACCATCTATTTTTCCAATTTCAAAATTGAAATGGAAATGACCAAGTCGTTTAAAATATTTTTTTTGTTCTATTCTAGCGGTCTCAGCCTGGCATTTCGTGTTTCTCGCCATCTCCCTTCTCTCTTCTCGGCGTTTTCTGTCCCAGCGCCGCGCCTCACCACTATGTCTTCCACAAGTGAATGTTTCGCTTTCATCTCCGTTGTGGTCTAGTGGTTAGGATTTATGGCTCTCACCCATAAGGCCGGGGTTCGATTCCCCGCAACGGAATATGTTTTTTGTTTTATTTTCTTGGCGTTGACAGAGCATTTATAGAACTTCTAGAGTATTTGAATACTAGGAGAACTCAAATGTGTGAGCTTGGGTTTGTTTTCTGTACACCGAGGACGTTTTGTTGCAGTCATTAGTCTTTAATGGGATCTAATCAGAACACCACCAGTGACTATCTGGCGCCAACTCCAAAAGAAATCATGAAAATCGTGTGTACAGAAGACAAATAAGACCAGAACTTTATACATTTGCAGTCTTTCTTTGTCCATGATACTATTGGTTGTGTCTTTCTTTGATTACTCGAGTTCTAGCGAACCATAAGAAAATGTCGCATGTTGTTAGCCTCCCGTCATCATCAAGGATTTATTCTTTTTGAATTAGCCTCATGAGGTTAATCCAGTGAAAAGTAATATACTTTTCAGAAATTTTCTCGAGTATCAGATTAGATTGACGTCTCTTAGAACGGGGTGACTGGGAATGGTCTCGTGCTCCTATTGTCTAAAAAAGTATTTAATTCTGGAGAACATTGTTTTCGGATGATTTTAAGGTTCCAGATTTTCCCTTACTTTCTTAACCAAATTCAAAAAACAAAAAACGTCTCTTTATTCTTGTCCACTAAGATTTTTCATGGTATTTTGATTTTTCGTACCCCTGACTGAAGACCACCCTATGCTAACACTTTAAGCGTGATTATCTCAATTTCTATAAGAAATATAATAAATCTGTTCACTGATGAAATGTTTGTCATAATATCACCACCTTTTTTTCAGATGACATATTTTTTGGAATCTTATATAGGAATTCAGATACTTGAGCTCAAAGTGGCTTTTTTAGTGTGTTTACGGTATTTGGTAATTTATCTTTTGGCTATTTCATAGTTTCTCAACATGCAGTCGTTTGTCTAGTCGTAATAACTTGCATACGTACCAAGCACCACCAGCTGACGCTCTGGCGCCAACACACCAAAATTAGTCATGAGATTCGTGTGTGTTTGGAAGACAAATACAAGAAGAACTTTGTGCGTTTGCTTTCTTCCCTTGTTCTTCTCATGATACGATTGGTTTTGTCTTCGAAAACTCAAATTTGGTTTTTCCTTCTTTGTTATACGATCGGTTTTTGTCTTTGAAATTTGAAATTGTAGAGTCATTTTCATTTACGCCGTCAATAGGTTAATCCGGTAAAAAAGTAAAAGTAGTTTTCGACATTTCCAGATGAGATAAGCATTTCTTAAAAAGCGATCCTTGTGATTAGTGAGTAGGAGTTGTCACATGTTCTTTCTGTCAATAGTTAAGCTTTTGAGTCTGTGAAAGCTTAGTTGTAAAATACTTATTGTCGTTTCAAAATTTTGAAGTTCTGATTCTAGGAATGTAATATCCATTGGGAGTATTGTTAACTGAAATTTTTCACCATTGCTCTCCTACAAAGTCTAGGTACTGTAATAGCCCACTATTGAGATAATTGAGCTTTTTTTTCGGGCTCGGTTCCTGGCATTTGTTACTATGACATATATAACTATATGTTTTCAACATTTTTCAACCCGTCAGCTGTCGTCACCCACCAAATTTCTACTGGGCTCAATGGCTATCTCTTTCATCTTCTCTTTCTTTCTCGATTTTGCAAAAACCGGAACAGTCATCATCAACGGCACAACCCGGGTACACAAAAAGCCGTTAAGAGCAGCTGTTCCACACGCATCGTCACCATCTGCCACACTCGGGCTGCCGTTTGGGAGGTCTTTCCTTGTGTCCAGCCGTTGAAAGAGCGAGTAGTAGTAACCCATCTCTTTTTGTTGTCGTCTCTTCTCTTCGCACCCCACCCCACCATACCCATACCCTCTTCCTCCCTTCACACAACAGAAGATACAAAACGCAGCAGCACAACAACAACTAACGGATGGATGGGGCTCTTTCTTCTTCGTTTCTCTCTTCGTTTCATGCTCGCCACCCCGTGGGTCCGTCGGACCGTTTCTCTGAATCTCTTTCTGTTTTCCATGCAATCCCATTTTTCAGCCAGCATTTTTGAGAGAGAGAGAGGGACAGACCCCCCAACGAAGCAATTTTTCATGGTCCTTTGCTTACTCCGTTTTTCTTCTCCATCGTCTTCCCGCTCCTTTGCACGCCTCCTCCTTTCTTGACGCATGTGCGCAAACAACCACACATTCCCTGATTCTTCTCCGTTTTTTTTGCCAATGTTGCATTTTTTTTTCTCTTCTTTTTTTCTTCTTGTTCTGACAATGGCAATCCAAAATTGCTTTAAGAATTCCGAAAACAAAAGAGGCCATATGAGAAAAACTGCGCTGAGCGTTCTACGAAGTATCATTTCCAACTTATATGTACAGCACTAGTCAGTAAGATGTCAGTAGACCATTTTGCAATATCTTTTATAGGAAATGAGCTACAGTACCGGTCAATAAGATGAACAGAAATTTGTTTTTCAGTTTATTTTTGACCATTTTTAGGAGCCTGGAGCTCGGATGTCATGTTTCCGATCTACTTGAATGTTTTGGAGGGTGTAACACATACATAGATTGAGGACTTTGCGTTCACAGAATTTTTTAGAAAAATCCTAGTTTTCTTGACTCACCGATTTCTGAAAGAATCCACTTTTTGACCATTTTTGTGCTAAAAAGTGCCTTCGAAACATCGGCAAATAGCTGAGAAACTAGAATTTTTCAAAAACTTCTGTAAATGCAATGTTTTCAATCTAGGTCTGTTTCATATTTTCCGAAATTTTTAGAGGGATCCGACACTCAAAAGCCGAGTTCCAGACTCCTGAAAATGGTGAAAATCGCCGAAAATCAACTGAAAAATACATTTTTGTATATCTTATTGATCAGTACAAAAATGGTTAAATGTAGGTGCTTTTTTGCTGTACTGTAGTTACTCCTTTCTCCATGAAAATATTCCAAAAGTTGCTGAAACGAAATCCTTATAAGGCATCGCGTAGGAGAAAGTGGACCCCCGTCTAGTTTCATCTTACATCCCCTACTTCTTGATTCTGAGGGAGTAGAATTTCTTCTTCAGGATTATTCCAAAGTATTTCCTCTTATGCGAAGTTTCTAGTTTTTATGGGCAAGATATACTGTAGTCTCTGAAAATCAGGTGGTATTCAGGAGTCTTCTTGGTCCAAACTTCATAAATGATTCATCAATATTTTTTACCCAACCATCTGATGCTTTCCTTCATCCTTTCACATCAAAATGAAAAGCTCTTTTCTAGCATTTTCAATTTCGGCAAGTGTCCATCACTCCACATCGTCCTCTTCTTCTTCTTCTTTTTTATTTCCACCCCATCCGAAAATTCTTGCGCTGCTTCTACTCTCCTCCATCGTCGACGACGCCGTTTTCTTCCCACTTTTCTGTTCTCCTTCTTCTCCTTCAAGACGTTTTTGTTCTTCTCCCGATTCCCAATTCCCCCATCTTTCTTTCTTTTCCTCGATATTCCCTTTTGCGGGTTTTTTTCCATTTCCTATAATAAAAAAAAGTCCGTCAAGGCATTCTCGATGTCATTAAGAGTGTGTGAGACGACTCTTCGGGGTACCTCATCAAGCATTCCAACGTTTAGCACACACTCTCTTTTGCCTTCTGTGTCAATTTTCTGTTTAGTCATTCAATGCTCCTTTTTTTCAGGAAGATACGATGTGAGAGCTCCGAGTTCTTCTTCTTCAAACTTCATGGGTTCTTAATCCTTTTCTTCAACCATGATAATCAACTGCTAGCTTATACCTCAAAATGTGAGTTTCTCAGACATGCAACCTGAAACCCTTAACCAAGCTAACTTTCAGAATCCAATCTCCTGCGTTAATAACCAATAAGAACACTGAAAAACTGATGTGATGAAAATTCTGTGATTGGAGACGACGTGCAGCTTTTGGCATAACCTCGGATTCGACGCACTTCTTTGTTTTTGGCGTGATGGTTCAAGAAGACGTCGCCCATCCGTAACCTTCGCATAGCTATTCCTCATCCCCGATGCTATTCAATGTGATTAACTCATCTGTTTTACAACCCTCTCTCTCCAAATTCTCGATAATCCAATACCCAAAGCATTACTGATAATCCCCCGAGACACCGTGATTATTTTGCTATGATAAAACCCCCGAACCCGACTATCTCGTTTGATTACCGTGATCATCTTATTTTTTTCCGAAATTAAAACAGTATTATTCTCTCAATAAACAGTTAATCGAAACAGTGTATTTGAAAAAATGAAGAAGATATAAGGGCAAATTAGCGGGATTCAAGATAGCCGGTGAATGAAAGGACTAGTTTTCAGACGAGGAAGTTCAGAGTTCCCGTAAATTCAGAATCTTGCAGGAATTGAGATAATTGTGCTTGAAATTCAAGTAGATTGTGAGTTCTGGATGCTAAAACACCTAAACTTTCCAACTGATTCAACCATATTTGAGCTCAAAAGGGACACTCAGAATGCATTTGTTCAAGTTTGAAAGATTTTCTTCCCCAACGTTCGGGCCATTTTCGAGGACCTATCTTTTAATGGAACTTCGGAAGTGCATTTTGAGCTCTATGTGCTCAAGATTCGTTCAATTTTCTATACAGTTGGTGGTCTCAGAGTTTTTAAAATAATTAGCGTTTTCGAAAATTTGTTATCCGTTCTGTTTTGTGCATAGCACCTACTCGCGAAACTGGGGTCCTATTTTTTTGGGGCGCACTGAAGAGCACCACCTTTGCTTTGAGCTTATTTATCTCGATTCTTATGAGAGACATCAAAAATCAATTAACTATGAAAACATTAGTGTTGATATCACAAACATTTTATTAGTTGACAAATTTTTGATGCCTCTTATAGAAATTAATATAATTGAGCTTAAAGTTAAAGTATACTGCGGCATTCTCTTACAGTTTTGACGATGTCGAATGAGTTTTAAAAACGAAACATCTAAAAGAGGTATAACATAATTACAGCTAAATTTCAGTTTATTCTGGAAAGTACTTTGATGGATATGTTGTTACAAGCAATTGATATTATTGTCCGATATTTGAGATGAATGGTTCCTATGAGAAGAATTTTCAACATTTTAGGTCAACATTTTCTCGACTCCTGGGCAAGATGTCAAAATGTGTAAACTGACCAGATATTTGTAGTACAAGATATTTTTTAGCAAACTGACAAGACATTTGTAGCTATGGTAAACAGTTTATGAGTTTACAGCTTTTGACAACTTTTAACATGAACCGAGATAAATTGGCCTGAAGTTAAATGTTAGAATCTTGTCTATGACAGGTTTTACGGTATGTTTTTCTTGTTTCAAAACCGTTTGAATCTTTAGCCTCGCCATTCCCAATTCTTCTTCCTCCCTCTTTTCATAATTTGTCTGAAAGTCCACCAATTCCAGTATTATGATTTTTCTTCTCCAATTATAAAACAGATTGGAATGTGTTTGCAAGGTAAACAGAGCGAGAAATAAAATGACACCTGGTGACGCATTTTTATGAAATTTCCAGGGAAGAATTTCAATGGAAAAGAAGGCGTCAGCGTCAAAAATGAAATGATGCTTGCGTGTTTGAATAGTCGTGCCATCATTTTTCCCCTTCCTTTCTTCCATTTCGTTGCACAAAGTTACAGTTCTGGAATTATTTTCGAGGCGTTTTTAGAAGCTGGAGTCTTGAATTCCAGTCTTTAATTTTTCAATTATACGGTTTCCTGCTATAATTGTGTCAATATGTAAATTTTCAGGTACCCCTAAACTCAAAACTATGAATTTCGACGCGTTTCTCCCTCCAATGCTGGTTCCAAACCGCGAGGAACAAAGGCACACAATTACTCGAAAACGAATGGAACGATTCACAACTGGTGGACAATTATTATCTGTGACGGATGTGGTGAGTAGAGAGACAGAGACTGACTGATGATACATTTGAAAAGAACCGCTGATGATGACTGGTTATTATTCGCAGAAAACGACGCACTTTGATGATAATCCACCGCCACCGCCACCATCAATTGGCGGTCACCGATATTACTCGAATAATAGAAACACGTTCCGCGAACCGGATTATGACACGGTTCACACCTATCGTGATGTGCTTACTGAACCAAAACGCGAGGAAGTCAATTATAGGATACCGAGAGCTCGGGAATCTGTTGTTCCTGTCGTTGAGCGAGAGTACCCAGTGAAAAGTAAGCCATGATTCGAATGAGATTCATTACATCGTATTTTTTTTGAATAACGCAAGCTATAAAGCTCAACCTGTAACAGAAAGGAGACCCATACTTTGACCCAATTCACCGTAATCGCTTTGATAGGAGCCCATCCGTGAATTTTGAGCTTATATATCTCATTTTCTGAAAAAGATATGAAAAAGTGGGCAACTGGCAGAATGTTTATTATAAAATTTTCAGAATTTAAGTAATTGACCAAAAATTGATATGTTTTTACAAGAACTGATATATAGCAGGTCACAGTACTGTATTTCCTCGAGTAGAAACACATCCAAGAGGTCAACTTTGAGCCTGTATGTATATCTTGTTTGTTGTAACGATATCTGAAAGTGGTTGACTGACAAAATGTGTACTACAATATCAAAATATTTCGCTAGTGGACCACTTTCGGATATCTCTTACTGGAAATGAAATATATGGGCTCAAATTTGACAGATAGGAGATCATCCTATTATAGTGTGTACTGAACATTATTTTCTTACATTATTGTAAAGCATTTTATTAGTAGGCCATCGTTTGTATTTTTCAAAAAAGAAAAACTTGGTCGAAGACATCCTTATGCGGTAAATGTGCTATAAGACATGAAAAATTTCTAGAAATTACCAAAAAGGAAGATTGAAATCATAAGTACCGTACTTTTTCAAATTGAAATCCGTGGGCTTCTATTTTTCAACCTTTTTCTCAAGAAAATTCCAAAAAAATGCAATCACTAGATTAAAAAAAAGAAAATGTCTGAAATAACCAAATAGACGAACTGCACTGTACAAACTGCACGAGCTGAACTGTACGAACTTCTGTTAGAGGATGGGATTCTGTTTTTTTTTAGCAAAGCGGGGAGTGGGCTTCTATTAGAGAAAATACGATATTCGGAAGAAAATTCTGAATGATCATCATTTTTAATACAGGAATCGACCGTGTAGTGCCTACTACAATCATTCGAGAGTACAGTAGGAACGATGAGCCGAGTAGTCGTGATTCCGAGTGGAAGACCACTGATTCCTATGTTCGCAAGACATCTATTCTGAAGTAAGTTACTTTTTTATTTTTAAAATATAAAACAAAACTATTCAAGGACTGCAAAACGAGACCATCTACCACCACCACCTCCTCCACCTCAACCTTCTTTCCCACCACAATACCCTCTCGGAACTTTGCAGTCTACTACTCAGAGAGTTGAGTGGAGAGAACCACTAGATTGTCTTATCGATAGAATGAATAAAATTCGAAGAGGAATGGCTTGTCCACCTCTGGAACCATCTGTTCGACTTGCTGATATTGCTGCTCAGTGGGCTAGGATGCTTGCGATCAGAGGAGAGTTCAGGTATTTCTAGTTTTTACTGAATATATCTAAATCAATCCTTATTGAATTTCAGAAGCGATCGGAACAAGACCATGAATATCTGGATGGGATCTCGAGTAAACGACTCTATTGCCGACACTTGGTGGGATGAAGCGGAAGAGTACGGTACTCGGAATCACCTCGATGATCAGTCACTATGTTGGGTTGGTGTCGCAAGTGCATTCTGCGAGCATCACCGTCAGTTTATTGTGGTGGCAGTTTATGAATAATTATTGTTTTTGGCTTGCTATAATGTTTTACAAAACGAAGATATCATGCTTAGGCACTGTTTCAATTCGAACCGTATTGCTTTTAACATTTTCATCTAATAAAGTTTTTCAGAAATTTTTTTCTTAACTTTCTACTTTGAGCCACTCTATCCCGGTTTCTGTGAAAGATATTAGGAATAAGTCAACTATTAGAATGTTAGTGATATTATGATAAATAGTTTATCAGTTGATCACTTTTTGACATCTATCACAGGAACCGAGATAATCGGGCTCAAAATCAGCTGCTATAGGTTTTGAGGCTTCTGTTACAACCTTTCCTGTTACAAGTTCTCAGGTATGCCAATTCGACTTTGGATCATTTTTAATCTCGTAATAGCCGATTTTTGTGCGTACTTGATCTAAAATTAACAGATTACAATTGACAAGCTTAAATCACCTGAACTCAGAATCTCATTAAACATAAAATGATTAATTTCTCAGCTCCTATGCGAAAAAACTTACTGTAGACTTTGAAAATGTTGGAGACCGCTTCGAAAAAGTCGAGAACCCAAGAACACATCAAAGAACGCCAACTGTTCAAAAAAAAATTTTTTTTAAGGTTTTGAACGATCTTTTTTCAGGCTTTGAATATTTTCAAAGTTTCAAGCTTCAGAGGAAAGTTGAATCTTCCACATGTACCTAAACACACAATTTTCGAATCTCATAGTGTCATAGTGATACAAAACACACTTCTTGAGAAAAAGTTGAAATTCAATCAACTTATAGCTAGACGTTGAGGAGCCTAGACAACCTAACTTTAGCAGAGAAAATACATATTTTCTCGAATAAACGATGTGTTCAAATTTCCGACTGATAAGACCCCTTCTCCTTATCTAACAACAACAATATGACATTCGTCTTCTCATGCCTTTTCTTCTTCTTCTTTTCCTCATACTTTCAAAACCCCCACACACACAAATAATAATTACGAAACAAATGTCAAGTGTAATGACGGATCAATCATTCTCTAATCAATCAATCGAACAGATTGGCGTAGGGGGGACGAGGACGGCGGATAGCTAATCAAAGTGCGTTGCCGACCCGATATTACGGGGGTCGACTCCCTCTCTCCGTGTCCTTTCAATCACTTTTTTTTAAGGCAAACTGCATGGGCGCGTCTATTTGTGTGTGCGTGTGTTTTATTTGCATACCTCACTCCCCCCCCCCCCCTAACCGTCACCTCTAAACAACACTTGTGCCATTGTTTCTTCACGCCGGGCGCCATTGTGCTCTCTACCCTTTTTTTCTCCCCCTCTTATCATATTGCGCGTTTTGTGTGTACCTATTGCCACCTTCAGTTTTTTTGGTATTTCTTCCTCAGTTCCAGCGAATTCCTCAGTTTCAGAGTTATCGATACTGATAGTGCAACTTAACTGATAAAGGAAGTTTCCAGAATCTATTTCAGTCCTCTTTCAAGTTGCGGTCTCAAATTTGCAAAAAAGATAACATAGTAACATGTTCATCTTCTCCCTCCATATCGAGAATGGCTTTTTGACCTACATTATTATCGCGCATCTCATTTTATTTTCCATTCCCTCCCATTCCATTTCGCTGTTTCTCAATTTCTCTGTTCTTCTCGTTCTCATTTCGCTTTTTTCTTGTGTTGCAACACGATCACAACCAGATCATTACTTATTGATGAAACTTCATTTGACATCTTTCTGTTTTGTGCCTTTTTAGGTGTTTTTTTTTTCATTCTAGAATGAACTTGAGTCCTAAAAGCTTTCCAAGAAGACTTGAGAGTCCAGACATTTTAGTATTCTTCATATTCCTCTTGAAAACGTCTCAAGAGACTCCCAAAACTTGAAGTGACACCTAGCAACCGCTTCTTTTTAGCTTTTTACTACCTTTTTTTTATGTTTTTCGAGTAGTAGAGTCGTGTCTAGACAACTGAGACCCCAGCTTATCAAGTTTTCTTGAGTATTTCATGGTGAATGAGATTTCGATTATCCTCTTAGGTAAGATGGGTAGGAAATGAAGAACAGACGTTCAGACACCACTTATTGAGTTACAGTAGAATGTTTTGAAAATTATTATTGAGATAAATCTTGTTTTCAAGTTTTTTCGAAATTAGATTTTTGATTGATTAGGTTTTAGGTCTTTGGCTGCTGAATTTTCGAGGTACTGGAGTCATTGGAAAATTCTGGAAGTCAATATTTTCCGGAATTCAAAAGAGTTTTGCTGCGAGATAACGGTTTTTTGTTTTTTTCCACAATTAATTGAGATAATCTTCGAAAAGTTACAAATTGTTAGCTTTTTTTCTGAGTTCTCTGTTCTGAGCGCTTTAAGATTGAAACTATCCTTTTTCTGTTCAATTGGGCCACGCTCAAATTTCAAAGTCAAAAGTTCAACGATGATCATCTGCCGATTTCCTGAAAACATACCGTAATCTCCCTGATTCAATGACTCTTGTAATAATCAACTGCGAGACAAGTTATCTTGATTCTTGTGAGTGATAAAGAGAAGTTGTCCACAGACAAAATATTTTTAATATTATAATAAACCTTTTGTCAGTTGACTACTTTATGACATCTTTCACAGGAAATAAGATATATGAGCTCAAAGTTGACAATCTGAAAGACTTCTTTCAGAGGAATTACGGTTAATGTGTTCAAGAAAGAACAGAAACCACACACTCTGATACAATTATTTCTAGTAACTTTGAGTCAATTTATCTCAGTTTTCGTGAAAGATATCAAAAAGTAGTCAACTGACAAAATATACTTGATTTTATAATAAACATTTTGTCAGTTGACAACTTTTTGATATCTCTAACAGGAAATGAGATATATGGGCTCAAAGGTGTGGGACAGTTTGGGGCCATGTTATCAAAGTTTACGGCAGGGATGCTTGGAACGGAATTTGGGATTCCGAACATTCCGAGCGTTCTCGGAATAAAATACCAACTTGATCGATTCCCAAACTTTTGGTATTCCGAAATTTTGAAATTTGAAAATTCTTATGTTCCGAAACTCCGAATCTTTCAAATTGGAATATTCCAAAATTCCGAAATATCTGAATTTTCAAAATCTGAATTTTCAGAAGTTCCGAAATTCCAAAAATTTGAAACTCGGCTGTTTTGACATTCCAAAAAAGGCTATTCCGAACATCCCTAATGTGAGATGTGTATTTCCACCAGATTTGCCACTATATCTTATTCTGAGATTATTCATTCACCCTCTATCCAAATTTTAGTAGGTGTGGCCCCTCCCCTCATTTACCTCACCCAGAGCAATGAATAATAAAATGGTGTAAACGAGTGGTGACTTGTCATGAGCTTCCACACCAACCCTTCTCACCTATCTGTCTTCTTCTTCTCACTTCCTCCCACCACCCCCACCCATACGGATAAAAGTCAATTGAGCTCTAGGCAGCAGACAGGGACGACGATCTGACCTACCACCATGCAAATAGAGATGACGGTGCACACCATGTGGTGAGCATAACCAGGGGGCCTGTCTTCCTCTTCCTTCTTTTATTCTTCGTTTGGCTGCACCCACCACCACCCACCTTCACCATCAACCGATCACTATGTGTATTCATATTACACCAAACCAATGTCTCTGCGTCTCTTACACCACTCTATTATTTTTCCTGCACTCTCGTACAGTTGGGTGACCTCTTCACCTCTCTCTCATTCCGATCCGCTACGGGTGTTCGCTTTCCGCGCGCGCGCATCTCTCTTTCTCGACACACTCTTAGCGACACATTAACCGTTTCCGTTTTTTTTTGTTTTTTTTTCTTTGATGAGTTCGTTTAGACGTTCCGGTTGAGAGCTGAAAATAGAAACTTTAGATTTAGAGAAATCCCAAACTGAACGGCTTCTTTCAAACACAAATCATTTGTCATTTTTGCTCATCCCGCTATGTGAATGCCCTTTCTTGAAAAAGGAGACATATGGGTGTCATAAATTATGAATTCTCGTTTTTTTTTGTTAGAACAATCGTTTTGCCGCTCTTCTTGGGTTTCAATGTGGCTTGAAACAAAGAACGTGGGGCTTGGAGACGTTAGCAATATTTCGGATCTACCAGGTTTTGGACACAGCCAGTTAACAGTTTCAAATGGTTAGCTGGCTAATCAGCAGTTGGTATTTGAACTGCTATTTTTTATTTTTGAATAGCAGACTGGCTTATTACTAGATTTCCTCTGACAGAAGCTCACCAGACCGTCAATTTTGAACTCAATTATCTTGATTTCTGTGATAGCTATCTTAATTTTGTTAATTGATAAAATCTTACTGATATTATGATAAATAATTTACCAGTTGGCAAAATTTTCATATATTTTACAGGAGTCAAGATAATGAAGCTCAAAGTTGACGGATAGTTTGCGTTAGAAAAGATACGCATGTCAGATTTCCTGAAGGCCTTATTTGACACGAAATAGTTAGAATATGAAATTATTTCAGCTTTAAAAATGTGTCCCTGTCTTCCTTTTGTCCGGAAAACGACAACGGATGCAATATAAAAGGCTGATTTTGAGCCTAAAAATCATGACTAGCCTGAAAATCCAATTTTCGAGTCTGCTTTGGCCTAAAAATCCAATTTCTGGGTCATTTTTAGCTCAAAAACATGAATTAAACGCAATTTTGAGCTTGAAAATAAAATTTTCAGGTCATTTTCGGCTTCAAAAACTAGTTTTCAGACTATTTTGAGGCTAAAAATCATGATTTACGGGTTGTTTTGAGCATGACAGTCCAAATTTTGGGTGATTTCTGGCTCCAAAAACACGCTTTTTCACGCTATTGTAAGGTTGAAAATCATGATTTCAGTGTGATATTCTGCAAAAAATTAAAATTTTGGTCATTTTTGCTTAAAACCCCAACTTTTCAGATTTTCTTGACCATACCGTAAACTCCCTAATAAAATGACCCCTGGTTTCAACTTTGACCCAATTTATCTTGGTTCCTGTAAAAGATGGCAAAAATCTCTCATAGAAAACGTGATAATTGAGCTTGAAGTTGACGGTTTGGGTAAACTATATTTTAAAAAATATGTTAATTAAATCCGAAAACCAGTTTTCAATGTTTTTCCGAATTTCTGAAATCTGAAAAATACAACTTTCCAACCAGAACTTCCATCCTTCTCTGTTATTTCCTAAAAATTTTTTTTTTCATCTCAAGTATTTTGGCCACTTGACCTTCTCACTACAGTCTCGAATATAACCCACTCTAGAGTAACGGTGTCGTTTTTTTGGGGTGCCTTTTGACCGAGATTCACCATTCCTCTTCCAAATGAGAAAACGAGGAAGAAAGCATCACATTACTTTTGTAATTTCCTTCTCCTTTTTTTCCCAAAATAGGTTTTGTGTTCGCATCACCAATTCCTGTTGGGGGCCGCCTCATCACGCCTGACATATAAGAAAGAGCATCATCACGCGTCGGGGGGACCACGATCAATATTTAATTAAAAGCACACATTTCACATTCACACCGCTTCTTTTTCCAATTTCGAGCAGCATCCCCTATCGGTTTCCTTCCATTGTTTTACTCATCGTCCCCCGTTTCTCCTTCCTTCCTATCTTTTCAGAGTAATTGCCTTCTTCTTCAGTGTCCCCCCGTATTTAGACTCCGCCCACTGTTTAACCCCCCCCCCCCCTCTTTAACATCTACACAACAAAACAGGTTCACTTCAATTTGAGAGGGACGAGTTGTAACATGAATAGACTTGTAATCGTATTGCCCCCTCCGTCGCCTATTTTACTCTCTTCTCGTCGCTCTTCAGTCCGTTTTGACCGAAGTACTAGTTTCAATTTGACTCTGTCGTCCAGTTTAGTCCACTGTCCCATTAGTTCCTTCTAAACTGCACCTCGTAACTCATCTGTATCCCTTTGCACACACGTTATTTTGCCCCTCCGGTTGGTCGGCGCCGTCCACTCCATCTGTTTCGAATTCCTTTTCATTCCCGTTTTTCCCTCATTATGTATTGGGTCTCCTTCCTTCACGAGTTTCCGTTTCAATTCCAACTCAATTGTCTTTCCCTTTTTGTTATGCACATCATCAGCATCATGATAAACCTAGTGGTGTAGCCAGTATTATAATCCAATGCTTCTCATGTGCTAATGAGGGCTCCAGGGACAACGGATGCTGTTATTTCAAAAATTTCGATTTCTTCCTATTTTGCAGCTAACGTATCCAATAATCCTTTTTTGTTTTTCGTGAAATATTAATGTTGATAATTACTGTTTACTGAGAAGACGTTTAGGAAATTCAAAAAAATATAGGTCAGTAAACAATTTTCCGAAGTTTTTGGATTATATTTTCAAGATTACGGTAGAGGTCCCATGATTATTTTACTGCAAGGCATGAGCAATATTTGGAATATGCTGAAACCTCGAAAATTTTTTTATGGTTGTCTCTTAGTCTATAAATCCTATAAATCATCTGGACCATGCCTTTCATAGATGGACCTCGCTTCAGATTTTATCCTGGCTACTCAATAGCTGGAACTTTTTGAATTAGAGAATTTGGGTTCCCTGAAACTCTAATTGGTCCAAGTCTTGGACCATTAAGATCCAGCTTCAATAGCTCCCATTTATTAAGATTCGCTTTGCCCATGACTCAAAAATTAACCGAGATTCGGATTGCTCCTGGTTTGAGTCAATGAAGGCTAAGAAGAAGAATAATCGTTGCTGCACAGCCTTCTTCTAGATGTTTTGCCATTCATCACGAACTGACCCCTATTCGGATCTGTTGACAAATGATCTCAGCCTTGATTCGAACTGCTCCGAGAATGAGAGATGCGGGAAGAAGAATAAATTGCTTTCCCATTTATTTATCCGCTGGTTTTGAGAAGATGGTATCCCCATTTATAAAAATCTCCTCTATTTCATAGATGGACCTGTTGACAAATGATCCTGACCAAGAGTGCTTTTCTAAATAGAGAAGGTCGAAAATATGGACCGTTTTAGGGTAAGGTCTACATGACAAATGGTCGAATTTTCTTTGAGATGAGGTTTCTTTTTGATGGGCGGGGCTACCATATTTTTTTAAAATGCAATCGCTTTCATTCTGGGCAGAAGGTGCAGTACTCATCAATAAGATATGCAAAACATTGTCTTTAAGTTAATTTTGACCATTTTCAGGAGTCTGGAACTCGGTTTTTAAGTTTCGGACTATTTTGAAAGATCTGATGGGCGTGAAAAATACCAATATGTTTAAGAAACTTTTCATTTACAGAATTTTGGAAAATTTCTAATTTTTGAGATATTCGTCGATTTCTGAGAGACGCCTTATTTTCACATTTTTCAGTACAAAAACCGGGTGTCTCTCAATAATTAACTAATAACTGAAAATTAGGAATTTTCTGAAAATTCTATGAATGCAAGGTCTTTAAACTAGGTCTGTTTTACAGCCACCGAAGTTTTTAAATCAGTCCAACACTCGACAGCCAAGCTCCAGACTCCTGAAAATGGTAAAAATTACCGAAACTCCACCGAAATTATGTTTTTGTTTATCTAATTGACTGTTTCCGTAAATTCCAATAAGCTCGGTATCGTCAAATCCTATTCATCCTAGTTACTGACCACCCTTAATTTTTCCCCTTTTTACCCTCTCTTTTACCCGCCCCTCTTTTCTATCCGCATTCAGATTCTTATCGTCATCGTCAATTTGATGAATCTTTTTCATATCTGATTTCATCACGACGACAACCACCCCGACCGCCGTCAGAGAATGAAATAAGAGCGGACGGACGGGTGGAGCGTATAAGAAGAAGAAGAAGAAGAAGAGAGTACAAATCAATCCAAGCTGCACTAAATGCAAATTGGTGGCAGTTATGTTATGTACTAGTCTCAACTCCTCCTCTCATCCTTGACTTCTGGGTCTCTCGTTTTTCTTTGAAAACTAATTCTTATGATTTTTTTTCTTTTCGTCTTCGTTCTCGAGAAAATGTCAGAGGGCTTATGAGAGATTAACCCTTTCCACGATCATCCTTCATGTTTCAATGACTCTTCTTTTCCCTTATTTTTGTTTTCGTTCTTACTTTCCTTCTTCCAAAGAACTACACTCCTGACAATTTTCTATTCATTTCCGATTTGGTGGAAAACCAAAAGTTTAGGTGTTGATATCCATTTCCCGTGACACAGTGTCTCTTATTTGCACTCCATTTCCCCATCTCGTTTTCCTTGTCATTCTTTGGTTTTGAGCCTAAACAGAAGGCGAGAAAAACGTTTTTCGGTTCATGTACATTTGAGAAATATGTATGTATGTACATAAACATCGAATTACAATACGGAAAAACGACACGAAAATGAAGGGAGCCGGCGACCAAAGAATCAGTGCACCACCGCGCGCACAAAGAGCACACACCTCAAGTGCGCGCTACTCATTTTTTGGGATGCTTCTAATGGTTATCTTTTGCACTCCCACCGAAAAGCTGTCAAATAGAGACGAAAATGTGTCAATTAGGTTAGACGAAATTGAGTTATGTTTTTGAACTTTGTTCGGTGGGAATATATTTGATTTTTGGTGTGTAAATATGTTCGAATTTGAGCTAATTTTCCGCAGTCTGACATGGCTAATAAAATCAAACCAAAATTTCTTTTCTCCCAATTTTCTTTAAGATGCTCTTCTCATTTTTTTTCCAAATTAGGATAAACGGTACCGGTCGAGTCGATAAGATTTACAATAACACGTTTTTTTTCAGTTGATTTTGAGCATTTTCAAAAGTATAGGGCTCTTTTATTAAGTTTCAGATCGCTTTGAAAATTTTGGAGGTTATGAAACAGACCTAGACTGACATCTTTGCATTTAGAGAATTTTTCAAAAATTCCTAGCTTTTCAGTTTTTTGCTGATTTCTGAAAGACTCCCTTCTAAGCCAGTTTTTGTACTCGAAACGTGAAAAAAGGTGTCTTTTAGAATTCCCCAAATAGTTGAGAAACTAGAAATTTCTAGAAAATCCTGTGAATGCAAAATCTTTAATCTAGACCTATTTTACATCATCCGAAGTTTTCAAAATGATCGAAATCTTGAAAGCCGAGCTCCAGACTCCTGAAAATCGTCGAAACAACCAAAAATCAGCAGAAAAATACATGCTTCGTATATCTTATTGACCGTTACTGTAGGTGATTCAGACCCTTAATTCTAGGACCGCAGTCTGGCTAAAAATATGGCTGCATTTTTAATTAAAGCATTTGATTAGGTGCACTTAGAATTTACAAACTAAAAATCTAGCTTTTCCAAACAAAGTGATTTTTTAGATTCCCAAGATACAATCAGTTGGTCATCCATCACGATTGTAACATTTTTAAAATAAAATAACCAACAAAATCATTTTACTCCACGTTCCCTACGTTCCCATGAGCCACTTTAGTTATTACACCTCATGGGTTACTGTAAAATGTAGAAGAAAAAACTCGATTTTCATATTTTTAGGTTTGTCTTTGAAAAAATGGACACGACTTTTTCTACTCGAATTCCTCAAAACCAAATTACAAATGCTCTTGGTCCCAGATCACTAAAGTGCATTTTAAAAACGTGCCAAGGCTCTGTGTCACCTGATGCGCTTCCTATCCCTATCACTTCAACTTTTCTGAACGCACACTCACCTATTTTTTGTTAAACACCAATCAACACAAAGTTTCCCAATTTTCATGTGCTCCCGCGACTTCTCTATTTCCTCACCCTTCGTTTTCCCTTCATCAGTTCTTCTTTCATTCCCGCAACTTGTTTTTTAATGTCTTTTTCTCTCGAACCTCTTCATTTCTTGTCTCTACCCTCCCGCAAATTGAAACCTCAACTCTGAATCTTCCCTTTGCTATCTCAACCTATGTTTTTTTACTTGAAACAGAAGCGAGAGGAGTTTGTCTAAGTGTTTGTTGCCCCCTCGCTTCGTCATTTTCGTGCCCTTCTATCTCGTTTGCTTGTTGATGCATCTTTTTTTCCTTCGTTTTTCTTCTTCATATCTGTTCCTTAACACGTTTTCTTCTCATTAGTTCGCCCACTCAGAACGTTCGATGCGTTTTTTTCTCTTCTGGTTGAAAGTTTTTCCATCATTTTTTGTATAGATCCTCACACCTGCTCGGTTCATCCCAATACATCCCAATATGCTTTTTTTAATTCGAAAAGGTGCAAAAATTTTGAATTCGATGAGCAGGTGCTGAATAGATAGTGAATTGAATACTATTGACATTTCTATAGGTTAATTGTCTGCTAATGCAATTTGAATTCAAATTCCTAGTTTTCTAATATTTGAATATGTGAAATTTTGAGGAAAATATGTCCATAAATCCCAAAAAGTTCTCTTTTTCCTGATTTGTAGTTTTCAGATTCCCTAGATTTTAGGTTCCATAGTTTTCAGGTTTTCTAGTTTTCAGGTTTTCTAGGTAACTGATTCTCTAGTTTTCAGATACCCTAGATTTCAGATTCCCTCTTTTTTAATTTTCTGGATTTCAGATTCCCTAGTATTTAGATTTCCTATTTTTCAGATTCCCTAGATTTTGAAATGACTAAAATTCAGATTCCATAGATTTGCGATTTCATAGTTTTCAGATTCCTTAGATTTAACATTCCCATATTTCCGGATTCTTCAGTTATCAGATACCCTAGATTTCAGATTTTCTGGGTTTCAGAATCGTTAGTTTTCAGATTCCCTACTTTTCAGATTCCCTAGATTTCAGATTCCCTAAATTTCGAGATTCCTTAGTTTTGAGATTCCCAATATCAGTTTTCCTAGATTTCAAATTTCTCAGTTTTTGAATCTCCTAGTTTTCAAATTCCCTAAATTTCAGGTGCCATAGTTTTTAGTTTTCCTAGTTTCCATATTTCCTAGTTTTCAGATTCCCGAAATTTATGGTTCCCTAATTTTCAGATTTTCTAATTTTCAGATTCTCTAGTTTTATTTCTGGCAATCTAATAATTGTCGGGAATATTTTCGATTGTTTTGGGGAATTTCGAAAATTCAAAATTTACGGAATTTCATGCGAGAAACTCAAACTTATTTCTTTTCGCAGTTTTTGGTTACTGGTTTTCTTTACATTTTAGGTCCAAAATAACATCTTTTCCATGCTACCTCTACTAGAACCACCATGATCGTCGTATCCACCCCAGAACAGAAGCTTTACAGATGTTTGTCCTGATTGAAAACAAACAGAAAAAAGTGGCGGTGGTAGTGAAAAAAAAACGTGCCTGTGCCGTAAACATTCAAACACACACTTTTGTCATAGTGCCGAAACACATATGCGCATTTCGCCTACTCTTTATCCGCTTTCTCTTTTTCTCTCTCTCATCTCGAGTCATAATTTATATATCCCCACAACTCTTAATACTCGAATCCACTATTCCTCTTCTTCTCCCACCCATCACAATCCATCATCCTGAACTATGATCCATGGATCATCGCTTTTCTCTTTTCCTTTCCATCTTCCGGTCATACTTTGTTGTTGCTATGCGTTTTGGTTTTGTGGTCTAGAAAAGAGGGGGTTATTGGGATCGAATTTTTTAGCTAGGAAGCTTATGCAGTCCCATTTATCGTATCTCCTTTACAGAAGCCCACTCAAGTCGTTATCTTTGAGCTCAATTATCTCGATTTATTTGAAAGATATCAACAACTTGTCAACTGAAGAGTTCTTTATCATAATATCAGAGATATTTTATCAGTTGACAAATTTTTGATACATGTCACAAAAATCATGATAATTGAGCTCAAAGTGCAATTAGAGAGTCGGCTCAGATATGAGAAAATACGGTAGATTGTTCGACGCAGACTAAGCTTGAAAAGCTTCAAACAGCTAGAAAACTTGAGATATTTTCGAAGTTCTAAGATGATCCTATTTGAATACAGTGCCTTGTTTTTTCTCTAACTCAAGAACATTGGAATTTCTGGAAACCTGTATTGAAAATTGTCTGCAAAAACATGTCTATTTCCAAACTATAACAAAGTACAACAAAGTTTCCTAGAAAGAAAAAAAAACTGCCCACATAAAAGTTCGCACTAGGTTCGGTTTCAGTTTCTCTTTTGTCCGCCCAGCCTATTGAGAGAATAGGATCACTTGTCATTGTTCAAATATTGACGGTTTGGTTTAGTGCAGTTCACTGACTTCTACAAATTTTTTAGGTGGGATGATGCTGAGCAATTTGTTATGTTGAAACTTTCCAAAAATTGAGTTTGGTAATTAATATACCGTAGTTTCTCTCATAAAGCTAAATTATCTTGATTCCTATGAACGATATCGAAAATTCCTCAACTGACAAAATATTGATGATAATATGATAAATAATTTATCAGTTGTCAGGTTTTTGATATATTTCACAAAAATCTAGATAAATGAGCTCAAAGACAACGACTTGGGTGGGATTCGATTTCTGGAAACATAGCATAACGGGTGTCATACTGTCTTTGAACCACAAAATTCGTACAATCCGAAACTTCAAAAGTTGGAACATGTGAATGACTCCCAATGTGGTGTTTCCAGAACTTTGAACTTCTAAAGTCTCTTTCGAAATATTCTGAAACTTCGGAAAATTTCATCATAGTTTTTTCCGAATAGAAATCTGTCCAAATATGTCCAGATCTTATGATGAATCACCCTCTCTCTACCTCAATACTTTCTCCTTCTCTCCTCAATTAACTAACAGTCGCCCCACCCACTTCGATTTCTCTTCTCCTTCTTTTTTCCACGCCATCGTTCCTGTATTTATTAACATCCCTCTCACTCTTTCATTCGATTTCTTTTCATCTTCACACACACAGAACATACACAACTGTGCACACAAATTGACATACATTTTCATTTCATAGCAGACAAATATATGTACCAAATAATGGACACGTATCCTAGTTTTGAATGAGTAACCGTTTCCTTTTTCATTTCCGATCGACAATTTGATTGACAGTCGAAAAAAGTTTTTAAACCCAAAGGATTACCCGCATTTCTTATCACAACCCGTTCACTAGAACCGCCGTCTTACCGTTATATGTGTTTTTCTCTGAAAATTCCAGTTTTAAATTCTTCAAACTTCCAGAATCTCAACACATCATGGGCACTGAAACTGACATCGTCGCCAGATTCGACATCCATCTGGATGCCGGAGAGGAGCCAGTCTTCAAGGGAGGAGAGCTTATCACTGGAAAGTTGCTTATCGAGTTGCGCAAGCCAATCATCATCAATGCTGTCAAGCTGCAAATGAAGGGGAGAGCCGCTTGGTTGAATGATCCATTGAAAAAGGACGATATTGAGAAAGTGAGTAGAAAATTACGATCTGAAATTTGTAGAAATAAAATTTTTACCGTTATTTTTCGAGATTAAAAAAATTTGAAACTTACTTCATCCAGTTCTTTATGTCAAATTTCATAAAGGTTTGAATGAAGATAGTTAGTTAATAACAATAATGTCAAGAACTCATCATATTTCCTAAATCCAATTTTCGAAAATCGGAAAAATAGGGAAATTTCAAAAACTCCACTTTCAAGAATTGAAATTTGAGGAATATCTTGCGATTTCGGATTGCCAGGAATTTCTGTTCTGCAGACTCCTGGTCTGATCCCAGTAGACTTATCTGCTGTTTTCGATTTGATAGATTCACAATTTAGTTTGATTTTTTTTTAATTTTGGAGTCTGGCCACTTTGATCCGTCTTGTCAAAGGCATTAGAAAGCTAGGAAACCGAAGACCTGGAATTTTCAAGGCATTACAGCTTTCCGGGTGAATCTGAAAAAATATCAGTGTTATAAATTAGACGTCTGAACCTGATGGAATTATGAAAAGTTGAGTTTGAGTAATATTATGTATCATTTGTTTAGAAAGATCTCAACTTTTTTTTGGGAAAACACCGAAACTACCAAAAACATACTTCCGTTATGAAACTCAAATTTGAATGCGCGCGGTTGAATTTCCGTAGAGCGCTTTTGCTTGACCACTCCGATTTCCTTTTCGAAAATAATGTACATTTTTCGAAAAAAAAAACATTTTGCTCGCTAAAAAATAGCTGCCTGAGATAATTTACAGTTCAAATTTACAAATTCCCTTTCTTTTCAGGTTTACTTTGATCAAGACTTCACTCTGCTCGAGCGTCCCCCAGGAAAACCAGAGCCAGGACACTTCAAATGGATCGGTGACTTCACATACAGTCTTCCATTCGAGTGTCCACTTCCAAAAGGATGTCCAAGCACCTACGAAGGACCACACGCTTTCATCAGATACTTCATTCGTGCCAGTTTGGTTCAGGAGGATGAATTTGAGAAAATTGTGAGTTGAATGGAAGTTATTTTCTATAAAAACCAGAAAAAATTCCAGCATGAGTACTATGTGAAGAAGGCGTTCACCTTGGTTTCGCCATCAGAGGGACACATCGTCACCGGAGAATCTGCACAGACGGAAGATTCCGCTATTCTCGGAAAGTGTTGCTGCAAATCAAAATTATCTGCTGAGCTTGCACTTCCAAAGACTGGATATCTGCCTGGAGAGTCAATCTATGGAAATCTGAAGATTGGAAGCAAGCATCCAAAGGACATTCTCAACCATGTAAGTGTTTTTGGTGACAGGTTCAATTGAAAATAAAGAATTTTCAGATGGAAGCCAGACTTGTCGACCGTGTCCGTCGTATCGGAGCTCCAGAAATCTCAGCTGCCTCTCCATGGAGAACACTCTACGTCAGAAAACTCGAATCCAATCATGAGTCACCAAACAAGGCTAAAGGAGCGATTGAGCAGAATGGTATCTTCCTTCTCACAGTTCCACCAGTGTGTCCAAGCACCAAAGGAGATTATGAGGATCCATCAAAGATTGAGCATATCTTGAGCCCATACGGAAAACTCTTGGAGAGCCCCTCAACTGCCACACTTCGCTTCCGCAAAATTCCATTTGTGAAGATTGAGTACGGAATCCAGGTGACACTTGGAACCGATATTCTTCTGGAGATTCCAATTGAGATTGGGGAGCTGTCGACCAGAGACAAGAACAACACCCTGGAATCGTTTGTCACTGGACCACAACCAGTTGAAGAAGCTGATGAGAAGGGAAAAATTGCTGTCAATGGCCCATTCGTATACACACCGGTCTACCCATATCCACAAAATGCTGGAACTAATGGAAAGGCAGCTAGCGTGACTGTTATCAGCACTGAGCCAAGTATTCAACACAGTCATCAGGGTCCAGAGGTGAGATATTGATAAAATTGTTAAAGGAGGCCAGACATAAAAAAGTTTTCCTGATATTTTGCCTAGAGAACCCCCATGAGGAGTTGAACTCATGACAGGCAGCTCAGGGGTACAGCGCCGCTACCGGCTGAGCTACGGGGGCAGAAACGCGTCCGACAACCGATGGCCTACATAAGAAGATTGACTATTTTCATGAAAATCGATTTTACAAAGCTCCTAATTTTTTCAGAAGACCATCGTCACGACAACACATACCATTGTCACTCACTCCGACGGTCATGAGTCAAAAACCATGGAAGAGACTGTCGTAGAAACCGAGGGAGAAGTCGTTCGAACTGTTCACGAAAGCACAGTCAACGATGATGGAATCAAGAGCGAGAGAAAGGAGACTGTAAGATTTTTATCAGAAGTTGCCCCTGAAAATTTCGTAACGTTACAGACAACGATAGATGCTTCTGGAGACGAGAAGACACAAGTCGAGACGTCGAAAACACGCGTCGCTGAGAGTTCCGAGGTACCAGAGATTATCAAGGAGGCCAGAGAGCGAATCGAGGAGCTGGTCGAGCATCAGTTGGTGAGTATTTGCTAGCGGTCGCTTCTAAGTTTGTCTAAATCTGGCTTGTGCATCAACATGGATGTTCGGAATGGCCTTATCGGAATTTTTCAGAATGTCGAAAATTCCGATTTTCGAAAATTTGAAATTTCCGAGTCTCAGTATATTCTGATTAAAAAGATTCGGGTATTTGGAAACATTCCCATTACGTAAAGTTCGGAGTTTAGGAGTATTCCAATTTTGAAAAATTCGGAATTCGGGAATCTTTAGATTTTGGAAATCTTCGAATTGGGGAAAATTTCGTTTTTTAAACTTTCAGAAATCTCGGAATTTCGTAAAATTCAAAATGTGGATAAATTCCATTTTCCAATTACAAAAACCTCGGAAACGGATAAAAATTGACAGAACAATTTCGACAGCGCAAAAACAGTGAAATCAAAAATGATTCCGTTCGAGACCAGCAAGCAAGTTTCACGCGTGCATCTTTGATATACCGTAGTCCAAAAATATATAATTCGAAAAAAAAGCTTTGGAAATATTCCTTTCATTCCGAAAAAGTCTTCGTATTCTTCCGAATTCCAAGTTCTGGCTCGAACATTGCTTGACAGCCAAGCTAACTATAAAATGTCGAAACGTCCGATGGTTCGAAAAAATGTTCGGAAGCCACTTTGAAAATTGCGTGTAGAACTGAACACGACGCACACCCAAAATAGACATAGTGGAATCAAATTCATATCAATCATTTTTTTTTCAGGAGCACTCACCAGCCAAGTCCCCATCTGCGGCTTCTGAGCCAACTGTCGAGACGATCGTCAATGAGAACGGAGAAGAGACCATCGTATCAACAGAAGTAATCGACGATGGAGAGACACGAACTGTGAAGACCACCACTGTTACCAAGCATGCTGACGGATCCGAGTCTACATTAGTACAAGAGAATACCACTTCCGAGACAATCACAACGACAGTTTACGAGGATTAAGCAATTCAATTGCTACTCTAATCATAATATAACAGTTCTGTGGTTGTTCTAAACCAACTCAGAACTGTCCTCTCCTTCTCTTTTCGTTCCAAAAAACAACCTTTTCTCCAAAGAAACCTTGATTATCGCCTATTTCCTATATTTCGGTAAATTTAATTGTCATCAACTCTCTCCACACCCCAACTCAACGATTTGAGTACCCAGTTATACGAAACTCATATAATTTTGACTTCAAATTCTTCCGGTGATTCGTCACCTTGATTATTCTTGCTTTTCATAGTTTATTGTTTTCAAATCCGCCTCTCTCATCTCCCCCGAAAATTGAAATTTTCCTCTGAGCACTTTTTTCTTTCAAATCTTCTCTTTTTTTTTCTAAATCTTCTTCTCTGTGTTCACATATCTGTAACAAGTGAACTGTCGCAATCAAATTCTTTTTTCTTCTTCCTAAACAATTTCTCTTCAACGATTTTTTTTTCTTCAACTGAATGAATCCGCTTTGCTGAAAATCTTAGTATAAAAATACCATAAAACCTGTATTAGAAGGGCCCCTGTAATAGAAGGGCTTATCTTATAGAAGGGTCTTCCGAGAGGGACTAGAAAAAATAGAAAGACCGCATGTAATACATAGAAGAGCCCTTTGTGAAAAAGGACCCCCAGAAAATGTTTGTACTTTTTCAACGAAAAATATTCCGCGAACTCTACAATTGAATATAATTTTTTTGCAACTCTATTTTTCAATGAAAATCTTGTAGAAGTTTTATGAAATTGGCAGATTTTCATGAATTTTGAACGAATATTCGTCGAATTTTTTGATGCAAAATTTCGGAAAAATCTGGCCGGAAAAGTAGGAGGGCCCTCTCTAATTGAAGTGCACCTGTAATAGAAAGGCTCTCCAGGGGTACATTGGAACCATAGAAGGGTCGCCTCTTCTGATGCAGATCTTGCGGTAATCTAATAAGGGAAGGTTTTTGGATATCGTGAGAAATTCACTTTTAAAGTATGGAGTTTTTTACCTTTGTGAAAAACTGTTCAAAAAATTAAGAAGTGTCAAGAAATAAGGGTCCGCACTCAAGAAATTCTTAGAAAACAAATCATAAATCTTGATAGTTGCACTTGGAAGGTCCATTTTTGAATTCATATTAGGATCAAACATTAAATATTGTTAAAATCTTTATTATGTTTCAAAGTACCTTTGCACAAATTTTCTAGCAATTTCTCAAAGATCCGTTTTGAGAAAACGTTCCCCTGTTATCAATTTAGCTGAAACTTGAACTTTTGGTCCAAAAATTAGTTTTCTTGCATTTCCAACTAAACTCGTTGATCCCCAAAGTTTTAAAAAGAAGCACTTCAATTTTAGCTGTTTTCTCGAAATATTGTAGTTTTTGAGACCACCAGATTAGATGTTGCAGAAGATATGATGCCAATTGTGTGTCGTCAACTTTTGATCTACTGTTCACTGGTGTAGTTACCGTAAATGCTCTATCAGAAGCTCATCTTACGCACTTTGAGCTAATTATGCAATGACTTGATTTCTGAAAAAATGTATTATTTGTTATTACCAGCATTTTTATACATAGTTGACTCTTTTTTGATATCTTTTGAACAGACCAAAATACCGTGAACACTCTAATAGAACGCCACCAATACTGTCCACTTTAACCCTATATATCTCACTTCTTCTGAAAAATTTTCAAAAGTTGTCAATAAGTAAAATGTTAATCATGATATCAGCTACATTTAATTAGTTAACCACTTTTTGATATCTTTTACAGAAAATGAGATACATGAGCTGAAATGTGACGATCTGGGTGGTGTTCTATTAGCGTGTTTACGGTAGTTGAGCCCAAAGTGCACTTATAGGGTGTTGTGGAGCGTTCACGGCATACCTTAAATTTGAAGTTCACAAATATTATTTGAAATTTCACACCTCCTAATTTTTGACAGACACATTTCTCCCGTTCGCTTTCGGCCATCAGATATCACTAGGTGTAAAACTAAAGAAGTTCTCAGCAATCTGTCAATTTTAAGATTGACAACACTCTTTGTCTCTTCTCACCCCCTCAACCTTCTTCTCATCCGAACCTCTCTATAGTTTTCACCACATTCACTTGACCACATGTCGTTCTTCTATCTCTGTTCATTTTTTTTTTCGTCTCCCCCGCGTCAGTCACAACAGAAAATGTGATACTCTCATAAATCAGAATTATGAGTGTGTATTCTTCCGGATTCTGATACACTGGTGTGCGCCAAAAAGTTCAGGAGGAAGAAAACGTGCAAGACGAAGCCATTCGTCAGAATTTGACGGTGATGATGGGGTTGAATTGGAGGCGGAAGATGATGATGATGAGAAGTGCGGAGCAATGGGTTCTCTGGAGAGGAGACAACCATCAAAAATAGTTGTTTTCGAATCAAATTGCATTGGTCTTTGGATTTCGTTGACTCTGATCAGTGGGAATTCTTCTCGCAACACTTTGAGAAATACATTGACGATATCGTAAAACCTGTAATAGAAAAACACCCACATTAGTAAGTTTGAACTAATTTTTCTTGGCTCATGTGATATGAAAACTGTGCCAACTGGCAAAACGTTCGAATTTTATGACTGAAATTCATCAGTTGACAATTTTATATATTTTTCACAGGAACCGAGATAAATTGGCATATAGTTGAAAAATTGGAAAAATTATAATTACAGGGATTACGGTATCTTGCACATGAAATCGCTCTCGTGTAGGGAAAGGTTTTAATTGCAGTGAACGAGCCATTCTGGACAAGTTGGAGTTGTAATTTAGGCTATCGTTCTAAAAGACTATCCTAAATATCAGTCGGCATTTTGCTGATGCTCCATCACTGCGTTTTTTCAAAATTTTTGAGAATCCGTTATAATTAGTTTTTTAAGCAGAAAAAATTTTTGTAAAGATTTTTGGAAGATTTTTTAAATTAATCTACCTCGAAGAATCTACCGTATTTGCATTAAAAGAAGTTCATCTATACTTAAACTTCGAATTAATTATGTCGGTTTCTGTGAGCGACATCAAAGCTGAGCTCTTGAAAACTATGTTCTTGTTAGATATGTTTTTGGAAAACGTGAGAAGTTGAAAAATACATTTTGCGAACATTATTTGGATTTAAAGACGATTATTAGATTACATTACTTTTTTGAATCAAAAACGTCAATGTCTGATAAAGTAAAAAAAGTTTTTTTAATAATGAATAATGGACATACTATAATACAAAGACTGCTCTCAAGCCGTCCACTTGTAGCCCATGTATCTTATTCCTTGTGAAATTATCAATAAGTGAATAACGGATGTAACGTTATTGGTAAAATTACCAACAGTTTATCAGTTGAAAACTTTTCTATATCTATGCATGAACCGAGAAAAATTGACTAAAAATTGTGAGTTAGAGGATCCTTCCATTACAAGATTTACGGTATAGTAACGATGAAGAGGAATAATGGTTCTAGAAATTTCGCCGAAAGGTGAAAAACTTTGAAAGAATACTCTCATACAACTTTCTCATAAATTATAGTAAAGTTTAGACAACAAAGTCATAACCATCACCATCATCATCATTGCGGTCCACATGAATTATTTGATGGTTTCATGCAACAGTTGGCACCAAGTACACACATACACACCAGTGCTTTATCATGTCGTTTTAGACGGGCTCATCTCTAGTACCTATCAATTATACATTAAGTCAATTTCTGTCTCTCTTGTTTTGATGATGAAAAGAAAATGGGGGATGAGAAGGAGGGTAACAAAGAGTGAGTCGGATCCTGTCCGTCCGGGAGGCGATTGCGGAAGAACACAGTGAGATGGAGAAAGGCTCCACAGAGCAACAGTGAGAGAAGTCTCCTCCGCCACCTATAATGAATGCACCGATGTGGGAGAGCCGTCGGCCGCCGGAATCTTCCACAAGAAGAAGCTTCTTCTTCTTCTTGTTTCATCCACTTCTCATCTCTTTCCTTCTGCTTGAGTTCTCTTGGTGTCTTCCAGTGATATGGCAGCCCAGGGATAGTAAAGAAAGGCGCCCAGCCCAACAGCCACGAAAAAGATTGAAAAGAGAACGATGAGCAATCAGAGGAAGTGTGTGTGTGTGTGTTGGACACCCTTTCTGTCTCCAGCGAGCCTTTCTTTTCCGCAACCTTCTTTTCTTCGTTGCGTTTTTTTCTCTCTTTATCAACGATCCTTCTCCCACTGGTTTTTGGGGTCTTTGGGGGCCCCGGGAGCTTTCTTATCAATCCATCGGATCAATTGTCGGCAGGTTCGTGCACGCAAAAGTGCATATTCCAGAAATTGTGTTTCTATAGATAGATTTTGAGATCCTCAGTAATTCTAGGCCATAACTAATATCAAATGTTTTCTGATTATCTTTTTTCTGATATGCTCCTTGAAATCTCATTTCCTATAGCATAAGCGTGACAAGGAACCGGAAATTATGAATCAAACACTATACTAGGTCCGTGTTTGCTTCCTTTTTCAATTTTTTTTTCTAGTTCAGATATCATTTGAGCCTTTAAAATAGTAAAATCATAACCATGAATTTTTTCAAGCAAAGTTTTGTGACAAATTCTTTAGGGGTCACCTGTTATTTCAACTCATGAACACCATTGAAAAAAGTTCGAAAATCACAAAACCTCGAGGTGTTTTTTTTTTTCAAAAATCATAATTCAGTGGTAGTTCAATTTAATTTTTTCAAATTACTTTTTTTCTGAATTCAGCAAGCTTGAAATTTATTGATAACAATTTTATAGATTCGCAGTTGATTCTTGAGCATTTTACCATTATCAGGAGTCTAGAGCTCGACTGTCAAGTTTCCAATAACTTTGAAAACTTTGGATAATGGGAAACAGACCTGAATTGACAACTTTGCACTTATATAAAATTTCGAATAATCCTAAATTGTCAGCAATTTGCCAATTTCGGAAGGACACCTGATTTTTTTTTATTTCAGTACAAAACCGGACCAAAAATGGGTGTCTTTCAAAAATGCCCAAGTAGCTGAAAGACTAGGAACTTACAGAAAATTTCTATCAATGCAAAATTGTCAATATCGATTGGTTTCAGACTTTCCAAAATTTTCAATATACCTGAAAACTTGACGGCCAAGCTCTGGACTACTGAAGATCATCAAAATAGCCAAAAATAATCTGAAAGTTACAATTTTATATAGTTTCTTGACCGGTACTGTTTTGATAGCTATTTTCAAATTTTTCAATAGTCCACTAGGATCATCATAGTAATTTCAATTGCTCCTGCATTCTAATCTAGCAGCTTTAAAATAGTTTTTCATTTTTAGAGGACTTGATGGCAATATTTCCTGATTTAACAAAGTTTTAATTAGCTACAATGACTTTTTCATCCAAAGACAGTACTAATGATTTCCTTGAAATCTGATTTGCCCCATTGATCTTCAATAGTACTAGAAATTTAGGTTCTTGTCCTTCTTCTTCCTTACCCAGTCATCCCTCACCGGAAATGTAATTCTAAAAAAAAGAGGATCCTCGAAAAAGAAAATGGAAAGAATAAGAAGCAAAAGGAGACAGAACATAATAAGCGATTATGACCTCGTCAGTTGTTTATGTGGTAGTGGGGGGCTCAGTGCCCTCGGACCCACTTCCTTTCCAACTTTTTTGCCGCGTTTTAATTCCATCCCCACTCTAACCACCACGCTGTCATCGTGGGTCCTAGTACTCCCAAGAACATGATTTTTCCAGCCGCCTTGGTTTTTTTTTGACAATCTTGCTGTTCCGTGTCACTGATGAGCTCAATCGACTTTTTATTGTTTTATTTACAAGGGTGTTATCCTGTGCGTCCTACGGGTACTACTTAGTGATTACGTAAAAGACAGCTCAATTGACGTTTGAACACTTTTTTGAACTACCTGACAAATGATAAAATTACCTGTTAGATAGTTGTTTTGCGTTTTCCATTTTCTGAAATCTTCCTGAAACTTTCCTGAACTTTTCAAGAGTTTTTCCTGCATTAACGTTTCCTGAATTTTTAGCTGAAACAAAATTTTTCGCCCTGCAAAGAGCAAGAATCAGCTCATCATACATCACTAGTCTAATAGATTCTGACATGCTAGTCAGTCATTTTTAGTTTCCTGTTGCTCTTTTTTCCAGCTAAATATAGAGAACGCGCAAAAAAGGCCACAAATACTTTCAAAAAATTATTTGCTTCAAATTCCTATGAACTTTTTTTCTATACAATGGTTCAGAAGTGCTTTCTTCCCCCTGTTCCCTCTGTTTCGACATCAAAATGTTAATGTTATCATTTGCCTTTTTGTTTAACAATAAATCTCCTCTCTATCCCATTGTCTCGAACCTTTTGCTCTAAAATCTCCTCTCCACTCCATCCCCTTCTCTCTAGTGCGAAGTGTTCCTCATCAATTTGAATAGTGAAATTGATTTTCGGGTGTAAAAATAAGGGGAGGTTCGTAGTAAAAATGAATTGTGCAGTAAAAATTGAAGGACGACAAAAACTAATCATATCCTTCTTTATCTAAGATCACGATCAAGAAGGAAAAGCCATAAGAGCCGATGAGGTGCAATACACTAAAACTTTGACGGGGAAAAAAAACACAAATCAATTTAGAATGGCGGCTGGGTGGTTAGGGGTATACGTCAATCTTATCAGTTTCACACTTCATCTTACTTGCTAAGATCCAGATTAGTGTATAGTTTTAAGGAAACTGAAAAAAAACCAAAAAATTGATACAGTGCTGACCAAATTTCTATCTCAAAATGTCTTTAGTTTGAAAATAGACGTTTTAAGCGTCTGAAAAAGTAATTTTCATCAGTCTATTTCATTTGAAAATTTAAGAAGTTATAGAACAAATACAGAGGTCCATTTTCGTAGTTAACAACTTTTTTGTACAAGCAATTGCTGGAACGATACATGTCAAACTAAAATAATTTCAAATTTTTCAAACATACTATTGAAATGGGCGGAAAAATCCACTATTGTTTCAGCAACCTATCTTTTTAGCGAGTTACGCGAGAAAAGTTTAGCGAGAAAAGTTATCAACTACAAAAATAAAGTTTGATAATTTTTTCATTATCCCTGAATTTCTCAGACCAAATAAACAAGTTTTAAGTACCTTTTCAGACACCTAACTTTGGCCATTTTCGACTAAAATGATTTTTTAGGGATAACTATTTTGCCAACAGTTCACGTCTTTCTTTTTTCAACGACGACTTGGAATATGATTTTCTGAAAAATTTGTATGATGAAATTGTCATTCAACTTCAATTCCAAATTTATTTGTATATTGTTTTACACCTAAACGCGGCTGCATACCGGAAATTCGGAATTTTATCGTTTTTAATTATTTCGGGCTTTCAAAAAGGCTCTTGATTGATAAATTTATGTTATACCGATATTTCTTCATTATCAACAGTTCCTCACCTTTTTTCAGTGTTAATTTCTAACCCCAGACCTCTATTTATCCTAGATTTCTGTATCTTGCGTAATATACACCCAAATTTCAATACATCACAAGGTTCAAGTTTGAGAAGTTCCCAATCAATAGCGATAATTTCCGTCGAACCTACTCTCAGTCTCTATTTCTATGCCGTCGAGGTGGGAGGAGGTGCCAAATGACGATTGATCGAACTTTTTGATGACGCAACTGGCAGAAATAGACCTTTGACATGTTAGATTTAGACGGGATACATTTGTCTGATCGGAAGTTGTGCTTCTAGCAAAGATTATCTTGCTTATGTATTGTTCTTACGGACTGTAATACTTCCGGTTACTGTTTATGGCTTATTTAAGGTTCTAGTGGATCTGCCAGTTTCTCTATATGCGTTTTTCTGCTTATTATGGGTTTCTGGATAAGAAATTTATAGTTGCAATTTTTGCGATTTTCGCAACCCTCCTATTTTTTATTCCGCACAAAAAAAACGCAATTGTTGTAGACAGATAACTTTTCATCATTGAAGGGCACCCGCATTTTCTTCTCACATACTCTCACACATACACATTTTCCACACGATTTTTTCTCACAACTCATCGGGGCGGCATTGGAGCACAAGCCAATGCCGCCGGAGTCCTGCCCGGCCTGTCACTTATGATTTGACAATTTCGCATCTTTCGACGCGTCCTCTTCCGCTATAATTATCGGCTTGGGCACAAGGGGGGCTCTCTCGGACGCATGCCCCCAGGGCGCCAGGCGAGGGATGAAGAAGATGGAAAGGGACTGACTTGCTTTCGTCACAATGTCATGTCTTGCGTTGATTATGACGCCGCCACCGCCACCGCCACCGCCACCACCGCCGCCACCGCCATGAGTGTACTTGATTCGTATCTAGTTAATTAAATTTCGGATTTTTCGGAATTAACATTCATTAGGTTTAGCTAGCGACTGTTTTCTTAGAATTTGATAACATCGAGATTCGGTTCTCTACCTTTGTAATATTCTAAAAATTTGGTTTTAAGCCTCATCATTTCTTGAAAGTCAAAAAAACTTTGTACAATCTGCTACTTTTGTATAAACTGGGAATTTGCAAGTATTTTTTAAGTATGCAATTTTTTATTTATGCTATTTATGCTCCATGTTTTTGGAAGAATTACGGCCAAATTTTTTTGATACTTTCCCAATTTCGTACAAACTTTGATTACTGATCTACAGATAATTCGATTTTAATGTTATAATCTGGTCATGCTCTTCGTAAACTTATGTTGCCTCTAGAAATTTGAAATCTGAAATTGTCTGATCTAAATTTTCACTTCTTGCTTTTTAAATTTTTATTTTTCACCAATTTAATGTTTTCTACGTTACATTGTAGATTTAAATTTTTCTGATAAATCCTATGTTCTTACAAAATCACTTTTTGGGATCTTTGTGTTTTTTCATGTTTCTCTTTAGGAAAATCTTAATAATCAATGATTTTATACTTTTTTCCGAGTTTTTTCTGAAGCTTCTAGTGATACCTTATTCCGTTTTTTTCACGAACTACGGTATTTCCTTTGACAGACGACCACCAAATAAGTCAACTTGCAGCTCAATTATTTCGAATTTTGTCAACTATATCAAAAGACAATCAACTGATAAAATATTGGTGATAATATAATAAATAGTTTATTAGTTGGCAAATTCTTGATATCTGACACAGGAATTGAGATAATTGAGATCAATATATAGTGTGCTCTGATTAGCGCAAACTTGCTCTGAAGAGACAGGTATACTGTCTTTTTTTCCAGTTAATTTCTTCTATTTCGTGAATATCATTTTGGACCGTTCGCAGCTATTTTTTGCAGTTTGATCTTTCTTGATCGATTCTATGAGTGTCCGGACACAACCCGACATCGATAGAATGCGAAACACCGCGTACGCGCTTCATTCCTTGCTATCTCTTCTCTTTTTTGATGATGCGACTCGATTTAGGATTTATGAGCATGATCTGACGGACGGCGGAGCACCCCCGACATGAAACAAGTGCCGCGTTGGTTTAGAGCACAAAGCGGTGGTAGGATCGGGAAGAGAGATAGGTGGAAGAGTGGTGGGTATGGAAGAGAAAAGTAAGAGGAGAAGACGGCAGGACAACAAAATACCCCCTAATCACTTGTTCTTATGCTGCAAACTTGACATTCTTTCACAATGAAACTGATTCGAATCATTTGAAAACAAAATTGAACCTGCCTTCTTTATCCTGAGCCTAAATACATTTTTAGTCCGTAGTCTGCTTATTTTCTCTATTTTCAAAACAACTATTGTAGCCATATCCTATTCTCTAATTTTCTCAGAATTCATAATCCGGATATCTCGAAATTCTAAATTCCTTGTTTCTCCGAGCATCATAAATGAATATTTTCGTTTCTGGTGAAAAATGTCATTTTCAGGAGAAATTCAGGAAATATAGAGGAAATATAAATTCGCCTTTTGTTATTTCAGAATTATCCATCTTCGTTTTCAATTATTTTTCTAGTCTTTCTCGCTTACTACTCCTCCCCGGACCACACCATTTCCGCTCCTCCCCACGTCTTCCATTCAAATTTTCGCGGAACAAACCCTCATTACTCTTTCTTCTCATTTTTCGACGACAATTTCGGCTGGTTTCTTGACCCAATCTTCGGGAAAAGGAGAAGGACCCTCACATGTCTGTTTTGGCTGAAAATGAAATTTCGAATGGACTCTTGAACGTTTTTCAAGTAGCTAATCAACGACGTCTTCCTTGTCGTTTTTCCGTGTGCAGCTCTAGCTCTTTTGTTTCCTTTTTCCATCTATCTTCTTCTTTTTTTTCTTTTTTTTTGTTGGGGAATCTGGAGACTGAAGAATGTATCCAGTGATTTGTGGATTGAGTTCTTGGTGAATTCGAGAACGCTGTAATCTTATCGGTTTAGTTTTAATTCTAACTTGACGTTAAAAGTCATGAAGGAAGCCAAATCACTGTCGGATTTTCTAATTTGGTATTTTTTCGTCCATTTTAGCCAGTTTTTATAAAAAAAATGTTTTTAAAAAAATCGAATTTTGTATATTTTGTATTACTTCCGAAGAACCTTAACTAAAAATCCCTCGGCCCGAATTCGACAGGCTTGCTTTGGAATTACTTCATTTTTGCCTGATTCCCTCAAATTTCCGCCTGTTTTCGATTGTTTTCTTCCGATTCTCCTGAATAATCATTTTAATATTCTTATAAGTAGGACAACAACTGAAAATGAGTCAAATTAAGTTAATTCCGAGATACTGTATCAAACAGTAGTTTTGCTTCAAGACCATCGATGCGCCTTTAAATGAATTTCCACCTGAATTTCTCAAGGTTCATCGGCGCCGGATAAAAATAATTGCAAATGTTGAATTCATTTTTTCCTTTAAACCTTTTTTTCTGAGAAACTTGTTTTGGTGCAACTTTATCGGACTACATCAGAGAACTTGTCAGTGAATTTTGAAAAATAACATACTTGCAAGATCAAGGCCCGGTCCCCATAAATATCTGAAATGTTTTGCCAAAATTTTAAAAATATTTTTAACAATCGCTTTTTTCTAAACTTAAATTTGACAAAAATTTTGCTTATATTGGTTTATAGACACTGAAACATTTTTTTAAAGAAAGAAATACTGGAATTTTTCAAACCGATTCAAGTTTAAAAATGTTCACATTAGCTACACAGCCATATTCCGTCTTAATGACTTCGAGATAGTAGCAGACTTGTTCAAATCGGGAAATCGGGAATCCCGTTTTCCCGGTTTTCCCGAAAATTTTCGGAAATTTTTCCCGACAGGTATTTTCCCGAATTTTTTTTCCGGGAATTTTTCCCGACGGGAAATTTCCCGAAAATTTTTTTCACGAAATTTCGGGAAAAACGGGAAATTTCCAGTCATTTTTTTCCAGATTTTCAAATTTTTCAACATTTTTTGCTTTTTGAATAGTTTTCTATGAAAATTCATGAGACACTTTTGAAAACGTGAAGAAATCGCCGAATCTCAACATGAATTGAGATAAATAGGCAAAAATTTATCGAAAAACCAACTTCCCGATTTTTCCCGATTTTCCCGAAAATTCCCGAATAATAATATCGGGAAAATTTTCGGGAACAAAATTTCCCGAAAAAATGTTTCGGGAACGGGAATTCCCGAAAAAATTTTCCCGGACAAGTATGGATAGTAGTTTATTCCAATTCGCGGGTATTTTTTGTTGATAAAGCTTCCCAATATTTGGTTACAGTACTCTTCACCCAAAACTCATCACCATGTTTTTCTACTGATCCCCCTGTCGACTCATCTGTTCTTGTTCCTTTCCTTGTGCCCATTTTTCAACATTCCCCCCATCACCAAAAAGTTAATCCGAGCGAGTTGCCGAAAAACATGCAACTCCTACTTCGTTTTCTATTCGGACGCTTTTCTTCCGAAGACGCATAACATCAAAAATGTTGGCAGAAGGCAACGGAAGAGTGGAAGAAGATGTTGTAGATAGAGTAAGATGGGAGTAAGTTTTTGTGGGGGCCGGACGAAACTCGGAGGAGCTCTCTCTCTCCTCCCCCCTCAGTCAGTCACAATAAAAAAGAAGATGTCGGGGAATTGTAGCGGTGACTCCTCCCCCATCAGTTCTACGGAACAATTCGAAAGTCTTCTGCTCCACTCGGCAATTCCATCAAAGAGTGGAGATGCGCATAAGTCAATCAGCTACAAGTGCACACACACACACACACACGCACACACGCTTCCTTAAAATCACAACTAATTGTGCAAGACAAGAAGATGAGGGAGTTTACGCACGCAACCGCTTCTGTTTCTCCTTTCGAGATTCTTTTTTCATTCTAGACACTTCTCCACTGACTCCAATTTTCTTTCTCTTTCACATCGATTAAGAAATGGATTTGAGAGAAGAAAATTGCTGAAAATTGCCGAGAAATTGTCGTGACTGGCTCGAGAAGCTATCGTCATGCGCACTATTAAAATGAATCCACCGCTAGTTGTGAACCTATCTAAATTCTCTTTTTCAGAGGACTTATAAGTTAAACCGTGGTTTTTTTTCAATTAAGTCATTTTTTTCGAGTCTAGGGTTATGTTTTGCCGTATTTAAAAAAATTAGCTCGTATCAGCATGAAAGCTCATCAAATTTCGTGAAGGAACATAAAATTTCGGTTCTTCAAAGTTTCGAAAAGTGTCTATTTCGGGGATCATTGATTTTTAGAAATCCAGGATAAATTTTGAAAATACCGTAAAATCTGTAATAGAAGGGCTCCTGAACTGTCGAGTTTAAGCTCACTTATCTCATTTCCTGTAAAAGATATCAAAAAGTGGTCAACTGATGAAGTATTGCTGATATTATGATGCACAATGTGTCAGTTGACAACTTTTTTGTATCTTTCACAGGAACCAAGATAAGTTCGCTCAAAATTTGAAGTCAATGGGCCCTTCTATTACAGGTTTTACTGTAGTTCTGGAAGTTTGATAAGTTATTATATTTTCACTGATAGAAGCCTATCAGAACGGCTAACTTTGAGCTTAATTATCTCAATTTCTATGAATGATAGCGACAATTTATCAACTGACAAATTGTTAATCATAATATTTCCTTTAATTCAGCAGTTGATAGAATTTTTATATCTTTCGAAAGAACCGAGATAATTAGGCCCCAAATTCACATGTAGAGTGGGCTTCTATTAGATTTATTGTACGAAACGTATCTCGGTCTTTTCGGGTCCTTGTCTTCCAGAAAAATTCCTGATTCTAGTTAATACTAGCGTCTAGACAAACAACAATTACCATACGGGCCACGAAATGCTTATTTCTTTATTTCTGTTGGTCCCATGCTCAATTTTTACTTCAAACCGATTACGAATCGGTAGACAGATGAGAAGATTGTTCCGAATTTCCTCCGTTGGCCTTACCGACTTCAGCATTCTAGGAATGCCGTTTAGGCATACCTGTCTCTTAGCTGAGATGGTTCGAAAGTTCAACATAACCATTTGTGATCACTCAAAATTCTATTCTCGTACAATTTTTATCCCAGCTATTTCTTTGTATTTCGGTTTTCCTCTCTTATTCTCCTCCAAAATCATATTTGTCGACGTGCCTTCCATACTTGAGAAAGCCTTCTTCCAAAAACTGGCTCGTCATATTTTTTCTTGCTCCTCCGCTCTCAACACATCTTCAATCTTCATATATTCCGTTTTTCAAAACGTCTCCAGGGAGCGTCGCTCATCGGTCTCCCAACCAACCAATTTCCAGTTTCGTTCGGGAGCTCACCCCCCGAAACTTCTTCTATTTCCTTCTTTTCTTCTCCTTAACTCTCTCCCTTAAACTCTTCTTCCTCTTATTTCCATTCCCATATTCAATTTGGCGGGACCGCCGCACTTTTGGTCAGTCCACTTTATCCTAAAACGTATTTTTCTACTACCTACATTTTTTCCAGATCCTATTCTTACATTTAGTGTAACATCTTGCTTTTGCCGCATGAGTTATTCATTTATTCTTTCATTTCCTTTCTCTTTCATCTTTTTGCCCTATTGTTCAGTTCGCCTTCATCCCCTCATTTTTCATCATCACTCAATTATTTTTCATTTCTTCTTGCTCATCTTTGCTCTTTCTTCCGCTTTTCTCCTTTTTTGCGATCCACGTCATACATTTATTTCAGCGAACCTCACCTCTTCATCTAATTTTCCAACAACTACCCATTTATTACGATAGAAAAAGATTGTCCAGATTCTCGGACAATTATATCGTGGTATACTGGCTCATGGTAGCTGATATACTCGATATGCAGTTGAAGGTTTGAATGAGTGACTAACTTTTGGGATCATTTTTGTGTTTTTTGAATTGAACTACAGTACCGGTCAATGAGATTTGTGAAAACGTATTTTTCAGTTAATTTCTGGTCACTTTGACTATTAGGTTGGCTAATAAGTTTCTTTCGATTTTGAATGCTCAACTTTGAAAACTCATATCTCACCAGTGGGATTGTTTTTCTTGGTGAATCATTTTTTGTTAGATAGAGTATTCCACGGACTTGGTTTACATACTTTGCCTCATTCCTACTTCTTGTCGTTCGCGAGCATGCTTCTTCCTTCCGTCCCTCACCTTCAAAATTTTCGAAATGCCATTTGATTTTTATTCGTTCCTGGTTTTAAAAACCTTGATATTCACAACAAAATGGAAGAAATAAATGAAGACAGACCTCCTACTGTTTGTACCATTAGACATTGGACCGGTCAATGTGAAGCCAAAACATTAGAATCGGAAGACGAAGATCGGCCCGAAAGTTGAACTTGCACCTCTTACAGAATCCTATTTAAATCGAATCGTTTCAAACCACTTGTAGATTGTCAAAGGCATTATCCGTTAGTCAACCAAGTATTTTGAACTTATGAAAGTCTCTTGGCAACTTCAAGAACTGCGTCGATTCGTACCCCATGTCTCGAAGGACTACGATACGTATTTCCATGTGGACATGAGCATGTTTCTCCTATCATTTCTCCACACGTTCAGTTGAGTGGGGGATCTAATTACCGTAGATGAGAAGTGGGTAAGTTACTCTATCAATGTGCGGAAGAGTCAGTTGATTGACAAAGAACAACTAGCTCTGGACATCCCAGAACCCAAATTTTAAGTAAAAATGAGTATGCAATGAGTTTGATGGTCGGTCGAAGTAACGGAGACTGTGAACTTTGAGATAAAAGTACCACTGTAACTGCCGGCTTGTAGAGTCCCTAATTATAGAAATTGATTCCGGCAGTCGAATTGAACCATGGAGAAAAAATCGCGGTTTAATTCCAACACGACAGTGCGAGATCACCCGTTACTAGAGGGATCAGCCAAAAATTCATGTCGTTTGTCTGAACTATTATTTTGTTCTTTCCATATTCTGCAGACCTTGCCCTTTTGGATAAATGTTTGTTTGGGGCTCTTAAACGTCACCTTGTTAGAAAATACTTCAAGTGAAAAGGTGACACAAAAAAGGAGTTGGCCCACTTTTTCAATCACAGCTCTCCTAGTTCTGGGCCAATGGAACCAAGGAACTACCGGAGCGTTGACAGACAACTATCAATGCTCATAGACATTACTTTCATTGATCTAGCCACCTTGGCTTTGAGAAAAACATGATCAAAAATTTGACCAAAATCGAAAGAAACTTATTAGCCAACCTAATATTTTCCAGAGTCTGGAGATCAACTGTCAAGCTTCGGAGCACTTTGAGAACTTTAAAGGGCGTAAAACAGACCTAGATTGAACAATTTGCAATAACAAAACTATTTGAAGATTCCTAGTTTTCCATATATTTGCCAATTTCTGAGGGACACCTCTTTTTGGCCTGTTCTTCCACTAAAATCTTAAAGAAGTGAGTATTTTCCAGAAATCGGCAATTAGAGAACTAGGAATTTTCAACAGAAGACCTACGAATTTTCAAAAAAATTCTGTGACTGTAAAACTTTCAATCCAAGTCTGTTTTACAACTTCCAACATTTCAAAGTGATTGGAGACTCGATAGTCGAGCTACAGATTTCTGAATATGACCGAAAATCTACTGAAAAATGTGTTTTATCCTATTGACCAATACTGTATGTGATGATTATGATACTAATTCTTAAAAAAAACAAAAGGAGAACAAAATTTGAAAAGCCGGGTGAAGATTGAGCATCGGATAAAAAAGCAATGAAAAAACATGTGTTTTTATTCCCCAGGCAATTCGTATCGAATCTTTTTCACGAAATCTAATATTTTTAAGCTTTACTCGATTTGATACTAAAGTACTTTTTAAATCCAAATGCGGTTTTTCTAATATTCTTTTTTCTCATTTCATGTCTACCGTATTTTTTCTATCAGAAGCCCAACCAAACAGTTTATTGTAAGCTCAAATATCTCGATTTCTGTGAAAGGTGTCACAATTTTGTCAAGTGATGAAATGTTGGTGATATTATGATAAAAAAATTATTAGTTGACAGATTTTTCATATCTCTTATAGGATGCAAGATAATTGAGCCTAAAGATGACTGTCTGGGTGGGTTTCTATTGAAGGAAATATGGTGTGTCCGTTTTCTACTCAACCTTTCTTTGTTTCTAACTTTTCTAACTGTTTTTTTTTCGCGTGCTCTAATTCCTCTCCCCAGGCTTTTTCCAAATCTCAATGCTTAAATTTTTCCAGAGGTGAGGATATAATGCCTGTGCGGAAAAAGCATGGTCCGTACGATATCATCGCTGACGATGTGTACGACTGCCGAATTCCACTTCACAACGAGCTCGCTTATCAGCATGGTATTCATTTCGAAGCAAAGGTACTTTTCTGAAACTCTAAAAAATACAAGAAGCTTTTCTGTTCTCCGACTTTCTTAAACTTTTTTCCAACTCAAATCATCAGTGTTTTCGTCTAAACAGGCGGGTTTGGCCGGAGGGGCCAGATTAGATTGTCGACGAGAGTCGCCTAAACTCGTTTGCCCAAAGTTAAACCAGCGTGAGAAAACAACTTTTTGGGATTTTAAAATTTTGACTTTCCTGTCAGGTCAAAAAATTTAAAATTCTGATGGGACTCTTTGAATCGTTTGTATCAATGTAAAAAATGCAAAAAAAAAACTAGAAAGCCCAAAAATCAGAAAGAGTTAAGGAAATGCTCTCTGATGTTCTAAAAAAGAAAGAAAATGTATTTTGCAGTATGTCGGAAGCATGGAAATTCCTAGACCCGGGACGAGAATCGAGATTGTGGCGGCAATGCGGAGAGTTCGGGTAAGAACATTTTGGGAATATAAAAAAGTGAAAAATTGTGCTTTGGATATGGTGATTCTTCAAAATTTGAGCTCTAAAGCTATCAACAGTTTGATATCCGTTATGCAGCTGATTTCAGGGTTTTCAAAGAAGATTGTCCTCTAGATTGTAAACAAAAAATCATTAATAAGCTATTTAATTACTATTCAGTACGAATTCAAAGCTCGCGGCATCAAAAAACGGCCCGTCGACATCACCGTCTCGGTCGACGGCGTCAAAGTGGTTCTTCAACGAAAGAAACAAAAAGAGAAGGGTCTTTCATGGGATGAATCCAAGTTGCTCGTCATGTTTCACCCAATTTACCGGTATTACTTTGCTTCTTTTTACGTTCCTGAGATTTCAAGAATTTGCAGAATATTCTACGTGTCACATGACTCTCAAGATCTCCAAATATTCTCATACATTGCTCGAGACGGCGCCAGTAACACATTCAAGTGCAACGTCTTCAAGTGTTCCAAGAAGGTTCGTTTTTAATATTTTGATGTGTTGGTTAGGGAGAATATCTGAAAAAAGACGGCACTAGAAATCAAATATGCAGACTACATCTCAAGAAACACCAAAAATGTACTAGGTGTCTGAAAAAAGGGCATTCCTTTAGTATTCATAGAGAAGAAGTTTTTTGACGGCCATGAATGTAGTTATGGAAAATGACTCTGCATCAAAAATGATGAGCAGGAAGTAAAAAGCAGAAAATCGGGATTGAAAAAGTACTAGCAGATAAATTTTGGATATAAAAATTTCAAGACTCTTCTTTCAAAATTTTCAAAAGTAATTAGTCTCAAACATGCAATATTTTCTCTAGTAAAAGCCTACCCGAACCGTCTACTTTTTGCTCAATGAGCTCGATTTCTGTGAAAAATATCAAGAATTTGTCAAATGATAAAATATTGGTTATAATAAGATGAACAATTTATAAGTTGGCAAATTTTTGATATCACAGGGATCGAGACATTTGAGCTCAAAGTTAAAAGTTTGGATGAATACATATTGAGATTTGAAAAATGCTATTTACTGTAAAACCTGTATTATAAAAGCCGGCCTTTCTATTTTTCCAAGGTTCATCCGGGGGCATTTCTATTATACTACAGGGGCCCTTCTATTTTTCCGGCCATTTTTTTTACGAATTTTTCATAGAAAAATTCGTCAAAGTATTTTCAAAACATACTGTTCAAAAAAATTTATGAATATTATAGAGAACCTTTGAAGAAAATCTCGAATTGAAGCTTGAAATTCAGTTTTTGTTGAAAGTGCATTTTTAGAAAGAAAATAAATCGAATTTACCAGATTTTTAAGAATTCGAACTGACTGTTCATTCAAAACAGAAGGGAACCTAAATGTCGTGTAATACTACCAAAAATGTATCTGAAAACGAACATGTTAGTGAAAAACGGGTAATTTTAGCTGTGTGTTTCATCTGAATAAGTAAGAGATTATGAAAAAGTTGTAGAAGTTTATTTTTGTAGTTGACAAATTTTCGATAAAATCACTTGCCAGAAAAACATGTTCAAAACAATTTACTTTTTGAAAAACCATTGAGATTTGTTTCGCAATTCCTAATTTTTGAAATCAAGCGGACTAATGAAAAATACTTTTTCAAACACCTGAATTCAGCCAACATAAAAATTGTCTTTGTGAGATGGCTGTGTTTTTTAAAGCTCCAATAACGTTGAACAATAAATTTTGTACCGTCAAGTTTTCCGAGCTCAATACTCAAAAAATGTAATTGCTACGTCTGTATTAGTTAGAATAAAAATCAAGACAGCTGAAGCTAAAACTGAAGTTATGAAGATAATTTCCTCCGCATATCCTCACCATTTCGTATTCTCAAGATATGTCCGAATTTTGGGATCCAAGAAAATCATTTGATCCCGGATTCCGTTCAAAAATTTATTCCTGACATCTCGAGTATTCACTCAAATTTTCCCATTATTAGAATCACCACTCATCCATCATTTTATCTATGTCTCTCCGGTGCTTCTCTGGATCTTATCTCCTTTGGTCTAGCCTAACTTTTTTCACAGACTTCACAATGATCTTCATGTTTTCCTGCAGACACAACTATTCTTTACACATCAGCGAAGGTTCATGTTCTATTTCGTGTTGTCGGTGACTTGTCGACTTCTCATCAATAAGCATTTTTGATTTTTGGGAACGTTAAGAACTAATTTAAAATATCTTTTGATCAATTTTATTATGTTTTGGTGGCGTGTAGTCCCTGGGATATATTTCTTCTCTGATTCTAACATTTCGAGTATAGAGAGAGTCCGGCAATTAATCAATAAGTGAAGATAAATTTTCATAGGATACATTCTGATCTTTGTGCGCCCAAAGTGAGTTGGATCCATGCCAAGTTCATTTGGAACCCCTTGTTGATGATCTAAAGCAGTTTTGAATTTGAAATGGATTGAAGCCCATAATCCTCTTATTGCCTTAAATGGTAGTTAATATTAAAAAATCAAAAAATGTTAACGCTTTTTTCAGCTTGATCGTTTTCAAAATTTCTTGGTATTGAGTCAATGAGCTTGAATTTGATACTATTGATGAAAAACTCATGATCGAAATTTTGTGATAACAAAAACAAGATATGAGAGTTATCAGGTGGTTCTTCAGTATATTCCTCACATTAGCCAGTTACATACTAATCGCCAAATGCAAACCATCATTCAATTTTCCCAATTTGAAAATTGCTGGCAACCTGTGGCCAGAGATCCCAAGCCTAGGTCATAATTCTCTCCTAATAACAACAAATCGATCATTATCTGTCGCTGGAGGAAGAGAACCTTTGGAGCGCTCGTCTTCTCACTCCCGATTATTTTTCGTCTTCCGATCGTAGGCACCCCCCGGGGCCACGAAAAGCGAAGCGCACACCGATTGCTCTTTTTCTCGCATTGGCACATTGGCACATTGAGCGTGCGACTACACTCGCAAAACGTGCCAATGTGCCATCATTCCGCCAGGATCTCCTCCTTTGCCTTCTGCTTCATCTTCATCTTTCCACTCTTACTTTCTGCCTTTCCCTGTCTCATTCACAGCTCTTTTGCAGATCAACCCATTTTTCTCTCTCTCTCTCTCGGGGAGTTTTTTTTCTGTTTAGCAGTCTCTCTGGAGATAGAAACACACTGACAACCAGAGTCGTCAATAATAATTAGAAACAGTTGGTTGCAAAATGCGGGAAGAATGACTCCGCCTATTCTCACACCCAATCCAAAATGTGTTTTTCCAAAGAGTTTTGGTGTACTTTTTAGTTTAAAAAACTTTGGATTTTTTTTAAAGATTAGGTACTGATACGGTATGTTTCCAAACGACTGAAAATTGAAGCTTACAGTTACTGTAAAGCCGGTAATAGAAGGACTCCCTAACTTTCAACTTTGAGCCAATTTATCTGGATTCTTGTCAAAGTTAAGAAAATATTGTCAACTGATAAGTTCTTTATCATAATATCATACACAATTTTCAATTGTTTCATTTTGACTATCTTGCATAATAATTGAGATAATTGAGCTCAAAGTTAAGGGCCCTCGATTAAAGGTTTTACGGTATATACTTTTGTTGGTCCCTTGTTGTTGGTTCCATTGTTGAAAATTTTGAATTTTTTAAATTACTAAAATAGAATTGTTTTGAATTTTTCAAGAATCCAGATACAGATCATAGCATAGCTGACGTCTCTATGAAAAATTTTTATCGTATTTTTTTCTTGCAATTTTATTTCCCATCCCTACCTATCTACCTAACAATTTTGCCGCTATGAAAACGATGCATTCGGCAGACGTAACACACACACACACAACTAAAAGCCCCGCCTTTTCGTCGTCATCAACCCATCTTTCCCTCCGAAGCTCCTCCGGGAGACGACGCTATTCTCTATCTACTCCTTCTTATTTCCTTGATCTTATATTTTTGTATCGTTCTCTGCCGCCTCTATGTTCCTCGCTCCCTGGCGGGAAGCTCTCCTGGCGGGCTCCCTGCCGTTGTATTTTCTTCTCCCGCTGTCTTTTTCTCACCACTACTGCAAGCAGGAGAGAGATAAAGACTTTTTATCGTTTTCAGAGCCTATCCTTCTCTTACCCGTCTCGGAAAAAACGTCAGCTGCCAAAACGCGGCGCTGGGTAGGGAGGAAGAAGAAAGAAAAGCAGAAAAGAAGGCAGGGCCTCTCTTTTTCTTTGAGCACTCTGCACACCTGCTGATTACCATTTTTGTCACCTCCTTTACTGTATTCGTAGACAACGATCACCGACTTCTGACTATGATATTACTGAACATCGACTTCGACATTATACTATAGTCGTTATCTGATCAATACACATATAATCATCATGATACGGTTCGACCCTGATGAGAGCTCAGAAATGAGCGAGGAGAAAAGGTTTTACTATCTGAGACTGATGGCGAAACCCGGTGGAAAACCGATCAAAACCAAATTTGTCACTTGGTCCCGTGACGAAGATGTCGCTTCGGCATCCAATATTAGCGATCAACAGCTAGAGGTAAGATTTTTTGAGATCGTGTAGTTTTTAAACTGGAAAATTCCTCTATTCCTCTCAAATCTTGAAAAATAATTGAACTTATCGTGTAACCTGAAAGTTGTCCGTTCAATTTGAGCCAATCTTTTTCAGTTTCTTTCAAAAGGATCAAAAGTTGTCAACTAATAAATTGTCAATCATAATATCTCAAACATTTTAGTAGTTGAGACATTTTCTATATCTTAACAAGGAGCCAAGCTCCTTCTTGACAGCGTGAAGGTTTTTATTTTCACTACATTCCCGTTTTTTAACTTACATTTAAAAATTATCTTCTTGCTGAGAGCTCAGAAAATCGCATTTAGATTGTTTTTCGCGGTTACTGTTAATAGTTGCTTTTTTTCATCGTTGCCATAATTGTTTGAACTTTTATGTACCCCATTTTGTTCAATTTAACGTTTCATTAAACCTGAAATAGAAGAGCCCCTTACTTTCAACTTTGAACCAATTTATCTCGGTAACTGGTAAAGATATGAAAAAGTTGCCAAATTATCAGTATTTTATCAGTTGACACATTTTTGATATCTTACATGGTTTCAAGAAAAATTAGCTCAAACTTGACTTTTGAAATTCATTAAAAATGAAATCATGAAAATTTGAAATTCCTTCTTTCTAACCAGCAAACTCCGATTTCGAAATTCATTAAAATAATAGTATTTTGTCCAAATTTAATCTTCAGTTCATTTTATAATCTCTGATCCGAACACTCAACTTATTTGCAAACGATCTCTCTAGTTTCAAGCTGTCAAGTTTTGACTTCCGGTTGAAAGAGAAAACGCCCGCGTTTTGTTCTATTTTCATCCGCCCATTTTTAAATGTCACATTACACTATATCTAGGTTTTTTGCCGTCTTGGATTTTGGGATTTTGCTATGAGCAAAATCGCAAATGCCACAGATAATGCGATCCAGATGTGATGACTCTGACCTTTATTGCCAATAAAATTTGTGTGGGCTGAATTGAATTCTAATTGAAGGCAATGAAATTGGGAGCTCTAGAAAATCCAAAAAATTCAAAGCTATTTAACGAACTCAATCTGTAAATTAATCTTTAAGGAACTTATTCTGTAAATTGATATCATTCATTATGCTTTGGCTGTCTTATAAATGTTAAAATGTTTCTGTATGAAGTATACAATATATATATATATATTGATCGATTTTCGAAAGAAAAAACATCTGGGGTTCTTTCAACGTTCCCAGCTGTTAAGTCTCGGAATTTTGAGAAAAAAAAAATAAAATTACAATGGAAGAATTTTTCTCTCTCCCTCGGGGAATTGAAAGGTGCTTAAAATTGAAATCACATTCTTTGAATCACACACTAGTGATTTCAATCGGTGCCAACTGATCGAATGATCACAAATTGATGATGCACAATGAAATAAAATTAAATTGGGTGGATGGGATGCAATTGAAGCCGACAAAACGCAATTCTTTTGTTTTTTCAGAGTCAAGCGATGCGTGTTGTACGAACGATTGGACAAGCATTCGAGGTGAGGATTTTTGAGAGATGATAATCGTTGTCATCGTCATAATAAATGACGCTCATTATCCATGTAGTTGTCAGCTGTGGGAGAAGAGAACTAGAGAGGTGTCTCTCTCTCCCACTCTCTTTCTCTTTTTTTTTCATTTTTCACTTCTGTCAACTAATCAATTTTCTTTGATTTATAGGTTTGCCACAAAGTCGCACAAGATCAGATGCAAGAAAAACACGAGGACGAGGCAGCGAAAAGCAAAAGTAAGGGAGTTACTACTCTTATATCAACTGACAAAGAGCTTGTGTCTAAACTAGAATTGAGAGTTTGAGACTTCAAAAATCCTATATTTTGAAATACATAGACTGCTAACTTTCAATTTTTAAAAGGGAACCTCAACACCTTGTGAATCCAGACTTCAACCAAACTTTCAGGATAAGTTAAGAATAATTTGTCTAGACACCTCTGAAAATTTTAAAATCCTCTCACCAGTTTCAGTCGAGCTACAGTGCGGTCAATATCTTTAAGACCCCCCTTGATTTTGGGCGCACAGGAAAAACTAGAAGAGATATCAAAAAACTGTAAACGCCATTCGATTCACAATCAAAAATAACCCCAGGACACAAAGTTTCATGTATTTAGCACTTTCCATGTCCGTGTACCATCCAAAAAACCGATATGCAAGCGATCAATATCTTTAAGACCCCCCGGATTTTTCGATGTTCCAGTGATAACTTTCATGAGAAAATTTTTTGGAAGTAAAAAAAGTCACTCTCAAAATTGTTTTTAGATAGTTTTGAATCAAATAACAACGGTTTCTGAAGCTTTCCCGATCAGAAATTTGGTTCTGAAAATTCATCTCACGATTTTTGCTCCTTTTCAGAGAATTTTCGGTTTTATGGAAAAATACAACGTTCTACTTAAAGGAATTCCATGAAAATTTATCTTATTAGAAAGCTCTTTTCCCCTTTTTGATGTCCTAGTCATTTGGTAGAGATTCATGCAGAATTCAGATGGGTAAAATTTCTTAAAGTCGGAGCTGGGCCCCTTGGTGAGTTCTGGGGCTAACGTTGAGAAGATTTTCGGGACAGTTCGGTTAATAATGATTGATCAAGTAATCGAATAAAAAAAAGGGAATAAGAGCTTTCTAATAAGATGAAATTTTGTAGAATTCCATTAAGTAGAGCGTTGTATTTTTCCATAAAGCCGAAAATTCTCTGAAAAGGAGCAATAATCGTGAGATGAATTTTCAGAACCACATTTCTGATCGGGAAAGCTTTAGAAACCGTTGTTATTTGATTCAAAACTATCTAAAAACAATTTTTAGACTGACATTTTTTACTTCCAAAAAATTTTCTCATGAAAGTTATCACTGGAACATCGAAAAATCCGGGTGGTCTTAAAGATATTGACCGCTTGCATATCGGTTTTTTGGATGGTACACGGACATGGAAAGTGCAAATTTTATTAAAATTTGTTTCTAGAGGTTATTTTCGATTGTGAATCGAATGGCGTTTACAGTTTTTTGATATCTCTTCTAGTTTTTCCTGTGCGGCAAAAATCAAAGGGGGTCTTAAAGATATTGACCGCACTGTATATCAAATTCAGTACCAAAAATCGCCGTTTAAGTGCGAAACGGGAATTCCGAAATACGATTTTCTCAACTGTTAGGTCGTTTTCGAACATGACATCTTCTGAATTATGATTGGAATCAAATTAACTTCCTTGTTTCCGACACTTTTTCAAAAGATAAATTTTCTCATTTTTGGAAAAACATCTAGAAAACTGTGAAAATTCACAAAAAACGGGGAAGTGTCTGAAATAAGTAATGTTATTCAATTTTGAGTTCACCACAACTTGTGTCATGTTCTCTAACGTTCTAGAAATTAAGAAAATCGTCATTTCGCACTGAAAGAGACATTTTTGATACTGAAACTGTTATAACTCGGTGGAAACTGGCCAGATTCTGAAATTTTCAATAGTCTAAATAGCCTATTCATAACCTATTCTGAGTCTTGGTTTAAAAGGTGTTGAGGTTCCTTTGTCCAATAAAAATACCGATTGTTAGAGTATTTTTTCTTTTTTCATTTTTGCCGATTTTCTGCAAAATTCTTTTTTCAATTGACAAAATTCTCCATTTCAGTATCGATGCAATCCGAAGACGAAGCTGGTCCGAACGCTTTGGACGTCATTGAAGAACGAGGTGGGATGGAAGAAAATAGCAGGAGCTCGTCGCCGATGGAACCGCCACCAGTCGGAGGACCGCTTTATGGGAAGCGATTATCTCTGGTAAGTGGTGATGCTAGAAACGACTGTCTGTGTCTGCACGAAGAGCAAAAAAACGTGTTACCTGACACCTTTTATCTTTCTGACATGAGGATTACATGGCATTGGGTAATTCGAGAAGTGAGGGGTTGCCTGAAATTGATCCGAAGGCCGTCGAGTGATTGTCCTTTCTTCTTCTATATCTCTCTCTTTCTAAATATCATGTTTTTGTTGTAGGAATTTGAAGAATAAGCTACAAACAAATTTCTGAAAATATCATAATCTGAAAAGTTCAGTATTTTTCCGTTGATTTCAACAATTTCCATGAATCTGGAGCTCAGCTGTTAAGTGTCCAATCACTTTGAAAATTGGGAGGGGTGTAAAACAGAAATAGATTGGAAAATTTACATTTACAGAATTTTTGTAAAGTTTCTAGTTTTTCAGCTACTTGCCGATTTCTGAAAGACACTTGCTTTTTTTCACTTTGTCAGCCAAAAATGGAGTCTTCCGAAAATTGGCAGATAGCTGAAAAATTAGGCATTTTGAAAAAATCACGTACATGCGAAATTTTCAATTTATATCTATTTTACACCCTCAAACAGTTTCAAAATGATTGGAAGCTTGACAGTCGAGTTCCAGACACCTGAAAATGGTCGAATTAGCCAAAAAATCGACTTGACCTACTGTACATTGGACGTGTCATAAATCGCACATTTTGCACTTCTTCCTGCTCATTTAGCTTCCTTTACGCTTTTTTTATTTCCAGTTTCAACCTCGAAAACCATCCACGGCGAGTTCATCTGGAGGAACTGCTATTGACACAACTGCAATACCAGAAAACGTGCTAGAAATTCCCAACACGTCCCATCCAATCCTCCAACCAAAGGCTCCTGAACTGGTACCTCAGCTACAACCCCAACACGCGCTACCGTATCAACAAAAGCCGTCGCAATCGCTTCTAAATATTCAACCACCCCAATTCAACACGCTTCCTTCTCAAATGCCAAGCACGCAAACGCTTCCCGGCATGTCTGAAAATCCAGGACACTCTCATAACCCGGTATGTTTCTCTATCGCTTTTTCCTAACTTTTTTTCTGCATTTGCTATTGCTTTCTTACAGAGAATGATGACGGTGCCGCCTAATATGCCGTACCCATCAGCTACACTACCGCATTCTCGAACGTGGGGTCCGCAAATTCCCTCTTATCCTCAATCTATGCAATCGTTAGAGCAAAATGTTCCTATGTATTATCCAGTGAGTTTTGAAACCGGATAGAAAAATTAGAATCTTTCAGAAATCAATAGTTTTACGGTCAATATATTTTCAGCAAATGCCGGGTATGCTTCCCTCCTCTTCCTCGCTCCCATTCGGACTTTCATCACCTGTCATGGTCTCACCGTATGCAACACTTCAATTAAACATGCAAAGTCAACAACTTGATCAACCCGATCACTCGGGCTCACAACTCACTATGGATCAGGTACTGTACTAGTCATTGTAGTCAATGATATACAAAATCGAGTTTTCAGTTGGTTTCGATCATTTTCAGAAGTCAGGACCTGGGCTGTCAAGTGTCCGATCACTTTGAAAGTCTTGTAAGCTGTAAAACAATTCTAGGTTGACAATTTTGCATTCACAGAATTTTTGAAATTTCAGAGCATTCTTTGAATGCAAAATATTCAATCTAGATCTGTTTTACACTCTCCAAAGTTTTCAATATGTTCGGAAGCTTGACCGTCGCGGTCCAGACTAATGAACATGGTAAAAATCCAAAGAAAATCACGTTTTTGAATAATTTTTCGGTTGGATCTAATTTTAAAATTTCAAAAATACAAACCTTTCAATTTCAGTACAATCAGCAACTAATGAGATCTCAACTTGATCAAGCACAACAATCTGTACAAGTCGCCGGATGTCAGGTACAGCTTCTTCGGGATCAGCTCACATCTGAAACGACGGCGAGGCTGGAAGCGCAGTCCCGAACTCACCAACTTTTGTCTGCGAATCGAGATTTGCTGGAGCAAGTTCAAAATTTGGTATCTCGATTACAGATGTTGGAGACAAAGATTACTAGCGAGATTCATCATAGCTCGAGTCAGGTATGTCTTTTTATTTAGTGGTCTATGATTGAAGCACTTCTAAAAACATTTCATGGTCTCAAAAAATCAATAATTTTCTAGCCTCCCCAACCGCCACCACCACCTCCACAAGCTTCATATCAGCCTTCAACTTCATCCTCGATGGGAGCTCGAATGCCTCTCTCTATAGATCACAATGACCCTCGGATACCGGGAAGCTCCTCCATCCGACCCAACTATCCTTACCAAGTACAACCATTGGCTGATCTCCGCGCCGGATCTCTCCCACCTGTCAAAGAATCGAAAGAACGACGGAAAGACGAAGGAACACGTACTGAACCGGAGAGTAATGCAGAAGACACTACAGATTACTCATCAAGCGATCAGTATGAGAAGACTTCGAACGTAATGAGACCATCTCATTTCAATATTCTGATGTCTAACCCATTGGTGGATATTAATGTGCCTTCTGGAGCAGCAATGACGAGGTTAGATCAGTTGGAGTTGGGCATGGACACACAGGGAACTAGTTCAACACCCCCGAAAAAGGAAAAGAAACCGTCTACTGGAATCTTGCGAGGCGAGAACTTCTCAAGGATGTCATTCAATCCAAAGTGAATAGTCATAGCTGTTCGTATTTTTCTAATTTGTTTCATATTCCAGACTTGGCCGAGATAAAGAAAGAGAACAGCAATTGATGTTCGAGGATCCACTGGAAGACGAGACTCCACGATCGATACCACCTAGTCCTCCAACCAAATCGAAAAATATCACAATTGACTCATTATTCAAACCTCAGGATGATCCACCAACTTTAGCAGATCGAGAGCCACAACAATTACCGCCACAACCAACACAGCCAGCACAATTTGCAAGGAAGAATACGGTAGGATTTCAAGAATAATAATTAGATATACAAAACGAATTTTTCGGTTCAATTTTTGACCATCCTGATCATTTTCAGAAGTCTGAAGCTCGGCTATGAAGTTTTCGTTTACTTTGAAAGGTTCGGAAGGTGTAAACCAAGCCTAGATTGAAACTTTGCATTCACAGAATTTCAGAAAATTTCGTATATTTTCAGCTATTTGCCGATTTTCGAAAGTGTCTTTTTTGGCCTGTTTTTGTACTAAAACTATGAAAAGCAAGTGTCTTTCTGAAATCAAAAATTGGTAAAAACTGGGGATTTACAAAAAATTCTGTGAATGCAGGTCTGAAGGTCTGTTCTACATCCTCCAAAATTTTTTAAATGAAAAAAAAACTTGACAGTCAAGCTTCAGATTATTGAAAATGGTCAAAATGGCTGCAATTCAACTGAACAATATGTGTTTGTATATTTTACGATACTGTAATATGAATATTCTATTATTTTCAGACTGTCAATCTGTTGCTTCCTTCAACAACGACTTCAATGCCAGCTAGCTCGTCCCTGGTCACCGCAATGTATCCACCAATGCGACAACCAGCTGTTCCAGTTAATAAGGTATAATAGAGCTTCATTTTTCTAATTCTAATCCTAATGAGAAAGTTTCAGATTCAACCGAAAGTCGACGTTTTCCGTAAAAAGACGCTGAAAACCTTGTCAATGGATATTGCCGAAGAGCCAGGACCAAGTGATAGTGATGCGAATAGGAACAATATACCAAGCTCCACAAATAGTTCGATGAAACGAAAAGGGTTCTTGCAGCCACCGCCAAATGTGGATGTGGAAATTAAGGAGATTGAGGATTACATAAAGTGAGTTTAGGCTGTTCTAATTCTCTTTTAATCAGTCTTTTTCAGTCGAAATGTGGATCGATCGAAACTACCTGAAACTTCCCTTCTAACACGACTCACTCGTCAAGCACAAGGAGACAATTCGCTTGGCAACTTGCCGAATGGATATCCTCAATGAACACAAATCTTTATAGGGAACTATATCATCAAATTTTGTTTACAATCCAACCCGAGTAGAATTTTTCAATTTGTGACGTTTTTATGGACAAGATTTCCTCCTCTTCCTCATTTCTATGTTCTCTCGATCTCGTTCACCGGTCCATTGCTTTCGTCATAAAACCGCTTTCCGCCCGCCCCTTCGCAATACAAAAACTACATAAAATGCTTCGCTTAAAATAATACTGAAGCTGAAAATGATCGAGATCAGTTTTTCTAATTTTTTGCCAATTTTCTCAACACTACTATGCTTTCCAATCGTGACATAAATCGAAACATTCCTATTTTTTTGTTTTGAACACCAGTATTCGTATTCTTTAAATTTTTGAATTAAGTGTTTTCTTTCTCGACTCCACTTTTTTGTATTAATTTGAAAAAAGATTTTTGTTCCTGCTGATAATTCCTCTCTCGAACGCTTTTGTTTCATGTTGTTCAGTTGTAAGTAATAAAAATTGACGATATGGTTTATAATAAATTTTGCAATTTATTTGAATTAATTTGAAGAAGTGGAATGGAAGTTCCACAAAAATTATTGGATAATTTTTACATAAAACATTCAAAGCATGATTTCTCAAGTATAAAATGACTCTTACGAAGAATTTCTGAAAAATAGAGAGCATAAAAGTTTTCAAAAACTAAAACAAAACATCAAGCCACCTAGGGGACTCGAACCCCTGACCTTAAGATTAAAAGTCTCACGCTCTACCAACTGAGCTAAGGAGGCCCATGAGTGTCAATACGATTGACAAGTACACATAGCGGGGAGAGACACGACCGGTAGTGTTTGTGTACACGAGCGACAGCAGGCGGGCTGGCCGCCGGACGCTGCGTCTCTTTCACATTTCAACACTTGTTGGAAAATATCAGTTGATTGTTTTTTTTTCGAAATTTCGGTTCATTCAGAAAATTAATCCAATCATTTTTTCTAATAATTGTGAAATTAAGAGCTTGAAACAAAATTTGAGCATTGAGAAATTGAAAGCAGTTCTGTCATTCTGTGATTATAGTAGTATTTTCGAATATTATTAGGTTGGTAAAAAAGCAATGCGCGTTTTTGATGTACTTTATTTTTATTGTAAAAATGAAACAAAAGGACATCGATCGAGAACATACTCTCCATCATTATTGACCACTCTCTGCCAACGCATGGGCAAAAATTCGACGCCTCTCGTGATGAACCCCACTGACTGTGACTCGAAGTAGTTCGGTACCCAGATTTTCACTTTTCTCCCATTCTTGAACGTTTTCTCAGAGAGATGATGCTGCATTGACATGGGCAAGTCATAGTCGGATAGTGCCAAATTTGGGTTATAAGGCGACCGTAAAAGCGCTTCCCAGACCGTCTCTAAAAAAATTTTTGAGTGATTTTTGCGGTGTGTGGTCGAGAGTTGTCGTGAACCAGAAACTTCGCCGATGTGCCCAGTCCTTGCCGTTTGAGAACCTGGTCCATCCGGTTCAGCTGACCTTTGTCACAACCGGTAGTCACTATTTGACCATGCTTTAGTAATTCAAAATACCTCAGACCTCGCGTATTTCACCAGACACATAACATATCCTTTTCCCCGTGCATGTTCGGTTTTGCTGTTTGTTTCGGTGCCTCGTCATGATTCGACCACTGCCTTTTTTATTCAAGACACTCGTATTAAGTCTATCTTTCATCCAAAATCAAAATTGGATCCAAGAAACCACGTCTTTTTAAACAGCGCAAGATAAAACCAGCCACTTCGCTGCGCTTTATCTTGTCATCGTCAAAAAGTTTGTGTGACACCTTTTTTCTGCGTCTGTTCGTTTTCCAGAATTGTGATTAAGGTGCGATTAGACTGTTTTGATAAGCAGCTAGTTGTTTGGTAAGGGTTCAGTTCGCTTGCTTACCTCAAGAAATCGTTGACAACGCTTTTTATACAAAACTGCGTGTTTTGCCTTCAAAGATTTCTTCGACGTTTCTGGAACGTGGGAACCATCGTCGATATGAATTTTCGGATAGAGCATCATCTCAAAATACTGACGGCAAAAGGCCATGTGCTTCGGCGGCGGCTTTTCCGTTTTTGAATTCATGCGAAAATAAGGCTCGAAAGCGAAAATCTTGATTGGGCATCTTCTTGAATGTTTTCCCAATTCAAAAATTGATTCGAACAGCGAAGTAACAATCAACTACGACGTTAAAGACATGTTCTTTGAAATAAAGAAAAAATTAAGCCGAACAACCTATTCACAGGCGAAATATACAACACCAAACATAGCGCGCATTACTTTTTTACCAACCTAATAGGATCAGCAGAATTCAAAATTTTCAAACTCATGCGAATATGAAAATATTTATGAGAACGTTTCAGCTATTATGACAGAAATCTAGAAATAAAAGAGACAAATCTGATAAAGTGAGTATACATGAAGTACATACAAGGCGGAGGCAATGATAAATTATTGGCAATGATAAATTAAAGACAATATACAATGTACACGAAAATCACAATTGCTGAAATGGCAGCCATGAGAACAGCGTGAGCGGCACGGAAAACGTTGTTCCAATCCTTCTGATATGAAGTTTGAGCCACTTGTTCATCATACTTTTCTAAATTGATATCCTCAATTCCAGTGATATGAAGAACACCAAGGAATCCGTTGATGAAGTTGGCGAATCTCAAATCAAAATTTTAGAGATGCTGGAAGAGTTGAAAGACTTACTGTGTGACTCTTCCCCATGGTGGAAGTGTACGTTTCACCTGCATACAGCAGAATAGAACGATAGAGGTAGTGATGGAGATTAGGTTGAAGACCAAAGCAACTTCCAAGTACCGTACTGGCTTTGGAGTAGCTGATGTGCTTCCGAGGAATGGAGCCATGCGAATGGAGAAGATGAGAAGTGTCACGAATTGTAACCCCATGACAAACATTTTTATGTAAATCTGAATGCTTCTTACTTTAGTTTAGGGAAAAACTTTTCCCTTGAAGCTTACTTGAATTTTGACACTTCCAAAAAGTGGTGGTAGAAGGAAGAGTACGGTGGTAATGAAAAGTGGGATGGCAAGTTCAACCTTCAGTGAGCTATGGGCTCTCTTCAAGTTCAAGCAAAATCCAAGCTGAGCAATTTCCGAAGGATCATCAAAAGATTCAGGGACGGTTCCGGAAACTCCCCAACCGTAATCACGGAAGTTCTTTGGATCAGTGAAAATTGGAAGGCCAGATGAGGTGAATTGGATGACTTCCTTAAAAATTCTTGGCTTTTTTGTCATTCGAAAATCTAAACTCTCACTCTATCTTGTTGTGGCTCAAAGGAGAAACAACACTTGTACACGTCATTTGGGTAGTTTTCAAAATCAGTGTCATCACAAAAGGTTCTCAGCGAAAATGCAACTTTGGCGGTGACATTTCCCTGGTTCGTCGTCTCAACTTTGCGGATTTCGAATGCGTCTCCGTTCTTCAAATGATTTTCCGGACTGTAAACAGATAAGTTTTCGATTTCATGAATATATACACATGAATGCGTGTTTGACCTATTTATCATAACCTATACAATGAGATTTGGTTTTTTGACAGTTTGAAGAAAAGAGGGAAATCAAAGGTACCGTATTTTCTATTAGAAACGCGAGCTCAATTATCTCCGTTCCTGTGAGAGATTATGAAAATTTGTCAACTGATGAGTTACTTATCATGATGTCAACAATATTTTATCAGTTGAAAAATTTTTGGTATCTTTCACGAGAATCGAGATAATTATGCTTAAGGTTAGAAGAAACATGATATCTTACTTTTGCGATCCGAGAAGTGGAACCCAGACGTGATGGAAGCTGTGAACAACGAGCTTGTTTTTCTTCCAGGTATCTTGGCTCCAGACCAAACGGTCATCATGCCAGTTGAGCTCCAAATATCCGTGGATTGAGATGTCTTTCAAGTGCTCGTTCTGGAAGTTAAACATTTTTCTAGGGAAATATTATTTCAACATACCAATTCAAAGTGTTGGAGTGTGAATTGAGCAAAGTTGATTGTTACTGGTTGTTGGCTCACATAGTTTGGTGGGATTGAAGCAATTGGGTGTGGGATGTTGAGTCTGAACCGGATGAAATCATTATTTTCAAAATCTCGTTGAAAAACCACATCTATATTTTTGTTTGTGTCATTTTTTGACCTTCAACAACGTTCTTTGATAGCAGAAATGTTTGAAATAGCTTTTTCGGAATAGAACACGTTGAAAACTCGCAGCTCCAAAATTTCAAAAAATCATAATTTGGAACACCCGAATTTTCAGAGTTTTAGTTTTCCTTTCGGAATATTCCGATTTGCGAGATTTTGAAAAATCGGAACATATCAAATTGCGGAGTTACGGTATCTCAAATTTCAGAGTTTTCTTTTCATTTCGGAATATTCCAATTTCCGAAATTTCTGAATTTCGAAGTTTCGAAATTTCAGAATAATCATATTTTGAAGATTTCAGATTAGAAAACACACTTTCAAATCACAAAAGTTGAAAAATTGTTGTTTCGGATTTTTAGAATCTTTCAGATATTCGAATTTCAGTATTTCGTTCATAACATTCCTGTTAATTTGTAATTATCTTTATTTTCGGCTTGTTTTTTTTTTTAATTTTCCTACCTTGCCAATTTCTTCGCACTTTCCCCGGCAAGGAAATAATACAAACACTGTTCCAAAGTGTTCTCCTCGTGTTGCATCAAATCCTTGTTGGTTTCTAAACAACTTCAATTTCCATACATCCACTTTCCACATCCCCCAAAAACTTACGATTCAACATTTGAAGCATGTACTGGCATGGATCCAGTTGAACAGACCCCGTGGCTCGTGCCTAGAAATTTCTGTTTGTTTATCACTCTAACGAAAATCATCACGCAAAAATAAACTTCCGGATATCATGTTTGTCTGTTAGGGGTGTACAGGAAAAAATGGATTTGTATACCTGGAACAGTGCATTTGGAGAGTTGACAATGTGTGGCCCGGCTTGGTTGGCTACTGGTTGAGTTTGCTCTTGGGCCTGAGCAAGAGCCACAAAGGGTAAAATGAAGAGCCAGAATCTGGTCATCTGAAAAATTGGCTTTGATACATCATAAGTTTGTAATCAAAGTTGAGAAAAAATCAGGTCGGAATTAGTTAGAAAATAGTTGTTTTGTAGTTTTTCTGATAAATCTCAAGATCCTTGATAGTGAAAAGCTGAAAAAATGACAAAATGATGGTTTTGACAATTGAGAAAATTTCAAACGTATAGGATGTACTTTAGATCACTGTCCGAAACAAAAATCCGTACAGATCCAAAAGTGAGGAAATCAAGGCCAGTAGGATTATAACCACTATGTAGCGTTATATTAGCCTAGACAGGGATTACGGAGAAAACAAAAGACAACGAATATTACGTGCTGAGAGAATGGATAGTAAACGATCCTACTTCGTTTTTTTTTTCATTCCGTCTTCCACCACTACCACATAAAATGGATTTGTATTGAGGGATTGGGAAAAGGAGGGCGTTACGATTGTGTTCTTTTCATTCTAGCAGGTGTTCACAAGGATAACAAACGAAGTGAATGCGGTAAGAATGAATATCATGGTGGGGAGATGCTTAGATCCCCAACGATAATGCAACATGTAAAAATGTAAAAATGTAATCACCTATGAATGATAAGATAAGAGAAAGAGAAAGAACAAAGTGAAGCTTTTCTCTTGAGCGATTGGAGGTGGAGTCGAGTGTTTGAAGTATGAGGTTTTTTTTTGTTTCTCTCCTTTCGTCTTATTCACCTTGTCATGAGAGTGACGACGGGCGGACCTAGAAAATACACAGAGGGGCCGGTTTTTCTGTCGGACAGCTTCTTCATCTTCTACTTCTGAATCTCCTCCCTTATTCTAATTCCTCCTATTCTCAATGTGTGACTGATTTGGTTAGTGGTGAACAACTGGTTATTGACGTTTTCCGTTAACCTTTTCGATGTTTTATCTTTTTTCTTTCTCCTGTCTTGGGTGTAAAACAGATGTGAACAAGTGCGCGTACCATCTTACACAATGGTTACACCTGGAATCGTTCCCTTTTTTGGGGACGACAAGAGATTAGAGGTCATATGACTATGAGATAAGATGCTACAGTATCATTTGATATTAATGTAAAATTATCAAGTTCAGTATTTCTCTGATAGTCATGAAAATCTTACTGTAAAACCTGGAAGAACCTCCTATTTTCGATTTAGATCTATTTTATTTCGATTTCTGTAAGAGAAATGAAAAAGTTGTCAACTAATAAATTGTTAATTGTAATATGATAAACATTTTATCAGTTAGTACATTTGGGATATTTTTCCTAGGAATCGAGATAATTGAACTTAACGTTTACGGTGTAAGTGCGCACATAGGAGAAAGTGCGGTAAATTTTATTACTTTTCTTATCTGACTGCATTTATCTGAGTTCCAGTGAAAGATATGAAGAAGTTTCTAACTAATAAACTGTTTACCAAAATATAATAAGAATTTTATCAATTGCCTAATTTTTGACACCTATTTCATGAATCAAGATAATTGAGGTTGAAAATAACGGTTAGGGTGTGCTTCCTTTACGGTAACAATGTTTCCTATTCTTTGGGGTTCATTGGTTAATTCAAACGGCTTTTTCCTGTTCTCTGAATTTACAAAAAGCGACAATTTTTCTTGTAAACACTTGATGCTTGAGTGAATGAATCCTTTTATGTTTGTTTAGTCTTCAATCTTTCTTCCTCCCACCGTTTTTGTATCTATCTATTCCGAAAAAGAAGAACTTTGATTCATTCAGAAGCAGAAGAAGGAAACTACTTTACATATGCAACTTTATGTTGATCAGCTGAAGGAAGAAAAAAGGACAAGCGTAACATTTAACCAAGGAAAAATAGAGAGAAAGGGAAAAACTTGTTGATAATACGATTGCGCAATTCCAATTTGGATGACATTGAGAGATAAATGAAAGCATCCCCCATGACTTTCTCCTCAGCTTTCCCTGGTGCCATCGGGTTTTCACTTTTTTCGTTGGCGATGTTTGGGTTAGACAGGTTGGAGAGGTGATAAATCGTTTTTCGAAGAGAGAGAACGCAAAAAGTGAAAATTATTCGAATAGAGGAAATTTGAATTTTTCAAGGCTTTCTATTCAAAAACAGAAAAATTCGGGAAGTATGAACCCAAAAAATATCCAATAAAATTTGTCAATATTTTTGAGATTGAACATTTTGTTCGAACCGTTTAGGACCAATTACAGTAAACTGGTTTTCAATTATAATTGACTTTTGTAATAAAATGGGATATAGTTTTGAGGTGGTCTATAATGTCGGAAAAATCACACAGCAGGGGATTTTGAACTGTGGAAAAAGATTTTGAAAAAATTGGAAACCGATGTCACAAAGTTCGCACTTTGTGGAATTATGGAGAAATTAATAAACTTTTAAGTTTGTAATAACTACCGTAAAACCTGTATTAAAAAAGCCCATTTAATAGAAGTGCCCCTCTAATAGAAGGGCCCTCCGAGAGGGCCTTGGAAAAATAAAAGGACCCCTGTAATAAAAGGGCCCTCTGTGAAAAAGGACACACCTTCAACGTGTGTTTTGAAATTCAAAAATTTCCGTACTTTTTCATTGGAAAATATTCCGGGAACTCCACAATTTTATAGAAAATTGTTGAAACTCTGTTTTACGATGAAAGTCTTGCTAAATTTTGATGAAATTGGCAGATTTCCATAAGTTTTGAACAATACTTCGTCGAATTTTTTAATGAAAAATTTCGGGAAAAATGGCCGGAGAAATAGAAGGGCTCCCTTTAAATGAAATGCCCCTGTAATAGAAGGGCCCTCCGGAGGTACATTGGAAAAATAGAAGGGTCGGACATTCTAACACAGATTTTCCGCTACGTGTTTTTCTCTTCGCGAGCTCCTGGCACCGTGCCAAGTCCTTGAAAATGTTCGATGGATTTCTCAAAAACCACATGTCTTTTACAGAAAACCAGAATACAGTACCGGCCGATAAGTTATGCAAAACGCGTTTTCCAGTTGATTTTTGGCATTTTTAGAACTCCGGAGCTAGGCTGTCGAGTATTTATTTTCTCGAGAACTTCTAAAAGTGTAAAACAGACCTAGGTTAAACCTGTATTTTATTTAAGTTGGGGGATCCTCTAAATATGAAGAAACTGCTGAAAAACTACGTATTTCCGAAACACTTTGTAAATGCAAAGTTTTCAATGTAGGTCTGTTCGAGACCCTCCAATATCTTCAAAGTGATCAAAACGTCGACGGGCAAGTTTCAGACACCTCAAAATGCTAAAAATGAAATGAAAAGTGAGTTTTTGTATTCCTTTTTACTAGTGCTGAAAATAGGCTCAAATTCAACGGCTTAAAGGAGTCAATTGCATGAATGAATCTTTAAACTTTTGTAGTTTTTTTTTTTTAATTTATAGAAAACACTAGCACGAATCTCTCCATTCAGTCATTTCTTATTTTCAGCGACTTCTTTTGGGACCAGGACAGTTTTTCTGCTCTCCGATCTGTCCAGAGATACGAACATCACTCAATCAAAACTGGTCCCACCGCAAATTACTCTCCTTGATACAATCTCCCAACTAGCAGTGATGCGCTCCATAAATAATGTTCAACATGCGACAATTGGTTTTTCTCTCCCAGGAAGACGCACACCAGCACATGCACACACACATACATACACAAATATGCATACATTCCCACAGCCAAAAACTCGTAAACGTCAAGTGAACAATTAGAGATAAGATCGCGGGGTCAGCACTTGATAACAAACGCCTTCCACGGCTCATTCGCCCCTTGCCTCCTGCTGCTGCTGTCATTCAGCAGAAGATGCATATGTCGCAATGTGCTCGTCTTTTTTGGCTCTCACTTTTATTTTATTCCACGGAAGCATTCAATGATTTAATTGATTTGAGTCTGCAGCCTTGGGGGTTCTGGTCAAGCAACAAGACTATCAATGGGACAGGTGAGTGTAATATTATATTTTTGTGGGAGGGTAAAAAAGTGATAACGAGGCAAAATTGACGGGGTTTTCGGTTGCAAACGGTGGGTATATAGTTTTTAACTGTAGGTAAACACGGAAGTCAGTTATACTTCATGCTTGAAAACGGACCTTATCATAGTTTGTAACTTTGTTCATAAATAAGATACAGTTTTTCAAATTGTATCAGTTTGTAGGGTTTGCTGAGTTTTATCATATCTAATCTAATCAGTCAAAAAGCCAGTGATCCTAAAAGAAACTACCGTCAAACCTGTATTATGAGGGCCGGTCCTTCTATTGTGCCAAGGTACCCTCGAAGGGCAGTTCTATTACAGGGGCTCTTCAATTAGAAGGGCCCTTCTATTTTTCCGGCCAGTTTTTTTTCCGAAATTTAGCATCGAAAAATCTGACGAACTTTCGTTCAAAATTCATGGAAATTTGCCAATTTCACCAAAAATGAGTTGCAAAGTCAAAGGAGCCCTTCAATTAGAGGGGCCCTTCAATTTTAGGGGCCCTTCAATTTTAGGGGCCCTTCTGATACAAGTTTTACGGTATGCTGTTTTTAAGTCTGCTATACCTATGTCAATGATGGGTGATTCGAGGAATTCTAGACCCACAAAATTCTAAGCAAGAATCTAAACAACGAGTGAAGGTAACAATGTTTAGACTGATGTTTTGGTTGTTAGGGAAAAAAAAGGAAAAAAAAACAGCGAAAAATAAGCTCCACATTTACAGGAAACGTTCCGGGAGACATCTACTCCGATCTCTTCGCATCCGGACACATCGACAATCCGTTGTTTGGCGAGAATCACCTGAATCTGAGATGGGTCGCCGAAGAAGACTGGACATACCGAACAACAGTGTACCTTGGAAAAGAAACGCAGCAGGTACGACACGAAAGCATCAAAACACATTTTTCTCCTCCGTACCTTTTTTTTTCTTTGATTCCCATTAAACATATCCCATTACTTATTCGTATTACAGCCAGGTTATTTCCTTGACCTTGCAAGCGTTGACACAATCGCCACCGTTTATTGGAATGGCGAAAAGGTTTTGCATACCCGAAATCAATTTGTGCCTTACCACGTCAACGTAACGGATCTCATCATTGAGAGTGGAGAGAACGAATTGATGATCAAATTCAAAAGTCCCGTTAGGTATTCCAAAAGAAGAGCGGAGGAATATGCTGTGAGTTGTATAGAAGGGATCTGAAAAGTAAAGAAATATTTTTTCAGTCAGTTTTCGGTCATAAACTCCCTCCAGACTGTAACCCAGATATTTATCATGGCGAGTGTCATCAAAATTTTATCAGGTGAATTTTTTATGTTGGGCTGTAAATTTTTTCAGCTACTCGGCAAATTTTATTGCTACATAAACAAATTTGAAAATTGTTCAGAAAAGCGCAATACAGTTATGCTTGGGACTGGGGACCGTCATTTCCAACCGTCGGAATCGCTGGAGACATCTATTTGAACGTTTATCGAGGACAGCTGTTTCACGATTTCACTTTTAAAACTAGATTTAATAATGGTCAGTTTTATTTTTGTGATACAGTAACGGCCAAAAAAATCCACAAAAACGTGGTTTTCAGTGGATTTTGACTAGATTCGAAAGTCTGGAACTTTATTTTCAAGGTTCCGATCACTTTAAAAATTTTGGATTTTGTAAAACAGGTCTGAATTGAAAACATTGCATTCACAGAATTTTTGAAAAATTCCTTGTTTTTCAGATATTTGCCGTTTACTGAAAGACATCTCTTTTCCACGTTTTCAGTACAAAAACATTTATCTTTCGGAAATTGGCAAATAGCTGAAAAACAGAGAATTTTCGAGAAGTTCTCTGAATGCAAAGTTGTCAGTCTATGTTTGTTTTGCACCCTCCTAAGTTTCCAAAGTGATCGGAAACTTGACTGCCGAGCTACAGACTCATCAAAATGGTCAAAATGACCAAAAACTAACTGATAATTACGTTGTTGTCTTCTTGGCCAGTACTGTATTTGATGGTGTTTCAGGTAAATGGCACTTGCAAATGGAATTCGATGTCTTCCACTATGGATCCCGAACTGTGGACTTTGAGGTCCGGATCCCAGAGCTTGGAGTTCGCGAAACCGATTATTATCGGGTGTCATCTTCGAAGAGCATGCAAGGACGATCAAAATTGAGACTCAAATTCTCAATTCCAATTGAGAAGGAACCAAAACGCTGGTGGCCAAACGGGATGGGAGAACAGAAGTTGTACGATATTCACGTTGCAATGGGATATCAAAGTAACTCAAAAATTCTCTCCCCACATTCATCAGACTTCTTTTCAGAAAAACAGAAAAAGATTGGTTTCAAAACAGTAGAATTGGTACAGGACTATATTGACCCAAAAAAGCCAGAATACGGAAGAAATTTCTATTTCAAAATCAACGACGTCCCGATTTTCCTCAAAGGAACTAATTGGATTCCAGTTTCCATGTTCCGAAACACCACGGAAAACAAAGCAAGAACTGAATTCCTGCTGGATTCTGTAGCTGAAGTTGGAATGAATGTCATCCGGCTATGGGGTGGAGGATACTACGAGTCGAATGAATTCTACGACTATACAGCTCAGAAAGGAATTCTTGTTTGGCAGGATTTGATGTTTGCATGTGCTCTTTACCCTACTACGGAAGAATTCATTAAGTTGACCGATGCGGAAGTCTATACTCAAATTGACCGAATCGCAGACCACACATCTCTGTTAGTGGTAGCCGGAAACAATGAGAACGAGGCAGCAATCAGAGGACACTGGTGGAAGACTTCCAACTACACAGAGAACCAACAAGTCAAGGACTATGTGCTTCTCTATAAGAGATTTGCCAAGATAGCGAAAGAATTGATGCCAAACGTTCCATTCGTCATGTCCAGTCCGTCAAATGGAATCGAAACAGAACAGTTAGTTTTGAATAGAATACAGACACATTAATTGGAAAGTTTTTAGAGAAGGAGGAGTTGCCAAGAACCCATATGACAATCGGTACGGTGACATTCATTACTACAACGAGTTTGTCAATTTGTGGAGAGATGAAACATATTTGACACCAAGATGCGCGTCTGAATATGGTGTACAGAGTTATCCATTGAGGTTAGTGTCCTTTGAATTGAACTGAAAAACCTGTAATAAAAGTAATCCTTATTTTTTGATCACTGTAACACGGTTCCTGTCAATGATATGGAAAAGCTGTCAATTGATAAAGTATTCATTATACTATCTCAAACATTTTATCAGTTTACAACTTTTTCATTTCTTTAACAGTTACGGATATAAAATAGTTCAAACTTGACATTGTCGGGGTCCTTCTATGGACAGGTTTTCCTCGATATCTTACCAGAAAATTTCTCAGAGAAACCATGCTCAACTGGATCAACGAGTCAGATTGGGAGTACACCAGCAAAACCATGTTCCATCGTCAACACCATCCAGGAGGAATCGCCACGAACCTTCTTATGATATTCCAGCACTTGCCGGTAAGATAATTCCTACTTCCTAGACAACCAATTTTAAATTTCACAGATTCCATCTGAATGCAAATCTATCAAACGAGAAGACGTCCATCAGTGCAAATACGTCACATCCAACTCTTACATGAGCCGATTGGCCTACTTCTCCCAAATCCATCAAGCCATTGCGCTCAAAGTTCAAACACTTCACTACAGAAGATTCAGAAACATCACAACTGAAGATGGACTGGGAAATACAATGTGTGCGATGTATTGGCAGTTGAACGATGTATGGGCAGCGCCAACATGGTCTACTATTGACTTTGATCAGAATTGGAAGCTTGCTCATTATGAAGCCAGACGTTTCTTTGCTAGTTCCGCTATTTACGCTGTAAGTTCCTATGCTGAAGGTAGTACAAAGTGAAACTCAATTATTTCAGTACGCCGACGAAGCTGATTTCAATCTTAAAGTGTTCCTTCTCAATGATCATATGACACCGCTTCAAAATGTGACAGTCAACATACAACAACTCAGCTGGGGCAACGGACTCGACCCAATTTTGACAGAAGAATTCCACGTGGACAGTGTGCCAGCTGGTACTTCTCAAGTTTTGAATACCGAGTAAGTGAGGAGAAATGAATTTGATGGTACTAGAATTTTGGGGTCATTGGGGTACAAAACAATTTGGAGGTACAAAATTCCCGAACAGAGTTTTGGACCCCGAAACGTTGTACCCTCCAAATTATGTGCCAAATGAATATCCTGAAAACGACTTCTTATTTTCAGAATGAAGTTCTCCAAAATGACGGAACTATCCGAGTACCTGTACGTGTCCACTCTCTACAATTCGACAGGAGATAAAATTCATGAGGATGTCTTGGTGCCGGATTTCTTGTTCGAGGTAAGAGAAAAAATATATGGAGTACTGGTCAAAGATATACAAAAACATACATTTTGATTGATTTTTGGTTATTTTGACCAAATTGAGAGATCTGGAGCTTGGCTGTCATGTTTCCGACCACTATAGACACTTTAGAGATTATGTAACAGACCTAGATTGAAAAATTTGTATTTACAAATTTTTTAAAATATTATATCTTTTTAGGTACTTGCCGATTGCTGAAGGACATCCTTATTAATCCGTTTTTGTACTGAAAACCGTAGAAAAAAACATGTGTTTTTCATAAATCGGAGAGTTTTTTAACAAACTAGGAATTTTCAAAAAATTCTGTAAATGCAGAATTGTAAATCTAGGTCTTTTTTTACCCTCAATTCTTTTCAAATCGAGCAGAATCTTGACAGTCAAGTTTCAGACTTCTGAAAATTCTAAAAATCAACTGAAAACGGTACTGTATCTTAACAAAAAAATCCTTCAGGTTGACTTCAATACATTTGGAGACGTTCGAATTGGAGATGTAAAAAGAATCGACGAGCTGACCTACGAGGTGAATGTCACTACTGACAAGGTCTCCCCATTCACATGGATCTCATGCAAGAAGCCATTTATTGGATGGTTCACCGACAACGGATTCCACATGATTCAAACTCTCCGAACGGTGCGGCTCGTGACAAAAGTGGAAGTTGATCTCCAGAAGTCTGACTTCGAAGTGTGTAATCTGAAGAATTGTTACGTGTGACCATCGATATCTCGATTTTATTAATTTAATTCAATTGAAATGCTCTTTTTTTATTACAAATGATATCAGTTAATCAATAATAATAATCATCATAATCAGTATCCGCTGAGAACTTCCGTTTTTCATCTTGGTCCCCAACAGCTGTCGCATTCACATTACTTCCAGGTTGGATCACCGGATTCTTCGTGGTTGTTGAATCATCAGGGTGTGGCGAGGTGCCTGGTGGAATATAGCGAATGTCAGATGGCTTCTTTTCACGGTTATGGAATCCTTGATGAGATTTCTTGTCATAGATGACTGGAGGCACGGATAATGCAGGTGGAGGGGGAGGAGTAGTTGTGTTTGGTGTTGACGGTGTTCGTGGAGGAGTATATGGAGTAAGATCATTGGCTGGAGGTGGAGAAATCTTCTGACTTCCGACTATTGGAGTTGGATCTCCGGTGACGGCGTTTTTTCTTAAGAAAATCCTAGGATCATACGTAGGATCTGTATCCTCCCACGTCGTTGTGGTCTCTCTGGCTGGCGGTAGAGTAGTCTTCTGACTGCCAACAACTGGAATTGAATCTCGGTTGACGGCATTCTTCATAGCAAAAATCGTGGGATCAAGCGGAGCATCTAATTCTTTTCGGGTTACTGTGATTTCTTTGGCAGGTATTGGAGTAGTCCTCTGATTCCCGACCATTGGTGTTGGATCCTCGTTGTGCTGAAAATTGTTAAATTTAACGCTGAAAATTGTCAATTTCACTAAAAATTACCGCGTTCTTTCTCAAGAAAATTCTTGGATCGTACGTTGGGTCTGTATCCTCCCAGGTCGTTGTTGTCTCCTTGGCTGGCGGCGGAGTAGTCTTCTGATTGCCGACCATTGAATTTGGATCTCCGGTGATGGCGTTCTTTCTCAAGAAAATTCTTGGATCATACGTTGGGTCTGTATCTTCCCAGGTCGTTGTGGTCTCCTTGGCTGGCGCTGGAGTAGTCTTCTGGCTGCCAACAACTGAAATTGGATCTCGGTTAACGGCTTTCCTCATAGACATAGCGAAAATTGTGGGATCAAGCGGAGCAGTTGTATCGGCGTTCTTTCTCAAGAAAATTCTTGGATCATACGTAGGATCTGTATCCTCCCAGGTCGTTGTGGTCTCCTTGGCTGGCGCTGGAGTAGTTTTCGGACTGCCAACAACTGAAATTGGATCTCGGTTAACGGCTTTCTTCATAGACATAGCGAAAATTGTGGGATCAAGCGGAGCAGTTGTATCGGCGTTCTTTCTCAAGAAAATCCTAGGATCATACGTAGGATCTGTATCCTCCCAGGTCGTTGTGGTCTCTTTGGCTGGTGGTGGAGTAGTCTTCTGATTTCCGATCATTGAGTTTGGACTTCCAGTGATGGCGCTTTTTCTCAAGAAAATTCTGGGATCATATGTCGGATCAGTATCCTCCCATGTCGTTGTAGTCTCTTTCGTTAGTGCTGGAGTAGTTTTCTGACTGGCAACAACTGAAATTGGATCTCGGTTCACAGCCTTCTTCATAGCGATAGCGAAAATTGTGGGATCCAACGGAACATCTATATCCTTCCGGGTTACTGTGGTTCCTTTGGCTGGCAGTGGAGTAGTCTTCTGATTTCCGACCATTGAAGTTGCATATCCGGTGATAGCGTTCTTTCTCAAGAAGATTCTGGGATCATACGTAGGATCTGTATCCTCCCAGCTCGTTGTTGTCTCCTTAGCTGGCGATGGAGTAGTCTTCTGCCCTCCAACCATGGAATTTGGATCTTCGGTGATGGCGTTCTTTCTCAGGAAAATCTTCGGATCATACGTCGGATCTGTATCCTCCCAGGTCGTTGTGGTTTCTTTCGCTGGTGCTGCAGTAGTCTTCTGATTGCCAACCATTGAGAGTGGATCACTTTGGACGGCGTTCTTTCGTACCGTATCGGTGGGATCATACGGAGGATAACATGTACAGATCGGCGGTGGAGTAGTCCTCCGAGGCTCAATGTCTGTCACATCTGGGCGATCATACGGAGAATAACATGTACAATACGGTGTGGTCTCCTCAGTATCAGTTGGATCTTCTGTCACAGCGTTCCTCGTCAAAATTTCTTGTAGTCCATTGGGATTGAAGCTGCGAGTATGCTGGTTTTCCGTTGTTGTATCATCATCAGTGTTTCTGTCTTCCAAAGTGACTGCGACGGGAGTCACAGTAGTCGAATCCAATGTGGTAGATTGTGATCCCAAGTTATTCGACACGACTTCATCTAAATCACGAAAGTTGATTTTCAGTGATCGTAATATAAACTATTTACCTTTTATGGTAGTTTCAGAAGATGGTGGTGTATCGGTCGACATATCGGTGGTACGGTTTTCGAATTTGTCTGGAATTTATTCATTGATCTTAACAAAACCTCTAATAGACCGACACCCGGATCGTCCACTTTGAGTCTATGTATCTCACTAAAACCTGTAATAGTCCCCAAACTATCAATTTAAAGATCAATTATCGCAACTTCTATGCTAAATACAAAACATGTGTCAACTAACAAAAAAATTTTGATATATTAGGAAAAACAATTTATCAGTTAACTTTTTCATATCTGTCACAATAACCGAGATAAGGGCCTTTCTATCACAGGGTTTTCAGTTTACGCACTCTCGTTCTAATAATATCAATTTTTCCTGGGTTTTCGATATTCGTACAACTAACCTTCTTCTCCGTCTTCTATCTTCGTGGACTTTTCAAAAACCACAATCAGCTTTTCCATCATCCCTCGGAATTCTTTATCATCTTCTCTATCAAAGAACGCAAAATTCTGAAGCTGCTCGTTGTACTCAAGCATGTCCCTGGTGGAAAGTGTTCCATTTTGATAAGAATCCAACAAATGATGTCCGAAATCAAGCAATTTCTGTCTCTTGTTGTCGTTAAGCATTGGATCAAAGTACTTTGTGTACCAAGCACGGGACGCCAAGATTTTGTGGAAAAGTTGCTGCTTCAGAACTTTCTGTGTTGGAATGCGAATCATTTCTTGGACAGCACCGTACATTTCATCAAAGTCTGGATCGTTCAGAAGACGTACGTACTCATCACGGCTGTAGATGACGTCGAGGATTTCGTGAATTAGATCACCTTCGAGAAGAGGCACAGAGGAATAGCGAAGCTGACCAGTCTTGTTGAAAGGACCGCCGGGAAACACCTCCATCACCAGATCCAGTTGCTCGTCATCAGTCGCATGTTCCACAACGTGTCCAGGCGGAGAAACTTCTTTTTCATCAGACCATCCATCTACATTTCCATGTAGCAATCCATCAAGAGTTTTCACAAAAGCTGAATGAAGAAAGCTTTAAACGGGATACTGTACTTTGTCATACCTTTCTCTCTGTTCTCAGCGTTTGTATCCATGAAGAATTCATCATCAAGCATCTCCACTTCTCGAATTTCTGTTCCATGATCGGACAGGATCCCCTGAAAATCCAGTTTGAAAAACTACAAAAACCAATGGGCTTACGTGGAAGGAAAAAAGCAAGAGAAGGAGCGGGAAGACAATCATCAATCGTAACAGGAATGATTTTTTCATTGGCTCCCTCGTTTTTTATATTCCCGTGAATAATCGAATTATGCATCACGCCGATTTTATTGTCTTGAGTGGGTGGAGGATGGGAATGTGAACTGTAAAACTATTTGTTGGAAGGTTTTGTGACGTCATGAAAACAATCAGGTTACTGTAACTTTTCTGGAATTCTGATAGCTTGATAAATTTAAAAAAATAACTTGAAAATAGATCAGACAAGAAGAAAACAAAGAATTCATTCATAAATTTTCAGTTTCGAGAACCGTGTTGTCTGTCTGAAAGTTGCCTTTCAAAACCATATGCTCTTGAACGTCTTGGATAGTCCGATCCTAGCGCTCCAACTCGGAAATGAACTGCTGCGGAGTACCTTCTTTCAAGTTGCCACGAAGATTTTTGAAATCATCGGCAGCTTCTTCGAGGTTCACTGTAAGATATGTAAACTCATGTTGCCAACTCAAAAACGACAACCTACTGGTTCCAGTGCGGCTGCTAACGACAAAGTTACTTGTAGATCCAGTGTAGAAAACATCCATACGAGCTAATGGGGGGATTGAGATCCTCGAAATCAGTAGCGACAGCCTTGATGATGTTCTCGATGGATCCGTTGTGATTCTGAAAGACGGAAGCAGTGACAAACTTGAAAATTTGTAAGACTTACCACTACGTTTTTGTGCTTTCTAGCTGTATAACGCTCCAACCAGTTCAAGGATAGTGTGTTGTGACGACGTTCTCAATTTCTCAATCCTCTGTCCTGACTTTCTTAATCCTGACTGGCTTCAAACGTACGAAAAAGGCGAGCAGAAACAAATCCAGAGATTCTCCCGGCGACGGTGGCGGCGGCTGGCAATCGTTGCTAATTTTCCTTCGCAAACTCCCAGACCAGATGATTCAGCTTGGCGAACAACGTTGTACCAATTCCAGATCTACACACTCCAGTGGTTGTTTCACAAAAAACTAGGAGATGAGGACAATGGCTGGCAGGTACATCATACCAAATCCAGCTCCAGCAATCCGTCCACAGGTTAGGTAGAGCTTGTAGATGTTTGGTTCCGGGATGGACAGCAGAATCCCAGCAGCATCGATGACCGGTTCGGCAAGGAAGACTTGACGACACCCGAACACATCACGGAGAGTTGATGCAACTTGTCCTGAAATGTTTTTTCTAAAATTAGAGATTCGCTTGGAATATATAATAAATACATAATATGCTTAAAAAAAGCAATTTGAACACCCAATGCGCTCCAATATCAACAATTGCTTCCTCGTTAAATCTGGTGTTTTGCAGCACAGTGTGCGTACACCATCACGTCGAGTTGCACTATTCCTCTTTTTGAGATGTTTTATTGGGCGTATGAGCAGATTTCCATCTTACAAAAAGGACTTTAAAGACAAATTATCCTCCGAAAAAAATTGACGTTTTCATTGACACATTTTGGAGAGAAAAAAAATAGGTTTCATTAATTTTCAGACCGTTTCTTGCGGCTTTGCAAGCGATACAAACGAGTACCAAGCTATTCGAAAAGTACCAGAAAGAAGTTTTAAGTCTTCAAGCGCATTCTCTTCGAGGTCTGCGGAAAATATCCCAAAATCACACTTTTCAAGAAGCAACGAAGAAGTAGAAACCTTACCAACTGAGAAAGAGAATCCTAAGCATTGTCGTAGCGGCCGAGATTTTCGAATAATTGTATCCATGGACCCAAGTTGGAGGATTTCCCAGCAATTCTGAAATTTCCCACTCCGTTTCCGTGCTTTCCAGTAGTGTAAAGCTGCAATCAGCTGAAACATGGTTCGTGAGAGATGACAATTCAGGAGCCTTGCCTCTGGTCCCGACTGGCTTTCAAAGGACAAGAGAGAAAACTAGCGGTAATCTAGACATAGTTCCGGCGGCTTTGTAGGCGAGGAATAGCTTTCAAGCTTTCCTCAATAACTCCTAGCCAATGCTGCAAGAAGCAATTCCATTGCCCAGTTGATTGGCGAAAATGTTGACCACGGGCGTTGCCAATCTGTGTCCTCTTCTTGAAGATAACAATTCTTCATCAGTATTCTGACCAATTGAATTGCTGCCGGAGTCCAACGTCTCAACAATTGATGCCAGAATACGCCAGCTCCAAGACTCTCGCAACTGTATACATCTCTGTAAACAGAATCGTAATTATAATTTCAGTTTATTTATCCATAAAACAGCGTGCATACGCATTAATCACATTCTCTAATTTCCCATTTTTCGCATACCTTCTGTAAGAATTCCCCCTTCTGCTTGTATTTCGAAATCCCGGGGGTTTGACAGCGTTTCTTCATTTGGTACGTGTGCGTGTGTGTGGTGCTTGGATTTTTTTTTCAATTATCTGCAAAAGTCTATTCTTCTCAGTTATTTCAATTTTTTTCGTATCGATTTTCCTTGTCCACGTCTCCTCATAGTTATCCTCTGCACCTTATATTTTTCACCAGCTATCTGGTATGTTCCGCCCCTCTCCTAATCTCGTCTTGGACATTGTATTCTTCCTCATAGCGAACAGAGGTCAACCGTTGTTACGTGCGAACGATGAAAAGGAGGAGACACCCACACTACGTATCTTCTTTTTACATATGTAGCTCATCACACACGTGGTTTGCCTAGGTCCGTCACACACTAAAGGTCAAACCAACTGTCTCTGTGCGCAACGCAGTCTGCTCACCATCCCAATGTCTCTCCAAGACGCATACGACACCCAGCATTGATGCAGTTGTCCCTTCCATATCGAATTCGTCTGAAAATCAATAGGTAAGAAACCGAATAGTTTTTCTCTAAAAGAAACGTACAAAATTTGATTTCAAAAAAGTGAAATTCAAACAAAGTTGACGGCGTGTATTGCGATATCAAGAAACGCGCCAGCAAGAACGAAGGCGCATTTCTCGTTTTTCTGTTATTTATTTTACTTTATTAAGGTAAAGAATATTTTAAAGTCACCAGCAATGGTTACAAGATTATAAAAAAAAACATTTACAGACCTGAACGCAATAATTAAATTTTTCAGGACTGTCTGTGAGCAACTAGGAATGTGAAGCCATGGTTCCTTGAACGCACAACAAGAAACATGGAAGCTGATGTTCAGTGGATCTACCAAACGACAAAGATACAGGAGAAATGCATCAAGGGAGCCATTTGAGTATTTCATTAAAAAAAACTTTTTTCAAAACTGCAAAAAATCAAAATATATGACAAATTGAATCAACTGTCTCTGGAGTCGCTGAAATTCTCTTTCTAGAGTAACAGTTGCTATCTATAGTTTCTATAGCTGCGAAACATCTTTCTGAACTCGTCAGCGTCCTCAAATGAACAAAAATAGACGCCTATGACTACTGTAGCCAGAAATTTTTGATCATCGGTCTCTAGAATAGCTTAAATTCTAGTTTTCCTTTAGGCGTTGCTGTCTATAGGTTCTGCGACTGCAACAATTAACGCAATCGTCTAAAACATAATTTTTGAGCTCGTCAGAGTCTTCATTTCGCTAGAAAGAAGTGCCAAGGACTGTCGTCGGAAATTCTCGATCATTGGTTTCCGGTTTTGCTGAAATTTTTCATCTAGTGTACCGGATGCTCCCAATAGGTTCTGTAGCTGCTTCAACCGGAGCATTCACCTAAGAAAATCTTTCCGAGCTCAACAGCGTCCTCAAATGACTTAATAAAGACGTCAAGGACCACTGTAGACAAATATTCTTTATCATCAGTGCATTCAGGTCGCTGAAATGTTCTCAAGTCAACTTTTTTCATTATTTGTATTCGAGTCAAAAACATTTCAACGTCCTAAGCGACAAATACGAAATTTAATGAAAAATTGTTCGACTGAAACTTAATAATTGAGTTTTTCAGGAGCATCTGTAAGCCGCTGGAAACGGAAAACAAAGAAAAATGATATTTTCTGTTCAATGTACTGACCGGACTACAACAATTTAGCAGAATTAAGGCACCAATAGAGACATGTGAGTATTTTATTTACAAAAATGACAAAAAACTTTGAAAAAAATAACCAAATTATATGAAAATATGAATCATCCGCTTTTGGAGAGCCTGAAATTCTCCTTCTCTTGTAAGCGTTCTTCATTTAGGTTCTGTAGTTGCTACAACTAGCTCATTTGCCGCTCGTTTTTTGAGCTCGTCAGAATCCCCAAATTACTAAAAATATATCCCAAGGATTACTGTAGCCGAATAATTCCGATCTGAGCGGCTCTCTAGTCGCATCAATTGGCGCACTAGCTCAAAATTCAAATTTTGAGCTCGTCAGAATCCTCAAATTACTAAAAATATATCCCAAGGATTACTGTAGCCGAAAAATTTTGATCTGATCGGCTAACTAGTCGTTTCAGCTGGCGCACTAGCTTAAAATTCGAATTTTGAGCTCGTCAGGGTACCCAAATTTTTAAAAATCTACCTCGAGGATTACTGTAGCCAAAAAATTTCGATTTGATCGGCTCACTAGTCGTTTCAGCTGGCGCTCTAGCCTAAAATTCAAATTTTGAGCTCGTCAGAATCCTCAAATTACTAAAAATATATCCCAAGGATTACTGTAGCCGAAAAATTTTGATCTGATCGGCTAACTAGTCGTTTCAGCTGGCGCACTAGCTGAAAATTCGAATTTTGAGCTCGTCAGAGTACCCAAATTTTTAAAAATCTACCTCGAGGATTACTGTAGCCAAAAAATTTCGATTTGATCGGCTCACTAGTCGTTTCAGCTGGCGCTCTAGCCTAAAATTCAAATTTTGAGCTTGTCAGAATCCTCAAATTACTAAAAATATATCCCAAGGATTACTGTAGCCGAAAAATTTTGATCTGATCGGCTCACTAGTCGTTTCAGCTGGCGCTCTAGCTTAAAATTCAAATTTTGAGCTTGTCAGGATCTGTGAATAGCTAGACAAAAAGACTCCTAGGACTACTGCAGTCATAATTCTCAATCATTAGTCTCTGGAATCGCATAAATTCTTCATCCAGTGTAACGGATGCTCGCATTAGGTTCCGTAGCTGCTTCAACCGAAGCATTCGTCTAAAAATTTTTTTTCGAACTTAACAGCGTCCTCAAATATCTTGATAAAGGCGGGAAGGACTACTGTAGACAAACAGTTTTTATCATCAGTGCATTCAGGTCGCTGAAATGTTCTCAAGTCAATATTTTGATTATTTGTATTCGACTCAAAATCATTTCAACGTCCTAAGCGACAAATACGAAATTTAATGAAAAATTGTTCGACTGAAACTTAATAATTGAGTTTTTCAGGAGCATCTGTAAGCCGCTGGAAACGGAAAACAAAGAAAAATGATATTTTCTGTTCAATGTACTGACCGGACTACAACAATTTAGCAGAATTAAGGCACCAATAGAGACATGTGAGTATTTTATTTACAAAAATGACAAAAAACTTTGAAAAAAATAACCAAATTATATGAAAATATGAATCATCCGCTTTTGGAGAGCCTGAAATTCTCCTTCTCTTGTAAGAGTTCTTCATTTAGGTTCTGTAGTTGCTACAACTAGCTCATTTGCCGCTCGTTTTTTGAGCTCGTCAGAATCCCCAAATTACTAAAAATATATCCCAAGGATTACTGTAGCCGAATAATTCCGATCTGAGCGGCTCTCTAGTCGCATCAATTGGCGCACTAGCTCAAAATTCAAATTTTGAGCTCGTCAGAATCCTCAAGTCACTAAAAATATATTCCAAGGATTACTGTAGCCGAATAATTTCGATATGATCGGCTCTCTAGTCGCTTCAATTGGCGCACTAGCTTAAAATTCAAATTTTGAGCTCGTCAGAGTCCTTAAATTACTAAAAATATACCCGAAGGGTTACTGTAGCCGTATAATTTCGATATGTTCGGCTCACTAGTCGTTTCAGCTGGCGCTCTAGCTCAAAATTCAAATTTTGAGCTCGTCAGAAGCCTCAAATTACTAAAAATATACCCGAAGGATTACTGTAGCCGAATAATTTCGATATGATCGGCTCTCTAGTCGCTTCAATTGGCGCACTAGCTTAAAATTCAAATTTTGAGCTCGTCAGAGTCCTTAAATTACTAAAAATATACCCGAAGGGTTACTGTAGCCGTATAATTTCGATATGTTCGGCTCACTAGTCGTTTCAGCTGGCGCTCTAGCTTAAAATTCAAATTTTGAGCTTGTCAGAAGCCTCAAATTACTAAAAATATACCCCAAGGGTTACCGTAGCCGAATAATTTCGATCTGATCGGCTCACTAGTCGTTTCAGCTGGCGCTCTAGCTTAAAATTAAAATTTTGAGCTTGTCAGAAGCCTCAAATTACTAGAAATATACCCGAAGGGTTACTGTAGCCGAATTATTTCGATTTGATCGGCTCACTAGTCGTTTCAGCTGGAGCTCTAGCTTAAAATTCAAATTTTGAGCTTGTCAGAATCCGTGAATAGATAGACAAAGACTCCTAGGACTACTGTAGTCATAATTCTCAATTATCGGTCTCTGGAATCGCTCAAATTCTTCATCCAGTGTAACGGATGCTCGCAATAGGTTCCGTAGCTGCTTCAACCGTAGCATTCGTCTAAAAAATTTTTTTCGAACAAAAACAGCGTCCTCAAGTATCTTGATAAAGGCGGCAAGGACTACTGTAGACAAACAGTTTTTATCATCAGTGCATTCAGGTCGCTGAAATGTTCTCAAGTCAATATTTTGATTATTTGTATTCGAGTCAAAATCATTTCAACGTCCTAAGCGACAAATACAAAATTTAATGAGAAATTGTTCAACTGAAATTTAATAATTGAGTTCTTCAGAAGCATCTGTAAGCCGCTGGACGCGTGAAGCTGTGGTGGTTGGACAACGACGAAAAATGACACTTTCTGTTCAATGTAATGACCGAACTACAACGATTTTGCAGCAATGAAGCACCAATAAAACATGTGAGTATTTCTTTTACAAAAATGACAAAAATCTTGAAAAAAAAAACAATAACATATGAAAAACTGAATCATCCGCCTTTGGAGTGTCTGAAATCCTCCTTCTCTTGTAAGCGTTGCTTCATTTAGATACTGTAGTTGCTCCAACTGGCTCATTTGCCTTGAAAAATAGATTTAGAGCTCGCCAGAGTCCTGAAAAAACTAAAATAGACGTATAGGAATATTTTAGTTTTAATTTCTTGAACATCAGTCACTGATGTCGCTAAAGTTCTACTTCTCTCGTGACCGTTGCTTTCTTAAGCTTACGTAGCTGCTTCACCTGACACACTAGCTTAAAATTAAAATTTTGAGCTTGTCAGAAGCCTCAAATTACTAAAAATATATCCCAAGGATTACTGTAGCCGAAAAATTTTGATCTGATCGGCTCACTCGTCGTTTCAGCTGGCGCATTAGCTTAAAATTGAAATTTTGAGCTTGTCAGGGTCCCCAAACTTTTAAAAATCTACCCCGAGGATTACTGTACCCAAAAAATTTTGATCTGATCGGCTCACTCGTCGTTTCAGCTGGCGCACTAGCGTGAAATTCAAATTTTGAGCTCGTCAGAATCCCCAAATTTTTAAAATTCTAACCCGAGGATTACTGTACCCAAAAAATTTTGATCTGATCGGCTCACTCGTCGTTTCAGCTGGCGCACTAGCGTGAAATTCGAATTTTGAGCTTGTCAGAATCCCCAAATTTTTAAAAATCTACCTCGAGGATTACTGTAGCCAAAAAATTTCGATTTGATCGGCTCACTAGTCGTTTCAGCTGGCGCACTAGCTTAAAATTCGAATTTTGAGCTCGTCAGAATACCCAAATTTTTAAAATCTACCTCGAGGATTACTGTAGCCGAAACATTTTGATCTGATCGGCTAACTAGTCGTTTCAGCTGGCGCACTAGCTAAAAATTCGAATTTAGAGCTTGTCAGAATCCCCAAATTTTCAAAAATCTACCTCGAGGATTACTGTAGCCGAAAAATTTTGATCTGATCGGCTAACTAGTCGTTTCAGCTGGCGCACTAGCTTAAAATTCAAATTTTGAGCTCGTCAGAATCCCCAAATTTTCAAAAATCTACCTCGAGGATTACTGTCGCCAAAAAAATTTTGATCTGATCGGCTCACTTGTCGTTTCAGCTGGCGCACTAGCTTAAAATTCGAATTTTGAGCTCGTCAGAGTACCCAAATTTTTAAAAATCTACTTCGAGGATTACTGTAGCCAAAAAATTTTGATCTGATCGGTTCACTAGTAGTTTCAGCTGGCGCACTAGCTTGAAATTCGAATTTTGAGCTCGTCAGAGTACCCAAATTTTTAAAAATCTACTTCGAGGATTACTGTAGCCAAAAAATTTTGATCTGATCGGCTCACTTGTCGTTTCAGCTGGCGCACTAGCTTAAAATTCGAATTTTGAGCTCGTCAGAATCCCCAAATTTTTAAAAATCTACCTCGAGGATTACTGTAGCCAAAAAATTTTGATCTGATCGGCTCACTCGTCGTTTCAGCTGGCGCACTAGCGTGAAATTCGAATTTTGAGCTCGTCAGAATCCCCAAATTTTTAAAAATCTATCACGAGGATTACTGTAACTAAAAAATTTCGATTTGATCGGCTCACTAGTAGTTTCAGCTGGCGCACTAGCTTAAAATTCAAATTTTGAGCTCGTCAGAGTACCCAATTTTTTAAAAATCTACCTCGAGGATTACTGTAGCCAAATAATTTTTATCTGATCGGTTCACAAGTAGTTTCAGCTGGCGCACTAGCTTAAAATTCGAATTTTGAGCTCGTCAGAATCCCCAAATTTTTAAAAATCTATCTCGAGGATTACTGTAGCCAGAAAAATTTGATCTGATCGGCTCACTAGTCGTTTCAGCTGGCGCACTAGCTTAAAATTCGAATTTTGAGCTTGTCAGAATCCCCAAATTTTTAAAAATCTACCTCGAGGATTACTGTAGCCAAAAAATTTTGATCTGATCGGCTCACTCGTCGTTTCAGCTGGCGCACTAGCGTGAAATTCGAATTTTGAGCTCGTCAGAATCCCCAAATTTTTAAAAATCTATCACGAGGATTACTGTAACTAAAAAATTTCGATTTGATCGGCTCACTAGTAGTTTCAGCTGGCGCACTAGCTTAAAATTCAAATTTTGAGCTCGTCAGAGTACCCAATTTTTTAAAAATCTACCTCGAGGATTACTGTAGCCAAATAATTTTTATCTGATCGGTTCACAAGTAGTTTCAGCTGGCGCACTAGCTTAAAATTCGAATTTTGAGCTCGTCAGAATCCCCAAATTTTTAAAAATCTATCTCGAGGATTACTGTAGCCAGAAAAATTTGATCTGATCGGCTCACTAGTCGTTTCAGCTGGCGCACTAGCTTAAAATTCGAATTTTGAGCTCGTCAGAATCCCCAAATTTTTAAAAATCTACCTCGAGGATTACTGTAGCCGAAAAATTTTGATCTGATCGGCTAACTAGTCGTTTCAGCTGGCGCACTAGCTTAAAATTCGAATTTTGAGCTTGTCAGAATCCCCAAATTTTTAAAAATCTACCTCGAGGATTACTGTAGCCAAAAAATTTCGATTTGATCGGCTCACTAGTCGTTTCAGCTGGCGCACTAGCTTAAAATTCGAATTTAGAGCTTGTCAGAATCCCCAAATTTTTAAAATCTACCTCGAGGATCACTGTAGCCGAAACATTTTGATCTGATCGGCTCACTAGTCGTTTCAGCTGGCGCACTAGCTTAAAATTCGATATTTGAGCTCGTCAGAATCCCCAAATTTTTGAAAATCTACCTCGAGGATTACTGTAGCCGAAAAATTTTGATCTGATCGGCTAACTAGTCGTTTCAGCTGGCGCACTAGCTTAAAATTCGAATTTTGAGCTTGTCAGAATCCCCAAATTTTTAAAAATCTACCTCGAGGATTACTGTAGCCAAAAAATTTCGATTTGATCGGCTCACTAGTCGTTTCAGCTGGCGCACTAGCTTAAAATTCGAATTTTGAGCTCGTCAGAATACCCAAATTTTTAAAATCTACCTCGAGGATTACTGTAGCCGAAACATTTTGATCTGATCGGCTAACTCGTCGTTTCAGCTGGCGCACTAGCTAAAAATTCGAATTTAGAGCTTGTCAGAATCCCCAAATTTTCAAAAATCTACCTCGAGGATTACTGTAGCCGAAAAATTTTGATCTGATCGGCTCACTCGTCGTTTCAGCTGGCGCACTAGATTAAAATTCGAATTTTGAGCTAGTCAGAATACCCAAATTTTTAAAAATCTACCTCGAGGATTACTGTAGCCGAAAAATTTTGATCTGATCGGCTAACTAGTCGTTTCAGCTGGCGCACTAGCTTAAAATTCGAATTTTGAGCTCGTCAGAATCCCCAAATTTTCAAAAATCTACCTCGAGGATTACTGTAGCCGAAAAATTTCGATTTGATCGGCTCACTAGTCGTTTCAGCTGGCGCACTAGCTTAAAATTCGAATTTTGAGCTCGTCAGAATCCCCAAATTTTTAAAAATCTACCCCGCGGATTAGTGTAGCCAACAAATTTAGATTTGATCGGCTCACTCGTCGTTTCAGCTGGCGCACTGGATTAAAATTCGAATTTTGAGCTCGTCAGAGTCCCCAAATTTTAAAAAATCTACCCCGCGGATTACTGTAGCCAACAAATTTCGATTTGATCGGCTCACTAGTCGTTCCAGCTGGCGCACTAGCTTAAAATTCGAATTTAGAGCTTGTCAGAATCCCCAAATTTTTAAAATCTACCTCGAGGATTACTGTAGCCGAAACATTTTGATCTGATCGGCTCACTAGTCGTTTCAGCTGGCGCACTAGCTTAAAATTCGATATTTGAGCTCGTCAGAATCCCCAAATTTTTGAAAATCTACCTCGAGGATTACTGTAGCCGAAAAATTTTGATCTGATCGGCTAACTAGTCGTTTCAGCTGGCGCACTAGCTTAAAATTCGAATTTTGAGCTTGTCAGAATCCCCAAATTTTCAAAAATCTACCTCGAGGATTACTGTCGCCAAAAAAATTTTGATCTGATCGGCTCACTTGTCGTTTCAGCTGGCGCACTAGCTTAAAATTCGAATTTTGAGCTCGTCAGAGTACCCAAATTTTTAAAAATCTACTTCGAGGATTACTGTAGCCAAAAAATTTTGATCTGATCGGTTCACTAGTAGTTTCAGCTGGCGCACTAGCTTGAAATTCGAATTTTGAGCTCGTCAGAGTACCCAAATTTTTAAAAATCTACTTCGAGGATTACTGTAGCCAAAAAATTTTGATCTGATCGGCTCACTTGTCGTTTCAGCTGGCGCACTAGCTTAAAATTCGAATTTTGAGCTCGTCAGAATCCCCAAATTTTTAAAAATCTACCTCGAGGATTACTGTAGCCAAAAAATTTTGATCTGATCGGCTCACTCGTCGTTTCAGCTGGCGCACTAGCGTGAAATTCGAATTTTGAGCTCGTCAGAATCCCCAAATTTTTAAAAATCTATCACGAGGATTACTGTAACTAAAAAATTTCGATTTGATCGGCTCACTAGTAGTTTCAGCTGGCGCACTAGCTTAAAATTCAAATTTTGAGCTCGTCAGAGTACCCAATTTTTTAAAAATCTACCTCGAGGATTACTGTAGCCAAATAATTTTTATCTGATCGGTTCACAAGTAGTTTCAGCTGGCGCACTAGCTTAAAATTCGAATTTTGAGCTCGTCAGAATCCCCAAATTTTTAAAAATCTATCTCGAGGATTACTGTAGCCAGAAAAATTTGATCTGATCGGCTCACTAGTCGTTTCAGCTGGCGCACTAGCTTAAAATTCGAATTTTGAGCTCGTCAGAATCCCCAAATTTTTAAAAATCTACCTCGAGGATTACTGTAGCCGAAAAATTTTGATCTGATCGGCTAACTAGTCGTTTCAGCTGGCGCACTAGCTTAAAATTCGAATTTTGAGCTTGTCAGAATCCCCAAATTTTTAAAAATCTACCTCGAGGATTACTGTAGCCAAAAAATTTCGATTTGATCGGCTCACTAGTCGTTTCAGCTGGCGCACTAGCTTAAAATTCGAATTTAGAGCTTGTCAGAATCCCCAAATTTTTAAAATCTACCTCGAGGATCACTGTAGCCGAAACATTTTGATCTGATCGGCTCACTAGTCGTTTCAGCTGGCGCACTAGCTTAAAATTCGATATTTGAGCTCGTCAGAATCCCCAAATTTTTGAAAATCTACCTCGAGGATTACTGTAGCCGAAAAATTTTGATCTGATCGGCTAACTAGTCGTTTCAGCTGGCGCACTAGCTTAAAATTCGAATTTTGAGCTTGTCAGAATCCCCAAATTTTTAAAAATCTACCTCGAGGATTACTGTAGCCAAAAAATTTCGATTTGATCGGCTCACTAGTCGTTTCAGCTGGCGCACTAGCTTAAAATTCGAATTTTGAGCTCGTCAGAATACCCAAATTTTTAAAATCTACCTCGAGGATTACTGTAGCCGAAACATTTTGATCTGATCGGCTAACTAGTCGTTTCAGCTGGCGCACTAGCTAAAAATTCGAATTTAGAGCTTGTCAGAATCCCCAAATTTTCAAAAATCTACCTCGAGGATTACTGTAGCCGAAAAATTTTGATCTGATCGGCTAACTAGTCGTTTCAGCTGGCGCACTAGCTTAAAATTCGAATTTTGAGCTCGTCAGAATCCCCAAATTTTCAAAAATCTACCTCGAGGATTACTGTAGCCGAAAAATTTCGATTTGATCGGCTCACTAGTCGTTTCAGCTGGCGCACTAGCTTAAAATTCGAATTTTGAGCTCGTCAGAATCCCCAAATTTTTAAAAATCTACCCCGCGGATTACTGTAGCCAACAAATTTCGATTTGATCGGCTCACTCGTCGTTTCAGCTGGCGCACTGGATTAAAATTCGAATTTTGAGCTCGTCAGAGTCCCCAAATTTTAAAAAATCTACCCCGCGGATTACTGTAGCCAACAAATTTCGATTTGATCGGCTCACTAGTCGTTCCAGCTGGCGCACTAGCTTAAAATTCGAATTTTGAGCTCGTCAGAATCCCCAAATTTTAAAAAATCTACCCCGCGGATTACTGTAGCCAACAAATTTCGATTTGATCGGCTAACTAGTCGTTTCAGCTGGCGCACTAGCTTAAAATTCGAATTTTGAGCTTGTCAGAATCCCCAAATTTTTAAAAATCTACCCCGCGGATTACTGTAGCTAAAAAAATTTCGATTTGATCGGCTCACTTGTAGTTTCAGCTGGCGCACTAGCTTAAAATTCGAATTTTGAGCTTGTCAGAATCCCCAAATTTTTAAAAATCTATCACGAGGATTACTGTAGCTAAAAAAATTTCGATTTGATCGGCTCACTAGTCGTTCCAGCTGGCGCACTAGCTTAAAATTCGAATTTTGAGCTCGTCAGAATCCCCAAATTTTTAAAAATCTACCTCGAGGATTACTGTAGCCGAAAAATTTTGCGCTGATCGGCTAACTACTCGGCTGCGGTTGTCGTCTTTTGGGCGGTGGTTGGCCAGATTCCGCTAGGGATTTTCCCAGAAGGTGCCCAAACAGCGCTCAAAAGGTGGCAAAAGAAAGCGCAAAAGCTGGCTGGCTTCGCCTCGGGTTCGCCATAGAAGTTTTACCGTCGCCTTGGGTTCGCCTAAAGATTTATTTCTCGCCCAAAAGGTGCCGAAGCTTGCTTAAAAGGTGGCGGCGCTCTAACCTCGCCCAAAAGACGCCCATGTTCGCCCAAAAGGCGGCGAAGCCCTTATTTTCGCCCGAAAGACGACAGTCGCAGCTGAGTAGTAGTTTCAGCTGGCGCACTAGCGTGAAATTTGAATTTTGAGCTCGTTAGAGTCCCCAAATTTTTAAAAATCTACCTCGAGGATTACTGTAGCAAAAAAATTTTGATCTGATCGGCTAACTAGTCGTTTCAGCTGGCGCACTAGCTTAAAATTCAAATTTTGAGCTCGTCAGAGTCCCCAAATATTTAAAAATCTACCCCGAGGATTACTGTAGCAAAAAAATTTCGACTTGATCGGCTCACTTGTCGTTTCAGCTGGCGCACTAGCTTCAAATTCGAATTTTGAGCTCGTCAGAGTCCCCAAATTTTTAAAAATCTACCTCGAGGATTACTGTAGCCAAAAAATTTTGATCTGATCGGCTCACTAGTCGTTTCAGCTGGCGCACTTGATTAAAATTCAAATTTTGATCTCGTCAGAATCCCCAAATATTTAAAAATCTACCTCGAGGATTACTGTAGCCAAATAATTTTTATCTGATCGGTTCACAAGTAGTTTCAGCTGGCGCACTAGCTTAAAATTCGAATTTTGAGCTCGTCAGAATCCCCAAATTTTTAAAAATCTACCTCGAGGATTACTGTAGTCAAATAATCTTTATCTGATCGGTTCACTAGTAGTTTCAGCTGGCGCACTAGCTTAAAATTCGAATTTTGAGCTCGTCAGAATCCCCAAATATTTAAAAATCTACCTCGAGGATTACTGTAGTCAAATAATCTTTATCTGATCGGTTCACTAGTAGTTTCAGCTGGCGCACTAGCTTAAAATTCAAATTTTGAGCTCGTCAGAGTACCCAAATTTTTAAAAATCTACCTCGAGGATTACTGTAGCAAAAAAATTTCGACTTGATCGGCTCACTTGTCGTTTCAGCTGGCGCACTAGCTTCAAATTCGAATTTTGAGCTCGTCAGAGTCCCCAAATTTTTAAAAATCTACCTCGAGGATTACTGTAGCCAAAAAATTTTGATCTGATCGGCTCACTAGTCGTTTCAGCTGGCGCACTTGATTAAAATTCAAATTTTGATCTCGTCAGAATCCCCAAATATTTAAAAATCTACCTCGAGGATTACTGTAGCCAAATAATTTTTATCTGATCGGTTCACAAGTAGTTTCAGCTGGCGCACTAGCTTAAAATTCGAATTTTGAGCTCGTCAGAATCCCCAAATTTTTAAAAATCTACCTCGAGGATTACTGTAGTCAAATAATCTTTATCTGATCGGTTCACTAGTAGTTTCAGCTGGCGCACTAGCTTAAAATTCAAATCTTGAGCTCGTCAGAGTACCCAAATTTTTAAAAATCTACCTCGAGGATTACTGTAGCCAAAAAATTTCGATTTGATCGGCTCACTCGTCGTTTAAGCTGGCGCACTACCTAAAAATTCGAATTTTGAGCTCGTCAGAATCCCCAAATTTTTAAAAATCTACACTAAGGATTACTGTAGCCAGAAAAATTTGATCTGATCGGCTCACTAGTAGTTTCAGCTGGCGCACTAGCTTAAAATTCGAATTTTGAGCTCGTCAGAATCCCCAAATTTTTAAAAATCTACCCCGCGGATTACTGTAGCCAACAAATTTCGATTTGATCGGCTCACTAGTCGTTCCAGCTGGCGCACTAGCTTAAAATTCGAATTTTGAGCTCGTCAGAATCCCCAAATTTTTAAAAATCTACACTAAGGATTACTGTAGCCAGAAAAATTTGATCTGATCGGCTCACTAGTAGTTTCAGCTGGCGCACTAGCTTAAAATTCGAATTTTGAGCTCGTCAGAATCCCCAAATTTTTAAAAATCTACCCCGCGGATTACTGTAGCCAACAAATTTCGATTTGATCGGCTCACTCGTCGTTTAAGCTGGCGCACTACCTAAAAATTCGAATTTTGAGCTCGTCAGAATCCCCAAATTTTTAAAAATCTACACTAAGGATTACTGTAGCCAGAAAAATTTGATCTGATCGGCTCACTAGTCGTTTCAGCTGGCGCACTAGATTAAAATTCAAATTTTGAGCTCGTCAGAATCCCCAAATATTTAAAAATCTACCTCGAGGATTACTGTAGCCAAATAATTTTTATCTGATCGGTTCACAAGTAGTTTCAGCTGGCGCACTAGCTTAAAATTCGAATTTTGAGCTCGTCAGAATCCCCAAATTTTTAAAAATCTACCTCGAGGATTACTGTAGTCAAATAATCTTTATCTGATCGGTTCACTAGTAGTTTCAGCTGGCGCACTAGCTTAAAATTCGAATTTTGAGCTCGTCAGAATCCCCAAATATTTAAAAATCTACCTCGAGGATTACTGTAGTCAAATAATCTTTATCTGATCGGTTCACTAGTAGTTTCAGCTGGCGCACTAGCTTAAAATTCAAATTTTGAGCTCGTCAGAGTACCCAAATTTTTAAAAATCTACCTCGAGGATTACTGTAGCCAAAAAATTTCGATTTGATCGGCTCACTCGTCGTTTAAGCTGGCGCACTACCTAAAAATTCGAATTTTGAGCTCGTCAGAATCCCCAAATTTTTAAAAATCTACACTAAGGATTACTGTAGCCAGAAAAATTTGATCTGATCGGCTCACTAGTAGTTTCAGCTGGCGCACTAGCTTAAAATTCGAATTTTGAGCTCGTCAGAATCCCCAAATTTTTAAAAATCTACACTAAGGATTACTGTAGCCAAAAAATTTCGATTTGATCGGCTCACTAGTAGTTTCAGCTGGCGCACTAGCTTAAAATTCAAATTTTGAGCTCGTCAGAGTACCCAAATTTTTAAAAATCTACCTCGAGGATTACTGTAGCCAAAAAATTTTGATCTGATCGGCTCACTCGTCGTTTAAGCTGGCGCACTACCTAAACATTCGAATTTTGAGCTCGTCAGAATCCCCAAATTTTTAAAAATCTACACTAAGGATTACTGTAGCCAGAAAAATTTGATCTGATCGGCTCACTGGTCGTTTCAGCTGGCGCACTAGCTTAAAATTCGAATTTTGAGCTCGTCAGAGTACCCAAATTTTTAAAAATCTACCTCGAGGATTACTGTAGCCAAAAAAATTTCGATTTGATCGGCTCACTCGTCGTTTAAGCTGGCGCACTATCTAAAAATTCGAATTTTGAGCTCGTCAGAATACCCAAATTTTTAAAAATCTACACTAAGGATTACTGTAGCCAGAAAAATTTGATCTGATCGGCTCACTAGTCGTTTCAGCTGGCGCACTAGCTTAAAATTCGAATTTTGAGCTCGTCAGAATACCCAAATTTTTAAAATCTACCTCGAGGATTACTGTAGTCAAATAATCTTTATCTGATCGGTTCACTAGTAGTTTCAGCTGGCGCACTAGCTTAAAATTCAAATTTTGAGCTCGTCAGAGTACCCAAATTTTTAAAAATCTACCTCGAGGATTACTGTAGCCAAAAAATTTCGATTTGATCGGCTCACTCGTCGTTTAAGCTGGCGCACTACCTAAAAATTCGAATTTTGAGCTCGTCAGAATCCCCAAATTTTTGAAAATCTACACTAAGGATTACTGTAGCCAGAAAAATTTGATCTGATCGGCTCACTAGTCGTTTCAGCTGGCGCACTAGCTTAAAATTCGAATTTTGAGCTCGTCAGAATACCCAAATTTTTAAAATCTACCTCGAGGATTACTGTAGCCGAAACATTTTGATCTGATCGGCTAACTAGTCGTTTCAGCTGGCGCACTAGCTAAAAATTCGAATTTAGAGCTTGTCAGAATCCCCAAATTTTTAAAAATCTACCTCGAGGATTACTGTAGCCGAAAAATTTTGATCTGATCGGCTAACTAGTCGTTTCAGCTGGCGCACTAGCTTAAAATTCGAATTTTGAGCTCGTCAGAATCCCCAAATTTTCAAAAATCTACCTCGAGGATTACTGTAACCGAAAAATTTTGATCTGATCGGCTAACTAGTCGTTTCAGCTGGCGCACTAGCTTAAAATTCGAATTTTGAGCTCGTCAGAATCCCCAAATTTTTAAAAATCTACCTCGAGGATTACTGTAACCGAAAAATTTTGATCTGATCGGCTCACTAGTCGTTTCAGCTGGCGCACTAGATTAAAATTCGAATTTTGAGCTCGTCAGAATCCCCAAATTTTTAAAAATCTACCTCGAGGATTACTGTAGCCGAAAAATTTTGATCTGATCGGCTAACTACTCGGCTGCGGTTGTCGTCTTTTGGGCGGTGGTTGGCCAGATTCCGCTAGGGATTTTCCCAGAAGGTGCCCAAACAGCGCTCAAAAGGTGGCAAAAGAAAGCGCAAAAGCTGGCTGGCTTTGCCTCGGGTTCGTCATAGAAGTTTTACCGTCGCCTTGGGTTCGCCTAAAGATTTATTTCTCGCCCAAAAGGTGCCGAAGCTTGCTTAAAAGGTGGCGGCGCTCTAACCTCGCCCAAAAGACGCCCATGTTCGCCCAAAAGGCGGCGAAGCCCTTATTTTCGCCCGAAAGACGACAGTCGCAGCTGAGTAGTCGTTTCAGCTGGCGCACTAGCGTGAAATTTGAATTTTGAGCTCGTCAGAATCCCCAAATTTTTAAAATTCTACCCCGAGGATTACTGTACCCAAAAAATTTTGATCTGATCGGCTCACTCGTCGTTTCAGCTGGCGCACTAGCTTCAAATTCGAATTTTGAGCTCGTCAGAGTCCCCAAATTTCTAAAAATCTACCTCGAAGATTACTGTAGCCGAAAAATTTTGATCTGATCGGCTCACTAGTCGTTTCAGCTGGCGCACTAGATTAAAATTCAAATTTTGAGCTCGTCAGAATCCCCAAATTTTTAAAAATCTAACACGAGGATTACTGTAGCTAAAAAATCTCGATTTGATCGGCTCACTAGTCGTTTCAGCTGGCGCACTAGCGTGAAATTCGAATTTTGAGCTCGTCAGAATCCTCAAATTTTTAAAAATCTACCTCGAGGATTACTGTAGCCGAAAAATTTTGATCTGATCGGCTAACTAGTCGTTTCAGCTGGCGCTCTAGCCTAAAATTCAAATTTTGAGCTCGTCAGAATCCTCAAATTACTAAAAATATATCCCAAGGATTACTGTAGCCGAAAAATTTTGATCTGATCGGCTAACTAGTCGTTTCAGCTGGCGCACTAGCTTAAAATTCGAATTTTGAGCTCGTCAGGGTACCCAAATTTTTAAAAATCTACCTCGAGGATTACTGTAGCCAAAAAATTTCGATTTGATCGGCTCACTAGTCGTTTCAGCTGGCGCTCTAGCCTAAAATTCAAATTTTGAGCTCGTCAGAATCCTCAAATTACTAAAAATATATCCCAAGGATTACTGTAGCCGAAAAATTTTGATCTGATCGGCTAACTAGTCGTTTCAGCTGGCGCACTAGCTGAAAATTCGAATTTTGAGCTCGTCAGAGTACCCAAATTTTTAAAAATCTACCTCGAGGATTACTGTAGCCAAAAAATTTCGATTTGATCGGCTCACTAGTCGTTTCAGCTGGCGCTCTAGCCTAAAATTCAAATTTTGAGCTTGTCAGAATCCTCAAATTACTAAAAATATATCCCAAGGATTACTGTAGCCGAAAAATTTTGATCTGATCGGCTCACTAGTCGTTTCAGCTGGCGCTCTAGCTTAAAATTCAAATTTTGAGCTTGTCAGGATCTGTGAATAGCTAGACAAAAAGACTCCTAGGACTACTGCAGTCATAATTCTCAATCATTAGTCTCTGGAATCGCATAAATTCTTCATCCAGTGTAACGGATGCTCGCATTAGGTTCCGTAGCTGCTTCAACCGAAGCATTCGTCTAAAAATTTTTTTTCGAACTTAACAGCGTCCTCAAATATCTTGATAAAGGCGGGAAGGACTACTGTAGACAAACAGTTTTTATCATCAGTGCATTCAGGTCGCTGAAATGTTCTCAAGTCAATATTTTGATTATTTGTATTCGACTCAAAATCATTTCAACGTCCTAAGCGACAAATACGAAATTTAATGAAAAATTGTTCGACTGAAATTTAATAATTGAGTTCTTCAGAAGCATCTGTAAGCCACTGGACACGTGAAGCTGTGGTGATTGGACAACGACGAAAAATGACACTTTCTGTTCAATGTAATAACCGAACTACAACGATTTTGCAGCAATGAAGCACCAATAAAACATGTGAGTATTTCTTTTACAAAAATGACAAAAACCTTGAAAAATAAACAAAAACATATGAAAAACTGAATCATCCTCCTTTGGAGTGTCTGAAATCCTCTTTCTCTTGTGAGCGTTGCTTCATTTAGATTCTGTAGTTGCCCCAACTGGATTATTTGCCTTAAAAAATAGATTTAGAGCTCGTCAGAGTCCTGAAACAACTAAAATAGACGTCTAGGAATATTTTAGTCTTAATTTCTTGAACATCAGTCACTGATGTCGCTAAAATTCTACTTCTCTCGTGACCGTTGCTTTCTTAAGCTTTTGTAGCTGCTTCACCTGACACACTAGCTTAAAAAGTAAATTTTGAGCTTGTCAGAGATCCCAATTGATTAAAAATATACCCCAAGGGTTACTGTAGCCAAATAATTTTGACCTGTTCGGTTTACTAGTCGTTTCAGCTGGCGCTCTAGCTTAAAATTCAAATTTTGAGCTTGTCAGAAGCCTCAAATTACTAAAAATATACCCCAAGGGTTACTGTAGCCGAATAATTTTGATATGTTCGGCTCACTAGTCGTTTCAGCTGGCGCTCTAGCTTAAAATTCAAATTTTGAGCTCGTCAGAGTCCTAAAATTACTAAAAATATACCGCAAGGGTTATTGTAGCCGAATAATTTCGATCTGTTCGGCTCACTAGTCGTTTCAGCTTACGCACTAGCTTAAAATTTAAATTTTGAGCTTGTCAGAGTCCCCAAATCACTAAAAATAAAGTTCAAAGACTACTGTAGCCGAACACTTTTGATCTAATCGGCTCTATAACGCTTTTCTTTTTTGATTGTCGTTTTGTATATGTTCGTTCGCTGCTCTGCCTGGCGAATTTGCGGGAAAATGTTATTCTAAGCTCGTGAGACTTTTGAAGCATCTGAAACGACTAAGAACCGACAAAATTCTCGGTAAGTTTTTTGAAAGCTGGATATTAGCATCGAAAATAACCGCCTGTTCGCCATTATTGATCGCCATCATTTTCTTGACGTCTTTTAGTGTTTGGAATTGAATAGGTCTTAAGCTAGAAATGTCCTAATACAAATGTTATTTATCATAAGCGATTCATTTATCAATTTTTCAGGATTACTATATGTATTGACGTCAAAGGAATTGGAAGATAGTAGGGGCATGATGAAGCGGCATCAATTCGAAGGAACTGTGTTTTGGCTGTCTAATGCAGATGCGTGTACGAATCCAAAAATGCAGTTGTTGAAGCTTGGCGGTTAGTTTATATATGCAATGTTGCGAGACAAAAAGGTACTCTCCGTTTGTCATTTCAGGATACAAAAGTGAAACACGAGGATGGTGAGAACCAACTGTTTGCTGAAGTCATCAGATGATTTTTTGCTATATTCATGAACACAGTGAGTCTTTTCTTTCAAAATTACTTCGGAGTAGACAAGTTATAAAAAATGCTCTAGTGATTGGAAGTTCATTTATTGGGAGCAAAAAAAAGGAGAGAGAGAGAGAGAGAAAATGTCATACGCCGGACGCTCATTCACGAAGTTCAAGAATGGAATGTTTTCTACATCTTGTTTTAATCCATAGCAACAAATTTCTTTAAAACTTGAAAAAACACTGTGACAAATAAAAATTAATTAATCAAAAGTACGAAATCCTTTTCTTGCATCATTCAAATTATTCAAAAAAAAATCGATAAGGATCACAACTCTTCTGCGATTTTCACTTCAAAACGCAGTATTCCATTGCAACAAATCCGATGAAGAATAAAGCGAGAACAGTACAAACTCCAATTCCGATCTGCAAAGGCCTCATATATTTTTCATTGTTTCGGCAAAAAATTTGAATTTATGACTTCTATAATAGGTATCCAAAATGACTTTTCAAAAAATTTAATTCAGAATTGAATAACTTTTTGAGAGCAGGAATCCGGAATATTTCAACTCACTGTTGTGGAACATGAATCATTAGAAACATTATTTGAAGCTTCCTGTTCATCCAGAGCAGAATTAGTACTGATATACTGTAGTTGCGCACTGCTTCCTTGGGATGTAACTGGAGATGGCACAAAGCCTACGGTAGGAGAATGTCGTGAGAGCGCTCCTGCCATTTATTTTCAAGTTTTGAAAAGAACTGAGCAAGTTCAAGACTGCGAGTTCTTGTCTATGTTTTAATTTCTAGGCACATAGACTTTGATTTATTGCCGAATTCTCTGAATATTCCAGACTTTGTTTCTAAGAACTATGGCTCAGAAAGTTTTATTACTGCGGAGTAATCAGAAACACAATCAGTTTAGAAATTGATACCTGATTAGGGAATCTAAAAAATTTTGAACTAATTTTTGATGGCAATGAATGATGGAAGGATTCAAAAAGTTGAGTTCACTAGTTTTTTTTTTCAACTAAGTGAAATTTCAATGGTACATCGTTTAACATTAGGTTTTTTTTTTGATAAAAATGCAGATTTTTCAACAAGCGTTTTATTTGAAAGGCAAATAGTCAACAAGTCGAAGTAATAAAGAATGAAAAACAACAAAATTTTAGAGCACTTTTACTTCTTCCGGGAGATTCTTCTTGACCTTCTCCGCGATTCGCTCCGCAGCCTCTTCCACGATTTGGAACCAGACTATTGGAAGGGTTAATTCTGCTTGGCTAAATTTTCCTTCTCTCAAAAGTGCTTCAACCTCGTTGTTCTGTACATGGTCATAGACTTCTTGGGACATGAAATGCTTGTGCTCCATATGGGTGCTCATATTTTCATGTGCTTCTAGAGTTTGGTTGCATAACTGGCATTTCTTGATGGCAACGCATTTGTTCATGTGCACTGCTTGCAAGAACTGATATTCGAACAAGCATTTACAACGAGAACATTGCACGAACACTTCCGTAGCTGAAATCATGAAAATTTAGTTTAGATTTAAAATGAAAATCATGCGATACTGATAGGGATGTTCAGAATGGTCTTTTCGGAATTTCGTGTAATGCCAAAAATTCCAATTTTCAAAATTTCGGAAATTCGGAAATATCCGATTTTCAAAAATTTTGGAATCTTGGAATTTCGGAATATTCCAGTTTTGAAGTTTTCGGAATTTCGGAAATTTCGGAATTTTTGAAAATTAAAATTTTAAAGCGGAAATGTTCTTTTACCATCACAAAAAGGTAAAAAAACATATATTTAGTATTCATAATTTGAAGAATTTTCAGACAACTCTCTTTTCCCAAAATTGAAATGTTTGAATTCAAAAAAACTGACCTGTTCCTGAGTGATCAATAGATCTGGATGGTCCCGAGCTTTTTGGACGGCCGACACCTCTGGATGGTTTTGGTGGGCCGGTCTTTCTCGGTCTTCTGGCAAGTCTTTTTTTCGGCATCACGTTCAAAACCAGCGAATAAATCGGATAGTCGAATATGAATAAATTTCAAATATGAAAGGTCTCAAAAGTTCGCGCGCATGTCCACTACCGTCTTAAAGAGATAGACAGTTACTGAGAAACGCAGACAAAACATAACTGTTTAAAAGTGCAAGGATAGAAGCCATTTACTTTTTTGTGTATGTTGCGTGTCGAGAAGTACAAAGGAAAATTATGATGTGATTTATTCCAAGTAAGCCGACAAAATTTTAAAAAATATAGAACAATCAGAATAGGGTAATGGATGCTTTAAATTATACTAGATTAATCGAGATGAGAATAAATAGAAAAATAATCAGAAGAAATTGTAACAAGATATCGAAAAACATGTCTTACAGTTGATTATCCGTGATTTTGACCATTTGCAAGAGTCGTGAGCTATCTTCGAGAGTCGAGAGTTTTCGATTGCATTGAAAATATTGGAGTGTGAAAAACAGACCTAAATTGCAAATGTTTTGAAAATTTTTAGTTTTGCAGTATCAGCCGATTTCTGAAAGACACATTTATGGGCCGTTTTAATACTGAAAACATAAAAAAAAACAAGTTCCTCTCAGAAATCAGCGGATATCTGAAATTTCAAAAAGTACTCTGAATGCAAAATTCTCAATCTAAGTCTGTTTCACACCCTCAGAAGATTTCAGAGTGATCGTAAACAGCAGAGCCGCACACTTCTGAAAACGGTCAAAATCAACAAAACGCGCGTTTTCATATATCGTATTGACCGGTACTGGCTTCTTCTGGCTCGTACTGCCTTGAATTGGAATTGAATTGATTAATGCTTAAAGCTCCCGTGCTTGTTGCGATCCCAAAAATCTCGTCAGAATCCTTTCCTGAAATTTATTGATGCAAACTTTTCTAATTCCTCAAATTGCTAAAAATACTCCCAAAACAGATCATACTAGCTTCACGACGCATTCTAATATCTTGTCTTTTATCGTGAGAATCTCTTCTCTTGATCCTTTCTTGTCTGCCAAGTAGCTCCCTAGCTTGTACTTTGTATGGGATTTTCTGTGTCAAGAAACCTCCTGATTATTTCTTCAAATCAAGAAAGAAGAAAAATGTGCTGTGCCTAGCGATTGTTGAGAATTTCCATAAAGGAAGACAAATTGTGAGCAACGATTCACTTTATTTGAAAAATGAATATCTTCGGCATCAATCGAAATATTCAAAAAAAAGATTACAAATCCACAAATATTTTCACTTCAAAACGGAATATTCCATTGCAACGAAGCCAATAAAGAACAATGCGAGAACGATACAAACTCCAATTCCAATCTGGAAAAATGCATCGTTTTGAGCTAAAAAAGAATATGTGGCTACTTGAAATCTGAAACTATTTTTCCAAAAAAATTATTGAATTGAATTTCTCCTTTGAGTCCGAAATTCGGAAATTATTAAACTCACTTTTGTGGAACATGCATCATTAGAAACACCACTTGAAGCTTCCTGTGTGTCCAGGACTGGGTGAGGATTGGAATACTGTAGATGTGCTTTGTTCTCTTGAGACAGAGCCGTAGTTGGCACAAAAGCTCCAGGCATTTTCGAAAGTTCCAAAAGAAAGGAATGAACATAATCAGAAACAGAAGTTCTCGTCTGTTTCAGGTACCTAGACGGTGATTTATTACCGAATTCTTTGAATTCAAGAGTTTAGGTTTTTTTCAAAGAGAAAAATTGAAAGAAGTTTTATTACAGTGGACTAATTAGAAACATAATCATTATATCAATATGAACAAATTAAAATAAAAAAGCTGACTTTTCAACCACATAGAAGAAAATCGATAAAAAAAACAATATTAGGCGGTCTTGACTTTCTTCTGAAGGTCCTCCTTGATTTTGTCAACGACAACCTTCTCTGCCATTTCTACAATTTGCATCCAAACGCGCGGAAGAGTTAAATTCTCATAAGAGAAGTCGCCGGTTTTCAGAATTTCTTCCACGGCGTCGTTCAGCATTGCATCAAACTCTTCCTGGGTGGAATGCTTTTGAACCAGATGAGCTTTCATCGTCTCATTAGCTTCCAGAAACTCATAGCAAATCAAGCACGTTTGCTTGACGATGTTTCTGGTGCAGGTGGCTTGGTGAGCTTCTCTCAAATCTTGATCACAGAAAACTCGTTGGCAATCCCCGCAAATAGACCATTCCGAGGCTGAAAAATCAAAATGCATCTGTTGTTTATGTCGTGGGCATATTTTGCCTTAAAATCACAATACCGAAAATTTGAATTCTAGGAATGTTGTAAGATTTTGACTTAATGCTCATAGAACAACAAATAAAAAAAAGCGCTGTATTGGTTTTTGCAAACATTAAATTGAAAAAAGTTCAGAAGCACATTGACTTTGAACCGATTTTTCGCGATTTTTTTTTGGAATTTTGAAACTTTGAAAATATTAAATCTTTGGGATTTTGGAAGTTTGGGAATATTTAAATTTTCGGGTTTCGTATCTTTGGAAAGGAACGTTCGAAATGACCTTCTGACAAAATTTCAAAAATTCCGACTTTTGAAATTTCAGAATTTTGGAATATTCCACTTTCAAAATTAATTCCGAAAATGTTCGGAATTTCGAAATTTTTTGGAGATCTGCTTCCGGATTGGAAATTATGATCCCCTAGATTGTACCTAGTGTCTGACTCTCGATTTTCATCGGTAACCTACAAATGTCGCAATTCTAAAATGTTCCAGTTCTGAAACGTCGCAAAACTATTACGAATACGTCGCAGTTCTGAAACGTAACGGTTCTAAAATGTCGTAGTTCTGAAACGTCGCGGTATTAAATTGTCGCAGTTCTGAAACTTCGCAGTTCTAAAATGTCGCGGTTCTGAAATGTCGCAGTTCTAAGACGTCGCAGTTCTGAAACCTCGCCGTTCATAAATTTCGTAGTTCTGAAACGTCGCGGTTCTAGATCGTCGCGGTTCTAAAATGTCGCAGTTCTAAATGTAAAATGACGTAGTTCTAAAACGTTGCGGTTTTAAAATGTCGTTGTTCCAAAACTTCGCAGTTCTGGAACGTCGCGGTTCAAAAATGTTGCGGTCCTAAAATGTCGCGGTTCTAAAACGTCGCGGTTCTAAAACGTTGCGGTTCTAAAATGTTTAAATATCCGAAAATTTTCAAATTTTTATAAAATATTTTTCTATGAATTTTGGAGTTTTCGTTATTCTGAGTTTCAACATATTTGAGTCACATCTCTTTTCCAGTCATTATTTTCTTAGAAACAAAAACTGACCAGTTCTTGAGCGATCAACGGCCCTGAAAGATCCCGAGCTCCTTGGCAGTCCAACGCCCCTGGACGGTCTTGCTCTATAGGTGGGTGGTGGTAGGACCTTTCTTGGTCTTCCGGGACCTCTTTTCATGGTCATCGCACTAGTATCAGTTTTTGAATAAGCTGATAAGTGGCAAGTGGAATAAGCGAATATGAATAAATTTCAAATAAGAATGGTCTCCGAAGATCGCGCGCTTGTCCACTACCGCCTAGGAGATATACACAGTTACTGAGAGACGCAGAAAAAAACATAACTGTTTAAAAGTGCAAGGATCGAAGCCAATTGCTTTTCTTGTGTTTCTTGCGTGACAGAAAGGACAAAGAAAAATGATGACGTTTTTCATTTAAAGAAAATGAAAATATGGAATATTCGAATTTGATACTTGACTGTTACAATCGAATGAATACTGGATTAATCAGGATAAGAACAAATGAGGAGATAAATAATGTTGAAAGTTTTTGTATTATGTGTGTAGTGAGAAATTAAATGAAAATTATATGAAACTGAAGAAAAAACTATGAGAGTAACATAATGTAAACCCTCTAACAAGGGAACCTCAACACCTAACGAACCCGGATTTTCATGAAAGTTTCAGGATAGGTTGGAAATCGCCTATCTAGACATTTCTGAAAATATTAGAATCCGTCCGCCAGTTTCAGCCGAGTTATATCAACTACAGTACCAAAAATCGCCTTTTTAGTGCAAAAACATCGTCTTTAAAGAAGATTTTCTCACATCCTAGGACGTTTCAAAACATGAAATTTGTTGGGTTATACTTAAAATTTCATGAAATTTGATACTTCGAACTTGTTCTCAGAAAATATGTTTTTTCAATTTCGCAGAAATCTGGAAAACCGTGAAAAAATTCAAAAATAAAAAAATTTGTTCTTGAGAAAATGTTCGAAAAAATTTCATGAAATTTTAAGTAAAACCCATTTCTTGCATTGAAACGTCCTAGGACTTGAGAAAATCGTCCTTGAAAACGCTGATTTAGCACTTAAAAGACGGTTTTTCATACTGAAACTGATACAACTCGGCTGGAACTGGCGGGCGGATTCTAAAATTTTCAGAGATGTCTAGATAGGCAATTTTCAACCTACGCTTAAATTTTCATGAAAATCTGGGTTTGTGAGGTGTTGAGGTTCCTTTGTAATAGAAGGTCACCCCACGAGTTCTTTGAGCCGATTTATCCCGGCTCATATGGAATATATCAGAAAGTGATCAACTGACCAAATAATTTTGATTTCATGGAAAATATTTTGTCAGTTAATCACCTTCTGATATCTGTTACATGAGCCTAGATATATGAGCTCAAAGGCAAGTATATGGTTGTCTTCTATTCGAGTGTTCACAGTTATTCGTAATAGCACAAGCCACAGAGATTTTGAGAAGGTTTTGTCAATTTTAGATTACGTTTGCCTGTTATTGTAATTAAAAAAATTTTGATTATGGCTCCTGCTGCCCACCACGAATCGGAATCGAGTTGATCAATGCTTGAAGCTCCCGTGCTTGTTGCGATCCCAGAAATCTCTCTGTCGACGACTCATCAGATTCTTCTCCTAAAAATAAGTTCATATTTATAAGTTCTCAAAATTTTCAAATTACCTTCAAAACGGATCGAAGCCAACTGCATACTAGCAGCACGACGCATTCTAATATCTTGTCTTTTGTCGTGAGACTCTCTTCTTCTGATTCTTTCCTCAGCTCTTTTGGATTCCTCATCAGTATCCGACGATTTCTCTCTGATTTGATTACGTTCGTAGAAGCTTTGGGTTTTACGCAGGAGAATCTCCCTTTTTGTGTCCGATTCAGCGATGGATGATTCCGAAGTATTAGCTCCAGTAGCTGTAGAAGTCTGCAACTTTGCAGATCCAAAACCTCCGTCTGTCGTCGATTCACGTTCTGATTTGGTTGATTTCTCCATTTTTTTTGGTGCTTGGGTGACCCAGAATCCCCTCAACTGGTGCTGTAGTCAATTTAAATCTATCTACACCTGAAAAACAAATCAATAAAAAGTCAAAAAGTAAAAAAAAAAGAGGAAGAGAGCGCATAAGACAAACGGGAAGAGAAGAAAAAAAGGAATAATTTTGGAGTGTCGTCAGTTTCCTTTCTCGGTCGTTTTTTCATTGCTAGGAAGAGTGCATGCGTGAATTTCGAGAAAATTAATGGTTGCGATTTCTCTTCATCAAGTGGGAGGAAAAGGAAGAGCTCTGAGAAGGCGCCAATCAAACAACAGGCGAGGTTGGAATGACATATATTTGAATTTTCCTATGTATGAGTCAACAAAGTGTCTGGCTAATGTGATGAAATAATGGGTGGGATTACTGTAGTTCGCAAATAATGTTGCCTAGTTTTCGAACAACGAGTCAATAGAATAGCACTAAATAGATGAAATAATCATAAACTAGGTCGACAGAATTGGCGAATCACTACATTTATGGGAGATAACTTTCCCACGGCCTTTGTTGTTATGCAAATAGTATTTGAATCGGTTTTTTTTTTCAAAAAATCCTACTTCTCTCTAATAGTTACCTACCCAAACATTAAACTATAAGCTCAATTATCTTGATTTCAGTGAAAGATAGCAAAAATTTGTCGAAAGCCAAATTATTTATCATAATATCATCCACATTTCGCTAGTTAACAATTTTCAAATTCATTCCACAGGAATCAAGATAATTGAGCTCAAAGTTGACGGTCTGGGTAGACTTCACATATTAGAGGGTTACACCATGTTCAGAAATAAAGCTCTCTCAGAAATCCTTTCCAAAAGCATCAGTCTACTCGGATATCTTCTTGCATGATTTGCCATGAAATATCCGACTCGACAGATTACTCTCTTAAGGGGAACCAACATAATGAGCGAGCCGACATAGTCTCGGAAAAGCACGACAAGACGAATTAGACATTAAAATGACAAATGAGTCGGCAAATGCAGGTAGTCGTATCAAGGTAGTTGAATGCGATTTTGCGAGTAAATATAGACATTTTAGGCTGAAGTAGAACACGAAAAAGGTTTTCTTTTTAAAAATTTGATAATTTCTGTTCCAACGACAGTCAAAACTTCTGGAGCTTTCTGATCAATTTCGCTAGGGCACAGCCCTCCGTGAAAAAACTTCTACTGTAATTATTTAAATTGAAGCAATTTACGAGGTCGATATTGGCAGAACATGGAATTTCTATCAAGGACCTTTGCATGGAGAGCCGTGGCCTAGAAATCTCTAGCATCTTTGACTTCCGCAACATGAAATAAAAACCAGCAAATTGCTAGTTCGACTTCCTATGAATAACGGCATTAAGTGGTACAAAAAATTATCTGAGCTTTCGCTGTCTTAACATTATTATAATACCTGTGTAGTTAAAAACAAATAACAAAGAAATGTTTATGAAATTTTCAAAAAAGAGGTCAACAATTCTTGATCAAAAATTTCTCATTTCAAGAGGGGTTCACATTTTTGTGCAATTCAATTGCTGTAGATGTAAAACAAAAAGGCGAAACCGAGCAGGAGGAGTACAAGAACGCCGATGACAACAACAGGTCCCTGAAATGATTCATTTTGAACATTTTTAAAAGTCCGTACACTTTGAGCTCAATTAATCAGGTTTCTTTGAGAGATTTCGAAATATTTTTAACTGATCAACTGATTATCAAAGTATCCCCAACATTTTATCAATTGACACATTTTTGACATCTCTTATAGGAACCGAGATAATTAAGCTTCAACGGTAACTATGGGTTCAAAATATTGATAACTTACCCATCTAGTACATTTGTCGTCCTCAGTGTCCGATTCCGAATCTTCTTCGACATGAACCGGTGGTGGTAGTGGTGGTGGTCCATACTTAATATCGGATGTCTGTGGTCTTGGTCCGGCTGGCTGAGTAACGATTTTGTTCATATCATTTGAAGAAATTGGTGTAGGCTCCTTTTTGGAAGTTGCTGGACGTTTGTCGCTTGGTGGATGGATGACCTGAACTGCCGGATCCGGTTTGGCAGTTCTTGGTCGCGTGACATTCCTGGCAGTTTTTGGTCTTGGGCAAGTTGGTTGAGGCACGAACGCCTGCTGCGATGGTGGTGGTTCAGAGAGGACGACAACGACGGGGGATGGGTTGTCAGCCCCCGTGATAGACATCCGGAATAGCTTTAGAGCAGCGAATAGAAGTAACTTGGTTGTATCTGCGATCAGTTTATATAATTTCAGTTTTGAAACTTTCACTGCCAGACATACCGTAGTTTATGATTTATTATTTTGTTGGAGATTGCTCAGAGATTCTGATTACTAAACTTAGGAGGGTTATAAAAAACTGTGATTTACGGTTAGTTTTTAGTATGTTTGTGATTCTAGTTTCAAAATTTCTTTTCCTTGAATTTTTAATTAAAATAGTAGAGTCGACGATTTATTACCACATCATAAAAAAGGGATATCGAAAGAGCAAAATTCTAAACCAAACAAACTTTTTTTTGATTTTAGGGAGGGAAACTGACATTGAGACTAAACTTGAGATTAATAATGTGCTAGTCTTTTTGATAGAACAGAATACCAAATGGAGCATCTGAAACAAAGGTAGTCGTTCTATAGTCCTTCGTTATGGCTCGAGACTGGTCCCAAATTCAGCTTTCAAAAACAAGAATGTCAAAAAACTGATTCGAACAAAAATATGTACATATTTTCAGTTATGGAAATCAAATTTTAACTCTTGAAATCTAGTCCACAATTTTTCAACTTTTCTGGTTTTTTAAATATTGACCAACTTTTTGAGATTTCTGCAATTTTCCCAGGTTTTTTGAAAGTTTTTTTATTAGTAATTTCCGGAACTAAAACCGGATCTTGAAAGTTTTGAAGTCCGGTCAGAAACGGTCTAGCCCAATTTTTTGTATGTACCTGAAAAAGGTTTATCTCCTCAGATTTCTGATACCCTTCAAACTTTGCCAAACGAACAATGCCAGATGTTTTTGCCAAAATCTCTCTCTCTCTCTCTCAAATATCCATTAAACTTAAAGTGAAAGAGTTCTTACTTTGAAAAAAAACAGCTGCCTGCTGTCAGTAGGACTACACTTGACTGACGGAAAAAAACAAAAAGTTCCCAGAATTGCGTTCCCGACAGATGGACCTTCTCTGTTTCACATGTTGGCAGACGACGAAACTCTTTTAACTTTCTTGTTTTCTTGAAGGAAGAAAAACCAAATTCTGAGAAACAGAGAGGGTACGTCAGTTCGAAAAAAAATGGGAAGAGGCGGAGGATCATTGAAGTGGCACCAGAAAAAAAAGAACTGGGACGTTGAGAAAGAGAAGAAAACAAAAAATTACAGCGAGTGAGAGGGGTTATGATTATGAAATTGAATTCGAGAGATAGATTGTTTAGAATGAAATGCAAATTTAAAACGAATGGAAACATGAAGTGACAAAAAATCCGAGTGGGATAGTGAAGAAATTTTAAACAAAATGTAATTTCAAACAAAACTGAATGAATGAAAACTAACAACTAAGATTTGAAAAACCAGAGAAAGGAAATAATCACTTGTGGACTATCTTATTGAAATGTCGGTAAATGTCAAATCCTTTTTGGCTGTCATTATTCAAATCAAGAAGTGGAGCCATTGATGAAAACAAAAAGATTTTCTCGTCTCAGAATTTTTTCTCAGAAATTTCGAAGCACCGACTGTTATAGAGTCCTCCAAATAAAGATTGGTTCGCCCTGAAAAGTTCCCAAAAATCGAAAAACTGGAAACTTTAAAAAACGGTCGAAAAACCAAACGTCCGCCATAATGAAACTTATATTTGCCAACAATCGATTCATTCTTCAGTTTTCCGAAAATTTGAAAAAAAAAATGGAAACATTAAATTTTAAAAAAATCATACTTGTCAAACTCCGGGCCGGCCATGGTGATTCGGCTCGATCGGCCCGGGAAGCTGCTTTTTCGAAATTCTTGAGATCAATTTTTCGAATTTCACCCCAAATAAAATTTTTTAAATGTACTGCTCTATCAAAAGTACAACAATTTCGAAATTAATCGTAAATTTCGTACAAACTTCGAACAATTTCAAAAAAAATCAGAATTTTGAAATTTCAGAATCTGACGCGGGCCGGGCCAGAGAATTTTTTTATTTTGACCCGGTTTGATTTTTGCAACTTTCCTAATGCGTATTCTATTCCAGTATGATATAATGTCAAGCTATAGAACAGCGCTACTCTTTATTGTTCTTTTCTTTGTCTCCCAGAAGTTTGCTCCGTTGTCAGAAACCAAGTGGTTCATTGAACTTTGTCCCGAAACACTTCTGAGATTCCAAGAAGTTTTTTTTTTGTTTAAGTCAGGTGGTGTCGACAGTCGCTTCTCTGAGTTTCAAGGATTCTTCGGTTTTTCGATACTAGTCATTTTTTACGAGAGTCATCATATCTCTAAGTTTCGAAGATTCTATGGTTTCTCATAACCAGTTATTTTTTATGAGATTTGAGGCGGACCCCTTCAAGTCTCCGCCCACTCTGAGCTCCTCCATGTTTTTGGAAGAATCCGAAATCATTCGACACCGAATCATGAGGCGCAGAATTCTCTTCTCACTACTCGTGCTTCTGGCATGCACCAAACTCGGTTAGTCCACTTTGAATCTTATAAGAAACCTATCAGAGTTCCTTGAACATTATTTTAATAATTTTCCAATTCATAGGGGTACAAAATGACTTTTGAACTAGATTTTTTCAAAAACTACAAAGTGAAAATTGCTATTTTCTGGATACAGTCCTTAACATTTTTTGCTCAATCCATTCATGGCATTCGTATCAAAAAATAGACTTTGAGTTGAAGAGCAGCAAGTTGTTGATATGAATTTATATAATAATGCACTTATAATACCATTATATGATCACATAACTTTTTTAGTGTAAAAGTTATTAAAATCAAGGGTAAACGTTGAATGGAATCAATATTCATTTTCCATGTGAAAAGAACCACTTTCCTAGCAAAATATTCATGAATATTTCTCTTTGGGCAGTTGTGAGAAAATTGTTTTGAAGTTTTTGTTTGAAAAAAAAGTACATTTAAAGAATAAACTATTCCGGACAGCCTAGGAAAACTATTTGAAAAATACAAATGTTCCTCTCTCAAAAAATTAGAACTTGATTTCTGACCCAAATAGATAATTTTCCAGGAAGCACAGCACCAACCCATTGTCTCCAAGGATGCACCTGTGACCGAACACCAGAGAGCCCGACGATCATATGTGACCGTGCAAACATGACCCACTTCCCCCTACCAATCACCAACCCAAAGACATCATTCAACTTCCTCCAACTGACTTGCAATGACATTCGAACAGTTCCTGACTACGACTTGATCATGCAGGCTTTTCCCGATCTTCATGGAATTGACTTCCAAGGAAATCTTTATCTCAATTGCACTTCTCTTGAACAATTCGCAAGGAAACTGGCAATCATGTCGGATTGCCACAGCTCTGAGAAACTATCCTGCCAGAAGACCTCAACCCCAGCCTCTAAGCCCAGAAACACAGCATCAAAGGTTCGATACTTACAAATTGAACAAACAACTAAAACAAACTTTTTCAGCTGGGGGATCTTTGGCAAGATATCAAGCAGTTCAACAAAAAAATCAACGTCAAACAAATGCTTAAGGACTTTTTTGGGAGAAGTGTCAATCTTGATTCGAAGATGTCGCAGTTTTAGTTTTTGAGAATAAAGTAGTTTTCATGCAGTTCTACTGTTACAGTGGCGAGAACATGTGTGCATTTTCAGATTTTTCAGATAATTTTCAGATGTGGAAGTGATTATTGTACAATAATTCAACAATTATCGAAAAAATTGTTTGATTAACAGGTTTTCGAGTTATGATCCTGGGAGCCAAAATGATACAGTTCTGCTAAAAAGCCGTTTTCGGATACTTTCTGATGAAAATTCTAGGAGTTATTTCTTTTGGAAAAACTCAGAGAATTCCTAAGAATTTCTTCCTTTTGAAAGTATTCTCGAAGTTCTGAAATTGTATGGTTGACGAAAACATATAGAATTCCAAATTTCGAATTTTCATGTTTCACTTTTCCAGTTTACGTGAAATTCGGAAGACTTTAGAAACTCAAGAAACTCAAGACACAAGAATCCTGAGATCTTGAAACGGAAAAATTCGAAAAATTCGAAAAAATTCTGCAAATCCACAACCTTAGACATTCAGAAGAAAATAATCTGATTCCATTTTTCGAAAAATTCGGCAATTCGGGAATATGGAAAATTCAAATTTAAGAAATGTAACACTTTTGAAAATTTAGAAATAAAGAACTTTTGGGATTAAAGTACAACTTAAGGGAGCGTTAACCGACATGTGTTTTTGTATCGAAATTATTCGGAAATTCAAAGTTTCAAATAACCCATCCTTTATTTCAAAATCTTTTCAATGGGCTCGTTCATTAGAGTTTATAAGTTTAAAAACGCAATTTTCAATAATACTAGTATGTATACTCGTTTGAACTTAATGAACTGTCCTTCATAATTAGATTTAAAAATCTGTTCAATCTTTGATATTTTATAATCTGGTGTGGATATTCAGGTTCTGTTTCCATATGTGATATTTCATTTGCTGCATTCAGTTCCGAAACAGCAAAATTCTTCATCTGTTGTTTCACCAGTTTTTTTTCTTTCTATCCCAGAAACTCACTCAGTCGTCAAGAACCAAGTGGTTCATTGAACTCTGTTCCGAAACACTTCTGAGATTCCAAGAAGTTTTTTTTGTTAAAGTCAGGTGGTGTCGACAGTCGCTTCTCTGAGTTTCAAGGATTCTTCGGTTTCTTGAGACTAGTCATTTTTTATGAGAGTCATCATATTTCTAAGTTTCGAAGATTCTAAGGTTTCTCATAACCAGTTATTTTTTATGAGATTTGAGGCGGACTCTCGAAGTCTCCGCCCACTCTTTGCTCCTCCATGTTTTTGGGACAAATTCGAAATCATTCGACACCGAATCATGAAGCGCAGAATTCTCTTCTCACCACTCGTGCTTCTGGCATGCACCAAACTCGGTTAGTTTTTTTTTAACATTTTAAAAAACATATCAGAATTGCCTGAACATTTCTTTAATGATTTTCCAATTCATACGGTTAGAAAATGACTTTTGAACAAGATTTTCTCAAAACCTACAAAATGAAAAATGCTAATTTCTGGGTTCAGTCCTTAACATTTTTTTCTCAATCCATTCATGACATTCGTACCAAAAAATAGACTTTGAGTTGAAGAGTAGCAATGCACTTACTTTACCATTCTATCATCACATTACTTTTTCAGAATGAGTTTTTGAAATCAAGTTTAAACATTCAATAGAATCTATATGCAATTTACATGTGAATAGGACAATTTTCCTAGAAAAATAATCATGAATATAACCTCTGAGCAGTTGTGAGCAGAAAATTGTTTTTAATTTTTTATTTGAAAAACCAGTATTTTAGATTTAAAGAAATAAACTATTCAGGACTGCCTAGGAATCTGAAAAATGCAATTGTTCGTCTCTCAAAAAGCTAGGAATTCGTTTTTGATTTAAACAAATAACTTTCCAGGAAGCACAGCACCAACCCATTGCCTCCAAGGATGCACCTGTGACCGAACATCAGAGAGCCCGACGATCATATGTCACGATGCCAACATGACCCACTTCCCCCTACCAATAACCAATCCAAAGACATCGTTCAACTTCCTCCAACTGACTTGTAATGATATCCGAACTGTTCCTGACCTCGATTTGATCATGCAATCTTTCCCCGATCTTCACGGAATTGACTTCCAAGGAAATCCTCATCTCAATTGCACTTCTCTTGAACAATTCGCAAGGAAACTGGCAATCTTGTCGGATTGCCACAGCTCTGAGAAACTATCCTGCCAGAAGACCCCAACCCCAGCCTCCAAGTCCAAAAACTCAGCATCAAAGGTTCGATACTTACAAATTGAACAACTAAAACAAACTTTTTTTTAGTTCTGTGATGGACACTGTCAGAGCGCAAAAAAAATGGGGGATCTTTGGAAAGATATCAAGCAGTTCACCAAAAAATTCAACGTCAAACAAGTTCTTAATGACTTCTTTGATTATAAGTGAGAAGTGGCAATATTGATTCGAAAATGATGCAGTTTTAGTTCTTGAGAATAAAGTAGTTTTCATGCAGCTACAGTGACAAGAATTTTGTGAATTTTCAGATTTTTCAGATAATTTTCAACTGTGGAAGTTATTGGGGAATTATTTCACACAATAATTTTTAGGATAAAATGTGTCGGGTGGTCGCAACAATTAACGAAAAAAATTAATTTGTTTGAATAACAGGTTTTTGAGTTATGATCCTGGAAGCAAATATGATACGGGTTTGCTGAAACGCCGTTCTCGGATGTATTCCGATGAAGAATCTTGGAGTTCTTTCTTTTGGAGAAACTCAGAGAACTCCTAAAAATTTCTTTGGTTCGAAAGCATTCTCGAAGTTCTGAAATTGTACGGTTGACGAAAAAAAATAGAGTACTGGCAAAAATAATGGGCTGTAGTTGTTCAACTGATAAATTCTACTATGTTCATTTTGATGAGCCAGGATGTTTCATTTTCCAAATTTCCTATTCCTCCATTTACGAATTTTCAAGTTACACTTTTTCAGTTTAGGTGAAATTTGGAAGGTTTTAGAAACTCAGAAAGTAAGGAAACTCGAGACTCGAGAATCCTGAGATCTTGAAGCTCAAATTTTGGAAAAATTCGAAAAAATTGTGCGAACCCGAAACCTTAGACATTCAGAAAGATATACTCTGATTTTCTTGTTATCAAGAAATTCGGCAATCCGGAAACTCTGGAAATCCAAATTTAGAAAATGTAACACTTTTAAATATTCGAAAATTTAGAAATATGAAACTTTTGGGATTAATAAGTCAACTATAAGATACAGTAAGATGGAGCGAGGAAGTTGAGCCACATGCAGGGGCGTAAACCAATTTGTTTTCTATTGATATTATCCGGAGTTTCAAAGTCAATTTGGAAATATTTTCAGTGGGCTCGTTTATCAGAGGTAATAAGTTCGAAATCGCAATTTTCGATAACATCCGGAAACTCGTGTTTCATCTTTCCATCCCAGAAGTTTGCTCAGTTGTCAGAAACCAAGTGGTTCATTGAACTTTGTTCCGAAACACTTCTGAGATTCCAAGAAGTTTTTTTTTGTTCAAGTCAGGTGGCGCCGCTTCACTGAGTTTCGAAGATTCTTCGGTTTCTCGAGACTAGTCATTTTTTATGAGCATTTTCGTTTCTCTAAGTTTCGAAGATTCTGAGGTTTCTCATAACCAGTCATTTTTTATGAGATTTGAGGCGAACCCCTTGAAGTCTCCGCCCACACTTGGCTTCTCCGTGCTTTTGGGACAAATCCAACATCATTGAACATCGAATCATGAGGCGCCGATTCGTCTTCCTCGTCTTATTGCTATTGGCACTCACTGAAATCGGTTAGTTTACTTTGATTCTTATAAAAGACCTTTTTGAGCTATTGTGATAAAAAAGTTTTACATATTTTATATTAAAAAAACATTAGTTCGAAAAATGAACTATTCTGAGTGGCCTAGAATGTGAAGAAATTTTCATTTTCAAAAAGCAGGCGAAAAAGTTATTCACTTTTGAACTTTTCTTCAAAAATATTCTCAACATTATATCAAAAATTCAAACAAATATTTTTTTCAGGAAGAACAAAACCAAGGCACAACATCTACACCGGAAAAATAAGGATCTTCCAGGGTACGTCGAGTTCTTAGGGTACATGGAATTTCGTGCATAGGGCGTTTCGTAGGGCGTTTCAGCTTAAGACTATAATTTTAAGCAGAAAGCCAACTAGTATGTAAGAAGTAGTGTAGAAAAATAGTTTGTTCAATTTTTCATCCTCCCACATGCATAGAAAAAACCAATGTAGCCTAAGAACTTGATGTACCCTTGCATACTGGGCTCAGAACCAATCGATTGTCTTCACGGATGCACATGTGACCGAGGTGAAGAGCACCCGACGATCAGATGTGACTCTGGAAATCACACTCATCTCCCGCTTCCAATCACCAACCCAAAATCATCCTATCACTTTCTCCAAATGACCTGCAACAATATTAAAACCGTACCAGATGTGGAATTGATTATGAAGGCTTATCCTGATCTTCAAGGGATCGATTTTCAAGGAAACCCGCGCCTAAATTGTTCATCGCTGCAACAATTCAAATCGAAACTTGCGATCCTCTCCGATTGCTCCGACACAACATCCGAGGCCCCAACTATTTGGAAACATCGACTGGTTCGATTTCTACAAATAGAAAAAAATAACTACTTTTTTTCAGTGGTACGCCCGCAACTGTAAAAAGACGGCTGAAATGCATCAGGAGATCAGCAAATCCCTAAAACAATTGAATTTTACTCAATCTTTTCTTGACTATTACGATTTGAATTGAGAATGTCAATATTCATTCGAAATGTTGTAGTTTTAGTTTTTAGTGATAAAATGCTTTTCTTTTCATGTGGATATAATGTTACAGTACCAAAAAGATGGGGAGATTTTCAGATTTTGCTGACGAATTTCAGATGTGGTCCTGTTGAAAAGCAGTTTTTAAATATTAGTTAATGGCCCCATCTATTAAAGGTTCCACGGTATTTTTGGATAACACCTTGAAAATTTCAGAATACGATAAACAAAGTGACTCTCACTACTTTTCACTAATTTATGCTAAAAAATGAAATCTTATGGCTTTACCCCTATGTCAAAACTCTTTAAGGTTTTCCATTCAATGTTTGATCTTTTGAAAGAATAAAAGACAGTCAGCTCACTTCTACTGTGAATTTAAACAATCTGGAAGCATTACTCATCGATCAGGCCTTCTGCAAATTTGATTATTTCAGAGAAAAAAAGGAATCTGATAGTTTTTCGTAAACTTTTTTTGTTTAGGTCACGTTTTTCAAGGTAACGGGATACTGTAAATGAATACTTTGTCATCATGAGGGACTGTTATTGTTTATGCAACGCCTTCTTGCGAGTTCCCAGCCATTCCTCATTGCGTTCATGGTCGACGACTATACTCCACAATGAGGTTGTGGATTATTGGTGAGTTTACAATTTTTTTTAATGGAGGCCAGACATAAAAAAAAAGTTTTCCTGATATTTCGCCTAGAGAAACCTCATGAGGAGTAGAACTCATGACAGGCAGCTGAGGGGTACAGCGCCGCTACCGGCTGAGCTAGGAGGGCGCAAAAGCGCCTGCCAACCGATGGCCTACATAAGCGCTGCGCGATTTCGTCCCCCAAACTGTCCCCCAAAATTTTTGCTGTCTCGGCTCTTTTAAGTGACATACCGTAAAACATGTATTAGAAGGGCCCCTTTGATAGAAAGGTCCCTTTAATACAAGAGCACAGTATCGGTGAATAAGAATTAGAGAAAATATTTTTCAACAAACTTTTGGGCATTTTGTCTATTTTCACAAATCTGGAGCTCGGCTGTCCAGTTTCCGATCATTGTGAACACTTCAGAGGGTTTAAAACAGACCTAAAATAGAAACTTTGAATCTACTGAATTTTTTGAAAATTTATAGTTTTTGAGCTTTTTGTCGATTTCTGAAAGACATCTGTTTTTTTTTCTCGTTTACAGTACAATGACTGGCAAGAAATGTGTCTTTCAGAAATTAGGAAATAGCTGAATAACTAAGACCTTACCGAAAATCAACCGAGCTCCAGGCTCTTGAAATTATTCAAGATGAGCAAAAATGAACCGAAAAATCTGTTTTTGTACATCTCATTGACCGGTACTGTATCTCATAGTCCGTATGAGATATCAAAAAGCAGCCAACTGTTATGGGTTTATCATATAATCAAAAAAATTTATCAATCAATCTTTAGATATTTAGAAATATGAAAATACTAGAAATATAAAAATATTTAGAAATATAAAAATAGTTCATTTTCAGTTGGTTGGCTGGTATTGCTTTTCCATCGTCTCAATAGTGACGTCGTCGACGAAGTCCCTTGGAATGAAAATCGTGGAAATTGCAGCTGTGAAGTAGAAGTATACGAGCCAGAAGAAAACTACGGAGTCATCAAATCTCCTCATTATCCAAGTTTCAAATCGTGTGAAGGAAAATGCATTTATAGAGTGAGTCTTAGTATCTCAGGAATGGAATTAGTCAAGTTCCTACAGATTCTTCCAAAAGCGGACAAAACTGTCACATTGTACACCTCCCCATATGAAATTACGGAAAACACTTATCTTGTCATTTACAGTCTTTTGAAGACAAATGACGGTTACGAACGTTTGTTTCATGCCAAGTGGGTGGACAAATGTTTAAATATGAAGAAATATTAAATTATAGAATCAAAGGACATGTCAATTACTATTATTCGTCTCGCGATCCTCAGTTCCCAAGTTTTGCCTCTGCGAGAAGCGCTGGATTTGAAATTCATTTTATTAGCCATCCTCAGCAATACTACCACACAAAGTTCAAAATTACTTTTGACAGATATGATGGTATTTTTAAAAAGTTTTGTAGTTTTTGAAATTTCAATATTTTAGAAATAAAAGAACCCTGTGACTACCCGATTGTTGAAATCGGAGAAAAGGAAACGGTCATTCAAAGGGCGCATAAATTCGAGCACGCATCAGGCTGCGTCTACAAGCTGAAAGCTCAAAAACACGATGGAGAAACTGACGGTGATGAAATAGTTATTCACATTTATGAGAGTACTGAAACCGAGGTTACTGTAAAAGCGCATGATGCATCGGGCAAATTGAAAAATGTTTTTTCGTGAGTTCATATGATATGATATCACGTATTATAAACATTACAGAAGTACATATCCAAAGGCGCTGATGATGGACGCGGAAGATATTCGAATTATTTCTCATAGAACATCTAAACAAGATGAAACATATTATATGGCAAACATAACTGCGAGACTTGTTAGGAGAAGTAAGGCTTGTGACTTGTAAACCCAGATTTTTATGAAAACTTCAGGATAAGTTGAGAATAGCCTATTTAGACACCTCTGAAAATTTTAGATCGCCAGTTTCAGCCGAATTATATCAATATCAGTATTAAGAATCTCGTTTTTAGTGCTTTTCTTCACTTCTAAAACATTTCAGAACATGAAATGAGTTTCGTTATATTTCAAATTCAATGAAATTTCACATTTTAGACATTTTCTCAAAAAATCTGAAACTTGAAATGAAATTTGATTAGCTTTGTTACTAGTATAATTTGTCTGAAACTAGCGAGCGGATTTCAAAATTTCAAGAAGTGCCTAGATAGGCTATACGTAACCTATCTTGAGAGTTCGATCAGTTCCAATAAACCATACTTTACAGCATGTGATTGTGGTGAAACATCTTTGACAATGGATGTCCGCAACCAGTCCTTCCTTTCTATCAAAGGTCCTGGCTATCCAGATTTGTCATGCCCAAGCCGCCACTGCACGTACCAGCTAAGCTTTGTTGACGACGATCAAGACGACGAGGATAAAAATAAAATCGGAGTCGTCGAATTATCCGTCGAAGGCTTATTCAGTGCAAGCGACGCGTTTTCGCTGAAAAGTGACTACAAAACTTTTGTCGGGTGAGCCAAAAACAGGTTTCGCTGTTGGAAATCTTAGATTTCAGATCATCTCGATATAAAAGTGGCCCAAGATACATGAAAGAGAGTTTTGTGATCAAGCAACAGGCGCTTACGGTGGAACTTGAATCAAGTCGGGATTTGTATAAAAGATATATGGAAGTGAATGCCACCATTCGATGGATCTATGCAGGTTCTTAAAGATTTATAGAAAGTGTAAACTTTTTCGAAAGCTCAAAGAGAGACTTTTCAGACTGCGCATGCAATTTCTTCAGAGACAAAACTATCGGAATGGATACAACTTTTACCATCTCTTTCCCTGCAATTTGTGATTACATTTATTGCAACTTCCACGTTCAGGTACGTTTTTTATTTCAGTTTTCTGGGTCAATATCAAATCGCGATTGTATTCCAGGGCAGTCGTCATTATCAAAGAGTTCTATTAGATTTTGAAGTCAAAGGCGCTACATACGGAGACGTTGTTATTCTCAGAGATTCACGTAACGAAGAACAGTTCCGTGACCGTTAGAAAAGGATTTAATGAATTCTGATATTACAGCTATAATTCCATGATGTTGAACCATCGGAATAGATACGAGACCAGTGAAGATACCTCATTCACGTACTGGCGTAAAAATGCCAACGCCACAGAAAATGCTGTTCTCACTTTCAATTATTCTCTCATTGAGAACAGTAAGTTAATAACACAAAATTTGTAACTAAAATGCAGTACTGTAGATCAACAATGTAGCCAGGATCCGGTTTATCTGTCAGCTGACTTCAATCAACCGGTGATTGTGAATAGTCCCGGATTCCCCAAGTATTATCAGAATAATCAAGAGTGTCAATTCATAGTGGATGTTCCAGAGGGGTATTTTGATTTTGTTATGGAAAATATAACATTACCGGTCAGTAAGATATACAAGAATGGTATTTTTTTCAGTCGATTTGCAATCATTTTGACGATTTCCCGAAATATAGAACTCGGCTGACAAGTTTCCGATCACTTGGAAAATTTTGGACTGTGTTAAACAGAGCTAGACTAAAACTTTGCATTCACATAATTTTTTTGAAAATTTCTAGTTTTTCCACAATTAGCCGGTTTCTGAAGGACATCCCTGTTTTGCCAGGTTTTGTACTGAAACGTGAAAAAAACTGCTGTTTGTCGGTGATCAGTCAATAGTTGACAAAATAGGAATTTCCGAAAAATTCTATGACTAGGTTTGTTTTAGACTTTCCAAAACTTTCTAAGTCATCCGTCACTTGAAAGTCGAGCTCGAGGCTCCTGAAAATGGTCAAAATAGCCGAAAATCAACTGAAAAACACTTTATGTTTATCTTACTGTCCGGTACGGTATCTATAAAATCATGTATTTCCTCTTTTTCCAGAAGCAGAATGGCTCTGAGCATTGACGAGATCAGCATCGAAAATTATCATGATTATGTGAGAATCTACGAAGGAAACACCACTGACTCCGCCTTGATCAAAGAGTAAAAAGATCAGGTGTCCGAAAATCTATAAACATTCGAAATGTTTACAGATACTCCGGTCGTGTGCGCCATCAAGTGTTGAATGTGTCGACTACCACCATCCTCATCACATTCACAAGTGATATGTCTAACTCGGACCGCGGTTTCCACATCACTGTTACCGCCCAATACCCGTCCGACGACGCCGACGATCCATACACCCGTACTTACATTCTAACTGCTCTGGTTTTACTTCTTATCGTTAGCATCTGTGCCGGAATTTATTTTTATGAGACGAGATATGGAAAGTTCCGTCGTGAGAGAAGAAATAATGGACAACAGACTACCGGGTAAGATTTTTAAAACTATTTTTCCTGTTTTATATCTTTTTTCAGAACTGGCGAGAACGCAGAAAACGCAGGAGCCGCCCCAAACATTGCCGGGATTCCTATGAACCAACCACCACCCAATTATGACGATTTGGACCATTTCTTCAATTAAATTCAACATTGCTATTCAAGGAACACGACAAGCACTAACATTCAAATGATTAACATAATCAATTTATAATTTTTCCCTGTACTAATCGCGTGTGATTTCCAATTCCTGCCCGGTAACAGTTCTTCATGTAAACCGGATGAATCTTGTTAAGAATAACCTTATCTTACTCATAAAGTTTCAATACTCATTCTAACTCAGCACAAAAAAAAAAACGAAAAAGGAAGCATGATCTCGGGCGGGCTCGAACCACCGACCTTCTGTGTGTTAGACAGATGTGATAACCACTACACCACGAGACCGCTGGGTGTACATAGTCACTATGTCTTTTAAATACGAGCGACGGCGCGGAAGAGAAACGAGAGAAGTTTGAGAAATAAGAGAAAAAAGTAGGAGAGAAAAAAGAGCGGAGGCGATAACTCGGTGAGAGGGGAGCGGAGTGTTCTTTGGTGCTAGTATGGCGGGAAATCAAAAGGGAGAACATAGAGAATAGTATCACTAACTGTGTAAAATTCTGAATGAAAAGAACGCGGATTTTCCGTGTCTCTCTATTGATGTGTTTGACAATAAAGCAACTAATGCTAAAAAGCACTCTGAATTTCATGCTAAATTAATTTTTTATTCAACAAGGCACCGAAATCCAATTAGAAGGTTCATCCATATACAATTCAAACTGCACACAATAAACATTTTTTAAGTATCTAGAGTTAGGCAACAAGTGAATCGGAATTTCCACCGACCTCGTGCACTTTCATGTCACTCTTGTCCGTCCAAATTGCTGGTTTTTTCCTTGAATGAGATTTCCTCTGTAAATTAAATAGAATTCATTCATGGATCCAAACACGGATTGGACCCGAACCAGCAGGATTTTAAAATTCCTCTGGCTCGGATCTGGAGTTGACAAATTCTTGTTTTTGTGTAACGGAAAGTGTCACTAGCCAACAACATCAAGATACAAACCTCAAGAACATCATGATCCAACTTTTCTCCTTTTTGCTAACGTGGTGTATCCTCTCAAGCCGACTACCAGGTTTCTCATAATCTCCCCAGAGAATTTCTCGTTTTTAGTGCGTCATTTTTCGAAACCGAAGAAGTTCCGTCGACACTTCAATTGATGGATCTTGCATTTCTCGATTTCTCAACAGCATCTATGGGAACTTTAGACATAGACAGATCATTTGTTGATCTTCCAAGGAGAGCTGAGTGCCTAAAAGGTCGAGAATATCATCATTTCTAATGCTTTTAGGTTTTGACTTACCTTTTTTCTTGTACCCATGTGACACACCTCACAATGTTATCATTGTCGAAACTTCCAATGGTGCTTTCTTTCGGTCAGATTGCATTCCGTTGTTGACACTTCCATCCCATATGTTCCAACCACCATGCATCATTCTTTTCGACCATTTCTATCTCCTAACAAATTTGAAGTAGGATCGGGTTTCCGGAGAGGTGAAGGACGATGACATGCGCTGTTTCTAGCGCAGGACTGAACATGAATCTATTGGCAGATTGAACATTTGTGAACTCTCACAGGAGCGATCGATGACTTGGTTGTCCTTCATTCATCTCGTATGGTTAATGCATATTTCCTCAACCTCTTTGAAGATTGCCATAACTTGCTCCGAATCCCTCGATCGACTTTTTGACGACGTTTGGCTACATCTATCTTTTCGATGTTATTTCGTCACGTTCCAGATGTGTTCATCTCGCTTGGTCAATAAAAATTTGCTTCATTCTTTCCGCAAAGTGCTTGGATCATCCAAAACTTGCTCCAAATCTCTTGATTGACTAGTCCGTCACTCGGTGTCCGTGGCGGCTATAACCATGAACGATAGTATTCACCATGACCGAAGCTTCTTCCATTCAGTGGTTTCCAGTTCAATCATCTCCTTTAATCATCGTGGTTGCCTCTGCTCTGTAAAAATCAAGATATATGATGTTTTAAACAAATTCAAGCAAACGAAATATGTGAATCAAGATGGCTATTTGGAAACGAACTCGATGGGCGTTTCAATTTGCACGATTTTCAAGTTGTTTCACCATTTAATCATGTTTTACTGGCACTTGGAAATTTGTGACCCGTTGTTTGATCTGATTTACACGGCGGTGCGAGGAAAGAAAGCATTTTAGAGTTTGGCCTCGTTTGAACCGTTTTTGCAATGAAGTTTGGTATTTTGATGAAGAACAGATACTACCCATAATGTTTCACCGAGAAATCTGATTTGGATTCACAATATCGCACAAAACATACAGAAAAAGATTTTGGTTTGTACCATTGCAATATTGAGGTGTGGACTTGGATATCGACACGAGAAACGGGAGCGATATTTTCAGGGGCCAAGTTTTTTTTCTAATTTGACATAAAATATCAAAATCTCACCCACCCGTTATCTGATAATTGTCGGGAATTTGTTTGAGTTATTTTTGAGTCGTTGACACACGGCCGCCGGCAAACTTCAGTCGTGGAAACCATTTCGAAATGATAACGGGGAGTCTGAAAAAAATTATCCATGGATTATTGAAGCATTAATTCGATTTTCAATAGGGATAATTAGTTGAATTGCAGAAATAGTTTTCGTGCATTAGAAACGACGCTCGGTTTGCGGACAATAGTGTACGCACACACTGACGCGAAATCACAGAGATGCGCGCGCACACATCAAGAGCGCACAGAGAAAACCGATTTATTGAGTTTTGTGGCATCAAAAAAACTGGGTGATAGGAAATTTTGATTTTAATGTAACTCGTGATGTATTTGAAATCATGAGAAGTAATATGTTTTCAGGTAGACTTTATGTTGCAGGTTGATGGTGGTGGGATATGAAAACGTTTATTTTTTGAATGGAAGATTTATAATAGAAGTATAGAAATTTGGATGGTTCAAGCTGGGCTACGCAGTTGCCATCATTTGGCGTGAAATATGTTTCAGCTTCTTCTTCAAGCGACAACGGAGGTTTGAGGTTGCAGGTGTCTCGGAGTACATCTTCTGACCTTCCAAAGAGAGCTTAGTGCCTAAAAGATAAAACATATTAATATGGCTAATGCTTTTGAGGTTTGGCTTACCAGTTTTTTCTTGTACCCATGTCACACAGATATGAGTGTTAGAAGTTTTGAAAATTCCAATGATGTTCTCTATCGGTCAGATTGCATTCCGTTGTTGACGCTTCCATCCCATATGTTCTAGCCATGACTGTGAAGTAGGTTTGGGTTTCTTTTTTGTAAAGCAGGTTTGGGTTTCTTTGAGAGATTAGGAACGTTGATATGAGCTGCATCTGATGCAGGACTGAGCATGAATCTCCTGGCTGTTTGAAAATTTGTGAAGTCTCATGGGAGCGATCGAAGACTTGGTTGTACTGCATTCAGCGTTGGACGCATCGGATTGTTTTCTCTTTTGTTGCTGTTTCCTCACGCTTCAGATGTTTTCATCTCGTATGGCAAATTCTTCCATCAACCTTTTTGAAGAAACCCATAACTTCCTTCGAATCCTTTGATTGACTTCTTGACGACGTTCGGCTACACCTATCTTTTCGCTGTTCTTTCAACACGTTCCATATGATTTAATCTTGCTTGGTCAATACAATTTCTCCATTCTTCCCGCAAGGTGCTTCGAACATCTAGAATTTATTCCAAAGCTCTCGAATGACTAGTCCGTCACTCGGTGTCTGCAGTGGTTATGACCATAAGCAATATTATTCACCAAGACCAAAGCTTGTTCCATCCAATGGTTCTCGATCTAATCATCTCTATCAATCATCGTGGTTGGCTCTGATCTGCAAAATTTATGATATTTTACATTATTTTGAGCAGAAGATGCAAGAAAATCAAGATGACTTGTTCAGAATAAACTTCAAGGCCGCTTGAAGCTGCCAGATTTTCAAGTTTTTCAAGCATTCAATAACCTTTCAGGAAGAAACCTGGCGCCGGAGAATTGGGGACCGTCGATTGTTTTAATCTACGCGACGGAGCGAAAAAAGAACCATTTCAGACGTTCCGTGTTTGCAATTAGGTTTAGATTTTTGTGGGAAACAGATACTTGAGATTATAGCCATTATGTTTTCACCGAAAAAATCTGAATTCGGTACCGTGGATTTCACGAAATTAACATAAATTAATTTTGGTTCATATGGTTGCAATTTTAAGGGGTTGATATGTTAATCGACAGGAGCAACACTCGCGACCTTTTCAGGGGCCAGTTTTCTCTAATTCGACAATAAATATCGAAATCTTACCCATTCGTTATCTGATAATTGCCCGAAATGTGTTAAAGTTATTTTTGAGTCGTTGACATACGGCCGCCGGCAAACTTCAGTCGTGGAAACCATTTGGAAATGATAACGGAAAGTCTGAAAAAAATTATCTATGAATTATTGAAGCATTAATTCGATTTTCAATAGGGATAATTAGTTGAATTGCAAAAATAGTCTTCAAGCTTTAGAAACGACGCGCGATTTGCGGACAATAGTGTACGCACACACTGACGCAAAATCAAAGAGAATGCGCGCGCACACATCGAGAGCGCACAAAAAACCTGATTTATTAGGTTTTGTGACATCAAGAAAACAGGGTGATAGGAAATTTTGATTTTAATGAAACTTGTGATGTTTTTGAAATCAAAAAAAGTGATAGTATGTTTGTAGGTAAACTTTATATTGAAGGTGCACGGTGATGGGATGTTAAAAAATTTATTTTTCAAATGGAAGATTTATAATAGAAGTTTAGAAATTTGGATGGTTCAAGCTGGGCTACGCAGTTTCCATCAATCGGCGTAAGATATGTTTCAGCTTTTTATTCAAGCGATAACGAAGGTTTGAGGTTGCGAGTGTCTCCTGAGTTCTGAACTTCTGATCTTCCAAAGATAGCTGAGTGCCTAAAAGGTAAATAATATTAAAATAGCTATTGCCTTTGGGGTTTGGCTCACCAGTTTTTTCTTGCACCCATGTCACACAGATATGAGTGTTATCATTTTTGAAACTTCGAATAATGCCCTCTTCCGGTCAGGTTGCATTCCGTTGCTGATGCTTCCATCTCATATGTTCCAAACCACCACTCTTCATTTTTCTAGACCATTTCTATTTCCTAGCGAATGTGAAATAGGCTTAGGTTTGCGTTGAGATGAATGACGTTGAGCCGATCCTGATGCAAAACTGAGCACGGATCTACTAGCAGTTAGAAGTTTTTGTGATGCCTCATAGAAGCGATTGAAGAGTTGATTGAACTTCATTCATTTCTGGACGCATTGGATTTCTTCATCTTTTTTATTTCATCCCGTTTTAGATGTTTCATCTCGCATGGCAAATGCATCTTCCCTCAACCTCTTCGAAGGTGCTCCGAATCTTTCGATTTTCTTCCTGACGACGTTTGACTACATCTATCTTTTCAATGTTGTTTCATCACGATCCAGATGTTTCCATCTCGCTTGGACAACGCAATGTTTTTCATTCTTTCCGCAAAGTGCTTGGATCATCCAGAATTTGCTTCAAAATCTCTCGATTGACTAGTCCGTCACTCGATGTCTGTACCATGATCGAAGATTTTTCCATCCTGTGGTTTCCAATTCAATTATCTCTTTCAATCCTCGGGGTTGGCACTGATCTGTGAAATTTATGATATTTTACATTATTTTAAGATGAAGATGCAAGAAAATCGAGATGGCTCGTTCAGAATAAGCTTCAATGACGCTTGAAGCTGCCTGATTTTCACGTTCTTCAAGCATTCAATAACCTATTAGGAAGAAACCTTGCACCTGAGAATTCGGGACCCGTCGATTGATTATCTAATTTTAATCTATTAGGTTGATAAGAAAGTTTCTTCCTTTTTGGCAGGGTTGTTTTTGAACTTCGATAACTCGTTCCCAAAGTGGTGTACAAGGCCAGATGTTTTTTTGTTGGAAAGCTGTGTTCAGTGTCTATTAGCTTGTAAATTTTCAAATTTTTATCTCATTGCATGTTGGAGAAATGACGATTCTTTTGCTCCTTATCCGACTGAAAATTCGGAACATGATTATATTTCTATTTTAATTTGCTATTCAAACACCTGGTATCCGCAAGAAATTTGTGGATGTACATAAAAGGCATGTTCCTTCATCGCCTACAATTGGCGTTTGGTTCGAAAAATTCCGCCCAGGGGAGTTCAGTTAGAAAGATGGCAACGGCCTAGTGAGTCGGATCTTCATCAATAGCTAAAAACCCGGGAGGTGGATCCATTTCAAACCATTGGTAAAATGTCACAGGCATTGTCCTCTAGTCAACCAAGTTTTGTGAACGGATCAAAGTCTTTTGGCAAAGTCAAAAACTGTGTCGATTCGTACCCCGTGTTTTTCCGGACTACAATATGTTTTGCCATGTATATATGGGTATGTTTCACCTATCATTTCTTCGCACGTTCAGTTGGCTGGGGGTTCTAACTACCGTAGATGAGAAGTGGGTCAGTTACCCTAACAATGTACGGAAGGGTCAGCCAATTGACAAAGAATAGCTAGCTATGGACGTCCCGGAACCCAAATTTCTCGTAAAAATGGGTATGCTACGAGTTTGATGGTCTGCCAAAGGAATGGAGACCAGGAACTTTTAGATGAATGTACCATTATTACTGCGGCCTTGTATAATTTCTAATTAGAGAATTTGAATTTGGCAGTCAAATCAAAACAAGGAGAAAAAACAAAAGTTTACCTCCAGGACGACAGTGCAAGATCTCCCGTTACTACAGTGCGCGTCATAATTATAGGACACCCCTCCCAAATGAGTGTTCTGAAAAAACCGAAAAAGATAAGTAAATTCTGTAAACGCAGTTCGATTCAGCGTGTGGAAAAGCCTATGTCCACAAAATTTCAGACCAATTGAGCCATTCTTATGCTCACAGGGCTGAAAAGTCACTTTTTTGGTCGCGTCATAATTATAGGACACCCCTGGAAAATGAAAAATCTCAAGTTTTTCGAGGAAAAAAATTCAAATTTTTTTGTTGAAAATAGTCAGAATAGTCTCGAAACGGCCTATTTTGACAATATAAACAATCAATGATCCCTCGATTCAAGTTTCAGAAAAAAATATTTTCAGACATTTTCCTCATTTTTTGGGTTTTTGGAATAAATCGTGAATAACTTTGCTCCTGGGTAAGCTTTCCGGCTGAAACTTATAGGAAACATTTCAGGAGTGATTTGGATTGTATACTAATAGTTGTTTTATAATTCTGAGTTGTTGTTTCCAATTTGAGCAAAATTAAAATTTCTAAAACTGCCCTTGAAATTCGGCAAATTTGATTTTGGTGAAAAACTTGATTTGATAACTGAAAGTCATCATTCTGTACTAATCCTCAACTTCAATGACATTTTTGCTGATTTAGAAAGTCTTTCGAACATTATTTACAGCGTTAATAATTTTTTTGGTCCCGCAATATGTTTTCAGGTCACAACTTGAGCTCAATTTTGATCTATCAAAGCTCAAAATAACTCAAACACTTGCAACTTGATCATGAGCACTCCTGAAATGTTTCCTATAAATTCCAGCCGGAAAGCTTACCCAGGAGCAAAGTTATACACGATTAATTCCAAAAACCCAAAAAAAGACAAAAATGTTTGAAAATAATTTTTTCTGAATCTTGAATCGAGGGATCAATGGTTGTTTATATTGACAAAATAGACTGTTTCGAGACTATTCTGACCATTTTCAACAAAAAAGTTGAACTTTTTTCCTCGAAAAACTTGAGATTTTTCATTTTCCAGGGGTGTCCTATAATTATGACGCGACCAAAAAAGTGACTTTTCAGCCCTGTGAGCATAAGAATGGCTCAATTGGTCTGAAATTTTGTGGACATAGGTTTTTTCACACGCTGAATCGAACTGCGTCTACAGAATTTAGTTATCTTTTTTGGTTTTATCAGAACACTCATTTGGGAGGGGTGTCCTATAATTATGACGCGCACTGTAGAGGGATCAGCCAAAATTTCATGTCATTCGGGTGGACTTTCATTTTGTTTTTACCGTATTCTCCAGGCCTTGCTCTTTTAGATGAATGGTCGTTAAGAGCTTTTAAACGACATCTTGATAGAGAAGACTGCAATTGAAAAAATAACACAAAAAAGGAGTTGACACACTTTTTCAACTGCAGCCGTCCTCGTTCTAGGCCGATAGAATCAAGAAATTACCAGAGCGTTACCAGACAACTATTGATGCTCACGGACATTACTTTGATTAATCTAGCCCTCTCCGCTTTGAGGAAAATTTGATAAAAAAATATGCCCAAAAAGGAAACTTTCTTATCAACCTAATAATTTCGATTCACATGGTTGCAATTTTAAGGGGTGGATATGTAAATAGACGGAATCAACACTCGCGACCTTTTCAGGAGCCAGTTTTTCTATGATTTGACGATAAATATCCAAATCTTACCCATTGCGTTATCTGGTAATTGCCCGAATGTGTTTAAGTTATTTTTGAGTCGTTGACACACGGCCGCCGGCAAACTACAGTCGTGGAAACCGTTTGGAGATGAAAACGGAAAGTCTGAAAAAAATTATCTATGGATTATTGAAGCATTAATTCGATTTTCAATAGGGATAATTAGTAAAATTGCAAAAATAGTCTTCAAGCATTAGAAACGACGCGCGATTTGCGGACAATAGTGTACAAACACACTGACGCAAAATCACAGATAATGCGCGCGCACACCTCGAGAGCGTACAAAGAAAACTGATTTATTAGGTTTTTTGACATTAAGAAAACAGGGTGATAGAAAATTTTGATTTTAATGAAAATTGGGATCTTTCTGGGATCATGAAAACAAAAATGTTCTCAGGTTAACTTTATTTGGCAGGTGGACGGTGATGGGATATGAACACATTTATTTTCTAAATGGAAGATTTAGATTTGTAGACATTTAGATGCATTATGGTGGGATGGTACAAACTGAGCTTGTCATCATTTGCGTAAAATATGTTTCATTTTCTAATCCAAGCGATCGATAAGGATTGAAGTTGCAGGTGTCTCCTGAGTTCTTTTTTCTGAAAATACAATGCGAGATATCTTCTGGATGTTGTCTGAAGATGTACCGTCAGAAGGATATCAAAACCTTCTTCCTGAAGTCCAATCCCTTGTCATATTATTTTTTTTCACATTACCGATCTTCTGATAACTACAAACAATAAGCTTATTTGATTTCATTTCGTCCCAAGATATGACGTGGCATGTTCCGAGAAAAAAATCGTGGGCGAGGATTTCTACAAATCGTGCAAAACATGGTAAGCCAAAAAGTCGAAAAAGATGAGATGTGCACTTCCCTCCTTGGACCATAAAACAAATCCTTTTTCCAGAAAAAAAGAAAGAATCCGAAAGAAGCTTTCAAATCATTTCGATTATATAGGCAAGTCGGGAGGATGTTCTGCTGGAGCTGCATCCTACAAATTCTCCCCTCCTTTTTCTCAGTGTCAGAAGACCATTTTACGATTCATTCTCAGTTTCTGGTAGTGCGAACTTGTTAGGTAGAGTGCTCCAAATATCTGGGGCCTCACACACAGATGTCTAATGACAGAACTTCTTTCAATTCAATCCCACATTTCTCCAATTCCAGTATTTTTGGTTTTCCACTAACTCACAAAAATAATAATTAACATTTAGAACTTGCATAATTACAGGTAAAACATGCCTTACAGATCAAAATGGCCGAACCGGAAATCTAAAAGAAAGAATTCGGTGGAATCATATTTGAACGTTGATGAGGATTGTATCAGTGTATATAATGTGAGTTATTATAATTTTGAAAACGACACATTTGGGACAACTAAATAATTGTTAAAAAAAGTATATAAAAATCTTTAAATGTTCGAGTAATCAGCGGATTATTTGGGCAAGTTCCTAATACCAATCACTTTTCTATTCCTATCTCTTTTTCATGTTTGAATAAAATTTTGATTTTTCCTTTTTTGAAAGGCTCCTTGGTGTAAGTTCCCTTATTTGCACTGTCCTGACTCCATCTGTCTTTTTTCAAAAAGTGTCACAATAATTCTCAAAACTCCACCTGATTACACAATGAAACATATCTTGACCCAAAGAATCTTTGTGGGCCACAATGCAAAATTCTTGTTAAAACTTTTGAAACATACATATTTTGTCCTGCTCTATGTACGAAGAAAATCCATGGCGTTTGATGACTCTGGCATGTCGAAAGGTGATTAATAACTGTTGTTAAATTCTATTTCTAAATATAAAAATTTCATATTTAAGCTCCTCTTCGACAAATTTGAATTTTAAGGTCATGTGAACGTTTTTAACTTCTAGAGAGTATATTAACTTTGAAAAATAAAAACAAAATGCTGTTCTAATCTTTTTTAAAAAATCCAAATAGATACTCAAAAAGATAGACTACGATTTAAAAGCCATCTCATATTCAGGGACCGGAATACCAGGTTCTGACCAACGAGACCAGCAGCGAGAGCAGCAACTACACCGAATCGATGACGGACGAGTCCAACAATTCCTCACCATCCAGTTCTGAGAAAAAGAAGAGGAACTTCTTTCAGTCAATCACCAAGGTCTTCAAAGTAAGTTCTTTTTCTAGAACCTGAGCACTTATATTTGAACAATTTACAGAAGAAAAACAAGGCAACGGTGAAAACGGAGATCGAAGGAAATATGAACCATAACCAGTCAAATGTACAAAAAACAATTTCGGTTGGTGAGCAAGCATCAAGCGGGCTCAATACTATGTGTGAATTCGAAGCGGTTATTAATGAGGTGAGCTTCGAACGCATTTTATTTTGATAGTACTATGCTAATTTTCACCAGGTCAAACTGATCAATGCTAGTGGTTCTACTGCTGGATCTTTTTCAGATCCTTTCAACAACGATTACCAGGTAAAACGATCCTTCTATCGTGTTTTGAAACAAGTTTAAACTTTTCAGATTGGACAGTCAAGTAGCTCATCGACCAACATCCGGTTCCAAGATCAATGGGAGCAAATAGTGAGTTTCAGAGAAAAAAGTATTGAGCTGGCTTGAGATGTATCATTCAGGTAGCGCAACAAAGCTCTTCTAACCACCGTGATTAATGACCATCTTCGTTACGCTCCCACCAAACGAACACTCATCTTTTTGTCTTCTGGTGCCAATATATCCAAATTTTCATGTACTTTTCAGCGTTAATTGCAATCAAATACTCCTAGAATTCAGTTTTGGAGACAGTCCGTCCATTTCCCGGGCAATATGCTCCCCTAGTTTCAATTACTGTCTAAAACGATCTGCTTGTTCTCTTTTTACTCCTTCTTTTCTATTTTCCGTGATCTTTAACAAAGCACCCCATCATGCCGCAATTTAAGCTGTCTCATTCCGTCTTGACTGAAACATTCCACTAAATTTTAATGTTTTTTAAACTCCTACAGTTTCTTCAAATTTTCTATAAGCTTTCCATCTTCCATTTATTTCTGTTGCATTCTTGAATCAGTTTCACACATTTGAGCTGTACCTCAATAATTACATTGACTATTTATGAAAAAACTGAATGAAGTATCCTAAAAATGAACAACAGAAAACTATGAACATCATATCGAATATTATTCATTATAGAGAAATGTGTCACAAACAAGAATATTTTTTTAGAGAACATGGTTATTTCATGTTGCAATAGAATTATAAACTAGTGTAGATTGGGAAGAGAAAGAAAGTGAAGATAAGTACCCGTGAAAAGTATTATGAGTGTATCAGAATGAAAGCGACAATACAAAGTTTGAAAGTTTGGAAGTAGGCTTTTGAGCAGAAAGAGAAGTAGTAAAAAACAACAAGGAAAGTGCAGGAAAGGAGGTGAAACAAGAAAACTAAACTACAGAAAAAGGAAGTTTAGAACGAGAATGGGACACTTGGATACGTTTGAAATTTCTGTTGTTCTGGGAGATATCATAGACAGTGAAAACATACTGGGAAAGAATACCGACGAAGATAAAATTTGTGAACCGGAGAAAACTTGACACTATTTCTTTTCAGTTGACCTCAAGTTTTGTTTTCTTTGTTGCCAATGGAGATTGTTTCTTAAGACCACAAATCTTTCGCTTACAATTTTCCGCTGCTTTCACACTGAAATATAGTTTTCTGGAATATCAAAACCGAATCAATATCTTACCTGATGATTTTGATCTTTGAGTTCTTCATCCTTCTCTCCAAATCAAGAATTTCCTTTGGACTCCATTCTTCCTCAGACTCCAGATGCCAGTTTACCACTTGCTTGTTTTTCTCTCTATAATAGAGATCCACCAGCATCTTGTTATCCACAATATCCTCGAACTGAAACAAGGAAAAAAAATTCAAAAAGAATATCATCCTGCGCAACTTACCATTGATGCAAAATGAAAACGACGGATATCTTCATGTTTCTTATTCAATTGGTAGAATCTTTCCTCCAGGATATTCGCTTGAAAATAGTCCTTTACGTAGGCTGGTAGTAGTTCCGGTTCGCACACTTTATTAATCAAGGCAACTGTGTCAAGTGCATCGAATTCACAGAACGCCCAGAGTTGCAACGTCTGAAAAATCAAAAAATGAGATGTTCAAATATGATGAGTTGGCTCACTTTTTCAAGTGACAGTTTGGACCATTGGAAAAGTTGTGCTACCAATTCTTCGTGTGATTGGACGTTGTCAGGATCCATTTCGGGGAAGATGGTTGATTCTTGATCTTCTTTGCCCATATATTCCACATCATCTGAGGCGGCTCCCATATAGTCCGGAATCACTGCGACACCTCTGAGAAATAGAATTTGGAACTTAAAATGTATACATATACGTACTGTTTTTTAAACAAATGTCTTGGTTTCAATATTTTGAAATATGTAGTTCGATGTTTTTCTGTTTCCCATTTAAAACGAAAATGTGTTTCAACATTGTTGTGAAATACGGGAGGTCAGAGCAATGAAAATACAACTTCTATCTTATCGTTTCCTCTAAATTGCACACATTATTACTCACTTGGTATTGTATGTTGGGTGGTAGAAGTCGGCATGTTCCGGAATTCGAATTGTGTCGTTTGGATTGATCGAATGACTTTTGAAAAAGGTTAGGAAGTTGTGTTTTTCAATGTCGACCTTCATGTCATCCGAAGACGATGACGATGATTCACGAAGTTGGTGTCTAGTTTTCATATCGAAAGACTGAAAATTGTACAATTATTCAAGTCTAGCTTTGAAGCAAAATGTATAAAAAACAACGCGACAAAAAATTGGAGAGCATCCGAGGTGGCCCAGTAGTAGTCATTTTGTGTGTGTGCGTATGTGTAGAGGGAGAGTCTGTGTGTGCGTGCTCGAAGAAATAGGGGTGTAGAGAGGTCTTTATGTGAGAAAGAATGAAGAGACTTAGACAGACAAAGGAAGACGATTGAACTTACCCGTACGGGACATGATGCTGATGTAGGGGAGACGAGGAACGATCATTGGAAAGGAAAGAAAGCGTTGTTCAGACATTCATAGGAAGTCTTTCTCTTTCATGCGAAAAAAAGTGTTATTTTGGAAGAGACGCTAGACATTGGAAGATATTCTATGGGGAGACTTGATCCAATGAAACGAAATATGTGTGACAATTAACATGAAACGTCATATACAAATCAAGCTAATTCTAAATAGTCTTCAACTGGATTTTTTTCTAATTTGTACTTGAAAAGCCGAGAATTTTGCAAGGAATTATTTTTGACATACTCAAGGTTTGCTGAGAAAAACTTGGAAAACTGCTAAAACGTTTTAAAAAATTCCTAAACTGTCAGCGTTCATTTGACCTGATAGTTACTTTAACGGACATTTTCAAGTCAAGTAAATTTTTGAAACGTTATGGAATTATGCACGTCAAAAATGCAAAATTGCAAGAAAGAAATTGTTGCGCTAGTCTGAGAAATGAAAGGAACAGAATGTTGAACGAAAAAACTCATTTTTAATAAACTATGAAAAGATACAAAATATGTGTTGACATGAATTTTGATCATAATAAGGAACAAGTGTCGAAATTCTACTCAAAGTGTCGCTTGCGAGAATACGCGTTGCGTTTTGACTGCGTCGCGACGCGTGCGCTGACTACGCGCACGGCGCGCGGACCAATAGCGGCAAACGCGCTTATAACTACATATCGCATACCACAGGGATATGATACAGGAAACATTTGAACTGGAAATTAATTGTTTTCAACTACAGAGAAAGTGAATCGAATGAAGCAATATCCGGCAGCAAGGATCATAAGTATGTATTACTTTTCAACAGGATTATCTGCATATATAATGAAAAGGGAGTTTCTATGCTGTACATGGTTCATGTTTTACGCGGGTTTTGATTTTTTCAAGTCTCGTTTAAAGCTAGCCGCAGTTATTCTTTTTTAGTACTCAAAATGATACTCAAAAACATTGGTTTTTGAGGTATAAATATCACTAATAATTTTGGTCATAAATTCATTGGAAGAAGATGTTTTAACACAAATGTTTCAAACATAGCCACCAAAACTGAACAAGTAAAAACCTAGAACCAACGAAAGAAAAAAGTCACAAGTTTGTTACACTCAAGGAAGCAAAAAATTTGATAGCGGCGTGTGTCTCTTGAACTCATTTAGAACAGCGTGCGGAAACGGAAAAAAGAAACTAGATAGCATTCATATCATGATCAACATTATTACCCAATGAAAAGAAAGCTTCGTTTCAATCAACTTCTAGTCTTTAACTTTGAAGTATGGAAAACATCAAACGTTTCGAGGAATAGCGTTCAATTTTAAGGTGCCTCAATCAGAATAATACATTTAAATTTAAAAAAAAAGAGAAGCCACCATTCTGCCTCTTTGCCCTTAACGTTGCACTAGCCGGTGAGTGCGTGTGAAAGAATTTTCCCGCCATCTGTGCGGTTGAGCGCGGTCTCGCTGTGCGAACCAAATCCAACGACGGGGATGGCCTTGACAAGGTTTTATTGATGATCTTTGTGGGATTTTCCATAAGACAGTTCATTTAGCGTACAATGTGAACTGTAGCTGAAATGAATAATACAGGGATGTGAGAAGGGAGAGCTCTAATTAATGCAATTCGAATATTTTTTTTTTTGAAGTTAAAAAAATATCTCGCAGACAAAGTCATAGACAACTATCGTGCGGGAAGTTGATTCACAACGTCATAGATAATAATTCAAATACGTTTAAAATAATTACTTAATTATACGCAACAATTTTTGTCCCAGCTGTGAATGAAATTCAGATGTCTCTTATTGGGCCTAATTCGGATTTCAGAAATCAGAAATCGAGGAACCATTAAGTGTGCCAAGGGAGAATGCAAGATATCCGTGCTCTTATGAAGTTTTGTCATGCAACCATGGCCAGTCTTCCCCAGGATGAACCGGATTCATTATGTTAATTATGCTACACTGACCTCATTGCTGTACGTGTCTTCAAAGTGATTAATAGACAATCTAATCTTATGCCTCATCATCATTTTTAGAAATGTAAAGTGTTCCGTGTAGCTATAAGTAATAAATGTCGCAATGAAATGAGCTGCAAAGCAATCATTTAACACATTCATATAAAATGAGACAAAAATGAGAAGTGTCCATGACAAAAAAATGCATTCACACTTGAAATAAATCGGATCTGAAAGACTTAAACATTATTTATTCTTTGTTTTGTTTTCTGAGATAATAAATTTAAAGTATACCAGAAAACACAACAGATTAGTAGTGAAAGCTTGTAGATCAATATTATTAACCTCTGTTATATAATTTATCTGTGGTTAACTTGTGGATGTTTTATTTTTTCAATTCAAAATAAGAAACACGACAAACAGGGTCAAATCTTTATTTGAAACACATTGTTATTCATCATCAGAATCCAGTTCCTCGAGATCATCTTCTTTCATCCACTCCCAGAGAAGAACGCAGACATTACAGTAGGAAGCCAAATAAGAAAAGATGAAGAAGAGTGATTTCTTCGGCTCACGAATATCAGTAGTCACGATTGGGACATTGCTGAAAATACGTAACTAATGTTAGCATTATTTCAAAATTAGCAGTTTAAAGAATTGAACTGTTTTGTTGACGTTTATCTGATCGAACTTCTACTTACCCAGTTTCAGCAAGTCCTGGCTGAGTAACAACCACTGGATTCTCGTTTTGACCATCCATGTTGCTGGTAGTTTGGAAAAGAGCAACTTTCGAGATGATATTGAAGTTGAAGTTAGAATGAAAAGGGGAGCCGGTGAGGTAGCTAGTGCGATGGCTCTCGAGCTGCTGCTAGGTGACATCCAGGCAACGTCGTGACAAAGTTAGACATTCGATTTGAGCCGGAGGGGATAGAGAAAAACTTGCAATTCATAAACTAGAAGATCAAGAAAACGTTGTCTATGTGATGTCAATTCTAAAAGTAATCCTCTTGGACCATGGTCCCAACAATGCCACAGTTCCATTACCTAGAATACTAACACTCTGGTTCAGAAATTTTGAATTTACGAGATTTTGTGTTTATGAGGTTCTTATATGTGGAAAAGTTGAAAACTTAAACGTTTCGGGAGGAGTCTTGAATGTATAAGAGCTTCTTGGAATACTGAAAGCAAATGGACAAAATCAACATTTGACGAATTTGTTCTTCATTCTAAAAAGATGTTCAAGCAAATACATGACCTAGGGAATGGGGATGTGATGGGGAAAATGGTTTCAAGTTGAGATTACTAAGACTATGCTCGGAGGGATGGGATCGGAAGTACAGGTGTCAAATAAATTTCAAAGGAAAAAATATGCGAATGGTTTGAGAAGAGAGTGTTGGGAAATGTACTCGTGTGAATTACCATAGAGGTTTCAGGATGAAAGCAGAAATAATAATCCGGAAAGAAAGTTGTTGATTTGAAAGACAACAGTTTTTTAACTGGGAAAGGTGGAGTATAGGGCAGCAAAAGAAAGAAAAGAGTAACTAAATAAAGACTGTAATACAGGGGGAATGAATATTAACTATAGAATCTAAAGCTATGAATGAAAAGCAAACATTTATAGTGAGAATCGGGAGAGATCACAAACTGGGAGATGGAAATAACAGAACATAGGAGAATATCCAATAGTTTATGACCAAGGTTCCTCAGATTTGATTCTCTTCACAGTCAGTGGTGACCGCTTTTTGCAACCAAATCGCTTCCTTTTGCAGCTCGCCTGATCCACACTGCAACTTAAGTATTTTGTCACAACTGGGTCAAAAAAGTAGTCTTACGTTATGATTCGAATTTTCGACTTCGCCATTCTTTTCTCCAACGCCAACATTTCCTCTTCGCTCCACTCTTTGTCTGCTTCAAATGTCCAATCAGGTGTTTGCTTGTTTTTCTCCTTGTAATAAAGATCTACCAAAGTTTTGCTATCGACGACATTTTCAAACTGAAATCAAAATTTCTTTACCGAGATTGGCATTTTGCCGCTTACCATGGGTGCAAAATGAAAGCGACGAATATCCTCATGCTTCTTGTTCAATTGATAAAAGCGTTCTCCAGTAATATTTGCTTGGAAGAAACTTTTCACGTATGATGGCAGAAGCTGTGGCTCGACGAGTTTAGCAGCCAGTGTCAATGTATCAAAAACATCGAAGGAACAATGCGCCCAAAGTTGCAGAGTCTGAAAATATTAAAATATGATTATTCATGCTTGATACGATGATACTCACTGTTTCAAGTGGCAGTGGGGACAATTGAAAAAGTTGCTGTTTTAATTCTTCGTGAGTTTGCAGACGGTCGGAGTCGATGGCTGGGAAGATGAGCAACTCTTGGTCTTCTCTTTCAATGTAGTCTTTGTAATCTGGTCCAGTGCCCAAATATTCGGGAAGATCTGCGACACCCCTGGAAGTTTTTGTTTCAGTTAATATTGTAAACGGCTGTTCTGTAACTCAAAACAGATTACAGTATAAGTCAATGAAGTATACAAAAAAGTTTTTTAAAGTTGATTTTTGAATATTCTAACTATTTTCAGTAGTCTGAAGCTCGGTAGTAAAGTTTTCCAATCACATTGAAAGTTTTGAAATGTGTAAAATAGACCAAGTTATGAAATTTGCCTTCACAAAACTTTTTGAAATTTCCTAGTTTCGTAGTTATTTGCAGATTTCTGAACGACATCAGCTTTTTCCATGTTTAGTGAAAAATGGGTCTAAAGGGGATGGTTATCTTTCAGAAATCGGGATTTCAGCTGAAAACTGGGAACTTCGAAGAAATTCTGTTAATACAAAGTTTTCAATCCAGGTCTGTTTCACACGCTCCAAAAATTTTACAGTTATCGGAAGATTGTCAGTCGAGCTCTAGACTGCTGAAAATGGTCACAATGAACAAAAAGCAACTGAAAAATGCGTTTTCATATATTTTATCCGGTACTGTTTGCTACTCATTTCAGAGAAACTCGGAAAATGGATCTAAAGCAAAACATTAAAAGTGCAAAAATTACAACTTACTTTGTATCATAACTTGCATGGTAGAAATCAGGATGCCCTTCGATGCGGATAGTCTCGTTTGGATCGACAAAAGGTTGATTCTTGACAACAGCAAGAAATGTGTGCTTCTCAACTTCCTCGGTTGTGTCATCTGATGACGATGACGATGTTTCAAGTAAATGATTTCTTGTTCTCATATTGACTGCAAATGTAGAATTTTTAGTTGGAATATTTTATCGCTTAATAAAAGTTAAAAAAAAGAATTCAAAAAAAAATAATTCTTAGAAGGAGCAACCAGAGAGAAGGAGCAGCAGTAGTTATTTAGTGTGCAGTAGTGAGAAGAAATAGGGTAGGAAAGAGAGCAGAGTATTTTTCGTATCGAAAAAAAAGTCGAGACATAGACGTTGAAAGAAATACGATTGAACATTTTTTTCGTTCGTGACATGGGGAATAGTGTAAGGAAGAAACGAGAAAAAAGACCATAGGAAGAGGACGTTGTTCGTAGAAAATCGTACTTCTCAATGTCGAAAAAAAGTACATACACTGTGTCTCTTGGAAATAGGCGCTAGACATGGCTAAATTGTCCGACTCAAAGATCTTGAGATAAATGTTTTAATAATAATTTGAATTGTAGATAAAAGAAATATTGTAAAATGGCTAATTTTTATACAAAAAAAATGGGGGCAACAGGCAAAAACGGGATCATTTTTTGAAGGAGAGACTGTTTTACGTTCAAAAAGCTAATGAGAGCTATGTTAGAACTACCGCTCATCAGCTATCGTCTTTTAGTATTAATTTCCCTTTAAAAAATGTTGCTTCGGAAATAACTATACAACTTCAAGATGAATTACTATATCAAGCATCACTTATGAGAAACACCAGCAAATAAAAAATAAATCTGGTTTCAAAAATAGGTAACAAGGTTCTCAAAGCAATATTAATGAGAAATTAGCGCTTCAAGAAAAAAAAATGCTTAATGTTATCAGATGGAAAATCTTTCTGTTTCAGGCCTAACTATTATCGATTTTCTCGCTCGTTGTGAAAGTACGCAGTGTGTGTTGCATTGTGATGCGACGCGCGAGCGGTGGTAACCGCGCGGAGAACCTCGCTAGCCAACTGGATATGCGCACGGCACGCGGACCAATACCGACAAACACGCTAGTAACAGGCATGAAATGATCTCGCTGGAAATTTGGGAACAAGATTAGAGAGAGAGAGATTGATCTTTAAGATTGAGAACACCTTACATATCATATCAGTAATCTATACAGAAGACATGTTTACTCACGTTGAATGTGCTAAAAGGAAAAATTGAATGTGCTAAAAGGTTTTCCCTATAAATTATTCAGGAGCGACACTTTGATGTTTTATCAAAGCAATACAATTCTAATCTGAGAAAACGAGTACCTATCACAAAAATGCAATAATCCCTATAACTCAAAAAATCGACACTCGAATGCTGAATTGTCATGCTTAACTCAAATGCATAGAAGCGTTAAAAACATCTAGAGAAAGCACAGAAACAACATTAAACGGAAAATTGAATTGGCTGACTTATCAACGGATTCAGTTCGATTAGAATATGTAGTAAGAACACGGAAGGCAGTCATCTAATTGTCACAAAAGTGTGAAAAAGTTTCACCTTCGCAGTTCATACAAATACTAAAATACTCAGGTTCGATTTGTGAGATATTTGACAAAATGTCCCTTTGACAGTTAATTTAGAAGAACTCATATCAGATAACATGTTCAAAAAAATAAGTCGTATATGTCTGAATGAAAGCAACGGAAAACACTCACTACTTGTTATTCCCCTGAAATCTCTAGCTGTTCATAAGAGAAATTTTGGCGGCAAATCACTACCTAGCTACATAACAACTCTTGTATTTTCTAGATCTAAAAAAAGTAGCAAAAGGGAGAGCAACGCATCCCGCACTAGAATGCAGAGGTCAACGCTGAGTGATGAATAAAAAACAAAAGAAGGGACGCAGGCAACACAGTGCCTCTTGCCATGCGAAGAGGGTCCCTTCTCATTGTGTGCTCTCGAACGTCCATGTCCAGCAGAGCGCAATCGCGTTCGCGTTCAGAAAAATGAACATCAACATGAATGGGCTTCATTAGGTGTGATGGATGATACCTGTGACTTTTCACATAAGACGGTCACTTTAAAATAAACGGAACTAAATAAACGCCGGTTCAAAAAAAAACATGTTCTTTACTGATCATCTGACTATAGTGCTGTATTTTATGAAGAACATCACACAAACTTCTACTTCTCCGGAAAAGTGAATTATCAAACCCACCAACCGTTAAGAGTAGAAAAATGTGTATATTCAACAACGTGGGCAGCGTGCTTTACGGGAGGTAGGTCAGGAAAAAGTTTCGAAAAAAGTTTCGAAGTAATGAAAATCTCATCACTTATAAAAAACTCAACAAAAATATCTTCTCAATCTCTCTAATAGAGTAATCAGGTGTTAAAACTCTTTACCCGCCGAAGCGAGATTTTCCAGGCAGACAAAATGACAAGGGAATTGTTTTGAAGGTAGATTATTATGCTATGCACTCAATAAGTATCTTTTTGACATATTCACAAAGTTTGTGATGACAGAAATTTCAATCCAACCATAACTTCTGTCAAAGTTACAGTTACTATCTGAATACGGCTGACAGTCAGTTTGTATTTTGCACCGACATATTTTTGCCGTAAAATACGTATTACGAGGGTCCTCCAAGAGGTGTTTGGGATAAAATAATGTAAGAAAATTCAAAATTAGAACAAATGCTTCAAAAGTGTAATTATCCTCAAAAAATCTAGTGAAGTATGATTTATACATCTTCAATATACTGAATGTTTTGTCCCAATTTCAAAAAAAACATTATTACAATTCAAACTCTTTCCAGAGAATTCTTGCAACATAAAAAGAAAGTGGGACATGTATTACGTAAAAGACGAGTCGATGAAACGAAAATAAATGAACAATGAACGGATAGGATTGATTTAGGTACCATTTATATCTGTTCGCTAGGAATTCATGACAAAAGATCAACATCTACATTTTTCAAAAAACATAAGAAGTGGTAGAATCAGTTCTAATATTGAAGAAAAGTTCAACAGACTTATTAATATAATTCTACGAATAGTTTCCTGCAACATTGAATTTGAAAAAAAATATATGAATATCCAACAACTCTGAAGTCAATTCAAATTCAATCTTCGATTAGAAAGTATTGATTTTCAAAGAAAGTGTGAAGAGTTTTGGTCAAAGTTCACAGTACCGCAAAGCGCGTTTGCAGCATTCGCGGCACTAGCAAACACAACTTTTTGCGAAAACAAATGAATGGAAGGCAAAACAATAAATGGAAAAAATGTTTTGAAAATAATTGCAAATTTCGTTAAAATCCCTAGCAAGATCAAGGCCACTTCACTTACAACAATGCCTACGGGTGACTTTTATCCGCCAGTCTAACTCAACCACACGTTGTTGTCTCTCGCAGTCCACTCGTTTATTTAGCGAAACGACACGTCCAACTGTCTCTTCTCTACACCTTTCATACACGCACACGTCACTCTCTCAAGGGACGTGGCCGAACAACGGGAATTTTCTCGGCCACCAAATGTGTGATATTTATGGGTAGAATTAATTTCTTTCAGATACACAAACTATGGTGAGAAAAATAAAATTCAGCAATCAATGAAAATTATCGAAATTCAACAGATAAATTTTTATTCAAGTCATAAAATCATTTGTCGTATAATTCTCCCAAGACATCGGAGTACTCTTCATCTTCCTCGAATAGTGTACTGATCAGCTCTTGAAAATAGGCAAAAACCATGAATACTGGCCAGCAGACAAGTGGAGTTGAAATTTCAGAAGTTGTTGAAATCGACTCTGTTATATTTCTAAAAATGAAGCATATAAAAGGAACATCTCGCTTTTTTGTTTACTATTAGATTGAAAACATAGAAATTTAAACAAAGTAACTTACACAAGCTCCTGAAGGTCGTCGTAAACCACGTTTTCAAATTCAGTGGTAGGATAAGATTTTTCAGTCATAGTCAAGAACCAAGGCTGAAATCCTAGCTGACAAAGAAGAAGCGTAAACAAAAAGAGAAATAAAATGAAGTTTGTGAGAGGATGCCTAGGCGGGATGATGAACTGTTTCTAGGTAACCGTCACGGACCCGAACTCGAGTGACGGATGATTTCATGACAACTGAAAAACAACGAGGAGTTAAAATTTAGAAAAACAGTCTCAAATGTTATCGTACAATTATTTTCTGGTATTGAAAACGCTCACAATTAATAACTATTGAAACGCTCACTTGTCAGACTTTTTTGAAACTCAATTCTACAGTAATAAGTTCAACAAAGAAAATCAGGAAATATAGAAGTTAACGAAAACCTCGAAAGCATTCCATTTTTCTTATTTAAGCATAATTATCCAAATATATCTACCTTTGCAATCTCGTAAAAAACTCAGCGTCTTCTGTAAGGCTAGAAAAATCCCATTCAATGTTCACTTTTGTGTTTTCGCCTGGATATTTCTGGCATTTTTATACTCGCAACTATTCAGTTTCCCAACACCCAAAGCTGAACATTTCAAAACTGAAACGTTCATGCATTGGCAAAATGGTATGCTGTTGAAAGCACCAAAGTCAAACAAGTTAAGATCTTTATTCGATCAACACAATTCAGTAATCAATCAAATCGTCACATGCATCCGAGTCGTCGTCATCCTCGCACTCACAAGCAAAGTGGCAACTCTCAATGCATCCTGCCAAACATGCGAGCAAGTACAATAATGGGATGCAGAAAGAACGTTGTCGTACTGGACGCATCACAGGTAGTGGACGAAGAACGTTGCTGGAAAAAATATAGATGATGAAAGCTTTCGAAAGAAAGTTTATCGAAATGGCATCATTTCCTACTCCTACCAGAAGCTAACATATACGTGCATTTTAAGTTCAATTATCTTGAATTATTGAAAATATTAGAAAATTGTCGATTTATAAAATAATTATCATAATATTTCCAATCTTTGAGCAGTTGGCAAGCTTCTCATATTTTATCCGAAATCAAAATTTCAGAAATGACAGCTTATGTAACCTTCTAACTTACTCATTTTCTTCCATTCCTGGCTGAACGGTGTAGACAAAGTCTGAAACTGGTTCCGCATCGGCTGGATTTGTCATTTTCCTCGGCTTAATATGAAAATTGAGTGCTAGAAGTGGGGAGAAGAAGAAAGTGAAAAAAGGGAGCTTTAGTGCGGCTCTCGGAATGTTTCCAGGTAACCTCCATGACCACGGGCTCGGAAGACATACGGTTTCATAGCAACTACTAGAATTCAAATTGAATTAGAGAGAAGAGAGAAGAAAGGAGACACGTTTTATATCTAGCCTTTTAAAAACTAGTTTTTTTTGAAAATTAAAAATTCTCATTCTGAGGATTTTACATCTCTTGGAGTTTGCAATCTTACTGTAGAGTTATTTTTGATAACTTGAAACCTGAGAAATTGTTTTAGGTGCCATTCAGAACTTTATATCTGAAAATGTGTTGTATTTTCTTGAAATCGTATATTTCATCTTATTTTGGTACAAAAAATCGGAGCTGAGGAAGAAAAACGCCGATGACCGTAGGCGGAGCTCTCACAACGGAACTACAGTAACCTGAAAAAAATTCCGTTTTTCGTAGCTGCATCTGTGGGGCCTTCGGCCACCAGCGTTTCTCTTCCCTTCCACAGTCCCCATTTTTTATTCGTGTCAGCACAGCAGCATTTCCCAGACCCCATTTGTTATGAAACGTCCTATCACTGATTTTGAAATATGTCGATCAGTGAAAAACAGTGTCAATGTCTGCGTCTCTCACTAGCTCTATGATATCTCATGCTTTGTTTTTCCATGTTGCTTCAATAGGAGGAATTGAGTCATAAATTCATTCAACGCCGATTTTCTTGTCGTTTCAATTTTCTCTCTTCATTTCCTCGGACCCACTTTTCTCTCCCGCTGAACGCAATTATTCCTATTCCCGTTGTTTTTTTTCTTGATTTACAGAAGTGACGGATTCTCAAACATGGGTTCCAAAGCATCGACAGAAGGCGAGAAGATGGGAGAAGTCGAGAAGACCGAAACCGTACCGACGTGAGTTATCAGGGAGGGACACAAAATAAAGAGTAATTATGTTCGAGAACCGAAATCAAACTTTTTGTGTGTCTGTCATTGACATACAGTATTCCAAAACTTTCAAATCCCGAGAAAAGGCTTCTGAATTGTTCCAGTCAAAATTCTCCTGGAAATTTCGGTATTGCAAGTTTGGTTCTTAATATTCCTGACCTTGAAAAGCTGAATTCTCGTTTATAAGCTCTTTCATATTGTTTTTGTTCCGATATATCTTGGAAATACCCACGGAAACCAAAGATTGGCATATATGATTGCGTAATCAAATCAATACTTTGACTCATCGTTTTTCCTAGCAAAAACCAATTCATCCGATAGTGTAGTTACTGTAGCTCTAATCCAAGACGCTTGTACAAAATCAGATGATTTTTTGTGCAGGAAAACCTACCGTATTTTCTCTAATAGTATACCACCCAAACCATCAACTTTGAGTTCGATTATCTCAATTCCTGCTAATGATATCAAAAATTTATCAATTGAAAACTGATTTATCATAATATCACCAAATTTTTATCAGTTAAATACTCTTGATATCTCTTACAGAAATCTAGATAATTAGGTCAAAGATGACGGCTTGGGTGTTCAACTGAAAAAGCAATGTTTTAGCTATTACATAGAAACTCCTTGTAATTTATTTGAATTTTTTGTGTCTCTTAAGAACGAGAAACAAATGCATATAAGTTTTCAAGATAGACACAAAATTTCATTTTTCAGCCCACTTCCTCGCCTCAAGAATGCAATCGCTCTCAATCAAATCACGCATGCAAATGGTGAATTTCATCAAATCATAAATGACTAAACTCTTGCATTTCAGACATTCGCTTTGGAAACGGTCGTTTCGTGTACATGGATGCCATTGGAAGAGGAGGATTCGGGATCGTTGCAATGGTTGTGGATACTGACACATCTAATCCGTATGCGATGAAAATGGAGAGATGTGCTGTTTCTTACAAAAACGAAGTGGAAGCCTATGAGAAGTTGATGGGTGTCCAAGGAGTTCCAAAGTTTTACTCGACTTTCCGTGAGCAAGGATTCACATTTCTTCAGCTGGAGCTGGTTGGAATCAATTTGCTCCAATTCGTCAGAGCCAAAGGAAGAAAACTTCGAAGAACCGAAGCTTTCAAGCTTGTCCCACAGATGATTGATATCTTGGAGCAGATTCATGAGAGAGGGCTGGTCCATGCTGATATCAAGCCGGCTAACTTCGCATTTGGATTGGGATCAGAATGCAATAGACTCTACGTAAGCATTTAATAAAAAATTGGTTTCTCCAATTTTGAATGTTTTCAGATGCTCGACTTTGGCTTCACCAGTCCCTTCTTGGATTCTGACGGGGAACATCTCGAAGCAACTACTCGACCCCCACGTGGTACTGTTCTGTATATGAGTGCGAATCAACATCTTTCCATTTGTGAGTTATGCCTAGAAACGATTACCGTAATCTCTAAACTTCAAACTTCGAGCCAGTTTACCGTATTTCCACTGATAGAAGCCCATGGGTTTCTATTTTTCAATCTCCCTCTCAGGGTGGGCTTCTATGAGAGGAGGGTTTCAATTAAAGGGTGGGCCTCTATTTTTCAACGATTAATTTCCAAAAAAAAAGTTTGTTCCAATAATCAGAAATTTGAAAATTCGGAAGTTAAGAATTCTGAAATTCGGTGTTTTTTTCAATCCGAAGTTTTCATTCTACAATTCGAAACTCCTAATTTCCGAATTTATGAAATTCTGTGATTCCAGAATCTCCGAATTCAATATTCAGGAACTCTTTAGATCAGTAATTGAGAAAATTAAATATTGAGAAAAAGCCTATGGGCTTCTATTAGAGGGGGTATCTTTTTCTATTTTTCGAAGCACCTCGCGGGGTGGGCTTCTATTAGAGGTGGGTTTCAAATAGAGGTGGGCTTCTGTTAGAGGGAATACGGTAACTGACAAAATATCTCAAATACAATAGCAAAAATGTTGTCAGTAGATCACTTTTTAATATCTTCGAGGAGAAATAAGATAGAGTGGCTCAAACTTAGAGCATTCTATCTGAGTGATTACGGTAGTTGACTAAAACTATTCCGTTTCAGACAACTCCCGCCGCGACGACCTCGAATCACTTGTCTATACCCTCATGGACATTTGCAAGGTTTCTCTTCCATGGAGAAACCTTCAAGCTCCAACTAACAGATGCGCACATCATGCATACTTCGATATAAAGCAAGGTGGAACGGACGGATCGAAAATTTGCGATGTCCCTGAATTTAAGAAGGCACTCATGATGTGTAGAGCTCTCGAGTATGATGAGAAACCAAACTATGAGAAATTTAAGCGAGTGTTCGAGTTGAACATTGTCCAAGCAGCAACTGTGAGCGTGTAAGTGTTGATAGGTCCAGAAATTTTCCTGAAATAATCATTTTTCAGCAAACCAGACTTGCCGGATCAAGTGTACCGATGTAATCTCCGAAGAGAAGAAGAGGAAGTTTTGCTCAAGTTTGACATCAACAAAGAAGTCACCGAAACAGCTGAAATCGCAGAATTGATTGAGTTGGACAACTCTCCAGATGCTGCAGACTAACGTGTTGCCTATTTTTCTGATTTCTAAGTTTTTTTTCATTTCTTCACCTGTCGTTTTTTTTTCAGTATTTTTGCCCAATTCGGCCTTTCTTTCCACATGTTTCTCTCCATTCCCCTATTTCTTGTCTTTATTATCTTATTTTATCCTTCTCTTTTTCTCTCGAAACCCCTATTTTCCATGTTCTGGTACAATTACCCCAAATTGAACGAGTTCATCTCCCGTATTTTCTTCTCGATAATTTTGCTTTAAAAATATTTTTCTTCTTTAAAAAATTGTTTCTAACTTTTTGATTGAAAGCTCAGTTTCCAGCTTTGTAAGTGAATCGACTTCGTGTTAATTTGTTATCAAATCGGTGAGATTAAGAAATTCAAATAACTCAATATAAGCTGCTCTTCCAGCTAGCTTCCACGTTTTCTATAGAATCACGTGTTTCTTTTGTTAGTAAGATTGAGTTTTCAATGAGATCTGGATAGCTTGCTTTTACTAAAAAGGGCGATTAGAGATTAATCAGTCTTAGATTTCTCCCGTATTTTGAGCTGCGGATTCTTATCACATGTGACTTTTTTTTGCTGCTATTAGCTGAAATCAGTATTTTTACTTTGATTTTACTTTTTCTGCCTCGAATCTAGTTTTTTGAGAATCAGAGTAGCTCCGATGAATAAAAAGCTGACAATCTGGAATGTGAGTATGTACCGTAATCACTCTAGTAGAATGATCTTCTGAATTTTTCCATTTAAGCCAATTAATCTTGGTTCTCGTGAAAGATATCGAAAAGTGTATAACTGACTGAATATTTTTGATATTATAACCAGTTTGTGGTCAGTTGACCACTTTCTGTTATCTTCTACCGGAAATGAAATATAGAAATTCAAAGTGGACGGTATTTTTTTCCAAACTTTTTTACCTGAAAAATACTGATGTGAGTTATTGTTTGATTTTGACCTAGCAATCAGTTAGAGGAACATTCTCATAGTTTTGGCAGTTTTTCTCTCTATTTGATTTTTTAAAATTGACTTATCATCTCTTTTACCTTGAATATTTACAGAATATGTCTTCTAACCCTGTGCATCTAGAACCATTCGACATGACCCGTATGATTGAGTGAGTTTCTGAACTTTTGAAATCCCAAGCTCAAACACGATAAGTTCAGAGCAATAAGAAGTACAACCGAAAACGATCCAACATTGGAAGGAGAGGAGTTGGAGAGAGCCCGACGAATCGATGATCGCGTGGTAGATTATACCAGGAGAATCGTGGAAGGAGCGATGAGACACCTAGAGAATAGAATTCAAGCTATGGTTGAGGAGCTGGAAGCATCCCAAGCTCACGAGACTACGTCTTTAAATCGGATAAAAGAGGGAAAGGAAGAAGATAAGGAAAATGAAACCGATAAAAATGCACAACCTTCAATGCATTAAGAAAACACCTGTCAGAGAACTCAGGTACATATGTCTTCAAGTTTTGTTATTATTTGTCTAATTCCGAAAAATTAAAATTGCTCATTAGTTTCCAGATTCTTTCTTGTTTTAGTAATTCATGCGTTTGCAGGAAACTAACCTCTTGGTGTTACCAACTCGCTTCAACGCTTATCAACTCACGGACCAGCGGATTATTCGTTTTTTTCTAGCCCAAAATAGATTCTCTCCCCCATTCCCTTCTTTTTAAAGGTTTCGTACAATTTCGGCAGATATCTATCTAACTAATCTTCAATTCCAAAGATTGTAGCTCTGCAAATCCCAATTCACATTTAAATTGTATTCTATACATTCATCTTCATGTTCTTCTCCTTCTTTTTCATATTTTCGTCAATCGCGCCAGTGTTTTTTTGTTCATTTCCGACTCCCCACCTCCCCCCTTTTTTTGCTTTATGCGTGATTATGTGTGTGTTATAAATAGTTTTCTCAAAAAACTATTTTAATATCCATTACCCTTGTCTGATTATCTGTCGTGGCTAACTTTTGGTGTTTGAGCTAGCCTTATCTGTGGTTTCCGAAGTTTTCAAATGAATCATTTTTTCGGATAGATGAAAGAGTAAGAGACAAGGATAATTAATTATATTCCACTATATTCTGCTTGGATAAATAAAAAATTTTGTAAATTTTTTATTTTTGAAATTATCACGTGATTCCAGAACTAGTGACTCACAGAATCCCTCTTCGTCCCTCCCAGATATGACTGTTTATTATGACTAATATCTGCGAAAAAAGAATCAAAACATTCGTTCGAAAAAATATTGTCGGTTCGTGTGTCTGCGTCTCCTTCTCTCTCTTCTTTTAGGTTTCGAAGGTCTCGCTATTCATTTTACTGTTTTATTCTCCTAGAAATCTCTGGAAGCCCTCTCATATTTTGAAATTCACATTTTCCAACAGCTTTATCACCCACTATTTTTTCATTCTTATTCAAGCGAGGACTGTGAAGATGGGAGCGAGAAACGGAAAGCACTTGGATCCAGTTGCACCAAAAGCAGAACCCGAGTAAGTGTCTGGAATATATGCGGGGAGAAATTTCTTTTCTACTTTTTTTGGTTCAAAACTTTGAATCTAAAAAACTAGATTTTTCGAAAAATGTTCTTGAAAATCTCCTCGAAAAATGTTCAAGGAATTTCTCTAAGAGATTTTCGAAAAAAAATACATTTCAACGTAGTGGCCTAACTTTTCTGATTTTAGTTTTCTAGGCCACCAAATTAAGATTGACCCAGAAATTGCCCTAGATACCCCTGGTGTAATTTCTATGTAACTTTGAAGTGGTGGCCGAACTTTTTCAAGCTGAGTTTTCTAGGCCACCATGATGTAATGGCTTAGAAGTGGCCTAACATGAATCTGGTGGATTTTTCAGGTCATTTTGAAGTGGTGGCCTAAATTTTACATACTGAGTTTTCTAGGCCGCCAAGTTTAAATGGCCTAGAAATGGCCTAACATGCCTCTTGTTGGTTTTCTAGGTCACTTTGAAGTGGTGGCCAGACTTTTCCAACTTGCGTTTTCTAGGCCACCATGGCAAAATGATCTAGAAAACACAACAGGTGCATGTCAGGCTATTTCTAAGCCACATTTCATGTGGTGGAGTAGAAAACTCAACTTGCAAAAGTTAGGCCATCTATTTTTCCAAAAACCGATACTCATCAAAATTGGGTTATTTGTTTGTGAATTAATTTGAAAATTTCATAATAAATCGATATTTTTGTTATCAGTTTTTGACCGACCGCCGGAGAGGTTGTTGTTCTTCTGAACTGTCTCAAAAGCTACAGTAACCATACACGTCATTCGTTCGAATCTTTTGATACGGTTCCAGAAACAAAAATTCCTGAATATTCCAAAATGTTCTAGAAGCATGACTCATAATCATAGTTTTTTGTTTACAAGAACTGTTTTTTTCGATATGGAACACTTTCATTATTTCATCATATCGGACATTATTTTGTTCTGAAACGAAACCAGGTTAGAGAGGCGTATGCTGAAGTGATTAGGAGGATATATCAAAGCAAAAAAAAAACCAAATCTCAGGTCTGAAACTATCGGATCTTCTGCGTCCATCTGTGCTGCTCCGGACACAAATTCGAGTTCTGATTTCTCCTGTGAATCTTTCGAGAAACCACGCTACTCAGATATCCACTTTGGAGAGGGTCGCTTCGATATGATCAATGTCATCGGACGTGGAGGATATGGAATCGTGGTGTTGGCAGAAGATGTCAAGACTAAGAAAAGATATGCTCTTAAAATTGGAAAACCGGGAAGCGCATCTAGAAGAGAACTGGCTGCCTTCAAACTTGTCAATGGTACCAAAGGAGTTCCTGTTCTGATCAAGGAATGGAGAGAGTTGGGATGTGTGATCATGCAGATGCAGCTTGTGGGAATGAGTTTGAGCGAGTTTGTAAAGCAGAAGGGAAGAAAGCTGACACTTGATGAGGGATTCAAACTTGCTCCAATGCTCATTGATCTCGTCGAGGCAGTTCATTCTAAAGGGATTATTCATGCCGACGTTAAGCCAACCAACTTTGCTTTCGGAATCGGATCTAAATCGTCGAAACTTTATGTAAGTCTCCTATATTTTGGTCTCCCGTTGATTGTTACTTTCAGATCTTGGACTTCGGGCTCAGCGTGACTTACTTGACCTCTTCTGGAAAGCATATGGAGGAAACTTACCGCGAAGCAAACGGAACACCATACTATATGAGTGCCAACCAGCACATGTCTCTCTGTAAGTTTGCTTTTCCAACCTTCGGATCCCTTCTATTCTCACACATTGAGCTCAATTATATCAATTTCTAAAAGAGTTTTCAATTGATAAAATATTGGTGATGTTATGACAAACAGTTTATAAATTTACAGATGTTGTTATCTCTTATAGAATTTGAGATAATTGAGCTCAAAGTGCAAGTATAGGGTAACCTTCTATCAGAGCATCTACCGTATGCGTATTTTGACATCGCCTACTTTTTTAGGGAACAGTCGCCGTGATGATCTGGAGTCGGTGGTGTTCACGCTGATGGAGCTCTGTGGCATTGACAGACGCTGGAAGCACATGCCCTACCCAAACTATCATGCTGACCACATGGTGTATTGGAATGCAAAGTTGGGAGGAACGGATGGTGGAACGATTTGCCAAGTTCTGCAATTCAACAACATGCTCCAGATGTGCCGCACGTTGAAATACAAGGACAAGCCAGACTACGAGGGAATGAAGCGTCTGTTCAAGATGAAGTTCTCAAAGGCAAGCCGTAATGATATGTAAGTTTCTTGTTTAAGTCACTATCGTATACATTGATATTTTTAGCAAACCCGTCTCTTCGGCAGCCGTTGTGAAACACTCATTGAACATTTGGGACAAGGTAATTTACAATATTTTAAAATTTTCAAAACAACTAACTTTCAGAACGTTATCATGAGATTCCACAAGGACAGAACCGAAGAGGACAAGGAAATGTATCGTGGAAAGAAGAACAAGGAAGAATCCGACACTGATTAGTATTTATTTCCGTCAACTTTGCTTTTAAGTTTCTGTACCTTTGTTCATTTTTTATTGTAACTCTGATATTTGTGATACCGTGAGTGCTCTGATAGAAGCTCACCCTATTCGTGTACTTTGAGCTAAATTATCTCGGTTCCTTCAAAAGACATCGAAATTTTGTAAACTGACTAAATGTTGCTCTTAAAATGACCACCATTTTGTTAGTTGACAAAATACTGACATCTTCTGAAAGAACCGAGATAATTGTGCTCAAAATATAAGAAGGGCTCCGATTAGAGCATTTATGGTAACAATACTTTTGCCTTTTGAAATACTGCTTCTTCAACGAGTCCGCCAGATTGGGTTCCTTTTTTCTTGTCAAATAGTCTTTGTACTAAGTTTGTAACACGTATAATACCATTTCGTCCCCACAAAATCATCCCTCGAAGTCTTATTGTCCAGTAATTTGCTATAATTAACCTTCTTTTTTCAAATTCCATTTTTCATTCTGTGTATTTTGCTTTCAAGAGCTTGTTCGAACTTTTTATGAGTGCTAAATTGTGAGATTTTTGATTCAAAATATGAATAAAACTTACTGTCTGCTTTCTCTCATGTTTCCTATTATCCCCCACGCTTCCCGGTTGTGAACAAACCTTGAAATTTGGATGGTTATTCTCTCAAACCGTACTTTAGATGCGTTATTACTGTAGACTAAGGCGAATACCCGCCTAACCTATCTAAAGGGTACGAGCAACAACACTCCGTTATCCCACTCTTAGCGCGCACAAAACCTTTAACTGTACACGCATAAGAAGAGACGGATCATATGGGGTATCGATTCTTTGGGACCAACACATACACATAGCCCCAGGTCACATTGTCTTCCCCCTCGCACAAAGTCTGTTACTGTTTGACATCTGTGTCTCCTCTTTCTTACACGCTATATCCGCTTTGTATTCACGAGTATTAGTCTTACACGCATATTAATTGGTCTAAGGTGTTTTTGTACCGTTTTCCGCTTCTTCTGTTGCCGTTTTGATATCCCGCTCTCTTGCTAACAAATCTTTAACGATTTTCAGAACAAAAGATGCCACCTAAATTAAAACTCAAAGCTGCAATGGTAAACAGATCACAAAGAAAGGAAAACGATGAGGTATGTGTGAATGGGCTATCTGAAAGCAGCATTTTGTTGTTGACATATTCGTAGCATTGAGCATTCAAAATACACGATGTGAGAAAAATCTGTCGACCGATTTTTGCTTTTTTTCCAGGAGTCGTGCTCCAAAGAAAATGCCAGCAGCTCACAGCCCAAACCAGCGGTCCCAACAACATCAGAAACAGCGAAGCCAGTTCAAAAATCACAAAAACGGTGCCAAAAGGGAACTCAAGGCGCGAGCTCATCATCTACGTCTAAAAAGGTAATCATTAGAGCAATAATTGCAAGTATTTGGAAATTTTGATTGCCGAAAATCAATGTAACCACACACTCATGACTGATACTCGAATTTCAGAAACCTCTATCTGCACGACTTCCACCTACTACATCATCGCATGTCGCTGAATCCTCCACGAGCACACTTTTAAGCCTGCCATCGCGAATCACATCAAATGGCTCTAATGAAGAAAGCGATGGGCATAAGGAGACTCCGACTGAAGATAAGAAGCCACCTGTAGCTGTTCACAAAACAGAGTAAACGATTTTGATTCAGACAACTTTTGAAAATACTTATTTTCAGGCCAGCTACAAAGACAACAAAGCTATCAAGAGAAAATGAGAATAATGCTTCTTTAAGTCGACTGACGCCAGATTTCAATATCAGAATCGCGAAAACTTTACCGCACCGGGAGATCCAGACACTTCACCTATTCTATCCAGAAATCAAATCAACTCCAGAAGGGCTTCGCTATGCAACCGTTTCCGAAAAACATCTGGGAGAATTGTTGAAGAAAGACAGGATCCTGAATCTTTTAACCAACGATGTTGAGCGTGATCAAGTGTGAGTGGTTTTATTTTCTACTAAATTCAAGAAGCATCTTTCCTTCAGCAGACGTGTTGGATGGCTATCTAACAAAAAACCACATCTTCCGCCACCCAATACTAATCAACAAGAGACATTTGCATTTTTTGTCACTGCACATGGCTACTACACAAGACTTATGCTTGGCGACGGTGTCCAAAGTTGGGCGCCCATTCAGGATTCGACCTCAAAGAATCCTTCGGAGTTCAAACGATTTGCAGTGGTTAAAAATGGAAAGAATTTTGAACTAGAGTCGAATCCAGCTCTTCCGACTTGCCTGAAACTGACCGAATATCACGTTCGATGCTCCGAGAATCCAAGACTAGAGAAAAGAGTTTGTCTATTTCTGTTGTTCTAAGCAAACTAAAAAAATTTTCAGATCTACTACCTTAGCGGAACAGATGATGTCATCATTAAAAATGTTTTGTACTTCTACAGTTTCAACTACGCAGAGAAAGAAGATGTGGAAAATAGATCACCGAAATTTGCTGACTCTCCTTTTGAAAATGAACAGTTTACTGGAAAACCTGGCGGAGTGTATTTGAAATTAAAGAATTCTCTACTCGATGCGGCACGAAACTATCAGTCCCTCATCAAATATATGATTCCCGATTCCGAGCACGCGAAACAAGTTGCAGACTTGAACAAGGATCCTCCGGATCTGCCCCCGTTGATTGAAACAGCCGGCACATTTGTCTACTTTGTACCGTCTGAATTGGCCAATCTGGAATATATTGCCAAAGATGGATTATCTCCATGGTCTCCCATTTGTGAGTTTTAGGTTTCAAAATGTGAGAAAAATACATTTTCGAAATTCCAGACGAGAAGGAGAATCCCGAACAATTGTATGGACGTGTTCTTCACACTGACGGAAATCTTCTAGTGTCTGGCAAGCAAGACAGTATGCTGGAATCGTTGGTTTATGAAACGAATTGGAAGCTCGAGCGCTGTCCACGAATCCACAAAAAGGTAATTTTTTTGAAGTCATCGAAGCTAACTAATTCTCGAGACTCTTCAGATTCTCTCCATCTTGCCCCCTCTAAACAAATTAGGAAATGCCTGCATTATCTACATCTACAATGACAATGGTCCATTTCCTAAAGAAGAGGAAACCGAAGCAAAGATTCCCATTCACGTGAAAATTAGAAATCTGTCCCCGGAAGTTTTAGAGAGCATTGATGAATGCAAAAGGCTTGGATATCCCGATATGTCAACAGATTCCGAGAGAAACACAGTCGAGTTAGCCACCAAACCGTTCTCTTCTACAATCCGATGTTTATCCACTGGACATTTGTATTTGAAAGTGTTGGATAAGGATTTGGTTGGCGATTATCTCAATGTACTAAAATGGATCTCCAACTCCACTCTTGTGTAAGTTGGTTTCACTATATTATTCTTGTCTACCAGCGGTGAACCTTGCGGCTTAAAACTTACCTAAAGGCGCATTGTCGGTCTTGAAACGAAAACAGCCAATTTTTTTTGGCCACAAGATTCGTCGGCGCCGGACAAGAATAATGTCAATTGTTACATATTCTTTCCAGCACGGACATAGGCATACTGAACCGTTCTACACCACCACACCCACCAATGGTTGTTGACTCACAAGCCTATGCATTTTTTGTCGATGGCACTGCAATCGTGCCAAACGTGATCCCCTATGATGCCTTCTCACCTTGGTCCAGAAATAGCAATGATAACGGGACGACAACTTTCAAGTTTGGAGTTGTCCAGGATCCGAAAACTTTCGTATTTAAGGTAGTTTTTAATCTTTTGAAAAACTAGTTGTTATGCCAAGGATTACTTTTTCAGTTTTCACCACCTAACAGCAGTGATGCTCCGTATAATCTGGTTGTCATCAGTTCCAAACATCATAAATACAACAGGCTCACTAGAAAGGTAATAAATCTATCGATATAAATAAAATTAAATTCAAAATTTACAGATTTTCTACATAGTGAGTGTGGAATCTCAGTCAGTTGTTAGTCACGCTCTCGTACTTTACAACTACACTGAAGATGGACCGATTGTGAAGTTCAATGCGCTCCCATGTGACTACGACAATTCACAGGTAGTTTGTAGACTCGAAAATGCATGTACATTTGAATTTAAAATCTCATTTCCAGAGTGCTGATACTTCCATTCAATCGCAAGCATACCCATTCCTACCTAACCCACAGACTATGGCTGATGGATCCATTTGCTTTGAAGTGGAGGATTTTAGTTTCTGGAACGACGTAAACCGTCAGCTACAATACATGCACAATGAGAGCTGGAAAATGTGAGTTCTCTTGTTTGGAATAACATTTTGAACTTGAACTTTTCAGTAGTTTGTGTGTAAATCAGGCAGCTCCCGATCTTCCACCATTAACAACCAGAAAAAGCATGTTCGCCTTTTTTGTGAGGGTCAAAAGGACAAATCTGCATTTGCTTACAATTGATAAACTGGACCCATGGGTTGATAATGCGTATTCTGGAGAATGTGAGTTTTTAAAAGTTTCTGAACAGTTTTTTGGTCAGTAGTTTAAGATCAATCATAACAGATGTGGTAGAACCAAACAAATACTACAAAATGATACTATTTGAAACAATGCATCTTGTCTATGAACAGGGTTACAAGTTATTAGGCGACCAAGCTTGGTCGTGCCACGCTAGACCAGAATGAGCTTGTTTTTTCTCCGATTTGTTGTCTCTAACTCGGTTCAAGTACAAGATACAATTCTTCAAATGGTGTCATTCTGTAATACTCTTAAAGTCCTTTCATATCTGTCGTAGGTGGTAAATTCAACATTATAGTCTGAACCAAAAAATAAACAAAAGAGCTGAAATCAAACAGAGTGAATTTCAGACACCATTCCCTCCAGGACTGAAATCATTCCACTAAAATCCACCACGCCGAATAACCTCGAAGTCGATGAGTCCGAAAACAATCAAGCCATGCATCACATGAGTATCCATACAACGATTCTCTCCCGATGTTCCCGACTCCGCAAGAAGGTCATTTATCTAAGAAAAGGAGCATCGACGATGGGATATGCACTGATTTTGTATTACTACACAGACAAAGGCGTTGAGCCGCAACCCTTACACACTTCTAAATCACTCAAATGGTTCCACAGCCTTGATGACCACATTCAACATGATCTAAGAACCTGGATTGGCAACATGAACACTCTAGAAATCATCCGCGAATTGAATACGAAGTATGGAATCAAAGCGGCGAGTTCAGAAATTTGTTCTCTGAAATCCCAACTCTCACGGCGGGACCAAGATGTTATTGATTCGTGGACGAATACAGATGGAACAGGACCATCTACTTCAGCTCCAAGAGCAAAATTTGGAAATTTCATGAAGGCGAATGATATGGACGTGGTTTATGAAGAGGATGTTCAAGATGATGATCACGTAGAAATCGAATGCCACTCAAATCAAGATAGGGAATTCTGTGAAGAGAATATAATTCTCTACCAGGTAAATCCACGTCTATATCCACCATTAGATCATTTTGAAATTCAGATCTCAAATGAGCAAGAATATTACGAAAAATGGAATCCCGAGCAGGAGGAATTTGAGTTCGACGATTCGCAGCCAGGACCATCGGGATACTATTGATTCCTTAATGTCCAAAACGCATCATTGTGCTCCTAGAGGTCAACTCAAAACATACCGTAAAACCTGTATTAGAAGGGCCCCTTTAATAGAAGGGCCCCTCTAATAGAAGGGCCCTCCGAGAAGGGCTTGGAAAAATAGAAAAGCCCCTGTAATAGAAGGGCCCTCGTAATAGAAGGGCCCTATCTGAAAAAAGGACCCCCTTCAAAACTTGTTTCGAAATCTGAAAATTTCCGTACTTTTTCAGTGGAAAATATTCCGAGAACTCCACATTTCAATAGAAATTTGTTGGAACTCTATTTTTCAATGAAAATCTTGCTAAATTTTGATGAAATTGACTGATTTTCATGAATTTTGAACGAAACTTCGTCGAATTTTTCGATGCAAAATTTCGGAAAAACTGGCTGGAAAAATAGAAGGGTCCCTGTAGTAGAAGGGCCCTCCGGAGGTACCCTGGAACAATAGAAAGGCCGGACCTTCTAATACAGGTTTTACGGTATTTCTTTTCTTCTTCTGAAAATCCCCGTATTTTTTGCCCATCCCACTCAACAGCATGATCTTATCGGTGTTATATCATTTTTTTAATGCATTTTCAAACTTTCTTGCCTTCCCTAGCCGTTCCCCACAAATTACGACAATCTCCCGTTTCCTCGCTTTCTCCGGTATTTTTTTCTGTAATCCGATTTTTTATAATAATGAATCAATTCTGCCGGGCGTTCTTTTTTATTCAGTTCTTTCCCAATTCTTTAAGTAAGAAACTAATCGTGAAAGATTTCATTTCATAGAATTAAGAGGTCAAAAAGTCAAATTTTAATGCTCTTACCAGTTTCTAGCAACATGAAAAATTTTCTTCACGTGTTTATCTGGTTCATTGCAAATTAAACCCATTCAACTTTGTATAAAAAACGTCTCCCTCTTTCTCAAAACCTTAGTACATCCAGAGTTCTGATTTAACATCAACTGAATCACATAGGCTTTCAGAACATTGAATAACAAAGGGATTTCAACAAAAGGATTATATTCTCAGTCCATTGTTCTAGTGCTCCTATACAGTTATAAGCTGATTGTTTTTCTCAGTTCTATGTGATGTCATTCAGCCTTATCAGCAGTTATGACAAATGTAGGCTAGACCAGACTGATCATGTCTGAGGTTGTTTTGCGGATATTCACAAACTTATGCTTTGTTTTAGAATTCTTCAAAATGGGTCCCTTGAAATCATAATACATGCAACTCGCCAAATTTTTTGGGATATTTATATTCATTTAAATTTAATACTCTTGGTTCTAGTTTAGAAAACAGAATCAAGAAGTTTCAGGCATCAAAATTGAGTGGAAATAAAAATTTTAAGGTTTCATTTCAGTTATCATAAAACAATCCAAAATCGGAATTTTAAAAAGAAGGAAAAGAATATGAAATGGTAAAAATAAACATAAAGAATGAAATATGTACTACACATTAACTTTACTTGGTGCCGGTGAGGGCCGCTTTTCATTAGGGGTTTCTTATTTATTATTTCCAGAGCATTTTTTTTTCAGCTTTCGTCCCCAGAGTGCTTTGGGATCATTTTTGAGTCCCCAATTTCTTCCAGACTCCTCTCAAACTTCTCGGGACCCCTACACTAAAATACAGCTGCACTTTCATATAATTGCTCTCCTCCAAAGTGATGTCTTTTGTTTCCAAAGCATCATCTATACGGATGATGTTAGACTTAACGTTCTTCTGATCATAAAGCTTTTTCAAAAACCCTTTTTTTGCGCTGAGAAGTACATCCCAGCTAAGCGGAGATTTTCGTATCAAAGAAATACATTGGGATTATTTTTTGGCAGGATTGACGGCCTACGTAATTCAAACTAGAATGTACAAAATTTGAAAGTGGGAGAGAATTTTTGGGAGTTTACTTTGGAGTTACAGTATTTATTTCGACATTAATGTAAACAGATTAGAATTCACATAGTGGCTGTCGTGACGCTTTTAGATATGTCATTGTTCGTTTTGCACCACCATAGCTCAGCTGGTAACAGCGCCGTTTCCATCGGTGGGCTCTCAAGTTCAACTCCTCAAAGTATTTAATGAAAGAAACCAGAAGAAAATAGTTTTTTAGTGTTTCCCTGCCTTTCAATGTCCTCATATGTAGTGCAAAAGGAACATCCAATATCGTTGACAAGAGATGTTTGTCCTCAACCCCACACAAAGAAGATCTGAACATTAATAAAGAAGATCTTCTTATCGAACAGCACTCATTGACGCCTCCAATCCGTTCATCCGCAAAGTGCATATTAGTTTCGAAAGATTACAAAAATAACCAAGACTAGTGAGATCACGCCTACAAAACCTAATGCTTTCGTGCGGAATGACCGGAAAGTGCAATCCAGATTAAGGATGCACTTTTGAGTGAGATGACTATGACGACACACAGCGGAAATAAATTAAGGCACGAAACCCTTTTGTCCTATTTTTAAAAAAAGTAATTAAAAAAAGAGAAAGGAATGCGGAATAGTGCTTTCAGAGTTTCTTTTCTTTTTTTAATTAAAAAAGAGGCGAACCAAGTTGGAATATATTATGTATTCAGAAAAAGGATTTTTTTCACAAAAATCGTGGGCATCAATTTTAGTTTTCTGACAAAACCAAAATCAATAATACTGGGATACAGAATTTCGAGAAAAAACAAGAAAATTTGTTCTTACTAAACAAACAATGCATGTTGAACACTACATTATAAATGCGACTCCTGATAACTTGCGGAGTTTTGTTATCTCTATCTTTTCACTGTTTACAGTTTTTTTGCAGACATCTACCAACTGATGATTATTTTTTCCACTTTCAGATTGTTATTTTTAAACCATTCCTCATTTTTTAAATTTCGTCAAAATAACACATTTTTTTTGCTTTTGGTTGCTTTTTCACAGTAATACACAATTTTACAAGTACGTATTTTTCAGATTCCTCTGCTCATTTTCAGGAATCTGGTGCTCTGGTATAACTTTGAAAAATGTGTAGGTGTAAAACAGACCTATATGAAAAACTTTGCATACAAACGATTTTTTCATAATTCCTAGTTCCTCATCTGTTTGCCAATTTCTGAAAGACACCCATTTTGATCCGTTTTTGTACTGAAAATGTGGAAAACAGGCGTCTTTCAGAAATCGGCTAATAGCTGAAAAAGTAAAAATTTTGAAAAAATTCTGTGAATGCAAATTTTTTCATCTAGGTCTGTTTCATATCCTCCAAAATTTTCAAAATGATCGGAAACTTAAAAGCCGAGCTCTAGACTCCTGAAAATGGTCAAATTGGCTCGATAATAACTGAAAATTACATTTTGTGTTTTTATTGACCGGAACTGGACATCTCAAAAATTTATTTTCCCACCTAATTGGTAGTAATCTATTTTTTAAGTACTAGAACACAAATTTTTTTCCCAAAAATCACGAGGCCGACGCATCTTCTCGACTGGTATTATCTTATCAGTCGTTTCGATCAAAGACACCAATAATGATGTAAAGCATTGTGTAGTCTGGCAAGATTTATTGCTTTTTTTAAAGAAAAAAAAACAATTAGAGTCTGGAAAGGGTGTTTGATTTTTAAACAATAACTGTATCCAAATTATCTTTGCATGCAGGTGGAAATTGCAAGCAGCTGAAAAGTAATCTGAAAATAGAAAATTATGATTCTAGAATGTGTATCGTTCACTGAGAATCGTAGTTTTACCATGTTAGAACACAATTTCGCATGTTTACTGTTTGATCTATCGCTTTAGAAAACAACATGAATCAGACTAAAGCCTTTTTTTCATTTTTTTTTTGTATTTTTGCTTTCAAGCGAACGCGGGTTTCCTAATTTTTGTCGTAACAATGTTCTTATCAATATTTCTATAACTCATACTCGAGTCTTCTCCTGTAAACGATGCACTTTACGGAAAAAAGACCAGCGAGCAACAACGTCAACAAGTAAACATGTGGTTCTGTATTAAAATTCTTGAGACTTTTGACAGAAAACCATACTAACTGCTTACTTATGCCATATCAGAGTTGCACATGATTTTTCGGGTCGTAGGAAACACATGATTCTAGAGTTATGTCAAATTTTTTGATGGATGGCAGGAATAGATAAGAAAACATTTACTTGAACTTTTAGAGACTTTTTGTTTACTCGAATTCTGATTTTTTTTTTCGAGAAAAAAAATAAAGACCATAATTCTGATTATTTGGACCTCAAACAAGATTTCATCAGTCTAATAATGCCATTAAGTTTTTCTTACAGAAATGATTCGATGGTACCAAATTTTAGGGGTCATTAGAGTACAAAGGGTGAAATCTTCAATTCAGTGGCACAGAAAACCTATAAAAATTTGAATGAGGGGCTTCTGAATCGTGAATTTTGTAGCCCCAAATCACTTTGTACCCCCTCGTATTCCTAAATCGTTGTACTCTACAAATTATATAAATTTTTCTTATCATATATATATACCGTAAAAACTCTAATTTAACACCATGGCGTTCTATTTTTCAATACATAGCTGGGAGATAGTTCTATTAGAGGGTGGTATTCAATTAGAGGCTGGCATTCTATTATTCGATAGCATGAGAAAAAACTTCGTTTAGGGATGTGAGATGTTTTCAGCATACTCAAATATACAAAAAGGTTAAAAACATTCAAATTTGACCATTTTCAACTATTTTCCTTATTAAAATATTTATTTTTCGCCAGTACTGGAACCAAAAATTAGTAGATGAAACGAAAATGTACTTTTGGGGTGACGCATTATTAGGGGGTGGCATTCTATTGGAGGGTGGCGTTCTATTTTTCAGAGCACTGCTCAGAGAACGTTCTATTAGAGGGTGGCGTTCAATTAGGAGGGGCTATATATTAGAGTGTTTACGGTAAATTCGAAATTTTGAAATCATCTGAAAATCCTCTGCTGACTTCTTAGGACAGTTCAGTGAGCAACAACGTCAACAGTGCTCATATGTGTAGCACATGATCTCACCAAACGTCACGGAACGAACCAATCCGATTGAAACCACAAAAAATTCTTTTTTCTTGGACTGGAGCTGGCTTTTTTTCTTAAAAGCATCTTAAAAATACAATTTTGAAAATTTCGTCACTTTTTGAAAATTGAAAAAAAATAGAAATGAGATTCCTGAAGTGATAAGAAAAAAATGATAAGAGGTCCGCTTGCCTTGTTTTCAAGTAATTGGACAACAAATAAAAAGTTCATGTGTCCCATTTCGAACAACCTTGAATTTGTTCTTGTCCTCAAAAGCAATTCCACTAGGTCGCCCACTATTTTTTTGGAACCAAACGGATATGACATTTAGGATAAACGTTTAGACCGGAAATTGAAGAGGCGCGTCGTCGAACGGAAATTGGAAGTTTTAGTCTAAAGTTTATGAGAAATGTATTCTTTTTTTGAGATGCTGAATGTCAATGTGAACTTTTCGGGATGGTCACAAGCTTATCACGTAGTGTAGTTTTGATAGACAGTTCATATTTGAATTTGTCTAGGAAAAATGATGATTATACCTGTTTTTTCATGGCTTATCTTTGATAATCGTGAAAAAAGTTTACAGCCAATTTTTTAGTCTCAACCAGGAACCTAGTATATTCAAATTTTATGTTATATTAGACTTTACACTGCTCTTTTGACTTTTCTGATTTTTCCAACTCTTGTACCATGTACCTTTAGTCCCTCCAACCATGAACTAATCTATGACAAGAGAACATCTTATGTTTTTGTCCTCTCACGTCACGAAACTTCTCCCCAGCTCCTCCCCTTGCAGAAACATAAGGGATCTTGGGGGCGGAGCCACGCATTATCTTCCAGCTCATCCGCCCCGTATAAATACCCGCTCTTGACCAATATTCCTCACTTTTAGCCTTCATTTTCCAGAAGGAAACTTTTGGAAAATGAGCTCACCCTTCATCTTCCTCTGTGGAGCTGTGGCTTTTGCTGTGGCGCACCCACCAATCCATTCCAACGTAAGACACAATTTTTGGGGATTTCTAATAACTTAAAGAGACGTTTTAGATTCATGAGAGCATGGCAAACTTGGTCAACGAGTTGGACTCGAAGCTCACCTCGAAGCCTGTCCTAAAGCTGACCAAGGCCCTCACCGACACCACCATCCAAGCCGGAGATCGTTTCGTTCTCGAGTGCGAGGTCCTGTCAACCCCAACCGCCACAATTCATTGGGAGAAAGACGGTGTCCGTGTGCAGGGTGATAAGGAAGTGAACGTTCGTGAGAAGTTGCTCAACCTGGCCTCCCCAGTTGTCGAGTCTGGAATCGTGATTTCGACTTTGACCATCCCTTGTCTTCAACGAGAAGACTCCGGAGAGTACCGTTGCATTGCTTTCAACGGTCATCAAACCGCCAAGAGCTCTGCCGAACTCATCGTTGGTAAGCTAATTTATCAGAAAAAAAGTTCTAATACACACATTATACTTTCAGACGGACAAGCCGAGTGCAAGTCCGCTCGTCATGCTCCACCAACCATCAACCAGTGGACTGACAGTCGCTTTGAGTTGGAAGGAAACGCCGCGACTCTCATGTGCCGCTCCAACGAGCTCGTCGCCCGTTCGTGGACCTTCGGAGACAAACCAATCGTGTCTGACGGAGACCGTTACGTCGTCGAGCCAAACGGAGATCTCCTTATCAAAAATATCGCTTGGGAGGATATGGGATCTTACATCTGCACCGTTTCCAATGCACATGGAGAGGACAAAGTCGAAACTTTCCTGTACCCGACGAAGAAGAATGTCTAGACACCTCCTAGGCGTCTCTACTTCTGTTAACCCAACCATTTTATCCAACCAGATCTGATTTTTTTTCATTTTCTCATTAAAAAATTAACTTTCTCATCTTTTTATTTAATCTTATTCGATTCGAGTGTATTTTTTTTCAATGTATAACGGTCTCATTGAAAACGTTTTGTTTGAACTTCATAATATCCCATCATCTGAACTTAACGGTAGAGTTCATTCTATATTTAACCTTTTGTCTTTTTTTTGTCTTTTTTCTTGTCTTTTTTTTTCTTGTCTTGACTTTTTTCATGATTCAACTTTTTGTGATCACTGTGAATTCTACATACTATTTCTTGGGGTGGCGACCATTAAATAAAGAATTTGCTTGTTAATATAATTAACTGTTAATTTTTTTTTTTGAAAAAATGATAAGATTTTTCAGAGACTCATTTGGAAATTCTGCATTTCTGAGAATGCATCTAAAAATGTTAACTCAAAAAGGGCATATGCTTTATATTAGTTTCATTAAGAAGATATGTCATGTCGCTCGTTATTTTTACTTAATTAAGAAAAAGAAGTAAAAAGAGTCTAACATAAGTAGCAAGATTTTGTGTCATGAAAAGCTTGCAGAATTCGTTGGGCTAAAAAAGGAAATGAGAATGAGGTCAGTCGGGTCTAGAAGATCAAAATCGAAATATAGGTGCATAGTTATCTGCTCAAAATGCCTGAAATTTTTCTCTGATCTAATTTTTTCAATGTTTATGGCTAACAATTTAGAGTGTTCCAACATTTTGTGATTATTTTGGGGTACAAAGCAAGTTTGGTGTACAAAATACATAACTTTTTCCTTTCTGGAGACATTTAGTTAAGTTAGGCTGAAATAATTTTTGAACAAAGGATTCTGAACATTGGTTGAAACCTATTGGGGCTGCAAAAGAAGATTAACATTGGTCACCAACAATCGGTTTTATAATCCTTGCAGATTCGTGTCAAGATTTTCACAAATAATTTTTTTGTATTTTTTCTGGAAATATATCATTTTGGATGGTGTCGTCATCAGCTCCTGATTTGCATGAACTGCGCACCAAGCTCCACCGAGCAATAACATTTTCATGAAGTTTTTATCGGAAATGACCTTATTAATATGTTTTTAAAAAACTCATAGTTTGATCTCATTAGGAAAATCGTGTGTTGGTTCAAAGAAGCGTGAAATATACATATTATGAAACTACTGGACGAGTCGGAGGGTTTGGAATTTTTTCGGTGTCGTCATCAGCTCCTGATTTGCATGAACTGCGCACCAAGCTCTACCGAGCATTAACGTTTTCATGAAGTTTTGCACGGATATGACCTTATTAAAATATGTTTTAAAAAGAACTCATAGTTTGATCTCATTAGGAAAATCGTGTGTTGATTTGATGAAGCGTGAAATCTAAATATTACGAAAGTAGGGACGAGTCAGTGGGAATGAAATTTTGTCATTATTTTTTGTCGTCATTAAGAGGTACCTTCAAAAATAGAATGTTAGTGATACATCGAAAATTGTTCTCTTGTTCAGAATTACGTAGGGTTTCAGCACTGATCGAACACTCTTACTCAGCTATTCTGAGCAACAAAGGAGCGTGTGCAAAAAAGCTGTTTTGTCAATTGAACAGGATGTGTATGAATCAAACATAATACAAAAATTCCGTAAAACCTGTAATAGAAGGGCACCCCTCATTTGTGACCTTGAATCAATTTATCTCGGTTCCTGTCAAAGCTATCAAAAAGTTGTGAACTGATGAAATGTTTATCACTAATATTTAGATGGTTGACTTTTTTTGATATCTTGCACATGACTTGAGATAACCGAGCTCAAACTTGACAGCGTTGGGATCCTTATATGACAATATTCACAGTAACTTACCAAAAATATTAGAAAACGTTATACTGTGTAATTTTTTTCCAATGCAGTAAGTGTTAATACTCAAATGACCCAAAGTTTGAATCTAGGGCTAGAACAGAAAGAAGGCAGAAAAATGTGACGTCATGGTTACCAAGCACGTTAATCTTCAAAATGTTCCCAAATTTCCTACATAGAGAAATGAATTGGAGACATTAATCATATCTAGTTTGAACTACACGTTAGAATTCATATTTCAACTCACTTTCGAGCATTGAGAGATAAACAATGCACTGTAACACTAAAAATATCAAAATGAGAAATAATCAATGAACAGGCAACATAAAACCTTTTTGTCTGGAAAGAATAGAATCTCGTGGAACATAAATTATCAAATAACCCGGAAATCTCTATTCTTAAAAACTGCTGGAAATCTGGAGAAAAAAAAATTAAGAATTGAATTTGTCTTCAGATAACTTCTTACTCGTTTTCATCGTCATTCATTGTCTGCAAAGAATTCAAAGAAGTAACCGAATATGAAACGAGAATTTTCCCACAGCCTTTCCGAAACTTTCATTCATCGGGACTACAATTCGTGAGAAACTACGTATTTAATGTCACAAAGAATACATTTTTCTGCTTTTTGACGTTCTACCAACCCACGTTCCAGAAACTTCCAGAATCTGAACATCATGCCGCAATTTCTACAATTTGAGCCACAGAGTTGGAATTCGGTGTGACAGCACCACAAATTATCGCATCCAAAAAAAGTTCCCACGGTTGATCTGTTAAACAACAGCTATTTTCCTTTCCAAGCGTCCCCACAATTCTTCCACACAATTTCGCCTTTTTTTCAACTGCCCACGCATTCTCCTTTTTTGCTACTAGGCGAAAATTTCAAAAAGGAGCCATAAAATTTTTTTTTCCATTCCCAAAAAAATTTTGACAACGACATACATAAATCTCTCTTCGGTTTCTAAGGCCGAGAAGGTCGTAAAACGACGAATAACGACTACAGGTTGCCTAGAAATTCCTAGTCAACAGCCACTCGACGGAGCCCTTCGATTCCACTTTTTTTCATTTTCATTTTCATTCTTCTCTTGAAATTCGCCTCCATTGAAAAAGGAAAATGGTGAAACAATCCAACTACTCTCCAATCCCAGGAAGTGTCATCACTTCTCAGCCAGGAATCCAGGATGCTGAGTGAGTATATTACAGATACCGTAAACCCTCTGATAGAATGAACTCTCTAACTTTGTGCTAATTTATCTTGGTTCTCGTGAAAGATATTAAAAGTAATCAATAGATAAAACATTGATGATATTAAGATCAACGACTCATCAGTTGACGATTTCTCGATATCTTTTACAGGAATAAAGATAATTGTGCTTAAAATTGGCCGTTTGAAAAAAACGGTAATTAGAAATTGATATAATAAAGCATTCCAGAAACCACCCATTCGGTAGCAGCGTTCCAGAAGTGTCGGTCAAGGAGAAATGCGGTGCATGCTGCAGAAGCTGTCTTGAATCTTCGGCCAAGCCGTTCATCACCATCTACAAGTACATGCAGTACCGTTACAACTACACTCGTGCTATCTGTGGATGGGAAAGACGAGGGGAGGGAGATGAATAATCTTCACGGATGGATCTACTAATCGAGTGTCAATCAAATGAGGGATATAATTATTTGGGAAATTTTTAGCCTATTTTTTGCTGGGCTGGGCCGAGTCTGGATTTTTTCCAGATGATTGAGGCTCGGCTCAGGTTTCCAGTTATCGCGTTACTGTCTTATTTTTCAATAAAAATATTTAGACTCAAAAAAAATTAATGAAATTCCTGGCAAATTAACGGCTCACAAAGAAGGATAGACGTTCAAAAAATTTTCTCAATTAGATTTTTTTAGAAAATGTTGAAATTTTAGAGATCTATCTAGTTTTTAAAAAACTCGGGACCATGGATCAGGATTTGGGCGCTGTCCTGAAAAACTTCAGCCCGTCACGGTCCGCTGGCAGGGCTGTGATTATTCAAGTAGTCCTGTCTTAATAATTTTAAGATTTTTATTTTTTTTTGTTGGAAAAATGGAGAAAAATTAAAAGTTTGAAAAAAATGTAAAAAGTCAAACATTCATAGCTAGACGCCTTCTCTCGTTTAAAACTCCAGATACTGTCTCTCCTCTAAGCACTACACGGATCAGCAAGTCTTCCAACAACTTAATCTTCGTCATACCTGTTTCAAATTTTAGCCGGTCTTTCTGAAAACAAAATTATTGGTGCTAAGAAAACGTTTTTCAGACTGTACCGGTCTATAGGGAAGACTTTTGCACATAAGAAATGCACTAAAAAAGTCACACAGATTCCGGATACTTGGTTGCAGTTCGGGCAACTCATTTCTCTAAAAAAATTATGTTTGTAATAATAAAAAAATAATGTTAATTTTACTTACAGGGTGTTCTAAAAGGGTTCCGAGGGATTTCATCTTGCCTTCGATAACTTCAATTTCTTCAGCAGACATCAACATTTTTGGGTCAGAGGTGTTAGTTGTCATCGTGAGGGACAAAAAAGAGGGACGAATTAGCAACACGTAGAAACTGTGAATGGACAGGCCTTAAGAATGATGACGTAAAGGCAAGGTGCATGTCTTATATACTCAGCAACATCGATTCTTCCCGGGGGTGAAATTGTTGATAATCTAGGCCCGTATGTCATGTGCGATGTGTATCTAGGCTTTCAATAGGCCCTTCAATAGGTCTCTCTGCACATTGTGGCAGATGCACCAATGTTTAGTGGGATAAAAAATGACGATGATGAACAATTAGCACGTAGCAAGGGTGCTATTTGACGGGTTCTACTCTTGGGAAACAAACAGTGGTAGGAATCGAAGGACAATTTGTTTAGGGGCTTGGTCACCTAGAAATCTCTAAAATTCTTCATAACTGAACTCGTGAAAGACAAGAAAACGGAAAATAGCTTTTCAATTTTTTTTAGATTTGTAGTTCAGTACCACGATATGTAAAAGTTTCAAATTTTAAGTGATACATCATTTAAACAGGAAACACAAACAAAACTTCAAATTGAACTTTATCAATAATGCACATTCGGAATTTTCAGAAAAATGAAAATTAATTCCGATTTTCCGTTTTTAAAATATTTTTTGTAATTTTTTCAGTGAAAAATAATAAAACTAACACAAGCAGACAATACTTCTTTTTATAATTAAGGCATATTCCCGTCAGAACTTGTCATTTCGTATTTCCTGTCGTTTCCATAGATGTTATCGCCATTACACCCAAATTCTCTGCCGACTTTTTTCTCTTGAAGAATGTATTGGATGGGTACACACGACATACAAGACTAGATTATCTAGAATTTTACTCCTGGGAAAGATTTGACAACTTGATATGACGTGTATGCTGTTTTCTCAAAACCTTTCCTTTTCTGACTGACTGTTGAAAAGGTACAATGCTCTTTTTACGATTGTAGAATCCACAATCCGCAATGTGGATGAAAACTGACTATGGATAAAAATATGTCTATAGCGGAAATGTGACGAATTTTAGGAAGTTTGGAGTTTTCTGTAATTCGTGAATTTTGTAAGAAGTGAATGAGTATTTTTTTCCAGTGTGTTTGCACAAATATGCGTAAATTCAATTTTTATTGAATAGGATCTGCCAAAATAATGTAATTACTGTACCGAACTGTGATGATGTTTTCAAATGGGTAGACATTATCAGCACAACGATAGGAATCGGAAGATACTATCGGTCTATTCACCGACAATGGGTCAGAAGACTTGAATTATCCAAGACTACATTCCACATATTTTTCCCACCTACAGGCTTTCAGCCTGATTTTTTTCTTTTACCCATTTCTCCTTCTCTCCTTCTATTTTGACCTCACCTGTTTCCCCTTTAGGCTTCTTGTCTCATTTAGAAGCCAGGCATCCCACTACCTGTTTAGAAAGAGAAATGTTTCCCTTTTTTCAATCCTCCTTTATCTTTTTCCTTTTTTTATATATAGAAGTTTATCATCAAAGTTTTAAATAAAATGCTTTTATTGGAAAAGTGCTTGCTATTGGAACTGTCAACGGCTTACAACTTGTGGGTTATGAAAATACCCTTTATCCAGGATTTTCAGTATAGAAAAAGAACAATAAATTACACAAATGAGCGAAACTTGAACACAGAAATTTATGATAAGTTTGTGCCATAAAAACCCAAAAGAATGTAAACACAAAAATGAGTTCTGGAAACAATTCTAAAGCTGTGCATAAAGAGCAACAAACCGAGTGTGTAGCTCTCTCACGATATCGAAAGTTTCCGTATCAAATTCCATCTCGCCAAGATAGATGATATAATCCACGCATTGTTTCAGAGTATCCAGAGTTTTGAGTCTTCAGCCAACAGATTCAGCATCCATCTGTTTCTGAAAAATAAGATTTTATGATATTAGTGCATTTTTTTGAGAACTGGATAGTTCAACTCAAGATATAGAAGAAATGCGGCAATTTTTTCTTGTTTTGAAGGATTTCTTGGATTGGAAGACATTGTTCATGTTGAGAAGTGGTATAAATTCACTTTTATAGTCACCAATACGCTTGCAAAAATAGTACGGCAAAAAAGGCAAACGCATAACTTTTGAATAAAAACGAATCTTCTAAATTTCATAGTTATCAGAGCAGGGCTATGGCAGGCAGCGGATTTTCGGTTTCGTTTTAATGAAGTCGCAGGTTTCTCAGGTTTAATCTCACCGGCCGCAACCAGTCAGCCTTAGAAATCCATAATTTTAGAATTCCCACTTACTTACCAGCACATCGATTTCCTCCTTGATGACAAACTTCTTATTGTAGATATCCACCTGAAATAAACAGCTTATTTTCATAGCAGTTCATATGAGAACACACCAACTGACAAACTGTCAAATTTGTTCTATTCTCGTTTTCATGGCAATTAGCTTCTGAATTAAGTACGAAAGAAGAAGGTTGAGTTTTGGAAATCATTAATGAACTCCAAAATCGTATGAAAATGAAAATGAGATGTACTCGATCCACCGCAGTGTTCTTTTTTCTGTACGCGCAGCTGTTCATTCAGTGAATGGAGCATCGAGATTTTCACCAGTTGAAATGTCACACATCTGCCAAGTACAGAATACTCTTCTATCTTGCAATTGAAATTTGGTCTTAGCAATTTGCCCAGAATTTTTTACAGAGAAGATATCCTGGTCTGAAACTCGGATCAGCACACTTCAATCGAATTTGGAGCAAACAACATGGACATTAAGGCGATGCTACTACACATATCTTCCCAAGAGAACAATAAGCGACCTATTCCGGTTTACGTAATGTCCTGAAACCCCCTTCACATTCTCTATACATTATACGGTGATTGGCGGAACCCGGGAATTGTCGGCTGCTATCCAACTCCTGCCTATATAAGAGAGTTCATTACCAGAACCAAAACATCTGCAATGACGAGAATCATGCTAATCATGAAGAAACTCGTCAGTTTCACCCTCCATGTTGTAAAATATTCATAACCCCGAGCAGATTTTTTGCTAATCATCTCACGTTGACAAATATTTTAATTCCAGATTTTCATGATTCTTCTTTTTAAAATTTAGCTAATGAATGAATATTCCGTGAAGTGCCATCTAATTTCAGAATTTGTGCTCCTTTATCCCAAATTATTTAGGAGATGTGAAAAAGTTGTAAACTACATAACAGTAGGTGAAACTATAATAAATAATTTATCTGTTGATAACTTTTCGATACCTTCCATAGGAATCACAATAATTGATTGATTATTTCTAGGCAGACTCACATCAGTAACACATATTAATGCCATTATAAACATTTTTCTAGAAAGTTTATCTAGCAAAGAATATACACTAAAACTACAAGAACTCGTATTTATTTAACCCAGTAATATTCAAATTGATCAGAGAAGAAATCGTAAAGCATCTGAGTTAGAGCCACATCTAGACAAGCTCTGGAGAGTCGGGGAGTGGTCCCTTTGTAGAATCTGAAAACAGAATGGGTTTTTCAAAGAAGTATGGATAGCCTCTTACCCTGCAAACTTATTCTCTCTCCAAATTGTTTGAGCACAATGGAAAGAGTTTCTGAACTGTACTCCCTCGTGACTTTGCATTCTAGTCTTAACCACATCAATGGGGGTATTTGCAAAAACGGTCAATGCACCGGCAACAGCACCCATCATTCCCAGAATAGGCTTTGATATTGCTTTTGTGTTATCTCCACTTTTGTAAATTTCTTTCAGGTGTTCCATTAAAACAAATCGCATCATTTGATCACATCCCAGTTTTAGAGTCGTGGCTCCCACGCCTTTGTAAACTCCAAGAAGCCCTTCTGTTTTTAGTATAACTTTGGTTTCATGAGAAATTCCATGGTATTTTGGATGTTGGGACCCTTGATCTTGAATGAATTTCACTTTCAGAGTCTCGAATGGAGTGACGACAAAAACTGCTTCAGCTAAACCGGCGACAAGTCCACAGAGAACTTTTTGAGAGTGGGAGAGTGATCCATTTTTATCAGATATCTGGCTTTTCAGAAGTTCAGAAGTTCCGAATCTGAAAGAGAAGTAGCATAAATTTTTTCATACTGTATTTTTTTAAATATTAAAATACCTGCACGACATCGCTGCACACTTTCCGCTCACCACAAGAGGCAATCCTTTGTACAGCCCAGCGATTCCATGAGCTCTTATAGTTTCTCTTACACAATCAAAGGGTCTGGAGAATCGCGAAGCATTCGATTTCCCAATTAATTGCATTTGAGTTTTCACATAGTCTGCAGGAAAAGTGACGATTGCATTCATGCACCCGGTGGCACCGCCCACTAAAATTCCAGATAGCATCTCTTTGGGAAATTGGTAGTAGATCCATTTAGGAAGTGTTCTGAAATTATATGTTTTAAAAAATGGGACGGTTTGAGTAATCCAGAACTTACTCTGTAACTGAGTGGCACTCGAAAAGTCCAGACATATCAAACAAGAATATTTTGAGAAGATTAAAGGCTTTCAAGTCTAGTCTGTCTTCTGTCTGCTGACTTTTATATAGTTTTGCAAAACCATTTCAAACCCAACAATACAGATCTCGCAGACATGTAAATTGTGGGAACTTTGCAGTGTCAAAACCAATGACCATTTTGAAAAAAGATTATTTGCCTGACCTATAGCCTGTATTGTGGAAAAACATGTGAAATAATCATGATTTCTAAAAATTTTAAATACCATGATTCTGGAAGCCAACAGAGAATATGAAGAAGTACAAGGACCGTACACACTCTAAAAAAAGACTCTCTTAACTCTCAACTTGGCGCTGATTTATCTCGGTTCCTGTGAAAGATATCAAAAAGTGGTCAACTGTCAAACTATTTCTGATATTATAATGAACATTTTGTCAGTTGACTACTTTTTGAAATCTTCTACAGAAAATGAAATAAAGAAGTTCAAAGTTGATATTGTGGGGGATATGCTATTTGAGTGTTTTTTTGTTAAAAATTCAGATGTGTTTTCAAATTGAAGAATCTTGAATATACATTTTTAGGTTTGCCCGAAAAATCATGATTCAAATCTAAACCTCTTCGACAACCAGAACGAAAAAAATGTGGATTGAATTTTATTCTATCGAAAGATTTTTTTTTCATTTTTCTGAATCAATAACATTTTTTCACAAAATTCCTGCCAAATTAAAAGTTTGAAAAGAAACGAGAGCCTTAGTTCTTTCCTCTTTTTATTTCTGAAATCACATTTTTTCCCACCGCGTCAGTTATATATTTTGAGCGTGAGATTCTCAAGGATATTCGACACGGTTTTTATTTTATGGACTTCCATCTTCCGGCTACTGCAGTCCGTGGACCCGATTTCAAAATATATAACCACCAATTTTGGAATTATTTGTATTCTCTCTTCGATGAAAATTCCTTCCTCCGCCATCAGAAGCAGCTATATCAAAATAAGGCACTCTAAATATAGGGTATATTCCCAGCAAGCGACAATTTGACGCTTTCCGCTAGGCCGGGATAATCCCTATCCTAACTAATGAGCCCTGGGCGAAATTCTTCTTCGATGCTGCCATAGGTATATATTAGTAAAATGGAGCCCGCCCACATTCTCAGAGAGGTAGGTAGCGTATATCAGGTGACTAGTCGTGTGCGAAGCTGCACAACACAACAACAAAGTAAAGTATTTGTGTTTTCTTCATTGAAAAAGAACATGGTAAGCTTATTTTCTATTGTTTTGGTAGCCGGATTAATTTTTATTCCAGAGTTCGTCTGAACAAATTAGAGTTGGAACTCTCGTCAGTGCAAAGTCCGCCAACAAGGGATGGTGTGAGGCCAAAGTGGCCAAAATTATGGAACGTGTGGATCTAACCGTGAGTGGATTAGGCGAGAAATAATATTGAAGCTGAAATACATTTCTAGGTTTGTCTCCAAGAAACTCCATTCACCACAGAAAAGCACACTGTCCAATTCAATCCAGATTACAGAATAGGAATGGTAAGATTCACTATTGTAGATTTTTTTAAAGTCGAAAACAAGTTTCAGTTCGCAGCATTCGTCATTAGAAAAAGAGAAATTTTCTGCAGAATCCATACTATTGAGAATCAGCGAACGGACTACGGAATAAGTAACTTTGAATAATAATTTTAATAAAGACAAACGTTTTTTCAGAGTTTCCCGATGAATATCGTTGGCTCAGTAAACGAGATTTCAAAATTCGAAGCGATGATACTAAAAAACAAAAAGGAAAAAACGTTGCAACCGCGCGAAGGTAATTTACGGGATCTTGGGAACCATAAAAGTTTTTCGGGGATTTTTTGGGAATTACCGTACTTTGACGAGATGTGATCGGCGTTCACACCACGTGTGACTATCATGACGTTCTCCTGTATGACATCGGTAGGCTCAGTTAGAATCGGCTCTGCTCCTCCATCAAATAGGCCCACAACTTCAACTTCTCTAGAAGCACATATAAACAAAAATTTGAGATAATTATTTTTCTCGTGTCATCATGTTCAAAATCACTTTTCCCAGTTACCTTTAATACAAATATTTTCATCTTGCAGCTTGAGAGCCGAGAAAAGGAACAAAAAGAAGTAAAGCCTCAACAACCCAGAAGGATCTTTCGATTTCCTTGGACTTCAACTTTTACATTTATTCCCTTCTCCAATTTTCTTTCAGTATTCTCGAAACCAATCTGATTTTTCACCAAATGTAAATATTATTGTATTTATCCAACCTTCTACATCTCGCTAGATCTTGATTCCAGATAGTTCCCTCTATTTACATGAGTTCCACAATCAACCATTTCTTGAACCTATGTGGTCCTTTCATTTTTCCTTTTATTATTTGCACATAGAACAATTCAAATGCTTATATGATCGAATTCTTCTGTATATTCTTTAAAAAACTAATGTATATTTTACAAAACCTGCTGTATACTCTACGAAATCTTCTGTACATTTGTATTTATTGTATAGTCTACATAATATTGTGTCTGTATAATCTGTATAACCTTGTATTTTTTGCTGTATTGAAAAACTTATTTATTATTATCATTACTCTGTAATCATTCATAAACCAGATTTTCTCTCTTCACTTGAAATTCGAGAAAATATTTTGAAAGTAGGAGTACGAAATTTTGTGGGGTGGCTTGCGAGAAGGAAAATCTCTTTCGCTTTTCACCTCCGACTGTACCCCATAATTAATTCACACTTCCAACGGAGAGATTCCAAATTATTGTGTGCTCGGTAATGCTCAAGCTTTGTTTCCGTTTGATCACCACACGAGCTACTTGGCGAGCCTACTTGGCAATTTCCGCAGGAAGAATTGAAGAGAAAATTTTTTTCTCGAAGACGGGTAAAATCTGATTTATGATTAGTCCTGCAGATTGTTGCCACATTTCTCCAAAACATAAAAAGTTTCTTCGAAAAGTTTGCAATCTTCAGTTTATACCGTATGAAAGAATATGGAATACAAAAAGCAAGGACTGAGAAAAACAGAAACATGTAGTTTCTGTGGGAAAAGAAGAATGTCCTGAAGTACAATCGAAGGAGGTTTGAGTTATGTAAAAAATGCCAAATACGCATTTGGTACGAAAACTGAAGAGCAAGAAATCAAATCATTCTAATGAATGTGAGAGCCCGACAGTTTCAGGAGAGCTCAACAGCTCGGAAACCCTGAAAAATTAATTTTACAAGGGAACCTCAACACCTCACAAACCCAGATTTTTATGGGAATTTCAGGATATGTTCAAAATAACCTATTTAGACATCTCCGAAGTTTCTAGAATTCGCCCGCCAGTTTCAGCCGAGTTATATCAGTTTCAGTACCAAAAATCGCCTTTTCAGTGCAAAAGCAGCGTATTCAAAGACGATTTTCTCCACTCATGTGGTTCCAGAACTTGAATATTTTTCTGTGATACTTGACATTTATTGAAGTTTGAATTTTCAAAATTTTTCTCAAAATAATAATGTTTTAAATTTTCTAAAATATTTGCAACATCGTGAATAAATTTCATAATAAAAATATTTCAGTTGTTGAGAAAAAAAAACTTGAAATGTCAAATTTCATCAAAATTTCTGTATTAACACAACAATTTTGCTTTGAAACGTTCTAGGAGTGGAGAAAATCGTCTTTGAAAATTGGCTCTGAAAAGCCGATTTTTGGTAGTGAAACTAATATAACTCGGCTGATACTGACGGGCGGATTCAAAAATTTTTCAGGGATGGTTAGATAGGAGATTTCCAATCTCTCTTGAAATTTTCATCAAAATCTGGGTTTGTGAGGTGTTGAGGTTCCCTTGTTAGAATTTCGCGGATTTGTATAGTTTCTTGTGACATCTAATCATGCTTTGAAAAGACCTGATGAGGTACTTCAAACCCATATCAGAGTTTTATGTTCTATTACGAAACTTTGTTTTAAATTTGAAACTCTGCTTTTAATTGGAGTAAATATTGTTTTTCTTCTCTTTCGAGAAAATAATTATCGGATTAACGTCTCTGCTGCACATGATTCGTATCGTGCCAGGTAACTGTGAGCAATTAAAATATAAGCGCAAAACTATTATTATTGTGTGGTAGTGGAGAACAGGATCTATTCAAATTTGACCGAGAAAATAAATTTTGTAGTTCACACTGCTGGAGCAAAAGATTATACGGGAGTTCTGATGAAATAAAAAAAAAGGGCTAAAAATGTCGGGAAAGACAGCTAAAAGGAAGAAAATGCGCAATATCCTTGATGCAAAAGCTGGAACAAACCTGACTCAAAATTCTTAGAGCTACTGACGACAAATCAGTGCTGACAGGTGATTAGCCACAGACCGCGCGGGTGAGAGCACAGGTTACGGTAGCGCACTTTCAAGGACGAATTGGCGCCAAAATGAAATTTTTATTATGGATAAACTTTTCGCAATCTTTCAACTATGTAGTGAGGAGGACAAATATAACGTTCCATCGTCTGAATTTTTCAGATTTGGTGGTCCTACTCAAAAGCAGCATAATACAGCATCCCATTATCCAAATAGCATATCGTGGTTCTTCAAAGAAAAAGTTGTCAACTATAAAATTGAAGCTCTATTTTTGATTAATAAACTCTAAAGATTTCAGGTCAATCTAACAAAATCTATTTTACTTTTCAGGCCTTTGAAGTTCGTGAAACGTTTGGCTAGTACTGTATAGCAGAATAAACAAGAAAGAGGGTAATTCACAAGCCAGAAGCTTGGTCAAAGTGGGAAAAAACAAAGGACAAGCGTCCTTTCTCTTGCTCTCGGCACTTATGAATCATCAGAATGTTTCAATTGTTCGCTTCTGCGTCTCTTCGATTATTTCCGTCTCTTCGAAATCGTCCTCCATCAACCACTCTAGCCATTTTATCACACGTTTTCCACTGGCGCAATGTGCGCGCCTAACAATTTTTATTTTTTCTGAAATTATATTCTTATTTCTGTATTCCTGGACAACTATGAAGTCTAGTTATCATTATTTTCATTATACAGTAAGTCCATTTTGTTTTTTTCCCGGAAAATTAGTTTGAAAGAAAAGCTATTCTCAAGAAATTCTGTCGTTTCGCTTAACCTGCCTATGGCACCTTATACTAAAAGTTTTGTTCTAGTCTGGGCAAGGGACATTTTTTTGGGACAAACTTTTTGTCTCGGATATGTTTATTTCGAAAAGATACGGAGCCTGTTTTGTTTGAACATGTTCCAATTTTCTCTCATGTACATTTTTGGCTGAATCGTTTGCTATTCCCTGGTTTTTTCTATAATGACAAGTTTTCTTGACATTATCCAAACATTTGTTTTCCAGAAAAAAAGTTGAGCAGAACATCGTTGCGCGAAATGGCAACATCAACTGAGAATTAAACTAAAAAATCCGAAGGAGTGATCACGTTAATAAAGTTAGTCCATTCAAAGCCTATCTTCCAGGGGAGCTTCTGAAAAATAGAACTTACAGATATCGCCCTGGTCAGTTAGACGAATCAGACTTCAAAATTAAAGATCAATGTCTCTCAATAGGAAATACAACATGCGAAGCCAATCACTTATTAGATCAGACGGTTACCCCACAGGCAGTTTTTGATGCAGCTCCGAGAAGAATGGTGCGAGCTTTTGTAAACGGTCAAAACGTTACAATAATGTGCTATGGCGGGGTAAGACTATTTTTGCAATTCAAATGAAAACTGTTGTTGAAAGGTTATCTTTCAAAGATGCAGTAGTTCTTAGTTATGAACAGCCTTGCTCGGCTTGCGACAACTATGATTGAAATTACTCTCAAAAAAAAAACAGATTTCGCGGAATTTGTTGTCTAACTTTTAGCCTTCTCGGGTAGAGTCTAGAGTCAGTAAGCAGCATAATATTTACAAGCAGAGGGTTGATTTTTCCCGCATCTGTTGTTGTTTCACAAATATATTTCCCCTTCTTTGCACATGTACATGTGTCCAGGACAAATTTTATATTTTAATGTTGATGGCTCGGATTACTGTAGGATTACGGTAGTCACTAAAAACAAAAAATTTGAAAATCACTCTAGTAGGACGGGATTTGTCCAAATTGATCCAAAATTGATGAAAAATGATCCAAAATTTATGAAAATAGTCCGAAATCTAGACAAAAACTGTCTAAAATTCAGGCAAAAACGATCCTTTGGGCCGTCCGCCAATATGAAAATTACCAATTTACCGTATTTCTTCTAATAGACACCCACCTAAACTGACACTTTTCAGATGTGTCAGTAGAACCGGACATTTTGGAAAAACGTTTTATTAAAAAAGCTCCAAGATATGTGGAACCTAGAGACGAAGAGTTTGAGAAGTCACTACAGGAATACATCGATCGGGAGTTTTTTGACCCGGAATCATTGTGTTAGTTTGATTTTTTTTCCTTATTTCCTATTGGCTAATACCCTGTTTCCTCTGATTTAAGCCCACTAGAACCGCCAGCTTTGATCTCAATTATCTCGCTTTCTGTGAAACATAGCAGGTTTCTGTCAACATATAGAATATTGGTGAAATTGTGATAAAGAAATTGTCTGTTGTCAAATTTTTGATAGCATCTACGGAAATCAAGATAATTGAGCTTGAAGTGCACGGTTTGGATGGGTTTCTAATTGAGAAGCGGTAATAATTTTAAAATAGTTTTTACAAATTTTGAAAATAATAATTTAGACCATAATCTGCCCAAAGTGCAAAATACCGGCAACAAAAAACCGTCAGCTGTGTCACTGGTGCATGTGTTATTATCACACGGCGTGCATCGAATTTCAAAAATTTCCCAATTCTGATAAATTTTGGTGCACGCCTTGTGACGGGCTGCCGGATGATTCCAAAGAAAACGCGTAAGTTTTTTCACATCAGCTTTAACAGTATAAAAAATTTGAAACAAATTACAGGGGCCCGAGGAGCCGGACCGACGCGGAGCAGCCATTCGGGCAGATGACCAAGTGAGTTATTTTGAACTTTTTTGTGTCAATAGAACTTGAATTTTCAGCTTTCGAAGTTGGCAAAACGGCGTCGGTACAATTAATTTATTCCAATTATTTTCTATACCGTAATTCTATATTGTAGTTCTATATTGTAATAAATTATTATGAAAATATCTTTTTTTGAACATTTTTTGTAATCAATTCTCTTTATTTCTTGAAATATAAAAAAAATCAAAATTCGATGGATAAAAAATCTATAAATTTCTGAATTTCTGAATTTCTGAATTTCTGAATTTCTGAATTTCTGAATTTCTGAATTTCTGAATTTCTGAATTTTTGAATTTCTGAATTTCTGAATTTCTGAATTTCTGAATTTCTGAATTTCTGAATTTCTGAATTTCTGAATTTCTGAATTTCTGAATTTCTGAATTTCTGAATTTCTGAATTTCTGAATTTCTGAATTTCTGAATTTCTGAATTTCTGAATTTCTGAATTTCTGAATTTCTGAATTTCTGAATTTCTGAATTTCTGAATTTCTGAATTTCTGAATTTCTGAATTTCTGAATTTCTGAATTTCTGAATTTCTGAATTTCTGAATTTCTGAATTTCTGAATTTCTGAATTTCTGAATTTCTGAATTTCTGAATTTCTGAATTTCTGAATTTCTGAATTTCTGAATTTCTGAATTTCTGAATTTCTGAATTTCTGAATTTCTGAATTTCTGAATTTCTGAATTTCTGAATTTCTGAATTTCTGAATTTCTGAATTTCTGAATTTCTGAATTTCTGAATTTCTGAATTTCTGAATTTCTGAATTTCTGAATTTCTGAATTTCTGAATTTCTGAATTTCTGAATTTCTGAATTTCTGAATTTCTGAATTTCTGAATTTCTGAATTTCTGAATGAACAAAAAAGTGTGAAAGGGATTACTGGGCATATGGGATAGTTCAGAAATTGGAAAACAGTACAAATCAATCATTTGGCTGTCTATAAGAAAGAAATGATGGAGCTAACATTAGAATGACGAGAAACGAGAACGGTAAAGTAAGAACCGGCGAGAACAGAAGCGGTAGCGCTATTAAAAAAACAAATTGATACCGAAGTCGATGGTGAAACTGAAATGTGGTTCAACTGGATAGCAGTCACCAAACTAAACAATGAAAAGGACTATCATACCGGATGTCTCTGTATTCTAAATCTTTCAGATCTGGAAATTCTGCGCAAGAGCAACAAAGAACAGTATCCCTTCCTTTCAATGACTCAATTCGTGGTATCTTGAAATAAGTTTTGGTCACTACTAGGCATCATTTTTAGTTTCCATTGGTTTTGAAATCATCGCATGATCTGTTCTTCGATATTCACAATATGTAACATCCCATATTTTTCTCAGTACACTTCCGTCGACAATTCATTAAATGTTGACCGGTGGTCATTTCATTACTCTCTTTTTTTCATCAATTCGCGGAGAAAAACAGTAATTTCAGTGGTGAGCAAACAAAAAGAGGTCACAGGGCCCAGGAATAATGAAATGACGATCTCTCATGAAATTTTGCTCTCCCTCCAATTCCTCTGCTTGATATTATCTTTATCTACCTGTTTCATATATGTAATCTCCAAGAGCCTCAACAGTTTTTCACAAGGTGATAAACGATGGATGGGAGATGAAATAAAAATAAAATTTAATGCCTCCTGGTGCCAGTCATCGTTCTAGAACCTGTGCCCTTCTTTTTGTTTGCTTATCGTACCCTTTTCAAATTCTTCTTTTTTTTTTGAACATCGGTAGACATATTCAAAAAAGGAGACACAGAGGTAGAGGCGGGAAAAGTCTTTTCCTCTATTCGAATAATGCAAAAACATCGACGGGGCCTTCTATGCTTTGAAATGGTATGTCCTCGACATTACCACCCTTGGTGTGTATTTTTTGAATAATTCCGAATCAGTAAAGCCCGGCAAAAAGTGTTTTCAAATTTCTCAGTTGATTTGTAAATTAAATTTGCAGAGGAAGAAAAATGCTGGTGGCCGTAGTCACAAGTCCCACAACGACATATACCGTAACCTAACATGTTTTTAATTTCTCAATTTGTTTTTTTTTCGTGTCTTTTTCAGCTATTTTTTCACTGTCAAATATGTTCCCCAACTATTCTGGGGAACAATAACAGAAATAGAACAAATTAATCCTAAAAATAAAAAAAGTTAGGTTACGGTAGTTGTGACCTTCGACCCCTGCTACCGGCGTTTCTCTTCCACGTTTCCGACTTTTTCGAAGCAGAATATTAGTAGAAACGAGAACTGCTCGGACCTGAAATATTTTTTACTCGAATTCTCGATTTCTGATTATCAATCTTCATTTGATCATTCTATAAAAGGGTAAATGCACATTTTACTGTTTCCAAAATCCTATAAATTTTTACCTAATTTCCTATTTCCCATTCAAACCCAAGACATTGTTTCTCTGTTTCTCTATCACCTCTCATTTTCTAATAACCACTCGAGTTGTATGTTTTGAAACTGAGGAAGCAGGTATGACCTTGATTTTTCTCGTGTGTGTCGCTTCATCCACGACCTCTCTCTATTTTTTGAATTCAAAAAAGCCCGCGAAAAATGTTCCTTCAAACTTTGTGTTGTATTTAGATTTGAATCTCAAATTTACAAAATTATATTGTTCAGGTAACTACTGTCGTAATGGAAGCTGAAGCTGTCGTCAAGGATGCTGATGTCGTCCTGGATGCTGATGATGCCGTCCTGGATGCTGATGCTGTTCTCTGGAAACGCGTGGTGCTCAAGTTTGAAGGGAGAATGATAGGGTGAGCTTACTTTTCAGAGATTATAGAGCTTATTTTGTATTGTTTCAGCCAGTGGCTCCACAAAACCAACATCCCTCTCCCACCACCACCATCACCTCCACTCAGTATTCCAAGAATTCGGAGCCGAAAGTGGAGGAAGAGAAACTTCCTGGGGTGAGTTAGATTAATCAAAATATATATAGAAAATCTGCAACTAGTCCATTAGAGGGGATTTTTGATTACTGTAACAAATTTGGAAACTTCTCAGCTTTTGGAGACATTTTTGGATTTTAATACAAAATTATGAAATTTGGTATTTCAGTTCAATTTTGATGATTCATTGATCGTCAAACCTGTAATAGACGGGCTCACCTATAGTCTATATTAAGCTCAATTATCTCGAATCCCATACAAGATATGAAAAACATGTCAACTAATAAAATGTTTATCATAATATTACCCAAATTTTACTAGTTGACAAAACTTAGATATCTTTTGGGGGAATCAGGGATAATTGAGCTTGAATTGCACGGATAAGGCGGTTACTGTATTTCCTCTGATAAAAAGGCACTAAAATCGTCAACTTTGAGCTCAATTTTCTCAATTCCTTCGCAAGGTATGAAAAACGTGTTAAGTGATAAAATGTTCATGATATTATAATAAACATTTTATCAGTTTACCACTTTTCCATATCTTTGACAGAAACTGAAAAAAATTGGCTCAAAATGAAAGGGCCACAGGTTTTATGGTGAGAACTTTTTTTTAGCTAAATAGAGAAAAATGAATCAAGTGCCACACTGCTCAAGAATCTGATAAGCGACCTAATAGACCTTTAGTTGTGATCTGTGTTTGGAAAAAAGGAGCAAAAAAGTTTGGGGAATGTTTTCGAATCTTTTGTTAGGTTATTTATTTGCCCGCTTAGTTATTGCTCAACTAAGCCCGTAGCTGTGCTTCACATCTAACCTTTTCCAAAAGAGCTCCATTAGGGATTTCATAAACTTTTTTGGTTAATTTAAATTTAATTTTTCAGCAAGACCAAGCTGATCAAGCCGGCCGATGAGAGACCAAGCGAGACCAAGCGCTCGTCAAGCTCATCCGATTCCACCGGTTCCCGCTCCACGTCTTCGTCTCGGAATTCGGTTTCGTCCCGCTCCACAGGCTCTTCCCGTGGTTCGGGTTCAACCCACCACCAGCGGAGCGCCACGGTTTCTTCCCGTGGTTCGGATTCGCGTCTCTCCAGTCCGTTGCCACTCCAATTGGAGTCAAACTGCTCGTCCGAGTCTCCACGCCCATCAAGCCCAATGAAGTCCCATCGAGCCCGCTCGTTGTCGTCGCCATCAACCGGCTCGAGCTGTCTCCCCTCGGAGTAAGTGATTCTATAAATGCCACTGCAAGTTCGAAAGTTTTCAGCTACTCGTCGACGTCCGTGGTTTCCAGCTACACCGAGAAGAGAATGAAGAAGAAAATTAGAAGAATGAAAAAATTCAATTCTTCTTCTTCTTATTCTTCTACGGAAGCTTCGATGCGCTACTCTTCAGCGCTAAGCTCGTCGACTGCCTGTAACTCCAAGATGGACATTCGTACGTTCTCGTCGTCAAGCAGCTCGGATTCCCGCTTGTCGTCGACTAGCAGCGCCTGCAGTCTAGTCGGGATGAAGAAGTACTGGTAAGCATTCATTTTCATTTTGGTCTTTCAAAAATCGCTGTTCTATTCTTTAGAATACCCATTTTCAGCTGAAATTGATCAATTTCATGTATCCAAAACAGTAATTGGTGAAACAGTTTTTGTTTTCAAGACAACTAAAACATAGCTAGGTATTTGGAAAGACATATATTCTTAGTTAGGATTTCAGTATTTCAGCTCTAGGACTATCGTTGAATTCCAAAAATGTTAAGATGAAACTTTTGACGAAAAAGTTGCCAATTTCTAACTTTAGCTATTGAGTGTGAATATCAAAACAGCAGTAATCATTTCACCTTTCTTAATTTCAGGCGAATCCTCGGCAGGACGTATGTGGTGGGACCGGTCCTGGGGATTGTCTACCCACTTCCGTGTGGTAGGAAATATAAGCAACTGTAATCATTTTTTTTACCGATTTGTTGTTTGTTCATTATCCCTTGATATTCCCCTTCCCTATCTTTTCTCGAGCCTTTTTGTATTTTTAACCCCTAAACTACCAGCCCCACCCTAACTTTTTCCCCACCTCTCACTGTTTTCCCCACATCGCCCCTCCTCCACCGCTGTTCACTTTTTTCTAACATTCTTAATTCTACTGGAGAATCTCTTAAATCTGAATCTCTCAGTGTTTTTTCTTGTTTTCTCCTAACTCTACATTATAGCTCTGCTTTTTTGTTTCTAATAAAAACACTGACCTTTGGCCATGTTTGGTTTATTGAAAAAAGAAACGGCTTACATTAAAGGCATTGGGGATAATGAAACATGAAAAATGGGGGTACCAGTTGAGAAAGAAGCAGGGGGGAGGTACAGTATTTCAAAGAGAGTCAAAGGGAAGTTTTGTAGAATGATGGAGAAACTTAGAACACGTTAGGAGGAAAAGCAGAGAACAGAACAGAGAGAAGGATGGGTATAGACAGAAATATCTGTGAGTTTGGGGGAAAAACGATAAATAATTAGGTGACGGAGAGAGAGGGGAATGTAAAGCTTCTTTGTGGAATCGAGAGATGGAGGGCTTCAGGAGAACTTCGGAAAGGCAATGAATAGAGAGAACGGGGAAGAATTGGGAATAAAAAAACTGGAGAAGCTTGAGTGAATTCGGGAACATGATAGGAGAGGATATTGGTACACAGGTAGTCAATTACAAGTTAACAATCTCTGGAGCTGCAACTTGGCTGCCCGTCAGAATGATCTGGAATTGGCCTCCCGACGTCTTCAGGTGACAGGCTCGGCGGACCTGAAAAATTATGCTTATTAGTTCGATTTTACTATAAAATTCCATTTTTTTTCGAGCCTTTTTTTCTCAGTACTATGAAACTAGCCATAAATTTTCTCAGAAAAGAATATCATAAATTATTTTCCTAATCATGCCTATGTATGGTGCATACTTGCAAAAGTCGTTGGAGGCCCAGCCCGTTGCAAGTATGTATGGTGTTTATAATATTCAAATTCAAGCTCACCTGCTTCTCCACGGTCTCATCCAACACTGCACCAAAGTTATCGAGCATCAGCAACGAGCTCTCCATCTCCTCGCTCAGAGCCATACGGACAAAGAGACTCATCATTTCTTTTTCGGTGCGCGACAGGGAAATGGATGGGACACCGTTGGGGCCAGTGATAACCAGGCTTTCCGTATTCCGGTTGAACTGGATTCTCATATGGCGGACAGCGCGTCTTCTTGACGCAGTGGCGGTTTGGTAATGCTGGTTCGCTCCAGCCGAGATGTTCCCCACGAAAGTTTCCAAGGCGACGGCCCTGTCGTTTTCAGCCTGAAATGCATTTGATTTTGATCAGAAATCTTTGGTTCAGAAAATACCTCCGCGATCTGCATCACCAAAAGATTCTCCTGGGCGCGACGATCTGGCAAAGTTCCATTCTGTACGACGACCAACTGCTCCCTCAATTCGTCGATTCTTCCAGTCATTTGACTGTATCCAATGTGATCCTTGACGACCTTCAGAAGATCAGCAGGCTTCGACATGTCGAGTCGCTTCGACTGATTGTAGTCTAGAGCAATTTTCAAATGCTTCGTCTGGACGAAGCCTCGCAAGCGTCTCTGGTATGTAGCCCGGTGGACAGCGTGGTCATTGACGAAGAACTGATTGGCCCGGTTTTCCTTTCTCCGCTTGAACGTGGTCGCTACTCCACCTTTGTGGAAGGTGACGGCGACCGTGCAGTTCTCGAGGTCAGTGATCGGGAGGTCCTTCTGAATTTTAATGGCTATATTTTTAGTTCAAGGCTCTCGAGAAATTTGGAAAAGTACGAAAAAATACTCTAAAAAAGAGAGGGCCCTGAAAAAAAGGACTCACTCACCGGCACTATGGTGATGTGTAATATTCAATTTTTGAAATTAAAAAAAAATTTTTTTTTCATTTCATATTTCTTTTTTTAATGTTATGCAATTTGAAGGAATTGGTTTTTTAATAAATTGAGAAATTTTTAAAAACGGTTTTGAGCATTTTTCGAACGCAATTTTAGAATCTTATTCTCGAAATCAGAAATTTCAGAATTCCTGAATTTTGATTTTTCAGATCCTGGAATCTCAGATTTTCAAAAATTTTGAATTTCGAAATTTAGAATTGAGGAATGAAAATATCGAATTTTCCAAATCACTGAATTTCAGAATTCTTAACTTTCGAATAGTCTAATTTCTGAACTTTAGAAAATAATTTTTTTTTGAAAATAAATCATTGAGAAATAGAAGGCCACCCTCTAATTGAAGCACACCTCCAATAGAACCCCGCCCTGAGAAAGAGATCGGAAAATAGAAGCCCGTGGGTTTTTTTTTTCGGAAAATCCGGTACCTTGGCTCAGAAGATAATTTACAATTTTGAAAAACGAAATTCAAAACTTTTTTATTGCCCATAATTTGGCGGTGATTTACCCATTTTTATTTTTAGAGTACCCCAATCTTTTCATGGGCTTTTTTTTCGAAGATTTTTCAATTTTATTTTATGTGCAAAAAATGAAATACTCACATCGAGAGCGACGAAGGCGACGGCCTTGATGAGGGTCGTCTTGCCAGACGCGTTACGTCCTCGGACCACCGCAAAATTGGTTCCGAATCTCACATTCATTGGTCGGTTCCCGTTTGGGAAGTTCTCGGTTTGAATGGAGGAGATGCGCACAGCGGTGTTGGCCATATTGAGCTTTTTCGGCTTTCAAAGACTGCAAATTTCGAAATTTTCAAATTAGTAGACATACAACGGAAAAACACGGATAACGCTGATAACGATTGTAACAGGAATCTCAAAAAGAAAAATGCATATACACAAAAAGAGGTCCGAATCTCACTCCCCCCTACTTTTCCTCAAACATCTGCAGGAAGAAAACAGTCTATGCGCGAAGCAGGGCCCGTCCCCTTTTTTTGTTTGCTTATGTATGGTCGCCACCTGTGCATCGGCTTCGAGGATTTTGATACTTGAACCAAAATCGATAATAGCTTGCAACAGACTAATACTGTGGGGAAAGTGTTGGGACTTGTGAGAACAAGAGAAAGTGGAAAGCAGAAAAAAATATATATTGAAAAAGTAAGGATATATATTGAAAAAGGGTGAGAAAGTAGATGTAAACAATGAAATTTGAAAAAAATAATGAAATTTAAAGCGCTATCAAAAAGCAGGCCTTTCAGGAAACTTCTCGGTGAAGTTGAGAAAGTTTCTAGAAAGAATTTTTTGAAGAGTCAAATTTCTGAATTCAAGATCACGAGACACAAATGATTACGATCTTGCGGAGAGGATAGATACAAATCTTGAGCACTCTTGTTCTGTCTTAAAGTTTCTTGTGGTTGGAGAAGCATGAAAAGGGGGAAAAGTGATATGGACAGGATTTCGAAAGTTCATTCTCAAAGAATCTTTGACAAAGCAGAGAAAGCGGAAAAAGAGTAAAAAGGAAAATGAATTTTACGTTCCACGGAAATGAGTATTATGCTTGACTGAAAATCCACAAAACGGAAAAGTGTTAAAGTCTAAAAATGTTTTGAAAATTATTTTTGAAAATGCTAAAGACATTCTACAAAATAAATAATTTTAAAAAGTTTAGGGATATTTCCATATACCGTCTCTAATAGAAGCTCACCCTACTGTAAGCTCAATTATCTTGGTTCTTTTAAGAGATAACAAACTTTTGTAAACTGATAAAAAGTGTATCATAATATCACCAACATTTTACTAGTTTTTAAAATTTTGAAATCTTACCCAGGAATCGAGATAATTGAGCTTGAAGTGCACGGATAGGGTAGTTTCCGTATTTCCTTTATTAGAAACCAACCCACTCAAATCGTCAACTTTGAGCTCGATTACTTCGGTTCCTTCGAAAGATATCAAGTTTTTGTCAACATATGAAATGTTTATCACCAACTTTTTACTAGTTAACAAAATTTTGATATCTTATGTGGGAATCAAGATAATTGAGCTTGAAATGCACAGATAGGATGGTTACCGTATTTCCTCTGATAGAAACCCACTTCAAATTTGAGCTCAATTATCTCGACTCGTGACTGAGATATTAAAATTTCGCCAACAAGTAAAATGTTGGTAATATTATGATAAACATTTTATCAGTTTACAACAACTTTATATATTTTGAGAGAACCAAGATGATTTAGCTCAAAGTGCTCGTATCTTCTACAAGAGTGAATACAGTATCTCACCGACTCTCCTGAGACGCATAAAATAGTAATGACGAATGGGAGGGAAGCAAGAGTTAATGTGTTATGTGTCAGTGGTTTTTCTGGGACCTTTACTGCTCTTTTGTTTGCCTATCTGTGAATAATCGCCTCATTGTCTATCTTTCTCATCATTTCTGGGAGGCGGAGTCACAGGAAAGATAGTAAGCTAGTGGAGAAGTTGGAAATAATTGGGTTAAAGAAGTGAAAAAAATTGATTGGGATTAAGCATAAATATAGACGTTAGATTTGGAACGTTGAGTAGGTCATCATATCATTTTTCGCGGGTTACAAATCTTCCACGAGGCGATTTTTGGAGACTGATCTCGAATATTCCATCAAAAAAACAGAGAGCAAATAAGCGTCACCCGATTTACAGAACCTATGTTAGTCATTCCCGAAAAAAAATCGATTGAAAGGAGATTTCCAGATTGGACTAATTCCACTTTTTCAGGATTTCTGTCACTGTAATGTACACGAAATGTGATATTCCTAAAACTAGGTTGAGGATCTGTAGAGCCCAAAGAAAGGTGGAAAAGGTAGAACTAAAACATCAAGAAGAGGGAAGGAAGAGAGAGTTTATGGGAGTGGGAGCTGGGTCCTCTTGTTGTTTGCTTATCAATGAATTGTCATAACAGTTCCCATGATTTGCGGGAAAAAACAAAAATGATGGAAGAAACAGACAACCGCACGAATTTTCATGAATCATCGGTGGAAGGGTATTGATGAAAAAAATGAGATAGAATAGAATGTGAATAATAGAGAGAAAAAACCATGCGATGGGAAATCCAGGAATGGGAATTAGTGATTTCGCAGAGAAGTCTGGAAAAGGATTTCGGATTTCCGAGGTTCACGAGACGACGAAATCGAATGATTTACAGGTTTCAGGTAGAGGAGATATTCCTTTTGAAATTTAGATTTTCTATTGTATCCTGCTTTAGAAAGAACCAAATATCTGAATTCAGGATCTTATCAGGCACACATGAATACGATCTGATGAAAAGGAGAGATACAAATCTTGAGCTCTCTTGTTCTGAATTAAAGTTTGGGGAAGCTTGAAAGGGGGGAGGGGGGGAATAATATTGGCAGATTTAGGGTGAAGGTTGAAGAATCTTGGACAAATCAAAGAATGCAGGTAAAGAGTAAAAAGAAAAATGAATCTTATGTTCCAGGAAAATGAGGGATATTCTTGACTTAAAATCCACAAGGATATTTTATCTATAAACAGGAGAGTATTGAAGTTTAAGAATGGTTAAAACAATTGATTTTAAAAATGCTGAAAGAGGGATACTATACCTTATATAATAGAAGCTTACCTTTTATAGGCACTTTGAGCTAAATCATCTTGGTTCTCTCAAAATATATAAAGTTGTTGTAAACTGATAAAATGTTTATCATAATATTACCAACATTTTACTTGTTGACAAAATGTTGATATCTTTCTCATGAATCGAGATAATTGAGCTTGAAGTTCACAGATTGTGTGGTTGCCGTATTTTCTCTAATAGAAACCCGCTCCAATTGTCAACTTTGAGCTCAATTATCTCGATTCCTGGGTATGATATCAAAATTCTGTCAATTAGTGAAAAGTTGGTGATAATTTGATAAACATTTCACCAGTTGACAAAAACTTGATATCTTTATAAAGAACCGAGATAATTTAGCTCAAAGTGGAATAATGAAGTGTGCTTCAACTAGAGAGACTACGGTATCTAACATGAGACACATAAATTGGGAATGACAAATGGGAAAAAAGAAAGAGTTAATGTGATGTGTGTCAGTGATTTTCCTGGGACCTCTACCACTCTTTTGTTTGCTTATCTGTGAATAATCGCCTGATTTCCTATCTTCCCCATCATTTCTGGGAGGCGGGGTCACAGGAAAGATTGTAAGCTGGGGGAGAAGTTTAAAGACAGCATTGGGTTAGAAACAGTAAAAAAATATTGATTGGGATTAAGCATAAATACAGAGATTAGATTTGGAACGTTGGGTAGATCTTTATCTCATTTTTCTCGGGTTAAAAACTTCTACAAGCTTTTCAACAGCACTTAGCACAAATTGAGGACTAGAAATATCAAAATTGTGAGTTGCTTTGTTTGGAACTGCACTTATACTTTGTCTGTGAGATGACCTTTGGAGGTTGATCTCGAATTTTCCATTTTGAAAGAAAAAAGCTAAGAAGCGTCACCCGATTTACAGAACTGAGTCATTTAGGGTCGGAAAAATAAAATAAATCGATTGAAAGGAGATTTCCAGATTGGAAGAAATCAACTTTTTCAGGATTTCTGTCACTGTAACGTACACGAAATTGTATGATCTCTTAAAATTAGGTTGAGGATCAGTAGGGCTTGCAAGAAAGGTGGAAAAAGTAGAACTAAAATATCAAGAAGAGGGAAGGAAGCAAGAGTTTATGGGAGGGGGACCTGGGTCCTCTTGTTGTTTGCTTATCAATGAATTGTCGTACCAGCTCCCATGATTTGGGGAGAAAATACAAAAAATGATGCGAGGAAGGAACAGACACCCGCACGAATTTCAGTGAGTCATCGGGAGAAGGGTATCGATGGAAGAATAAGATGGAATAGGCTGTGAATAACAGAAAAAGATAAAAACCATGCGATGGGAAATCCAGGAATGGGAATTAGTGATTTCGCAGAGAAGTCTGGAAAGTTTCGGATTTCCGACGTTCACGAGACGAAGAAATCAAATGATTTACAGGTTTCAGGTGGAGGAGATATTCCTTTTGGAATTTAGATTTTCTATTGTATTTTGCTTTAGCAAGAACCAAATGTATGAATCCAGGATCTGATCAGACACAAATGATTACGATCTAACTTAGAGAAGAGATGCAAATCTTAAGCTCTCTCTCTCCCTCTTTCTGTCTTAAAGCTTCTCGTGGTTCGGGAAACTTGAAAAGGGGGAAATAGTGATGTTGACAGATTTTGGGTAGGGGTTCATTCTTAAAGAATCTTCGGCGAAGCAGAGAAAGCAGAAAAAAGTGAAAGGGAAAATGAATCTTTTGTTCCAGGAAACTAGGGATATTCTTGACTAAAAATCCACAAGGATATTCACTCTCTAAACAGAAGCGTGTTAAAATTTGAGAATGCTTTGAAAATTGATTCAAAAAATGCTGAAAGAGGGAGAAAGAGGGATACTATACCTTATCTAATAGAAGCTTACCTTTTATAGGAACTTTGAGCTCAATTATCTTGGTTCTTTCAGAAGATATCAAGTTTTTGTAAACTGATAACATGTTCATCATGATATCACCAAAATTTTATCAGTTTACAAAAACTCAATATCTTTTGAAGGAATCGAGATAATTGAGCTTGAAGTGCATAGATAGGATGGTTATCTCCTCTAATATAAATCTACTCATATTGTCAACTTTGAGCTCGATTATTTCGGTTCCTACGAAAGATATCAAATTTTTGTCAACATATGAAGTGTTTATCATATTATCACCCACATTTCACTAGTTAACAAAACTTTGATATCTTCTGTGAGAATCAAGATAATTGAGCTTGAAATGAACGGATAGGATGGTTATCGTAGTCTCTATAACAGAGACCGACTAGAACTTTGATCTCAATTATCTCGGTTCCTGGGATAGATATCAAAATTTTGTCAATTAGTAAAATGTTGACAATATTATGATAAACATTTCACCAGTTGATGAAAACTTGATATCTTTATAAAGAATCGAGATAATTTAGCTCAAAGTGGAATAATGAAGTGTGCTTCAACTAGAGAGACTACGGTATCTAACATGAGACACACCAATTGGGAATGACAAATGGGAAAAAAGCAAGAGTTAATGTGATATGTGTCAGTGCTTTTTCTGGGACCTGTACCACTTTTTTGTTTGCTTATCTGTGAATAATCGCCTCATTGTCTATCTTTCCCAGCATTCCTGGGAGGCGGGGTCACAGGAAAGATCATAAGCTAGTAGAGAAGTTGGAAAACATTGAATTGAAGAAGTGAAAAAAAATTGATTGGGATTAATCATAAATCTAGAAATTGAATTTGGAACGTTGAATAGATCTTCATCTGAATGTGTATCCTAAATAAAAATATTTTTCTCGGGTAATGCAACAGGTACGAGCTTATTAAAACCTCTTATCACAAATTGAGGGTGAGAAATATTGAAATTTTGATTTGTTTTGTTCAGAACTGCATTCATACTTTGTCTGTGAGCCGACCTTTGGAGACTGATCTCGAATATTCGATTAACAAAAACAAAAAGCAAAAAAGCGTCGGCCGATTTACAAAACTGAGCCATTCAAAGTCGGAAAAAAACAACGGAATCGATTGAAATGAGGTTTCCAATTTGACCTAAAAGCACTGAATTTCAGCAGTCTTATCACTGTAACGTAAACTACACGTAATATAAGTTAACGAAAAAAAATCACAGGGGATGGAAATGAAGCAAGAGTTTATGGGAGATAATCGTTCATTATTCCTGGGACCGGGGTCCTTTTGTTGTTTGCTTAGCAATGAATCGCCTCATCTCGTCATATCAGCTCCCATGATTTGGAGAAAAGACAAAAAATGATGCGAGGAAGGAACAGACACCCGCACGAATTTTCATGAATCATCAGGAAAAGAGTATTAATGGAAAAATGAGATGAGATAGACTGTGAATAACAGAAAGAGAGAGAGAGAGAGAGAGAGAGAGAGAGAGAGAGAGAGAGAGAGAGAGAGAGAGAGAGAGAGAGAGAGAAAAGAAAATACGATGGTATCTGAAAAAATGGGGATCGGAGATCACATGAGAAGTCTGGAAAATTCTGAATGAAGGGACCATGAGAGAAAGAAACGAAATGAATTACAGGTTTTAGGTGAAGAAGATTCTCTATTTGAAATTTAAAATTTAGATCTCTTCTAGGTCCTGGACTGTAGGAAGGGACATCAAAAAAGGATTTTTACAAAACTAAATACGCCTCTCGAGAAGTTGCACTTGGGGACTCAATTCCTGAGGTGCCAGACCGTTACCATCTGAACTACGAAGCACCACACTCTGTACACGGTCACACCAGAATGCATACCTGAAGTTCAAATGAAATCCAAAAATGTCATGTTCCCCTTCCTTCGAGTGCCCGTTTCCCACATTCATCCCACATTTTCCTTATGGTCATTATATGTTTTCTCCAAATGTCATTTTTGAGAATTTCTCCTTATTCCCATAATTTCAAAAAAGGTCAGTGTCATAAAAATCGGGTGAAGCATCCTTTTCCTGCACCAATGAATAGCGTTTTTTGACCTTTTCAATAAAAATAGAAAAAGAGAATTTTACATTCAAAAATGACATTAGGAAAAAAAACAGGTATGGAACGTAATACAGACACTTTGGGACCAAAAAAAAAACCAAAAGGGAATAAAAACAGATAAGCATCAATTTTACTGGAAAAAAATGAAGGAAAGTTCAAGTTATAGAATATGAGCTTTGACCTGGTCAGTTATTTTTTCAAAAATTGTAGAAGAGAACTCAAACTCAAAAAAGGAGAAATACCGTAAAACCTGTAATAGAAGTGCCCCCACACCGTCAACTTTGAGCTCAATTATCTCATTTCTTGTAAAAGATATCAAAAAGTTGTCAACTGATAAATTGTTTATCATAATACGATAAACATTTTATCTGTTGATCCATTTTTGATATCTTCATCAGGAACCGAGATAAATGGGCTTAAAGTTGAAAGTCTGGGGGCACTTCTATTACAGGTTTTACGGTAGTTCATACAGAAAGCGTCTAAACATAAGTTCCTTCCTGCTATAGACATTTGCTCTATCTGAATACAAGTAAAATAGTGAACTACGAAATCGGACCTTTCTTTTTGTGTTGTATAGTCAGGAATGTTCTAACCAAGTGGTTTTCTAGACAGTAAAGGATTTACTGTAAAAGATGTAAAACGTGAATGTTTATGGCACCTTATTTTGAAAATCTTAGATGAACCTCTTTTCTTTGAATAATGCTTTAAAAATACATTTTTTTAATTTATATATTCCCTCTGATTGAAGCCCAAGGACAGCGTAAACTTTGAGCTCAATTATCTTGTTTCTTTCAAGATGTATCAAAAATTCGTCAACTGATGAAATATTTTTCTCAATATTTCGAAAATTTTAACAGTTGACTAATTTTTTATATTTTCGGAAATAACCGAGATAACTGAGCTTAAATGGACGTAAAGGTTAGGATCATATGGAAGTATTCGCTTCAAATAAAAGAAATTGACAAAAGGTGGGTTATCAGAGAAATCATAGTCATTAACTGAAACTTTGTAAATGGAATAGAGTACAAATTTGGAAAAAAAAATCTAGACGTGTTTTCTCTCCCGTCAATGTATTAATTTACAATTGGAATATGCAAATTTTTTGAATGTTCATTGTTACTCAAAAAAATCATTACTCTACTAACGTCTCACCAAATTTCCTAATAAAACAAAGTGTACGGCTCAACCAAAAAGAGAAAGAAGTCAACGACGAAATGTGGAAAATCTCGAATAGACTTCTTCCTTCCAAAAAAAAGACTCGTAAAACCCATAAAATGCTCTAGTCGACATTATTAGAATTGGAGGAAGAAAAAATAGGAGAAGAAAAATGATTAAAGATTTGGTTTTTTGGAAAATACGAAATCGGAAAATTAGCGAATAAAAAATTTTTCAAAATTAGAGCCGGAAGCAAAACGAACATATTTTAGGTTTCGTGCTGAATGAAAACTGAAAAATCGGAAAAAAAATTTTGGAAACAAGGTCTGTCAGTTTTTATTTTAACTGGAACACCAATAGGTGCTTGACTTCATTTTTCAACTGGTTACTACATCCTTTTATTTCCTACGAGCTCGAAAGAGATGAATTTGCCTTGACAAAGAAGATGAATTGAGGAACACCAGTTTGAGGAGCTAGCAGACAAAAATGGGGAGATTTGGGAATAGTGTGAATAGAAATTTCGTGGCAGTAATTTTGAAACAGATTCTTTTATGACGATTAACTTCCACATCTTATTAAAAATAGCTAGAGTTTAGATTGAATTGTTTTATTAGAAACCCATAAATTGAAAAAAAAAGCTCAAAAAGGTTTGCGCTATACTACTTTTCCATAGTTACAACATGAGAAAAAAAATGAAATGATTTATAACAAGCGTTGGATGGCTTTCCATAGCAGTGAGTGGCTTTCTTTCCTTTTTTTTGTCATAGTGGACTTTGAAGCATCTGAAACTAAATAGCATCTGAAATAACTCTGAAAAAAACTATTCATTCTTGACTTCATCCCGATATTGAAATAATGTGAAACCTGTGATAGAAGGTTCCAGAAACCGTCAACTTTGACTCCATATATCTCATTCACTGTGCAAGATATCAGAAAAGAGTCAACTAACAAAATATTTGGGATGATATGATAATCAATATATGTGTTTCAAATCTTCGAGCAGAACCGAGATAAACTAGGTCAAATGTTTTAGTTTTTTTTACATGAACACGATTACAAATACTTGACAATTGGGATAAATTTAAATTACAAAAACCACAAATGTTCTTGACAATTGTTTGCAAAAATCATAAAATATACCATTTTTCACAAGCAATACTCAATTTTTAGAGACTTCAAACTTCAAATTTCTTTGTGTCCATGGTTTTCATGTTAAGTATTGTAATTTATCCGTTCTTCGTCATACCCTATCATGTTTTGATAGCCATCGATCATTTCAGAACAGAAGCATTAGCTGTTGAAGATTTTCAATGTTTAAAACACTTATTTTCAGTTGAAGATGATTCTCTGTAGTCACTGATTCTCTGTAACCACTGTTTCGGGGAGAGAATCTATCTACATACCAGTACAACAAGTGTCCCCGTTGCCTCTGTGTCCCGTTGAGGATCCCGGACCTATTGAGGGAAAACACATGTTGACTCGTCCGTTTGTTGTCGTCTGTATGGCTAATTGGGTCATAGAGATACCGCTTCCGCATGTAGAGTTTGAGAGACGCAGACACGGAAGGATGCGTGCGCATAGCGGAGGTTAGCTGATCCGAGTGAGAGAGTACTACGTATGGTACAGATAAGAGAGACGCAGAGAAACATCTTCTGGAAAATTCCATCGAGTCATTGCTCACTCTAGATCATAATCTTCTTTATTCATCTCCATTCTTGTTCATTCTTTTTCATTACCCCGTCTACCATTCACATATTTCTTATTCTACGCTATGCTACGTTTTCTCCCGAGCTATTTTTCGAGTATTTTGATGATGTGGACTTTTTAAACTGGCACAACGACCAATTTTGAAGGATTCCGTGAGTTCAACTAAAGCTTGATGTATTTTAAGTTTCTGTAGATACTGGCTAACATTTAAATGATAAGTTTGTCAACTTTTTGCTGGCAAAAAAATAGATTTTCGTCACAGTTTTGAAATAAATTCAGCAAAAAAAACTCTAGTGCCACTAACAAAAAACGGTTCCGATTTTGAATGAGCGTCAGCTTGTTAGTTCTATCAGCAAGTTAACTATAATTCCAACTGTTTAGAAATATTTCATCTGCGAACTAGGAATAACTTCTTAGCGATGCTTACTGTTGACTAGAGAAAACTACCTTAAGTGGCTTTAACTGACATCAATCTGTCTAAAATTGTGCCACTTCCGGCTGCTGCAGCATTTCTTCTATTTTGTTTTTAGGATAGGTAGGATACGGTTACTTAATGGCTCTAGTGTTTCTGGATCCTTGAGAGTACCTTATTTTTTCTGAAAGATGTCCTCTGAAACTCTCCATATATAAGCTCAATTATCTTGATTCTTGTGAGAGATATCGAAAAATTGTAAACTGATAAATGACTTACCAAGCTATCATCAATGTGTTATCATTTGACAAATTTATGATACCTCTCAAAAGAATTGAGATAATCGAACTCAAAGTTGATGATTTGAGTGAGTTTCTATTAGAGAAAATACGGCATTTCTGAAAAAAAGGTCCACAGCAACCTACACTTGGCTTGAGTCACAGCCGGTCGCGTCCACAATTTGCAGCCTTGATTCTGTCTATTTCTCGACTGACTTTTTTTTTTCTACTTCAGCAGTTAATAGAGATTCTCTCCCTTCTGACTTTGTAAGGTACGGCGGCCTAGCGGCGGTGCCGTCATCAGCTTTGAAGTTATCGTAATCCAAATAGCTAGAATTTTTATACCTATGAGAAATGTCGACCACTTTATCATGAATGAAATAAAAAAACAAAACCTAACTTCAACTACTTCATTTGGAACGTCTTCATTTTGCCCTCTTTTCAAAGCGGAATACTTACCAAGCTATCATAGATTCTTGTTAGTTTTGACATTTGAAAAGGTACGGCTTGTCAAAGTTTTTCAAAATCCTTTTTTCATTTTGAAAACGTCCGTTTTTTAGCGATTTTAAAGGCCTATTTCAAATTAGTTATCTTGTTAGTTTAAAGGTGGGGGGACAGGAGATTTTTTGGTGTTCTGTTGGAGCTAGGGTATGCATTCTGACGTGAAGTTCTACAACGCTTAATGTCACTTTGCGTACAGCTGTCGTCCTCACCCTTATGTTCACCACCGGGGGCGCGATCTCTTTTCGCCCGCGTGGCTCAGTCGGTAGCGGCGCAGCACCCTCAATCCTCGCCTCGACACGTTCAACTCCTCGAGGGGCATATTTGAACAGAATTTCGGGAACATTTATTTTTTCATGTCCCCCCACCTTTAAAAGATATCTTATATAACTACAAGGTTGATTCTCGTTGTGATACTGTTATATTTCCCTTTCAAACAGTTGTTTTGGCTGTTGTAGGGACTTCTAGCGCTGCAGTTATTTCGAACATTTAGGAACTTGACAAGTTCAGAAAAAAGATTCGGCGATTTCGGGGAATTTTCGGCAAAAATGATGAGAAATTCACCTGCAAATAGTTGTTGAAAATTGTGTTCTTCCTTATTCCTTCATTCGTCCGGATTTTCAATTTCTCAATCACTTCATGCCGCTATCTCTTCTCCCACTGCCGGTCTTTAGACGAATGTTTCTCATCACAAATTTCTATTCTAATTTTAAGATTTGAATCATTTTCGAAGTCTTGTACAGATGCTGCTATGGTTGTCTGTTGTGAATTTGTTTATTCAGTTCAAAAATAGAAGTTAAATTCAAATCATTCAATAGAGAATCACATTTTCAGCACGTTTTGTTTTGTACAAAAACCAATTCAAAGAATTTCGCTAGTTTTCCAAAACTTATATTTTTGACTATTTCCATTAACTTTCTCAATTTTTTAGCTCTAAAGTCTTTCGAAAACCATCCCCACGTTTTTTTTATGTTCTCCTCCTGCGACAGGATTCCTGTCACTTTTCTCATTCTTCCAGCTATGTGTACTTTTTTGATTCGACTTTTTTACTTCTCTTGATGCCCAATAGTTTCGTTGATTATGCTCTTTCCGTTTCTCCTCGATACCAATTTATTGAATACAACAATTTTTCAGGTGACAAGACCACCCGGCTCTGCTAATCGCATTCTCCATCAGCATTCCACAACAATCACTACAATCCACTGAAAATCTCTGACTTCACCATCGCCATCAACTATTCCGGAACCTCATCTTCCATCGAATACTGCAGACTCTCCCAATTACTATGGAGCCACAAGAGTCCAAAACGATGATTTCATTAGTTACTCAGGAGACGGCGGTCAGTGCATGCGCTTCGGGCCCATTCTTTGGTAGGAACTTTTTCCAAAACATTAAAAAAGTCGATCATTTCCAGAAGCCAATCGTTATATCATGGCGATTGCCACCGGTAGTTGCATCAAGTTCTACACCTTTGGTGGGCAGGACCTCATCCCGCTGCTCACCGTATCCGCAAGAGAGAGAATCAAGGCCGTTCAGTTTTTGGATAATGAATGCGGAGTGAGTTTATAGCATTACAATGAAAATTAAGAAACGTTTTCAGGGCCTTCAAAAGCTCGTGGCTATGACGATCTTTGGGGACGTGTATGTCTTCTCATGGGACGACGGCGCGATCGTCACTGATATTCTTTTCATCAATCCGGAGCCTCGTCCAATCCTCGAAACGTACTTTCTCGATTCACATGGCACGCAGATTGTCACGGCGTGCAATACCGGCACAATCCGATTGTGGACTATCCAAGCCAACGGAAATCATGATTTCGTTGAGCATGTTACCGACAACAACATTTGTGAAGTTTGTCTTCCATGCCAATACCAACCGGTTGTGTTCAAGTCCAGCGATACCAACACAACATGGATTCGGATGAATATCACACCAGGAATCGCTCAGGTCCTCGCTTACGGCTCGTTTGACGGGCAACTCCACGGAACACTTTCGATTCCACATCCGACCTTCTCAATGTGCCTATTCACCACACAAGGAATCGTGTTCCATTCGTGAGTTACATTATTTGGATCTTTTCTTGTTTAGAGGTCCCAGAAATATTTATAGATCCCAAAAAATGTAAAGGTCCTAAGGAAAAAAGAGGTCCTGGAACTGTGTGAGAATTTCAATTTTTGGAGTTTTACAGAAAAATAAGTGTTGCTAATATATTTAACGTTTTTGATAGGCTGCATAAATTTGGAAAAATCTGATATTTTAGCATAGTTATGGCAACTATAGTGTTACACAAAATTCCTCATACCGTAAAACCTGTAGTAGAAGGGCCCCCGCACAGTCAAGTTGGAGTTCAATTATTTCGGTTAATGTAAGTGATATCAAAAATCTGTAAACTGATAAAACGTTTTTGATATTATGATAAACAATTTATCAGTTGACCACTTTTTGATATCTTTTACAGTAACCGAGATAATCGAACTCGGGTCTCTATTGGGACCTCAAAAATAAAAAAAATACCCCCATCTTTCATTTCGGTTTCATAGTAACAATTTTCAATTTTCAGGCTGGATGCACTTCACTTGTCTCATCATGCGGCTCAGGACAAACCGTTCACAATGGGTGCAGTCATCAAAAACACCCCTTACTTCACCAGAATCTTTGGCTCTTCGGAAGATGGCGATTTGAGCTTCACCGATTTGCACAAAAATAACATCGGGCACAGTTCCACTTTTATCTCACGTGGCACACAGCCATCTGCAATGTCATATGTTGTCTTCAACAGAGAGAATCAAGAAAGAGTGGACGGAGAAGGAAGAGAGCAACCAAAGGAGTACATATTCATTGGAAGCCACGTCGATGATTCACAGCTCTTTCTGATCGAACGAGATATGATTTATACGGTAATACAAATGTTAGAATATTCAGTAAGTATCTATATTTATTCCAGCCCGTGGCCGAGTTAGAAAACCTTGGACCGATTAGAGACATCGTTGAACGGCGAACACGAACGGTTCAAGAAGTTGTCACAAGCTCCGGAACGGGAAAAGACAGTACTCTCCGATTCGTTTCGCCTCAGCTCAAGATGTATACCGAGAGATATGTGCCAACGTCGCGTGCGACTAGATGCTTTGCTGTCAAGACTCCGATCTCCACAAACCACTCAATTCTCATCTGCTCCACGGATGACGGGACAAGGATCTTCCGAGTTTCGGAACGTGCCGAATTGGATGAGATTCAACAGCACGCGTTTGATGTGAACCAAACACTGGCTGCGTCGAATTTGTTCGATTCCAAACATATCTGCCAAGTTACCAACAGCTGTATGAGGATACTCCACTATGATACGGAAAATGACACATGGCATGTGCTTCTCAACCAACATCTACAGGATTTGTTAGGTTCTTCTGTTGAATCATTCAAAGAAGCAATAATCGATTCGACTTCTGGAAACGTTGTGCTTACACAAGAATATGTGGTGTATACCTTCCGTATCGTCATTGAAAACGCGAGATCGTCGATTGTGAACGTCTGCACACGTGATATCACTGATGAGATTGCATGTGTTGCGCTGATTGATAATAGCAACTCTCCAGGATCGGAGCTTATCAGCACAGATGAATTCCTGATCGGTATCGCGGGGTCTCCACCGTCACTGTTCCGCCTGTCGTTCGATTTAACAGATTTGGTTTGTGAACTTATCAAAAAAAGCTATCTCAAATCTCTGGTTTTCAGAATCTCATTGTTCTCCTCAACAACTCACCTTTCTCTATTCTGGTGAAAGGTCGATTCTTGCTGGTCTCCGACAACATCGGAAGAGTCACAGATTTCAACGATTTTGACTACAAAAAACTCTACCCGACTCCTTCAAAGAAAGCCCCATCTAGAATCGCACCAATGCGTTTATGTAGAATCAACAGCGTTCACGGGTTTGCCCTTGCTGGCTCGGAGAGTTCCATGGTCATCGACATGATATTCGGACAGATCCGACCGCGCTCATTGCCATTCAGCATCAACGACGCCACAACTCTCAACTGCAACCCGTTGGAGTAAGAATTTATTTTGGGTAATGTGAAAAAAATTTTGAATTTTCAGGGATCGTCTGGCACTGTGCACGAACGAAGGAATTTGCATCTCCAATCTCTACAGAAAACACGACACATGTGCAATCGAGGAGAGCATCCAGAAGATCGGATACTGCACCGGATCCGACGCTATTGTGCTCGTTAGTCAACGTCCGGTTTCTCAATTGGAGTCAGTGCCACGAGCGCTACTCAACCACCAACTAAGACGTGAGCTTTTATGAATTTTTATAAAGCGTTGTGAAAAAGTAGGGTCTGTTCCAAAAAAGGCTTTTGCGGTTTTGAAAATTTTTTAGAAATAAAAATGTCACTATCGCCATTTTTCGGATGTCCCATATCATAGTAAATATTTACGTGAAATTATATAGTTGAACAGAAAACAATAAGTTTCAGAAAAAATTACTTCCAAAGTCCCGATTTTAAAATTTGCGACAAAATGTTATATTTCAAAGAAAAAATTTTCTGTTACAGCCAACGTTATCGGTACGCGATATGCCGAACTCGACCCACAACCTATCACTACGTTGACAATCGTGGATGCTCAAACCCGGCAACCGACGGAAGCTCAACCGATTCTCTCGTCAGAAAAGTACATTGGGTGAGTTTCCTTAAGAAAATACAATCTTCTAATCTAATCATTTTACAGGATGGTGTCGGGTGTAATTGGAGCGACGGACGTCATTGCCATCACGACACTGGACAATTCGCCGGAAGGTCCGTTCAAGGTGCGGCTCTGGATCGGACAAGCGACACGGCTGACACCAGAAGATGAGCCCTACATGAGCAGATTTACTGGTACAGTGATTGGCCAAATCTTCAACGGAAATCCAGCGTGTTCCATGATCTTGCATCGCAACCAGATTCTTATTCATCTGGATGGGGAAGTACTGGCTGTGAGATTCAACGAGAATGGAATCCGATTCGGCCGTTCTGTGCCATACGAAATTCCACAACCTGAAATCGTTCCATCGATGTTTGTCACATGCCAAGACACCACTCTCCACCTGTCGCACTACACTTTTACTGGCCCATTTCAACAACACCTCCGCCAAGGCCTCCCACAAGCACCTTTCTTCCTCTCCGCCAAGCCAACATGTTTTGTGGAAGGACGCATTCCTCATCTCCAGGGCATACTGGCAGGGGAACCAATATTGTTTGGTACGGAAACGGGATCAATCGGCTACGTCCTAAAATTCAATCCTACTTGGTCAGCAATCCTGAGGGAGTACGAGCGGTGCATCGACGCACGAATCCCGAGAATCAATGTACAGGTTAGTTTTTTTCTGTCTAGAATTTTCATAGAAACACATTTATTTTTCAGGGCGCGGAATACGTTAGCCAGGCAGTCTTCGACTTGTTTGAAGCGGCACCCGGTGATACGCGACTGCAGATCATGACAGAGTTGAACACTGATGGCTGGGAAGAGAGTAAGTACCGGAGGGTGTAACAAGGGAACCTCAACCCCCACCTCGCAAACTCAGATTAAGAAGAGAATTTTAGTACAGGTTAAGAATCGCCTATCTAGGCACCTCTGAAAATGAGAGAAAAGCCGCCAGTTCCAGCCGGGTTATATTAGTTTAAGCCACGAAATTCGGTCACATTTCAAGACACGAAATTTGTTGTATCATGCTTAGAATCGAACAAAGTTTCATATATCCAATATTTTCTCAAAAAAAGGAAATGTTTTCAACTTTTGAATAATTCTGGAAAATGTTTGGTAAAATTCAGAAACAAAAACCTTTATTTTTTTTGGAAAATGTTAGAAATCAATATAGTCGCTAATTTCTAAATCTACCACATCATTTTTTCATTCTAAAACGTCTTATAACTTGAGAAAATCGTGAAAAGGCGGGTTTTGATTCTGAAACTAGTATAACTGCAACTGGCCTGCAGGTTTTTAAATTTTCAGGGGTGTCTAGATAAGCTATTCTCAACCTATCCAACGAATTTAATATAAGTCTGGGTATACGAGTTGTTGAGGTTCCATTCTAAGTAGGGAATCTGAAACTTCGAAAACTTTCCAATTAATTTCGTTCAATTGAGAGAATTAGAATAGCTTTGATTTTTGATACAATGATGTAATTTTACAGATACGGGGAAGACCCTCCAAGGAATCGTTGACACCATCAGAAAAATGTTCGTCTTGCTGGAAATTGAGTAACACGCCATTCCCACCTGCAATTCCATGTTCATAGTTCTTCATTCCAACATTTTCGGTCTAATACCTTTTTGTATCACCCCTCAGTGCCATCGTAATTTGTAGTGTTTTGTGGTTGTTTTAGTTTTTTGTAATTTTTACCATTCAATGGCTGAATGCCGTATCCAGCTTTCCTTCCCAAGATGATGTCTATCACATGTTGTAAACATCCCGGTGTTATTTTTTCTCCCCTTATGAGTTTTTATCTGGTTGTTAACTGATTTGTTGTAAAATGAGTTCCACCCCATCCAGACATCTCATCATTGAAATTATTTAATGATTTTTTGTTTCCCAACTACCAATTGTCCCATTTCTTCCAACCAAGCTAATCTCAAGCTTACCTGCCCGACCCATCCTCTTCCCTCTTACACGAGGTTTGTTAAATAATCACCCGCCCATAGTAGATGGATATCATGCTTATAATCCATTTTATCTATTCTTCCCGGTGTGCCACCTTCCATCCATTTACCCGACATACCGGTTCGGTTTATGTAAATTATTTTTGTCCCCCACAATATACTCCTAGGTTCAAAAGTAGTTCTTCACCCTTTATCAAAATACCATGACCTAGATCTCACATATCAGTGTGATGTAACTTTTTATTGGTTTCTTTCCCAGTGATACGATGTCACATATCCCAATACCACCCAAAACCATACCCGTTGACCATTCTCACATCATCCATCCATTTCATCAAGGAGTTTTATTCCTTTTTGAAAAATTTCAAAAGATCAAAATTAATGAAATCTTGCCAAAATTTAACCTGTTTGTTGTTTGTAAATTGATTTAATACTACACCATACTTTTATATTTTAAACTCGGATTCCAAAAAAATGGATTAGTTTCGTCGTCGAACACTATTCGTTGTCCTTGTTGAGGCCAATCATCCGAAGTCAAATTAGAATCCGATGATAACAAAATGACGTGAGATTCATCGAGTTTCACATTTGTTCGTTCCAAAGGATTTTCCATGGCCACGCGTGTCAATTTCTTCTGTGGATTGAGTTACTGATGACATGACGGTGCTTCGGCGATTTTTGACTGAACAAAACGCTGGAAGGAAATGCTCGTTCCTGCGGGCGAAGCGTGAGTGAGTGGTGAATCATGTTTCAGATGATTTCATTGGGGTCCATGTTTCTAACCGTCCAGAAAAGACAAACGGTGAAATCTGGAACAAAACTTGTGGCGGAGAGTATCATTAGGTTTTTCGAAAGAACTAACCGCGAAATAGTGATGTCTCATTATCAATACGGCGCCTTGAACGTTTTGATTTCATCTTCTGCTGTGACTGGGATCATATTCACTCGGTTTTGCGAAACTGACTGCGATCCAATGTCTGAAGGTGTCGCCAAGCACTCAGCCAAAGAAAAACATTTTGGTAGACTGATTGAAAGTCCTCATAGCTTCGGCTGATTCACTTTTAGACTCGCAGCAATCAAATCTGAAGAAAAACTCTTGTCGGAGAGTATCAATTGGTCTTTCAATAGAACTAACCGCAAAGTAGTGGTTCTTTAATTTCAAATCAAGTCCGTAACATTTTGATTCTGCCTTCCGATGTGTATTGACTGATATCCACTTGATTTTCCAATTCTGGTTGAGATTCAACTTTTGCAGATATTTCCAAACACCCAGTCGAAGAAAAACACCTCGGGAGACTGATTGAAATTTGTTATATCATCTGCTGACATAATTTATTTACTCTGGTTGCTGCTCGGTGTGATATCCATGGTCCATATCTAAAAATAGTGCATGTTTGGTCCACGATTTTTCACTTTTCCACAACTTACCATTCTGAAGAACTACTGAGATGTGACGACTCCTTTTTTTAAAGCCGTTTTGAAACTTGCTGAGCTGAAAAAATCGATTTCTAGGGTAAAAATAGCTTAAATCTCCTTCTGTCCTGTCTATATTCTCCACATCCTTTTCGGTGAGCTCTGGTATTTGTCCCGTCGCCTGATATCCACTTGATTTGTCAAGTCTTGTAGAGATTCAACTTTTGCAGATGTCGCCGAGCACTTATTCGAGGAAAAACACATTGGGAGACTGATTAGCATCTGCTGACACGGCTCATGTACTTTGGTTGCTGCTCCGGATGAAATTGCTGGTCTATATCTGAAAATAGTGCATCTTTTGTTCACGAGTTTTTCACTTCGTCACAACTCACCCTTCTGAAGTACCATTGAAGAGACACGACTTCACCCGTCCTATATTGTTATAAAACTTTGAATCCCGTCATGATAGATTGTCATCCAATCGTGGAAGCGCTCTCTTTGAACACTTTGCCATATCCGTCAAGAACTCCCACGTCAGAAACTACAAGACTCCTTTTCTTGAGCCGTTTTGGATCTTCCTGAGCTGAAAAATTGATTTCTAGTGCTCATAAAAATAGCGTAAATCCCCACTTGTCCCGTCTACATCCTCTACATCCTTTTCGGTGAGCTCTGGTATCTGTCCCGCCGCCAGAACTTCTATTACTTCTGAACGCCTCCCGGAGTTTCGGATTTGTCTAAAAGTAGACTATCTTTGTTTGTTTTAGTTTCTGAAAGTTGATTTTTATTTATAAAAGTTTCAAAAAAGAGAAAAAACAACAGAAAAAGAAAAACATATTTAACAAAGTGTCGTAAGATTTGATACATTTTTGTCTGAGAGTGTGGTGTTTGCGGACCAGCTGCAGCAAATAAATTGGAGGGAAGTTCAAAAATAGTTTTTTTGCGCAGGGAGGGGGTAGATCAAGAGTTTTTGTTTTTTTTTTCAACAAAAAATAATTTTTATTGAAACTTCCAAATAAACATGGTGTAACGAGCACGCACACAACACGCACACACACAATAAAGATTGAGTGTGAATAGACAATTTCATGATGCGAAACAGAATTATCCACATTTATTTATTATTAAATGAACACAAAGATGAGGGCAAACGCTCGTTGGTGCGTGCGAAAGGTGAATGAGGTAAGAAATTCTTGTTTCAGATGATTTCGGCGAAATCGATGCTTTTTCCAGAATAGCCATAGTAAACGACGAAATCTGAAACAAAACTCATGACGGAGAGTATCAATAGGTCTCCCTGAAAAACTGACCGCGAAATGATGATTTCTGATTATCACTACGGCGCCTTGAACGTTTTGATTTTATCTTCTGCTGTGTCTGGGATTATATTCACTCGGATTTGCAATACTGGCTGAGATTCAACTTTTAAAGATGTAGCCAAGCACTCATTTGAGGAAAAACACATTGGGAGACTGATTAGCATCGGCTGACACGACTCATGTACTTTGGTTGCTCCTCCGGATGATTTCGATGGTCCATTTCTGAAAATAGTGCATGTTTGGTCCAGGAGTTCTTCACTTTTCGCTACTTACCATTCTGAAGAACTACTGAGGAGATCCGACTCCATTCTTTTGTGGAAAAACCCGAATCCCATTCTGCTTGATCGTCATCTAGTTGTGGAACACACTTTGAACTACTTTGCCATGAACTTGAACTTCTATCCATCAAGAACTGCCACGTCGGCTACTGTTACCGCTTAACCTTCTGAAACTTGTTGTGAGCTTCCACCTCTTGATTCCATTGCATGTTCCTTCAAGATTTCTTTAAAATTGAGACAAAAAACAACTCAAAGTCTTCTTCTTCTTGCCAATCCGTGCGCCAACGGATCACTTGGAATTCCTTGACAACAATAACCCGGCTTTCCTTGAGTGCGCCTGAATTTTCTGTCTATTTCTTCATTGTATTCTTCTCTTCTTACCTTCAGCACTATCACATGTGTTCCATCTTGCCGACGTCTTCTTCTGCTCTCCCACTGCTTCCTTCGGCGCCTCAATCTTTCCTTGTCGACGAACATCCTCGCTTTTTCGAGTTTTATTACTGACTCATCCTGCGCACGTTTTGCTTGTAACAGATCTTCTTTGAGCTATCCTTTTTCTCGAAACCGTATTACCTGCAACAATTTCAAATGATTATTAAGCTTTGTTGACTTTCCAGCCCATTTTCTCGCAAGGTTTTTTTTTGAGACGTCAGGATTTTGGTAAGTAACAATATCGTATGATTTTCTTCCAAAGTCTAATGTTTTGTGAAATTTTAGTAATAATAAATACTCACCGAAAAGGGTAATGATTCCTCCAAATTTCACTTTATCCGCTCCGACTTGTTTGTGGAAGACCAAGAAGATATTCCTGAAAAAAGGGCTGAAAAATCCTAAAGTTGAGTTCAAAGTATTTGAGCAAAAGAGAGCAATTGCTATTTTCGAAAATCAACAAATAACTATTTTCATTTAATTCATCGTTTATTCTTAAAAAATATATAAAAATCTCGAAGAAAAATACAAAATTAATTATTTTTTCTGAACTCTCAGCTATTGGGCCAAGTTGATGGTCCATTCCACATTTGACCACCAAAGGCAGCAAATGGAGCCATTGGGATCACAAGGTGCATACCGAGTAGAGTGGCTGTCCATTCGGTCCCATCATCGGTCCAGCCATGGGAATTGCAACTCCTTGTGGACCTGGCCATGGAAAAGCCTGAGTCATTGGGCTTGGGGTCACAGAGCTTCCTGAAATTGGGGTTTTTGGGATTTTTCTGTTTTTTAGCACTTGATTATTCTTCTTTTAACTCAATTATCTTTTTTAAGACTTCATTGTCCTTAGGTAATCCTTTAAATTAAGTTTTTTTTATCAAAAACTAACCTCTTCCGTTCCCTCTCATTGGGCCACCTTGAGCTGGAGCATTGGTGCTGGATACATCCCATCCGTGTAGACTGCTCTCCGTTTCCATGTTTTTTTCTGCAATTTTCTAACAATTGTCTAAGTATTTTGCAAGTTCTTATATTCAAACATCACATTACTATAAACGTTGGGTCTTCGAAAAAAAAACTCACCTTTTGCAGTCAAAATTTCAGAAAAATAGGAGAATAAATAGATAAAAAAAGTAACTTCAGAAAAAATAAGGGAACTTTCTAGAATCCATGCATTTCTAGGATTCTTTAGAAAGTTCCCGAGAATATTGAGACGTCCATTCTGCCAGGTCGTCGAAACAAGAACTGAGCTATGTGTTTATGATTGTGTGTATGAGGGGGACTAGAGGTCGAATCGATTTTTCTGCGTCTCTCACATTCTTGTGCTCCCTCATCGACGTTTTTCTGTGGCTGCATGCTAATTGGTATATACGGGCACGCAACGACCCCAAATCAGCAGGTGTCCTCGATGGAGAGACTCAGAGAAATGAAAACACTTTAAAGTTGTGACTATAACTTTGTTCATTTCCGAAAATAGGAAATACTTGTTTCATATTTGAAATCCTCGAGATAAGAGCTTCAAATAGAAACTAAACATGCTTAGGTTTGGTAAAAATTGAAGTTAACTTCAAAGGCGTCTTAAGATTTCAAAGACACAAACTTTGGTCATGATTCTACTATTATTGAAGCTGTTCAGGTCCTGATTTGCATCGTCTTCCGGGGTTCCAGTCTTGAAATTTGAAAATCTCATAAATCCTTTTCGACACACTCAAACACAATGAGCATGAGGTTAAACAATTTTATGATGCGAAACACAATTATCCAAAGTTATTTATTGATGAGTGAACAAAATGATGGAGGCCGTGTGCTCGTTGGTGTGGGCGAAACTTGAACGAGTGGAAAATCTTGTTTCAGATGATTTCGACAGGATCCACGCTTCTTTTCGTCCATGGCAAATGATGCAATCTGAAACAAAACTGATAGAGAGTATCAATAGTTCATTCAAAAAAACTAACCGACAAGTAGTAATTCTCGCATATAACATGACGCTCGTAACGTTTTGATTTTGTCTTCCGATGTGTATCAACTCATACCCACTCGATTTTCCAAGTCTGGTTGAGATTCAACTTTGGGAGATGTTTCCAAGCACCCAGTCTAAGAAAAACACCTTGGGAGACTGCTTGAAAGTCGTTACATCATTGGCTGCCAGGATTTTGATACTCTGATTTCTGCTCCGGATAATATTGGTGGTCCATATCTGGAAATAGTGTATGATTGGTTAATAAGGTTTTCGCTTTGTCAGAACTTACCATTCTAAAGAACTATCCAGGAAATCCGACCTCATCCAACCTATGTTCTGATACAACTTGAATCGCGTCCTGCTCGATAGTCATCCAAGTGTGGAAACGCTCTCTTTGACCATTTTTTCACATCCATTAGGAACTACTACATCGACAGATTTTGTCTTCGCGTCAGCTTCTCAAATTTGTGTCGAGTTTCCGCCTCCTGACGTTTCTAGTTTTTTCTCAACAATAATTCAAACTAGAGACCAGACTTGAATGTGTTTCTTTTCCACGTGTCCTCCGAAGATCCGTTGAAATACCTTGACGACATGTACCCGGTTCTCCTTGATTTTGTTTCAGATGATTCCGACGGGAAAACGATGGTGGCAAACGCTTGTATCTGCGGGTGAAACAAAAATGAGTCGAAGTGCTGGTTGAAGATGATTTCAATGGGGTCCATGTTTCTAACCGTCCAGAATAGCCATGGCAAACTATGAAATCTGGAACAAAATGTTATGGCGGAGAGTATCAACAGGCCTTTCAAAAGAACTAACCGCGAAGTTGTGATTATTGGATATCAAACGACGCCAATATCGTTTTGATTTTGTGTTCGGATGTGTGTCAACTCCTGTTTGCTTGGTTTCGATGAATCTGGCAAGTTTTCAAATCCAGCAGCTGTTGGAACTTCCACATCGGCTGTTTCCGTCTCCGCTCCAGCTTCTCAAACACGCTACTGCTTCTTTTCTCAACTTTTTGTCAAAATCGGGACGGTCACTTTTCATCGTCAATCCTTGCTCCTAGCCGCTAACGATCTCGTTGGCAGCGATAACCAGGCTCACCTTGAGTGCGCCTGAATTTTCTGTATATTTCTTTACTGTATATTTCCTTTCTTACCGTTATCATATCCCATTGGCTTTTAAAAAACGCTCGCCTCATTTTCTGCTCCTCCACTGCTTCTTCCAGAGTATCGATCATATCAGTTAAATTGCCTTTCATGTTTCTTGGAGCTTCCTCACCAAATCGACATTTGCACGACTTGCTCGAAACAGTTTATTCTTGAGATTTCCTTTTTCTTGAGGCCAGCGTTCCTGCAACGATTTCTATTGATTATCAAACTTTGTTCTCAGCTGTGACAGTCGTCTTTTGAGCGAAATTAGAGACATTTCCGTCTTTTGGGCGAACGTGGATGATTTTTGGGCAAAATTATAGCGAGGGCACCTTTTGAGAGAGATTCGGCGCCTTTTAGGCAAAACATAAATTTAGGCGATCCCAGCCAGCTGTTTCTATTGCTTTTGCCAACTTTTGAGAGCTGTTTGGGCACGTTTTAGTAAAATCCCTAACATAATCTGGCCAAACAGCGGCCAAAAGCCGACAGTCGCAGCCGAGTAGTTTGGGACAATTTCACATGATTTTTCTCCAAGGCACAAACTTCTGCGTCGGGAGGGAAATTTTGTAACAATAAATACTCACTGTAAAGGGTACTGGTTCCTCCAAATCTCGGTTCATCATTGCCTCCGTTCTGCTTTGTTTGTGGAAGATTGAGAATATGTTCCTGAAAAAAGGATTGAAAAATCTGAAATTGAATTTTCACTACAAAGATATTCGAGCAAATGAATACAATTGCTGGTTTTTTGGGGGTGAAAAAAAAACAATTTAGCATTCAATTCATCGTTTATTCAATAACTATAGTAATTATTAAGCTTGGCCATCTTGCTCGACTTCCTGCGGCATCTCCTTTGACCTCTGATTGAGATTGTAGAGGTTGACGACTGTGAGCGTGTCTGAAAGGACAATGAAAATTAGTAGATTATTTTTTCACGAATGGCGCTTACCGATCTCAGGATCTTCGAAGATCGGACACTCCGAGTGATGGTCCCTGTCTTCTTGAAGAAGCTTCTGGTACTCATCCATCCCTTCCTCAAGCGGCTCCTTCTGTTGGATGGCTTTTCTCGCAGCCCGGCGCATCACTTGCACTGTCTCCGGCGCTCCATTTTCTGGACGAATTGTTTTCGGAGCTGCAAAATGAGATTGTTGGTTTTGCTTTTAACAGAATCTAGATCGTACCTCGAATGGCTTCGACCGCTGGAGCATTGACTGGAGCATCGACCACATCCACAGCTGCTGAAGCTGGATCCTTTTTCGATGGACGACCTCGTCGGGTGTACCCTTTGGTGACTCTTGCTCTCGGCTGGTATACTGCAAACAATTCTAGGTTTAATATTGAAACACACTCTCATCGTCCATTTTGAGATCATTTCGAATTGTTATGGAAACTCGAAATGTTAAAGAAACATGAATATTTTGAAAATTCAATATTTTGGACTAAATTCAAAATTTTGAAAACGGACTTGAATAGAAAAGAACTCACCATTTACAGTCAAATTTTCAGAAAAATAGGAGAATAAATAGATAAATAAGTAATTTCAGAAAAAATAAGGGAACTTTCTAAACCCCATTCATTTAAGGGTTTCTAGAAAGTTCCCGTGAATATTGAGACGTCCATTCTGTCTGGTCGTCGAAACAAAAACTGAGCTATGAGTTTATGACGATGTGTATAAGGGGTGCTAAAGGTCAAATCAATACACTCTGCGTCTCTCACATTCTTGGGCTCTCTCATCGCCGTTCCTCTGTGGCCGCATGCAAATTGGTTATATCCGGGCACACAACGACCCCGAATTAGCAGGTGTCGGCGAAGGAGAGACTGAGAGGATTAGAGATAGTGTTTAGTTTTGACCGTAACTTTGTTAATTCTCAAAATTGAATAATTATTGTTTTGTTTTTGGATTCAGCAAGTTAATAGCTTCAAAATGAATCTGAACATGCTTAGGTTTGGAGAAAAATTGGAATTGACCTCAAAGGCGTCTAATAGATTTCAAAGACACAAAGTCGAGTATAATTATAATCTTATTGAAGCAAGACTTCTGAAGACTGAAGACTTCGATTCGTGAAGACTTCAATTCGTACCTTCTTACTGAAAGGAGCGTGCAAAAATTGTAGGCCTGAGCAATGTGTCCGCTGACAGTAGCTGTGTTGCTTTGCAGAATCCTTTACGAATTTCTGGGCTTTCAAACAGGTTTCCATGCATGAAATTCGACAAAATATCCAATTTGAGGCCTGAGCAATGTGTCCGCTGACAGTAGCTGTGTTTCTTTGCAGAATCCTTTACGAATTTCTGGGCTTTCAGACAGGTTTCCATGCATGAAATTCGACAAAATATCCAATTTGAGGCCTGAGCAATGTGTCCGCTGACAGTAGCTGTGTTTCTTTGCAGAATCCTTTACGAATTTCTGGGCTTTCAGACAGGTTTCCATGCATGAAATTCGACAAAATATCCAATTTGAGGCCTGAGCAATGTGTCCGCTGACAGTAGCTGTGTTGCTTTGCAGAATCCTTTACGAATTTCTGGGCTTTCAGACAGGTTTCCATGCATGAAATTCGACAAAATATCCAATTTGAGGCCTGAGCAATGTGTCCGCTGACAGTAGCTGTGTTGCTTTGCAGAATCCTTTACGAATTTCTGGGCTTTCAAACAGGTTTCCATGCATGAAATTCGACAAAATATCCAATTTGAGGCCTGAGCAATGTGTCCGCTGACAGTAGCTGTGTTTCTTTGCAGAATCCTTTACGAATTTCTGGGCTTTCAGACAGGTTTCCATGCATGAAATTCGACAAAATATCCAATTTGAGGCCTGAGCAATGTGTCCGCTGACAGTAGCTGTGTTGCTTTGCAGAATCCTTTACAAATTTCTGGGCTTTCAGACAGGTTTCCAGGCATAAAATTCGACGAAAAATCCAATTTGAGGCCTGAGCAATGTGTCCGCTGACAGTAGCTGTGTTGCTTTGCAGAATCTTTCACGAATTTCTAGGCTTTCAGGCAGGTTTCCAGGCATAAAATTCGACAAAATATCCAATTTGAGCCCTGAGCAATGTGAAAAAAGTAGTTTTTGTTTGAATTTTTTAGAAAGTTTCGAAAGTTTCGAAATATACTTTTGAAAAATCAGCGTCTGTACGCACTACGGGCCGCCAGGATTGGGCCGCCAAAACTCTCGACGGGTCGACCCGCGGGCCGGTCTGAGATTATGCAACTATGCTAAATTTTACAAGATTTGAGCTTCAAAATAAGTCCAAACATGCTTAGGTTTGGAAAAAATTGAATTTTACTTTAAAGACGTCTTAAAGATTTCAAATACAGAAATTATAGTCTGATTGAAGCTATTCAGGACCTGATTTGCACCGACTTTTGGAATTTCGATCTTGCAATCTGAAAATCTCATTAATCCACCTCGATACACACATAATGATGATCAAATGCGGTTAAGCAATTTTTAAACACAATTCTTCAACATTATTTATTAATAAAAAACGAAAAGATGAGGTCAAATGCTCATAGCTGCGGGCAAAACAAAAATGAGTCGAAGTGCAAGACGATTTCGGCGGGATCCATGTATCTTGTTGTTCAGAATAGCGATGGCAAACGATGAAATCTGCAAAAGAATGTTATGGTGGAGAGTATCACTAGGTCTTTCAAAATAACTAACCGCGAAGTTGTCATTATTGAATATCGAATGACATTCACGTTGTTTTGTGCACACCCATGCTTGCTTGATTTCAAAATATCTGACAAATCTCCTGTAGCTGTTAGAACTCCCACATTGGCAGTTCCTGTTTCCGCTTAAGCTTCCAAAATTTGTTGTAAGCTTCCACCTCCTGATTCCATTGCTTTTTCCTCGAACTTTCCTTCGAAATTAAGACGAAAAACGACTCAACGGTATTTTCTTTCCGCCTATCCTTACTCTAATCCGCTGACGATGGCTCCGCTTGAGTGCACCTGCATTTTCTTTTCATTTGTTTGCTGTATTTTTCTGCTCTTGCCGTTAGGATTCTCACATTCGTTCCTCCACCTTGCTGACGCCTTCTTCTGATTTTCCACAGCTTCTTCAGGGTCTCAATATATTCAGTTGCTTTCGCGGCGGAATTCCTGGCTTTTTCGAAATTCCTCACGAAATCGACAATTCGCACGACTCCCTCGGAACAGTTCATCTTTGAGATTTCTTTTTTCTTGCATCTAGCTTTCCTGCAATGATTTCAATTTATTATTAAGCTTTCTTGATTTAGTATCTCTTTCGCTTTAAGTCAAATTATTCAATTCGAGCGCATCTCGCAATTCTTCCTATTTTGGAAAATTTGCATCATTGCATGCTCTCATTTTTACTCTACAGCTAGTTACGCTTCTTCAATAACTTAGCCGAAAACTTTTGACCAGAAAAAGTCATATTTTTTGAATGATGTCTATAAAAACTCACCGAAAAAAGTTCCTGATTCCTGTAAATTTCGACTTATCATATCCTCCGTTCCATTTTGTTTGTGGAAGATTGAGAAAAGAAGATATTCCTGAAAAAAGGGTTGAAAAACCTGAAATCGAATTTTCACACTGAAGATATTCGAGCAAATGAAATCAATTGCTGGGGTTTTTGGGAGTAAAACAATAATTTTCTTTCAATTCATCGTTTATTCAAATAAAATTATCATTTATTTAATGTCACAACTTTGAGGTAGTTGTGGAACAGGTCCTTGGCCATCTTTGTCTTCGAGCCGACCTCCTGTGGCATAGCTTTGGACCTCTTGTTGGGGTTGAAGAGGTTGAGGTTTGTGAGCTTGCCTGAAAGGAAAATGAAAATTAGTAGATCATTTTTTCACGAATTGCGCTTACCAAGCTCCTGGTCCCGATAGATGGGGCACGCGGCATGGTGGTCTCTTGCTTCTTGAAGAAGAGCCTGGTATTCATCAGCGCCTTCAACAAACGGCTCCCTTTGCTTGATGGCCTTTCTCGCGGCCCGGCGCCTCACCTGCTCCGTCTCCGGAGCTCCATTGACTGGCCGCGTTCTTCTTCTTCTTCCTGGAACTGCGAAAAATTGTTGGTTTAGCTTTGAAGAGGGTTTAGATCATACCTCCATTTGCCACTGGAGCCATTCATTGCAGCATGAGCGACTGGAGCGACGACGGCGGCTGGAGCAACTCGAGCAGCATTGTCTGGAGCAGCCTCGGCAGAAGCATCGACTGGTGCGGCGACCATGGGAGAAACAGCGACCGGAGCGCCGTCGATGGGTGGAGCGACGTCGACTTCTGGAGCGGCGTTGGCCGGATCGAGAGCGGCTGGTGCAGCGCCAGCTGATACAGCGTCCACATTCGCAGCTACTGGAACTGAAACACGCTCTTGATCCGTTTTCGAAGGACGACCTCGTCGGGTGTACCCTGTGGTGACTCTTGGTCTCGGCTGGTATACTGCAATAAATTTCTAAATGTAATATTGAAAAATACTCTCATCGTTCATTTGCAGATCATTTCGAATTATTATGGAAACTTGAAATGTTAGAGAAACACGAATATTCGGACAATTTAACATTTTGGAATAATTTCAATTTTTTGAAAACGGTTTTGAATAAAAAAGAACTCACTTTTTACATGCGAATTTTCAGAAAAATAGGAGAATAAATAGGTGAATAAGTGACTTCAGAAAAATAAGGGAACTTTCTAAAACCCATTCAGTAAAGGGTTTTCTAGAAAGTTCCCGTGAATATTGAGACGTCCATTCTGTCAGGTCGTCGAAACAAGAACTGAGCTATATGTTTATAATGGTGTGTATAAGGGGTGCTAGAGGTCAAATCAATACACTCTGCGTCTCTCGCATTCTTGGGCTCTCTCATCGCCGTTCCTCTGTGGCTGCATGAGAATTGGTTATATCCGGGCACGCAACGACCCCGAATTAGCAGGTGTCTTCGAAGGAGAGAATGAGAGGATTAGAGATAGTGTTTAGTTTAGACCGTAACTTTGTTAATTCTCAAAATTGAAAAATACTTGTTTTGTTTTTGGATTCAGCAAGTTAAGAGTTTCAAAATGAATCTGAACATGCTTAGGTTTGGAGAAAAATTGGAATTGACTTCAAAAAAACTATTTTTTTGAGAAAAAACTGTTATTTTCCTTCAAAAATGCAATTTTTTCATCCATCTCAACTTTGGAAAAATTCGGGAAAAAATTATTTTTCAAAAATGGGTTTAAACATTTACAAATTCGATATTTACAATTTAGCTTGAAATTAGATGATAAAAACAACTTTTTTCCAAAAAAAAACACACTTTTTTGCCCAAAAATCGAAGCTGGCACCAACTGGCCGGGCCTTCCGGGCCTCCCGGGCCGGGCCTTCCGGGCCTTCCGGGCCGGGCCCGGTCCGGCCCGTTGCAAGTATGGCTATAATTATAATCTTATTGAAGCAAGACTTCTGAAGACTGAAGACTTCGATTCGTGAAGACTTCAATTCGTACCTTCTTACTGAAAGGAGCGTGCAAAAAATTTGAGGCCTGAGCAATGTGTCCGTTGACAGTAGCTATGTTGCTGTGCACAATCCTTCACGAATTTCTGGGCTTTCAAACAGGTTTTCAGGCATAAAATTCAACAAATTATTCAATTTGAGGCCTGAGCAATGTGTCCGTTGACAGTAGCTATGTTGCTTTGCACAATCCTTCACGAATTTATGGCCTTTCAAACAGGTTTGCAGACATAAAATTCAACAAAATATCCAATTTGAGGCCTGAGCAATGTGTCCGTTGACAGTAGCTATGTTGCTTTGCACAATCCTTCACGAATTTATGGCCTTTCAAACAGGTTTTCAGGCATAAAATTCAACAAATTATCCAATTTGAGGCCTGAGCAATGTGTCCGTTGACAGTAGCTGTGTTGCTTTGCAGAATCCTTCACGAATTTCTGGGCTTTCAGACAGGTTTCCAGGCAAAAAATTCGACAAAATATCCAATTTGAGGCCTGAGCAATGTGTCCGCTGACAGTAGCTGTGTTGCTTTGCAGAATCCTTTACAAATTTCTGGGCTTTCAAACAGGTTTTCAGGCATACAAACCAACAAAATATCCAATTTGAGGCCTGAGCAATGTGTCCGTTGACAGTAGCTGTGTTGCTGTGCACAATCCTTCACGGATTTCTGGGCTTTCAAACAGGTTTTCAGGCATAAAATTCAACAAATTATCCAATTTGAGGCCTGAGCAATGTGTCCGTTGACAGTAGCTGTGTTGCTTTGCACAATCCTTCACGAATTTATGGCCTTTCAAACAGGTTTTCAGGCATAAAATTCAACAAATTATCCAATTTGAGGCCTGAGCAATGTGTCCGTTGACAGTAGCTGTGTTGCTTTGCACAATCCTTCACGAATTTATGGCCTTTCAAACAGGTTTTCAGGCATAAAATTCAACAAATTATCCAATTTGAGGCCTGAGCAATGTGTCCGTTGACAGTAGCTGTGTTGCTTTGCACAATCCTTCACGAATTTCTGGGCTTTCAAACAGGTTTGCAGACATAAAATTCAACAAATTATCCAATTTGAGGCCTGAGCAATGTGTCCGTTGACAGTAGCTGTGTTGCTTTGCACAATCCTTCACGAATTTATGGCCTTTCAAACAGGTTTTCAGGCATAAAATTCAACAAATTATCCAATTTGAGGCCTGAGCAATGTGTCCGTTGACAGTAGCTGTGTTGCTTTGCACAATCCTTCACGAATTTCTGGGCTTTCAAACAGGTTTTCAGGCATAAAATTCAACAAATTATCCAATTTGAGGCCTGAGCAATGTGTCCGTTGACAGTAGCTGTGTTGCTTTGCACAATCCTTCACGAACTTCTGGGCTTTCAAACAGGTTTGCAGACATAAAATTCAACAAATTATCCAATTTGAGGCCTGAGCAATGTGTCCGTTGCCAGTAGCTATGTTGCTTTGCACAATCCTTCACGAATTTATGGCCTTTCAAACAGGTTTTCAGGCATAAAATTCAACAAATTATCCAATTTGAGGCCTGAGCAATGTGTCCGTTGACAGTAGCTGTGTTGCTTTGCACAATCCTTCACGAATTTCTGGGCTTTCAAACAGGTTTGCAGACATACAACTCAACAAAATATCCAATTTGAGGCCTGAGCAATGTGTCCGTTGACAGTAGCTATGTTGCTTTGCACAATCCTTCACGAATTTCTGGGCTTTCAAACAGGTTTGCAGACATACAACTCAACAAAATATCCAATTTGAGGCCTGAGCAATGTGTCCGTTGACAGTAGCTATGTTGCTGTGCACAATCCTTCACGAATTTCTGGGCTTTCAAACAGGTTTGCAGACATACAACTCAACAAAATATCCAATTTGAGGCCTGAGCAATGTGTCCGTTGACAGTAGCTATGTTGCTTTGCACAATCCTTCACGAATTTATGGGCTTTCAAACAGGTTTTCAGGCATAAAATTCAACAAATTATCCAATTTGAGGCCTGAGCAATGTGTCCGTTGACAGTAGCTATGTTGCTGTGCACAATCCTTCACGAATTTCTGGGCTTTCAAACAGGTTTGCAGACATACAACTCAACAAAATATCCAATTTGAGGCCTGAGCAATGTGTCCGTTGACAGTAGCTATGTTGCTTTGCACAATCCTTCACGAATTTATGGCCTTTCAAACAGGTTTTCAGGCATAAAATTCAACAAATTATCCAATTTGAGGCCTGAGCAATGTGTCCGTTGACAGTAGCTATGTTGCTGTGCACAATCCTTCACGAATTTCTGGGCTTTCAAACAGGTTTGCAGACATACAACTCAACAAAATATCCAATTTGAGGCCTGAGCAATGTGTCCGTTGACAGTAGCTATGTTGCTTTGCACAATCCTTCACGAATTTCTGGGCTTTCAAACAGGTTTGCAGACATAAAATTCAACAAATTATCCAATTTGAGGCCTGAGCAATGTGTCCGTTGACAGTAGCTGTGTTGCTTTGCACAATCCTTCACGTATTTCTGGGCTTTCAAACAGGTTTTCAGGCATAAAATTCAACAAAATATCCAATTTGAGGCCTGAGCAATGTGTCCGTTGACAGTAGCTGTGTTGCTTTGCACAATCCTTCACGAATTTCTGGGCTTTCAAACAGGTTTGCAGACATAAAATTCAACAAATTATCCAATTTGAGGCCTGAGCAATGTGTCCGTTGACAGTAGCTGTGTTGCTTTGCACAATCCTTCACGAATTTCTGGGCTTTCAAACAGGTTTGCAGACATACAACTCAACAAAATATCCAATTTGAGGCCTGAGCAATGTGTCCGTTGACAGTAGCTGTGTTGCTTTGCACAATCCTTCACGAATTTCTGGGCTTTCAAACAGGTTTGCAGACATAAAATTCAACAAATTATCCAATTTGAGGCCTGAGCAATGTGTCCGTTGACAGTAGCTGTGTTGCTTTGCACAATCCTTCACGAATTTCTGGGCTTTCAAACAGGTTTTCAGGCATAAAATTCAACAAATTATCCAATTTGAGGCCTGAGCAATGTGTCCGTTGACAGTAGCTGTGTTGCTTTGCACAATCCTTCACGAATTTCTGGGCTTTCAAACAGGTTTTCAGGCATAAAATTCAACAAATTATCCAATTTGAGGCCTGAGCAATGTGTCCGTTGACAGTAGCTGTGTTGCTTTGCACAATCCTTCACGAATTTCTGGGCTTTCAAACAGGTTTTCAGGCATAAAATTCAACAAATTATCCAATTTGAGGCCTGAGCAATGTGTCCGTTGACAGTAGCTGTGTTGCTTTGCACAATCTTTCACGAATTTCTGGGCTTTCAAACAGGTTTGCAGACATACAACTCAACAAAATATCCAATTTGAGGCCTGAGCAATGTGTCCGTTGACAGTAGCTGTGTTGCTTTGCACAATCCTTCACGAATTTCTGGGCTTTCAAACAGGTTTGCAGACATACAACTCAACAAAATATCCAATTTGAGGCCTGAGCAATGTGTCCGTTGACAGTAGCTGTGTTGCTTTGCACAATCCTTCACGAATTTCTGGGCTTTCAAACAGGTTTGCAGACATACAACTCAACAAAATATCCAATTTGAGGCCTGAGCAATGTGTCCGTTGACAGTAGCTGTGTTGCTTTGCACAATCTTTCACGAATTTCTGGGCTTTCAAACAGGTTTGCAGACATACAACTCAACAAAATATCCAATTTGAGGCCTGAGCAATGTGTCCGTTGACAGTAGCTGTGTTGCTTTGCACAATCCTTCACGAATTTATGGCCTTTCAAACAGGTTTTCAGGCATAAAATTCAACAAATTATCCAATTTGAGGCCTGAGCAATGTGTCCGTTGACAGTAGCTGTGTTGCTTTGCACAATCCTTCACGAATTTCTGGGCTTTCAAACAGGTTTGCAGACATACAACTCAACAAAATATCCAATTTGAGGCCTGAGCAATGTGTCCGTTGACAGTAGCTGTGTTGCTTTGCACAATCCTTCACGGATTTCTGGGCTTTCAAACAGGTTTTCAGGCATAAAATTCAACAAATTATCCAATTTGAGGCCTGAGCAATGTGTCCGTTGACAGTAGCTGTGTTGCTTTGCACAATCCTTCACGAATTTCTGGGCTTTCAAACAGGTTTGCAGACATACAACTCAACAAAATATCCAATTTGAGGCCTGAGCAATGTGTCCGTTGACAGTAGCTATGTTGCTTTGCACAATCCTTCACGAATTTCTGGGCTTTCAAACAGGTTTGCAGACATACAACTCAACAAAATATCCAATTTGAGGCCTGAGCAATGTGTCCGTTGACAGTAGCTGTGTTGCTTTGCACAATCCTTCACGAATTTCTGGGCTTTCAAACAGGTTTGCAGACATACAACTCAACAAAATATCCAATTTGAGGCCTGAGCAATGTGTCCGTTGACAGTAGCTGTGTTGCTTTGCACAATCCTTCACGAATTTATGGCCTTTCAAACAGGTTTTCAGGCATAAAATTCAACAAATTATCCAATTTGAGGCCTGAGCAATGTGTCCGTTGACAGTAGCTGTGTTGCTTTGCACAATCCTTCACGAATTTCTGGGCTTTCAAACAGGTTTGCAGACATACAACTCAACAAAATATCCAATTTGAGGCCTGAGCAATGTGTCCGTTGACAGTAGCTGTGTTGCTTTGCACAATCCTTCACGGATTTCTGGGCTTTCAAACAGGTTTTCAGGCATAAAATTCAACAAATTATCCAATTTGAGGCCTGAGCAATGTGTCCGTTGACAGTAGCTGTGTTGCTTTGCACAATCCTTCACGAATTTCTGGGCTTTCAAACAGGTTTGCAGACATACAACTCAACAAAATATCCAATTTGAGGCCTGAGCAATGTGTCCGTTGACAGTAGCTATGTTGCTTTGCACAATCCTTCACGAATTTATGGGCTTTCAAACAGGTTTTCAGGCAAAAAATTCAACAAATTATCCAATTTGAGGCCTGAGCAATGTGTCCGTTGACAGTAGCTGTGTTGCTTTGCACAATCCTTCACGAATTTATGGGCTTTCAAACAGGTTTGCAGACATACAACTCAACAAAATATCCAATTTGAGGCCTGAGCAATGTGTCCGTTGACAGTAGCTGTGTTGCTTTGCACAATCCTTCACGAATTTCTGGGCTTTCAAACAGGTTTGCAGACATACAACTCAACAAAATATCCAATTTGAGGCCTGAGCAATGTGTCCGTTGACAGTAGCTATGTTGCTGTGCACAATCCTTCACGGATTTCTGGGCTTTCAAACAGGTTTTTCAGGCATAAAATTCAACAAATTATCCAATTTGAGGCCTGAGCAATGTGTCCGTTGACAGTAGCTATGTTGCTGTGCACAATCCTTCACGGATTTCTGGGCTTTCAAACAGGTTTTTCAGGCATAAAATTCAACAAATTATCCAATTTGAGGCCTGAGCAATGTGTCCGTTGACAGTAGCTGTGTTGCTTTGCACAATCCTTCACGAATTTCTGGGCTTTCAAACAGGTTTGCAGACATACAACTCAACAAAATATCCAATTTGAGGCCTGAGCAATGTGTCCGTTGACAGTAGCTGTGTTGCTTTGCACAATCCTTCACGAATTTCTGGGCTTTCAAACAGGTTTGCAGACATACAACTCAACAAAATATCCAATTTGAGGCCTGAGCAATGTGTCCGTTGACAGTAGCTGTGTTGCTTTGCACAATCCTTCACGAATTTCTGGGCTTTCAAACAGGTTTGCAGACATACAACTCAACAAAATATCCAATTTGAGGCCTGAGCAATGTGTCCGTTGACAGTAGCTATGTTGCTTTGCACAATCCTTCACGAATTTCTGGGCTTTCAAACAAGTTTGCAGACATACAACTCAACAAAATATCCAATTTGTGGCCTGAGCAACGTGTCCGCGGACAGTAGCTGTGTTGCTTTGCAGAATGCTTTACAAATTTCTGCGCTTTCAGACAGGTTTCCAGGCATAAAATTCGACAAAATATCCAATTTGAGGCCTGAGAAATGTGAAAAAAGTTGTTTTTGTTAAAATTTTTTAGAAAGTTTCGAAAGTTTCGAAATATACTTTTGAAAAATCAGCGTCTGTACGCACTCCGGGCCGGCAGTGATGGGCCGCTAAAACTCTCGACGGGTCGACCCGCGGGCCGGTCTGAGATTATGCAACTATGCTTAATTTCACAAGATTTGAGCTTCAAAATAAGTCCAAACATGCTTAGATTTGGAAAAAATTGAATTTTACTTCAATAACGTCTTGAAGATTTCAAATACAGAAACGTTGGTCATAATTACAATCTGATTGAAGTTCTTCAGGTCCTGATTTGCACCGACTTCTGGAATATCGGTTTTGCAATCTGAAAATCTCTTGAATACACTTCGACACACACACAAACACAATTTATAAAAATGTGCTTAGAGAATGTCATAATGCGAAACACAATTATCCAAAATTGTTTATTATTGAGTGAACAAGACGATTCGCTCATTGCTGCGGGCAAAACGAAAATGAGTCGAATTGTTTATTTAAGATGATTTCGGCGGGATCCATGATTTTTTTCGTCCAGAATAGCGATGGCAAACGATGATAACTGCAAAAATATTATGGCGGAGAGTATCACTAGGTCTTTCAGAATAACTAACCGCGAAGTTGTGATTATTGGATATCAAATCGCATACATGATGTTTTGTGGACACTCTTGCGTGCTTGATTTCAAAAAATCTGACAAATCTTCAAATCCTGTAGCTGTTAGAACTCCCACATTGGCAGTTTCTGTTTCCGCTTAAGCTTCCAAAATTTGTTGTAAGCTTCCACCTCCTGATTCCACTGCTTTTTCCTTGAATTTTTCTTCAAAGTTAAGACGAAAAACGACTCAACGGTATTTTCTTTCCGCCTATCCTTACGCCAATCCGCTAACTATGACCCGGTTCTGCTTGAGTGCACCTGAATTTTTTTTTATTTCTTCACTGTATTTTCCTGTTCTTACCGTTAGTATTCTCACATTCGTTGTTCCACCTTGCCGACGTCTTCTTGAGCTCCTCCAGCGTGTATCAATCATTTTTGCCTTGCCTTCCTTGTTTCTTGGAGCTTTCTCTCCAAATCGGCATTCGCACACTCGCTCGGAACAGTTTATCCTTGAGAACTCGTTTTTCTAGCATCAAGTTTACCTGCAACGATTTGAATTGATTATTAAGTTTTGCTGAGTTTCCAGCTCTTTTTTCCCGCATACTCAGCTGTGACTGTCGTCTTTTGGGAAAAATCAAAGGCATTGCCGTCTTTTGGGTACACATGGGCGCCTTTTAGGCAATGTTAGAGCGTTGGCACCTTCTGAGCGAGCTTCGGCGCCTTTTAGGCAACAAAAAAATCAGGCGAATCGAAGGCAAAGGTAGAACCTGTTATGCAAACCCTAGTCGAAGCCAGCCATCTTACGCTCTTGCTTTTGCCACCATTTGAGCGCTGTTTGGGCACCTTTTGTGAAAATCCCTAGCGGAACCTGGCCAACCAGCGCCCAAAAGACGACAAGTCGCAGCCGAGTAGTTTGGGACAATTTCACATAATTTTTATCTAAAGCACAAACTTCCGTTTCGGCAAATTTTGTAACAATAAATACTCACCGAAAGGCACTGATTTCTCCGACCTCGGTTTTTCATTTTGTTCGTTCCGCTTTGTTTGTGGAAGCTTGAGAAGATGTTCCTGAAAAAAAGGTTGAAAAATCTGAAATCGAGTTTTCACACTAAAGATATTCGAGCAAATGAAATCAATTGCTGGTTTTTTTGGGGGTAAAAAAACAATTTTCATTCAATTCATCGTTTATTCAAAAACTATATCAATTATTAAGCTTGGCCATCTTGGTCTTCGAGTCAACCGCAGCAGCATTCACCGGAGCATTGATCACAACCTCAGTTTGTGGAACTGGCTCTGTAGACGTTAGCTGAGCTTCTGATGGAGCGACCTGCTCATCAATTTTCAATGTATCCATGGCCAAATCTTGGGAGGATCGATTCTAAAAAGTCAGAAGGATCAAACTCGTAAAATATTGAAAAAAAGCTGACCTGACACAGTTTGAGTTGTGGCGTCCACAACTTCAGCAGCTGCCGGTAGTTGCGGCAAAACTGGAGCCATTAGTTGCGGCAAAACTGGAGCCAGTAGGATCAATCCCTCCCCTGAATTTTTTCTCTAATAGTCAGTTTTTATTAGAAAGAATATTTTACCTGCATGTTGGACCAGCAGGCAAGCAGTGTGGAGGCTGTTAATGTGCGCACCTAAAAGTTGGATATTTTGGAATTATGAAAAAAAAAGAGTTACCGTATTGGCCGCTACCAATTTCTGCATGTGCTACTTGCTGCATGAGAACGCTTGCAGCAAGCAGAACTTGCCCACGGAGACGTTGCTGATGGAGAGGATCTCGGTACTGGTCTGTAAATTTTTGATTTTTTTGTCAAAACTTTTTTGTTTTGAACTCACTGTTGTTGATCTCCTGGACGGCAACAAAAGCTCGGATGAAAGCATTGTTGAGAAGCACATTGTTATCCATTTCTGAAAGTTAATGAATGAAATTTCTGAAATTTACTCAATAAAACTATAATTTGACATAATTTACCGCCTCACAGGCAATAGGCAACAGATGCCTGCAAACGCGTGTGTGTGCACAACTGACATAATTTTCAATTTTTGTACAAAACTTTCATATTTTGAACTCACGGGTGTTGTCTCCTTGAATGGCGGGGAAAGCAGGGATCAGAGCATTGTTGAGCTGCAGTTGATTCTCAATTTCTGAAATTTACTTATTGAATATTAAAGTTTTTCGGGTCAGAGTAAGCAGAGTCAAACAATGATAATCCAATGAGAATCGGTGTGGCCCGGTATACAAAAAGTCAGAAATGTGAAATTTGTCTAAAGTTAGAAGAAAACTGACCTGACACAGTCTGAGTTGCGACTTCAACAACTTCCCGGTGAGCCTGTGGCAACATCCAATCCTGTAGCTGCGCCAAATTTGGAACAAGCAGATTCGTATCTTGACCTGAAATATTTTTTCTCGTAGTTTCTTTCAGTAATAATAAGGCTTTTACCTGCTAGTAGCATAGCTCTGACCAGGCCACGGAGAGTGTTCACATGCGGATCTAAAAGTAGGATATTTTGAAATATTGCGCAAAAACACGCGGCATGGTGGTCCCTTGCTTCTTGAGGAAGCTTCTCGTATGCCTCGGTGCCTTCCACGAGAGGCTGAATTTCTATAAAAACTCGAAATGTTAAAGAAACACGAATACTTCGAAAATTCGACATTTTGGACTAATCTTTCATCGTCCATTTCATGGAAACTCGAAATATTAAACACCCATGAATATTTTGAAAATTCAATATTTTGGGCTAAATTCAAAATTTTGAAAACGGATTTGAATAGAAAAGAACTCACCATTTACAGTCAAATTTTCAGAAAAATAGGAGAATAAATAGGTGAATAAGTAACTTCAGAAAAATAAGGGAACTTTCTAAAACCCATTCAGTAAAGGGTTTTCTAGAAAGTTCCCGAGAATATTGAGACGTCCATGCTGCTAGGTCGTCGGAACAAGAACTGAGCTATATGTTTATAATTGTGTGTATAAGGGGGGGCTAGAGGTCAAATCGATACACTCTGCGTCTCTCACATTCTTGTGCTGCCTCATCCACGTTCGTTTGTGGCTGCCTGCAAATTGGTTAAATCCGGGCACTCAACGACCCCAAATTAGCAGGTGTCTCCGAAGAAGAGAATGAGAGGATTAGAGATAGTATGAAATTGGGCTCATAACGTTTTTCATTTCTAAAATTAAAAAATTTCTGTTTGGTTTATGAATTCCTCGAGATGAGAGCTTTAAATAGAAACTAAACATGCTGAGGTTTGGTGGAAAATTGGATTCGACTTCAAAAGCGTCTAATAGATTCCAAAGACACAAATCGCGGTCATATGTATACTCTTGTTGAAGCTCTTTAGGTGCTGATTTGCGCAGTTTTCCGGAAATTACTTTACCAATCTGGCAGGATTTCCAATACTTCATTTTCTGGAAAATTATCTTCGAATTCCAAAACACGAATTTTCGAAAATCTTTATTTTGTTTTCTTTGGAAGGTTCAACAGGTCAAAATTGTGGTGACATGGAAAAAGAAAGAAACGCGGGAAAATTTGAAAAAGAAAAACTGGAAGTTAAAACTTATAACTCGCTTGAGAAATTCGAGAGATTTGAAATCATTATATCGAGATGGGAAAGTTAAGAAAAACATTGTTAACCCTGGGGAAATGAATCAAATTCGAAGTGAAGAAAACAAGTAGAAAGTAGAATGTGGGGGAAAATGAAATGGAAACAGTGTTTGGAACACAAACGAAGTACGAAATGTGTTTGTCATTGAGAATTTAGTCTGGGACTGGAGGAACGATGCTTGGAGTCAGTTGATGGGGAAGTATGGACGACGAAGATTGATGGAAATTGAAGAAGGAGAGAATTTCTGAAACCCAAATTGTTATTCTAACGTTTCTATTCTTTCCGCCTACCTAATTTACTCGTCCGTGGAGCTTTGAACGATCGTCTTTGATTTTCGGCTTCTTCCGCTCGACTTTTTCTCTTTGAACCAGTAGTGCTCTCCTGAAAAACAAAAAAAAAACAGATTTTCAACGTTCACAACATATTCCGTACCTCCAAAGCAAGTCTTGACAGCCTCAACAAACTCCGGAATTTGCCACATTCTGAAAAAAAATCAAAATTTATGAATAATTCTGACTATATACCCACTCTTTCGGTCCAAAGCCCTCAAACTTCTGCCCATGATGGTGAACTTTGAAGTGACGTTTAACATCAGTCATTGTGTGGAAGCTTTCCTCGCAACACTGGTAGAAATTCGTGGAAATATGACGAGCGAGAGCATGGTTTATCAGCACTCTCTTGCCCAAGTTGGCATTGGTCTTCAGAATCTCATCACAGACCTGAAAATACGATTTTATTAATATCGGTTAGCGGTTAAAAACGACTCACTAGGCAAGTGAACTCGAACTGGGAAACAGTCCGTTTTTTCGGTCCCTCTTCGTCAGCCATAGAAACAGATTCATCTTCTTCTTCATCGCTCGAGATGGAAATGGCCTCTTGTTTCTTTGCTGGCATCTTACTTGGTGTTGCGGGTCCAGGTCCGGATAGTTTTCCAGACACTTTCAACGACGATCTCTCTCTGGAGTTGTTTTCCTTCGGATTTGGTTTTACTTGAACCAGTGTAGGATTTGGTTGATGTACATTCACAAGTGGGCGCGTTGTCCTATCGTAGCCATCATCTCCAGGTTCCAGTCGCACCATCGCGGAGCTGTACTCCAATTCGCCATGAAGAAGCCGTCCTTCCGACACGTGAGAAGCTTCATATTTTTGGCTGTGCAAGAAATGAAGAAGGTTTCTTTCCTTTCGAGCGATGTCTCCAAGTGATGGGCCTCGAATCTCAATCCGGTAGCTTTTGACATATGGCTCCGGATCGTCGCCGTCACTCGATTCACTCAATGGGCGCATGACATTCCGTGGTCCTCCATTAATCTCCCTTTCCACTTGACTACGTCCACGATTGTTTTGTGACATCGATCTGAAAAACTGAAAATTAGAAAATAGAAGAGTTGAAAAGAAATACGTTCAACACTCTCATAGAAGGCTGTACTTGCACTTTAAACTCAATTATCTCAATTACTTTAAAAGATATCAAGAAATTGTAAACTGATAAAATGTTTCTCATAATATCACCAACATTTTATTAGTTGTCACATTTTTGATATATTCTACAGAAGCTGAGATAAGTCAACTTAAAGTGCAATAGAAGGTTGGACTTCTATCAAAGTGTATACGGTAACTGACGAACAAGAGAAGAAGATTTTCTAATTTTCAAACTTTCAGGCAAAAACTAAACGTCAGCTAGAGTGAAACTCGTTAATTTCTTTCCTACTTCAAACCAGGGAGTTTGCCACCCAGCCAAAAAAACAGCGATTTTTACGGATTCCACGTGGCAACAGCAGCTGTGGCCTCACCACATGGATCCGACTTTTTTCAGAATGATAAGTTTCACAAACGATTTCTTTTGTTCGAATTTAGAAAGGATTTCACATTTTTCAATCAAAATTTATGAACTTTTGAACAACGCAAAAAATGAAGGGCAAAAACACAGCAAGATATCATTAGTCACATTCAAAGAGTGGTGGGAATCAAAACTGAAAACGTTATTCAAAAACGTAGCATGCCTTCATACATTGTGGACTGAGAAAATTGGAAAAGCCGAACCCATTAAAAACATGGTTGCCATAGGCAACAACAAAGGTGCATGGAGACACATATAATAAAAGGCGAGTATGATGAGTCAAAAATGAAGAGAAATACAATGTAGAAGGGAAAAGAAAGATTCAAAATTCGCTGCGTGCTAAACGATGTTGAGTCGAAGTGCTGTTTAGAGATGATTCCAATTGGATCCATGCTTCTTGTCGTCCAAAATAGCGATGATAAACGAGAAAATCTGAAAGAAAAGACTCATGACGGAGAGTATCAATAGGTCCTTCAAAAGAACTAACCGCGAAATGGTGATTCTTGGATGTCAAATGGCGTCAATAACGTTCTTCTGGTTGTGTCTCAACTCATACATGCTTGGCTTCGTAAATTTGACAAAGTTTCAAATTCTGCAGATGTTTTTCTCCAAACACTCAACCCAAAGAGAACATTTGGAAGACTCTACGAACATTGAGCATCTTGATAACGTCGGCTGCCGAGATTCTTGTATTCTGGTTACTGCTCCGGATGATATCGATGCTTCATATCTGAAAATAGTGCCGGTTTAGTCAATGTGTTCCTTGATTTATCACAACCTACCATTCTTGAGAGCTATCGAGGAGAATCAACTTTGCAAATCTCACTTATGACAGATCTCGGATATTTTAGACTTCAGCAACACTTTCTTCTGATCTGCACTCTCAATTCTGCTTCCATTACTACTGTCTTCCGATCCGTCTCGTTCTCGTCTGAGCATCTACTTGCTTTGACCTTCTGTTCGCATTTATCCATCTTTTTCTCAGCGATTGTTGAAAACTCCTACGGTTTTGAAGTCTTGTTGATCATCGAATGCCTTGATAACATCGGCTGACGAAATTCTTGTATTCGAGTTGATGCACCAGACGATATTGATGATCCACGTCTAGAACAAATGCCTGTTTGGTCAATGGGTTTCTCAATTTCAATGTAATCACTCACCTCTATTCAACCTGTCTCGAAGAAAACTCCGATACCGTCATACTCGATTGTCTTCCGAATGTGGAAAAACCTTTTCAATATTTTTCTCACATCTCATGTAGATCGGCTGCTCCTGCCTCCGATCGAGCTTCTCGAACTCGTTGTGAGCTTCCTCTTCTTGATTCCATTGCCTGTTCCTCCAACTTTTGTTCAAAGTCAACGGTCTTTTTTCAACGGTCTTTTTTTTCCACCAATCCTTGCGCCAACGGATCTCTTGAAAGTCCTTGACGACATTAAGCGGCCCCTCCTTGAGTGAATTACGTTTCGATTTCTTCATTTTATTTTTTCTTCTTACCTTTAGCATGCTCCAAGTTGTTCTTTTACTTTCGCCACGTCTTCTTCTTCTCTTCCACTGCTGATTGGAGTTGAAGTTGTACACTCAATCGAGGAATTGAGCTGAAGATACATCGTTTAGCCACAGCTAATGCATAAATGTGATGTTCACCGACGCAACTGAATTTTGGACTCAATTGGTCCGTTTGGAGCTATCTGCATCATCTAAATTTGTCCCGATATGTTGTTCTTGGTATCAGTATATAATTTGCGCGGAGTTTATGTTGGTTCGCTGATTCTCTGTCGAAGATTGAATTCCTTGCTCTGAAAATGGTGATTTATCAGTTTTTGTGGTCAGCGCTTCATCTCAAACTTACTGGTTACTGGTTGTTTGGCGGTTCAAGTGAAATATTATGATAGAACTCGAATCTTATGCTGATCTATCGGTTGCAACGCAGTGTGTCGCTTTAGCATCACTATCTCTAGCTATATGTCCGATTCCTTGACATTCTTAGCAATTTATCAACGGTTTTTTTCTGATCTCCACTCTCGATTTTGCTCTCATTGCTACTGGCTCCCGATCCTTCCCTTCTGGCCTCAGAATTTTCTTGCTTTGCCTTTCTGTTCGCTCATTTTTGAAGTCTTGTTGATCATCGAATGCCTTGATAACATCGGCTGATGAGCTTCTTGTACTCGAGTTGCTGCTCCGGGCGGTATTTATGGTTCACATCTAGAATAAATGCCTGTTTGGTCAATGTGTTCCTTGCTTTCAATGTAATTACTCACCTCTATTCGGCATATCTCGTGATGAAACTCGAATCCTGTCTTGCTCAATCGTCGTCCAAACGTGACAGCGCTTTTTTCGATCATTTCTCCACATCTATCAAGGAATTCCACATGGGCTGCTCCTGCCTCCGCTTAAGCTTCATGAACTCGTTGTGAGCTTCTGCTCCTTGATTTTATTGCCTTTTCCTCCAAATTTTGTTCAAAGTTGAAACGAAAAACAACTCAACGGTGTTTTCTTTCCCCAAATCCTTGTGCCAACAGATCTCTTGAACATCCTTGACGTCAATAACCGGCCTCTCCTTGAGTGTGCCTGAATTTTTTCCGATTTCTTCACTGTGTTTTTTTCTTCTTACCTTCAGCATGCTCCAACTCCTCCTTTACTTCGCCGACGTCGTCTTCTGCTCTTCTACTGCTCATTGAAGTTCGAGGTAGACATTTGAGGATGAAATTTGGCCAAAGATACATCTTTTAGTTAGAACTAATGCAGCAAATTGAATTTCACAACTGCAACTGTGTTCTGCCACTCCATTGGTCCGTCTCGTGCTATCTGCATTATCCAAATTTGTCCTAATATGCTGTTCTTGTCATCTGTTTATGATCTGCACCGAGTTCATGCTGCTTGGCTGATTTGTTGTCGGCGACATGCATCCCACGCTCTAAAAACAGTAATTTCTTAATGTTTTTGGTTGTACTCTGGTTGCTTTTTTGGGTGATATTTTTGAACCATATCTAAAAATGGTGTCTGTTTAGTCAACATGCGTCTTACTTTCGAAGTTATTACTTACCAGTTTGAAGAACTATTGAATAGAATCAACTCAATCCCATTCATAATACATGATACTTGGATCCCGCCCTGATCAATCATCGTCCAAATGTGGGAGCGCTCTCTTTGACGATTTATCCATATTCATCAGGAACTCCCACATCGGTTGCTCCTGCCTCCGCTCCTCGAACTCGTTGTGAGCTTCCGCTTCTTAATTCCATGGCGTTTTCCTCCAACTTTTGTTGAGATGTGAGGCGAAAAACGACTCAACGGTCGTTTCTTTCCACCAATCCTTGTGCCAATCCTCCGAGGATCTCCCGGAATTCCTTCACAACAATAACCTGGCTCTGATTGACTGCACCTGAATATTTGTTTGCTTTCTTCACTGCATTTTTCTCTTCTTACCTTCAGCATTTTCCAATTGGTTCTTTCGCTTCGCCAATGCCTTCTTCTACTCTTCCACTGCTTGTTGGAGTTTGCGATCGACATTTGAGAGAGTAGTTAAGTCAATGATGCATCTCTCAGACACAGCTGATCATGTTCAACCGTGTAACTGAATTCTGCCACTCCGTTGGTCCGTTCCGTGCTATCAGCATTATCCAAATTGGTACCAATTTGTTGTTCTTGTCATCAGTTTGTGATCTGCGCCAAGTATATGTTGATTGGCTGATTTGCTGTCGGCGACATGCATTCCTTGCGCTGAAAACAGTAATTTCTCAATTTTTTGGTTGAACCTTCATTTAAAACTCACTGATTGCTGGATTTTTGGTGGTTGAAGTGAAATATTGGAACAATAGAACCTATGATGGACGCATCTTCTCTAAATACATGCAGTAGAATCCGTATTGGTGAAAGCTTTCTGACTGGCAAGCAAAATCGCGGACAGCGAATCAAACGACGCGGCGGAACAATCCAAATCGATACAAAAATCCAATGCCATTAGTTTCTCCGTCTTCTCGATCAATACATAAAACATCCATTCCATTGTTTTTCCAGTAATCCACGTTTTCAGTGTGAAATCATCGATTTTCCTTCATTTCCCTGATTTTCATTGGCTGTCAGCAATGGAAGCGCTGAAAAAACATCGAGGGTTATTCCATAACATTTTTGAAGTAAAATGGACAAAATTTGAACGTGCAAAACACACGAGAAATCAACGAAAATACTCACTTTGTGCATGCTGGTGTTGCGGGCTCTCGGAACGGTGGATATTCACAATTCTGGTGGACATTATCATTACTGGAGATAGTCGGTGAAAAAATCTCTGAAAATTCCTCGGATTAATGACGAAAATCAAGTTTTTTAGACGATAGAAAGAAAAAACGACAGCGAATAAAAAACGAAATATCTGCATTTTTACGTCGATGTGTTTGCACAGATGCGTCGAAGGTTACGACACGTGAGGGGGAGGAGGGTATTGAGAACACTAGGGGTTGCCTATTGAGTCTGCACAAAGAGAGTAGAGAGGGAGACGGATAGGGATGAGCAATCCGAAAGAGAGGGAGAGAGGTAGGGATGAGCAATCCGAGAGAGAGGGAGAGAGGTAAGGATGAGCAATCCGAGAGAGAGGGAGAGAGGTAAGGATGAGCAATCCGAAAGAGAGGGAGAGAGGTAGGGATGAGCAATCCGAGAGAGAGGGAGAGAGGTAGGGATGAGCAATCCGAAAGAGAGGGAGAGAGGTAAGGATGAGCAATCCGAAAGAGAGGGAGAGAGGTAAGGATGAGCAATCCGAGAGAGAGGGAGAGAGGTAGGGTTGAGCAATCCGAGAGAGAGGGAGAGAGGTAGGGATGAGCAATCCGAGAATAGATGGTCACCCGTATCGTCACGTTTGAGCCTATGTATCTCAATTTCTGTGAAAGATATCAAAAAGTTGTCAACTGATAAAATGTTGCTGATATTCTGATAAACATTTTATTTGTTGATAACTTTTTGATATCTTTCAAAAGAAATGAGATATAAAGGCTCAGAATGGACGGTCCGGGTTGCGTTATGTTGGAGTGTTTACGGTAATTTATGTGAAATTATTAGAACATGTATCATACTTAATCATTGGCTCACGAAGATGATAAAATCAAGATGTCTCTCGTCGCGTTCTATTAGCATGTACTTGAATTGAAAAAAAAACTATTCATGTTAGAAGTTGTAATAAAACTTTATATGATTTTTACATTGGAATTCTCTACAACTCTGGTTCAATATGGGTTGCTTGTTTCAAAGCTTGCCACATTTTCGAACACATGCTTCAACAAAAGTCTCCTTTCTGAATTTCGTTCCCTTCTGTACTGATTCTGAAACAAGATATTAGCTTTCTTTTTTTCAAACAAATCTCCTATTCAGCACTTTCGATGGCTCTCTCAAACTCTTCTCATCATCATTAGTTTTCCAAAGTTTTGAAACCGATGTTTCAATTAGTTGGAGCTCTCCCATCGAAGTTTCGGGGAGAAGGGGCGGGAAACACGGGGAAAATTGGGATTGGAGAGAGATAATTACGTGCAGGACAGACTAAGGACATGATTTATAGAAGATTCACACGCAATTTTTTTGGTTGGGGCGTGAAATCCGACTAACAAGATTGATTGACAGGCAATCTTAGGCACGAAAACCGGACTAACTTTGGAAGAACCAATTTTGTTTCATTCGGTCAAAGCCACGCCCAACACAAGCGGGTCCTGTGACAATTTCCAACTCCTTTTCTTATTTGTAAAAAATTCTTATTCATTCGAAATAATTTCCCTGGAAATTTCGCGGCAATCCATATCAATTGTTGGATTTTCTGAATGTTCTTCAAAAATGGCTAACAACGAGAGAGGCGAAGCAGTACCGGATGAAGATCATAAGGCTGCAACAATTGGAACCCTTAAAATGATGGTCACCGCCGGAAATGACGATATTAATAAAACACATAAACGAAAGTTTGATGAAATTACTGGAAAGCTTGAAGTAATGGAAGAATCGGTCGCGAAAATTCTGAAAATTAATGAGGACGAGAAAAATGTGAGACAGAATCAGTACAAACAAGGATTGGAATCAGAAAAGAGATTTGTGTTGAAGCATGTGTTCAAAAACGTTGATGGCTTTGAAATAGACCAACCCTATTTCACCGAAATTGAAGTGCATTCCAATATAAAATGGTAGGTTTAATTTTAAAAATTTCCTACAGGAATGTGTTTTTTTATTCCAGGTATGCTCGTTTGAAACGTAACGACGAGAGACGTCTTCAATTTCATATTTATTGTAATCCTATTGCTCCTGTCGAAGACGAATTTGCGGTAGAAGTGAAATTGAAGTACAGTATGATGGGAAATGACAACATTATCACTAAAACTTTGAAACATTGTTTCGATGAAAGAGAGGGAGTTGGAATAAATAAGTTTTTGGATTGGGAACAGATAGGACATTACCTTGTTGACAATACTTTGTCTATTGAAGTGGAAGTGGAGATTCTGAAAATGACGGGATTCGAAAAAGAGAAGATACGGCTGTTCGATGAATCAAACATAGAATTCTCCGATGTGATTTTGGAGGTGCAAGACACCAAATTCTTTGTAATGAAAAAGGTTTGAATTGTCTAAAAATCACTCTTAAAAATTACTTTTTTTTCAGTTTCTCGCTCTCCAATCCACCTATTTTAATTCTCTCTTTTACGAGAAGTACGATGAATCTGAAAAGACTGAATTCAAATTGAAGGATATCGAAGCTGGCGATTTTCAAAACTTCCTGGAGCTCATTCATGGAGAATCTTCAGTTGATGGTAGCCAAATGTTTCTCAGATTAGCCAAACTATTTTATTTTCAGATGGTACTGTGACAGGACTTCTTCAGTTGGCTGATATGTATGGCGCCCCAACAGCTACTCGAAGATGTGAGGAGTTTTTATCGAGGGAATCGCATAAGAGTTTAGTACAGCAGTTGCAATTGGCGCTTCAATATAATTTGGAAAACCTGAAGGTTATAATGAAAACTAAAAGTTATTAATTTGTTAATAAACTTTTCCAGAGCGAATGCATCTCTGATGTGAAGGAAATTTCCGACATTGAAGCGATTATGGCTGCGAATCTTCCTGAAATAGACCTATCAACTTCTCAGGCTCTTCTCCAAAAGAGCATCGAACTTTACAATGCATGATTTTTTTTTCATTCTGCTTTCATAATTGGTTTCTGCAAACTGCTTTATATTTTCCTCGTTTTCCCTATGTTTTTCTCATTTCTTGATTTCCCCCGGTTCTTCTTACCCCGTTTGTCCATTTCGCTTAATCTGAAACATTTTCCTCGATAATTCATTCTAAATATTAATTTTGTCATGCTGAAAATGAAAATGGCTTTGTTTGAAAATTGTATTAAATATTCTTATGATTGATATTCTCAGAATAGTTCTATCTAGCGATGTGTACACTCCTATGAAGCCAGAAAACCTGATTCTATCCATAAATTCAAGATAAAAATCCGAGGCAAGGATCATAAAAACGAATTTCAATTTCGCAATGTTTTCTGAATTGTGCAGGAGTTTCAGATTGCACAAACCCGAAAAGTAGAGTTTTGAGTTCTCTGAATTTTGCAGAAAGACCAAGCTTGCAGAAAAAATCGAATTTTTAACTTTCTGACTTCAGCAGGAGTTCCATGTTGCTAAAAAGCTGAAAAAGTGGAACAATCCCTCGATCCCTCTTTTCTGAAGGCGCGGCAAATCTGACAGTTTTTTGGTTACCAGAGAAAGTGTTTGAAATTTTGATAATGTGGAAAGAGTGAATGAAATGATTTATTATAGAAGAAAACATGAAGGATTTAGGATTTCGCAAGAATCGATCCAATCCACCTGAAAGCTTCGAAGCCTTTTTTGTTCACCTCTTTGTAGAAATTGAGTGGGTTGAAGGGGCCAAAAATGGAGATGGGCAAGAATGGGGTCGAAATAAAACTTCCCCATCTCCTTTTTTGGCACCCTTCAATATAACCACCAATCAATTTTCCCGTCTTCGAGTTAATGTCGAATACGATGTCGCGAACTTTGGATTTTTCTCTGGTTGCTTCGAGACTGACTCGTAGAGTTTCTCCGGACGTCCACAATCCTTTCACTTTGAGAACAACGTCAGTAGTGTTGAACACGTCCATCCACGTGGCGTCTGAAACGTGGGATACTCATAAAATTCAATATTTTGATGTTTTAGAGTTATACTATCTCACTCTAATCTCACTAAACCTATAGATACAGTACCGGTTAAACTTGTCAGGTGATTTGGATCATTCTTAGGAGTCTAGAGCTTGGCTGACAAGTTTCCGATTACTTTGAAAACTTTGAAGGGTATAAATTAGAATTAAATAAATTTTTTTTAATTCACAGAAGCTGTTAAAGCTTCCTAGTTCTCCAGATGTTTGGCGATTCTTGAAAGACTCTTGTTTCTTCGCGTTTTCAGTACGGAACGGGCCAAAAGGTATGTCTTTCAAAAATCGACAAATAGTTGAAAACTAGGAAATTCCAAAAATTTCTTTGTTAGCAAAGTTTCTAATCAAGATCTGTTTTACTATCTTCTCAGCTTTCAGGTTTGACAGCCGGGCTCTAGATCCTTGATTGTGAAAATTGTGAAAATAGCCAAAAATGACTATAAAAGCCTAATGACCGATGCTGCATCTCATTAAAAATGTTTTTAGGGAAAATAATTTTTTTCATTGACTTTTGGATAATGCGTAATAAAAAATGCTTATTGTCATGCAGAGCTTATATTATATAATCTCACTAACTAGTTTCGCTTAAACTAATTCTCTTCATTCAACTCACTTTCTGAAGTCAAGCACTTCTCAAAGACAAATCCGTGTTCGACGATGTTGTTGAATTTCGAAGGTTCTTTCGACGAGCTTTTCACAAGTTCCGCAAACTTTTGAATCGCTTTCAGAGCCAACATCGTTTGATTCATCTCATTGATTGGGGTGGAATTTGGTTCTTCAGTTGTAGTTCCATTTGGAGCAGATGGATTTTTTCCCATAACAGCACAAATCATGAGCAGCACGAAGATAAGTGTCTTCATTTTAGCACAATTCGTCCAAGAAGAGTTGAATCTGAAAAATAGAACATTCAAGTCATTTTATAGGGCAGTGAGGAGAAGGAAAAACGATTGTAATACATCAAACAATAAAACAAACTATTAAATTGTACTACACCCAGAAAAAAAGCTCATAAAAATATCAACAGTTAAATACATCAGCTACAAATTTATAATATCTGTGTTTTGACTCTATCTTCCACTTGTCAAGGAGCTGAATTAGTGAACATCTTTAGGAATTCTCAATATTGGAGTTCGAAATTTTGGCTATCTACATTTCTAGAAGTCAAAAAATCGTTTTCAGAACAGAGATAATGGTATTAAAGAAAAGGAAGAAAGTGAGGAATGGGAGGCCAAGCACGGCTATTTATGCAACAGTGCCTTGGGAAACAAAAACGGTTTCCATGAATAATGCTGGGAACGAGAAGAAAGTATGACACTTTTGAATTTGAATTATGAGAAACAAAATCAAACTACAAAAAAATCAAAGTATCAAACTTACATCTGACTTTACAGAAGAATAGTTGAAAATAAGGAGTTCTAAAGCATTTTGGATTAGTAAAGCGTTGTGAGAAACAAGAAAACCAATTCTGAAACTTAATATTGTCTGACAAAAATTTTTTTAACGCATTTTTCTCATGAATTAATAGTTGGAAAAAAATCAGAATATAGTTTTTTTTTAAGTTATAGTACCTGTCATAAGATAATCAAACACGTTTTCAGTTTATTTTGATTATTTTCAGGAGTCTGGAGCTCACCTGGAGTCTGGAGCTCAGAGGCATAATAATCCTGTTCCTCAAATATGATATCTTCATCACTGTAGATTGAAAAAATTGTTTGTGACCTACTTTTCTGAAAAATTTGAACTAATTTCAAATTCCCGTCCTTCGAAGAACCTGTTCCCCAGATATGATATCTCTGTCTCTCAGTAAGACTAGAAAACGTCTCTGACCTACTTTTCTGAAAATTTTGACCTCATTCGAAATTCCCATCCCTCAAAGATCCCATCCACCCAGTTTGGGACCTCTACCTATAAAACCAACGAAAATACAAATTTGACCTAGTTATTGCTGCCTGCTGACCTGATTTTGATTTTACACTAAATGCTCTTCCCATCCATCCAATATGGCACCTCTACCATTAAAACCGGCGAAACTCCAATTTTGACCTAGATAGAGGTATCATTTGACCTAGTTTCACATCTGACTTAATTTCATGTTCCCATATTCATCCCCAGCCAACATAACCACCAACCCCCAGTCACTCACCCTTCAAAAATAATAAAAACCTGGTACCCTTAAAATAATTTAGGGTGACCTTCCACGTTTCACAGTCGATGAAGGGGGGAAATCCTTCAGAAAAATCATTCTTCTCTATTTTTCCGCTCCGAACTGGTGAGCTCTCTTTGCTCTCTCCCGCCTGCTGATTTTTCCAAGGTAAATTTGAATAAAGAAGTAGTTGTGTGTATAAGTGATAGTTGGGCAAAGTAGTTGAGCACTTTTTTGAATATAGGTCACGCCAAAAAAAATTAGGTCACCCAAAAAAATTGAGAAAAAATCGGAAAAAATCAGAAAAAAATCATGAAAAAATGACAAATTTCCACATTAAAAAGCAAAATTATTATTTTTTCAGGATGTGTTACGATACATTGTTGACTCTTGATGGGACCCACATTCGTGGGTATCTGCTCACTCGTTTGATTGGCAACCAGACGGTTTACGCCCCTCCGGGGCTAAACCGTCTGGCTCCCGCTTACAATACCCGGAATCAAATAGAAAAGATCTCGACTTTTTTGAAATATGCGCGGAACTGTGATGAAACTAAAACAAAGGAAACTTCTAAAATTCCCAATTCTCACTCTTATTTTCTCAAATTTCAAACTGATATCCTCATATTCTTCATTTCGGAAATGTAGATATTCATTTGAAGGTTCAATGATTCTGGATTTTCTACAAATCAAAAAATCTGAAGCTCGGAAATTCAGAACTTCGGAATTGTGAAGAATCCGAAATTTATAGTCTCGAACTACGGAATTCGGAATTTCGATATTTAACAAAATTCAAAGTTATCGAAATTCGGAAATTCTAAAATTTGCATTGAAAAGCATTATTAAAAAAATTCATAGCAACAGAGAAATTCGGATAATTAGAAATGCAAGAAATTAGAAACTGAAACTGAAGGATATCGATTTTCTGAATTCGAATATTCTTAAACCCATATTTCTATAACTGGTAAATTCTGAATTTTCAGCTTTTCCAAAAATTAATAGTAAGGTTTGAGAATTTCTGAAGTTCCAAAATTTTTTGCATTTTCAAAATCAAAAATTCGGAGATTTCAGGTTAAATGTTCAGAAATTCAAAAATTCGAAAACACTCATATTTTTTGGGATTCGAAGACCGGATTTTAGAAAAAAAACCGGAATGTTTTAAAACCCAAATTATTTAAGTTCATAATCTTTATTTGCGAATTTATATTTTGCCGAATTCGTAAATTCAGAGAAATTAAGGTTCAAATTGTAAGTCTAGAAAATTCAGAGAATCCTGAAAGCACGTTTTCTTCATCAATCTCATTTTTCCAGCTTTTCCATTCCTTTCCCTTCAAACTTCAAAACCCACACTGAAAACTATTTGTCCAAACTTTTCCTTTTTTTCAAAGCCAAAAAAATGGGCGGTTAGACGGGAATGGCGTGAATATTGCTTCAATTATTTTCTCAAAATTTTGTACTGAAAATGAAGAAAAACGTCTCCAGAAGACGTCACAAACAAAATTTTGAAAATAGAATAGGTCGGGCAGCATCTCATAAACATTTCCGATTTAGCCATGTAAATTTCATCTCAATCGGTGAACGTTGAGTGGGTGAACAGTTACGCGACCCACATCCTCACATACAGAATTTGGTGTTTGTTATTATTTGATTGGCAATGGAAGTTTCGGCGCCGTGTACGAAGGGAAGTGCGGCTTGGATACGATTGCAATGAAAGTGTCCACCGAGGAAGAAGACCTTCAGATCGAAGCTGCGACACTACAGAAGTTATACTACAGTGACGTCTCCCCGAAATTCCATTTTACTGGCCGATATGGTCCATATCACATCATTGGTGAGTTTTTTTTACATAAAAAATCGAGTAGGCTGAAAAGTATACTAGTTTTTGGGGTCGTATTCATGATTATCACGATTCTTGCAATCGTATATAAATAAATAAGTAAATAAATAAATAAATAAATATATCTAGGCAAAACATTTACCTCGATAACCTCAACTGAAAAACGTAAAATTTTGATATATTTTAATTTCCCCGAAATTCCATTTTATTGGGAAATATGGTCCCTATCATATTCTCGGTGAGTATTTTTCTTACGAATAAAATCAGTTAGGCTTGAAAAGTATACAAACTTTTGAGATCGTATTCATGAACATTCACCTGCATTCATCCATTTACTTCAAAACCTCAAACGAAAAAGTGTAAATTGAGAAAAATTCTTTCATTTTTTGGTGAATAATCTTCTTCTCATACAGAAATTTTGAAGAGTTATTGCTCCAAAAAACGTATGCCTCAAAAATAATATAAGAAGAACGTTATTAACTAACTTTCACCTTGGCTTTCGTTGCTGTCCCACTCACTAACAATGAATTTTTGAACAATTAGCCTGAATGGATAGAGCAAGAAATATCAAGTACTGTGTTTGAAAAGGACAACTTGTCAGTACATTTTCTTGTTTCGATTTACTTTTTTTAAAAAATAATTCAGCTGATTTTTCCAAAATAGTAAATGATTTACCTAGGTAAATGTTCAAGAATTCGGCCACTAGAAAAAAAAACTGATAGAGTAGAGTAATTTGAATATTTTCAGGGTTGGAACTTGTCGGTCCGGATCTCGAGTTGCTCCGTGACAAAGCTGCATGGAAATCGTTTAAACGCCATACACTGGTCCGAGTGACGTATCAAGCGATGAAATGCCTGGAAGCAGTCCACAAAATGCGAATTGTTCATCGGGACGTGAAGTTGGCGAATTTCGCCGTTACCCTTCCCACCAACCCTGAAAACCGAGTCGTTGTCAAGATCCTCGACTTCGGGCTCTCCCACAACTATGCCGATGAAGATGGGACTCTTAGAGAAGATTCCCGAAACTTAGATTTAAGGGCTATGAAGTATGCATCTCATGACGTCAATATTGGGTGTGATGTGATGCCGAAAGACGACATTTGCCAGCTCAGCTTTGCGGTGATTTATGCATCTGGATTCGATTTTGCGCAGCAATTGAAGTTACCTGCAAAACAACTGCTTGATTGGAAGCAAGAGCTCGTGAGTAGAAAAAATAGCAGTGAAGAAACAAATATTAACATTTCCAGATTCGTAAGCCAGAAGACACCTTACCACATCAGACAAAGTTCATGCTACCATTTTTTGATATCGTTGGAGAACTCGATGACGTTCGGCCAATCAACTACTCTCTCATCAAAGAACGCATTCAAGCGTGTATGCCTGAGATCGATGTGGCCAGTGATCTGATTCTGACTGAGGACGATGGGGAGCCACTACTTGTCTGAATCGATTTGTTTGGGGAATCCGAAGGACCCAACTACTCGTTCCTTTTCTTGTACCATACATTTCTCACCAAAACTTGATAAATAAAATAATTTTATACATCAAAACTGTTTCTTTTTTATTCAATATACTAATACAAATAATAATAAAAAATATAAAAAGCAAAGAGTAGAATAAACTCACGAAAAACATTGAAAGCGCTATTAGAAAAATTTGAATAGTTAGTTTTTAGGTGTGGCGAATCGTTAGTGAATAATGGACACATAAGCTATGGTATTCTCTAAAAATATTTAACGGAAAGATAGCTCAGTTTAGAAAGGCAAAACAAAAATTAATAAATAAAGAGAGGATGGCAATGTTTCTGGTATTGGTGGCAAAATTGTATTTTCTTAGATATTGGTGGCAAAAAAATCACCTTTACCTAGTCTATAACAAAACTTGTAATATAATATAGAGTGCCAACAAGCAGGTTGAGAATAATAGCGAACCTTTACCCGATTTTTCAAGAAAAAAAAGGATCAAGTCCATTTTAAAAAATCAGAATTTTGTAGAAACCAAATATAAAATTTCAAACAGAGTGAAAAAGCAGCGTGGCGAATAAAAGAAAAAAATCATTCGATGATAGCGATGCTCTTTTGAAGAAGAGCCTGAGAAGTTGATAAGTCCATTTCAGGAATATTCGCTGCCATAATTGCTTCAATATCCGACTTTTCAGAGATTTCAGAAAGGCATTTGCTCTGAAACATTATTTAAACACGTCAAAACTTTTCTCTGTCAATAACACCTTCAAATTTTCCAAATGACAACGAAGCGCCAATTGCAACTTTTGTACAATACTCTTCTGCGAATCATTCAATAAAAACTCCTCACATCTTCGAATAGCCGTTGGCGCTTCTAACAAATCTGCCAAATGAAGGATTCCTGTGACAGTATCGTCTGAAATTTAAATTGTTTTGCTCTTTTTTTCTGAAAAAAAACAGTTTCCTACCATCGATAGAAGATTCTCCATGAATTAGCTCCAAGAAGTTACGGAAATCATCAGCTTCGATTTCGGTCAATGTGATTTCAGCATTCTCAGGTATACCGTTCTCTTCATAAAAAAGATAATTGAACAAGGCGGATTGGAGAGCGAGGTACTGAAAAAAGTCTTCTTTTGGGAACTTGAGACAATTCAAACCTTTTTCAAGACATAGAATTTGGTATTTTGCACTACCAAAATCAAATCACAGAATTCTTTTTGTGATTCATCAAACAATCGTGCCTTCTCTTTTCCGGATCCAGTCATTTTCAGAATCTCGACTTCCACTTCAACAGCCAAATTGTTGTCCATGAGATAATATTCTACATTTTCCCAATCCAAAAAATCATAGAAACCCAATCTCCCTTTCTTCTCGAAACAGTGTTTTGAACTTTTGGTGAGATTGCATACATCACTCATCATTCTGAACTTTGCTTTTATTTCCACCGCAAATTCTTTTCCGATAGGAGCAATAGGCTCACAAAAAAGAACAAATCCGAGGTGTTTCTCGTTTCTTTCAATAAGCATGTTCCTGAAATGAACAAAAAATTCATGTTGGAAACTGATAAAATAAAATCTACCATTTTACATCGAACTTGTCTACAACTTTGCTGAAACAGGGTACGCATATTTCTAAGGCTGCCACATTTTTGAACACATGGTTCAACACAAATCGCTTGTCTGAAATTAGTTCCTTCTGGTTCTGAAAAAACAAAAAGTTATGTTCTTTTTTTTTCTCAAACAAGACTCACATTCAACTTTCTTGATGTTTCTCTCAATTTCTTCTCGTCTTCATTAGTTTTCAAAATTTTTGCAACCGATTCTTCGATTATTTGGAGTTTTCCAGTGATTTCTTCAAATTTTCGTTTATGTAATTTATTGATCTCGTCATTTCCGGCAGTCATCATGACTTTCAGGGTTCCAAGGGGTTCGGCCTCATGACGTTGGTCCGGTGCCGCTTCGTCTCTCTCGTTATTAGCCATTTTTTGAAAAATATTCTTAGAAATCCAACAATTGATATTGTTTGATGTCGATTTTTCAGAAAAATGTTTATATATAAATAAGAATTACTGTCGAATTGAAAAAAAAAAGATTTGGGGATTCTTGCTGTAGAAGCCGTTTGTGTTGGGCGTGACTTTGACCAACTAAATCAAAATTGGTTCTCTCAAAATTAGTCCAATTTTCGTGCCGAAGATTGCGTGTGAATCAATCTTATTAGTCGGATTTTCACGCCCCTACAAAAAAATTGCGTGTGAGTCTCCCATAAATCAGTTTTTCAGATTCTACTGGACGTAATTATCTTTTTTTTTCAAATCCAAATTGTCCATGTGTGTTTCGCTCCTTCTCCCCATAATTGATGAAATCTATGGAAAACTGCAAATAATCGATCGAAGAATCGGTTGCGAAAACTTTGAAAACTAATGACGACGAGAAGAAATTGAGAAAAATACCAAGGTGTTAAAAATGGCATTTTTTGAAAAGAGAAAATTTACATTTGGAGAGGTGAAATCATCACAATTTTCAGACATTGTCCCACCGATCCTCATGACCGGAGAACGATCAAACTCGTAAATCAATTTCTTCTAAGCGACAACAAAGCTGATTGGAGTTGGAGTTGGAAAATAACGTTAATTTGATCTGCATTATCCAATACGACAGTGACGCTGACCCAAGAAAATGTTACGCGCTTTATTACCTCTTCGATAATCTGTTAATTCAATCAACACACTACTTTTTCAGAATTAAAAAATCATAATACACGGAACAAACTCAGCTTCACTATTCTATAAAAATCAGTCAATTTTCAAAAAAGAAAACTATTTTCCTTCAAGTTGCACACTTTTTTCAGTTGATTAGCTAAGAGAAAACTGTTTTATAAAACTGTTTTAAAAATATCCTTGAATATTGGCTTCAGAACTGATCTTTTAATAGGCTTGTCCCAATTTGAAAAGTTCATCCTTCAAGGATCCCGTTCACCTAATATGATATCTCCATCTCTACAGAGAACAAAACTGCTGCTGTGACCTACTTTTTTGAAAAATTTGACCTCATTTCAAATTTCTATCTCTCAAGGATCCTATAAACCTATTCTGGGACCTCTACCTATCAAACCAACAAAAATACAAATCTGACCTAGTTAAAGTCGTCAGATGACCTAATTTCAATTTTACAGTGCATGCTCTTTCCAACCACCCAATATGGTAGCCCTACCATTAAAACTGACTAAATTCCAATTTTGACCTAGATAGAGGTATCAGTTGACCTAGTTTCGGAGCTGACCCAATTTCATGTTCCAATCTTCATCCCCAACCATCATAACCACCCACCCCCAGTCACTCACCCTTCAAAAATAATAAAAACCTGGTACCCTCAAAACAATTTAGGGTGACCTTCCACGTTTCACAGTCGATGAAGGGGGGAAATCCTTCAGAAAAATCAGTCTTCGCTTTTTTTTCGCTCCGAACTGGTGAGCTCTCTTTGCTCTCTCCCGTCTGCTGATTTTTCCGAGGTAAATTTGATTAAAAAGTAGTTGGTGTGTATAAGTGATAGTTGGGCAAAATAGTTGAGCACTTTTTGGAATATAGGTCACGCGAAAAAATAATTATGTCACCGAAAAATTTTGAGAAAAAATCGGAAAAAATCAGAAAAAATCATGAAAAAATGACAAATTTCCACATTAAAAAGCAAAATTATTATTTTTTCAGGAAGTGTTACGATACATTGTTCACTCTTGATGGGACCCACATTCGTGGGTATCTGCTCACTCGTTTGATTGGCAATGGAAGTTTCGGCGCCGTGTACGAAGGGAAGTGCGGCTTGGATACGATTGCAATGAAAGTGTCCACCGAGGAAGAAGACCTTCAGATCGAAGCTGCGACACTACAGAAGTTATACTACAGTGACGTCTCCCCGAAATTCCATTTTACTGGCCGATATGGTCCATATCACATCATTGGTGAGTTTTTTTTACATAAAAAATCGAGTAGGCTGAAAAGTATACTAGTTTTTGGGGTCGTATTCATGATTATCACGATTCTTGCAATCGTATATAAATAAATAAGTAAATAAATAAATAAATAAATATATCTAGGCAAAACATTTACCTCGATAACCTCAACTGAAAAACGTAAAATTTTGATATATTTTAATTTCCCCGAAATTCCATTTTATTGGGAAATATGGTCCCTATCATATTCTCGGTGAGTATTTTTCTTACGAATAAAATCAGTTAGGCTTGAAAAGTATACAAACTTTTGAGATCGTATTCATGAACATTCACCTGCATTCATCCATTTACTTCAAAACCTCAAACGAAAAAGTGTAAATTGAGAAAAATTCTTTCATTTTTTGGTGAATAATCTTCTTCTCATACAGAAATTTTGAAGAGTTATTGCTCCAAAAAACGTATGCCTCAAAAATAATATAAGAAGAACGTTATTAACTAACTTTCACCTTGGCTTTCGTTGCTGTCCCACTCACTAACAATGAATTTTTGAACAATTAGCCTGAATGGATAGAGCAAGAAATATCAAGTACTGTGTTTGAAAAGGACAACTTGTCAGTACATTTTCTTGTTTCGATTTACTTTTTTTAAAAAATAATTCAGCTGATTTTTCCAAAATAGTAAATGATTTACCTAGGTAAATGTTCAAGAATTCGGCCACTAGAAAAAAAAACTGATAGAGTAGAGTAATTTGAATATTTTCAGGGTTGGAACTTGTCGGTCCGGATCTCGAGTTGCTCCGTGACAAAGCTGCATGGAAATCGTTTAAACGCCATACACTGGTCCGAGTGACGTATCAAGCGATGAAATGCCTGGAAGCAGTCCACAAAATGCGAATTGTTCATCGGGACGTCAAGTTGGCGAATTTCGCCGTTACCCTTCCAAACAACCCTGAAAACCGAGTCGTTGTCAAGATCCTCGACTTCGGGCTCTCCCACAACTATGCCGATGAAGATGGGACTCTTAGAGAAGATTCCCGAAACTTAGATTCAAGGGCTATGAAGTATGCATCTCATGACGTCAATATTGGGTGTGATGTGATGCCGAAAGACGACATTTGCCAGCTCAGCTTTGCGGTGATTTATGCATCTGGATTCGATTTTGCGCAGCAATTGAAGTTACCTGCAAAACAACTGCTTGATTGGAAGCAAGAGCTCGTGAGTAGAAAAAATAGCAGTGAAGAAACAAATATTAACATTTCCAGATTCGTAAGCCAGAAGACACCTTACCACATCAGACAAAGGTCATGCTACCATTTTTTGATATCGTTGGAGAACTCGATGACGTTCGGCCAATCAACTACTCTCTCATCAAAGAACGCATTCAAGCGTGTATGCCTGAGATCAATGTGGCCAGTGATCTGATTCTGACTGAGGACGATGGGGAGCCACTACTTGTCTGAATCGATTTGTTTGGGAAATCCGAAGGACCCAACTACTCGTTCCTTTTCTTGTACCATACATTTCTCACCAAAACTTGATAAATAAAAGAATTTTATACATCAAAACTGTTTCTTTTTTATTCAATGTACTAATACAAATAATAATAAAAAATATAAAAAGCAAAGAGTAGAATAAACTCACGAAAAACATTGAAAGCGCTATTAGAAAAATTTGAATAGTTAGTTTTTAGGTGTGGCGAATCGTTAGTGAATAATGGACACATAAGCTATGGTATTCTCTAAAAATATTTAACGGAAAGATAGCTCAGTTTAGAAAGGCAAAACAAAAATTAATAAATAAAGAGAGGATGGCAATGTTTCTGGTATTGGTGGCAAAATTGTATTTTCTTAGATATTGGTGGCAAAATATCACCTTTACCTAGTCTAGAACAAAACTTGTAATATAATATAGAGTGCCAACAAGCAGGTTGAGAATAATAGCGAACCTTTTCCCGATTTTTCAAAAAAAAAAGAAACTGGATAAAGTCCATTACACAAATCAGAACTTCGTACAGATCAAATATAATATTTCAAACAAAGTTTGAAAAAAAGCAGAGTGAAAAATAAAAGAAATTAGTCATTCGATGTTAGCGATGTTCTTTTGAAGAAGAGCCTGAGAAGTTGATAGGTCCATTTCAGGAATATTCGCTGCCATAATTGCTTCAATATCCGACTTTTCACTGATTTCAGAGAGGCATTTGCTCTGAAACATTATTTAAACACGTCAAAACTTTTCTCTGTCAATAACACCTTCAAATTTTCCAAATGACAACGAAGCGCCAACTGCAACTTTTGTACAATACTCTTCTGCGAATCATTCAATAAAAACTCCTCACATCTTCGAATAGCCGTTGGTGCTTCTAACATATCTGCCAAATCAAGGAGTCCTGTGACAGTATCATCTGAAATACAAATAGTTTTGCCCTTTTTTTCCATGAAAAACAATTTCCTACCATCAATAGATGAGCCTCCATGAATGAGCTCCAAGAAGTTATGGAAATCGTTAGCTTCGATTTCGGTCAGTTCAATTTCAGCATTTTCCGGTACATTGTACTCCTCACAAAAAAGATAATTTAACAAGGCGGATTGGAGAGCGAGGTACTGAAAACAGTTTTTTTGTGATTTTGAGACAATTCAAACCTTTTTCAAGACATAGAATTTGGTATTTTGCACTACCAAAATTAAATCCGAAAATTCTTTTTGTGATTCACCAAACAATCGTTGTTTCTCTTTCCCAAATCCAGTCACTTTTAGAATCTCGACTTCCACTTCAACAGCCAAATTGTTGTCCATTAGATAATATTCTACATTTTCCCAATCCAAAAAATCATAGAAACCCAATCTCCCTTTCTTCTCGAAACAGTGTTTTGTGATTTTAGTGAGATTGCATATATCACTCATCATTCTGAACTTTGCTTTCATTTCCACCGCAAATTCTATTCTGGTAGGAGCAATAGGCTCGCAAAAAAGAACAAATCCGAGGTGTTTCTCGTTTCGTGCTATAAGCATGTTCCTGAAATGAAAAAAAAGATTCATATTGGAATCTGAAAAAATAGAAACTACCATTTTACATTGAACTTCTCTACAACTTGTGTGAAACAGGGTACGCCTATTTCTAAGGCTGCCACATTTTTGAACACATGCTTCAATACAAATCGTTTCTCTGAATTTAGTTCCTTCTGGTTCTGAAACAAAAAAGTTGGGTTCTTTCTTTTTCAAACAAGACTCACATTCAACTTTCTTGATGTTTCTCTCAATTTCTTCTCGTCTTCATTATTCTTCAAAATTTTCGCAACCGATTCTTCGATTACTTGGAGCTTTCCATTGATTTCTTCGAATTTTCGTTTATATGATTTATCGATCTCTTCATTTCCGGCAGTCACCATGGTTTTTAGGGTTCCAAGGGTTTCGGTCTTATGCCTTTCGTCCGATGTCGCTTCGCCTCTCTCGTTATTAGCTTTTTTTTTTGAAGAATATTCTGAAACACCGAACAATTGATATGGGTTAATGCCGATTTTTCAGGAAAATTATTACAAATGAATAAGAATCATTGTCGAATAGAGAAAAAAAGGATCTGGGAGATTCTCGCAGGACCCGCTTGTGTTGGGCGTGACTTTGACCAACTGAAATGAAATGAGAGAGTAATTAGTTGAATTTTCGTGCCGAAGATAGCGTGTAAGCCAATCTTATTAGAAGGATTTTCACGTCCCTACAGAAAATTGCGTGTGAATCTTCTATAAATCATGTTCGTGCCTTTCCTACACGTAATTATCTTTCTCCGAATACAACTTGTCCCCGTGTGTTTCGCCTCTTCTCCCGGAAACTTCGATGGAATCACGGGAAAGCTCCAACTAATTAAAGTATCTGTAGCGAAATTGTCGAAAGCTAATAATGACAGGAAGATTTCCCGAAAGTTATTATAAATATTTGAAAAATTATCACCGAACTGAAAAAAACACTTACTGGAAAATCTAGTGGGCGCCGCTGTAACCAGCTGAAGCAAAAGTGACACCTAAAAAATTAGCCGGATTTTCGTGCCAAAGATTGCGTGTGCATCTCCTATAAATTATGTTTTCAGTCTCCACTGCACGTAATTATCTTTTTTCGAATCCAAATTGTCTCTGTTTGCTTTGCCCCTTCTCCCCGGAATAGACGAAATCCCTGAAAAACTCCAAATAGTCTAAAAATCGGTTCCAAAAACTTTGAAAACTAATGAAGACAAAAAGAAATTGAGAAAAATACCAAGGTGTTGATGAAAATGAAACTTTCAAACAGAGAACAATTACTTTTGGAGAGATGAACTCATATTTAATTTTAGACATTGTCTTACGGATTCTCATGGTCGAAGAACGATGCGGTTCAAAATCGTCGATCAATTTTTTTCCAACTGACAATAAAGCTGATTGGCGTGGGGGATGGAAAATAATGTTTATTGGATCTGCGTTATCCAATTCGACCCTGAAGCTGACCGAAGAAGATGTTACTGGCTCTATTATCTCTTCGAAAATCTGTTATTTCAATCATCACATTGCTTTTTCGGATTAAAAAAATCATAGAACTCGGTGTGCACATGAAACAAACTCAGCTTCCCTATTCCATGAAAATTTTCAAAAAAGCAGATTTTCAAAAAAAGAAAACTATTTTCCTTCAAGTGTCACACAGTTGATTAGCTAAGAGAGAACGGTTTTCCTAGAAAACTATTCTTCGAATACAACCTCAGAACTAATTGACTTGTCCCAATTTAAATGGTTCATCCTTGAAGGATCCCGTTCTCCTAGTATGATATCTCTATCACTACAGAAAACAAAACAGCAGCTATGACCTACTTTTTTGAAAAATTTGACCTCATTTCAAATTCCCATCCTTCAAGGATTCCATTCACCTAGTTTGATACCTTTACCTATAAAACCAACAAAAATACAAATCTGACCTAGTTAAAAGCGTCAGATGACCTAATTTCAATTTTACTGTACATGCTCTTTCCAACCACCCAATATGGTAGCCCTACCATTAAAACTGACTAAATTCAAATTTTGACCTAGATAGAGGTATCAGTTGACCTAGTTTCACAGCTGACCCAATTTCATGTTCCAATCTTCAACCCCACCCATCATAATCACCCACCCCCAGTCACTCACCCTTCAAAAATAATAGAAACCTAGTACCCTCAAAACAATTTAGGGTGACCTTCCACGTTTCATGGTCAATGAAGGGAGAAATCCTTCAGAAAAATCAGTCTTCGCTTTTTTCTCGCTCCGATTTGGTGAGCTCTCTTCGCTCTCTCTCCCCCCACCGTCTATTTTGAAGGTAAATTTGATTCTTTTTAATGATTAACTAGTTGATGTGTATAAGTGATAGTTGGGCAAAGTAGTTGAGCACTTTTTGGAATATAGGTCACGCCAAAAAAAATTAGGTCACCTGAAAAATTCGAGAAAAAATCGGAAAAAATCGTAGAAAATCACAAATTTTTGCTCTAGAAAGCTAATTAAACTGATTTTCTTGCAGAATGACTGTCTCCGCTGCTTTAATGGCTCTTTCTGGAACTCAGATCAAAGGATATCAATTGTCTCAGCTCATTGGATCAGGAGCATATGGAGCTGTCTACCGAGGAACTTCTGGATCTGATGTGATCGCACTGAAAGTTTCCCTTCAAGAACACGCCTTGGCAATCGAAGCGAAAGCTCTGCAACTTCTGAACAGTAGTGACGTGTCCCCCAAGATCTTCTTCTCTCATCATGATGGCATCTATCACACATTGGGTGAGTTCTTCTATAAAAATGAAATCAATTAGGTCTCAAAAGTTTGCAAAGTTTCTAGATATAGGACCGTATTCATGAATATGTACCTAGCCATATCATTTACTTTGAAAAAACACCCAACATTATATAAACATTCAGCTGATTTTTCCAGAGTAAAGAATTTACCTAGGTAAATGTTCATGAACAAGGCCTCAAAAAATTTTTTTGTAACTAATAATTGAGTAATTAGAATGTATTTTCAGGGCTGCAACTCATGGGTCCAGACCTTGAGACGATCCGTGTAAAAGGGAAACCATTTGAACGGAATACTCTGGTCAAATTCCTGTATCAAACAATTGCGTGTCTAGAAGCGGTACATGGAATGCGAATTGTTCACCGGGACATTAAGTTGTCAAACATCGCCGTCACTCTTCCAACCAATCCTGACAACAGAGTTTCTGTACGAATCCTCGATTTTGGACTATCACACTTGTATGAAGACAATAATGGGAACCATCTTGAAGATTCGAGAAGCGTGAACTTTAAAAGTATGAGATACTGCTCTTATGCGTTGAGTATTGGATGCACCCCTCTTCCGAAGGACGATATCGTCTCAGTCTCGTACGCAGTGCTCCACGCCTCCGATTTCGACTATGCTCGAAAGCTGAAGTGTCCTGCACGCCAGCTCTTGACTTGGAAGGAGGATTTGGTAAGTAGAAAAAAATCAGTCGAGAAGCAAATATTGCCATTTTCAGATTACGAAACCCGCCGAGACTCTACCACTTTCGCTGATGTACCTGCTTCCCTTCTTTGAAATTGTTGGGGAACTCGACGACGACACCCCGATCGACTATTCACTCATCAAACAGCGCATTGAAGAGTGTTCGCCTGATACTGATGCTTCTGGTGATTTGATCCTGACTGAGAAGGATGGGGAGCCACAACTCGTTTGAATTGATTGGATTGGGGAATCCACAGAACCCAACTACTTGTATCGTTTCCTTTCTTGTGCTATTCTCACCTTAAATTCGAATAAAAAAAATTTATGAATTAAAATTGTTTCTTTTTTATTCAAAATACACATACAAATAAATAAAAATAAAAAAGCGAAGTGCGGAAAATGAACACACGAAAAAAATAAACACCAAAAGCGATACTTGAAAAATATGAATACCTAGTTTTTAGGTTTGGCGAATCATTAGTGATAAATGGGCACATGAGCTAGGGTTACCTCTAAATATATTTAACGCAAAGATAGGTCAGCTTAGAAATGCAAAACAAAAATTTGGAAAAAAGAGAGAATGACAAATTTTTCCTGTAGAAAGCTACTTTGCTGAAGTTGTGTCTCTTCACGATTTAAATTTAGAATTGTAGACGTACCGCCAAAAAAATTCAGAAAAACGCCAAACGGAGATCGAATTTTCGAAAATTCTGGATTCTAGAAGTTTCAGATTTTGAGTTTTCTGATTCGCTAATCAGAGATATCATCAGTTTTAGGATAAGGAATATTATATTTGATTTGATTTATCAGAGGAATGCTTTAGATTGTCATGAATGATACAATACATCGAAAACAAAACTGAGAGAAAACAATATAATAATATTTGAAAAAAGCAGTAAGGAAGGAGCGGAAAAGAGGGAGCAACTTACAGAAATGAATCATTATTAAAGCAGAGAGTTTAAAACAAAAAGAGTGAAAAAAAGTCATTCGATGATAGCGATGCTCTTTTGAAGAAGAGCCTGCGAAGTTGATAGGTCCATTTCAGGAATATTCGCCGCCATAATTGCTTCAATGTCCGACTTTTCACTGATTTCAGAGAGGCATTTGCTCTGAAACCTTTTTTTGAACACGTCAAAATTTTTCAATGTCAATATCACCTTCAAATTTTCCAAATGACACCGAAGCGCCAATTCCAACTTTTGTACAATACTCTTCTGCGAATCCTTCAATAAAAACTCCTCACATCTTCGAATAGCCGTTGGCGCTTTTAACATATCTGCCAAATCAAGGAGTCCTGTGACAGTATCGTCTGAAATTTTGCTCTTATCGTCCTTTTAACAGTTTTCTACCATCAATAGATGATTCTCCATGAATAAGCTGCAAGAAATTATGGAAATCATCAGCTTCGATTCCGGTCAATCTGATTTCAGCTTTTTCCGGAAAATCGTTCTCCTCACACAGAAGATAATTTAACAAAGAGGATTGGAGAGCAAGGTACTGAAAAAAGTTGTCTTTTGTGATTCTGAGACAATTCAAACCATTTTCAAGACATAGAATTTGGTATTTTGCGCTACCAAAATCAAATCACAGAATTCTTTTTGTGATTCATCAAACAATCGTGCCTTCTCTTTCCCACATTCAGTCACTTTTAGAATCTCGACTTCCACTTCAACAGCCAAATTGTTGTCCATAAGATAATATTTTACATTTTCCCAATCCATAAAATCATAGAAACCCAATCTCCCTTTTCTCTCGAAACAGTGTTTTGTAGTTTTAGTGAGATTGCATTTATCATTCACCATTCTGAATTTTACTTCTATTTCCACCGCGAATTCTTTTCCGGTGGGAGCAATAGGTTCACAAAAAAGAACAAATCCGAGGTGTTTCTCGTTTCGTTCTATAAGCATGTTCCTGAAATGAACAAAAAATTCATGTTGGGAACTGAAAAACAAAAAAACTACCATTTCAGATTGAACTTCTCTACAACTTTGCTAAAACAGGGTACGCCTATTTCCAAGGCTGCCACATTTTTGAACACATGCTTCAACACAAATCGTTTCTCTGAATTTGGTTCCTTCTGGTTCTGAAACAAAAAAGTTGTGTTTTTTCTTTTTCAAACAAAACTCACATTCAACCTTCTTGATGTTTCTCTCAATTTCTTCTCTTCTTCATTAGTTTTCAAAATTTTCGCAACCGATTCTTCAATTACTTGAAGCTTATCAGTGATTTCTTCGAATTTTCGTTTATGTGTTTCATTGATCTCGTCATTTCCGGCAGTCACCATGATTCTCAGGGTTCCAAGGGTTTCGGTCTTATGCCTTTTATCCGGTGCCGCTTCGCCTCTTTCGTTATTAGCCATTTTTTGAAAAAAATTCTGAAAAATCCAACAATTGATATGGGTTAATGCCGGTTATTCAGGAAAATTATCTTCCTTATATAGAAAACGCTACACGCGTCTGTTGGTCCTCATGTCACTCTGTCCGCTTTTGAAAAAATTATAAAATAAATATAGACTTTCGTGACCCTTTACGAATAATTGAGTTGTGGAGACACGAACCAGTAAAAAAACTAGATTGAATCGCGCCGAAGGCGCACCAGCTTGCTGGTTATAAATAAATAAGAATTATTGCCAAATTGAGAAGAACGGATCTGGGGATTCTCGCAGGACCGCTTGTGTTGGGCGTGACTTTGAACAACTGAAGCAAAATTGGTTCTCTTAAAATAAGTCAAATTTTCGTGCCAAAGATTGCGTGTAAATCAATCTTATTAGTTGGATTTTCACGCCCATACAAAAAATTGCGTGTGAATCTTCTATAAATCATGTTCTTAGCTTCTACTGGACGTAATTATCTTTCTCCGAATACAACTTGTCCCCGTGTGTTTCGCCTCTCCCCGAAACTTCGATGGAATCATGCTCCAACTAATTAAAGTATCCCTCACGAAAATTTCGAAAACTAATGATGACAGAAAGATTTCCCGAAAGTTATTATAAATATTTGAAAAATTATCACCGAATTGAAAAAAAACACTTACTGGAAAATCTAGCGAGCGCCGCTTGTGACGGGCATTGCTATTATCAGTTGTGACTCTTAAAAAATTAGTTGGGTTTTCAGAATTAAAAGAACTTGGTGTGAACATGAAACAAACTAAGCTGTCCTATTATATAAAAATCGGCGGATTTTCAAAAAAGACAACTATTTTCCTTCAAGTTGCACACTTTTTTCAGTTGATTAGCTGAGAGAAAACGGTTTTCTAGGAAAATATGTTTCGAATATAACCTCAGAACTAATTATTTAATAGGCTGGCCCAATATAAGGATCCCGTTCACCTAATATGACATCTCCATCTCTACACAGAACAAAACTGCTGCTGTGACCTACTTTCCAAGAAATTTGACCTCATTCCAAATTCCCATCTCTCCAGGATCCCATTCTCCCAGTTTGGTACCTCTACCTATAAAACCAACAAAAATATGAATCTGACCTAGTTAAAGTCGCCTGATGACCTAATTTCAATTTTACAATAATTGATCTTTCCAAACATCCAATATGGTAGCTCTACCATTAAAACCGACAAAATTCCAATTTTGACCTAGATACAGGTATCAGTTGACCTAGTTTCACATCTGACCCAATTTCATGTTCCGATCTTCATCCCCAGCCATCATAACCACCCACCACCCAGTCACTCACCCTTCAAAAATACTAAAAACCTGGTACCCTCAAAACAATTTAGGGTGACCTTCCACGTTTCACAGTCGATGAGGGGGGAAAATCCTTCAGAAAAATCAGTCTTCGCTTTTTTTTCGCTCCGAACTGGTGAGCTCTCTTTGCTCTCTCCCGTCTGCTGATTTTTCCGAGGTAAATTTGGTTTTTTTAATGAAAAAGTAGTTGGAGTGTATGAGTGATAGTTGGGCAAAGTACTTGAGGACTTTTTGGAATATAGGTCACGCCAAAAATTAATTAGGTCACCCGAAAAATTCGAGAAAAAATCAGAAAAATCGTAGAAAATGACACATTTTCGCTCCAAAAAGCTAATTAAACAGATTTTTTCAGAATGACTGGTTCCGCTGCATTGATGACTCTTTCTGGAACTCAAATCAAAGGATATCAATTGTCTCAGCTCATTGGATCAGGAGCATATGGAGCTGTCTACCGAGGAACTTCTGGATCTGATGTGATCGCACTGAAAGTTTCCCTTCAAGAACACGCCTTGGCAATCGAAGCGAAAGCTCTGCAACTTCTGAACAGTAGTGACGTGTCCCCCAAGATCTTCTTCTCTCATCATGATGGCATCTATCACACATTGGGTGAGTTCTTCTATAAAAATGAAATCAATTAGGTCTCAAAAGTTTGCAAAGTTTCTAGATATAGGACCGTATTCATGAATATATACCTAGGCAAATCATTTACTTTGAAAAAAAAAACCCCAACTTGATATAGACATTCAGCTGATTTTTCCAGAGTAAAGGATTTACCTAGGTAAATGTTCATGAACACGGCCTCAAAAAACCAAATTCCTGTAACTAATTATTGAGTAATTAGAATATTTTTAGGACTGCAACTCATGGGTCCCGACCTTGAGACGATCCGTCTAAAAGGGAAACCATTCGAACGGAATACTCTGGTCAAGTTCCTATATCAAACAATTGCGTGTCTAGAAGCGGTACATGGAATGCGAATTGTTCACCGGGACATTAAGTTGTCAAATATCGCCGTCACTCTTCCAACCAATGGCAACAGAGTTTCTGTCCGAATTCTTGATTTCGGACTATCGCACCTGTATGAAGACAATAATGGGATCCCTCTAGAAGATTCCAGAAGCGTGAATTTCAAAAGTATGAGATACTGCTCGTATGCACTGAGTATTGGATGCACCCCTCTTCCGAAGGACGATATCGTGCAAGTCTCATACGCCGTGCTCCACGCTTCCGACTTCGACTATGCTGGAAAACTGAAGTGTCCTGCACGCCAGCTCTTGACTTGGAAGGAGGATTTGGTAAGTAGAAAAAAATCAGTCGAGAAACAAATAGAAACAAACAAAAAACAACAAACACCAACATTGCTATTTTCAGATTACGAAACCGTCCGAGACTCTACCACTTTCGCTGATGTTCCTGCTTCCCTTCTTTGAAGTTGTTGGGGAACTCGACGAAGACACTCCGATCGACTACACACTCATCAAACAGCGCATTGAAGAGTGTTCGCCTGATACTGATGCTTCTGGTGATTTGATCCTGACTGAGAAGGATGGGGAGCCACAACTCGTTTGAATTGATTGGATTGAGGAATCCACGGGACCCAACTACTCGTTTTTTTCTTTTACCATACATTTCTCACCCTGAACTTGAATAAAAAATTTTTATGAATTAAAACTGTTTACTTTTTCAAACAACAAATATAAAACAATGAAAATAAAAAAGCAGAGTGAGCAAAATTAACTCATGAAAAAGAAGAAAAAGGCGACATTAGAAACTATGAATTAAAAACTAGTCTGTAGTTGTGACGAAATATTAATAAAAATAGATCTAGGCGATTTTCGAAATATAGGTAACGACAAAAAAGAAAAAAGTCGGAAACATGAGCAAAAATTGAAAGAAATGCAAGTGGTAAGTTTGACAAAATGCAAATGTCTTTTTCTAGATAGCAAATTTAATAGATTGTTGTCTTTTTAACTTGGATTTAGAATAAACTGTGAATAGTTCTAAACAAGGGGACCGAGGAATTGACACAGCTAAAACCATCGATGTTATGCCAGGAAGGCTAACTTAAAGGTCAGAATGCAATAGATTATTCTATTTAGTTGCTTAATTTTATCATTGGGAACGGAAGATTGATCGATTCCAGATCAGATAAAGATCCCCAAGAAAAAGACGAACAGCAAAATTTGATGATTTGAAAGGTTGAAAAAATCTATATTCTTCTGAATGTAAGCTGATATACATTTTATGCATTTGAGATTTATTGTTCTTCACTAAAATAAATTGAATTTGAATAAAATTAAAACATTGTTTTATGCTGACGCTGTTGGTTCCTCCTTCTGCCTCTTCTTGGTCCACTTGGTTTTCTCCTTTTTTCCTAGCTTCCAATTCCTGACGCAATTGTTCTTCCTCCCTGGCTGGTCTATTCTGTCGGTATCTCCCAGTTTTCTCTCTTCTTTTTTCACGTTGCGCATCCGATAACTGATAGTTCCAATCTGGAATTACAATTTTTGATATTTGAAATAATTTTAAATTTTGAAAATTGACACATTCAGATGGCCTCAAGCTTGAACAAGACCTAAAACTCCTCCTCAGGACATTGCTCAGCGTCCATCTCTTTTCCCATTTCTGACGGACATTGCTCATCACAAATTGGCTCTGATATCAATCCGGTTCCTTTTGTGAACTGCTGTGATGACCATAATCCCCATTGCAGTCTGAAAACTTTGGTTTATTATAGTTTTCAGGTCGGATAAAATGTACACTTAAGGTTAGGGAATGTGATGCGGTCCATAATTCTTCCTGGTTGATTGTTGCTGGTCCTTCTTCATCACAATTTTTTCCATCGCAACCTCTTACTTCTCTGAGCATCCGTCCAACACGGCTTCCTCTTTTTCTCAAATAGAAGGAGTTATTGTCGGCCCTCTTACCCCAAATTTGCACTAACCTTTCTCAGTTGCTTCTTTTTCTTTTCATGTTGCCCATCTCCTCCTTCCTTTACTGTGCCTTTTTCCTCCTTCATCTCCACTTGTCCTCCCTCTTCCATCTCAGATGCATTCTTGGTCTTGGTCGTTCCGAATGAATTCTTGGAAGCTGTGATGCATCCAAGCATCCGGGGATTATCTAATTCAGAATGTCGTTGATCATAAATGGTGTCATTTTTCTATTCGGAATAGTTGGTAAGGTATTGGGCGATGAGCCAGAGGATGGAGAAAGAGAAGAAGAAGGTGCAAGCGATCCGGAAATCTGAAAAAAAAAACATTTTCCAGTTTTTCAGTGTCTGCTGAAAATTATGCGCTTGAATTTGAATAAAGATAGTTTAAACTCTCAAAACTTCTTACCTTTGGAATCAAAACCTTTGGAATCTGCTTACCTTCAAAATCAAAAAATGCAATAGGGAATAGTTAGAATCTTGAAGAAAATCATTGGGGAAGACCGGTACACACCCAGTCTTTAGAATACTGAAGAAATTTTAAAAAAATCATTGGGGAAGACCGGTACACACCCAGTCTTTAGAATACTGAAGAAATAGGCATTGAGCGCGCCTTTTATACTCCTCAAAAATGGGAGGATAGAGTCGGCGCAAAAAGGGGCGGGGCGAAGGGCAACGATGTCACCCATGGAGATGCAGAGTATGAGTGGACGTAGGGAAATGAGAAAACATGTACCTTTTTTGGGAAATGGATAGGAAATGGTACAGCAGAGACACAGAAAAGATCTAGAAAACAGAACAGAAAAGCAGGTGCCTAGAAAAGGGAAACGAAAAAGCAAAGACCCAGAAAACAAAAATAGACAGTCAAAATGTGATAAAGAGCTGTTGTTGAAAGATGAGTGACGTTTGTAAAAAGACAAAAACAAAGAAACAATATGTACATACGATTACTTGCATTTTCATTCCGAATGAGACATGGTTATCTTAACTGAATCAAATTACAAAAAAAATCAATTCTTCTTCAAAAATACCATCGATGATAAGAAACACATTGTTCCGATAAATCGAAAAACGAGAACGAAAACGGAACTTTCTAATTTTTTTGAGAAACGAAACGTGGTAAAACATTTTCAGAAAACGGAAATGGAAACGTAATTTTGAATTTTTTTTAGGAACACGAAATTGAAATAAAGTTTCAAAAACCTACCGACATAGACAAAGAAAGTTTTTTTCAGCAAAATCGAGAAAAAAATAATAAATCATAAATCGGCCAAATTTGCATTACTTTCTCTGATTTCTTCCCACTGTTTTTTGTCTACAATTTTGAATATTTACATTTTTGTTATACTGTTTTTGTCGTTCTCAAAACTTCAATATATTTTTCTCGTGAAAAAAAAAGATTTTTACGTATAACAAAAATGAAAAAGCACTATATCTTAACTCAAAACGGAAGAAATGTTCAAAAACCGTAGTTCTTAGTTTGTTACGACAGTGTTTAGACTTTAGCCTGAATTCCCTCATCTGAGAGACAATGTATCAGTTATATTTAGCTGAGAAAAAAATTTTAAGCAATCTGAAACTTTGACCCTGTTCACGGAATGACTCGATTTTTCAAGTATTTCCTTATTCCCTAATTTTCTTGCAGTGCTCTTTCCCCATTCATTTTCAAAAGACGCTCTCTCACCCAAAACGTTGCCATCTGTTTTCCCACAGGAAAGTGAGGTAATAAGACCATTTGTATCAGCATTATTGGTGTAATTCTCACTTTCAATAGCCCACTTTCTCAGCATGACCTTATATGACCGTAATGAAAGGTACTTTGATTTTGAACAAGTGCCCACTAAAGGACAATAGGTCATCACAACACCTGTCTGATGATAGTTGTGTTTGGTGATAGTTATAATGAGAAAAAAACGGTCAGAAATCTATTTGAAGGTTCATCGTTGGTAATGCAGCAAAATAGCTATTAGTTTATGCAACAATTCATACGTCTTCGATATCGTTATTTGAAATTTCAGTATATATTTTCACTAATGAAATCCCACCTCTAATTGAAGCCCACCGCGCGTGGTGCTTCAAAAAATAGAAGCCCCCCCCCTCTAATAGAAGACCATGAGTTTCTATTTTTTTAATGCTGCAATTCAAAATTCCTGATTTTTGGAAATGTGATATTAAAACTAAACAATTTCTTCATTTCTGAGTTTTCTAATTTCTTAATTTAGGAATTTTTGATTTTTCGAATTTTAGAATTTTTTCCGGAATTTCAGAATTCCCAAATTTTGAGATTCAAGAATCTAAGAATTGCAAAAATTCGGAATTTCAGAATTTAGAATTGCAGAATGAAAATTTTTTAATTTTCAAATTCTCCAAAACACTGATATGCAGAAGTCTTATCTCCCGAATTGTCTTTCTGAATTTTTTAATAAAATTATTTTTGACAATGAGTCATTGAAGAATAGAAGCCTACCCTCTAATCAGGGCTGGGAATAAAAGCCGCCGGCGGAACGGCGGCTGAAAAACAGCTGCCTTGTTTCGGCGTGAAGCCGGATTTCGGCTTCCACGTTTTCGGCTGCCGCCGGCTCTCGGCGGCTGCAGCCGGCGGTTTTTGTAACACGGTCAATACGCTTTAAATTAAATACGTCAAAATTTCAGATTTTTTTTTGAAATTTTCAAAAAAATAATTTTTTTAATAGTTTGAATTTCTATTCACACGCTGAAAAAGCCGGCTGCAGCCGGCGGCGCCGCGGCTGCAGCTTCCACGTGGAAGCCGAAAAAAAGCCGGCGTTTTTTCGGCTGCGTGAAACGCCGGCGTTTTTTGGCGAAAGCCGGCGTTTTTCCCAGCCCTGCCTCTAATTGAAGCCCACCTCTAGTAGAAGCCCACCTGAGAAATAGGCTGAAAAAAAGATGCCCATGGGCGTCTTCTTTTCTCATCATGACGGCATCTACCACACATTGGGTGAGTTTTTAATGCAAATAAAATCAATTAGGCTGAAAAGTATACAAAGTTTCAAGATCTGGGGTCTAACTCCATCATCAAACAACGTATTCAAGAGTGTCTGCATGAAAGCGATCGAATAGACTTCTTTGGAGCTTTCTTTGTAGAGGGATCTCATATTCAGTTGACACATTTTTGATATTTTTCACAAAAACCGAGATAAATGAGCTCGAAGTGTTTGGCTTCTGTTAAAGGAAATACGGTATAACGTGAAAATATTCAGAGCGCCCAAATCGGGCAATCCGCAAAGGCGAACAATTAAAAAAGCTTGGTTAGAGCACCTTGCCGAGGTGACCGAGCAGCAAGAAAAATTGGAAGATCCGGAGGAACTCGAACGGTCTAGAAGTGAGTTTTCAAATTTTAACATCATTTTTCAAATATTCGATGTTTCAGGAATCAACGAGAGCAAAATACCGGAGAGACAATGGGTTCTATATTACGGACGTGAGTTATCATTTGATCTGCTGATCTTCCAAATGAAAAAACTTTTGCTGAGCATTGGTGCATACGGTGGCATCTGCCAATAATGAAATCAGAGATGTTGGATCAGAATTATCAAAGATTATCAAAACTTTCTGAAATTACGCATTCCCGAGTGTTTGCGGTTTATTAGAAGAAAACGTGATTCACAAAAAAAAAAGAAAAAAATTAAAAAATGGACATCAGGCTGAACCCAAATGTATCCCTTTTCTAACTGCATCAAATGCTCATCATAGAGCTTGGTGGTTCTCAGCTTCCACTTCCAAAACACATCGCCTTGCTGCTCCGAAATGCGATTCCAATCCGCGGCTGAAAATTAACAGATCTTTTAGAAAATATAATATAAAAAAGTCACCAATTTCCTTCTTTGTTGGAACCTTCCCTTCGTTCGCTGTGTCCCGACGGAAGGAGGCATATAAGAACCAAACCTGCGGGGGGCTTCGTCACCAGTTGAGAGATTGGTCCTTTGGATGCGTCGTACAGGCAGCTGACAAAAGCTGAAAGTTCAAAGATTATTTTTTTTTTCTCAGAAACTCACCACAAGCTGGATCGCCCGTGACAAGGATCTCTCGACGGTGCGCATTTGCTTCCTGAACCCTCTTCGCGTATTCCATGCTCCCTGGATAGAGAATCGGCGCAATTTTCATCGTCTTCATGTAGATGTGACTAATCATGAAATACTTTTTGAATGCTTTCAATTTCCTTGGCAATTCTTATGCGTGTGGCTTCCAAACTTTTGCAGCATCTCTGCGGAGACGATATGCTGGACGACGACGTGTTGGGCGACCCGGAAGGCGTTGAATGGATGGCAGTGGGGAGCCTCGGCGTCAGGAGACAACAGACTTCGTGGACAGGAATCTGATAGTGTCTAATAAAGAAAATGATACTTTGAATTCATGCCTTACCTTTGGAATCAAATAATGCAAAAAGAAATAGTTAGGATCTTGAAAAAAATCATTGGGGAAGACCGGTACACACCCAGTCTTTAGAATACTGAAGAAACAGGCATTGAGCGCGCCTTTTATACTCCTCAAAAATGGGAGGAGCGAATAGAGTCGGCGCAGAAAGGGGCGGAGCGAAAGAGAACGGTGTCACCCATGGAGACGCAGAGTACGAGTGGACGTAGGAAGAAGAGAACGCATATGCCTTTTTTTTGGGAAATGGATGTGAAATGGAACATCAGAGACGAGACTCAAAAAAGGGTGACGAAGAAACAGAGACTGTTTTTTTTTGGAACGGAAGAGCAGATGCCTCGAAAAGAGAAATGAAAAAGCAGAGACCCAGAAAACAAGAATAGACAGTCAAAATGTGATAAAGAACTGTTGTTGAAAGATGAGTGACGTTTGTATAAAGACAAATACAAAGAAACAATATGTAGATACCATACTTGCAACGGGCCGGGGCGGGCCGGGGTGGGCCGGGCCGGGCTTTTTTCTATATTTTCAGGGCCCGGCCCGGCCCGGCCCGTCTCGGCCCGGATTTTCGGAAAAAATTTTTCTGTCTTAAAAAAATTTTTTTGGAGTCAACAGAAAAAAATGGATGATTTCTTGTCAAGAAAAAAATTTTTCAAGATAAGAGTGTCCATAAAAAATAGTTTTTTCACAAAAAAATTTGAAAAAATGGAGGAGTCACGGGCCGGGCCCTGATTTTGCAAGTATGGTAGATACGAAAACTTGCATTTTCATTCCGAATGAGACATGGTTATCTTATTTGAATCAAATTACAGAAAAAAAATCGATTCTTCTTCAAAAATACCATCGTTTGACTCGATTTCTCAAAACTTTCCTTATTATCCAATTTTCTTGCAGTGTTCTTTCCCCATTCATATTCGAAAGACGCTCTCTCCCACAAAAGGTTTCCATCTGTTTTCACACAGGATATTGAGATACTAGGACCACTTGTATTAACATTATTACTGTCATTCTCACCTTCTATAGCCCATTTTCTTAGCATGACCTTGTATGACCGTAATGAAAGGTACTTTGACTTTGAACAAGTGCCCACTAAAGGACAATAGGTCGCCACAACACCTGTCTGATGATAGTTGTGTTTGGTGATAGTTATAATGAGAAAAAACGGCCAAAAATTCATCGTATGTCATGTAGTAAAAATGAAATTAGTTCTTCGATACCGTACATTGAAATTACAGAATGTATTTCCCCTAATAAAATCCCACCTCTAATAGAAGCCTCATCTCTAATAGAAGATCATGAGTTTCTATTTGAAAAAATACGGCAATTCAAAATTCTTGATTTTTGGAACTGTGATATTAAAACTCAACAATTTCTCGATTTCTGAGTTTTCTACATAATTTCTTAATTTTGGAATTTTGGATTTTTCGAATTTTAAAATTTTTTCTGGAATTTCAGAATTCCCGAATTCCCAAATTTTGAGATTCAAGAATCTCAGAATTTTATAAATTCAGAATTTCTGAATTTAGAATTGCAGAATGCAAATTTCAAATCCTCCAAAACACTGATATGCAGAAGTCTTATCTCCCGAATTGTCAAACTTCTGAATTGTTTAATAACATTTTTTTTGAAAATACGTCATTGAAGAATAGAAGCCTACCGTCTAATAGAAGCCCAACTGAGAAATAGGCTGAAAAACAGATGCCCATGGGCTTCTATTAAAGGAAATACAGAAATTTACTTCCACTCATTTTAATTGATTTGCTACTTTATAAAGACAGCTGCTTTGATGACTCTTTCTGGAACTCAAATCAAAGGTTATCAATTGTCTCAGCGTATTGGATCAGAAACTTACGGAGCTGTCTACAGAGGAGAAGTAATTGCACTGAAAGTTTCAAATCGAGAACACGACTTGGCAATCGAAGCGAAAGCTCTGCAACTTCTGAACAGTAGTGACGTGTCGCCCAAAATCTTCTCTTCTCATTATGACGGCCTCCATCACACATTGGGTGAATTGTTTATGCAAATAAAATCAATTAGGCTGAAAAGTATAGAAAGTTTCAAGATCTGGGGCCTAACTCCATCATCAAACAACGTATTCAAGAGTTTCTGCCTGAAAGCGATCGAATGGTCCTCTGTGGAGCTTCTTTTGTAGAGAGATCTTATAAGAGGAGTGTTGGATTCTCCAATATCGGTGTTTTTTTTAAATAATATTAACCGAAAACATAACTTTGGAAATATTGCGATGAGAGATAACAACTATTTTTTGGCCAGATTTCCCGTTTGATGTTGAATACCATAACCATTTTTCATTCGGTAAATAACGCATTTTTATATTAGTACAATATGCAACGCTCCAAAGTTTTCTCTTCCTAAGAACGCCCCCATGTTTCAAAAACAGCCCACACTACTTCCCGCTTTTCGAATGCATATTCCTGTTTTCTGTGTCTCTCGTTCTTTATTTTTATTTTCTGATTCTCTGCTATTCCATTTTCCAAAATAACGGTCTCCGCTTTTTTATTTCCATTCGCCCTCTTTTTCTCTGTGTTCTCGATGGCTGGCACTGAATGCCCGTTTTCTCGTGGCACCGTTTGACACCGCATTGTTGTCTTTTCCTTCTCCTCTTATTCAAAAGTGTCTGCCTGAAAGCGATCGAATGGTTCTCTTTGCAGCTTCTTCTGTAGAGAGATCTCTTTAGGGGAGTGTTGGATTCGCCAAGATCACTCCGAAGAATAAGCTACACGAGTTAGTGAAGAAAAGCGGAAGAAGAGGACAACAAGTAACGGAATCAAGGGGAACCTAGAATGTCTGTAGAGCTGCGAGTGGGACGCGAAGCGAGGAAGATAAGCAATGTGACGAAGGAAACAAAAGTATCAATAACCAATTTATTGGCAAATAAAAACAAAAGTTTTTTTTATTTTTCGAAAACTGCTTCCTCTTTGGACGAGGTTGGCCAGGATCTCCGTTGGTTGCACTGCCATCTTCATATGGTACACGTTTTTTCAGGTTCCGTCGCCGAGCTTCTTGGAGGAGCCGTTGCTCATAGTTCGGTACTTCGACGGAATAACAGAGGTATCTAGAAGGTTTTTAATATTTTATTGGTCAATGACGGCTTACGGGCCGCTAAGGCCGCGGACTTCCAAACTAACCCAAGTGCTCGTCCATGTACATCGGAATGATGTTTTCCAATAATTTGTAGCTGTCGGCATCGTCGAGCTTTGACTTTTTGTACTAAAAAAAAGAGATAAATGAAAAAGCGATCCATTGAAATTCCATACCTCATTCAGAATCTTTACGACTGTCCACTCCGCTGGTATCCTTGGAACCGTGGCGACATTCAATTGGTCTCCAGTCCCCACTCGTAAAATGCCCTCTTTCCTCTGCCCTCTGTCTTCTTCAACTGCTTCTGCTTCTCTTCTGACCGGTTCATTCTGTCAAAATAAAGTATGTATGACCTAAGAATTGGTGAAAAATCGCATGAAAATGTCGAATACAGATTCGTAGCATTTTGGAGCGGCAGATGCGACAAATAGTTTTAAAACTAACCAACTTTCAAGCAAAGTGGTTTGAAGACCTGGCAAGAGCATCGAAGACGGGCTTGTTGGCTCTGAGGATCTCGGCCAGATGGAGGTTTTAAGCCGTGACCTTGTTGAAGGCAAATTGGTTAACTTTCTCCGCAGACGGATACCTAATGAAATGTTTGTAATATTACCAGTCGCCTGTCGGCGGCTACGATTTCCTGGCTTCACTTGAAACATTCGAATCTCAAAACCGGAGAGAAATAGAAGATTAATTTTTAGTTGATTGCGTCAGTTTTTAACTTTCACAAACTGGACAATTAGAAATTCCAAGTCAGGAAATTGAATACTGAAATTCAGATGCTCGGAAAACTGAGAATATGAAAACTCGAAAATCAGAATCTGATCTATTCTGAAGTTAGGGATGCAGGAATTCCGACTATTGAATATTTCCTAATTCTGCAACTCTAATATCCCAACGTTCCAAACTCTGATGTTTGGAAAATTATAATTGAAAAATTGAGAAATTGTCAACTTCCTAAAACTTGGTGATTTTTTGATCATCCCTATTTCCAAGTTTTTCCCAAAAAAAATTCGAAGGTTTTTTTCTAATTTTCTAAAATTTCTTTGATTTTTAAATTTTGGACGTTTCAAAGAGTTGAAATTTCGTATATTCGAAAAGCCTCAAAGTCTGAAGTCCGAATACAAAATTTTCAAATTTACAGAAATTCAGAAATTTGGATAAAAGGCGGAGCTCCCACCTGAAAAGAATGAAATTTTTCAGAGGGTTTGTTCGTCTAAGCCTCTCGAGGAGTTGAACGTGTGGCTGGAGGTGTGCCGACGTCCGATTTATTACATTTTTAATACTGTCCCGTTCAATGAGATACAAAAAAATATACGTTTTCCGCTGATTTTGAAAATAAACAAAATTTCTTACAATTCTGTCTAAAAATCACATTTCTAGCGCTTCTAGAAGCAGAGATAAAAGCACTTCAAGTTCAGGAGGCTAGAGACGCAGACGACGAGACACGCTGCGTCTCTAACCTCGGAAACTTCAAATGACCGTATCTCAAGTTCTAGATGAGCTACAAAGTTGGTTTTCAAATCGAATTGTAGGGTTTGAAGCAGATTTTTTGATTATTTATAAAATTATATATTTTCAGAAGCCTGGAGCTAGGCTCTCAAATTTCCCATCACTTTTGAGAAGACCGATTGGCCCTTCCTCCTATTTACTGTCTGGCTCAACTTCCTACGCAGGGCAGCTTTCCAGTTCAATCCCCTTCTTGGTGCATTCGAACTGTGGCTTATGTGGGAACATATTGCCATAGATGAACACGATCATTTGTTTTTTTTTTGACGATGAGTTTTGAAATCTTACCATACTCTCGACATCAACATTTTCCTTCATCTTCACCTTCTTCCGTCTTTCCACGAAAAAAACAAGTCCTTCTTCAAGCAAATCCAGTTCAACGGCGAGCGTTCCATTGAGACGGTTGCTATGGAGTTGGAAGTTTTTCAGGCGAGCGAATTCCTGAAAGGTTTTGAATTATAAAGAGCTGATTAAAACTTGGGATAGTTTCTTACCTTTGGAATCAAAGAACGCAAAAAAGAATAGTTAGGATCTTGAAGAAAATCATTGGGGAAGACCGGTACACACCCAGTCTTTAGAATACTGAAGAAATTTTGAAAAAAATCATTGGGGAGGGCCGGTACACACCCAGTCTTTAGAATACTGAGGAAATAGGCATTGAGCGCGACTTTTATACTCCTCAAAAAGGGGTGGAGCAAATTGAGTCTGCGCAAAAAAGGGCGGGGCGATGGGCAACGATGTCACCCATGGAGACGCAGAGTATGAGTGGACATAGGAAAACGAGAACGCATATACCCTTTATTTGGGAAATGGATTTGAAATGGAACATCAGAGACCTGAAAAAGAGAAAGGAAAAGCAGGTGCCTTGAGCATAGAAACGAAGAAGGAAAAAAACCTTTGGGAAATGGATGGAAAATAAAATAGAAGCCACCCAAAAAAGGAAGATGAAAAATCAGAGACTGTTTTTATGGAACGAGAGAACAAATGCCTCGAAAAAGGAAAGAAAGAAGCAAAGCCCAGAAAAATAAGAATAGGCAATCCAATTGCGAGAAGGAAACCGAAAAAAAATCAACATTAAATCTGGCAAATTTGATAAATACTCTGATAGAAGGCCACCCAAACCAAAATAAGCTCGTTAAGCATATATCTCAGTTTCTGTGATAAATATGAAAATTTGGTCCACTAACAAAATGTTTGTTATGATATGAAACATATTCTGGCAGTTTTTTACTTTCTGGTATTTCATACAGAAACTGAGAGATAGTAGCTTAAATATGTCGATTTAGGGGACCTTCTATTAGAGTACAGTATTTTGCTTTTTTATCATTTAAACTTCCCGTTTTGTTTCTGTCTAAAAATTTGCGACGTGTTCGGTGAACAAAAAAGAAAGAGAATTTAATCTCAACGCAAATGTTTGATTGTTACTGCAGTTAATAGCCTGAACTGTTGGTTTTTTTTTCGCGAGACAATGCTTTAATGATATCTAGCCATAAAAAACTTTTAGAAAATCTGAAATACCTGTTCACAGATTGACTCGATTTCTTAGAAAATTCAATTTATAAATCCGTATCCTCAATTTTTTTCAGAATTAGAAATTCCCATTCAGAAATTCAAATGTTATATCTCTGTTCCCATTCATTTTCGAAAGACGCTCTCCCACACAAAACGTTGCCATCTGTCTTCCCACCGGGTAGTGCAATACTAAAACCACTTGCATCAACATTTTTAGTGTCATTCTCACCTCTAATAGTCCACTTTCTTTGCGTGACCTTGTATGACCGTAATGAAAGGTACTTCGATCTGGAGCAAGTGCCCACTAAGACGCCTGTCTGGTGATAGTTGTGTCTGGTAATTGTTGTGATGAGAAATGGCAGAAATAACAAGTGAGAATGATGGAAAAATAGAATTACTGTAAAATCTGATACAATATTTGGAAGTTGAGTTTTCCTCAAACTGCCTAGCATTTATCCGATATTCGCTTGGTGAGTTTCCTACGCCATTTACCATGGTGACCTAGAAAACTCAATTCGAGAAAGTTTGTCCACAATATCAAAACGACCTAGTAAGAAAACACACCAGGTCAATATCATGTCATTTCTAGGCTATAAAAGTTGATTGCCGATGAAATTCAACTTTAAAAAGTTAGGCCACCATGATGAATAACCTAGGAAACTCACCAGGTGAGGGTATCTAGTCAATAAATTAAAAAATTAAAACATGAGTCCTTCTTAAACCGTATCCAGCTGCTCCCAACACGTCCCACATCTCGAGATTCCCGAATCCCAGCAGCAGTTGTTTTTCATTATTTATATTTTCATAATTTAAAAGATACAATACAAGTTAACTGTGATTTTATTCTAAGGAAATTTAGGAAGAATCAAGATCTTGAAAAATCAATAATTTTATGATCTCCGGACTGCTTGACATCAGAATCTTGGCTCCGCTCTCACTGGTCGGTCTTTTAGCTTCAGACTTGAATTCTTCTTTTCCACTCTTTCTCGCTCCAAAGATTCTCCTCACAAACATCTTCATTTTTTGAACATATTGTTGTCGTCCTTCTCCAGCTTCTTTGCATCCCCAACGGATCCCTTATTCTCACTTCCATTTCCATAGTTTCCTCCCATACAAGAAACGCGTTGCATAAGATCATCAAATACATTTTCGTCAGAATAAATATTAGGAGAGTATTCTGTTGCCCTGAAGTGGGAAGCAAAGGCAGAATTGTCCTTGATTAATCCGATGTCTGTGCCTGTAATAAACATTTAATGAGCGTGAAAAATGTAGCTTCCCAAGTTTTTGTTGTTTGGTCGAAGGGAGACAGAAATAATACTAGTTTTTTGGGGGGATTCAAAAAAGAGGAAAAGGGCGGCTCAAAGAGTGGAACTTGTGAGCGAAAAATTGAAGCTACCGTCCTAGGTGTTCTAAGGAATATCATCCTTTTTTATCTAAATACCTTCACTAACCTGGGATTTGCTTCTCCGACGATGAGGTCGTATTGGCATCAGCTGCGTCCACCATCAATTCCGTCGGCTGCTTTGTGCTCCGGCTCCATCACTTCATCCGCATCCATTTGGGGTCAAAGAATTCGTTAGAGAATAGCAAAAATCTTTATAAAAATCATTGGGGAAGACCGGTACACACCCAGTCAATAGAATACTGAAGAAATAGGCATTCAGCGCCTCTTATATACTCCACGGAAATGGGAGGAGCTGATAGAGATGGCGCGAAAAGGGGAGAAGGAAAAGACAACAAAGCGGTGTCAAACCGTGCCACTCGTGGAGGACACAGAGTAAAAGAGGGCGAATGGAAATAAAAAAGCGGAGACCGTTATTCTGTCAAATGGAATGACAGAGGCTCAGAAAATAGGAATGAAGAACGAGAGACACAGAAAACAGGAATATGCATTCAAAATGCAGGAAGTAGTGTGGGCTGTTTTTGAAATATGGGGGCATTCTTAGGAAGAGAAAACTTTGGAGAAATCAATTAGGCTGGAAAATAGAATCAATTAGGCTGGATAATATACAAAGTTTCAAGATCTGGAGCCGTACCCCATCATCAAACAACGTATTCAAGAATGTCAGCCTGAAAGCGATCGAATGGTCTTCTTTGGAGCTTCCTTTGTAGAGAGATCTCATAAGGAGAGCGTTGGATTCCCTAAGATCACTCCGAAGAATAAGCTACACGAGCCAGTGAGGTATAAGCGGACAACAAGCAACGGAATCCAGGGGAATCTAGAATGTCTGTAGAACTGAATGGGAAGATAAGCAATCTAACGAAGGAAACGAAAGTATCAATGACAAATTTATTGGCAGATAAAAAAATTAGTCTATTGTGCTTCCAGTCGTCGAAGTTTACCAGGATCTCCGTTGGTTGCACTGCCATCTTCATATGGTACACTTCTCCGTCCTTGGTCATCGTGGCGACATTCATTTGGTCCTCGACAAGATCCTGGGGATTCTCCAAGCCATACTTTTTGTTCTTCTGGACGATCTTTGAGCCAGCGCAGATTATGAAGAAGGCCGAGAAATATGCCTCATTGGTCTTCTGCAGTCCCCACTAATAAAATGCTCTCTTTCCGCAGTGGTTGATGTAGGCTTTGGGGCTGATTCTAAATTTCAAATAGTTACCCAGTTCCTGTAGAAGCCAGTGCATACTCCGATAAAAGGACTCTGAAATTTTGACGCATTAAAAATCACAGCAAAAAAAGTGATTTACTTTGAAGGTTCTTCCTCCAAAACGGCAATTCGCAACCTGGATTGGAGTTTCTGGTAAAGATCTATCTGAAATGAAATCTTAAACTTTCCGATTCAAAAATCCGAAATCACCAAAATCAGGTAGTTTTTGAACCAAATTGCTTCTTGCAGTGTTGCAAACGCCATTAGCCTCCCAGACTCATGATTGCAGTTCGAACATTTGTATTCGTCGGTTCGAAGGACTCCGAGGCCGGCTCTGAAAGAGGTTCAGTTGAGTTCTACAAAATTAATAGTAAGATCTAACCGAAATCCGTGGCAGTGTTTGCAATAAGAGACGATGAACTTGCAGGTTGGTGGGTAGAGCTCATCCAAGTCGACTCCTGATGGATTCTGAAATTTGAGAAGATAAAAAGAATAAAATTCGGAAAGATAAACTTACGAATTGGTTTGGGGCTGTCTGAAATAGCAATCAGTTATTGATACGGTTTCTCTCTCCAATTTAGAAATAGACAAAATTTCCTATAATTCTATCTGAAAATCACATTTCTAGCAAAGCAGAGGTAGAAGCGCTTCAAGTTCAGGAGGCTGGAGACGCAGACGACGAGACACGCTGCGTCTCTAACCTCGGAAACTTCAAATGACCGTATCTCGAGTTCTAGATGAGCTACAAAGTTTGTTTTTGAATTGAATTGTAGGGTTTAAAATGGATTTTTAGATTATTCATAAAATTATAAATTTTTAGAGGCCTGGAACTCGGTTGTCGAGGTTTTGAATTATTACGAGATCATTAGAACTTGGGATAGTTTCTTACCTTTGTAATCAAACTATGCGAGTGGGAATATACAGAATCTTGAAAAAAATCATAGGGGAAGACCGGTACACACCCAGTCTTTAGAATACTGAAGAAGTAGGCATTTAGCGCGCCTTTTATACTCCTCAAAAATGGGAGGAGCGAATAGAGTCGGCGCAGAAAGAGGCGGAGCGAAGGATAACGGTGTCACCCATGGAGACGCAGAGTATGAGTGGACATAGGAAAACAAGAGACATGGAACATCAAAGGCCCAGAAAAGAGAACGGTAACAATGGAGATTCAGAAAAAAGGAAATAAAAAACAGATACGTTTTTTTTGGGTAATGGAGGAGAATGGAATAGAATAAACGGTTTTCTATGACACGGAAGAGCAGATGTCTCGAATGGGAAAATGGAAAATCAGAGACCCAGAAAACAAGAATAGACAGTTAAAATGCGAAAAAGAGTGTGAGCTGTAGTCAAAAGATGGGTGTCGTATGTAAAAAGACAAAAACGAAAAAGTGTTAGATACAAATGAACACATTTTTATTACATTGAAACATGGTCATTTTATTTGACTGGCACATAATTCGGAGAGTACATCGATTCGGAGGATACGAAGTGATTCAGAAGTAGAGAATCCACAATTTGAGGATACGTAATCTGGATTTTTCTGATATTTTACCCCCGGATTGAAAATTTGGTACCCCTAAAGTGCATCGTAGCCCAATGACCTCAAAATGTTTGTTTCTTTTGAATTATTGTACCTTTTGAATTATTTGCCTTTTCAGATATGAAATATGTATTTTTATTGAGTCAGCTCCAAAATATATATAATTCAACATTCATATCTGCCAAATTGCATAACATTTTTCAATTTCATTGAACGTTTTCGTCGTTTTTAATATTCTCCGTTTCGTTTCCGTTTGAAAAATTGACGATATTTTCGGAATTTCCCATCTGTTTTCATGGAACGAAAAAACAGACGCCTCGAAAAGGGAAAGAAAGAAGCAAAGACCCAGAAAAAAGAATAGGCAGTCCAACTGCGTGAAGGAAACCGAAAGAAAATCAACTCTAAATCGGGAAAATTTAATAAATACTCCGATAGAAGCCCACCCAAACCACAAACGATACGCATATATCTCAGTTTCTGTAAAAAATATGAAAATTTGGTCCACTAACAAAATGTTTATTATGATATGAAACATATTCTGGCAGTTGTTCACTTTTTGGTACTTCATTCAGGAACTGAGAGATAGGAACTTAAATATTTCGATTTAGGGGACCTTCTATTAGAGTACAGTATTTCACTTTTTTTTATCTTTGAAACTTCCCGTTATGTTTCTGTCCAAAAATTTGCGACGTTTTCGATGAATCTTAACGCAAATGTTTGATTGTTACGGCAGTTAATAGCCTGAACTCTTGGTTTTTTTTTTTTGAGACAATGCTTTAATGATATCTAGCCAAAAAAAAACTTTTAGAAAATCTGAAGTACCTGTTCACAGATTGACTCGATTTCTTAGAAAATTCAATTTATAAATCCGTATCCTCAATTTATTTCAGAATTAGAAATTCTCATTTAGAAATTCAAATTTTGTATCTCTGTCCTCATTCATTTTCTAAAGACGCTCTCCCAGCCGAAACGTTGACATCTGTCTTCCCACAGGATAGTGCAATACTAAAACCACTTGCAACCACATTTTTAGTGTCATTCTCACCTCTAATAGTCCACTTTTTTAGCATGACCTTGTTTGACCGTAATGAAAGGCACTTTGACTTTGAACAAGTGCCCACGAAAAAAAGATAGGTCATCATGACGCCTGTCTGGTGATAGTTGTTTCTGGTAATTGTTGTGATGAGAAATGGCAGAAATAACAAGTGAGAATGATGGGAAAATACAATGGCTTTGAAATCTGATATAATTTTTTGCAAGTTGATTTTTCCTGAAACTGCCTAGCATTTATCTGATATTCGCCTGTTGAGTTTCTTACGCCATTTACCACGGTGACCTAAAAACTCAATTTGAGAAAGTTAGTCCACAATTTCAAAACGAGCTAGAAAAAACACCAGGTCAATATCATGTCATTTCTAGACTATAAAAGTTGATGGCCGATACAATTCAACTTTAAAAAGTTAGTCCATCATGATGAATAACGTAGGAAACCCATCAAGTGAGGGTATCTAGTCATGGTGAAGGTAGTCAATAAATAAAAAAATTAAAACATGAGCCCTTCTTCAACCGCTTCCAGCTGCTCCCAACACGTCCCTCATCTCAAGCTTCCCGAATCCCAGCAACAGTTGTTTTTCATTATTTTTATTATAATACGTTTTAAAGATACAATACAAATGAACTGTAAATGAAAAATTAAGATGGATGTTGATAATGAGTCCAGAAAATGGAAAAGAGGAGAAAGGGATAATATGGTGTTGTGATTTTATTAAAAGGAAGTTTAGGAAGAATCAAGAATTCGAAAAATCAATAATTTTGTGATCTCCGGACTGGTTGACATCAAAATCTTGGTTCTGCTCTCACTGGTCGATCTTTTTAGCTTCAAACTTGAATTCTTCTTTTCCACTATTTTTCGCTCCAAAGATTCTCCTCACAAACATCTTCATTTTTTGAACACATTTGTGTCGTCCTTCTCCACCTTCTTCGCATCTCCAACGGATCCCCCTTCTTTTCACTTCCAGTTCCAGAAGTCCCTCCGATACGAGAAACGCGTTGCATAAGATCATCAAATACATTTTTGTCAGAAGAAATATTAGGAGAGAATTCTCTTGCCTTGAAGTCCGATTGGAGGAAGTCTGAAATTTTCAAATTATTAACAATTTATTAGAACTTGGGATAGTTTCTTACCTTTGGGACCAGATAAATCATCAGAGAATAGTTAAAATCTTCATAAAAATCATTTGGAAGACTGGTACACACCCAGTCTATAGAAAACTGAAGAAATGGGGATTCAGCGCGTCTTTTATACCCCTTGAAAATGGGAGGAGCTGATAGAGATGGCGCAAAAAGAGGAGAAGGAAAAGACAACAAAGCGGTGTCAAACGGTGCCACGAGAAAACGGGCATTCAGTGCCAGCCATCGAGAACACATGATAAAAGAGGGCGAATGGAAATAAAAAAGCGGAGACTGTTATTTTGAGAAATGGAATAGCAGAGACTCAGAAAATAGAAATGAAGAACGAGAGACACAGAAAACAGAGATATGGTTTCGAAATGCGGGAAGTAGTGTGGGCTGTTTTTGAAATATGGGGACGTTCTTAGGAAGAGAAAACTTTGGAGTAATGCATATTGTACTAATATAAAAATGCGTTATTTACCGAATGAAAAATGGTTATGGTATTCAACATCAACGGGAACTCTGGCCAAAAAAAATAGTTGTTATCTCTCATCGCAATGTTTCCCAAGTTATGTTTTCGGTTAATATTATTTGAAAAAAAAAACATCGATAATGGAGAATCCAACACTTCTCTTATGAGATCTCTCTACAAAAGAAGCTCCACAGAGGACCATTCGATCGCTTTCAGGCAGACACTCTTGAATACGTTGTTTGATGCTGGAGTATGGCCCCAGATCTTGAAACTAGCCCATGGGCATCTATTTGTCAGCCTATTTCTCAGATGGGCTTCTATTAGAGGTGGGCTGTTATTAGAGGTAATATGGTAATTTCAAAGTACGGTATCGAAGGCATATGAACTATTCGGAAGCAATTAAAATGGAAATATGTGCCATTTACACCTCTGGCCATAAATCTATCCCTTTTTGGTTTTTTGGCTGTAACTTTCTTCAAAATAGAGCGAAAACATCAAACTTTTCTGTAAAATGTTAAAAATCCTTTAAAAAATTAGATACAAACCTATTTACATCTTAAAAGCAAAAAGAAAAAATTTTAGCAAAAAAAAAATTCAACTTTTGGAAAAATTCGGATTTTTTGAAATTTTCTTCAAAAATCTGGAAAAATGGAAAAAGGTCATGAATGTGAAATATAACATTGTAAACATGATTAACAAGTCTTTAACTAATTTTTAAACAAGTAATACATCATTTGGATAAGATTCTGTATATGGCATGGTTGTTCAAAGTGATAACTAGCGATTTTGGCAAATATCGCTTTCTAAGCTCTCGTTTTGCAAATTCGAGTGGTCAATATTTGGAACTTTTTATGTTTTTTGCATTTTTAAGGTTTCATTCTACAAGATCTGATCATTTTCCTCTCGAAAAAGTGCCTCTCTGAGGTCCGAACGGCGATTTTTTAATTTCTAGGACAGGCAAAAACCTGCAAGTGGTTAACTTTTAGACATTCTGGTAGAGTCGGGTGAGGGAATTTCGTATTTTTTCCTACAGATTTCAACACCATAGTTCTGTTAAATTCTATAAAACATAAATTCGTGTTGCGAAACATCTAAGGAAATGCTAAAAAGTGTTTCGAAATGGATTGTATTGAGAAAAATGTTGATCAAATAGGCTACCGCTTCAGATTCAACTCCTGAGTGCTCCATTCGTCAATCTTAACGACGCATTTAAGAAAAGTAGTTGTTGTAATTATTCGTGGACAATTAACATAAGATTCCATCATTCTCAAGGACCGATGATCAATCTGACCGAACACAGGAATGTTTTAACATGAACTCCCATTACAAAATTTTTAACATGAACTCCCATTACAAAAGATCAGTAAAGCCAGGCATGGGCTTTTTGCAACAGGAAATTATGTTTTTTAGGATTTAACAGAACTGTGGTATTGATATCTGTGAGAAAGAATACAAAATTCCTTCAACCGACTCTACCAGAGTGTCTGAAAGTTAACCTTATGCAGGTTTTTTCCCGTCCCCGAAATTATAAAATCGCCGTTCGGACCTCAGAGAGGCACTTTTTCGAGAGGAAAATGATTAGGTAGTGTAGAATAAAACCTTAAAAATGCTAAAAACATAAAAAGTACCAAATAATGACCACTCGAATTTGCAAAACGAGAGCTTAGAAAGCGAAATTCGCCAAAATCGCTAGCTGTCACTTTGAACAACCATACCATATACAGAATCTCATCCAAATGATGTATTACTTGTTTAAAAATAAGTTAAATACTTGTTAATCATGTTTACAATGTTATATTTCACATTCATGACCTTTTTCCATTTTTCCAGATTTTTGAAGAAAATTTCAAAAAATCCGAATTTTTCCAAAAATTGAATTTTTTTGCTAAAATTTTTTCTTTTTGTTTTTACGATGTATATATAATTGTATGTTATTTTCCAATCGATTTTCTACATTTTACAGAAAAGTTTGATACTTTAGCTCTATTTTGAAGATAGTTACAGTCAAAAAACAAAAAGGGATAGATTTATGGCCAGTAGTGTAGCTGCATGACTGACGATGAATCTTGAACGAAAAAATGAATCTGAACCTAGAATGTCTGTAGAGCTGCGAGTGGGACGAGAAGCGAGAAAGATAAGCAATGTAACGAAGGAAACAAAAGTATCAATGACCAATTTATTGATAAAAATAAAGGGGTTTTTTGAATTTTTAATCACTGGTTCACCAGGATCTCCGTTGGTTGCACTGCCATCTTCATATGGTACACTTCTCCGTCCTTTCGTTTGGTCAACGACAAAAACTTGAGGATGCTCCAAGCCGCACTTCTTATTCTTCTGGACGATCTTTGAGCCAGCGCAGATTATGAAGTAGGCTGATAGGTATGCCTCATTGGTCTTCTGTAGTCCCCACTCGTAAAATGCCCTCTTTCCGCATTTGTTGATGTAGGCCTTGGGGCTGATTCCCTGCTCCACCACCTGAAAAATATTCAGCTAAAACATATTTTTGAAAAATAAATAGGTCGCGCCAACGCTGTTTGACTCACATCATTGTTTTTTTTCCATCTTCCCCTTTTTTGGAGAGCTTCCATGGCAGATGATTGGTCTCTTGGCTCTTCTGGATGATCGGGGCTCGACCTTCACTTGTTCTTGGTTAGAAGTGCTTGGACCGCAGTCATCTTCATTGTCATCAGACGACATATCATCATTTGTTTCTTCGTCGCTGCTGACATAGTCGGACGACTCATTTTCCTTGACGAAACCTCTCAAGCTCTGAAATAGGATTCAGTTTTTGAAACCGTTCCTCTCTCCAATTTAGAAATAGACGAAATTTCCCATAATTCATTTCTAGCGCTTCTAGGAGCCGAGATAGAGCCGTTTCAAGTTCACGAGGCTAGAGACGCAGACGACGAGAGACGCTGCGTCTCTGACCTCCGTAAACTTCAAATGACCGTATCTCGAGTTCTAGGTGAGCTGGAAAGTTGTTTTTTGGACATAATTTCAGGACTAAAAATGGACTTTCACATTATTTATAAAAATGTCTCGATTGGAACATTTTTGTATAATTTGGGATGTACAAAAGCGAGGCAAACTAACCTCCGAAAGTGTCATCGCCTCGACATTTTTCTCATGAATCCCTGCCTCATGCAAAGCGAAGTCTGCACATCTCTTTTTGAGGTCTCCATCGATCATTGGGATATCTTTCGTGATTGCCCACAACTTCCGTGAAGCTTGTCTGAGTGCATTGCCATTCGGACAATCGCATTTTCCTGGAGAAAAGCATCGGAAGCAAACAACTTTTATGCTATTTTCAATCGGTATGTTTTGAAAATGAAGAGCTTTATGAATTTGATTGAAAGCGGTTTGCATTTCGGCTGAAAAATAATAATCTACAATTTTTATAACTGAAAAAGGCTCACCATCTGACACAGCTATTTGTGGTTCGTTCTTCTCTTCTTCTGGCGAGTCCTGCAAACATTCTATATTAATATGATCAACTTCTCACAGATTGTAAGCATGCAATTATATTCAAAAATCAACTTTCTAGTTCATCTAGAACTCGAGATACGGTAATTTGAAGTTTCCGAGGTTAGAGACGCAGCGTGTCTCTTCGTCTGCGTCTCTAGCCTCCTGAACTTGAAGCGGTTGTATCTCGGTTTCTAGAAGCGCTAGAAATGCGATTTTTAGACAGAATTGTAGGAAATTTCGTCTATTTTATGACCCAAAGATTGATAGACTCCAATTTCTATTGATTTTTGAATTCTTGAATTTCAACATTTTGAAATTCTTCATAGAAAAAATTCTTCATAGAAAAAGTCCAGTTTATATTCTACTATTTTGTCCGAAAACCGACGTTCTAATATTTCGATTTTCCAATGTGAAACACACACAGTACCGATCAATAAGTAACTGTAACTCCTACTATAAAATAGACAAAATTTCCTACAATTCTGTCAAAAAATCACATTTCTAGCGCTTCTAGAAACCGAGATAGAAGCGCTTCAAGTTCAGGAGGCTAGAGACGCAGACGACGAGGCACGCTGCGTCTCTAACCTCGAAAATTTTTCGGTTATTCATAAAATTATTCAGAAATAAATAAATTTTCAGAAGCCTGGAGCTCGGTTGTCAAAGTTTTGAATTATTGCGAGCGGATTAGAATTTGGGATAGTTTCTTACCTTTGAAATCGAAAATATACAAGAAGGAATATATAGGATCTTGAAAAAAATCATAGAGGAAGACCGGTACACACCCAGTCTTTAGAATACTGAAGAAATTTTGAAAAAAATCATAGGGGAAGGCCGGTACACACCCAGTCTTTAGAATACTGAAGAAATAGGCATTGAGCGCGCCTTTTATACTCCTCAAAAATGGGAGGAGCGAATAGAGTCGGCGCAGAAAGGGGCGGAGCGAAGGGCAACGGTGTCACCCATGGAGACGCAGAGTATGAGTGGGAGGAGGGGTTATGAGTGGAGTATGGAAATGAGATAGCAGAGACACTTTATTTGGGAACAGGATAGGAAATGGAACAGCAGAGACCCAGAAAAGAGAACGGAAACAATAGAGACCCAGAAAAAAGGAAATAAAAAAGCAACTACCTTTTTTGGGTAATTGATGAGAATGGAATAGAATAAAATGTTTTCTATAACACGGAAGAGCAAGCAGATGTCTCAAAAGGTAAACTGAAAAGTCAGAGAGAAAAGTGTTAGATACAAAGGAATACATTTTTATTCCATTGAAACATGGTCATTGTTTTTAACTGGCACATAATGCGGAGTCTACAATGATTCGGAGGATACAAAGTGATTCAGGGGTACAAATTTCACAAATCGGGAATACGTAATCTGAATTTTTCTGATATTTCACCCCCGGGTTGATAATTTGGTACCCCTAAATTGCATCGTAGCCCAATGACCTCAAAATGTTTGTACCTTTTAAATTATTTACTTTTTTAACTCCCAAGCAGCAAGCTAGTGCTATATTTTCTTGAAAATTACAATACTAATGATGAAAGAATTCTCTCTGTAATCCGCAAAACGGAAACACAAACGAAAAATGAACTTTTTTCCGGAAACGGAATGTGATAATTTGTTTTGGAAAGCGGAAACGGAATTTTCAAGGACATTTATCAGGACACGGAATTGGAAAAAACACGTCGAATACCTACCGAAAAAACTGTGAATGGAAACAGAAACGAAATGTTTTTGTCCCACTCAGCTCGAAAAATACATATATATCATTAGGTTGGAAGCAGGCTTGCTTGGAGTCGGAAAACGGATAATCCGGGTTTTCGATTTTTCCGACTTTTTTCGGAAAAGTGTGTCCGAAAAAAAAGATCGGAGAATTTTTTCCGTCGGGGAATTTTCCGAGCAAAAATTCGGAAAAGATTTCCCGTCGGGAAAATCTTAGAATTTTTTTTTGTCAACTGTCCATTTGTTGATTCGTGAATAAAAGAAAAACAAGAATTATCCAAGATTGACAGTATGCACCCTTGGAAAATCTGAAAGTAATTTTGACCCTGTTCACGGATGGACTCAATTTCTCAGAACATCCCTCATCCTCAATCCATTTTAGAAATTCAGATATTATATCCTTGTCCCCATTCATTTTCTGAAGACACCCTCTCACCCAAAACGTTGCCCACTGTTTTCCCACAGGAAAGTGAGGTACTAGGACCATTTGTATCAGCATTATTAGTGTAATTCTCACGTTCAATTTCCCACTTTCTCAGCATGACCTTGTATGACCGTAATGAAGGGTAATCAAATCCTACTTTGAATTTGAACAAGTGCCCACTAAAGAGCAATAGGTCATCATGGCGCCTGTCTCATGACATTTCTGTTTCACATTAGTTGAATTGCTGTAATGAGAAAATTAAAAATAATGTGAGTGAGAATGATGGGAAAATGCATAGAATGAATCTGAACTTATCCAACGACATAGTAATTGTCTGCAATCCATCTGGTGTGTTTCCTAGGCCAAAAGGACCTAAAAAACTCAATTTGAAAAGTCAGGCCAGAATTTTGAAATGGGAAAACACATCAGGTGATTATCCACTTATTTTGAAGCCATAAAAATATGTATCTTAGATAACTGAACTTGAAAAAGTTAGAGCACCATAATAAGATTACCTATGAACCCCGCCTTCTAAACATTAGGTCAGTACTAGGCTATTGGAGTTTGTGGCCTAAAAAACTCAACTCGAAACAGTTAGGCCAACAGTTTAACTGACCAAGAAACCACACCGGATAAATATCAGGTCATATCTAGGCCGTAAAAGTTTGTGGCCTAAAAAACTCAACTTCAAAAACTGAGGCCACAATGTCAAAATGACCTATAAAACACATCAGACGTATGTTAGACCATTATGGACCGTAAACTATGGTGGCTGAGAAATACCACGTTGAGAAAGTTAGGTCACTCTCTTCCTCACAGCAAACCGGAGTGTGTGATTTTCGACATTGAGTAATTTGCTAACGTTGATGTCTCTGGTACTTTCTTTCTAATTTTCATACATTGCGTGTGTCAAAAAATTTATTAATTGAAATCAATTAAATTTTAAAATTAAAAAAAACAGTCCTTCTTCGATATCCCGCTGCTCCCAAAACATCCCACATCTCAAGCTTCCCGAAACGCATCTGCTGTGGAGAACATAAACGTGGCGGTTTCCTTGAATTTTTGCGCTATGAATTCGATCGCAGTGTCAGCTCCTGTAAAAACAAACATTCAACAAACGTCTGAAATTTAGCTTCCCAAGTTTTTGTGGAAAGGATACAGAAAAAAACTTTTTTTTTCAAGAGATGAATGCAAAAAAAGAGAAAGGGCGGCTCAAAGAACTTGTGAGCAAAACATTAGAGCAACCGGCGGAGGGGTACTAAAGAAATATCAACTCTTTTTATCCCGATACCTTCACTAACCTGGGCTATGCCTTTCCGACGATGTGGTCTTATTGGCACCAGTTGCATCCACCATCAACTCCGTCGGCTGCTTTGTTCTCCGGCTCCATCACTTCATCAGTATGTATTAAAGAGTGTCGTCCTAAAAGCGATCGAATGGTCCTCTTTGGAACTTCTTTTGTAGAATAAGTGGAGTGTTGGATTCCCCAAGATCATTTCGAAGAATAAGCTACTGAGGAGAAGCGGTATAAACGGACAACAAGTAACGGAATAGAGGAGAACCTAGAATGTCTGTAGAGCTGCGAGTGAGACGCGAAGCGAGAGATAAGCAATGTGACAAAGGAAAAAAAAGTATCAATAACCAATTTATTAATAGATAAAAATAAAGGGGTTTTTTTTTGAATATTTTGCCATAGTCATATGGTAGACGTCTCCGTCTTTGGTCATCGTGGCGACATTCATTTGATCTCCAGTCCCCACTCATAAAATGCCCTCTTTCCGCATTTGTTGATTTAGTCCTTGGGGCTTATTCCCTGCTCCACCATCTGAAAAATGTTCAGCTAAAGCATATTTTTGAAAAACAAATGGGTCGCGCCAAAGGCTCACCAGCTGTTCAACTCACATCATTGTTGCTGGATTTTTCCATCTTCTTCTTTTTTGGAGAGCTTCCACTGCGGATGATTGATGGCTTGTCTCTTGCCTCTTCTGGATGTTCGGGGCTCAATCTTCGCTTGTTCGTCATCTCCGTCTTCTTCAACTGCTTCTGCTTCCCTTTTGACCGGTTCATTCTGTCAAAATCAATTATTAATGACCTAAGTATTGGTTAAATATCGCATTAAAATTTCGAATAGAAATTCGTAGCTTTTTGGAGCGCCAGAGGCAACAAATAGTTTGAAAACTAACCTAATGGACAATTTCTTTCAAGCAAAATGGTTCGAAAGGTTTCTGGCGAGCGCATCGAAGACGGACTTGTTGGCTCTGAGGATCTCGGCCAGGTGGACGTTGTAAGCGGTGACCTTGTCAAAGGTAAGTTGGTTAACTTTCTCCGCAGACGGATACCTGTTAACCGAACATGCTCCTTCCATAGTTTTCACATGCTCTTCCTTGAATTTGTCGTTGATCTTGTAGTAATCCTCATCCGGCACATTCGATACCACTTGTGTAGATTTTGTGGGTTCTTGGGCGTTTTTATGGGCGTTTTTATGACGATTCTTTTTTTTCTTTCCGCAGTTGTTGATGTAGACCTTGGGGCTGATTCTAAATTTCAAATAGTTACCCAGTTCCTGTAGAAGCCAGTGCATACTCCGATAAAATGACTCTGAAATTTTGACGCATCAAAAATCACAGCAAAAAAAGTGATTTACTTTGAAGGTTCCTTCCTCAAAATGGCAATTTGCAACCTGGATTGGAGTTTCTGGTAAAGATCTATCTGAAATGAAATCTTAAACTTTCCGATTCAAAAATCCGAAATCACCAAAATCAGGTAGTTTTTGAACCAAATTGCTTCTTGCAGTGTTGCAAACGCCATTAGCCTCCCAGACTCATGAATGCAGTTCGAACATTTGTATTCGTCGGTTCGAAGGACTCCGAGGCCGGCTCTGAAAGAGGTTCAGTTGAGTTCTACAAAATTAATAGTAAGATCTAACCGAAATCAGTGGCAGTGTTTGCAATAAGAGACGATGAACTTGCAGGTTGGTGGGTAGAGCTCATCCAAGTCGACTTCTGATGGATTCTGGAATTTGAGAAGATAAAAAGAATAAAATTCGGAAAGATAAAGTTACGAATTGGGTTGGGGCTGTCTGAAATAGCAATCAGTTATTGATACGGTTTCTCTCTCCAATTTAGAAATAGACAAAATTTCCTATAATTCTATCTGAAAATCACATTTCTAGCGAAGCAGAGGTAGAAGCGCTTTAAGTTCAGGAGGCTGGAGACGCAGACGACGAGACACGCTGCGTCTCTAACCTCGGAAACTTCAAATGACCGTATCTCGAGTTCTAGATGAGCTACAAAGTTTGTTTTTGAATTGAATCGTAGAGTTTGAAATGGATTTTTTGATTATTTATGAAATTATTGTTTGAAAAAATTTAATTTTCAGAAGCCCAGCTCGGTTGTCAAGGTTTTGAATTATTACGAGTCGATTAGAATTTGAGATAGTTTCTTACCTTTGAAATCGAAAAAGACAAGAAGGAATATATAGGATCTTGAAAAAAATCATAGGGGAAGACCAGTACACACCCAGTCTTTAGAATACTGAAGAAATTTAAAAAAAATCATAGGGGAAGACCGGTACACACCCAGTCTTTAGAATACTGAAGAAATAGGCATTGAGCGCGCCTTTTATACTCCTCAAAAATGGGAGGAGCGAATTGACTCGGCGCAGAAAGGGGCGGAGCAAAGGGCAATAGTGTCACCCATGGAGAACGCAGAGTATGAGTAAACGTATGGAGACGAGAACACATATACCCTTTCTTTGGGAAATGGAACATCAGCGACCTAGAAAGGGAACGGAAAAACAGGTGCATAGAGCAGAGGAACGAAGAAGCAAAGACGATTTTTTCGGGAAATGGGTGGAAAATGAAATAGAAGCGACCCAAAAAAGGGAGATGGAGAAACAGAGACAGTTTTTTTTTTGGAACGAAAGAGCAGATGCCTCAAATAGGGAAATGAAGAAGCAGAGAAACAGAAAAATGAGCAGCCACAATGCGAAAAACGTGGGCTGTTGTTGCATTTACATTCCGAATGAGACACGGTTATCTTATTCGAATCAAATCACAGAAAAGCCTATTCTTTCTTCAAAAATATTATCGATGGTAGGAAACACATTTCTCCGATAAATCGAAAAACGATATCAAAATCAGAACTCCAATTTTGAAACGAAAAGTGGTCAAACGTTTTGGCAGAACGGAAATGAAAACGTAATTTTGGATTATTTTTTTACGGACACGAAATTGGAGAAAAAGTTCCAAAAACCTACAGACATACAAAAAGAAAAATTTGAACAAAAAATTTGCCAAATGTGCATTATTCTCTCTGATTCCTTCCCACTGTTTTCTTTGCCTACAATTTTAAAGATTTAAATTTTAGTTATACTGTTTTTGTCGTTTTCAAAACTTCAATATCTTTTTCTCGTGAAAAATAAAGATTTTTACGTACAACAAAAATAGAAAAACACTTTATCTTAACACAAAACGGAAAAACATTAAAAACCCGTTGTTCTTAGTTTGTTACGACAGTTTTCAGACTTTAGCTTGAATTCCCTCATTTGAGAGGCAATATATCAATTATATTTAGTTGAAAAAAACTTTTTAAACAATCTTAAACTTTGACCCTGTTCACGGATTGACGCGATTTCTCAAAATTTTCCTTATTCTTCTATTTTCTTGCAGTACTCTTTCCCCATTCATTTTCGAAAGACGCTCTCTCACCGAAAACGTTGCCATCTGTTTTCCCACAGGATAGTGAGATACTAGGACCACTTGTATCAACATTATTAGTGCAATTCTCACCTTCAATAGCCCACTTTTTTAGCATGACCTTGTTTGACCCTAATGAAGGGTACTTTGACTTCGAACAAGTGCCCACTAAAGAAAGAAAGGTCATCATGACGCCTGTTTGATGATAGTTGTGTCTGGTAATTGTTGTGATGAGAAATAGCAGAAATAACAAGTGAGAATGATGGGAAAATAGAATGACTTTATAATCTGATATAATTTTTGCAAGTTGAGTTCTCCTTAAACTGCCTAGTATTTATTTGACATTCACCTGGAGAGTTTCCTACGCCATTTACCATGGTGACCTGAAAAACTCAATTGAGAAAGTTAGTCCACAATATCAAAACGACCTGGTAAGAAAACACACCAGGTCAATATCATGTCATTTCTAGGCTATAAAAGTTGATGGCCGGTGAAATTCAACTTGAAAAAGTTAGTCCATCATGATGAATAACGTAGGAAACCCATCAGGTGAGGGTATCTAGTCATGGTGAAGGTATCTAGTCAATAAATTCAAAAATTGAACCATGAGTCCTTCTTCAACCGTTTCCGGCTGCTCCCAACACGTCCCACATCTCGGGTTTCCCGAATCCTAGCAGCAGTTGTTTTTTTATTATTTTTATTATAATACTTTTTAAAGATACAATACAAGTTAACTGTGAATGAAAAATTAAGATGGATGTTGAAAATGAGTCCAGAAAATGGAAAAGAGGAGAAAGGGTTAATTTGGGGTTGTGATTTTATTATAAGGAAATTTAGGAAGAATCAAGAATTCGAAAAATCAATAATAACGGATCCCTTCTTTTCACTTCCAGTTCCAGAATTCTCTCCGATACGAGAAACGCGTTCCATAAGATCATCAAATACATTTTTGTCAGAAGAAATATTAGGAAAGTATTCGCTTGCTCTGAAGTGGGAAGCAAAGGCAAAATTGTCCCCGATGAATTCGATGGCGTTATCAGCGCCTGTAAAAAAACACTTAATGAACGTTTAAAATATATTTCACTTCATTGGCAAATGTGCGAAGTTGCATGTTCTCACCTGACGTCTTCTTTTGGTAACAGAACCTTTGCCGCACCCTGTACTATTTTTAGGAGGGATTCAAAAAAGAGGGGAAGGGCGGCTCAAAGAGTGGAACTCGTGAGCAAAATATTGGAGCTACCGGCTGAGGTGTACTACAGGGATATCATCCTTTTTCATCCAAATACCTTCACTAACCTGGGCTTTGCTTCTCCGACAATGAGGTCATACTGGCATCAGCTGCGCCCACCATCAATTCCGTCGGCTGCTTTGTGCTCCGGCGCCATCACTTCATCCGCATCCATTTGGGGTCAAAGAATTCGTTAGAGAATAGTAAAAATCTTTATAAAAATCATTGGGGAAGACTGGTACACACCCAGTCTATGGAAAACTGAAGAAATAGGCATTGAGCGCATCTTATATACTCCTCAAAAAGGGGAGGAGCTGATAGAGACGGCGCAAAAAGAGGCGAAAACAACAATGCGGTGTCAAACGGTGCCACGAGGAAACGGGCATTCGGTGCCAGCCATGGAGAACACAGAGTAAAAGAGGGCGAATGGAAATAAAAAAGCGGAGACCGTTATTTTGGGAAATGGAATAGCAGAGAGTCAGAAAATAGAAATGCAGAACGAGAGACACAGAAAACAGGAATATGCATTCGAAATGCGGGAAGTAGTGTGGGCTGTTTTTGAAATATGAGGACGTTCTTAGGAAGAAAAAACTTTGGAGTAATGTATATTGTACTAATATGAAAATGCGTTATTTACCGATTAAAAAATGGTTATTGTATGGTATTATCAATTGTCTCAGCTTATTGGATCAGGAGGTTACGGAGTTGTCTACAGGAGAACTTTGCGAAAACTTTTCAGCTTCTGAACAGTAGTGACGTGTCGCCCAAGATTCTCTTTTCTCATCATGACGGCATCTATCACACATTGGGTGAGTTTTTTATGCAAATAAAATCAATTAGGCTGAAAAGAATACAAAGTTTCAAGATCTGTGACCGTACTCCATCATCAAACAACGTATTCAAAAGTGTTTGCCTGAAAGCGATCGAATGGTCTTCTTTGGAGCTTCCTCTGTAGAGAGATCTCTTAAGGCGAGTGTTGGATTCCCCAAGATCACTCCGAAGAATAAGCTGCACGAGTCAGTGAGGAAAAGCTGTATAAGCGGACAACAAGTATCGGAATCAAGAGAAACCTAGAATGTCTGTAGAGCTGCGAGTGCGACGAGAAGCGAGAAAGATAAGCAATGTGACAAAGGAAACAAAAGTATTAATGACCAATTCATTGATAAAAATAAAGGGGTTTTTTGAATTCCTAATCACTGGTTCACCAGGATCTCCGTTGGTTGCACTGTCATCTCCATATGGTACACTTCTCCGTCCTTGGTCATCGTGGCGACATTCATGTGGTCCTCGACAATAACTTGGGGATTCTCCAAGCCGCACTTCGTATTCTTCTGGACGATCTTTGAACCAGCACAGATGATGAAGTAGGCCGAGAGATATGCCTCATTGGTCTTCTGTAGTCCCCACTCATAAAATGCCCTCTTTCCGCATTTGTTGATGTAGGCCTTGGGGCTGATTCCCTGCTCCACCATCTGAAAAATATTTAGCTAAAACATACTTTTGAAAAATAAATAGGTCGCGCCAAAGGCTCACCAGCTGTTTAACTCACATCTTTCTTGCTGGATTTTTCCATCTTCCTCTTATTTGGAGAGCTTCCATGGCAGATGATTGGTCTCTTGCCTCTTCTGGATGATCGGGGCTCGACCTTAACTTGTTTGTCCTGGAATTGAACGACGACGACGATTGGACCGTTGGCATCAGACGACACATCATCATTTGTTTCTTCGTCGCTGCTGACATAATCTGACGATTCATTTTCCTTGACGAACCTCTCAAGCTCTGAAATAGCATTCAGTTATTGATACGGTTCCTCTCACCAACATAGAAAGAGACAAAATTTCCTATAATTATATCCAAAAATCAGATTTCTAGCGCTTCTAGGAGCCGAGATGGAGCCGTTTCAAGTTCACGAGGGTAGAGACGCAGACGACGAGACACGCTGCGTCTCTGACCTCCGTAAACTTCAAATGACCGTATCTCGAGTTCTAGGTGAGCTGGAAAGTTGGTTTTTGTACATAATTTCAGGACTAAAAATGGGCTTTCACATTATTTATAAAAAGTTCTCGATTGGAACATTTTTGTATAATTTGAGATGTACAAAAGCGAGGCAAACTAACCTCCGAAAGTGTCATCGCCTCGACATTTTTCTCATGAATCCCTGCCTCATGCAAAGCGAAATCTGCACATCTGTTTTTGAGGTCTCCATCGATCATTGGGATATCTTTCGTGATTGCCCACAACTTCCGTGAAGCTTGTCTGAGTGCATTGCCATTCGGACAATCGCATTTTCCTGGAGAAAAGCATCGGAAGCAAACAACTTTTATGCTATTTTCAATCGGTATGTTTTGAAAATGAAGAGCTTTATGAATTTGATTGAAAGCGGTTTGCATTTCGGCTGAAAAATAATAATCTACAATTTTTATAACTGAAAAAGGCTCACCATCTGACACAGCTATTCCCGTTTCAGGCTTCTCTTCTTCTGGCGAGTCCTGCAAACATTCTATATTAATATAATCAACTTCTCACAGATTGTAAGCATGCAATTATTTTCAAAAACCAACTTTCTAGCTCATCTAGAACTCGTGATACGGTCATTTGAAGTTTCCGAGGTTAGATACGCAGCGTGTCTCGTCGTCTGCGTCTCTAGCCTCCTGAACTTGAAGCGGTTGTATCTCGGTTTCTAGAGGCGCTAGAAATGCGATTTTTAAACAGAATTGTATCAACTTTTGTCTATTTTATACCCCAAAGATTGATAGATCCCAAGATACCAAGATCCATTGATCTTTGATTTCTTGAATTTCAAAGTTTCAAAATTGTTATGAATAATCTAAAAACCCATATCAAACCCTACAATTCTGTCCAAAAACCAATTTTTTAGCTCATATAGAACTCGAGATACTGTCATTTGAAGTTTTCGGGTGTTAGAGATGCAGCGTGTCTCGTCGTCTGCGTCTCTAGCCCGTGGAACTAGGAGCGGCTTAATCTCGGTTCCTATAAGCGTTATACATGTAATTTTTAGACAGAATGGTAGGAAATTTTGTCTATTTTATAAGCCAAAGATTGATAGACTCCAATTTCCATTGATCTTTGAATTCTTGAATTTCAACATTTTGAAATTCTTTTTAGAAATCTAAAAATCCAGTTTATATTCTACTATTCTGTCCAAAAATCGACGTTCTAATATTTCGATTTTCCAATGTGAAACACACACAGTACCGATCAATAAGTAACTGTAACTCCTACTATAAAATAGACAAAATTTCCTACAATTCTGTCAAAAAATCACATTTCTAGCGCTTCTAGAAACCGAGATAGAAGCGCTTCAAGTTCAGGAGGCTAGAGACGAAGACGACGAGGCACGCTGCGTCTCTAACCTCAAAAATTTTTCGGTTATTTATAAAATTATTCAGAAATAAATAAATTTTCAGAAGCCTGGAGCTCGGTTGTCAAAGTTTTGAATTATTGCGAGCGGATTAGAATTTGGGATAGTTTCTTACCTTTGAAATCGAAAATATACAAGAAGGAATATATAGGATCTTGAAAAAAATCATAGAGGAAGACCGGTACACACCCAGTCTTTAGAATACTGAAGAAATAGGCATTGAGCGCGCCTTTTATACTCCTCAAAAATGGGAGGAGCGAATAGAGTCGGCGCAGAAAGGGGCGGAGCGAAGGGCAACGGTGTCACCCATGGAGAACGCGGAGTATGAGTGGACATAGAAGAACGAGAACGCATATACCCTTTTTTGGGAAATGGATTTGAAACATCAGAGACCAAGAAAAGATAAAGGAAACAATAGAGACTCAGAAACAGTAAATAAAAAAGCAGATACATACGTTTTTTCGGGTAATGGATGAGAATGGAATAGAATAAAGTGTTTTCTATTACACGGCAGATGTCCCAAAAAGAAAAATTAAAATGCAGAGACCCAGAAAACAAGAAAAGGCAGTCAAAATGTAAAAAAGACTGGGAGCTGTTGTTGAAAGATGTGTGCCGTATGTAAGAAGACAAAAACGAAAAAGGTGTTAGATAAAAAGCAACACATTTGTATTTAATTGAAATATGGCCATTGTATTTGACTGGCACATAATTCGGAGTGTACAATGATTCGGAGGATACAAAGTGATTCAGAGGTGCGAAATCCACAATTCAAGGATATGTAATCAGGATTTTTTTTTTGATATTTTTCCCCCGGGTTGATAATGTGGTACCCCTGAATTGCATCGTAGCCCAATGACCTCAAAATGTTTGTTCCCTTTGAATTATTGTAGTCTTTAAATTATTTGTATTTTTAACTTCGAAGCAGTTTAAAGAAGCTAGTTCAATATTTTCTTGGAAATTACAATACCAGTGATTAACGATTTCTTTCTGCGGACACGGAATCGGAAAAAAATACGTTGAAAACCTACCGAAACACTGTGAACGCAAACAGAAACTGACGATTTTTTCCAATTAGCTCGAAAAATATATATAATTCAAAATTCATATCTGCCAATCTGCATTACATTTTTAAATTTCTTTAAACATTTTCGTCGTTTTCTGCATTTTCCGTTTCGTTTCTGTTGTGAAAACTGACGATATTTCCGGAATTTGCCATCTGAAACCTGTTTTGACTGTTTATTACTGTAGTAATTAGACTCTAATTCCTGCTTTTTTTGCATATTATTTTACGTAAACCTAGACATGATTCTAGCCAGAAAAAAACATTAAACCTATTCGACAGATGGAAATAAATGAACTATACGAATCTCTAAGGTCAGCAAATTCAAAGAAATGAACTTTAAAAAATCTAAAATTAACTTCGACTCTGTTCACGGATCGACTCGTTTTCACAGACCTCCCCTTAGATTTTGTTTTTTTTTTTTTGCAATGCCCATTCAGAAACTCAAATGTTCTATCTCTGTCCCCATTCATTTTCTCAGAACGCTCTCTCACCCAAAACGTTGCCCTCTGTTTTCCCACAGGATAGGGAGATATTAATACCACTTGTATCAACATTATTAGTGTAATTCTCACTTTCAACTGCCCACTTTCCTAGCATGACCTTGTATGACCGTAATGAAGGGTAATAAAATCGTACTTTGAATTTGAACAAGTGCCCACTAAAGAGCAATAGGTCATCATGGCGCCTGTCTCATGACATTTTTGCATCATATTAGTTGAATTGCTGTAATGAGAAAACCAAAAAATAATGTGAGTGAGAATGATAAGAAAATGCATAGAATGATTTGAAAATCTGAACTTATCCAAAAACCTAGTAATTGTCTGATGTTCACCTGGTGTGTTTGCAAAACTACATTTGAAAAAGTTAGGCCACCATGTCAAAATCTCCTAGGAAACATCAGGTGCGAAACACTTATGTTGAGAAAGTTATGCCACTCTATTCCTTAAAGGAACCGGAGAGTAATTAGAAAATTTTTATTTCTCTGTTATTTTTTTAATTGATACATATAAGTACATTTCACGTGCCAAGATATTTATTTTTGAAATCAATTAAGTTTCGAAATTTAAAAAAAAGAGTCCTTCTTCGATATCCCGCTGCTCCCAAAACATCCCACATCTCAAGCTTCCCGAATCCCATCTGCTGTGGTGAACATAAACGTGGCGGTTTCCTTGAATTTTTGCGCTATGAATTCGATCGCAGTGTCAGCTCCTGTAAAAACAAACATTTAACAAACGTCTAAAATTTAGCTTCCCAAGCTTTTGTGGAAAGGATACTGAAAAAAACTTTTTTTTCAAGAGATGAATGCAAAAAAAGAAAAAGGGCGGCTCAAAGAACTTGTGAGCAAAACATTAGAGCAACCGGCGGAGGGGTACTAAAGAAATATCAACTCTTTTTATCCCGATACCTTCACTAACCTGGGCTATGCCTTTCCGACGATGTGGTCTTATTGGCATCAGTTGCATCCACCATCAACTCCGTCGGCTGCTTTGTTCTCCGGCTCCATCACTTCATCAGTATGTATTAAAGAGTGTCGTCCTAAAAGCGATCGAATGGTCCTCTTTGGAACTTCCTTTGTAGAATAAGTGGAGTGTTGGATTCCCCAAGATCATTTCGAAGAATAAGCTACTGAGGAGAAGCGGTATAAACGGACAACAAGTAACGGAATAGAGGAGAACCTAGAATGTCTGTAGAGCTGCGAGTGAGACGCGAAGCGAGAGATAAGCAATGTGACAAAGGAAAAAAAGTATCAATAACCAATTTATTAATAGATAAAAATAAAGGGGCCCCCCCCTTTTGAATTTTTTGAATTTTTTGCCATCGTCATATGGTACACTTCTCTTTCTTTGGTCATACACTTCTCTTTCTTGGATCCTTTTCTGACTGGATTCGAGCCATTTCCCTGAAGAAATCAATCAAATGAATCTCCAAGGTTCTTGAAAATAACAAACATTTCGATGAACTTTGCGTTCAATTGGTTTCGAAGCTGTTGCTCTTGGGCGTACTGCTCCTGAAGACGGTTGAGCTCGGTTAGATAAGCTTCATTCAATTTTCCAATTTCTGCAGTCTTCGCCTCCATTTCCAATTTTCTGGCTACTTTCTCGGACTCCAACAGTTTGCCTGTAAGATTCCATCATACAATTTTGAAAAATTCGGAATCCAATCTGCGTACAGCTGTAGTGCCCGCCTTTCTGTACATATGTATACCATCAGTAGACATTCCATATTTTCATCACAAAAACGTAGTCCAAAAATCTCTAGTTCAGACCGGAATTTTATTCTTTTTTTTCTCGGAAGTTCATTCCGGAATTTTTAGTAACTTCAAATTCCGTTCCAAACATCCCTGAAAGACTTTGGCGTGGCGTACTACGTCCGTTTCGAAAACTCGCATTACGCAACTGCTCATCGAGCCAACTGGTTAGTTTGGTCCGGCTACCGTATCCCTTACGCAACTCTCGAAATCGCGCAATCTCTAGAAAAAGCGAGCTGCTGCTACGCGAATATGAAAGAAATCCCCAAATCACCCTCTAAACATAATACCTGCATATTCCAACTGCTCCTCTAACATTTGGATGGATCGCTTGGATTGGATCTTCTCCTCTTCAGACTTGCTTTGAGCAGTTTCCCTGAAAAAAAGCAATTAAACGAAATAACGACTTTCTGAAGAAAACAAACATTTCAATGTACTTCGAGTTCAATTGGTTTCGAAGTTCTTGCTCTTGGGCGAACTGCTCTTGTAGGTGCTGGAGTTCTTCATTCAATTTTCCAATTTTTGCGGTCATCTCCTCGCTTTCCAATTTTCTTGCTGACTTTTCGGATTCCAACTGTTTGTCTGCAAGATTATATAATTAAAAAACTCCAAGTTTCTGTATGAGTTTAATACCTGCATCTTCCAGTTGCTCCTCTAACATTTGAATCCACTTTTGATCTCGTCTCATGCACTCCAGCACCGTCGAAAGATCCTTGATGGTCTGCTTCATCAAGGATCTTTCTTCCTGGGCGTTTTTGTTTTTTTTTTGAGCCTTCATAATTCTAAAAACAAGAAATAGAAGAAATGCAATATCAATTCGCTAACCTTTGTTCTCCCAATAAAGCCTTCTGTTTCTTCAGCTCTTCTTGAAGTTTTGCCATCCTCTCCTTATGATCCTTGTTGACGTTCTGGATCTTTGTTTCCAATTCCTGGACCTTCGAGGTCAATTCCAGAATGAGTTCTTCTTTTTGAGCCAATTCCATTACCATAACCGTTTCTGAAATTCATATAAACTTTGAAATTTGAAAACTATTCAACTCACGGATTTTCGAAAATTCTGCCCTCATGGTTTCTTTTTCCTGGCGGTGTTGGTCATGGAGATCTTCCATTTCGGACTCCATATTCATGACTGCTTGTTGCGCCCCAATAACTTCCAGTCTCAATTCCTGAGCTGAAAATTGCTAGGTATTTTTGAACTCGCTGGTCTACGAGAACTCACATTGAGTTTTCATATCTTCTTTCAAACTCATTATTATGAGCTGAACTTGGGATAGTTTCTTACCTTTGGAATCGAAGAATGCAAGTGGGAATAATTAGGATCTTGAAAAAAATCATAGGGGAAGACCGGTACACACCCAGTCTTTAGAATACTGAAGAAATTTTAAAAAATCATAGGGGAAGACCGGTACACACCCAGTCTTTAGAATAATGAAGAAATTTTGAAAAAAATCATTGGGGAAGACCGGTACACACCCAGTCTTTAGAATACTGAGGAAATAGGCATTGAGCGCGCCTTTTATACTCCTCAAGAATGGGAGGAGCGAATAGAGTCGGCGCAGAAAGGGGTGGAGCGAAGCGCAACGGTGTCCCCCATGGAGAACGCAGAGTATGAATGGACATATGGAAATGGAACAGCAGAGACCCAGAAAAAAGAACAGAAACAATAGAGACTCAATAGAGACAATAGAGAAAAAAAATCTCGAAAAGAGAAATGGAAAAGCAGAGACCCAGAAAACAAGAATAGACAGTCAAAATGCGAAAAAGAGTGTGAGCTGTTGTTGAAAGATTGGTGCCGTATGTAAGAAGACAGAAACGAAAAAGTGTTAATTACAAAGGAATACATTTTTTATTTCATTGAAACATGGTCGTTTTATTTGACTGGCACATAATTCGGAGTGTACATCGCTTCGGAGGATACAAAGTGATTCAGGGGTACAATATCCACAGTTCGGGAATGCGCAATCTGGATTCTTCTGATCTTTTACCCCCGGATTCAAAATTTGGTACCCCTGAATTACATCGTAGCCCAGTGACCTCAAAATGTTCATACCTGTTGAATTTTTTGTCATTTTAACTTCGAAGCAGTTTCAAAAAGCTAGTTTAATATTTTCTTGAAAATTACAACTTTCTTCCTGAAACGGAATGGGATATTTTTTTTAGAAAACGGAGACAAAATTTACAATTTTTTTGCGGACACGGAATCGGAAAGAAAAACGTCGAAAACTTACCGAAACAGAAACGGACGATTTTTGTTCCAGTCAGCTCAAAAAATATACACAATTCAACATTCATTTCTGCCAAATTGCATTACATTTTTAATATTTTTAAACATTTTCGTGGTTTTCAAGATTTTCAATTTCGTTTCCGTTTGAAAAATTGACGATATTTTCGGAATTTTCCATCTGAATCCCGGGTTCGATTGTTTGTTACAGTAGTCATCAGACTCTTATTCCTGCTTTTTTTGCATATTATTTTACGCAAGCCTAGACATGACTCAAGGCAGAAAAAAAAACCATAAAACCTATTCGATAGATGGAAAGAAATGAATCATAAGGATCTCTAAGGTCAGGAAATTTAAGGAAATGAACCTTGAAAAGTCTAAAATTAGTTTTGACCTTGTTCACGGATGGACTTCAATTCTCAGAACATTCCTTATCCTCATTTTTATAGACATTTCAATATTCTATCACTGTCCCCATTAATTTTCTAAAGACACACTCTCACCAAAACGTTCCCCTCTGTTTTCCCACAGGATAGTGAAATACCAGGACCATTTGTATCAACATTATTAGTGCAATTCTCACTTTCAATTGCCCACTTGCCTAGCATGACCTTGTATGACCGTAATGAAGGGTAATAAAATCCTACTTTGAATTTGAACAAGTGCTCATTAAAGGACAATAGGTCATCACGACGTCTGTCTGATGACATTTCTATCTCATAAAAGGTGAATTTCTGTAATGAGAAAACCAGAAATAATAGGGGAGAATAATGGGAAAATGCATAGAATGATTTGAAAATCTGAACTTATTCAACAACCTAGTAATTGTCTGCAATGCATCTGGTGTGTTTCTTAGACAATGGGGACCCAACAAAAACTCAATTTGATAAGTTAGGCCAGAATTTTGAAATGAGAAAACACATAATTTGAATATCCAGTCATTTCAAGAACATACAAATAGGTGTCTTGGGAAACTCAACTTGAAAAAGTTAGAGAACCAGAATGAAATGGCGTAGACACCCCACCAGCTAAACATTAGTTCAGTACTAGGCTATTGTAGTTGGTCGCCTAGAAAACTCAAGTTCAGAAAGTTAGGCCACCAGGTTAAATGACCAAGACACCTCACCGGGTGAATATCAGGTCATATCTAGGCCGTAAAGATTGTGGCCTAAAAACTCAACTTCAAAAACTTAGGCCACTATGTCAAAATGGCCTAGAATACACATCAGATGTATGTTAGACCATTTCTGGTCCATCAACTATGGTGGCCTGACACTTGTGTTGAAAAGGTTAGGCCACTCTATTTCTTACATGCAACCAGATTATGTGATTTTCGACATCGAGTAATTGGATTCTATTATGCCTCTGTTTCGTTCTTTTACATTGATATAGATTGTCAAAAAATTTATTAGTTGAAATAAATTGAATTTAAAAATCAAAAAATAGTCCTTCTTCGATATCCCATTATTCAAATTATTACTTTAATTTCCGATTATTGAGATGTCCATTTTCAGCGATACTAATTTTTTCTTGAGTACATCATTTGTTTATTAAAAATTCAATTTGTTACAACATTGGGAAAATTGAAGAAGAAGAAGCGTTGGCCCAGTATCCAAGGGTACATCAGAAAAGGGTACATCGAGGGTACATCGAGGTCTTAGGGTACATTGGGTCAGAGGGTAAATCAGATCTTAGGGTACATCTGGGAGGTAGGTTCAAGGGGTACATCTGAACGTGGTTCTTAGGGTACATCAGTAAAAGGATCCCAGGGTACATCGATAGGTTCAAAGGGTACATCAACTAAAGATATTGTAGCTTTCAACTGGAAGATATTTTTGTTCAAACTGCACCATTTCATGAGTTTTTTTGTGTGTATTTGTTTGAAAAGTTACCATTTTTCATAATTTCATGGATTGATTTGTTGGAGTTATTTTTTAATGGAGCTTATTATACCGAGGTTGGCGATAGGAAAAAAAATCGAAAACTCGATATTTATCAGAACGATTTGAATAGCTTTCAACTAAAAACACATTTCAAATGTGTCAGGACAGGAAATATCATACATTTGAAAAAAAATCGAGTTCTCTCAAACTTTTCGTATTTTTCGGAAACTCGAAGATATAAAATCACTAACAAAGACTCGGAAACGAAACTAGTTTTCAGGTTCACAAAAACAAAACATTTGGACTTAGTCGAGCTTGAACTCGCGACAGCAGATTTTCGTGCACGCACACACACCACTAGACTACTTTGCCAAGTTTCGCTTTTACCACCACACCCCGTACATATCTTCGGTGGTTTCTAAAGTAGAAAGAGAATGTAGAGGTGAGAAAGCACTAATTTTCGGAAGGTTTTCCAAGGCAAGGAATGAAAATTAACACTGCATAGTTGAAACGTCTGAAAATTGTGACTGAAATTTCCTTACTTTTAGTTTTTTCGCTGTTGCACTTTTCCGTAGGTGTCAAAATCTGTGGAAATGAAGCGAAAATCGATGAAAGTGCATGAATTCCGAATTCTAAAAGAAAAACTGGAAGAACCTGATTTTGTCCACCGAAATCAGAAATCAGTCGGAAAATATCGAATGTTTGTCTGAAAAAAGTTAATTTTTAGGCCAGAATTTTGATTTTAGCCGATTCCGACGTCGTTTCCACTCGCCCACTTCTGTATTTTATCTATTTGTGTTTAAAATAATTTTTATATAAGAAATGTCTTTTTTTTCCCCTAAAGTGTGTCTTTTATTCCGATTTTGCGTTTGAATCCCAAAAATCTGCGCGAAATTCTGATGGAAGAGTTTCCGGAATTTTCTAGGCCAGGAGCCGCCGTGGCCATGTCGATTTACGGGGGCTCGTTTTTTCTATTTTTCCTCCTATTTTCTCGATTTTCTATGATTTTTGACCGTTTTCTATGATTTCTTCTCAATTTTACAGAAAAATTATTTTTATCTATGTTTTCTTCCGTGTCTATCGTTTTAACCGAAAAATTCCTGTCGCAGGTCTAAACATTTCATTAATGAGTCTACGCCTTGAAATTAAGGCCTGAATCACTGCGACAGTCCGGAAATTGAATATTTTCCGTAAAATTCTGCAGAAAAAATCATATAAAACGGTCAAAAATCATAGAAAATCGAGAAAATAGGAGGAAAAATAGAAAAAACGAGCCCACGTAAATCGACATGGCCACGGCGGCCCCTGGCCTAGAAAATTCCGGAAACTCTTCCATCAGAATTTCGCGCAGATTTTTGGGATTCAAACGCAAAATCGGAATAAAAGACACACTTTCGGGGGAAAAAAAGACATTTCTTATATAAAAAATTATTTTAAACACAGATAGATAAAATACAGAAGTGGGCGAGTGGAAACGACGTCGGAATCGGCTAAAATCAAAATTCTGGCCTAAAAATTAACTTTTTCAGACAAACATTCGATATTTTCCGACTGATTTCTGATTTCGGTGGACAAAATCAGGGTGTTCTTCCAGTTTTTCTTTTAGAATTCGGAATTCATGCACTTTCATCGATTTCCGCTTCATTTCCACAGATTTTGACACCTACGGAAAAGTGCAACAGCGAAAAAACTAAAAGTAAGGGAATTTCAGTCACAATTTTCAGACGTTTCAACTAGGCAGTGTTAATTTTCATTCCTTGTCTTGGAAAACCTTCCGAAAATTATCGCTTTCTCACCTCTACATTCTCTTTCTACTTCAGAAACCACCGAAGATATGTACGGGGTGTGGTGGTAAAAGCGAAACTTGGCAAAGTAGTCTAGTGGTGTGTGTGCGTGCACGAAAATCTGCTGTCGCGAGTTCAAGCTCGACTAAGTCCAAATGTTTTGTTTTTGTGAACCTGAAAACTAGTTTCGTTTCCGAGTCTTTGTTAGTGATTTTATATCTTCGAGTTTCCGAAAAATACGAAAAGTTTGAGAGAACTCGATTTTTTTTCAAATGTATGATATTTCCTGTCCTGACACATTTGAAATGTGTTTTTAGTTGAAAGCTATTCAAATCGTTCTGATAAATATCGAGTTTTCGATTTTTTTTCCTATCGCCAACCTCGGTATAATAAGCTCCATTAAAAAATAACTCCAACAAATCAATCCATGAAATTATGAAAAATGGTAACTTTTCAAACAAATACACACAAAAAAACTCATGAAATGGTGCAGTTTGAACAAAAATATCTTCCAGTTGAAAGCTACAATATCTTTAGTTGATGTACCCTTTGAAACTATCGATGTACCCTGGGATCCTTTTACTGATGTACCCTAAGAACCACGTTCAGATGTACCCCTTGAACCTACCTCCCAGATGTACCCTAAGATCTGATTACCCTCTGACCCAATGTACGCTCGATGTACCCTTGGATACTGAGCCAGAAGAGTTGAATAAATGGAAGAATAAGAAACAGAAGGTGGTACAAAAAATTCTTGACAAAGGCCAAAAAATGTGAGGTGACAACTGAGATCATAAAGGGATCTACTACTACAGGGTGGCTTTTAATTACCCGCGCACAACTTTGGCGCCATGTTTCTTGGTGCTGGCGCGCAATTAGTGCAGCAAATGTTTTTCATTGATTTATTGATTCATAATTTATATGTTTGCCAAGTTTCAGCCTTATTGGTTGGGTTTCAGGTAAACGGTGAGCCCTAACGTCCACCCTGCCACTGTCATCAGTCTTTCTAAGTAGGGCATTAGTCGAAAAGATACCTTCGAACGCACTGGTACTATCGACATGTGGTTTTTCGAGGCTATCAAAAGATTTACCGAGTCTGGATCTATATTTGATCACATTTTGAGAGGAAGAAAAACTACGGTGACATCTCCAGAAGAGGCCGAAACTGTTCGAGATCAAATCAGAAGTAACCTACATAAATCCCTCAGAAAAGTGGTCTTGTTTATGCATATGTGTTGGTTTTTAGTCTAAAAGATAGCTTGAAAAAAGCTTGCTTTAATATGCTATAGTGTCCCAAAAACCGTTATCTTGTCGGAGAGCAATAAGCATTAGCGTCTGGAGAAGGCTAAATTTCGTCTGGATGGCACGCGACAAAGAGACCATTTGGGGTCCGTTTTCTTTGACGATCAGTAGTTCGCGATTGAAGCCGAATCCAACTCTCAAAGTTATTGGGTGTTAGCCAAGGATATCAAAGAAAATTTAAGAAAGAAAAAACCATCCCTAGAGTTTCACACCCGGCCGGCACTATGGTTTTCGGTGCGATATGCTCAATTTCCAAATTTCACAGATCAAGACGTCTGTATGATCAAGGAAGTGTATTTCGAGGGAATTTACAAGAAGCATCTGATTATATGGACCAAATCCCATGTTGGACGGGAATATTTGATTTATCAACATGGCGGAGCTTCAACCTACACCTCCAAACGCACCCAGCAGTGGTTCCAAGCGCATCTACCTGGGGGGAAGAATGACCGTCCTACTGGCCGGATTTGACCCCGTTTGACTATTCCTTTTGGGGTTATGCAAAACAAGATCTTCTCGAGGTCCCATTCAAGTTTCAAGGCGCTGGAAAAAACACTGCTCAAGAAATGGGCTAACTTTGGCTGATTTTCGACCGTGCCACCGCCGACGCCTAGGAAAGACGTCTTCGGGCCTTAACGGAGGCGAGCGATGACCGAATCGAAAAATTCTTTCTGGGTATAATTTTGTACGTCCAAATAAATATAATGTTGAATTTCATCAGTTTTCGGCTTCTACTTTTCGAGAAAAACTCATTCGAAGATGAGCGGGTAATTAAAAGCCACCCTGTACACACAATGTTCACATTCTGAAACGTGTAGTCAAGACCAGAAGACTACTGGATTTCCAATTTGCATGAATATTTTTCGAAAAATGTAGGAGACTAGAGTTGTTCGAGGAAAAATGCGGAAGACTTAAATTCGATTTTTCTTCTTTTTTTCAGCTTAAAATCAAAGACACCTTGGCAATAAACTAAATTTGCATTTTATAGGTTTTTCTAGGAATCGTTTCATAGAGTGTGGGAATGTAGGAATAAAATAAAAAAGTATGGGAATCTGCTTGGAATCTGTTTGGAGACCCAAAGACAAAAAAGAAAATGAAAGAAAGTCAGGATTTGTCAAGAAAGTGATAAGTTGTTGATAATCACCTTGCATGTTTGTCCACATGAATCTAGATTTAATAGTTTGAAAAAGGCTCAGCTGTAAATAGGGAATCTCAAAAAACCAGTAAATGCCGCCTCTACTTCTCTGCTAGTATCTCCTCTAACATAATACTCGCCACCCTATTCACCGCCTCTCACCCTTCCACCTTCCTCACGACCACAACACCAAAAACGACCACCAAACTATAAAAATGTGTTTTCTGATTCTGCCCGAAAAGAGATTCAATAAAACCAAAGAGAATCGAAAAATGAGGGAAAGTGAACCCATAAAATGCACCGATAGGCACACCCGATACTTAAATAGCGAGAAGGATGTCAATGATTTTTTTTGAGCAAGGTAAACTTCTAAGTTTATGGATGGGAAACTGAAGAAGGAGGTGCTCGAGGAGGCAGGAAGTGGCTCAAGACTTCGAGCTCGATTATCTCGGTTTCTATAAATGGTATCGAAAATCTGTCAACTGACATAATATTGGTGATATTTTGGTGAATAATTTATTAGTTGACAAATTCTTGATATCTCTGAAAACAACCGAGATACTCGAGCTTAAAGTGCGCGTATTTGGGTCTCTCACAGCGAGCAGACAACGGCCGCACACAAAGGCCACAAGTAAACGACGCACAGGTAAAACGAAAGTGCGCTCCTCGGCTAACGCCAACATGTTCGAAATATTGACCTGTTATTGCCTCGTTGTTGTGATAGAAAACTTTCAATTCTCTGACTGTTACATATTTCAAATATGTTGTGTAATATTGAAAATTTTTCAGATTGTTTGGCTCAACAGTAGTTGTTCAGTGATGTGTGGTGAGTTGTTTTATTCGAAACACAAGATAAATAGGTTTCAAAAAACGAAATCATAAAAAATTTTTGTTCGACTTGAACCGAATGAGTCCATCGTTAAACTGCTCCCGTTGCCTTTGACTCAGTTTGTCTCTGATGCTCTCTCCTGATGCTGAAAATGTGGATGGAGCTGATGATAACGGTTCCGCTGCTGTTGGCCATAGTTGTCCTGGTGGTCCCGTTGCTGATCCACTCTGCCATTATTTGGAAGCTGATGTTGTGGCTGACGCAATGGAAGATCTTGATGAATCATTGGCTGGTCATTCTGCTGCTGTTGGACATGGTTGTTCTGATGGTTCCGTTGATTATGACGCTGCTGATCCACTCTACCGTTATGTAGAACCTGCTGCCCATTATTCAGGTTGTTCAACTGATTTTGTTCTCTCAGAGTCTCAGGATAAAATTGGTTGTGGTGAAATATATCATTTTGAGGATCCTGTTGCATTTGGTGCTGGTGTCCTTCTTGAGGATAGAACTGATTGTGAGGCTCTTCCTCCTTCTCCAAACTCCATGGCTGTATCGGGCCAAGTCCGTTGTTCATAGCCTCGAGGTGATCAATAGGACCGGGACCTGAGAAAATAATATTACAGATTTTTCAAAAAAAAAGTGGAAATTGTCAAACTACTCACCTTCGGTAGAGGTGAGTTTTGAATTATTACGAGATGATTAGAACTTGGGATAGTTTCTTACCTTTGGAATCAAAGAATGCAAGTGGGAATATATAGGATCTTGAAAAAAAATCATAGAGGAAGACCGGTACACACCCAGTCTTTAGAAAACTGAAGAAATTTTTAAAAAATCATCGGGGAAGACCGGTACACACCCAGTCTTTAGAATACTGAAGAAATAGGCATTGAGCGCGCCTTTTATACTCCTCAAAAATGGGAGGAGCGAATAGAGTCGGCGCAGAAAGGGGCGGAGCAAAGGGCAACGGTGTCACCCATGGAGACGCAGAGTATGAGTGGAAATATGGAAATGAGATAGCAGAGACTCTTTATTTGGGAACAGGATAGGAAATGGAACATCAGAGACCCAAAAAAGAGAACGGAAACAATAGAGACTCAGAAACAGTAAATAAAAAAGCAGATACGTTTTTTCGGGTAATGGACGAAAACGGAATAGAATAAAATGTTTTCTATGACACGGAAGAGCAGATGTCTCGAAAAGAAAAATGAAAATACAGGGACCCAAAAAAGACAGTCAAAATGCGAAAAAGAGTGTGAGCTGTTGTTGAAAGATGGGTGCCGTTTTTGAAATGCTCCGTTTCGTTTCTGTTTGAAAAATTTACACAATTTCCCGAACTTCCCTTCTGAAACCCTGCTTTAATTGCTTGTTAGGTAGTCATTAGACTCTAATTCCAGTTTTTTTGCATATTATTTTACGTGAACCTAGATGTGATTCTACCAAAAAAAAACCATAAAACCTATTCGACAGATGGAAATAAATAAATCATAAGAATCTCTAAGGTCAGGAAATTTGAAGGAAAGAACCTTTAAAAATCTAAAATTCATTTCGACCCTGTTCACGGATGGACTCAATTTCTCAGAACATCCCTTATCCCCAATTAATTTTAGGAATCCAAATATTATATCTTTGTCCCCATTCATTTTCTCAAGACGCTCTCTCACCGAAAACGTTGCCATCTATTCTCCCACAGAAAAGTGAGGTACTAGGACCATTTGTTTCAGCATTATTGGTGTAATTCTCACATTCAATTGCCCACTTTCCTAGCATGACCTTGTATGACCGTAATGAAGGGTAATAAAATCCTACTTTGAATTCTAATAAGTGCTCATTAAAGAGCAATAGGTCATCATGGCGCATGTCTGATGACATTTATGTTTCATAATTGTTGAATTGCTGTAATGAGAAAACCAGAACTAATAAGTGAGAGTGATGGGAAAATGCATAGAATGATTTGAAAATCTGAACTTATCCAACAACTTAGTTATTGTCTGCAATCCATCTGGTGTGTTTCCTAGACCATGGGGACCCAAAAAAACTCAATTTGATAAGTTAGGTCAAAATTTTGAAATGGACACATCAGATGAATACCCAGTTATTTTGAGGTCATAAAAATAGGTGTCTTAGAAAACTTAACTTGAAAAAGTTAGGACACCATAATAAAATTGCGTAGAAACCCCACCGGCTAAACATTACGTCAGTTCTAGGCTATTAGAGTTGATGGCCTAGAAAACTCAATTTCAGAAAGTTATGCCACCAGGTTAAATGAGCGAGAAACCTCACCGGGTGAATATCAGGTCATATCTAGGCCGTAAAAGTTTGTGGCCTAAAAACTCAACTTCAAAAATTTAGGCCACAACGTCAAAATGGCCTATAAAACAGATCAGATGTATGTCAGACCATTTCTGATCCATCAACTATGGTGGCCTAACACTCATGTTGAAAAGGTTAGGCCACTCTATTCCGTACATGAAACCAGAAAGTGTGATTTTCGCCATTTAGTAATCTGATGATTTTTATGTCTCTGATTTTTCTTCCTAATTTACATAAATTTCATGATTAAAAAAATTTATTAATTAAATTTAAAAATTAAAAAAAAATCCTTCTTCGATATCCCGGTGCTCCCAATACGTCCCACATCTCGGCTTCTCGAATCCCATCTGCTGTGGTGCACACAAACGTAGCGGTTCCCTTGAATTGTCGCCCAATGAACTCGATGGCGCTGTCCGCTCCTGTAAAAAAATCATTCAACAAACGTTTAAAATTTTGCTCCTCCTGTTTTTGTGGATTGGTTGAACGGAAACAGAAAAAATACAAGCTTTTTGAAAGGGATGCAAAAAAAGGGAAAAAGGCCGATTTAAAGAGATGAGCTTATGAGCAAAACACTGGAGCTATGGGCTGAGGGGTACAAAAAATATATCATCCCCTTCCATTCAAATACCTTCACTAACCTGGACTTTGCTTCTCTGACGATGAAGTCTTATTGGCCTCAGTTGCATCCACCACCAACTCCGTCGGCTGCTTTGTGCTCCGGCTCCATCACTTTATGAGTATCCAACGGTTCTTCTGAGAATCATATAACTTTCAAAAAGCCAATTCTGAACAAATCAAACCGGATGATGACGACGATGATTGCTCCTCATTCAACCTGGATGAATCCAAATGTTCTTATTTTCGGTTTCTCGACTTCATCCCCTGAAATAATACAAAAAAAATCTGATATGGATTCAATATAAAAACTAACCAATACACGTCAACATCGAGGGTAATGTTCTCAGCAAAGAGTATGACATCGAAGTCCGCTGGAACTTCCTCCTTAATTTGACCAACGACGAATCGTTTTTTGGTCATATTGTCTTCTGGAATAGAGAGGGATGGTTTGCTAGAAATAATGTTGGCAAGCGTCTGTATACTAATTTTTCCACCAATTGATTTTCTTGCCCAGTGTTTATTAGGCTATCAAAAACGTACCTTCAATTTTTGGGTTGTTGATCTCAGGTGTGCTCGAAGAAGCAACAGAAAAATGATTGAAATCCTTTTTTTGAGGAAGTCTGAAAGTTTCAAATTATTAAGGACTTATTAGAACTGGGGATAGTTTCTTACCTTTGGGGCCAACAAATTCGTTAGAGAATGGTTAAAATCTTAATAAAAATCATTGGGGAAGACCGGTACACACCCAGTCTATAGAATACTGAAGAAATAGGCATTCAGCGCGCCTTATATACTCCTCGAAAATGGGAGGGGCTGGTAGAGACGGCGCAAAAAGGAGAGAAGGAAAAGACAACAAAGCGGTGTCAAACGGTGCCACGAGAAAACGGGCAAGCGGTGCCAACCATGGAGAACACAGAGTAGAAGAGGACGAAGGGAAATAAAAAAGCGGGGCTGTTACTTTGGGAAATGGAATAGCAGAGACTCAGAAAATATAGACGAAGAAACAGAGACTGTTTTTAATGGAACGAAAGAGCAGATGCCTTGAAACGAGAAATGAAGAAGCAGAGACCCAGAAAAATGGGCAACCAAAATGCGAAGAAGAGTACATGGCTGTTGCTGAAAGATGGGTGACGTTCGTATGAAGAAACTTTTCTTTTTTTTTTTGCGAACCGTCGCTGTAATGTTTTGTAGTTAGAAAAATAGAGCTAATGATCTCTTTTTCTTTAGTTTCTACTTGAAAAACAGTAAGTACAGATTCTCGTGAACTTGATGAGGTGTGTGAAAAAAAATAGAATTCGAATTTTTTAAGATTTCAAAAAATTCGAATTAGAATTTTGCAGTCTCCATAACTTTTAGTTCTCTCTTTTTTATTCTTCAAAATGGGCAGTGAGGTTATCTTGTCTGAAACGGTGACACCTGTTTTTTCACAAGGCAGTTAGATAAAAGGTCATTTTATCTAAACATTTTCAAAATGAATTACATTCAGTAGTCCCCTTATGTTAGTATGGCCTCGTCTGCTCTCAAGAAAAGGTTACTAAATTCTAATTTGACCTTGAACAAGAGCCCACTAATGAGTTTTAGGTTCTCATGACAACATGTCTTACTAATGAGTTTTTGAAGAAAGAGGGGCAAGAACGTTGGTGGCTCAATTCGCCACTCTTTCTGTATAATCTCATTAGTAAGACATAGGCGTATGACAGGTGTCATGCTAGTATCCTTTAGTGGGCACTTGCTCGAATTCGAACTATAATTCAATAACCCCTTCTTGGGGTCATAGACAATCAGCAAAAGTGGACTATTCAAGGTGCTAATCCATGTCACATCACCAAACTTGAGATATGTGTGTCTCGCATCTATGAACCCTGCAGGAAAACTGAAAATCGAGGGTAAAGGAACAGGGACAAAGTTAATTTGGGAGTCTATAAGTTTTTGTGAAAATTGAATGAACTTTGAGAAAATTGTCATAAATCTCTTTTTTGTATGTTTTGAATCGGCCTTTCTCTAGTCAAATATGGTTTCATATCATTCCATTTATTGAAATATTTCCCAGTTATTCCAGATGTCTAGAAAACCAAGTATTTTTATTTATAATTTTTCGAAACTATTTATGCTATTAAAACTTTAATTTATCCTAATTCAAGAAGTTTCCAAGATATTTAATGTTTATAATTTTGCAATACGTTGACCAACCTAGCGAATTACTATTTATATGGTTTTTTGCTTTGTATGATTTGAAAATTGGTTAATGCGCTTGTTATCAAAAATCATACTTTCTGGTAGTTTCTAACAGAACCAACATCGTATAATGGTCATGGTGTGTTATAATGAACTGATTTTATTATGTGACAACGTATATGCATTTATTTTCATATGGAAAAAATTTGAAGTGATCTAATTACATTGACAATTCAGAGAATCATTTCTAAGTTTGAGCTATGAAGAACGCGTTGTTTTGAAACTCCTACTATCAGATTTCTGATCTTGAAAGAGCAGAAATTTTGGCGTAAGATGATTGTTTTCAAAAACAGCGAACTACAATAAAAATACTAACGTGTTGGTTAAAGATCACAGTTTGAGAAACAAAGGAAATTGGTTTTTAGGAAAGGTAGATTAGGTGAAAGCAACGGAAATTGAATTTTGACACGGGATTAACTAAAACGGGAGATTTAATCCGCTTTGAAAATGTTAAGGCGAGAAGATAAAGAAAATCGAAGAAAAATTGTGAAGAGTATTAAAAATAAATTTAGAATGGGGAAAGATTTGGGGTTTTCGAGCAAAGAGGATTGTTTAAAGAAATTTCAAAAAGACAAACAGAAGAAACAATTGAAAAAAGTGAATTATGTTAAGAAACAGGAATATGGGTTTTCAAAAAAATACAATTACACTTACATTTAGCCAATGGGAAAAACTAAATTGATGATAAGAACATTTGAAAGTCCTAGCTAACAAAACAATAGATTACCAAAAACATAAAAACTGAATTAGAAAAAAAATGTTGCAGAGAACTCGGATGAAGTTGAAAAAAAACGATAGTTGATTTTCAGGGCCTGTTGGAGAAAAAGAGAAAACATTTGGAAGCTCAAAATCGGTGACTACGAATTGAATAAAACTTGAAAATTCAATGGTTCGGATATAAGTCGCTATTGTTCATGTTAATAACATGGGTGTTCTGAATTTTCTCATCTGTTCTCAATGCCAGAAGTATTTGAATGTTTCTTTGAGCTGTTACAGCATTCAGAGCTCGAGTTATCTGAAACGCATACATTTCTTATCACTAATTCGAAAAGTATAAATTACCCTTGTCAAAGTTGTTTCGTCCATACTGCACTTAAATGGTTCCAAAACCAAAATTTGTATACCTTCCTCCAAACAGACTGTAATCCTCCAGATGAGCTCTAATATTGCTTTGTCCGCAGCTCCTAGCCGTTCATCGACGAATGGATAATGCACAACCTCCTCTTTTCCTTTATTCAGGCGTACCATTGATTTTTCAAAAGAAAAAATGGTCCCCTCTTTTGGAGCAAAGACTAATCCCGGATTTGGATGCTCGAAAAAACATGGGAGAATCAGCTCGATGTTTCTGACAAAACTGATGAGACATTTTTTGTATTTTTCCATTCGGACTTCGTTTATCTAGAATTTAAATTTTAAAAAATCAAGAAATACAAAAAAAATGCATACCTGATTGAATTCCTTCATTTTTTCTCTTAACTCGTGGCTCCAATTCGACCGATCGACATCTTCGAAATGAGCCACATGAAGGAGAGCTTCTATTTCAGTATCCAAAAACCGTTCCGATAAAGCTTCCATCTCTTTCTTCAAGTCATTCTTCATTGCTTTTTCTTTGATGAAATCAGTGAGACTTTCGGCGGACAGTGGCAATTGGTAGGAAAATGGGTGTTTCAAATACAAGTTCCGCTGGACGTGGAAAAATCCGATTTCAATCAATTTTTGTTTGTATGCTTCTTTCGCAACTTTCCGCTCATTAACGAAAAAGTGTTCTACACGTCTAGGATATTTTAATATTCGCCTTTCAAACTTGTTGTTTCCGCTAGAACTTGATAGCGACACCGATACAGACATGCCATACTCCTTTAGATTTCCGTAGAATTTCGGATCTTCCTTAATTATTTTATCCTGTAAACGAACGGTGGTTTGAAAAAAGTAAGATAGCTCAGAATTATTATCTGTTTGTCCGGCTGAAATGAATCTTGCGGTCGGGAAAAGATTTAAGTTAGCTCAAAGTTGAAAGTTAGAGGGCCCTTCTATTACAGGTTTTACAGAAAATCAAACTTTGGCTGCAACATTCTTTGCCGCCGGACAACAAACATATCACTACAATTAGCTTTGAAAACTCACATCTAGCAAGACAAAAGCTAATGCTCTCGTCAGAGACGTTTTGCCGTGTCCCAGAATAACAGAAAAATCGTGAACATCGTTAATGACCATCTTTCTGTTAGGGATTCCTGGGAATCCATAAGTTTCGATTCTTCTAATGCGATTTGCTGATTGCGCCATGATGAAGGTGTTGCTGTAATTTTGAAGCATTTTTATTTAGAAAAAAATTAAGTATTCTCAAATATTCGCACGCAAACTAGCTTTGAAAAAGGAGAAACTGAATGGCAGACCTACATGATTATCTGCAAAGTGAATAAAAAAAAAACGAAAGATAAAAGAGCTCACTGCCCTGGGGATTTGTATAAAGAGTTTAACCAAAAGTTCAAATCCCCTATTTCCGGTCCTTCTGCTCACACCTTTTTTTGTCTACGCGTTTGTATGAGACTGAAAGAAAAAAGAGAAAGGGATTTTCGTGTGATAACGTAAAAGAGTGTGAGATAATTGTTACGTCATATGTGGGAGTGAAATTTGTAGTCTCTTTGTGGATTAACTTTTTATAGTGTTGCAATAGAGGTTCTTGACAATTCTGAAAACCTGGAATAGGGAAACTTGGCTTTATATAAAAATATGGACCTAAAAGATTATTTTCATCAAAATTTATATATACTGTAAACACTTTAATAGAACGGCACGCGGACCGTCCACTTTAAGTCTATATATCTCACTTCTTATGAAAGATATCAAAACGTTGTCAACTAATGAAATGTTTATCATAATAACAGCAATATTTCATTAGTTAGCCACTTTTGAAACCTATCATTGAAAATGAGATACATGGGCTCAAATTTGACTATTCGGGTGGCGTCAAGAAGTAACAAAAAACCCCACCGTGTTAGTAAAGGATTTTTTCTTGCCGCACAATGCTCTCCGGATGTTCTTGTCATATATTGGTGTTTACCACTTGTATCGGGGACTGTCGAAATCCGGGATCCATTGAAGATTACAGACATTAGCTTTCAGGTCAAGGATCACTATAAGTCGGCCAGTCAGTAGAAGACGCGAGTAGAAGTTGCGGTGGTGAAATTTGGCAAGCTTGCTGAAATGAATCTATTCATTTTAACTTCCATTCATTTTGGAGTTTTAGGCTCTGTAATTGCAATTTAAACAGGAAAATTTTTCATAGTCCGATTGTTTATTTATTTTTTTGAATTAAAATGGTTTTGTCTTTAAAAAAACGACCACAGATTTGCTGTCGAGAATCCTGAAGTCTCAAGCAGTGATGGCTGCGGGATAAATCTTTGTGTAGTTGGAGTTCTTGCTCACATTTTTCTAACTATCGCCTAGAATTTGTCGAAAATCATCCAAATATTTTTTGTAATTTTTTTTTCTCACTAGCTTCATCAGTGTTTTCTGCATTTCATATCACTTGATAGTTTTTCGGGGTTCACTTTGTTGGTCGCTACTTGCTGTGCGTAGCGTGCCGCGTCGCGGTCGTCCTCGGCCTGCAGTGCACACATCGTGGGAAGAGTCGGAATTAAAATGTGAAAAGAAGATTTTTAAAAAAGGCTGTATTCAGATTAAATAAATGGAATTTACTAACAAGATAAAATGAAAACACTTTCATATCAGAGAAGTTTCTATTTTCTGCACAATAAAAAAGGCAATAATCGGGGAAAATGATTGTCTCTATCTGCCGTACCACGCACTTTTGTCACCAATCGGAAAAAAATTGACATTGAATTTGAAAATTCTCCTGCTCCGGATCAGCTCATGAGTTCCGCTGTCTAATTATGTCTGCAAAGTTTCTTTATTCTTCTTCCAAGTATTAAATTGTTCGTAACTTAACAAATATACGTTGAAATCAACAGAATTCGAGCTGAACTGATGTTGCGGTTTGAAGAAAAATCTGTTGAAGGAGACTCGGTATACCAAATGTGATGTGCAGTCGACAGTTGTACTTCTGGGTCCCTGAAAGATAATTTTAGGATTGATTGAAACATGAAGTATCTCACCTCGTCGTATTGATCCTTAACACGAACGATCAAGTTGTCCTCATGGGGTTGCATAATTTCTTGCTAAGGTTGGTCGTACAAATCAATAAGCTGGCGCTCCGAAGCGTTGAGCACTGAGTGGCGGTGGCTGGAATCTTGATGAAGCGGATTGGGCAACGACATACCGAATCGGTATACCAAATATGATGTGCAGTCGACAGTGGTACCTCTACATTCCAACAATTGGTGAGCTCACCAAAGTACCGATGTGTGCTTTTTCATCGATTTCCTTTGAGTTTTTCGTGTGTACGTCTTTTCGAATACTCTGAAAACAATATAAGTTTATTATTCTTGCATATAATTTTTGCGAAATTCACTTCCGATACTAGGACAAATACATCATTACTTTCAAATCCCACTGGAACGTTTCCTTCTTTGTGTGGTGACTGCCGCCGTGTTGAACAAAGACTATGAAACGTTTCGGAGGGTAGATTCAGCAATACTGATGATAATCATGCTTTCCGTTTCGATTGGAAGCTCTGGTGACCAGAAATTGTTGTCTGAGGCTGGTATGGAGTGGCGATAGTGAGTTAGCCTGCCCATTGGATCATTATGAAGAGCTCCGTGCTTTTTGACTTCAAGAATAGTGATGGACGTTGAAATCTGAATAAAACTTATGGCGGAGAGTATCATCAGCTCTTATTAACACAACTAACCGTCAAACATTAAGATTTGAATAGCGAAGAGTACCGGTAGCATTTTCTTTCGATTGGCTTGACTTTCTCACTCGCCTTGTTGTTCTTGAGGATTTCTTTTTTTTCACACTAGAAATTCCAAATCCACCTATGATCGTTGGTTATCATTTTTTCTATTCCGAGGAACTGACACTGTTGATTTTGCCAAGCACACCATGCAGAATGTGTACTGGAGACTGCTTCTCGATTAAACGGCATAACAAGTTCAGTGAAGCAGAAGACGAGGGAATCAACTCGAATTATTCAACAATTCCTGTATTATCCCTCCACTCGACAATACCCAAACAATTCGCCCAGATGGTTCATCAGTCATCCTTGTTTCTGGCCGATTTTCATCGATCCTCATGGAATTTCCGATTGTTCCTCGTTTCTCATCAGTAGCTGCTGAAAAACACATCGAAGATTATTATAGAATTTTTAAGAGCAAAATAGGCATAATTTTAACTTGAAAATTTACCTTGAAACGAGAGAAATCTGTTCATCTTCCTTTATTTTGCCTGGGAATGGTGTAGACTTGCGAACTCTTATCCTTCCCATTGTTTTCAGCCTTCAACATTATCGGAGCAGTCGAGGTAGTGAAATATCTGAAATTTATTCAAAATATCACTGGAAATCAGGTTTTTAAGAGTGTAGGAACGAATTATATGCATTAAAAAATGCAAATTGTGCATGTGGACCTCTGCGTGTTGTACACAGTGCAGCAAACATGACGACAATTGAGAGGGGAAAGGCATGAAGAACACATATGCGTTGCGTGTCGCGTCGCGGTCGTCCTCGGCCTGCAGTGCGAAAATGAACTAACAGAAAGAATGTGAATTGAAATCTGGGAATGGGGAAAAAAGTAGTATTCTGGGAAAATCCATTATATTCGCAAAGAATAGTCAATACAACTTTTCAATCAGACACATTTTCATTTTCAGAACTATAAACATAATTTGGGAGGTAGACAATCGGGGAAAAATATTTAAGATCGGGGTGAAATTGTCATTAGGGATGAAAGAAGAACTGGGGGAAAAAATGAAACAAGTAAATAAATGATAATAGGGAAAAAGACGAAGCAATTCACACTATTAAAATTCAAGATCCAGAACATGAACCTTTCCAATTCTCGGGAAATAAACCAACAGGTCGACGACCAGTTTCGGGATGGGTCCCTGAAAGATAATTTTGAGATTGATTGAAACATGAAGTATCTCACCTCGTCGTATTGGTCCTTAACACGAACGATCAAGTTGTCCTCATGGGGTTGCATAATTTCTTGCCAAGGTTGGTCGTACACATCCATAAGCTGGCGCTCAGAAGCATTGAGCGTGCACTGAATGGCGGTGGCTGGAATCTTGGTGAAGCGGATTGGGCATCGACGAATGTTATCTTCGGCAACTGCGATGTACATGGCATAGTCCAACAAGTACACTTTGAAAAGCTGCTGAAATTTGGAAGTTTTTCTTGGTTATTGTGATTAAAGCCTTCTTACAGTATCCTCTTTCCGTTCTGTGATGATTCCTCGTCCCCACTTTGTTCCGGCTCCCAAAGATATGGGGATCATTTTGCAGAGGACCATTCGCCCAACATCGAAGAATCTGTCCGGATCCGTGAGTTGCTTCAGCTTGATGTGATCTCTGAAACGAATCATTTTTCGAATCACCACTTCGAATCGAACTCACTGAATCTCATCATCGACATTCTTGAAGGCGGCTTCAGCTTCCACTGGTCGAATGACCAACTTTCCTAGTTTCTGGAACCGCATAAGACGGATCTTGCAATCTGCTCCGTTTACCGGAACTTCCAGAGGAATGATCGAAGCGCCGAATTTCTCTTCCGATGGATCTCCGCTGAGCCAGTTTTTGTTTTCCACAACTGAAAATGAATAAGTATACGAAACACAGTGATGAGATATTCAAAAACATGTTTTCAGAAGTTTTTCGGTCGTTTTGACCATTTTCAGGAGTCTGGAGCTCGACTGTTGGCTTTGGAAAATGGTTAGAGTCAACAGAAAAATACGTTTTCGAATGTTTTCTTGACCGTTTTTTAACTGTATGATTCAAATATGACTTACTGGTGGTACTATCCTTTTCATACTGGAAAATGGAGCTATGCGAGAAAAGGATAGAGCTCAATTTTTGATGAACATCTCCGACGTCTCCGTACATAGCACTCATTTCAGCTGCAAGCTGATTTATATTGAATCTCTTCGTTCTGATAGCCGCAATTCGCTTAAGCATAGCCAAATCCTTCTCTGGGTTCACCTCGATTTTCGCTTTCTCAGCTCCGGTGTATTTGATGGTGGACTGTAGAATTTTTCAATTTTTCTCAAATATCGAGAACAAAATGCTTACCTCATCAGTGTCCAGAGAAAACATATTAAACATCTCCGGGAAGTTTCGAGTCATCGCAACGAGCCAATTTTCTTGCTCGATGAAACATGACCCTGGGATTCTGAAAAATGTATTGATTTGAAATAGGCTTTTCTGCTATAATCTTACTCAATTTTTTCCATTTTAACCAAGGAGAAAAACTCTTCGATGAGCAATGTATTATCAGATATCGTCTTCAACATCTCCATAACTCCTCGAATTGCCTTGGCTTCGTCGAGGCTCGCAAGAGGGGGTTGAGCCAGGGGAACTCTCTTAAAAGCCTGGTGTTGCTGTTGCAACTGATTCTGGGACTCTTCCGAAATCTGGCTGTAGGAAGACGACGCCGAAGTTGGGCGGTAGTTTTGCTGGCCTGGTGGTGACAGTCTTCTGGACGATGCGTGTTGATGGATCGGAGAAGGAGAGCGATATCGCTGACTTCTTGGTCCTGTAGGTGGTGATTGACCACGGTACGCATACTGTTGACTATTTGAAGAGCTGCTTGGCTGTGGATAACCGTTCCCATATTGATCGTCGTAGCCATATTGCTGATTCCGGTAGTTTCTTGGAGACGGCGATCGGCTTCCATATCCGCCACGGTGATTCGGAGGTGATGGCGATCGGTATGCGCGACGTTGCATTGGAGGTGATGGCGATCGGTATGGGCGATGGTGATATGGTGGCGATGGAGAACGGAAACGATCATCGTGGCGGGGTGGTGATGCTCGTCGTGGAGGCTGATCGCGATAGTCGTCGAAATGTGAGCTGGAAGAAGCTTGTGTTCCCGGACGCATCAATGGCCGCTGGTCCGGGTAGTTGTTTCTTGGAGAAGCTGGTTCCGGACGCTGTTGTTGGTGGCGATTCGGACCCTGGTACGTCTTCCATCCATTTTGAGTGGACTGGCCCCTATGGTGCACTTGGCCTCGATTTGGGTACCCTGTAAAGATTAAAAATGACTTTCAGAAGAGACTATTGTCAATAATTAGTGTTTTCAATTCATCTAAAACTTTCTCAAAAATCTATAACCATCTCAAACAAGCTGGAAACAGAACTATTTCATCAGTTTCGTTCGGTTTTTGTTGAAAATAGCTTACACAGGAACCTTGAAAACCCAAATTTCGATGAAAAATTCAGAATATGTCAAGAATAGCCCAATCAGACATTTTGTTTTGCACTGAGAACGTCCTTTTCGTCATTCAAATTCATATAACTTGGCTGAAGCTGTCGAGAATGGTCTCGAAATTTTTAGAAGTGGAACGATAGGCAGTTTTTCTGTCATTTTATTCGAAATTTGAGATCACCAGGTGTTAAGGTTCCCTTGTTAGGCACCAAGCTCATTTTTTGAAGTTAACAATTAATCTACTCACCGCCCGGACGACCATTCTGGAACGGCTGCTTCCCTTGACCGCCATTTGCTCCTCCTCTTCCGTTTAGCCTTCTTTTTCCTTTTGCATTCCCTCTATCGGCAATCATGTTCTCGATGTGCCTGTTCTCGGGCTTTCGGTTTGCCAGCCACAGTTGCGGTCCTTTCTTTTTAAAGGTGTCGGACCTCCCGAGAATCGCACCCACCGTCAAGTTGGCCCCAAATCTGTCGAGCCGCTTTTGGAGGCCTTCCGGAGTTTCCCTGAAAAAAGAGGAGATGAGAGTTGGACAAAAAAAATTGCGCTTACATCAAAAATGCCACCATATCCTTCTCCAAATGCGGCTTCGTGATGTCTAGTGCTGCTGCAGCACTATACAAATCGTTGACGAAGTCTTGCTCCGTCTCCGTGAGGTCGACATCCAAAGTCGGCATCTAGAAAAATGGAAACGTTGATGGAAAAGAACGAAAAAAGTGAGGACGGGTGCAAAAAAAAGGCAATAATTGATATTATTTATAGGTCAGTGATGAATTTTATAGGCGCATCGTCAAAAAAGCAACGATATCTTAGTCCAAAACTTTAAAAAGATATTGATTTTCCTAAAACAATCCTTTCCATATAATTTGTTTCGATTTCTAAGTGTTTTCATTTGATTTTTGCCGTGTAATTGGCAAAAATTGAACAAAAACAATGAACATCATCTAAAATGCTATGAAAAATATCGAAAATCAAGCTAAAATTCGTTTTTTCGATGAGAAACATAAGAAATCTGGAGGCGCATAAAATTCATCGTTGCCGGTCCATTATAATACTTGATTTTCTAAGAAAAATTGCAAGAAAATGATTTGGCGCAGCGAAAAAAGGAAAAAAAAACTAACACATGATATGTTAGCAAGAAGAAACAAACGGACAATGGCTAGTGGGTGCCGTGCAGCGAGATTGACCTCCGAGAAAAGAACACAGGCAACACACGGTGAGAGTGCGCGGTCAAGAAAACACAGGACGCTCCAATCAATCACGAATGAGGTTAGTAACGTTGAATGAGAGAGAGGGGAAGAGGAAGAGAGTGCGAGGGGGAGAGACAGTGCGTTCTCAAAGGTCCCTCTGGTAGAGGAAACACTAGAAACAACAGTCGCCCCTTTCTTAGGGTCATCATTAGTCGCAACATCGCGTAAGAGAACCTCTAATGGATATTTGGCACGCAGCCAATTTTTGCGACGCGATGTCGTGTTCAGGGGGAATGATGGAAGTTTGGAAGAAACTAGAATAGCATTAATTTCAGTCAAAAAGTTTAAAAAATAAAATACATTTTTTAGAAAGCGCAACACAAATTTCGATCAAAATTTTTTTTCAAAACCGAGAGAGATTTTGTCGTTAAATTTCGCATTTTTAATTTCTAGCGATTTTTCCAAAGAATAGACTGGACAGAAATAAGCAGTACATATATGAGTAGGTTGCTTCTGCTTTCCTATCCAATCCTTAAACAGCGTTAGATTTGCTTGCGAATCGGGAAACGGGAAAACGGAAAAAGGACAAATAGGATTAGGGTCTTATCTAGCGCAAAAGCAATTTTAGAAGGAAAAACTACATCCACCCTTTGATTTGTATCAATCTGCTAAAATCCAAAGACGTACTAGCCACTGATAACAACATTTTTATCTTTTCTTCTGATTTATTTTTTCATGTTCTCATTGTCCAAGAAAAATGAGCGACACCACCAGCGGTGTAACGAGGAAGTATTGAAAATCAAGAGAGTAGAACAGATTCTAGAGAAAACAAGAAAACGGGAGAAGCTCCATACCTTTCGCTGTCTCTTCCTCTCTTGTCAGTTGTTTGTTTACTAGTGGTCAAATGTCTACGCAATAGGTTATATCACATAGCTTATGATTTTTTTTGGAATTAAAAGCCCAAAATTGTTTTCGAATCCGAAGACTAGAAATTCAAAATTTTTTAATGTATGAAAAATGAAGGGAGCTTGAAACGAATGACGAATGATCTTTCTTATCGTAACAAAAAAAGGTAAAAGAAAGGAGGGTCAAAATAAATTGAAAAAAATTCGTGAGTGTGGGAAGAACGAGAATAATATCAAGGCCAAGGACAAAAATGGTGATTTTGATGAAAAATTTTAATTTTAATTTAAAAGTCATTCGAAATACCCATTTTTGTGAAATTAGATTTTTCGGGAATAAAACAAGTTGGTGTTTCTGGAGTTGTTGATTCCGGAATTGTTCTTTGTGTTGTTTCTGGGGCATATCATTTCTTTGACAGCAACACGATATGGATTATACACAACTATCATCACTATAACTGTGAACAATCCATTGCTTCCGATGGCAATCATCGTGAAATTGTTAAACGCTGAAAATCCAAAAATTTATGAAAACCTTAAAAATATCGTTCACCTTGATTGTAATAATCTGAATTTAATGCGATGATGCAGTAGAGTAGTGGAATAAAGTATACCACTATTGGTATAACAACTTGAAGCACGGTTGATATGAAAAACTGTTGTTGTAATTTTCGGGTGTGTTGAGATATAGATTTTAGTTTGAAAAACAAGTGAAACATTGTATAAAACACAAAGTAAGCACATTGAACCACGTTGAAGGTCAACATAAACGCTGCCAGCTTTGGTATAATGGTGGATCCCACGTTGATATGAAAGAAATACGGGTTTTGAATGCGTGTTTGAGAAATACATGGAATGCTCTGAAATGACTTTCATGAAATGGTGTTGTTCCAGGTATAGAAATTGAGAAAACTTGGTAATACCACAAACTTTTGTCTCGTTTAAGCCCTAACATCAACTAGTAAGTTTGGTTTTTTGATAACAACAAAATTCTAGAGATGCAAGCGATCTTAAAAGTCTCCTATACAAATTACAGAAAAGATGTCTAGGTGCAAGTTTTTTACTTTAACAATATATCACCTTAAGTATTGAGTTTCTTCCTTCTTCCTGGCTGGGTAAGTTCCGAAACGTATAAACAATTATTGCTTCAAAACAAATTATAATTACGCAAAAGTATAATTTTCTCATAACATTTCTCAACTTTGATCTTCTAGTGGAATCGATCACAATAGAGTCATAACGATTTTCAAATAGGAAAGTGTAAGAAATGCTAACAGCTGGAAAATGTTCATTTGTATATTCAGCGCTGACGTAGAACCAGTCATAGAAAATCCCCCTAACTTTTAACTCTGAACTTATGTATCTCGGTTCCTGTGGAAGATATGAACAAATTGTCAAGCGATAAATTGTTTATCATAATATCACCAACATTTTATCAGTCAACACGTTTGTGATGTCTTTCATAGGAGCTCCGATAACTGAGCTCAAATCCGACTGCATAAGGGCTCTTCTATTACAGGTTGTATATTGACTTTTACGAACCTAGCATGGAGCTCATTGTTAAAAACACCTGAACTGACGATTCAACACCGACTGCTGTCATTAGTCCAACTGGGTAACCAGATGGGGATGGTATCCAGAAGTAGAAGCATAACAAACTCGTAAACATCAAATCCAAAATTAAACAGGAACAATGCAATACCATTTATTGGTCTACCCATAGTTTTTGGTGTTTTGCGAATGATTAAATAGGCAGCAAATGCATGAAGTGGAAGTTCAAAGCATGTTAATGCGTGTAGAGAAATAGCCAGAAATCTTTCACTTTCCAGAAACGAATCTCTAAAGGAACATGGCATTGCTAGAGGTTGAGACGTAATAAAATAATAGAATACTCACTGAACTTTGAGAGCTGATTAATTTATAAAATAATTCATAAGCAGGTGGTTTTTCTAATTAGAAAATGAACATTATTCATCAGCGTTTTTTTTCCAAATTTCAGTTAATTAGATTTTTTCATTCTTTTCATCTCCTCTTTCTCTGGCTCCAAATCCCTTTTAGCAAAGTTGTCCAAAGCATCGATTTGAGAGAATCGGCAAAGTTTCAAAGACTTCGCTCTGGAGAGTACAGTATACACACTCTTCTCATCCACTTCTCCGACCACAATCACACCATCCACCATGGTTTCTTGGCAGTTCGAGAAAGTGAATGCTTCCGCCAAAGCTAACGGAAATTGTCTCCATCCATTGACTCCTTGATACCAACCACATCTTACAAGTTGAGCTGTGCCAGTTGGAAATTTCACAGTAATTACTTCGTCATTACATTCCATCACTTTTCCTATGGTACCGTATGTGTAGGGGTGATAATTGGTGGTGAGCATGACTTGAGACCCGATGCAAATTTCCAGATGCCTCTTTTCAGACTTTCCAGTTTGATTGTAAATTGAAGTGGGACCATGCAAATTTCTAACAGCGTCTTTTCCATACAGCGTTTTCTTGTTCCCCAGTTGTTGGAAAAACTGAAATTTGTAAAAAAATTTCAAACCATTACGCCTGAAAAAAACTCACCTGTTCATTTATCTTATCCACACTAAAATTTGTGTTGCACAACACTGCAAAACGTTTATCGGGATGTTGGATTCTTAGATTTTGCAGTTCTTGAATCACTTCGCTCACACTGTCGCCTTTCATTGCACACGTTTGCTTGAGATTCTCGACTACCGCCTGTGTCAGAATATTCCCACCAGATCTCAATACATCGAACATGAGTAGGTCATCTGGGTCGGAAACTCTCTCATTTTTTGTTAACTCTTCCAACTCCATAGCACTCCATAAATGTTTGACGATTGGATCTGAAAATCAACAAGTTTTACAAGGGAACCTCAACAGCTTATACACCCAGATTTTGCTGAAATTTTTATTCAGACAAATATCATGTCTGAAACGACCGAAAATGAAGATAAAATTGTGTGAAATTTCTAAAAAGATTATTTTCTACTAATCCTGAATTTTCAACAAAAAATGGGTTTACAAAATTTGGTTATGTAGCTAAATACGTTTTTACGCTTACCTCTCCAAATCGGATTTCCATTAATAGGAGACATTTGAAACAAGTCACCAAACACGACAACGGAAACTCCGCCAAATGGTTTTTGAGTGTTGATAATTGCTCGAAGCTTCTGATCGATTGCTTGGAAGAGTTGAGCGTCCACAAAGTTGATTCCATCAATCAGCACAATTTTCAGCTTTTTTATTTTGTTTTCAATGAACGTATTCTTCTTTGGAGATGCTTGCCAAGGACTTGAATTGGTTTTCACCTTAAGTTACCATAATGAAAAATTGATTCATTGAAAAAACAAACCGGGATCAGAAAAGTGGAGTTTATGGTGGCCCCATCGATGCTTTTAGCACCGGCGAAGGTGTACGTTGTTATCATACATGCATCTTCATTGAACATGGATCGTATCTCGTTTCGTAAAGCTTTCAAAAGCAGAGTCTTCCCAGTTCCAGCTGCTCCACTAACGAAAATGTGGAATGGATCATTCTAAAACAGAGTTTTAGGTATCTCATAAAATGTTTTCTTACTTGACTAGCCCTAAGTTGGCTCATAACCTTGTTGAAAATTCGTAACTGGTCATGATTCAGCTGGAAGCCATCCACTACAACAGTGGTTTTTTCCTGACTACCAAACAAAAGAGGAACATTGATAATGTCGTTTCCATTGAGACCAGAAGCTTTTCTAAAAATTGAAGACTAAAAAACTGATGCAAACTTTTAAACTTACACAAATTTCTCCACAAAATCATTGAGAGACGCGCAACTCTCACGAGCCCTGAAAAACAGTAATGCTTTTCTGAATCTTTATCAGAACTCACTTGGTAATTTGGTCCCTCAGTGTTGAAACCGTCAAATCATTCATTTTGCAAGTGTCTTCGAGTTGAGTTGAGGTTCAATGTCATAGGTTCTCAAAAACACACCAAAAATGTTGCGAGTGTATGAATAGTGTGTGTACATAGGAAGAAAAAAAACTGATAAGAATACGAGAACATGGAGTTAGTGTGCGAGTGTATACCGATTGAAAAATTATGTTTGTAGAAATACTTTGAGAAAAAATTACAGTTCGTATTCTACAACAAACATCCAGAAACATGGGAAGAGGGAAAATTGAAATACAGGTTTAGAAAAACTTTTGATCTTCTACCCATTTGGACCAATCATGTCATCCACAAATACCGTATCTGTAGAATGGGTGAAATTTATTTTGAAATTTGAAATTATGAAATATTTTAAATTTTATTGTGCGAATTTTGTACCACTAATCCTACTAATCCTATTCATCCTAGTGCGGTATATTTTGAACTCTTAATAATCTGTGCTACACCAACCACATAAGTTTATTCTCGACGTCATCTTGTGTGGACGGAACATTTTCAATGAAATTCTCAGTTTGAGAAGACTATTCTTTATTTCTGAAATTCATGGGCTAGAATTAGGCGGAATCATTCTTGAAATTCTTGAATTCTTGAGTAAGCTCTCAGTTTTCTCGCTTTAGTAATTTTTTTTTTCATTTACCGATATTTTTATTCTTCAACTTCTCTCTAGATTTTATTATCATTATTCTCTCTTCTCTTTGCATTGCTCAGTTCTCGCCCCAACTACTGTACTTTACACTATCACACGATGACTCTTCTAATGGAAAAATGATTGTAAGAAGACATTACCCATTTTACTCTGTGTTTGTTCACATTTTGATTCTACTGGCAAACATTTTTGAAGAAAGGAACATGTCTCAATATTTATATAAAACTGATCGTTTTTGAACTTTATAAAACTTTTAATCACTTTTTTCCCCAAAAACTGGAATACCATATTTTTGAACACGTACAGTACTACTGAAAAAAACTGTAATTATGCTTTCAACAGTAAGGTTGGCTGTTAGTGTCACAGAAATAACTTCCGATCCTCTTGATTGATCTAAAGGTTTTTGAACGCTTATATTTTCAAAATTCAATTTTTAAATTCAATTTTGTACTCTTCCTTTCCGTAAAGATAGTTTGTGTAGAAGTTCACTCCTCTTCATTTTTTAATACTAAAGTTTAAAATTTTCAAATTTCGCGCTTCGACGCGTCTTATCAGCTCACAGGGAGTTCAACGTCACAAACAATTTCAATTGTCAGAGTAAAAAAATAGTTTTGATTTTTACACTTGAAATTTTTGAATCGAATTTGTCTTCTATTTCGTCAACTATTTTTCAGACACCTAGCTTGATAAGTTTTCATTCTGGTACATTGCTCATTCCTAACGCCCTCACTCCAACTGTACTTTAAACTATTGCGCGACACCTCTTCTAATGAAAAATAAATTGGAAGGGAACATTACACATTTGACTCTGTGTTCGTTCACATTTTTGCTAGCAATCTTTTTTTGAGAAAACGAAGAAGTCGTCTTTTTCGTTTTAAACTTTGTTTGCCTCGTTGCGTCGTATCAGCTTCTAAAAATTCTGCACAGAAAGTCGACTATAAAATCTTATTTTAGTGCTGATACAGTATTTCTTAATGAAAATATTCTTTAATTTGTTTTTCTCAAAAACAACAAAATAAAATTTTAGATGCAGGCTGAAGGTGAACCCCTTGCACCAATTGTGGTGGATGGTCATCCATTGCCTCCAAAATCATGCGCTATGAATCGCTGGGTCATGGGAAAGCTGCCCACTTGTGCAGTATGTTTCATTAATTTTTAATTTTGAGCCCAATGAGCAAAATCAATTATCTAGAAGTGCGATCCATAACAACTGTTTTCAGGCTAATCCATTCTATGTTTTGGTTCATGGACAAGCAGGCTCTGGAAAATCTCTTCTTCTCAAATCTATTGCTTATGGGGTCCGGAACCATTTCCAATATGGTGACGCATGCATTGTTATTGCACCTGTTGCAATGGCTGCTAACCGGATCGGAGGGAAAACTATTCATTCAACATTTATTTTGAAGGTCAGTTCATGAAACTTAACGTATTTCCTCTAATAGAAGCCCATTGGCTTCTATTTTTCAACTTCTTTCATTAATTATTTTCAAAAAATTTTCATTCAAAAACTCTGAAATTTGACGATTTGGAAGTTAAGAATCCAGAAATTCAGTAATTTTTGAGAATTCAGAAATTCTGGAAATTCAGAAAAATGTTCTAAAATTCATTCAGATTTTCTCGAGTTGTAAAATCACAGCTCCAAAACGCTGGAATTTTGAATTGGACCCATGGGCTTCTATTAGAGGGTAGGCAATTAGAGGGTAGGCAAAAAATTCAGAAAAATGTTCTAAAATTCTAAAAGTCTGAAATTCCAATATTTAGAAATTAGAAAATTCAGAAATTCAGATTTTCTCGAGTTGTAAAATCACAGCTCCAAAACGCTGAAATTTTGAATTGGGCCCATGGGCTTCTATTAGAGGGTAGGCTTCTATTAGACGTGGGCTTCATGGGCTTCTATTAGAGGAAATACGGTATTTTTTTTATTGAGTCAGAGAACAATGAAAAAAAAGAATTTGTTACGACAACCGTTAACACTCTAATTAAATGCCTCCCAAACCGTCAACTTCAAGCCTGTAATTGATATTGTACAGTGGTCAATTGATGAAATTTTTGTCATATTATCAGAAATCGTTTGTTGACTAGTCACGTTTAGATGTCTTTCAGAGGAACCAAAATAAATAGGCTCGAATTTTGAAGTTCAGGGGGTCATTCGATAAAAGTATTCACGGTAGATAAAATTGATTCAATATCAAAATCCTACTTTAAAGTTTGAATAACAAATAAACCTGATTGAGCTTTTCGGTGAAAACAACTCAAAAGGATATTCCGAGACAATTTTTACATTTCTGATTTCCAGTGGGGTCCAACAACTTATGATGATTTCATGGAGGAAGCTACCGATCAGATTTTGGAAAATCTATCCTGGATGAAAGAAGCTAAAATCCTTGTTATTGATAATATCAATTTCGTTGGAGCTGTTGACTTTGCTAGAATTGACCATCGTCTTCAACAAGTAACAGGGGTTGAGAAACCTTTTGGTGGATTGTCGGTTATTGTATTTGGAGACTTTCATCAAGTTAAACCAGTGGACGGTTTATGGATTTTTGAAGGTATAATTTGAAAAATAAGAATGATTCCCAATGAATTTGTTTCAGATCTCGAACCGGAATATGAGTGGAAGGCTCAACGGGAAACTCCCCATTCACCTGCAAAACTTTGGAGTCTCTTCAAAATCGTGGAGTTGGAGTCTAAAAACTGGCGAGCAGAAATTGAAGAGCAGAAATTCTTTGATTTCATGCGTGATGGCTTTGAAGAAGAAGAAGAAGAATTGCGCGAATATTTAAAAGACTCGTGTTTTGTATGTTGGGATATAAACGAAACTCTGGACACGCTAGTGAACGTATATTTTCAAAATATTTACTACCGACAAAACTACGACTTTGTTTTCTTGTGCGTGAACGACGAGATAGCCAGCGATATAAATGCTGCGGTCAGTTTTTTCCCCAACATTATAATATTCAAGATTCAATGTTGTAGATTGCCGAACGTCTTGGGAATAAAGTTTTCAAACCGCAACGTTCAAATGGAGATCGATTCGCAAAGAAATGGAATACAGGGAATGAAGTTCTCATAGTGTCAATTGGTTCTCCGGTAGTTCTATTGGAAAGCTTCCAAAATATCAACGCAGGAGCGATTGGTCATGTTGAGGACTTCACCAATCACGAAATAACCGTCAGGTAAGAGCTTTAAGAACTGTTTGTCCAGTGAAAATGAAATCGAATTTTTTTGAACTTCGGAAATCTATATATTCAGATTTCCAAATGACGGATTTGTCTCAATTCAACGTTTGGAGTACGAATACGAATTTGAGCGGTTCCAACAGTTTCCTCTCCGTTTGGCCTATGCCCACACAATTGAAAGCGCCCAGGGAGCCACTTTTGACGGAATCATACTTGTCAGAAATCACACCTGGAGCCAAGAAGAAAAGTACAATTGGAAGGACATTCACGAAGATTACCACGGACAATTGTATACAGCCATGTCACGATGCCGCAGTATTGAGAATTGTGGAATTATCCCTATGAGATGGTTACAATGGGTTTGTGCGCCAGAAGTACTGGAAGAATTGGAGAGAATGAGAAGAGACAACAGTTTGAGAATCTAATTTTATTATATTTTGAAACTGTCTGCGCTTTTTAATGCTTTTTGAATGCTTTCTTATTTCTTAATACTTCAGATCTAACTTCATCGTTGTTATTTATTTCGCTTGATTCGATACCATTATGTTCTCTTTTCCTGCTTAAATGCTCTTTCGCATAGATGAAGTACGTGAAAAAAAATTAGATGATTTTCATGGAATTACAGATGAATGTTTGTTTTGCAATTATATGAAACCACCTGTTTATAAATTTTTCAGTTTTGAAGTTCAGTTAGTATTTCGTTTTTCCTCTCCTTCTTCCTGCTTCATGTCAACAAATCAAGTCATGCCATGTTCATTCGAAAACTCATTTTTAGAAAGCGAGAGATTTCTTGCCTATTCTCTACACGCTCTGACTTCCCTTGAACTCCCAATTCATGCAGTTGGAGCGTATTTGATAATTTTCAAAACACCAGCAACCATGGGTAAAGCGAAAATTGGTATACTTCAATTGCATTGTTTTTGTGTGATTATGGATTTAATGATAACAAGTTTGTTATGCTTTTATCTTTGGATTCCATCCCCATCTGGTTACCCAGTTGGACTCATGACAACATTTGGTGTTGAGTCGTCAGTTCAAGTTTTTTTAACAGTGAGCTCCATGATAGGTTAGCAAAATCGATATCTTTGGAATAAGTAAGAATGTTTGCAGCTGTTGGGATTTCTTACATTTCTCTCTTTGAGAATCGTTATGACGCTATTGTGATTGGTCTTACCAGAAGATCAAAATACAGAAACTTTTTCAGAGCATTATATTTTTGTGCAAACGTACTTTATGCCGAAACAACACTGGTTTATATTTTTTGGAATTTACCCAGCCAGGAAGAAGGAAGAATCGCAGTATATGAGGTGATACGTTTTCGAATTTTAAAAAGCTTTGATTTACAAATCTGTGGATCCAAATTGAATCCATAGAAAGCCTAATTTATCTTTGTTAATGTAGAAAGATCTCTGAGCAAATTCAAACGTTTTTGAGTTCAAGTGTTGACCGCTGGCATTCCTAGAATGTGCTGGTTATCGAAAAAAATCAGTTTTTTTTGAATTCCTTATAACTCAAAGACACTGTTTTTTTTGAAAACAAATTTCAGAGCGTAGCGTGTATCCCTAAAATACACGTTGAAAACCCGTATTTCATTCACTTGAATGTTGAATCCATCCTTATTCCAAGATTGACTGCGACCATGTTGTTCATTTTCTCTGTCCAATGTTTCTACTTTGTGTTTTATACTATTTCCCACCTGTGTTTCAATTTCCAAGCTATGTCTCAGCAGACTCGAAAGTTACAACAACAGTTTTTCATATCAACGTTGCTTCAAGTTTTTATACCAATAGTGGCATACATTGCTCCACTGCTTTACTATTTCATTGCGTGGCATTCAGAATATTACAATCAAGGTGAACAATACACCAAATGTTTTGAATAAATTGTTTTGGGAGTTTTCAGTGTTTAACAATCTGGCGATGATTGCAGTTGGAAGCAATGGATTGTTCGCAACTATAGTGATGATAGTTGTTCATCATCCATATCGCGTTGCCGTCAAAGAATGGATACTGACTAGAAGCAGCCAATAGTTTTATTCTCGAAAAATCATAGTTTACGAACTAACAATTTTTCCAACCACCTAAACTTTTGCGAATGAAACTTTTTTGTATGTCTCAGCTAGTTCTACTCTATGGTTTTTATTCCGATTAAATTATTGTGCTGTACCGCTTCTCAAAGGTACTAGCTGGAGAAACATTCTCTCAAATTTTGAAATGACATATTTAAATTTCCAAGAGACGAGCCAGTTTCAATCCAACGTTTGGAATACAAGTCTAGACGTATTTAGGTCCAAAAGTTTCCCTTTCGTTTGGCGTATGCCCATACAATTGAAAGAGCTCAGAGAGCCACTTTTGACGGAATCATACTTGTCAGAAACCACACTTTGAGTCAGGGAGAAATTCGCGATTGGGGATCTCACAAAGATTACCATGGACAATTGTACACAGCCATGTCACGATGCCGCAGTCTTAAGAACTGTGGAATTATTCCTATGAAACGGTTACAATGGGATGTTGCACCAGAAGTTTTAGACAAATTGGAGAGAATGAGAAGAGCCATTTGAGGAGACATTTTAAACTTTTTCGAATCTCACTGTATTTTGAATCTGACTGCATTGCTTTCTTTGTTTGATTTTATATCCTTTTTTTCCTGTTTTTCAGTTTAAATGCTCTTTTGCATAGATGAAGTTCGTAAAAAAAAACTAATTTAGATGATTTTCGTGGAAACACAGAGGAATGTTTGTTTTACAAGAAACCACCTGTTCATGAAATTTTTCAGCTTAAAAGTTTAGTTAATATTTCATTTCTCCTATCCTTCTTCCTGCTTCATGTCAACAAATCAAGTCATACCATGTTTCTTCGAAAATTCATTTTTAGAAAGCGAGAGATTTCTTGCTATTTCTCTACACTGACTTCTCTTGAACTTCCAATTCATGCAGTTGGAGCTTATTTAGTAATTTTCAATACACCACCAACTATGGGTAAAGCGAAAATTGGCATCCTTCAGTTGCATTGTTTCTGTGTGATTATGGATTTAATGATAACAAGTTTGTTGGGATTTTATCACTGGATTCCATCCCCATCGGGTTACCCAGTTGGATTAATGACAACATTCGGTGTTAAATCATCAGTTCAAGTCTTTCTAGCAACGAGCTCCATGATAGGTTTAGAAAAATCAATATACTCTGAAAGTGTAATTGAAAAATTTCCAGCTGTTGGGATTTCTTATATTTCCCTCTTTGAAAATCGTTATGACGCTATCGTGATTGGTCTCACTAGAAGATCAAAGTACAGAAATATTTTCAGAACATTATATTTTTGTGCAAATATAGTTTACGCTGAAGCAACATTGATTTATATTTTTCGGAACTTACCCAGCCAGGAAAAAGGAAGAATCGCAGTATATGAGGTGATACATTGTCAAATTTAGAAAAACTTCGATTTAGAAGGCTACAGGCCGAAACTGCATCCGTAAAAAGCCAAATTTACCTTCTCTGTTAACTTAAAGGACATTTCTGAGCCAAATTAAGATTTTTTTCAAATTCCTCAAGACCTAACGTTTTTTAAGACGATTTCAGAGCATTCCGTGTATCCCCAAGACACTGGTGGAAAATCTATATTTCATTCACCTGAATGTTGGATCCTTCCTTATTCCGAGATTGACAGCAACCATGTTGCTCATCATCTCAGTCCAATGCGGTTACTTTGTGTTTTACACTATTTTCCACCTGTTTTTCAATCTGCAAACCATGTCTCAGCAGACTCGAAAGTTACAACAACAGTTTTTCATATCAACATTGCTTCAAGTTTTCATACCAATAGTGGCATACATTGCTCCACTGCTTTACTGTTTCATCGCGTGGCATTCAGAATATTACAATCAAGGTGAAAGATATGGGAAATTATCCTTTTAATTGTCTGGTGAGTTTTCAGTGTTCAACAACCTCGCGATGATTGCCGTAGGAAGCAATGGATTGTTCGCAACTATAGTGATGATAGTTGTACATCATCCATATCGTGTTGCTGTCAAAGAAATGATCTTCACCAGAAACAACACAAAAACAATATCACAATCAACAACATCAGAAACACCAACTTGTTTTATTCCCGAAAAATCTAATTTCACAAAAATATGAATTTGAAATGATTTTTTTTTAGCTTTTTAGTTTTACGATGATTTCCATAGGGAGCAATGGATTGTCCACATACATGAGGGAATTTTCGGAAATTTTGTAATAAAATTTTTTGCGACCACCTGCGAAAAATTTTCTTGCGACCATCGTTTTTCGAATTTTGACTGTTATCAAAAACATCAAAAAAAAATAAAAAACCATTATGCGGAAATGCGTTTTTTTCCGAAATACAGTTTCGGTAGAAAAAATTGAGATATATGCTCGCAATGTTTTGTAAACCTGATCCATTTTTGATTTCAATTCGTTCGGACTCAATTCGCCACCTCGATTCAGTCTCGGTCATAGGGTTTCTTATCGTCTTCTGATGGGCAAATGTAAGAATTTCCGAAATTCAGTTTCGGTAGAAAAAATTGAGATATATGCTCGCATTTTTTCCATAGTTATAGTCATGATAGTTGTGTATAATCCATATCGTGTTGCTGTTAAAGAAAATATCTTCACCAGGAACAGCATTAAAAAAAAATACCAAAATCAGAAACACCAGGAACAACTATTAAGACACAAACTTTTTGAGTCTTCTCGCGATTTGTCAAACTAATCCTTGTCACACCAAAGCTTTAGAAATTATCATAACTTTTCGGTTTTGGCAAAACTTTTTTTTGGAATACAGTGCGTTGCAGGTTCTTACGTCCACTCATGTTTAGGGTCATAACTTTTGAACCGTTTGAGTAATCAATCTAATCTTTTTAAAATCGGATTTGGGACCACAAATTACATCTAATGGCCAATTTCTGTACTGAAACCTTAGAAATTACCCGAGTTATCTAGAAAAGTCTGAAAATATACCATTTGCAACCGTTGCAGGTTTATACGTCCACTCCAAAGATCGGTAGATCATGACCTCCAGCGACGACTGTGGGGTCCAATTTTGATTCTGTACATCTGAAATCACTGTAAAAAGCTGTTTTCATTACGTTTTCATCTTTTCATTGAATTTTTATCATGTCATGGGAACTTTTGCCGACTGATGCTGGAAATGCTTCAACCGGTGCAGTTAGAGCAGCTGGATGGACCAAAAAAGCTGTCAGAAAGCAACTAAATCATCCACACTGTCATACTGACTGTTTTCTCATCCAAAAATCAATGAAAAAAGACAGGATCAGCTCGAATCTTGCACTCAAGGTCCCAACGATCTACCATTACTGTCGTTTTGAACTCTTTGAAGTCGTGTAACGGTATCAGCCAGGATCTGACACTTGAAGTCATTAAATGTACAGGTCAGAAATGTCTCGAGGATGATTCAAACATCAAAAGAACATTCATGCTCCCAGCTCCGAGACCTACCGACGATCACAAAGTACTGTGTCTCGACTTTGCCTAAAAGTGCACCGGACCCAACTGGGGGGAGGTATAAACGGTGATAATTTCGTCAGATATTTTCTTAATAATGAAAAACATTCAAATTATAGGTTTTTTGACAGATAATGTTAATCTTTAACACCTCCCCCCAGTTGGGTCCGATTTCAGATGTACAGAATCAAAATTAGACCCCACCGTCGTCGCTGGAGGTCATGATCTACCGATCTTTGGAGTGGACGTATAAACCTGCAACGGTTGCAAATGGTACATTTTCAGACTTTTCCAGATAACTCGGGTAATTTCTAAGGTTTCGATACAGAAATTGGCCACTAAATGTAATTTGTGGTCCCAAATCCGATTTTGAAAAGATTAGATTGATTACTCAAACGGTTCAAAAATTATGACCCTAAACATGAGTGGACGTAAGAACCTGCAACGCACTGTATACCCTTGCAGTTTGCAGTCATGTTTAGACAATTTTTATGTGAGTGGTAATTTTAAAACGAAAAAATGGATTTCAAAAAGAATGAAATAAGCGAACAGAGGAAACTGCGGCAGTTTTTGATGTTCTGGGGATTCCTACAATTCTGGCCATCAATTCTTTTTAAACCGTTAATTTTCGGAGTTTTTCCGTTATCATGATATGTCGAATTACACAAATAAAAAATTTCAACACACCATCTTTATCTTTTAATTTTCTTCCCACGTCCATAATCAACTTTTTAAATTGTTTACTAGCATAGAAACGTTTGATGACAGATACATGGTGTCACTTCATGTTTGCTCACATTTTCAACCGCTTAGCAATAATTTTTGAGTAGTTTCATGTTTTGATGTACACAGTCACACATTTAGATTACGGTAGTGGATTGGCGGAAATCATGGATCAAGACTCAGTTCTTCTCGAAAAAGCTTGTTTTTGGTAGATTATGATGGAGCCGTCCGTATGTCCATATGTTTCGTAAACATCGATATGCGAATAAAAAATAATTAAAAAACGAAATAATCAGTTTATGACATGTAGCAGATTGTGACTTTTTGGGGATTTCCAAAACTGTGGTAATAAGTGTTTTTTCGACCTCTCCACCTGGTAACTCTCGGAATCACAACATATTCTTAACACCTTCGTCAATTTTCCAGCCCCCACCCCCCTCAATTTTGGAAATTCTCGTATAGTCTTCAAACCCCCCGTTAATCTGTACAGAGAAAATTTTCGGTTTTTTTCGTTATCATTATATGTTGTATTAGGTTGGCCAGAAAGTAACTGTCCATTTTTTGATTCGCCAATAACACAAAAACGAGATCAATCCAAGATTGACAGTATGTACCGTCGTGGTCCACAACATGTGGCCAACATTCAGGTAACTTGTGAATACCATCCCTCCAACAGCCAGCTAGCTGCGAATCAATATATTTTGCATTGCAAACTTTTATCTCATCTTCAGTGTAAATTATTTCCCCTCCCGACTGCGTTGCATATCTCCGAATAACCAATAATCGAAGGGTCAAATCAGGAGTTTAAGGGGCGCAAAGAAGAACCGTCCAGCTAAAGCGGTCCGGGACTTACTTGACTTTCCGTGAGACATATGATCTCGCTTCGTTTAAAGATAGTCAATTCAGTCCTAAGCCGCTTTGGAGGGATGGCTGTCCACATTTATTAAACCCCAGACATGACCCTTTTATTATTGGATATTCGGAGAAATGCAACGTCATCTGGAGGGAAAATAATTTACCACTGTCGATGAGATAAAAACTGCTTTTTAGGACTTCTTTGATTCACAGCTAGCTGGCTGTTGGAGGTATAGTATCCACAGGTTACCTGAATGTTGGCAACATGTTGTGGACCACGACGGTACATACCGTCAATCTTGAATTAGTCTGGTTTTTGTGTTAATTACGAATCAAAAAATGGACAGTTACTTTCTGGCCAACCTAATATTACACAGATAAAACAATAAAAAATTTCAACACACATCTTTTAATTGTCTCCCTACGCCCATAGTCAACTTTTTGCATTTCAGTTGTTCACTAGCATCGATATGTTTGATAACAGATACATACTGTCACTTTATGTTAGCTCACAATTTCAACCGGCTAGCAATAATTTTTGAGGAGTTTGCTATTTTGATGTACCACACTTCATTGCTGCGCCTCGGGCGCTTCAAATTTCCTGTTGGTGATTCCATCGCACCGGTCCTTGTTTTTTCAACAGTTATTCCGAAACGAATTTCAATCTCTAAAAATAAGATGAGAAGCTTTTAGTAGCATTTTTTCAATTTTACTTGTCATTCTTGTTTGTAATATAAAATACTGCTGACTAACATTTCAGATGGCTGAAGCTGAACCCCTTGCACCAATTGTCGTTGACGGTCATAAATTGTCATCAATATCATGTGCTGTGAATCGCTGGGTTATGGAAAAGCTACCTACGTGTGAGGTATGTTTTTATTAACGTTACAATACATATAATCCTAATGAGCAAAACAATACTATGAGATAATGTGAACCAATCAACGTATTTTCAGGCCAATCCATTCCATATTTTGGTTCACGGACAAGCAGGCTCTGGGAAGTCTCTTCTTCTCAAATATATTGCCGATGGAGTTCGGAGCCATTTTGGAAGCACTGACTCGTGCATTGTTACTGCCCCTGTTGCAATTGCTGCTAACTTGATTGGAGGGAGAACTATCCATTCAACTTTTGTTTTGGAGGTCAGTTAATTACAATTCATACAGAGTTAGAGAAAATGTGAATCCGATAAAAGAATGAAGTCGTGAAAATTTTTTTGATGCAGTGGGGATCTATATGCTTTTTCCTCCTCACAATTTTGCGCGTACAGAAAAAACTACTATACATATCATTAAACATTTAACGTCATTTGAGTCAAAATCGGAAACAACCACTGGATACAAAGTAATAAACTCCCTCACTTTCACCGACCATGTACCATTCAAAAAACCCACTGCAAGAGCTGAATATCTTCACGACTCCGGAATTTTTAGATATCGCAGCCATACATTTTTAGTGAAATCGGTCGATTGTTTAAAAAAACAACCTGAAACGTTTGCAAGTCGCTTTTGATCAAATTACTTCGGTTGTTGGAAGTTTTTATGTATTAGGGAAATAGTTTTCACATCGCTCCGGAGAAAAACTGTGGAAAATGAAGTTTTATTGGTGAAAATAGAACAAGAATAGTTTTAAAATTAAAATATCGCCGCCAGGCAACCAAACTCTCCCATCCAAACTCGGCCATTCGGGTGGTGCAAGAGAGCGCAAGCGATGTGAAAAGTATTTCTCTAATAAGAAATTGATTTCTCAGTACACGCTTTCCTTAATGAAAAATATGAGCTGCAAATCTTTTTCTCGGCGAAGGGCGGTTGCGCGCGGCGAAAAGCTTTTTTGTACTGAAACCCCGGTTTAGCTCAATTTTCTTATTTTTCGCCGATTTTTCCAAATTTTCGTCCATAGAAATTGTTAATTAAGCTAAAACACACATTTTAAGTGCAAAAGTAGCTAGTTCCGACAAAAAATGAAAGAAAATATAGTTTTTTAGCATTTTTTGAAAAAAAAAAATTTCTCAAAGTATTCGGTGTTTTAAGAATTTATTTTGTTATATATTGCGATTTTTCAAAACATGCTTAAAAATTTATCTCCACCTTCATTTTTTGTCGGAACTTGCTGCTTTTGTACTTAAAATGTGTTTTTAGCTTAATAAACAATTTATATGGACAAAAAATTAGAAAAATCGGCGAAAAACAAGAAAATTTTGCTAAAAACCGGTTTTTCAGTACAAAATTTTCGTCGCACGCAACCGCCCTTCGCTGAGAAAAAGGTTTGCAGCTCATACATATTTTTCACTAACTAAGGATAGCGTGCAGTATACAATATTCTGCGATTTTTGCTTGTCTTGAAAGATTTTTTGCCAAGGCCGCCAAGGCCCGGGCCCGGCCTGAGAAAATTTTCAAGGCCCGGGCCCGGCCCGGAAGGCCCGATGAAAAAAACTTTTATTTTTGAGCCAAATTTTGATGTGTTTGATCGAAAAAGAATATGTTTGACCAAAAAAGATCGAAAAAACTCGAAAAAAAATTTTCGGTCGAAAAAATCACACAAGAGTGCCCCCAATCTACTAGCGGAGTCGGCCGTAGGCCGAGGACGCTAGCAGATTTGAATCAAATTATACTGTATTAGCAAGCTCACAACTCCTTTTTTGTCCTAGTTATTTGAAAAAAAAATTCAGACAGATTTCAGATGAATGTACGTATTTAGGTCCTCAGATACACACCTGAGCCAATAATTGTATCCTGGGGTTAATGGTGAGATCATTTTGAAGCCGATTTGGTCAGTTACGAAATTCTAATTAAAAAAAAATAAATTTTAAAAGTGATGGTGAGCTTGCTCCCATAATATAATTTGAGTCAATTTTGTTTAGCAGAACTATGTGTTTCTCTTTCGAAAAATAGCGAAAATACTGAATGACTATTTCATAAACCAATTTCAGATCACAAAACATCCATCAACGAAGTAACACGATCAAAACCAATCGGTAAAGGTTTTATATTGCTTTTTGATACTTGAGTTCAAATTTGTCACTGGAACATCAAAAAGAGCAAGGGTCCGAAGGGTTTTTAGATGATAAGGGAAAGTGATAAAATTATGAAACGTTGCCTTCAGTGATTTTTCAATTTTGAATCAAGTCGCGTTGACTGGTTTCTGTTATATTCTACGGTTTTGATCAGCAACATCCAACAAAACTTATCCTGTTTCCTTGATCGAGATAAAAAATTGAATAATTGTAGATCTTCTTGTGTATTATTTGCAGTGGGGACAAGTGGATGCGAAGGAATTCATGAACGACGCTACAAATCTAAAAAATGTGACCTGGGGAAAGGGATCCAAAGTTCTTCTTATCGATAACATCAATTTCGTCGGAGCTGTTGACTTTGCTAGAATTGATCATCGTCTTCAACAAGTAACCGGGGTCAATAAACCGTTTGGTGGATTGTCTGTTATTGTTTTTGGAGACTTTCATCAAGTCAAGCCAGTTTCTTCAAGTAATCAAACCGGAGCAAAATGGATTTTTGAAGGTGAGATTTCGAGAATACCAAAGTCTCTGATTGCAAAAACAATTAGTCCCAAATAAATTCATTTCATACCTCCCGGCGGCATATCAGGCGGAAGCACGCAAAAAAACTCCCCAATCACCTGAAAAACTGTGGAGTCTTTTCGAAATCGTGGAGTTGGAGTCTCAAAACTGGAGAAATAAGGAAGAACAAGAATATTTTGATTTCATGCGTTGCGGCGAAAAAGAAGAAAAATTGCGGAAATACTTAAACGCTTCGTGTTTTGCGTGTTTGGACGTAAATCAAACTCAAGACAAGCTTGTTGACGTCTATGTCCAAAAAATTAACAACCGACCAGCCGGTTGCTATGCGTTCTTGTGCGTGAAGGACGAGATAGCCAGTGATCTTAATAATGCAGTCAGTTTTTCCAATGTTTATTGATTCTCAATAATTATTTTTTAAGATTGTCAGAAAGCTTGGAAATGAAAGAACTTTCGAACCTAAAGAATCACTTGGGAATACACACGCGAAGAATTGGAAGCCGGAGAGTAAAAATCTTATGGTGGCGATCGGTTCTCCGGTAGTTCTATTGGATAACTGCCAACATATCAACGCAGGAGCGATTGGTCATGTTGAGGACATCACCGGTCACGAAATAACTGTCAGGTGAGAGTTCTGAAACTTGAAAAGAAGTTGAAATTCAGATACAAACTGTATAATCGATTTCGGGGCGTTCCTTAGCGAGATATTTTGCAGCTGAACCGTTTCCGAACTATTTCGTTTTGCAGCCGCTATTTTTCCAAGTCAAAGAATTTCAGGTTGAAAACTCTAACGTTCATATCAGCCACTGAGAGTCAGAGCTTTCAATTGCACGATATTTGTAGTTCTTTCGGGAGACTGAAAACTGGGAAGGTTATGAGGATACTAAAACCAATAGATATCTATATTCATGGCCAATTTTCTGAGCGACCTATGTAGGCTATTCCTGATTTGATCTCGAACAGAACAACTTCAACGTTCTGTGGAGCTGTCACCATAGTTTTTCTCCTTCTCCCAATGCGATAAAATAGCGATCCAGACTCGTTGAATCTTTTGATAATTTCAAAAAACCACATGTGTTTTGACTAACGCCTTACTTATAAAAACTGATGACTGTTGCATGGTGCACGTTAGGTCTTGCAATTTACATGAAACACGACACAATAAAGCGAAAACTTGACAGAAATACTAATTATGAATCAATGAATCAGTCAAACAAATTTTATGCACAAATTGCGCACCGGCTCCAAGAACCATGGCGCCAAAGTTGTGTGCCGGTAATTAAAAGTCACCCTGTAGATGCTCTTAAAAAACCGACAACCTGGAGTTGATCATCTTCACGAAGAAGAGCAAACAACAGGAAAACATCAAGAAAGTACTAGAAAAACAAATTTCCACCTGAAATTCTTTGACTTAAAACATTAAAAGCTGCCAAACGTTTCAGGTGCAAAACTTCGCAGAGCCGTATAACCTAATTTTTTGAGACACCAATGAAATGAAAATCTTTTTTTCCGAAACAGAAACAGAAAGAACAGTGAAAACATTTGAAATCGCGCTTTCTCAAGTATAAAAATGTGTATTTTCAGATTCCCAAGTGGTAGGCTAGTTCCAATCCAACGTTTGGAGTACCAGTCTGGACGTTATTCAAACGCTATGCGGTTCAAACAGTTCCCTCTTTCTTTGGCGTATGCCTACACCATTGAAAAAGCTCAAGGAGCTACTTTTGACGGAATCATACTTGTCAGAAACAACAACTGGAACTCCAAAGACATTTCTATTTGGGGAAACGAATTCCACGGAAAATTATACACAGCCATATCTCGATGCCGCAAAATTCAAAATTGTGGAATTACTCCTATGGAATTTTTACAATGGGTTTGTGCACAAGAAGTAACGGACGAATTGGAGAGAATGAAAAGAGACAACAGTTTGGACATCTAATTTCATTATAGTTTTTACCTGGGCTGCGTTTCATTTCTTTGTATGATTCAATATCCTAATTCTCCTGTATAACTAACCAATGAATTATTTCAATTGCAGTCCAGATTTATTTTAACTTTTGATTTTTAAATAAAGAAGATTTCATAATCAATTGCAAGGTCTAAAATTATCCTCTCCAATTTTGACTTCTCCCGTGTTGCAAACAAAGCAAACTTTTTGAGTTTCTCGCGAGTTGTCAAACCAATGTTTGATGCACTAAAAATTTCGAAATCAATTGAGTTTTTTAGTTTTGGCAAAACCTTGTTATGAAAAATACCCTTGCAGTTCGGTGTCATACATTTAGATATCGGTAATGACTCGGCGCAAATCATACACGCATCTGGGTCGAATACTCCTTTGAGGCGTCTGTTCTCCTCGAAAAGTGCGGTTTTCTCGGCCATTTCTTCTCGAAGTTGACGTTCGAGCGTCTGAACGTGATGTTCCAGGTTTTGGTTGTTTGATGGAAAGTCGACTTTGTTTTTGTAAAACATCATGTCATCCCACACTCTGTAAAATTCACTGTACCAAGTAAAATATGTACACATTAGCTAACTTATTGTAATCTTTTTGCTTCAGCATGACAATTTCCTCCGCACTTTCCAGTTCATTACTCAGTTTCTTTGCTGACAATCTGGAATTGAAAAGTAATGAAGCAAACTTGAACGTTTATGAAATTTACTTCGCTTCCACAAGCTCACGGTTCAATTCCGCGTTTTTTTCTTCCAATTTAGATGTTTGCGACATTAGTAGACTCTTACTTTCGTTGGAGCTGAAAATTGCATTTTCGTTCAACTTTTTGATATTAGGATCAACTTACATTAATAATTCTTTCCTCAATTGTTCAATCTCCAAAGCTTGTAGATCATTATGCCTTCTTTGAATTCTGAAGAGAAAAAAACATTGGCTTATGAAATTTACTTTCGGGAAACTCACTCTCGATCCTGGCTCTTTTCCTTTTCCCAGTTCATGTTTGAAATGTAGTTCTTGTATTTTTCCAACTCCAGTTCCATATTTTTAAGCGACATTGTGAGTCTGAAATTTGTCTGATCGAATTGAAATCTATCAATATATTAAGAATACAAAATAGAAATATCTCTTTATTGAATTTCTTGATAATAAAACTTTTTAAAATAAATATACAAACAAAATAGTCATAGCCATTTTCCTGTCAATGACTTATTTCAAACATACCTCGCAGTTTTTTCTTCAAGATTAGTAGAATTTCCAGGTAACATTTTCGATATGGTCCAAGAAATTAACACTTAGCAATAGAAACAGCAAAAAGTCGCCACAGCACGCACACACTCTCTCGTTTTAACACTAACATACTTGCTAGCTTTTATCACATTTGAATCATCATTTCTTATCAGTATTCTTCCGATGTGTGTTTGCATTTCGAGAACTATAGAAGTTCAAATGGTTTCTGAGGAAACATCTCAAACAAGAACCAAAAGAAATCAATTTTTTTAACAGATGAAAGGTAAAAATGATCCTCGGGAATCTGAAAATCAGCTTTTCAGAATGAAAATACAGTTTCAATTCGAACAGACATACAAGGTCAATAATGGAAACCACAGCCGGTTATCGCAGTGAAAAATTTTAGAATTTTCGGAATTTTCCGTTCTTTCCAAGCATTTTATTCAGTAGAAATATTTTTTATTGTTTTTTTACCTCAATTTTTTCTGAAGTGACTGGAAACCCGACCCGTTACAAGTATGCTTAAAAGTGCATCAAAAAATCTGATGCACTAGATTTTTGATCATTAAGTTGAACAAGACAAAGATAATGAGAAAAAAAAGAGTTAGGGGCGAGTTGGAGCCAGGAACAAGTTTCCGGTCAAAAGTTTCACTCTAATAGACGACGAGTGAAAATTGGAGAAAATTGGAATTGAATGGGAAAAAGGACTTTGGGTAGAAAAACTATCAAGATCAAGTTTTGTCTCTACTTCTATTTTTTTTCTCGAACTAATGATTTGAACTTTGAGAATGCAGATCTCGTAGTAGATTTTGTTCAAATTTATCAAAGAGGTTGAACAATTTTCTGACTAAAAAAAGGTTGAACAATAGATTAGAGATTCGAAAACTGATAAGCTGATGATTTTGAAAATCGAAACTTACAACTCGGAAATTTTAAGAGAATCGAATTGGAAGTAAATCCCAGAATTATGCCGATTGGCGTATCTTTTCAACATTTTGATGCAAGTGCGAAAAACTGATTTTTGCACACCTCGCCAATGTTGAAAACAATAAAATTGCAATGCGGGGGATTAGAAGGAATCATTTCATGGGTCCCGTTCATGACGTTTATGTCTTGCTTTTTCTGGAAATTGTCTTGAGACTTTTTTTCTGTTTTTCTATTTTTAAACATAATTAACGCTAAAAATCAACCGCATCTTTCCCAAGGACTAGTTTCCATGGTATCTTTCATTTGAATGTTCCATTGATTTTCTTCAAAGATCCTTATCTACCCAGTAAGGTGCCGCTACCTTTTGTCTTTGTTTAATAATTTGCACCGGAGGTTCTTAGTCTAATCCAATGAACAAGTCATTTGTCATTGTGTCGGTATTCGCCAGTTTTACAACCTGGTACTTGTCAATTGCAATGGATGCAGTCTTTTAATCTTACGGAGATTTGACTTTGGAAACGGTTTTGGTTAATTTTCAGTTTTTTTTAAATTGAAAACTCGAATAAAACATTTTTGACCTTTAAATATAGTGCGTTAATTTATTTTTGATTTTTCTTTTCATCTTAGTTAGGCGAAATCAAAAAAAGCCTTCCGTGTTTCCAGATTGTTTATAAACAGTACCACTCAGTGATATATGCAAAGTTCTCAATCTAGCTCTGTGTTACACCCTCAGAACTTTACAAAGCGATCGAAAACTTGACAGCCGAGCTGTAGACTCCAGATAATTGGCAGAATAACCATAAGTCAACTGAAAACTGCGCTTTTGTACATCTCATGTATCGGTAATCTTAACAAGAACCTCAATTCTCAATTCTCAAATTTTAATTCCAATTTTTAGACTTTTTCAAACTAAAAATAGGTTTTCTTTCATTCAGAATCGTACTAGTCCTAGATGCTACCAGATTCCATCCGCCCATCCAAGTTTTTTTTCCACTTTTCCAGTTGTAAAACGTGCCATTTTCTAATCAATCACTAAATCTCGTTTTCGTCTACGGCATCTTTTTTGACCTCCTGACAAGCGCGCACGCCGCTTCTAAAGAGCAACGACAAGTTTGTAAAAAAGGGAAGGAGGGGTGCAATGAAGAGAAGGGGAGGAATCGGAATAACACCAAAAACCAATTGTCGCACCAGTTTCGTGTTAAGAAAGCTCAGGAGAATAGAATGTTTGAAGTGATTTGTCCTTTGGAAATAGATGGTTGAGTGTCCGAAATAGTTTTCTGAATTTTTTGTTAAGAGAGTTTCACATGTGACACAGTTGTTCTTTATTTTTTCCTTTGAAATTTAGTTGGATCTTATATTCAAGTTTTGATCTTTCAATTTTTGATCAGAAATGTAGTTTCTGATTTCTGCTCTTCATCATTCTAAAAGCTTTGTTTCTTGAACCCGATACACTCCGAATCACCGGGTGCCCAATTTTATGACCTGACTGCATTTGCCCTTTTAGCGCGGGAACCCTTATTTCACTACCATTTTTCATTTGGCTGATTACAAGAAAGATCATTGTTCTAGCAAAAGTTCGAGAACTTCTTTTTTCATTAGCCAAATTGAACTTGGTATCCGGTGGTGGTTCAAAGACTATTTAGTGGAACCACAAGTCAGCTATCTTCTTATTTTCTTTAGCAGAAACGGATTCTCAAAAATGTTTCACATACCGTAAATCTTTAATGGGAAATTAATCAATTTTGATTAGATTTATCTAGGTTTTTGTAAGAAGTACCTCAAATGTATTCAAAATTGCCTTTCTGAAGGTTTCAAAAGTATTGAAAACTTCGAGTTTCGAAACTTTGGAATACCGTATTTCCTCTTATTAAAGCCCATGGGCTTCTATTTTATAATAATTTTTTTTCATAAAAAATTTCATTCAAAAATTCAGAAATTCGACAGTTCGGAAGCTATGAATTCTGAAATTTCGTGTTTTGAGAAATTCGAAATTTTCATTCCGAAATTCTAAATTCCAAAAATCCGAATTTATAAAATTCTGAGTTTCCCGGATAATAAAATTCAAAATTCGGGTATTCTGGAAATACAGAAAAAAAATTTAAAAATTAAAAAAAAAAACTGAAGTTCCGAAATCCCGAAAATAGAAAATTCGAAAATTGAGAAATTGTCTAGTAAAATCGCAGTCTCCGAAATTCTGGAATTTCGAATTACCAGATTTTGCCTGATTCAAGTCAATGGGTCAATTTTTCCCATCAGAGATGGGCTTCTAATAGAGGTCGGTGTCGATAAGAGGAAATACTTTATTCGAGAAAATTACCAAAATTCAGAAAATTGGTAGGTTCCAATTTTCCAAAAATTTGGAATCTCTGAATTATGGGAACATTTTGAATTTCAAGAATTTGGAATTGTCCATCATCTGTCAATTTCGACGTAATATTTCTCGGTTTCTGTAAAATGAAAAATACGAATTAAACAAATTTAGGAATCTGCTCCACAACTGCTCCACATAAATATACGTTCACCCATGAAAAATGGCGAAAAAATCAAAATTTCAGTTTCTATAAAATATCGACCGGGGGTTCAAAAGAGTACGATATGATGGACTTTTGGGTCCCAAAACGAAGTCGAAGTAAGAATGAGCAATATTTTTATTTTGATTTTTCCAATTTTTTGACTTTTGCGGTTCCACATAAAGATACGTTCACCCCCATTTTTTCCCATGTTTCAGCACCATACTCTTAAATTTTAAACGTTTTGTGTTCAATTCGACTGTTCAAACAAGTTGACGCAAAAAACCACTAACTGATTTCAAAAAAGACCAAATTTCAGCCAAAGATGGCCAAAACTGGTCAAACCGCCAGATTGCTCAGAATTTAGGAAGATCCTTGGACGTGGTCAATTGATTTGTCAAGAATTCGTTAAATTATGGTACAAAAAACTTTTTCGGACGTCATTCGCTCTTTACAGTCCGAAAAAAACGTCAAATCCTAAGAAAAGCGCTCAATGTTGTAACCAGTTGTTTCAAAATCAAGTGTCGTTTGAAGCTTACTGTATCGAATCAGACAGTTTGACGTGTTATCCAGAAAAGCAAGTTCATAAATTATCGAAAGATAAAAGAAGCACTTATGCTGACATCAATCCATCCCCAAAAACCTCTGGAGTTCGCTCGCAAATACCTCCATTGAAATTGCGTCTCGAAATTCAAAGTTCAACTTTTATACGGATTACGACAACTTTCCTGAATGTTCAGCACAGTTTCAGATTATCTTTTCTGACAAGAAAAATATCAACTGTGATGGCCCAGACGGCTACAACTCTTATTGGCATGATTTGGGAGAGGTAAACTTTGATTTTCGAGACGCAATTTCAATGGAGGTATTTGCGAGCAAACTCCAGAGGTTTTTGGGGGTGGATTGATGTCAGCATAAGTGCTTCTTTTATCTTTCGATAATTTATGAACTTGCTTTTCTGGATAACACGTCAAACTGTCTGATTCGATACAGTAAGCTTCAAACGACACTTGATTTTGAAACAACTGGTTACAACATTGAGCGCTTTTCTTAGGATTTGACGTTTTTTTCGGACTGTAAAGAGCGAATGACGTCCGAAAAAGTTTTTTGTACCATAATTTAACGAATTCTTGACAAATCAATTGACCACGTCCAAGGATCTTCCTAAATTCTGAGCAATCTGGCGGTTTGACCAGTTTTGGCCATTTTTGGCTGAAATTTGGTCTTTTTTGAAATCAATTAGTGGTTTTTTGCTTCAACTTGTTTGAACAGTCGAATTGAACACAAAAAGTTAAAAATTTAAGATTATGGTGCTGAAACATGGGAAAAAATGGGGGTGAACGTATCTTTATGTGGAACCGCAAAAGTCAAAAAATTGGAAAAATCAAAGTAAAAATATTGCTCATTCTTACTTCGAATTCGTTTTGGGACCCAAAAGTCCATCATATCGTACTGTTTTGAACCCCCGGTCGATATTTTATAGAAACTGAAATTTTGATTTTTTCGCCATTTTTCATGGGTGAACGTATATTTATGTGGAGCAGTATATGTAGGGGGTGCAAAAAAACTAAATTAAGGTTAAAAACCATAATTTGGAAGTACGAAATGGATGAAAAAAGGTGCATACCGTAAACTGTAATACTGTAATATAATTGCCCTCCTAACTTCTAGCGTTGAGACAAATTATTTAGGTTCTCGTGAGAAAACAAAAATTAGTAATTTCTCAAAAATTTTTTTTTTCAAAAAACATTATGTCAGTTGACAACTTTTTCATATCTTCAATAGCAACCGAAATAAACTGGCACAAAGTCCAAAGAAATCCCTTCTATTCCAGGTTTTACAGTAATTCCTTTTCTATGTTTTTTCTTCGTTTTCTTTTTTTCTCTTAATGTAACAAGTGGCTCAAAGAGTCAAGAACCTCCTCGAGCCTCCACAAAAATTGCGCATAAATTTCCAAAGCGGTGTGGTGGTCAAGTGCATTTCCAAGTGATGCATTTTGATGGCGTGTAGATCAAAACGCCAAGATAACAAAGACACACACAAGTTCGTTTTGGGGTCCTGGATATCTCTACACTCAAGATGAACGGGCAACAAGGCGTATGTCATTCGATTACGTCTTCTTTTCGCTTCCAACCACTCTAGATATCTGACGGCTTCATCTGAAAGGATAAGACAAGGATAGGAGGAAGACAAAAGAGTAACTTTTGGCATTTTTTCTATTCCTCACGACTTTTTTATGCGTGTGTGGAAGTGTGTTTGACTTGCAAAAAACTGGTGGGAGGGGAGAGATTGGATGAAGGGTGTACTTGATATCTGATTTTGGAATTTTTGGAGGAAAAAAGAAAAAGTTACTTCGAAATGTAGAATTAAGATCAGCTGTGACTTGGAATTGAAATGCAGAGCTACCGTAACTTCTCATTTGAGAGTCAAAAACTAAGCTTGTTCTTATTTTCACGATTTCAAAAAAAAATTTATGCACACATCTGGAATAATACAAAGGGTTCAATCCTATTTTTAACCTTTCCCTCATTTTTTTTCTGCAAAAATTAGCTCTCTATGTTCCCCATGTCTACTCCGAATTGCATTTCATTCCTTGACAAATTAAAAGTCTAATCAACTTTTTTTCAACTAGCAGAAACCACACAAATGTCATTTTTTTGATGGCTCCCCCTTTCTGGTGGCAATAGTAGGCGCCGTGACATGTAGAGATAGGTACCCCGCTTTTTAAGTCCTAAAATTGATCTCATGACCTTTGTGTTTTTCTACGAACCCCCTCACCTCATCAGAATGCTAATTTTTAGAAGCATGAGGTCTGAGAATTGCGTGGGGTTTATGGTCTATTAAATATTTTTGAAATGCTTTTTTGGTTTCTTGCTTTTAATTTTCGGTATAAATTTTTCAAGGACCTTATCAGTTTCAGGAACAATTGAGAAATGCGATAATGCCGTTTGGTCTCAAAATGGGAAACAGAAAAAATCTGGTGCATCGGATTTTGACACCGAGATTGTTGCGACGGAATGAGGAAAAATACCGAGAAACAGAGGCCCTGGTCAAGAAGTTCAAGAAGGAGCAAACTGTGAGTTTTAAGATTGAGTTTTTTTCTATTTAAAGCTGGTAATTTTCAAGACAACTTGATTTAGATACGTTTTTCCCGACTTTGTAAACAAATATCTTTTAAATTATTAATGAAACATCGAAACGTGTTTCTCTAGCACAAGTTCTTTGAATAATTGTATTCCTATTTAATGTTCTTAATAAAGAACAATATTTTGTCAGTCGGATATTCTTTTTTCTGGAAGAGATACCCCATTTAGCCTTATAGAATATCAACACTGTCCTTAAACTGAGATGGAATATCTCGGTTTCTATAAAAGATATCGAAAATGTGTCAACGGATGAAATGTTATTCATAATAAAATTACAATTTTGCAATATACCTCTTGCCGAAATCGAGATAATTAATATACAACAGGATTGCGTTAAGTTGAAGGAAAAAAAGAAATGTCGTGATCCCATCAAAGTACTCATTCATGTATTTTATAACCGGAAAACGTTGATTTTCGGCCATTGTTTTCCATTTCAGGAGTTTGCACTTCGGTTGTCCAGTTTCCCTTTGCTTTGAAAATTTTGGACGGTGGTAATTAAAAAATGTTAATTGAAAAACTGTTAATTGAAAAACTAGATTGAAAAATTCGCATTCGCATCATTTTTAGAAACACATTTTTCTGACGTTTCCAAATTCTAAAAGACCCTTGATTTTTTCACGCTTTCAGTACAAAAACAGGCCAACAAAGGTGTCTTTCAAAAACCTGAAAACACCTGAAAAATCAAGAATTCTCAAAAAAATGTAGTTTTATGAATTCAAAGTTTTCCATCTAGGTCTGTTTTAAACTATTCCTATTTTTCAAAGCAATCGGAAACTTGACAGCTGAGCTCCAAACTACAGAAAATGGATAAAATGGTCAGTAAACAAGTGAAAACATGTTTTTGTATATTTTATTGGCCGATACAATATATAAATATACTTGATTTTTACTTTCTCACTGTCTTGAGATCTTTGAACACTAGAATGTTTAGCTGAACATTATTGCTCAAACTTTTATCTGGACTTCTTTTTTCTACCAGTGATCAAGTATTCCAATTTCTTTGCTACATTTTCATTAATCCCTCCCTAGAGAACCTTCCCTTCCTTCAATCGTTCGTTATTAATCGTTTTCCCCTTTTTTTCAAAGACCACCGCCACTTGAAACAAGTACAATTCTCGTTCAATTTTTCATTTACTCAGAGGAACCATAGTTGAAAAAGTTTAGAAAAAAATAGCTTTCGTTTTATCTAGGGAAAATCACTAGGGAAAAAGAAAAGAATTGAAAAAAAAACTTTTAAAGGGGTCCTAGTGCGTTCCTAGTACAAAGTTTTAAAAGAGGTACTAGACCAGGATTGTGATAGACTGAATTGTCTCTTGGGAGTTGGAATAGGAAGTGATGCGAAGGAGAAATGGAATTCAGGTGAAGGTAGAGTTCCTGATTGGGACCAAAATAGAGAGCTAAAAGCAGAATGATCACTAATGATCGAAAATGGATTGTGAAAATGTTAGTGATTCTTTAAATCCTACAAAGCAATCCTACAAAAAAGACCAAATTTGGTTCGAAAAAACCTAAAAATCTTGAAGAACTCATTCGTTCAGTATTGGTGTTTTCCTGAAAAGTGTCTTGTCTGATCTTGATCTTATACTGATTGAAATCTTCAATAAATTGTATTTTTTGAATTTTTATAGCTAGCGAAGCAAATTTCCCATGTTTTTTTTATCTATTTCTGTTCCAAAAAAGTCCCTTTTTCAACACTCCATCACCACCCTGGTCTACTGGGATACATTTTTCAAAAACCCTCAACACTCACTTATTTTTAGGGTTCGTAGGTTTTTTTTATAGCTTCCCTTTGGCTGCTGACTTCTTTTCGAAACTTCACACATCTCTAGATTTTTCTGGAACGTGGGTGGAGAAATAAAAAGCAAGAGGACAATATTTACAGATACTCTCTCAAGTTTTATGATCCTTGGAACTTGAAATATGATTTATTATGAAATTCAAAGAATTTTATCAGTTGATAACTTCAAGGTATTTTTCACGAGGCCTGATAAATTAACTCTGAGTTGATTGAAGTTGAAAATTAGAACGGTCAATCAGTTTGAGTGTTACGGTAGGATAGTGTTGAAAAACTAGTCTTTGTGTTTTAGATCCCTATCTTCATTTCTTGTTTCCATTTTCCGTTTAAACCAGATATAAATTCAGAAAAAACACTGGGTGACTCACATCAGATTGAAATCCATCTCTGCAAAAGGTCTCCACAACCAAAAAAGATCACATAGTTGCAAGAGAGTGAAACTCCTCCATTTTCCAAAGAGAAAACGTAAACGAGTCCCTGGTGGGCCACAATTCTCATGGACCTTTCGACGCCTTTCCTCTTTTCTACCTAAAAAGGGCTCCGGCGGCCAACACATTTATCCATGTCATTTCGAAAGCACCACTGGGTGGTGTTGAAGATTCTGGATCCCACTTTCTTCACCCATCCCACTCATCTTTGAGATATTGGTGCACTTTTTTGAGCTTCGGTTCTTTTGTCAGTATCGTTGAAAAAAGTTTTCTTGAATGTGAGAATTCTTTGATATGACGATGTTCTCGTGCACTGCATTGAAGCAGCGCATTACCAGAACTCCATATTCTATATTCAGTTTATCTTCGGTGAGTTTTTATTCAGAATCATGAATTATCGTCTTTATATAGTTGTTGGGATATACTTGAAAATTGCTATAATATAAAAAATTCCGTATTATCCGAAAAGAAACAGATGTTGAATATCACTGATATATTGATAGTGTCTGATAAAAAAAATCATAGTCGTTCTACTGTGTGGTGGCTTCCGTACACAGTTTCGGTGAATAAGACATTTTTTGAAAGTTTCTAGCCAATTCCTAAAAGGATCCTGTTTTTTCAGGTATTCAATAAAAAAATAGACCAAAAATAGGCATTTTCAGAAATTGGTAAATATCTGAAAAACTAGCAATTTTTCAAAAAGTCTGCAAATAGTTTTTGCAAGAAGTTTTGAATCGAAATCCTGTTTACACCCTCGGAAATAGTTGGAATGATCTGACACTATACAGCCGAGCTTCAGACTTCTGCAAACGGTGAAAATTTTGAAAACACATCTTTCTATATCTTTTTTGGGCGGTACTGTATGTAGAGCTTGCACAGACCAATTTTACTGTTTTGAATCGGTAAATTTTAAAAATCCGGCCATTAATTCTTATTTATCTGGGGAAATTACAAAAATTGATTTCGATTCTGGTTCTGGATTTTTAGAAAATTTTGTGGTTTTGAAAAGTTGTAGATTGCTTTCGAGGTTTCCTCATAATATTGAGCTTTCAAGCCTAGAAAAATTTGGGTTAAACTCTGTAGCTCTAGTTTCTCTCACCAGTATATTACAAATGACTACGGTAGCGCAGTTCTCAAGATTTTATAAGTTTTTAAAATAACGAATAGAAAAGGTTTCTGAAAAAAAAAAAACCATATTTTTGCTGATTTTGGAGTAAAAATTTCTTCCATCTTTAGAAAGTTTCTGAAATGAATTTTTAAGTGAATCATCATAAGAATACCTAATAATTTCAGTAGAACTCTTCTCATAAACTTTCTAGTCCATAAAATCTGATGACGTCATTTCTATCAGTTGGTATGAGGGATAATAAATCTCTTACCTGGAATCTTAACTGAAAACCCAAACCCGTGCCTATGACCTCAGATATGACCCACTAAAAAAAGTGAGCGGCACTCTTTTTTATTCCATTTCTTTGCTTTTTTTCCCGCTTTCTTCCGTCACCCTTTTCACCCTTCTCTTCCTTTCTCAACTGAATTGATAGATTTGGTGAGAAGCCGTCGACAGACTGGGGCCAAGTCCCGCCCAGCCATCATCTGACACCAACGGGGGGCTCAGAGTGTGTCTTTTCTTTTGAAAAAAAGAAGAGTTCTTGTTTTTAACGGAAGAGAAAAACTCCGGAACACTCAATTTTCAGTCTGAACATTTTGAATTCCCCGAACTACTATTTTTATTCTTTTCCGGATTCTGAAAACTTTCAAAAAGCTATGCCCTAAATGGTATTGAGTATTAATCCTTCATGTGCTCCTCCAAACTACGAGCAAGCGCACAGTAATCCTCAAGAACTACATGTACCGGTTCCTGTCAGAAGGAAAAGCTCCATTTTGGCAGATGTCTCGAGAACTTTTGCCAAAATGTCAAAGGTATATTTTGCAAAATAAATAGACACTATTCAAAAGAAAATACGATAAAAAATTCGAAAAAGGGAAGTGTGAAAAATTGAGAAATATGTATCCGTGTGTGTGATGTGATGTCCCTAGAGAGCTGTAAGTCAAGTTTCCCCTTTCAACAAGTTCAAAGAGTCGAAAACTTCTTTTTTTTTCATTTTCGAAGGTTTTTTCAATTTTTTCTTGTTGGAGGATTACTGTAGTTGAACTTTTACGGTATTCAGAAATCTTAATTTTTTTACCGTATTTAGTCTGATAGAAGGTTACCGAAACCGTTAACTTCAAGCTCAATTATCTCGATTCCTGTAATTGATATAAAAATGTTGTCAACTGATAAAATATTGATGATATTATGATAAAAAATTATCAGGTGGCAATGTTTTTATATCGTTCGAAAGAACAGAGATAATCTTAAAGTTTAGGGTTGGCTTCTATTATAGGAAGTACAACAAGTCAAAAACTGACTGACCGGTTGTCAGAATTTTGAATATTAGGATTCACGCTATTCTAGCACCTTATTCCCATTAGCCTTGTTTTCTCAAGTAAATACTAGAAAACGAAAACTAAAATTCATGAATTTCAAATTAAGAATTAGGTCAAGTTTAGGAGTAAGCAACAAAAATGACCAAAACAGGTTTTTCTCTGACCACAACACAATATTTCAGGATGTTCGAAAACCATTCGCCGATGATTCCCCTGAAAAGGAAGAGGGTACGGGGGAGCAGATTCAGCACACTGTCCGAGACTTCTGTGAACAAACTACGTTTCATGGAGTTAACATGGTAAGACTTTGAAAATTCCCAGAATTCATAGTTTTCTGAAATTCCAGATATTCACCACAACACTCTTCTGGGTTCGCGTTCTTTGGGTCATCATCAGTTTTATATGCATCGGTCTCTGCTTATACTCTTTCTCACATATCAAAGCAAAATATGACCGACAAGAGAAAATTGTAAACGTCGAGGTTTGTCTTCAAATTTTCAAAGAAAAACCAATTTCATTCAGCTCATGTTCGAATCCGCACCGTTCCCTGCTATCACCGTCTGTAATCTAAATCCGTTCAAGAATCATTTGGCAAGAAGTGTTCCAGAAATTTCGGAGACGGTTAGTTGAGGGAACCAAAGATCCATATTCCACAAGTCCATGTCCAGCAGAGAGGGACAATTGAGTGAAATGGGCAAATGAATAAGAAATGAGGAGTTTAGGTCTTGTGGTACAATTCACTGGACAGGAGAAGGATTATGTCAGAATTTGAAATTAGAAGGTTCAGAATGTTGCAACTTTTTTGAACTCTGTTCAATTGTTCTATATGTGGGACATTAAAAACGAGTTATTAGGTTGGCAACTAATTCTTTGTGCATTTTTGTTTTCCTCGTTTCTCTTAACTGAGCTAGAACCATAACCTGTGCGTAACAGGATATGGTATATGAGATGATAAGGTTGTTGAAAATAACCATCATTCGACCTGCTCCCATTCCGCTTGCGAACGGGATGTCCCTTTTGATACCCACTGTTTTTCGGTGAAATTTCTGCTTGATGATGTCTACTGGCTGCTTATCAATGTCAAGCCATTGGGCTTTTCTGTGATGGTTAGCACATATGACCCTCTTCTTATCTGAGAAAATAATATAATTCAGCCGCTTAAAGTTCCCGAGTAAAATAAGAAGTTGCATGCTCATACCCACTCGCCGCTGAACATTAAAACAGGTCAAAACGGTGCGGTATCCGCCGTCCAAGTTTTACTGTCTTTCCCAACTTTAACAATCCATTTTCAATAGTGGTATGGGTTGTCCCTAAAGTGATTGACATTTCACGGGTAGATTGGTGAGGGTCCCGTTCCACTAGATCTCTAAGCTTGTCTGGATCTTGAAGAACTGATCACACGGGACAAGTTTCATTTTTCATTGAAAAGTCCTGGTTCTTGAATTTGCCAATCCAATTTGCAATGGTGATTCTGTGGGGGCATCGCATCGTCAACTTCCACCAGTCGTTGATGAATATCGGATACTTTCAGGTTTGAAATAACTAGAAACAATATACAGAAATTTCACTCAAAAACAGTGGGTGTCAAAAGGGGCATCCCGTTCGCAAGCGGACTGGGAGCAGGGCGAATGATGGTTATTATCAACAACCTTATCATCTCATATACCATATCCTGTTACGCACAGGTTATGGTTCTAGCTCAGTTAAGAGAAACGAGGAAAACAAAAATGCACAAAGAATTAGTTGCCAACCTAATATTTCATAAATTCTCCACTAACTTTCTGACATTTGTCTTTCAGAAACAATTAAGTTGAAAAAAATTTTTGTGATTGAAAGGGAATTGGATTCTCACTTTTATAAAGTTGGTATCGACTTGAGAATACCATATTTTTGAGCTCGATTATCTCGATTCCTTTGAGAGAAACTAAAAATTAGTTAACAGATAAATTGCTTATCATGATATCACCAATATTTTATCAGTTGACACATTTTTCATATCTTCCACAGAAATCACGATATTTGAGCTTAAAATTGACGGTATGGATGGGCTTCTATCATAAAGGAAATACGGTCCCATCAATTCAAAATTCATAATCTTATCTTCACGAGTCCTGATTTTTTTTTGAATTTTCAACACCGTCGATTGACTGAAAATCTCGCTTTTTTCAGCTCGACGCCTTCCACCAAGCCGTTGTTTATAGTAATGACGCCACCATGGATGAACTGACCGGCCGTGGAAAACGAAGCCTGAATGATGGCCGTAAGCTCTCTTTTTTCGTCTTTCTGTTCTTTCGTTTTCTATTTTTCTCCAAAAATGAGGTCAATGAGTTTGACAAATAGTGAAATGATAATAGCTCTGAAGGGATTAGTTTTGACGTTTTTGAAAATGGGGATGGAGCAGTTTCGAAAAGTGTTCAAAGTGACAAAGATAGGAGAAAGAAAGCAAAAAGCAAAAAAAAAGATCCAGAAAATTTATTTCAGCTTCCTTCAAATACCTCCAATACGAACCAGTCTACTCGGACTGCTCATGTGTGCCGGGAAAACAGGAGTGTATAGGTGAGTGGAGATAATGAACATTTTCAGAGCACACAAGAATCTTTTAAAGTTATTTTTGTTGAATATCATCTTGTTTCCTGTTTTCGCATTTCTAAATTGTGACTTCTTTTTCCAGCTCAAACTTCAATTCCGCGAAGCCTCGAGAACGCGTGCATATGTAATTACGACCGACAAGATGGCAGTGCTTGGCCATGTTATAGTGCTCAGTATGTTCCCTTTCTTCTATTTAGAACCAACTAATTGACGTTTTCTGATGTGTTGTTGCTAATTTGATAATAGGGTGTGAAACTTGGAATTGGCAAGTATTTGATTACAGAACATGGGAGAAGTCGATCTGTCCCGAATGCAATGACATTGGATTTTGTAATGTGCCGAATACGACTGGAAACGGGAACATTCCATGTTATTGTCAATTGGTAAGATTTTTATAGTGAAGAGAGGAAAAGCAAAGTTGAGAAAAAAGAAAAATTGCAAAAAAGTTTCATAAACACTCTGATAGAACGGCACCCTATACTTGTACTCTGAGCTCAATTATCTCAATTCATGTGAGAGATATCGAAAATGGGTCAACTGATAAAAATTTATCAGTTGACAGATTCTAGGTATCTCTTAAGGAGACCAAGATAATTGATCTCAAAGCTAAAACAAAGATGAATTAAAAGTGCCGTATTTCCCACAATAGAAGCACACCCAAACGGTTTACTTGGAGCTCGATTATCCCGGGTTCCATCAAAAATGTTGAAAATCTGTCAACTGATAAAATATTGGCGGTATCGTGATTAACATTGTGTCTGTTGAAAGATTCTGGATATCTCTTTCAGAAACCGATATAATTGAGCTCAAAGTTAACGGCATTCACAGTTTGATTCTAACATTCCAATAAATTTGAATCGAATCTCCAATTTTGCCCCAAAAAATATATAGCAGAAATGTTATTGTCACAACGTTATCTACTGATGTTGCTCTGAAAAAATCTTGAAAGAGTGATTTTTCCAGGCCATGGGTTACTGTGTCTTCCTCCCAGAGAGTCGAGTACGAAGAGTTTGGGAATTTCAAGGAAACAAGATTCCTGAAAAGGGTAGTCCTCTTCGCAAAGAGTATTTGGAGCAGCTGACACAATTGGGCTATGGTAATATGACAGATCAAGTGGCAATTACTACACAGGCTAAAGAGAAGTGAGGGATTAATGGATTTCTTCCCCTTTTGATATGAGAACACATTTTCAGAATGATTCTAAAAATGTCTGGACTCCATCCTCAACGGCGCGCTGCTTTAGGCTACGGGAAATCAGAATTTATCAAAATGTGCTCGTTTAATGGCCAGCAATGTAATATTGACACCGAGTTTAAGTGAGTTTGTACACATGTACAATACCCTTTCAGTTGATTTTCCGCTATTTTGATCATTTTCAAGCGTCTAGAGCTCGACGAAACAGACAAAATCCTGTGAATGCAAATATTCCAATCTTGGGATCGAAAAATTGACTTCTAAGTTTCAGACTTTTGAAAAGGTCTAAAATCAACTGAAAATAAGTTCTTGCTTACCTTATTGATCGGTACTGTACATCAGGTTGTACATCGACTCCTCATTTGGCAATTGTTACACCTTCAATGCGGATCCTAGCAAGAATCTCACAAGTAGCCGAGCTGGCCCGAGTTACGGTAGGTGAACTGATAATCCTACAAAATTTAAATGATATTTCCAAGGTCTCCGTTTGATGTTGTTCGTCAACACTTCTGATTACTTGCCCACCACCGAAGCAACTGGAGTACGATTAGCAATTCATGGAAAACAAGAATGCCCATTCCCGGATACCTTCGGTTACTCAGCACCTACCGGAGCAATTTCTTCTTTTGGAATTTCGTTAAGGAAACTAAATCGGATACCAGACAAGAATTGCTATAATGAAGACAGTCCGCCACGTGATAATATTTATAAAGAGTATAAATATGAACCCGAGGTAACAAAATATTAAAGTGATTTTAAAAATTTTAGTTTTTAGGGGTGCTTCCGTTCTTGCTATCAACGTCGGATGATTGGAAAATGTGGTTGTGCTGATCCCCGTTTTCCCAACCCTTGGGGACGTAGTCCATGGTGTAATTCTAGAAATTCTACAGTTTGTAAGTCAAAAACTTCCTTGTTGGCTACCTATAAAGTCGATTTCAGTAAACTGCCTCACAACAGAAGGTGCTAAATTGTCTCTCAAAAATCGATGTAGATGTATCCACCCCTGCAAACAGGACCAGTATACAACCACATATTCTGCTGCAAAATGGCCCAGTGCTAGCACACAATCTCATTGTGAAGATCAGTCAAAAGATTGTAACCGTTATTTACAGTATGTTTTGAAAAACGTGCTCAAAAATACACTTCATTTTAGTGAGCACGCAGCAATGATCGAAATTTACTACGAGCAGATGAGTTATGAGATTTTGAGCGAGTCCGAATCGTATTCCTGGTTTAACTTGATGGCGGATATGGGTGGTCAAGCTGGATTGTTTTTAGGTCATTCATTTTTGAAGGAAATTTTCAAATTTTAACGATTTTCAGGAGCAAGCATAATGAGTGTGATCGAGTTCTTATTCTTTGCTGTCCGCACGTTTGGCATCGCATGCAACTCCAAACGATGGAAACAGAAAAATAAATTGTTGCGTGCTGAGGAACTGAACGATGCTGAGAAAGGGTCAACCACGAATAATAACTGATATTGTTGCATTCTATGCATACTTCCATTAGTTTTATATTTGATCTACCAAATTATTTGTGATCTACCCTCCTTCTTTGAGCGCCCTTTTCTGGCACTTTTCTTCCTAGTTGTTTCCTTGGTCAGAACCCCTTCTTCTTTGGGGCTGACAAACCCTTCTCACTCTAGTCCTAGTTTCCCCCAATCAGCTCTCTCCCCAGTCTCCGTCTATCTCTGTATTCTTGTACATCTTTAGTACCGGAATAAATCTAGTATTCTATAACTCCTATTCCTATTCCTAGTCCGGCTCAAAATGCCGGATCCCAAGGACTTAACAACTGGCGATCAGGCAAAGGCTATGGCTGATCTCACCCAACAAATCGCCTCCTTGATCAACGTCTTCGGAGAACTCGTCAAGCAGTCTCCAACAACAACAACTGCCACCAATGGGACAAGTCAACTGGTAGAGTCTATCTCCACACGGATTCCAAACTTCGTCTACGAGCCAGATGAAGACCTAACCTTTGATGCGTGGTACAGCAGATATGAAGACGTCATCACCAAGGATGGAGCAACTCTCACAGATGAGGTCAAAGCAAGGTTAGTTTTAGCTAAACTCAACGCTAAAGAGTATTCCCACTTTGCAAATCGTATCCTCCCGGAAACTCCAAACTCCCTCAAGTTCGAGGACCTCGTTCCGAAGCTCAAGGAGACGTTCAAGTCGACCTCATCGATCTTCCGGAAGCGTCAGGAGTTCCTTCGCACAGAATACGATGGCTCATCCATCGAAGAGTACACTGGGCTCGTGTTGCGACGGTTCACGTCATCAGAGTTCAAAGCCATGACTGATGATCAAATGTGCTGCATGGTCTGGATAAATGGATTAAGAGACAACAGCTACTCGGATATCCGTACAAAAGCACTCCAGATCATGGAAGCAAAGCCAAAATGTACACTGCTCGAGCTGGAAAAGGATATCAAACGTCTACTTGATGTGAGAGCCGATTCCAAGAGTGTGTGCAGAGTTGCAAAGCCAAATGAGATCAACGCCATCCACCAAAAATCATCAAATCGGGATAAACCATTGAAGCCACCACCTTCACCCTGTTTTAAATGCGGAGGCAACCACTGGGCCAGAGACTGTCAGAAACAGGTCAAATGCATTTTGTGTCAAAAAGACGGACATATTGCCAAGTTTTGCAGATCCAAGAAACGGGAAGCAAACTCACAAAAAGGCAACTTCAACAGAATCAAATCAGTCATCGTCGGATCAGCTTCCAGTTCTCAACTCAACCGTATCTACCGTATTGTGACCATCAACGGAACGAAGATTCAAATGCAGTTAGACACCGGAGCTGATATCACACTGATGAGCACTAAAGATTGGAATCGATTGGGTCGCCCATCTCTACAGGCACCCACTATCCAAGTAAAGTCGGCTAATCATCAACCAATAGCCGTCAAAGGATCATTCCAATGTCAATTCAATCTGAATGGAACATCAGCAACTGGAATAGCTCATGTTGCTGAAACTGGAACTCTTCTGGGAACAGACTGGATCTCAAAGGATCAAAAGCTCTGGAACATCCTCAATCCAAGTCAAGTCAGCGCAGTTAGCTCCGAGGATGGATCAGCATGCACCGACCTGGACATCACTCGGAACAGACTGAAAGCTGAGTTGAATAATGAGTTTTCAGACGTGTTTAAACCAGAACTAGGTCGATGTACCAAGACAAAAGCATCGCTCCTACTCAAACCAGATGCCAAACCAGTGTTCCGTAAAGCTAGACCAGTCCCATTCGCCGCATTGCCTACTGTGTCAGAGGAGCTTGATCGTCTGCAACAAGCAGGTGTCATCTCTCCAGTGGAGCATTCCGAGTGGGCAGCACCAATAGTACTGGTCAAGAAGAAAAATGGATCGCTGAGGATGTGTGCAGATTTTTCTACGGGTCTCAATGACGCCATCCAACTGCATCAGCATCCACTGCCAACCGCTGACGACATCTTCGTCACTCTAAACGGTGGGAAGTATTTTTCTCAGATAGATCTTGCCGAAGCCTATTTTCAGATTGAACTGGATGAGCAAGCCAAGAAGATGCTATGCATTAACACTCACAAAGGATTGTTCAGCTACAATCGACTGGCATTTGGAGTCAAGTCTGCGCCTGGATCCTTCCAACAAATCATGGATTCAATGATCACTGGTCTGGAAGGGACAGCAGCTTACCTTGATGATGTCATCATCTCGGGATCATCAATTGAAGAGCACAACCAAAGATTGGTGGCACTGATGAAGCGAATCAATGATTATGGATTCCGGATCCGACTGGAAAAGTGCACGTTCTTGATGGAAAGAATCACATTCCTGGGATTCATCATAGACAAAGATGGAAGACGTCCGGATCCAGAAAAGATCGCTGCCGTTCAGCAAATGCCGCCACCTACCAACGACGGCCAAGTCCGATCGTTCCTTGGATTCATCCAATTCTATGGATCGTTTGTCAAGGAGTTGTTCAGGCTCCGCCCACCACTGGATGCTCTCACCAAGAAGGATGCCAAATTCCTCTGGACTTCTCAATGTCAAAAGTCATTCGACCGTGTCAAGCAGATACTCCAATCGGATTTATTGCTCACACACTTTGATCCAAACCTTCCGATCATCGTGGCTGCCGATGCCTCGCAATACGGTATCGGAGCAGTTATCTCTCACAGATTTCCAGATGGCTCCGAGAAAGCTATCTACCACATCAGCAAAGCTCTCACTGCCCCACAACGGAACTACAGTCAGATTGAAAAAGAAGCTTTTGGACTCATCACCGCTGTCACGAAGTTCCACAAGTTCCTTTATGGCCGCCACTTCACGCTGAGGACCGACCACAAGCCATTGCTGACAATATTTGGAGATAAAAAAGGTATACCTCTTTACAGTGCTAACCGTCTCCAGCGTTGGGCAATCATACTTCTCAACTACGACTTCACCATCGAGTACGTCAACACCAATCACTTCGGACAAGCCGATGCTCTGTCAAGATTGATTTCGGACCAAATCCAGCAAAAGGAGTGTGAAGATCGTGTCGTTGCTCAAATCGAATCAGAAGTCATCACAAATCTGGTTTCAACCTGCGAGCAACTACCCGTGACTGCAGACATGATCCGAGCTGAATCTAAGAAGGATCCTCTTCTCAGTCAAGTCTACAAATATACTGTATCAGGTTTGTGGCCTCCAATCACTGATAAAAGCTCACAAATCTCTTTTTTTCACAACCGAAGAGATCAATTGTCATTCGTCGCCGACTGCATCATGTTCAATGACAGAATCGTCATCCCCAGCTCTCTCAAGGCAAGGGTTCTCAAAATGATTCATCGAGCTCATCCTGGAATTGTGAGGATGAAGCAGTTGGCACGATCTCTGGTATACTGGCCATCCATCGATAAGGACATCGAGAATATGGTCAGAAGTTGTGATCAATGTGCATCAGTCGCTAAGAATCCAATTAAAAATACTCTGTGCTCTTGGCCAATCCCAACCGCTCCATGGCAAAGGGTACACGCTGACTATGCTGGACCACTGGATGGAACCTACTACTTGGTCGTGGTGGACGCATTCTCCAAATGGCCGGAAGTTGTCCCAACCACTTCCATCACAACCACAGTTACAATCAACATCTTGAGAAAGATGTTTGCTCAATTTGGAGATCCAGAAACATTGGTTACGGACAACGGAACTCAGTTCACTTCGTCTGTTTTTGAAACATTCTGCAAGGATCGAGGAATCACACATTCACGATCACCACCATTCCACCCGCAGTCAAATGGTCAAGCAGAACGTTTCGTGGACACTGTCAAACGTAGCTTAGGCAAGTTAAAAGGGGAGGAAAACGCAGATACTGCCTTATATGTATTTCTGCAGAGCTACCGCTCCACTCCTTGCACCGCCAGCCCTAATGGCTCTACACCAGCTGAGAACTTCATTGGTCGAAAAATCCGAACATTTCTGGATCAACTTCTTCCAAAAGACCAAATTCCCAACTCGCATGATATAGAGATGGAGAAGCAGTTCAACAAGCAACATGGTGCACGATCAAGAAGCTACCAAGTTGGAGAAAAGGTTTATGTTAAAGACTACCGCAACATAAATACTGCCACTTGGATTCCAGGTACTATCCAGAAGCGGATCGGACAAACACTGTACCGCGTCACAGTCAACGACACCGTCTGGACCCGACATGCCAATCAGCTTCGACGACGTGAAGCTCCTATCCAATTTGACGTTCCACTGGACACGATGGATACAATAGATGTGACACCTACGGCTACTCAACTTCCTAGCAGCTCCACACCTTCCACACCATCTCCAGTGAACACTCCAGCTAAGCCGAAGACTCCACCGCCCAAGCAAACCCGGAAGTCTACTCGGATTACCAACCAACCTCCACGATTTGTCATGAAACCTAATCAAAAGTCGTATCATTGATTTTTGTTCCCTTTATTTCTAGATTAAGTTTGTAGTTGTTTCCCCATCCTTAATCATCCTTTCCCTTATCCTTAATCATCCTTTCCCTTATCATTGTTTATCTTAAAAAGGGAGGTGTTGCATTCTATGCATACTTCCATTAGTTTTATATTTGATCTACCAAATTATTTGTGATCTACCCTCCTTCTTTGAGCGCCCTTTTCTGGCACTTTTCTTCCTAGTTGTTTCCTTGGTCAGAACCCCTTCTTCTTTGGGGCTGACAAACCCTTCTCACTCTAGTCCTAGTTTCCCCCAATCAGCTCTCTCCCCAGTCTCCGTCTATCTCTGTATTCTTGTACATCTTTAGTACCGGAATAAATCTAGTATTCTATAACTCCTATTCCTATTCCTAGTCCGGCTCAAAATGCCGGATCCCAAGGACTTAACAGATATGATCTCGGTTGATTTTTTATTATTTTTTGAAGTGAACAATTGTGCAATTATGAATTTTGAACTGAATAAACTACTGGTTTCAATTTTTCAATTTTTTTAAGAGAGAGGAGACAGTCGGTACCTCAAGTTTTACTTCCAGTTTGAGCTCAATTATTTTAGTTCCGTTACTAAATATCAAAAAGATGTTTACTGATAAAATATTTGTCACAACTTCACAAACTTTTTATCGGTTAACGACTTTTTGGTATATTTCATAGGAACCAAGATAATATACACTTAAAAACGTAACTTGCGCCCTCTAGGCTTGCTGCTAGTGACGCGGTGTTTCCAGAAATTGTTCCACAAGTTCAACTCCTTGAGTGGCTTACATATAAGAGCAAAATTTCAGTAAAATAATTTCTTGATGTCCCTCGTCATTTTATTCTGAAGTATTCAAATATTTGAAACTAATATTTTTTAACGCCAGTTTAGGAATATTTACATTTCAATATTTTTTCTGCAACACAATTGTGATAAAATCTCAGAATACCAGTGGGAAAATCTAGAGTCTTCAACCATTTTTTCTTCTTTTTACCCAGATTTTGTCACTTACTGAAAACGTATTTTTTTCAAAAAATTTGTGTTGACCTTCATTTTTCATTTTCTGCCCAATTTTTTTTTGTTCAAAAGTTTTACATCAAAACGCACGTTTCATTAATTTTCTATATGATTTTCTAGTAATTGATATACCAGTTTTTGCAGTTTGGATTTTTTGAAAACAGGTTTTTTCGCAGTCGCCGTTTCGGACCCCTTATTTCCGTCAAGTTTTTGGCCTATAAATAAATTTCGGGTAGCTTTTTTTTCTCCGAAAATGGACATATTCGGAACAATGCATGTATCTTGGATGTTTTCATTTATGAATTCTGCCCCTCTGCATTTAGGAGTCCTTCCTTTTTTCCTTTTTTTTTCCTTTGACATACAAATCCATAAAGAAGCAGACGACTCGACATCTTTCACGAATACAAGTCTTAGCAGAATTCTTCTCTGCGATTCTTCTTGCTTCCTGTCTCTGGTGGTCGGCACTCTATCTTTTCTTCTTGATTTTTATAAAAATTGCTCAAACGGTTCAACTGGAAAACTTCATATACACGAGGTCATCCTAAATCGAGAACAAATTCTTCAAATCTTAACTTTTTCATTCTTCTCTCACTCCTCTCTCACTCTCATGTGTTCTCTTCTTTTCTCTTCTTTCACTCTCATGTGCTATCATTTGCCAACGATCTTACTTCGCGTTGTAATAAACACAAGCCTTCTCTTTCTTTTTCTCAAAATCTCCTCCTTTTGACCTTCTTTCTGCCCACCCCAACGCTCTTGCTTTTTGTCTGTCTCTCATCTGTCTCTTCACTTACAATTATATTTTCTCTATACGCAACCCCGCGAGGGTCTCTCCGTTGTGCTACACACTCTGTCACTTCACGTCGCTGAAGAGAATTTTTTCTTTTTATTTTTCATCGATTTAAGCGCTGGTCTTCAGAAAATTCTTCAGATTTTTTTTTCAAAAATCCGAAAAAAATTTCCGTTAATTTATAGCAACATGAAACGAACAAAATTTGATTTCGAATCGGATTATTTTGGCATAATTGGAGAGTAATTTTTTGAAATTATGGGTGGTGCGCAGTAAAATTTGCATTAATTTATTTTGTGCAGAGATCTATGTAGATTCACAGAAAAATAGAGAAAAAATTTTAAGAAAATTCCTTCATTAGTAAAAACGCATAAAAGTCACAAAGGTAACGGCCGTGAAGAAGAGCAGGATTTTTTTAGTTCCCCTGCGGCGAAGAAGCGCTCGAATTCAAAAAACTTCAGGTTTTTCGAGGTTTCTTGTTGATTTTTTATCTATTTATCTCGAAAAGTTAGAGAACATCGAGAAAACAACACAAAATTTCCCCGCACACCCAGAACCAAGATGATGTATGATATAAAATATTTTTTGAGCAATTTTTTTAATTTTTGAAAGTCAACATTATTTCAAAAATTCCAATTCTAAAATTTCAAAAAAAAAGTGGGAATCACTTTTTAAAATGTTCCTTAAGTTCCTGAATCATTGTATGTATTATGAGAAAAAAATTCAATATTTAAAAAAAATCTAAATGTAATACTCAAAAATCGGTGAAAAAAGTTTTTCTCCTTTTTTAGGGTCATTTTTTGGAGATTTTCTTTTTTCGAGGTCACTCATTCTTAGACGCTAAATCTTACTCCTTTTTCTCAATAACCCGTGATGAACTTCTCCACTTTTAACAATAGTTTCTCATTCAGAATCTTCAACTTGCTGTCAACCAGTACTGCTCGGAAAAAATGGAAGAATCGGAAGATAATAAGGTGATATAACTTGAAATGATTATCAAAAACTTATATTATCACTTCAGACCATCCCAATAAGTGGACTACCACCAAAGAAAAAACCAGGAAGACCTCCAAATCGGCCAAGAACGGATGGAAATGCTCCAGATGCCTCAGTCAAGGTAAATTCCTCTTTTTTAAATGAGTCTAGTATTGCTAAAGTGGGAATTTTTGATGCGCTACAGTTTTGAAAAAAATGTAAATTTTAGATTGGTTCAAACAATGAAAGTGCTCCTGCATCGTCGGAGAGCGGAGGAGATCTTCCGAGAAAAAGAGGACGACCGAAAACATCGAAAGAAGTCAAAGTAAGATAATTTTTCAATAATTATGAAAAAATCTGTAATTTTTAAGGCTCCATCTGGAAGAGGACCTGGAAGACCACCGAAGATAAGAACGGATTCACAGCAAGCTCAGGTAAATCTTGAATCTAAATAGAATGCTGCAAGTGCAATTTTTTAATTATTGAGCTATTGCGATGGTCCTACAAAATTGCATAATCCAGAACCTAGTAGAATGTTTATCGAAAATTCATTTTGAAGTTTATACATATATGTACGATCCGTGCAGGGTTGAGTCGGAAGAATTTCAAATTTGAAGCGGTCCGGTCCGGGACATGTTTACGGTTTTCTGAACTACGTTAAGAAACGCAAATTGAAGAAATCAAAATTACAGGTAAAACGACCACGTGGAAGACCACCGAAGAGTAAAACTGTGCAAGAGGGTGGTCAGGAAGCTCCAACCCAAAACCACCAAGCAGCTCAAAATGGAACAAATGAAGCAAATGACAGTGGGAATTCGATACAAAATGGCTCACAAGATCACACCGAATTCCTTCGAATAGTGTTGGAAGAGCATGAAAGAGTCAACAACTTAGATGAAGTGAGTAGCATTTTTCATGGAGAACGGTTAATAGTAATGTACTATGTGAAGTACAACTTATCTACTAAAAACATTGAAACGAAAAAAAAAATATATTCAGAGGACTCCTAACACCAGCTCACCATCGTCCTCTATCTCCTTGCCAGCATCACCAGCTAACTCTCAAGCTACCGACCCAGAAACTGATGACTCTGAAAAACTGCCTCAAGTTGCTGAACCACAAAATCCCACTATTCCCACTGACGCTGAAAATATAATCAGTGCGGTAATCACATCTAGTTCTTCAACTATCCAAATACAAAACGTAAGTATTATATGTTCTTCCAGAAAATATTTAAAAATGCATTTTCAGGTTGAAGTAAACGCCAACACAGCAACTGACAGCCAGAATGGATCTCTGAGTTTTGTCACGCATGCTTCATGTAACTTGGTTCCACTTGAAGAAACTGTTGCCGGTCCTACTTCCTCTGCTCCGGATTCTCTGCATCGAGAACTTTCTTCCTCCATTCCTCAACAGGTTCCTCAACCCAATGAAGCTGCCTCTTTTTGGAAACCAAGTCAAAGTGAGCTGGGTCTGGCTGAGTTCATTGGTATGACGGTTTGTAAAAGGATGCGTGAGTCACAAGGATTGCCGCAACCCGGAGGATTGAGTTCTGTAAGTTTTGGATCCAGTCCCAGTACTCTTCGAATTTCAAATCGGCTTGATTTCAGAGTGAAACGCCTGCCACTTCATCAGCTGGCCAGAGCTCTTTACCTGCGACAATCACAGTGAGAGACGTTTTGATACCAGCTGCACAGAGAAAAGAACCACGACCGCGACGTCCACAAATTGTAATCCATGATATTCAAACTGAAGCTTAACATACAATTTTTAAAATCTTACAGAGGCGGACTCGTGTCGCCCAACCTTCCCAACAAGCCTTGCCATCCAGTGGTCTTGGAGCTTCATCTGCAGCCCAGAACGTTCCAAATACTCCAAACGTAAACTGTGATGGATCATTACCCGGAACATCAGGGATTCCACCTACTAGGAAGTCCGCTAAAGTGAGTTTTCATTTAATTTTTGAAAATTTTTGAAACTTATTTTTGGAAAAAATTTGAAAAATTATTTTTGAAAAGTTGTTTTTTGAAACATTTTTTGAAAATCAGTTACGAAAATTAATTCTGAACAAGTTGCAGCAGGACAAGGCTTCCACTTCATCAACTGGCCAGTCTGCTACAGTCCCAGCCAACAGCATTCCGATAACGTCTGGACCATCTACACAGAGTACTGAAAACCAATTACAACATCCACCACATGGCTCTGAGAATCCACCAAAGGTAATTCATGCGTTTCATACAAACTGTAATATTATCATTTTCAATTTTTCAGGAGCAGATTGGTCTCGGCAATCTCCCAGCGTTACCATTCAATGTTCTTGGGATTCCTGTTCTGAACCTTCCTGGTTTAGACGTCCGAAGCTTTCTAAAGTCGGGTGGATCATTGCCGGGTGCATCTGGGATTCCATCTGCTGCCGTGAGTTTGTTGTCATAAAAAAATTAAATTCAGAATATTTTTTGGCACATAATTCGGAGGGTACAACGATTCTGAGGTGAAATTGGGGTTTAAAGTGATTTAGAAGTTCAAAAACCCTGAATCATTTGTTTTTTATGGACTCCAAAGAAAAGTGAAAACCAAAAAACTCTAGTATGATTGCTTCGAAACCTATAAAAATACTAAAAAATATCAAGAAATTCTGTATTTTTTTCGAATTTTGAATAAGTTGCAGCAAGAAACGCCATCCACTTCTTCATCTGGCCAGTGCGCTTTGCCTGCTAATGTCACAGTAAAAGACATTTTGATACCAACTATGCAGAGAGGTGGAAAACGAGTTCAACGTCCACTACCACCAGCTGAAAACCCACAAAAGGTAATTCACGATTTTCAAGTTAAAACTGATTCCTTCTTGAAAATTTTACAGAAAAAGATTCGCTTCGCATGGCCATCCATGTCATCCGAGTTCCCTGAAATTCCGGATTCTGTTCAAAACGTCCTAGATTCTCTGGAAGATTCCAGAAGCTCTCTGAACTGTGATGGGACAATGCCTGGTACATCAGGGGCTCCACCTGCTGGTAATATTGCTGACGTGAGTTTTCAGCCACTGAAAAAGTTCCGAAAATCAATAATATGTACTCTGGGAAACTCGGCTCTCTCCGCGATGAGCAGTCCCAAAGCATTACCACCGGCCCCATCATCGGAGCGCCGGTCACAAGGAGCTTCGACAACAGTCACATTAGTCCGATAACTTTCCGATAACGGTCGCAACCAGGCTTAATATCGCAAGGGACCGTTGTCGTACCGTTGGGACGGTTGTCGGACCAATGAGACCGTTGTCGAAATTTTTGTGATCAGCGGTCTGAAGATTTGGTCCCGTTTTGGGACCGTTCCCGGAAAGAGCCTAAAACTCATTATGATTGTAGTTGTAAAAATACGCATATTCATTCTAACATTATCTTTTCGACTTTCAAAGATGAATAGAATACCAAAAAAGGATTGGAATCATGAAAAAAAACTTTTTCGTTTTGAATCTATTTTTTTAATTTTAAATAAATTACAGCAAGATGTGTCCACGTCAACAACTTCCCAATCTTCTGTGCCTGCTTCAGTTCAAGTTCCAATTTTACCATCTGCTGCTTCTGGAGTTCCTACTGCTGTTCCGAACGTCCCGAAAGAAGTTCCAAGAAGCTCAGGAAACACAGAAGATTCAACGCCTGTTACACCCCAGACTCCACCAATTGGTCGCGTTAATAACGTCGTCAGTGTGAGCAATAAGTCATCATTTTTCGTTTTCTTTCATCAATGTACAATAATAAAAGAATCTTTGTCTTTTGTATTTCAGGAAACATCATCTACGTCGTGTACTGGTCAGACTTCTACTCCTGGACCAGTCCCAGTAAACTCCACTCTGAACTCATCTGTGCCAACTACACAGAGAGCTGAAAAAGAGCCTCAACTTCCACCAAAACGCTCTGAAAATCCACCAAAGGTAATCTAGAAGTTTAAAAAAATTAAGCTAATTCAACAATTTTCGTAAGTTTACAGAAACGGATTCCGGTCGCCAGACCTTCACTGACAGCCGTACAATCCAATGTTGCTGGAACGTCAGCTACTGCTCAAAAAGTTACGAATACTCCAAAAAATCCCAGAAGCTCTCGGAACCCTGTTGGTTCAATGCCCGGCACACCTGCACATTCTGCTGGCCCCTCTAATAACCTTGCCAATGTGAGATTTTAGTTAGAAAAGATAGTTTTTTTTTCAATATTCAAATTATCTTTTGTTGGCTTTCAAAATGTAAAAACATAACAAATCTTAATATGATTGTTCTCAAACGCTATTAATAAAATGTCGCAGAAAATCATTTTTATTTTGTATCGATTCGCTTTTTTTTTAATTAGTTGAGTCAATTTCAGAAGGAACCGTCGTCCACGCTATCAACTCACCTGTCCTCTTTGCCTGATTCACTCACAGTGAGAGACCTGTTGAAGAAGTCTATGCCAGTTACACAGAGAAAAAGATATGCTACTCAACGTTCATCACGACATTATGAGAATACACCAAAGGTAAGCTAGTTTTTTCATATTATGTAGAACTAATTAGGTAGTTTTCAAATTTCAGGTTTATTTCGTTCTTCCACTCCCACCTTCCAATATGCCCAAAACTTCTGCTTCAAATAAAAAGGTTCAGGGTCCTCCTGAAGATCCCAGAAGTTTTCTAAATTGTGATGGATCATTGCCCGGCACATCAGGGATTCCACCGGCTGTCCGTAGCAGAAGATCCGCGAATGTACGTTTTTAGTATGAGGATACATTGTTAGGAAAAACGAATTTTCATTTTTTGAATAATTTTTGTGGGATTCAAGTGAACAAATTACTGAAAACTTTATAAGATTATATTGCTGGAAAATCGTATTAGAAAACTTTGAAAAAAACTTATTTCAGAATAACCAAGTCACTCAAAATGTTCCAAAAACACAACCACCTCTAACTCCACCTTCAATTGCTTTAAGAAACATTCCACTGGCCATTAGGAAAGTAAGGATTTTTAAGAAGTTTGTCATTTCTGTAAATCAACGACAACGACACACATATTATACATTGTATCGAAAATCAATTTTCCAGGAATTGGCAACCGCTCTCAGGACAACTCCAAAAATGACTCCGATGCTTGCATTGAAATTGTCCCTGGAGTACAAAACGCCAATCGAATTGGTAAGTTGCTCTGTTTGAAATTGAAACAATTTTTCTTTGAGAACATAACTACTAGATTTAAGAAGCTTTAAAAACTCAAAGGAGGTAAAAACCTCGAAAAAAAAACTTGAAAAACTTGTAAAAGTAAAAATTGGACGTTTCATTCAACTCTACCACTGCATAGTGTTCGTTCAGATCGAATCCTGGCATGCAAGGCAATCGATGATTAATAGACTGCACGATCACCTGAATGTGTCTAGAACAGAAGTTCATCTCCAATGGCAAACCGTAAGTAATCGAAACGAAAACCCGCCAAACAAAGAAAAATTATTTCATTTACAGAAATACAACAAAATGCCCATCAACTGGACACAGGCGACATACGAGTCCTTGTACATCGCGTTGAATAAACTTGCCATTACTGGCAGAGTGGCCATGCAACCGTTTATGCATGATTTTTTGAAAAAGGAGAGCGCTAGAGAGCAGGGAGTTGTACAAAGCTTTTATGCAATCGAGTACTCCAAGCTCGACCTTGATATAAGGGAAGTGGTTGATGAGATTGCGAGGAGCGGAGCACCTGTAGAAGAAAAGAAGAATAGAGCACAGGGCTTACGGGTTCCCCACGAAATTGTGAGTGTATAATAATCTTTTTGTTTTGTGTTACTGACCAACATATGCTTCAGATTTTCCACCGGCAAGCAGTTCTTGCTGAAAATCGCCAAGGAGCTGAAAATGTAAGTTTCTTTTTGTCCGAACATTTGCAAAAAAAACTTTACAGGCTGATGAACCAGCACAGCCACGTCGCTCAAATACTCCGGATGCGGATAAAACAGGGAAAAAGAGTCAGCGGAAGAAGTGAGTTTGAAGTTTCAAAATTTAAAATAAAATACTGTTGTATTTTCAGCAAATAGACCAATTCGATTCTGCACAGAGTCAAGTGAAACATTTTTCATAAATCCAATCTATTTTTTGTCTTTCTTTACATTTCCTAACTTATAAAAATTATATTGTTGAAACAAGATCTCTAAATTCTTTTCTCCCACTTTTTAGCCAGTTTTTTTCTCATTTTTCTTGCCAAGTTATCATCAATCCAGTCTCATTTTGAGGATATTTTTATTCATTCATTCTCTATTTCTTTTTTTGTGATTCCCTTTTCTAACCTAGATTTCAAAAATTTTTCTTCCGCTCTTTTTGACCAGTTCTCCCATTTTTCTTGCATCAAACTGTACCTGAAATTGTATTATCAACGTTTTGTGGTTTTTTAGCCTATCGAGCCAATTCTTCGCTTTTATTTCTTCGACTAAATATTCTTATCATTTTCTGATAATTTACATGTATTCGGAAAAACCTGAAATTCTATCATCCCCGATTGTTCGTAGTATGGAAAAAAAGTTTCTACAACTAACGAAATTTCAAACTCTCTTATCTCGAATTTTCGCGTCACTGCAATAAATCTAATTGGCGAGAATTTTTCGAGAATTTTTCTTGAATGGGTTATCCAGTTTATCTCTCAAATTGGCAGGGGATGAAGATTTATGTTTGATCGTTTGTTCGTCATGAGAGATAGAATTTGAAGAAATTGAGAAGTCATATTGTTTGGTCGCCAGGTATACACATCGGAAAAAAAAGAAGTGTCTGCTTTATTTATGGGTTTGCAAGAAAATGGTTGATTGGCAGAAAGATCTAAAGTTGAGATAAGAAAATGGCATACAAAACGCACGCACCGTAATTAAAATAAAAATGAAATTTTGAAAATATTCCAGAAATTGAAGAAAGTGAAACAGTTCAAAATCTCGCATTGGACTGTTAAATTCTGAAACGTCCCTATGACTCATCAAGGACCATTATAATCATACTTGTAACAAGCCGGACCAGAGTACTTTCCAGAATTATCTCGGCCCGTATTTTCAGTGATTTTTCATTATTTTTTGAGAGGTTTTTGGTAAATTTAGAAACTTTAAATATTGGTAGTTCCAAACAAATTTCTGGATTTCATGAAGTTGAGAAACCCGAGCTCACCAAGCCAGATCGAGCTATGATTCTTCAAGTATGAGTTGACATACTTATCAATTTCGCTCACGCATCAAACTTTCTGCTATATATGATTTTTTTGCTAACCACACAGAACAGACCTTCCGAATTTGTAAACTCTCAATAACGTCTCTCTTCTCTCAATTTTCCGTAAATGGTGCCATCAGAGAAAAACTGATAGCGACACTCCCAAATTTCCACGAAACAATCATAGAAAAAAACCTCCGTATTAAATTTATCTACCAATTCTTTTTCCGAATCGCTATTCGGTCTCTCTTTTCTTATCGGAACTATTAAACCGATACGAATGTTTCTTTATTGCCGTTTCACATCTTCTTTAAACTTTTTATCACCCACTGTCAATCAACATGACGCTTCTTAACAAGGGTGGAATGCAAACGTTTCGTTTAATGGCTTTTTTTTGACCACCTGCTGTGAAGGGGTATATTATGTAGCTATCAGTGAAGGAAGGGTTGAAAAATTCTGGTTGGCCAATCAGAATTGTACCGTATACTTAAAAACTAGAACTTAAACCTAAAATCCCGATTTCTTTTATCATCTCGCATCATTTTTTTTTGTCTACCATATTTCTTCTTTTTTCGTTTTTTATCCGTACTTTTTCATGTGGTTTTTTCGCGGAACATATATATAATAATCATTTGTCACGTGATACATTCTACTATTTCATGTTATCAAAGTTCACTTACTCGAATTGTGAAAGTGATAAGAAAATAATGGTCGTTGGCACGTGGGGAGTCTTCACTGGGGACCGAGAGAAAGAAAAGTCCTTTTTCAAATTCCTGATAGATTGGCAGCTCAATGCTCTCAAACTAACTTCCAGAAACTAAAGAAAAACATAATGCAAAATTCCTCAATCGAATAAAAAATACCGTCTAACCTGTAATAAAAGCGCCTCCTGACTTTTAACTTTGAGCCAATTTTTCTCAATTCCTGTCAAAGATATTAAAAATTGTCAACATATACATTTTTTATCTTATTATCATGAATAATTCATCAGTTGACACATTTTTGGTATCTCTATTAGGAACCGAAATAATTGACCTCAGAGTGCAAGTCAAAGCCTCGAAGTGCATAGGGTTGGAATTTCGGAAGTAAGCTCTCATTCGGAGCTTTGGTACCAATGAGTCGTTTCATAGTTTCTTTATCTTTATATTCTTTCAACTACATTGATTCCAGATTTTTTATTCGAAATGCAATTTTTTTTCTCAGACCTGATTCGTGGTAAATCTACTTCCAGGATGAGCTCCAATCAACTTCCGAACAAATTGCCGGATATAGATCTGCTATCGGTAAGACGACACATTTTTTAACTTCGGCACTTCGCTCAATCTAGTTGTTTTTATCCATTTTACTTTTTTCAATAGGTTGAAAAATATTCAGAAAACACTGCTCTTAACACTCGCAAAATGTTCGAATCAGAACGATGAGACCGAATTTGTGCTTCCCACTGAATACAACATGATGGAATTATTGGTAGGAGTGAGATATTTCGATGAAAATAAACAAAAGTTCATGAATTTAGAATCATATTGCGGAATATATAAAACCAACGACTGATACAGAAATAGTAAGTTGTCTTCACTACACGACCTGATATGTATTCTCAAATTGCAGAAAAAAGTACCAGAAAACTCTTCCTCAATGACCGATCATGTTGATTTATCACGTTCTGAAAGAGCAGTGTTACTTTCAACGTCACTCGCCAAAATAATGCCAGCACCACAAGTTCGATCAGTGAGTTTTGAATCGATTACCGTTTATATTTTTGATTTTCGTGTTATAGAGAAAACGATGCCGAACCATCAACCTGGAGGATGAGCCTTTGGACTTGTCTCCTCCGGCTAAACGATTTCCTGTTCAACAACGCTCAAGTGTTGTTTTCAGAACATCAGAAGTTCGACCGGTAAGTTTATCACGAACCGAGTTTTCTCAAAAAGTGAAAACTTAAAACTTATCAGGATTATTGTGTGTTTCAGATAAACTCGTCAAAACTGGAAACCAATAACTCGAGAAATGGTACACTTCAGGACCAGGGTTTCCCTTTTTCTCTAAAATCAGTTGCTCGAAAAATTCCAAAAGTTTACATTGATCCAATGGGAATGCCACGAATTGAGATGGTGAGATATTAGAAACTCTAACAGTTCAGTTAATGCGTAGTTGAGATCAAGGCTGTCGAATATAGGGCCACAGTTCGTGGGTAGGTTGATGTGGTCCAAACCGTTCACCATTTCGAAATTAGGCAGAGCTGATCAGAAAATTCTACGCTACCTTGGCTGCTGAAAGCTATCCATCCCAAAAGCGCCTCTAATAAAAAAATCGAGAGACTGTTTCCAACAATTTCGAAAGAGATAAAAGCTCCCAGGTTAAAAAAAATGTTCCGGGCAGTACCTCAACCCTGCTGGCTACTGTTTTCCACTAACTAACTTTTTTCCCTTGTCAGAGCTCTTGTAAAAATAAGTAGTGAATGTTATGTACATATTTATAGATTGAGCAACAAAGTTCGGTTTCTGGAATGCCTTCAAAATCAGTCTTGTCAGTGTCAAAACTAAGCATCACGTCCCCATTGTCTTCCGAGGTACGAAAAATTTTTTATAGCGGAGTTTAAGGTTCATTCCCTTCTTCTAAATTTTTAGGTACGGGCCGCGTCTACAGACCAAAATTCGAATATTGATACTTCTTCTTCCAACTCTGCTTCTCTAACTGCCGTTCCTCAAAAATCTCCAGTCGTTTTTCTTGATCAAATGGGAATGCCGCAAATTCGAACAGTGAATCTTTAATTCTCCAAACAGTACTGTACTAACAATATTTCTCACAGACGGAACAGGAAAATATGAGTTCCGGAATGCAGCAGCATTTAAAACGTGTATCCGCCGCATCTTTGGTGTCTCCCAAGAGTACCTGTCCCAATAATCACGATTCTCTGAGCAAATCTATTGCCACAACTTCTCCAAAAAGTTCGGCAGTTCTTTGTGATCAAATGAAAATTCTGCGACATAAATTGGTGAGTTCTTGAAACTCCAAAAAAGCCGTACAGCTGTATTGGTCGTTTTTTTCTTGGATACAAAAGTGATTTTTCAGATGGAGCCACAAACAACAGAATCTGAGATTCATGATAAACCAATGCCGGTCTCCGAAGTGAATGAGTCCAAAAAAAATAACTCTTCTCCTCAGGTATTTGAAGTCTCAGAGTCTAATTTTTATAGATTCTGCGATATTTTAAGACCACAAACTTTATTTCTATTAATGAGAGGTATGTTTTCAGGATACAAAGCTTGTGCCCACCACTATCCCTCTTGCTCCAACAATAATTTTGGATCCTCAGGAAATGGCAAATATGAAAGTTGTAAGTATGCAATATTTAAAAAACGGAATTTTTGAAGCTCAAAATGCTTGCTACTACTTCCGATATAATCAATTTTTCAGAAGAAGCCGGAGAGAAATGATGACAGTATGACGCAGGACAGAAAATGCACCCCAACTGTAAATCCAGCTTCTTCGCGATCGAGTTCAACTTCAAAAGCAAGCCCAGATCCATCGCGATTAGCTTCAAATGCAGGACCAGCACTATCCAGTCCAAATTCGAGTGCGAACGCAACTCCATCGAGTCCAACTTCACAAAACCAGTCGGAGGTACCGATTTCTGGAACACAATTAGTTCCATTCGACGCTTCCAGAGCTTTGGTATCAAAACCAAACACTGTTCCTCAAGTGACTCATCAGGTATGCTGTGATTATTTGAATTTTCTCGAATTCCTTGCTTTGCTGATGTCTTGTAATAGAGCGTTTTCAGAGAATAGCACCCGTGCCTCAACCAGTACCAGGACCGTTTTTCAATCTTTTTGGACATCCGACTCCGGTGAGTAGGCCACATGAAGCATTTGTAAGCCAGTCAGTTTTCAGATGCAAAGCGGACAGAAAATTCAGGGTAATTCATACAATACAAATTTCGCTATGCATCATGCTCACTTACCATATCCTACAATGCCAGGATTCATGGGACACCCAGGATTTGTACCACCAATGATGTTTCCGCCATATCCTCAAATGGTAGGGATATCTCATTTTTCTTAATTCCAATTTTGAAAACAATAATGATTTTGCTGAATTTTAACTTCAAAATTAAAATCTCTCATATTACAGTTTCATCCTTATCATCCAATGCCTGCGTTTTCATTTTTTCATCCACAAATGATTCCGGTAAGAGGCTTTTGCTCTAAATGTAAGATATTCATGAAAATGTGGGTTAAATAAGTGTTAAACAATGTTAGGCAACAAAGATAGGACCAAACAAACAGTGATGAAGTTTCTAACTTACCCTAATAACATTGTTTGCCAAAGTTTCTGACAAAGTATGATCATCCTATTTTCAAGTTAGAATTTCGTTACAGCCGCCACATATGATAGTTCCTAGCCCCGTATCCGATGTCTTCCAACCTGCCGATGAAGTTCTACAATATTTGTTGAATGGCCTCAAAGATAAAGAACTGATCCATCGTCTGAGAAATGTACCTGAACCACTACCCGAAGCTTTTTGGATTGGTCTACGAGAAGATACTACTGCCAAAACAAAATTTTTCGAAAATATGGGATCGAAATTATGCGGAGATTTTCGTAATTGCGCTTTTATGTCACAAGCAAAATCTGAAGTCATTGGGAAAAAACACGGAGTTAGCGGACAAGTGGTATTTTTTTGTATGCAAATTGGTCTTCCCAATGTCTAATGTTTCAGATCTGTTCTGCTTACGCTAGATACAGATTCTGCAACCGTCGTTCTGGTTATTTCCGTGTGGTCAGTTCTGTTTAACATACTCCTTTTTTAAAATTTTTTTTAGCGAGAAAAACTGGACCATTTTCACTGTGTACGATTGCGAAAGTCTCTCAAGCTTTTGTGGTCTGGAGAATCGGCGGAAAACGTTTTGGCTGAACTGAGACGTGCTGACGATCCGTTCCCATTGTTAAAAATACTCGAGGCAGAGCGAAGGAAGGGTATCATATATACAATGAATTTCTACAAAGAGAGACTGCTGAAACGAAAAAAAAGAAATATGAACCCGCTCCTTAATTGTGCGCTTAAAGAGCCATCTGCCGAAGAAGTGGACAATGAAAAAAACATTCCTTTTGAGCTAGTAAGCTTTCAGGAAACTGGAAGTAATACATTGTAATTTTTCAGATTAGGGTGGTCCGGTTGCTGCTACATTTCAAATCGTACGAAGCAGTGACAGAACATTTGATTGAGAACCCAAGCAGTCTTCTTCTTCCAAATGTAGTTTCGGATAGTATTGTAAAAAAAGAACCATTGGATGAGGAACCCGATGAGCAGGTGAGGTTTACTGGGTTAGAAACAAAAAATTAACACTGATTTTGAAACTTTCAAACAGCATTTCGATGAATAATTTTTTTTTCAGTATACGCAATTCATAAGGAATTACTATAGACTATCTTCCGAGAATTGGGATAACTCTCAATCACAGTAGTGTCCAGCACCGGTAAAATTTTTTTTCAGATGATTTAATGATCATTTATCTTTTTTTTCAGATGAATAATTGAAGTTCCAATCTTCTCTTTTTATGCACGTTAAAAATTTATAAAACTTTCAAACTTCGCGGATATCCACATTTAAAAAATTTAATTTTATTGAGATCTTTTTTTTTCAATTTTCTAAAAAACTTATTTTATTTGATTTTTATCTCATACTGTAACTGTTATTCAAGTTTTCGTTATTTTATTTTGTTTATAAACATTTTGTTAGAAATTAAAACTAAAAGGTTGAGACTGGAGAATTTTCAGGCTTTCAGATCTTCAAAAATTTGAATGGGTGTATTTATTCCAAAAAGAATATCGGAAGATCTTTTCAAATTTTTTAAGACACATTAAATATTATCTTAAAGGATAATTTTTTGAAGAAATCGAGAAAAAATCGGAAAATATCAAAACTTTCCAATAAACCTAGTATTATAAATTTTCGTATTTTTCCATGACTAGAAAAAAACTGATTACATAAAAATTCTCTAGTATTCCTATTACACAAAAAAATGTTACCGACAATTTTAAAATTTGCATTTTCAAGTTATCAGCAACACTTTTTTTCAGACAGAAAATGGAAAACACAAAATTTTCGCGCTTATCAGTAACAAATGATATCAACTCTCTTTATTTCAGCTCTACCTCCATCACTTTTCACTTACCTTCAATTACTTTTTTTTCGGAAAACAAATGACAACTGTTTATTTTTTCCTAATCTTCTTTCATAATTTCACATGTGATTTACAAATATTTGGTTTGGAAAATTCTAGAAAGAGAAAGAGAAATTATTATTTTTTTCGAGAAAAAAATATAACAGATTTTTGATGGAACGATAATTTTTTATGCTGATTTAAAAAATTCAAATACAATTAGATTTTCAATTTTCATACCGTGTAGAAATTTTGGAAATTAAAAGATTAAAAAAAAAAATTAAAAATTGAAAATTGAAAACCAAAACATTTTAAAAAATTTAACTGATTGACAAAAGTTCAGATTTAAAAAAAAAAATCTAATTTTGAAGGCCAGGTTGTCTTGAGAAAAAATTCAAACAATATTCAAAAAAAAAAGAATAAAAATATTTATATTAACATTATCTTGGTTGCCTGCCAATTTTCTCTTTTTGGGCTCTTTACTTCTAAAGATTCCTCATACTTCTCAATTTTTTGTCTTTTTTAAAGGTCACATGTTACTCAAAAGTTGAAATGGCCTTATTTTATGATTCCAGGAATTTTTTCTGTACAGCCAGCCTTATCAGAGTTCTTGTCACGCATAATTTGCCCAAAAATTGAAAACCAAAATGACGGAGGACGGTGCTATCGAACAAAGTGCAAGTATATCATCACCGTCTGGTATTTCTCACTCGAATTCGAAAATCAGAACAAAAACAAAAACGAACAGTCAGAACACAGTGAGTTAATTCATTAAAGTTTTCAGCTGATGGGGGTCCGAAACAGTTTGAAATTGCGTGCTATATATTCCGTATGTCAGAAAAAATGAATTTAGAATTTTTCTGAAATAATTTTCGATAACTACCTATCCTTTTTACACTTGATTTCTCTTCAATCTTTCTAGATGTTTGCCTATTTTTCACCATTTTTTGTTCAAGAGAAACAGGCGAGAAATTGGAAAAAAACTAATATCCCGATTTTCCAACATTTTCCCAAAAAACCTCGTTTTCCATGTATTAATTATCAAAGTGTTCATAAATATTTTTTAGCTCCAAATTGCTGAGGAATACCAGCTCAAACAGTTGCGACATCTCCAATATGAACAAGTATACAACATTTCTCGATCTCGTGATAACAAATTAGGACTCCTTTTCAGTAATCTGGTATGTGTTGCTTAAATTCTCCTAAGGCTATACTCAATTCATATTTCAGTCTCGGATCGGAATTACACAGACAGTCACGTTTGAGCATCTTGTGAAAATCGCTCATGGAATTCCTAATCTGGACGGCTTAAAACAAAACAACACTCCAAGTGTGAAATTCCCAACAGAAAATGTGACTTGTCCAATCACAAATTGTAAACCAGTAGGTTTTCAACAAAAAAATTATTAGACAAAACTTTTAAAGAATGAAGCACAAACTGTTAAACCAAAAAGTATAGCACATGAAAAAAGGAAGGAAAATCAGCCTATGCCAACGTTTTCTGTGAGTTTGATCATTGTTTCTCAATTAAATTCAATTTTTCAGGACAAATCTACCATGGAAAAACAATCAACGAAAGAGGTGGAAAACATTGCATTTAAAAATATAGTTATCAAAAAAGAGAAAAGATGTAGTCCTAGTCCTAGCTGCTATATCAATGTCAGTAGCGAAAATAAACTATATTACGAAAGCCCCTCTTTACAGGTAGATTTTCAAAAATGAATTTCAGCAGAAATTTTTTTTTAGAATCTTGAATTCACTCTTCCTAAAAAAACAATTCAAATCAAATCAGAAGTTGTTGATGATTTCCAGTTTTCTGTAGATTCCGAACAGCCAACACAGACAGCAGAGCCTAATTTTCCAACAGAAACTGAGGAACGTGTAACGGCTGATTTGGATGTAAGAATTAAAAAAAATTTAATTAAAGTGTATTAATGTTTTTCAGGATTCGATATCAAATGAACCTAGCATCGGCCCGGATTCTATCCCAGAAATAGAGGAAAGTACAAATGAACAAAGAACTTCTGAATCCTCCACCACCTTAAGCAAGAAGCCACGAAAACGAAAAATAGGTCCATCAAAAAAGAGGGGAAGGCCAGCAGCTACGAAACAGGTAATACCTATTTTAAACTCTACATATTTCTGTTGTTTCAGAGTCCGAATCCTGAAAGTGAAACAAAGAAAGCTAGAAAATCACCAAGAAAAGTCTATAGAAGAGGGAAAGAGAAGGTATATTGATAGATTTAAGCTAAAACTGGCCTAATTTCAAAAATTCCAGACATTTGAAGAAAAAGACTCAGAATGGGTTCTACCGTACCACGCTAGAGGTGTCAAGAGAACCAGATCTAAAACGGAAAATGTGAGTTTCATCTGAGAGATTGACTGAAATGCGAAAAATAGTTTACCAGTAAATTTTTTGATACCTTTTCCAAAAAAAAAACTTCAAATTAATTTTACAGGGTCAGGATGAAAAAGGTGCTGACAATCAGTCACAAGAGGAGAGCGAAGAACTAGATGATTGAATTTCCTATTCATTATGAGTTTAGCACTATTAAATTGTTTTTCTTTTTCCCGGGTGCTTATTTATTATTCTCAAATAAACTGTTTTTTTTTGTGAAAGAAGTGCATTTTTTGAAAATACCCAACGTTTTATTACTCTCCTCTCCACTAGTTTCAGATGATTGCATTTATCTGTTTATGATACTGTTACCAAGGTCTGCAAAAGTGCTAATGTGTTGTCAGGTGAGCGCCGCCCACTTATTTTCCTACAGAAAACTTTTTATTCCAATAAACTGGAAAGATCTGTTTGAAAAATATCCAAATACCTATGAATATACTCGTTAAAATGAATTTTCGTAATATATTCCTTAATATATTCCATATGAGACTAAAAAGTGGCAGACTTCGTATATACTTTCAGAACCAAGTCGTTATGCTTACGGATAAATTATTAGATGATAACTATTTCTATTTTCCACAGCTTCTGAACCGCAGAGATAACTGTCAGACCATAAATCTCAACCGATGGCCTATATGAGCGTAGTGCACTTTCTACTCTCAAAATTCCTCTCAACGGTTTTTTTGAGAAGTTTTGATTTTGCACTGAACCCCCCATCATTATCATCTCTATAAAATTATTCTCTCTTTTCCAATCGTTTTTTCCTTCTTTCTCGGTTTCTGATATCATTATTGTAGTAAGAACTTTTTTCCTGTCAAAATGGAAACAGCCAGTCTCACCACCAACTTGTGTATTTGATAACAATCTTCTTATTCTACCTCAGCAGCAATTGGCATGTGGACTACTTGTCGTCTCTTTCATCTACACACACTTTTCGTTTCCTCTGCCAAAGTATACTTTTTTCTCGGAATTTTCATTATGAACTGATGGTTGTTTCGCGTAGCCGCTTTTTCCCTTCTTCTCTATTTTTTCTTAACCGAGCGGTCACAAACAATTGCCGTCCCCTCCGCACTGCATCACGTTACTGCCGCTGTCTCTTTTTGCCCTTATCGTTCCGATTTTTTGTCTTCATTTTCTTCGTCTTCACGGTTACTGAAACAGATAATGAAACAGATAGAGATGATGATTTTGGGTATCAAATGTTACAGTAAGAATTTAACGTGGAATGATAGGAGGACAAAGATCTTCAGAGATTTTACCAGAATGAATTGATCCTTTCAAATTTTAGGTGTTCCTTGAAACTATAGAAATACACTTGAGCACATCCGAAGCTCACCATTTCATAAACGGCATGATGGTACTAAAAAGTGCCTTTATGCTTTGGAAGTTGTGTGCAGACAAATCCTCCGGATGGTCTCTAAAAGTGCAACTTTTTTGCTCGTCAGGTGGAAAACTAACGAATCGAGCTGTCACATGACATAAACATTGAACTGCTTGAGTAGACACCCAGGTTTATCCGGGCGTTTTAATCAAAAATTGAAATACTTTTTCGCACGCTCCAGTTTTCCCTAGTCTAGCTGAGATGTGGCAACATTTCGTATAGACAAATATAGATTTTCCTTGTTGATTTCTTTCTGTAGAACACTTCGGAAGACATATTTCAGTTAGTGTTAAAAGTTTGGGGTAGTTTTGGCAGATGCGGAATTATTTTTTCAAATAGTGTTTTGACTGGAAAAAAGATCTCTCCACCTTCTAATTCAATAATGAAAAATCAAACTGACATTGAGCTGAACTTTACTGAGCTGCATTGAATTTGAACCGAATTTCTGAATTTCTGAATTTCTGAATTTCTGAATTTCTGAAAATTTATTTTTTGAACGCTTTGAAAATTTCTATTTTACTCATTTTTTGAGTTTACGAATTTCAAAAATTTTGAACTTTTGGATTTCTAAATTTATTCATTTTTAGTTTCGCAGATTTAAGAAATTATGTGATTTTTGAATTTGTAGAATTTTAGAATTTCGGAAAATATAATTTTGGATGTTTTAGTGTTTCTGATTTCAAAAGAACCAAAAGTGTAACCCAGGTATATCACACTTTTGGGTATTACCCAGGTGTTACACGTCTAGGTATATTCTACAGTTACCCAACAACTGATTTATGTAAAAAATACAATAAAGTCAGTCAAAAGTGGTATTGGATTGCCACAGCTTTCCCTGTTGTTGTACTTTCCAATCTCGATTTTTAGCAAAAAAAAGGGTAGTTTTTGAATACTTTTCTTCGAGCATCCTGCTTAAATAATTCTAGCACCATTTATTTTCTTATCAGTTTCTGAAAAAGAAGAATTCAGCGATTCGCGGCCAATTAATCTAAAAAGAGGGGTATCAATACATATTTATAACCGTACAGTAGTTTTTCATTTCAAAAGTTGAAGGTCGGAAAAAAAAACTATTTCGCTAGAAAAATATGTTACGCTTGAAAGTTCAAATTTTTCTATAACCCTTTTTCTTTCACGGGTCAAAATCTGTCAGTTGTTCTCTCTGTTCGAAGCAGTATCTTACACAATTTTTTCGGGTCCTCTTTTTCTATCAATTTTTTATCTTCCTCCTCTCCTCCCAATTTTTTCGACTACTTGTCTGTGATGGAAAAATCAGACAGTGATGATGAACCTAATTCCCTTTTTTGACTATCGTTTTCATGTTTTGCCCGCAATTGTAGTCTAGAAACAACGGTTCTAGGAAAGGGTTTGGTTCCTTTTCTAACCGAAAAAAGTACTTTCGCGAAGGGAACTGATAACCGTTTTTTTCCTTCTTTTGTTCTCCACCCCCTTTTTCTACTTACCACTTTTCACCGATAACAAATTTATTTTCATTAGGAGAAGAAGACGAGTGACCGGTATCTCTTTTTTCTCTCCTTTTTTACTTTTCCATGATTTGATAAGAACATTTTCGGTTTCTTAAACCAATCGAGGGGCTACAGTATCCTTTGCCAATACCTTCCAATTTCAATTTTTTTTGTTCCTTTCTCATTAACGTTTTTCTAAAACCAATTACTATAATTTCAGAAAATTGTGATGCCTCGAAAATCAACAAAAAAGACAGCAGAGGAGCAGCAACAACCTCAAACTTATGGGAACCACTTTGAGGTTAGTTTCACTGACAGTTCTGCCCCATAATCCTTCCATTTCAGCCAGGAAATTCATTACAGCCAGTTGGGGAACACCAACAACAACAGCTTGCATTGTTTCCTCAAAATGGAATAAATTTCGAAATGAATGGAATGTTCCAGCACCACTGGAATCCACATTTCTCACTTCCTTTCAGTGCATATCCAAACCAAACGACTGCAACTTCTCCTAATCCTTATTTTGGCACGAATATGTTTGGATTTGGAGGATTTCCAATGGTACAAAATAGTTATCTGGTTATAAAAGGCGTCACAGTTTCAGGGAGGAACCCGCTTCGGCGCTTTCCAGCCAAATCTTTTCCAGCAAAATCAACAACTTATGCAATATCAGATGAAATATGCTTCTACTGTAGGAAACATTCAGATTGTTTAACTAAATAATGCTGATAAATTGCAGAATCATTACCTTCGGTATATGATGATTTACAACGCAATGATGGCGCAAGTGGGTTTTAAAACCAGAAGAGTATCTTTGAGAAATTCTGTAATTTCCAGAGCATTTCAATGCAGTTAGCACAAACTCCTTTTGATCCAGCTCTTGTACCAGAAGCAAATTCTAAGGTTTGTTCAGTTTTGGTCAGATGAAATTTGAGAAAACCTAAATGCAGAATCGTTCATTAATCAGATATACTGAAAGATAGAATACTTGAACGACTTGAAGAAAACCCCCACAAAGCCAATCTGATGAAATACTAGAGGAAGCTAAAGTTTGATGACTCCGTAATGTATTTGAAACTAGAGCAACCATGACCTGCTAGTCCATAAATTACCCCGATACAATTTTTCATATTTTTCAGCGAAATCACAATGAAGAGGAAAACACTGATACTCCCAAAAAGAAGAGCAAGAAGACCTCCAAAAATCCTGAAGAATCGGCGCCAATCGCAGAAATGGTGAGATAGGCAAAAAGGCTCTTTATGACAAGGGGGGGCCCATGAGAAAAGGGGGGGCCCATGGGAAAAGGGGGGGCCCAAGTCAAAAGGGGGGCCCATGAGAATAGGGGGGGGCCCAAGTGAAAAGGGGGGGCCCAAGTTGAAAAATGTGGACTAAGTTAAGATTTACCAATTTTTCGAAGTTTTTCGGATGTTTCTATGAAAATTTCGTTGTTTCCACAAAAATTCATAACTTAAAAAAATTTCAGTTTGGGTCGGTTTTTTGCCTTAACAACAGTATTTTTTGCATTGTAACTGTGAAATTTGGAGTTATTCAGCTAGGCTAGACTTTTTTCAGGCTTAGTAACAAAAAAATTAACGAAAAATGTGCAAAAAATGACCGAAACTGAAAATTTCAAAAAATTATGAAAAGTGTTCAAAGTTCGAAATTTTAATGGAAACAGTCACAAAACTTGAAAAAATAAGTAAATCTTAACTTAGTACACACTTTTACCCTTGGGCCCCCCTTCTGTCTTGGGCCCCCCTATTCTCATGGGCCCCCCTTTTGACTTGGGCCCCCCCTTTTCCCATGGGCCCCCCCTTTTCTCATGGGCCCCCCCTTGTCATAAAGAGCCGGCAAAAATGACTTCTTGTATCGTCCCGTAAATTACATTTACAATAATTATCATCTTTGAGGCCTATGGAATCTAAATTTTTGTTTTTTTTTTTCAACTGATACAATCAGAGAAATTCCAGCAGGCAACAGAAGAACTTCTAGTTGACGTCGTGTCACTGGATAACGCCTATTTTGTCAGCAATCAACCTTTCAGTACCAGTACGCAGCCAGTAAAGGAGAAGGTTAATAAGAGAAAAGCTTCCTAACATTCATCATTTGTAATTCCCATACGTATTTGCTAAGGATTTTTTGAGTTTATCTGGTTTTTTGGGTTTCTTGAGTTCGATTAAGTAGGTATTTGTTGAGCCAAAATATATTTAATTCAGACCAACAAAACTGGTGTACCTGCTCCAAACGGAGGCATTTCGATGTCAATAGAAAAACTGCTCGGACTAAAAGTGAACGACGAACCTGTTCCGAAAAAAGTGGGCTGTGAATCATGCAAACACGAAAATATTTGATTTTGGACGTTTACAGAAGAATAAGTCTAAAACTGCTGTGAACCAACAAAGCGGTAGCATCCCTTCAACATCACCCCCACATGTGGTCGTGAGCTCTCCGGGGAACGATGCAAAAAGTGTCGAAAATGTACGTCTAATCTTTCAGGAACATTTTTAATATTTTGTTGATACTTGTGCCGAGAGTTGTTCATATTGGGATATTTACAGAGGAAGAAGTCCGAAACTGCTTGCCCACAAAACGACACCAATGCTTCAACATCGCCCCCGGATGTGGTCGAGAGCTTTTTGGGGAACAAGATGAAGGCTGTGGAAAATGTAGGCCTAATTTCCGAAAAAATTTTCCATTTTTGTTAAAACTGATGTCTAGAGATATTGTATTTAGGATTTTTACAGAAAAACAAGTCTGAAACAAAAATAACTGAGGTTATCCGACAAACCGGTAGCAAAGCTTCAACAGCTTCACCACACGTGGTACAGAGCTGTTCGGAAAACAATACGAAAACTGTTGAAAAGGTACGCCAAACCTTTTAGGAACAGTTTTTAATTTTTTTTGCAGTTGGGATATTTACAGAGAAAGAAATCTGAAACAAAACTAACTGCTGGTAGCCAACAAAACGATACCATCGCTGTAACATCCTTGCCGGATGTGGTTGAGAACTCTACAGGAAACGAGGCAAATGCTGCCGAAAACGTACGCCAAATTAATAACAAAAATTTTTTTTTTTGAAACTGGTGCATAAAGATATTCAATTTTGATTTTTACAGACTCAAGAATCGAAAATATCTGATGTTTGCCCACAAACCAATATCATCGTTTCAACATCACCGTCAGATGTGGTTGGGAGGGCTTCAGAGAATGATGTGATAACTGTAGAAAACGTACGCCAAATAATTTAGAATTTTTTTTTGTTAAAACTGGTACCTAGAGATATTCAATTTTGGGTTTTTACAGACTCAAGAAACAAAAATATCTAATGTTAACCAACAAAACGATATCATCATGGCAACATCACCACCCGAGGTGGTCGAGAGCTCTTCTCGATACGATTCGACAACTGAAGAAAACGTACGTCTCGAATTTGAGAAATATGTTTCATATTTTGTAAATGAGCGACTGCTCTCCTTCTTCTAGTACACAAAAGCATTAATGTCCCAAATGTTCATTTCAATGTGTATCACAAGCATTTTATCCCAATTTATGTATCTACAGACTCAAGAATCAAAAATGTCCGTTTGCCAGCAAATCAGTACCAACGATTCAACAACACCTCCGCAGATGGTTGAAAGCTCTTCGGAAAACAACACGAGACCTGTTGAAAACGTACGTCTCACATTTTAGAAATACATATGTGAATACCGTATCTTTTGAGGTTTATTTCATAATTTTTCTCATTTTTTTTTTGATAATTTTCATTAATTATTTCAATTCACCTACAGACTCAAGAAACAAATACGGATGCTCCTCAACAAAATAATGTCCCGCCAGCAACAGTTTTGATTGATATCACATTCACCCTGGAAGATGAAGTGAGTGCTTTCAAAAATACCATCATCAATATAGACTTCCAGAGAGAGCTACGTACTTTACATGGGCAGTATCTGAAACAACCGAGATGTTCTACAACTCGAGAACTGTTGTTTGAAGAATGGGCGCAAAGAATAGTAGAAGGCGTAAGCGGCTTTAAAAAATTGAATTCCTTGAATGAGAGTTGCTGATAAGGATAAATTCAGCAATGTTACATTTTTAATTCAAAAAATTATCGTGGTGATTTCAGGAGAAGGATGATATGAAAATGAAGAAAGCATTGGCACTCTCGAGATCCATCATTCGAGTAAGTCGATTAGTTATAGGAATTATTAAGTTAAAGGAGAGAACATTTATCTTGAGTAATTTTTGAAAAACAAAATTTAAAAATCCACTTTCTAATTCAAAAAATTTATAGCGTCGTACCCAACAGCCAGAGACGGACTCCAATACAAATAAGCAAACAAACGATGAACTTGGAGGAACCAAAAGAAAGTTGGAAGTCGACTCTAATGGATCCCTTGTTTTGAAAGTGGTAAGATGATTGACTCGTGTTGATCTCAGAAAATCATTCTTATGTAAATCTTCACGTTTTAGTAGCGGTTTTGAATTCATTAATGTTTTGTGATATTTCAGGCTCGAAAAGAACAAGCCGAGTGTGAACAGAAGAAGGAAGAAAGTCAATCCGATGAACCCATGGACGAGGTAAACCAAATTTCTTCTCAAGAACCTCAGGTGAGAACTTGGTCTGAAGTGACATCATCTGATTATAAGATTTTTTCGAATTACCATATGCTTTCAATTCCTAGTTTTGCATGATTCTCAATATTTGGTTTGCAGGGTCCAGATGACAAGGATTCTGATGAAAAAGAGCCTGTAAGTTTGAATGGGGATTTCAAGCCAAAACTTATTCTTTCTAAATTTTATCAAGTTTCATGTTCTAAAATTATGATATCCTGAACTCTATGAACCCCGCGTTTCCAACTTTTAGCTATTATATCTCGGTTTCTGTGAAAAATACCGGAACGTTCTCAACTGACAAATCAATTTTAACGTTATGGTAAACTTTTTGTCAATGGACCACTTTTTGATATCTGTTACTGGAAATGAGATATATGAGCTGGAAGTAGACAAATCGGAAACATTCAATCAGAGTGTTCACCGTACATATGCCTTTTTCAAATTTTAAACCATTTTTTTCCGTTTCAGATTGAATATAGTTTAAAGAAAAACTTTGAAGTTCACAAAATGTTTCTTTCAGGTTCAACATGCTGAAAACGATGATGATAAAAATTAACAACTGTAGAGATATGGAAAATATGCATGTTTAATATTTTTTTATTTTTGGTGTTTCAATGGTCCTCTTATTATGAAACACTATTTTTTGATTTTCTAGATACTGTTAAGCGATAAATATATGCAATTTAGTGATTTTCAAACCCATTTACCCCTTTTAACTGTCTTAGAAGAACCCTTTCATCTAAATTCTCCATTTTTCCCTAGTTTCTCAATTGTATTGCTGGCCAAGTTTTCATTCCCTTTTTTACACATTGAGTTTCTCCATTTTCACCGATTTGTATGTTTTTTATATTATGATTTTTCGTATCAAGATTATTTCTTCGGATAAAAACTTCAAATTTTTTTCAACAAAAATATTTATTTTCAGACAGTTTTACTGCAACTCTGGGATCATTCAGAAATTTTGATTTCAAGGTGGGAAAACAGGGAGAAACGGGGGAAAAGTTGGAATTTTGAATCGGGTTGGAAAAGTGTACAATCAATCGGGCGAATCTGTAATCTGGATGGGATTTGTGTTAAAGCAAGAATTTAAAGAGAACCGATGGTGAGAAAAGATCAGAAGAAAATTCAGGAAATAATTAGACAGGGATCATAGAAACGGGGTTTCTTGTAGAGAGTACAATCTAGATGGGTGGCATGGAACAATAACCTAGATGGGTGGTGGTATGGTACAGTAATCTAGATGGGTGGTGGCATGGTACAGTAGTCTAGCATACAGTAATTTAGATGGGTGGTGGCATGGTACAGTAGTCTAGAATACAGTAATCTAGATGGGTGGTGGCATGGTACAGTAATCTAGATGGGTGTGGCCTGGTACAGTAATATTGGTTGGTTGTGACACGGTACAGTAGTCTAGATGGGTGGTGGCATGGTACAGTAATCTAGATGGGTGGTGGCATGGTACAGTAATCTAGATGGGTGGTGGTATGGTACAGTAATCTAGATGGGTGGTGGCATGGTACAGTAGTCTAGATGGGTGGTGGCCTGGTACAGTAATATTGGTTGGTTGTGATACGGTACAGTAATTAAGATTAGTGGTAGGATAGTACAGTAAACTAGTTAGATGGTGGCATGGTACAGTAATCTAGATGGGTGGTGGCATAGTAGAGTATAGGACATGTTAAGAACAGAGTTGTTTCAGGAAGCAAAACAGAATTGAAGTCGAATAATCGATTTTGGAGAATGGAGACGGAACGATTAAGGTGAGAATAGGGTGCAGAGAAATGAGAAAAGAATAGACCAAAATTATCACTTCAAATTGGGGAGCTTTGATTCTCTCAACCAGAAGAGAAGATATCTTTAGATTTGGAAGTTGGTCAATTGCAAGAGTCTGAAAATGTTCATTAGTTTGAGAAAATCAGAAGATCAAGAGTTTGGAACAACGTCGTTTGTTGAAAATCTAGTCCTCAGGTTTTCAGCCCAACTCACTCATTCTTGCTCTTGATTTTCTTCCGGTAAGTTCTGGGTCCCGATTCGTTTCCATTTCCGCTGCTTGACGCCAAAGATCCCACACCACTGTCTCCAGATTCCTGCCGTTTGTGCAAAACCACGGCTTTCGGCTTTGGCTCTGGAGTTTGCACGTTGACGACAATGAATTGCGGACTGCAAAAATCTAATTTCAAAAGAGTTAGAGAGCTATAGACTTACGGAACATACGGTCCGATGGTCTTCCATGCGGAGCGCGGGGCTGATGGCTCCGAAGAATTGGACGGTCCCGGATCCTTGGAGACACTGTAAATCAAGAATAAGCCAATTGACAACAACTCTCTGTGAACTTACCTGCAGTCTTCCATAGCCTCCACCAACTCCTCCAACTGTCCTGGGCTCGATTGTGGCTCTAACGGTTCTGAGTTAGATTGCGGCTCCATTCCCTCGCTCGACTCTTGCTGAGATTCCATTCTCAGTTCTCTTCTGTTCTGTTCCTTGTAGCACTTGCATCTTGCTCTAAATTCAATCGCCCGTTTCTGCTTGCGGGATAACTCATTCTGTCTCGAGCGATCAGCGACCGAACCATTAGCAATATTTCTGTTGTCTTCCGGAAGGACTTCCAGCGCATTGTGCTGACGATTTTGTTGCTCGACTGCAATAACCCTAACTTCACTCATTACTAGACAACCTGAGATTTCCTGATGAGCGTTTTCAAGTTTTCAAAATTGGTCTCTAGTGACTCTCATAGGTATGGTATCTTACCTGGCTGGTATCGTCCACGGGAGTCGTTCTGATGACGATAGCCGCGACGATTGTTGCGGCGATGATGGCAGCGGTTGTGGCAGCGATGGCGGTGACGATCCTCGCGGCGGCGGTAATTGCCGCGGTAGTTTCTGTTCTGAAAGGTTACCCATTACTCTAAATCTTTCTGGTTGTCTCTTTACCGATGGCCATCCCTGTCCCTGAAACTGAAGGCCCATGAGTGGTGGAGGGTGTTGAAAATACATTGGAGATTGCAGATACATCGGCGGCTGGCACATCGGCGGCTAAAATATCCTGATTGCCCAATTTTCAGTTATCTACAGTTCCCGCTCTAAACCAGCTTTGAAACTAACCTGGAATACTGGCGGCCCTTGCAACTCCTGAATCATATCAGCCGTGAGCGGACGATTGTGGTTCATCATCTGCATCGGAAGGTTGAAGACCATGGTGCCTCCAAAATAGGTTCCCATTCGCAGAATCTCCTTATTTTTGATCTCGAACGGAGACAATTGTTGCTGGGCGGACTGAAATAGTTGGATTGATGATGGCTGCACATCGCTCAAATTCTAGTACTTACCACGATGGCCTGCTGAACTGATGGAGCTGAAGAAGCTGGAGTTGTCTCTTTTGGAGCTTCTGTTCCGTTTTGTTGCTGGTGTGTTGACTGAGCGTCTGTGTTCATTATTACCTAAAACATTGAGAGTTAGAAAGACACTGAAATCAAGTGAGATTCTGAAAGGAAAGAAGGGAGGAAACATGCGACTTTCCAGGAGTGCGGTTCTAGTTAGTTGCATTCTAAGAGTGCGGCTCTAGGAAAGTCGCAGTTTCAAACGAACGAAGTTCCTCGCTTGAAGAGCAAGAGAAGTCAGAGCAGGAGGCGTAGCGGGAAAAGTGGGCGGAGTCGGAACTCCACCAACGAGACAATCAGAGAAAAATGTGAGCTTTCTAGAGCATATCAAACTTTTGGAACAAAGAGAAAGATAAATATTGGGGAAGAGGGTGAGAGATAGAGATAGAGAGGGTCCATAAGGCAAGACAGTTCGAATGAGTCACTCAAATGGTTAGAAAGAGAACACATAAGTAATGTGTCTTGATGCAAAACTTGAATTGACAGAAAGAATTGGGAAGGTAAAGAAAATACCGTAAACACTCTAATAGAACGCCACCAGAACCGTCAAATTTGAGCTCATGTATCTCATTTTCTGTAAAAGATATCAAAAAGTGGTTCACTAATAAAATGTTGCTGATATTATGATAAACATTTTGTTAGTTAAAAACTTTTTGATATCATTCAAAAGAAGTGAGATATATAGGCTCAAAGTAGACGAACAGGGTGGCCATATATTAGAGAATTTAAGGTATTTCAAGAAAATGTACCCCAAGTTACTAAAACAATTATATCATGTTTCTTGTTTCGAGAAATTAGCAAAAAGCAACCAAAAAAGCAACAAAAAAAGAATCGGAAGTAGCTAGCCTTCAAAAGTTGATGATGTCAGTTGACATTGTTGCGAAAATTTTGACTAATTGCATATCTGACCCTGCATTTATCAACTTGAATACACAGCAAGATTCTGATATTTCAGTGCAATTAGCAACAATTATTTGATTTTCTATATTTGGAGAGTTGATTTCACAGTAGTTTGAGCGGAATGATTTCAAAGACCCTAAATGTAAGAGACAAACTGAAAATGAAACTAAAATTCTAATTTCATGGTCTTGAAACCCAAAAGCCCAAAAAACCGACAGAAACTGAGGAACATACTTCTCTCACCGAAATATATTGTCTTATGGACAAATAGCTGCGGTTATATACCAAGGTTTCAAATGGGCGGGGACTATTAGACACCAAACACCACAAGTACCATCGGGACACCAAAACATTGTCTGTGTACCACCTGTGGGCCCCCTTTGGTGGAAAAGGGACGCCGGTTCCCTGGTCCACGAACCATCTGTGGGTACTTGAGAGAGGGAAAACATGAAAAGAGATTTTACCGAAATTCACGTGATTCCAAGTCTAAAGATCAGCAGATCTGGAGAAATATCTGTTCATAAAGAAAATAGCGATTTCCCTTTTTTCTAAAGCTGCGATTTTGATTCGAACTATCGCTCGAAAAAAAATTTATTATGATGGATAGGGGGACACTAATAAACAAATGAACTATTGGATGAGAAAAAAAGAAGGATTGAAATAAAATCATTTTGTTTATGTAATTTGTTTATAAACAATGAAACTCGAGTGAAGGAAGAGCAGGAGAAAAAAATCGTTCGTTTTTTCAGCCGGAATGAGTCACGAAAATTAGGAATTAATGGTTCAGGATGAACTGGATTTTTCAGGATGTCAGAATGAGCCCAAAAGATATACAAGTTCTATGAGAAGCTCACACTTTACGGGCATTTTTCGTTCAATTGTCTTGGTTCTTTAAAAGATATCATACAATTTTTAACTGATGAATTCTTTATCATAAAATCACCAACACTTTATCAGTTTACAAATTTCTGATATCTCAAGTAGGAACCAAGATAATTGAGCTCAAAGTGTAGGTGTGGGCTTTAGGCGTCGGGATTTTACTAGAAAAAATATTTTAGTTGTTATTAAAAACAATTATCGGACTCTCTAGATTATGAGCTGATCATAAAAGTCATTTTCAACCCAAAAAGCTCCAAAACTTGAGTTGGAGCAAGTTCACAAAACTACAATTCTCTAGAACCCATTACTTTCCGTTTTTCCAATACAAGGGGGTGTAGACCCTAACGTCACAAAACGACTATACAAGAAACACACTTTTTATTGTTGGTAAACCTTGATTAAATCTGGAAAACAACTCTGCAAAACCCACAACCCCCGGAACAATTTCTTAGTTTGGAGGGAACACGGAAATGGGGACTGCACACAAAGGAGGTCAAATGGTTTGGAGATAGAGAAATTAGAGAAAAAGAATGACAAAAAAGTGCACTCTGCAAAAAAAAAACATGACTACGTCGATGAGAAAAAGATAGAGGGAGATGAGAGAAATGCAAATAATCGAATTAGCCATTCCATACAGTTTGCCCTCGCGCGAGCCGCTCATAAAAAAACGGACGGTGTCATTTTCGAAAACAATGAAGAGAGGGAGAGAGAAGCAGACAGTTTTTGCAAAAGTACATGATTAATAGAAGAATGAGAGTGCGCAGAGACTTCTTCGATGCAACTAGGTGGTCAAGAAAGTGATAAAAAGATATTAAAAGAGGGGAGACAGGAAAGTTGACAGGGTTCCCTGGAGGCGAGAGTATACATTCACTTTAAGCTCAATTATCTCAATTCCTATGAAAGGTATCCAAAAGTGATAAACTGATAGAAAACTTGCCATGACATCACAAACATTTCATTAGTTAACCATTTTACAATATCTCTTGCAGAAACCGAGATAATGGAGCTGAAAGAAGCAGCTTGCGTCCTCGTAGCTCAGCTAGTAGCGAAGTCCAATGTTTACAAAATTAAACACCTCAAAAGCTGGAATCTTTGAATTTGAACATCAAAACTTGTGAAAATGACTGGAAAAATTTTTTTGTTTGAGAGCAGAAATAAAAATTATTGTCTTCTAAAAATACAGTACCCATAGCTTCATCAATTTTTGAAATTCTAATTTTTAGTTTCCAAAATTTTATTCGGAAATTTTATGGGATGACAAAACGCTGATTTTGGGGAAATGAGATAAAAGCTCTCATACTCTGAAAAGTCAATTCACAACATCGTTTTCCTTCATAGAAGCCCGCTAAAATCGTCAACTTTGAGCTCAATTATCTCGATTCTTATGAAAGATATGAAACATTTGACAACTGATGAAATATTGGTGATTTTATGATGCATAATTTATCAGTTGACTACTATTCGATATCTTTCACAGAAATCGAGATAATTGAGTGCACGTATTGGGATTCTCTTTTTTGAAACACGGCTGGAATTCTCCTGACTCTTATCTTATTGAAGCCGTTGCGCTCAATTGTAACGTATCAATAGGAAAAAGGCAAACTTCTAATTTCAGAGACATCAAGAAGAGTTTATGAAGTCAGAATCAAACAAATGAGAAGAGAATGAGGATTACCTACCCACTATTTGTACTCCACGTACAAAAATTTATGTGCATGAGATTAGTAAAAAATTATTAGATTACATATATGGTTGATGAAAAGGTCGAGAAAGGGAAGAGATATGCATTCTCATTGCCAGTAGAAAAAATAATAATTTGAATCTCAATTTATTGCTATCCCAACTTAAAAATAAGAAGATGCGTGCAGCAAGCGAAATGAAACAAAAACTAAAATAAGAACAATTGCTCCGAAGAAAGGAAAAGTCATAAATCTACCCACGTCAAGTTTGATTAGAAGGGGTCGCGAAATGAAGCAACCGCCCAAGGTTTCTTCTTGGTGAGAAATGAAAAAGAGGAAAAGATTCGCGCTTTTGTCTATTTTTGCCCCAATCTCAATTTCCTGCATTGCTCTCCTTCTTCCATTTATCTTCAAGTCAGCGCGTCTTTGTTCCCCTATTGTTTTTTTCCAACAGCATTCTCGTTGGATATACAGGGGAGATGATCTATTGGAACTTTTTAGCAGGGGGATATTGGAAATTGAACTAACTGACACCGGATGTTAAAAGAAACGAAATCGGAAATGAAATCGGAAGGAAACTACATGAGAATATGTATCAAATACATTGAGTTGACAAGTTTTCATGTTCTGCCAGAAAATGCAGTTTTTCCCGGAGCTCCGCTAGTCGGGTCTTCATGTAATTGATAAATTGTGGGCGCGGAGTTTATGGGGTTCAAAAAATTGAAATCGGCACGCAAAGTGAGAGGGAATTGAGACAGTGAAAAAAGGCGAAGCAATTGTAAAATAGATGGAAAAATGGATCAATTGTTCAAGCTTGAGATATATTATGCCAGGGATGTTTGGAATGTCACTTTTTTGAATTTTTTAGAATTTCAAAAATTCCGAGTCTCAAAATCTAGGAATTTTGGATATTCGAATTATTCCGATTTCGGAAATTTTAAAATTCCGGGAATTCGGAATTTTTGATTTTCAAAATTTCGGAATATTTCAGAAACTTTTCATTTTTCCGATATTCAAGATTCCCAAAATTTGGAATTCCGGGAAATTCCGATTTTCGAAATTTTTTGAAATTCGGAATATTCCAATTTTGAAAATTTCGGAGCATCGGAATCTTCGAAAATTTATAAAAGATTGGAAATTCCAGAATATTCTGTTTTTCAAAAATTAGGAATTTTGGAAAATTGTGATTTTGATCAATTTCGAGAATTCCGAATAATCTGAATTTTCCTACTTTCAAAAAATCGAAACTTTGGAGCACTCCGATGATCAAAATTCAAATTTTGAACCGGAGATTCCATTTTCTCATCACAAAATCAAAAAAAAAAGTAAAATGTTAGAAATTCAAAAAAAAATGTTGAAAAAACTGAGAAACTAACAAACATAAAAGTAATTCCTTTCATTCGCGGGCGATTTTTTCATATTGTAGTCCAAAAATTCGGAAAAAAAATCTTCAGAAATTTTGGACTTTTCGGAATTCCTTGGGTAAATCAAAAATTGAGAGATTCCATATTTTTTTCGGCATCGGTTCCATTTTCAGAGCAATTTTAAACTCCGAATTTTCAAAAAATGAATTTTCTGAAAGTCGATGAGACTCCTCTAGATGTCCCTAATGGGAATTTCGGAACCTTTTCATGATTTAGCTAAAAACTTAAAACTTCATGTTTCTGACAATTATTTCCTCTTTTTATAGAGAAACTGCGGCATTGAAATCCCTGTTTTCATGAATTTCAATTCAAGAAAAACCAAAACAAAATCTAGAAAGATCACAAATAAATTTGTATTTCAATAATTAAAAAATAATAAAATGATTGCACACGTTGTGCTTGACAAACACGGATGAAGAAAATCAAACAGAAAAGAAAGATACAGTTTTGAAAAATGAGGAGTCGGGAATTTGATGAGAAGGGGGTGAGCGTCATTATTTAGAAAAACTTAAAACATATGACCATTTTAAAATGTTACTATAGAAAAGGTTAAAGTCCTATATCTATGAAATTATACAAGAGAAGAAAAAACATGGTTGATGATAATCCGTATCAGAACACACCGGGGTGATTTTTCTGACGCAATTAGTTCTGAGACGAAATATCACCAAATGTATAGACAAGATAAAAAGTACACGAAATGGGTTTTGATTGAAAAGAGGAGGAAGGTCAAAAAACTCAGACAGCTGGTTGCCAAAATGGCTTTACAAGATGAAAGAAAATCGGGGAAAGTATTCAAACAGTTAAGAAACAAGAATGGTTGACCCGGGTACAAGAAAAAAAACAGGACAATGTGAGAATGGGAGAAACTGGTGAGGGACTTCTTGAAAGCTTGAGCATGATGCCGGTGTGATGGTTTGAAAGTTTTGTTAGTTTATTTTGGAATATAATCCGTTGGGTGAGTTTGGAGAAGAATTACACTGGGAAGTTTGCCTTGGTTGGCGGTGTCAGCACAGTCGAATGTCTGAAAAACGGTTGTTTTTGTGCAAGATTTCAGAAATTTTGAATTGAAGCTTAATAATAGTCTATCTAGACGCCTTAAATAATTCAAGAAACTGCTCGCCATTTTAAGCCAAGTTATATTAGCTTCAGTTCCAAAAATCGCCTTTTCAGTGCAAAACAGCGATTTTCAAAAATGATTGTCTCAATTTCTAGGAGGTTCCAGAAAAGGAAATGTATTGTGTTATTCTTAGAATTAAATGAAATGTTGTATTTCAATTTTTTTCAAAAGTTTTACACATCTTTTTCCGACTGTTAAAAAATTCGAAAATTAATCAAATATACCAAATGGCAAGCCGATTTATCAAAAATTAAAAGTTTAGCTATATTCTACGACCTCTAAATCCCTTATGTACGCTTCGAATTGAGAGATTTCAATATACTTTATCAGATTTTTCTCTCCGAAATGTGATTTTTACATGCTTCAATCTAAAAGCTGCTGCAATTACAGTACTCGTTCAATTATATATGCAAAGAGACATTTTTACTTGATTTTCGGCAAATTTAGGAGTCTGTAGCTCGACTGTCTAGTTTCCGATAATTCTGAAAATTTTTAGGAATGTGAAACAGACATAGATTAAAAACTTTGCATTTACAAAATTTTTAGAAAGTTCCTAGTTTTTCAGCTAATTACCGGTTTCTGAAAGACCCCTTTTTCTCACGGTTTCAGTACACAAATTGACCAATACATGGTGTCTTTCAGAAACAAGGAAATATCGAGAAAAACGTGAATTTTCTAAGAATTCATTGATTTAAAGTATCTTTCACATTTTCCGAACTTCAGTTTAACCTAGATCTTGTTTCAGCCTTCCAAAATTTTCAAAATGATGAAAAAGTTCACAGCCGAGTTCCAGACATCTTAAAATGCCCGAAAACACTGAAAACAGCGTTTCTATAAATTATTGACTGGTACTGTACATCGGCTAGCTTACTCATACTTGATTGCTCATAATTTCAAGAAAAAAACTCACTTCAACTCGCTAGGAAGACGTCGGAACCAACGGTGTTCGATTGCTTCGGACAGCTTCATCCGTCCCATCGGCTCGTAAGCAAGCATGTGCTCGATGATTTCGAACAACTCAACGTGCTCTGGCTCTGTGCAGGTCATGGAGCGCCTGAGTGGCTTGCAGTTGTCACGAACGTAGGCAGCATCCGGAGAAGATTGTGCCCAGTCCAAGCGGCCATTGACAAAGAACTTGGTTCTGTAATTTTGAAGATTAAAATTGATAAAATCTTAACAATTGACTCACTTTGTCTTCTTAGCCATTCTTGGTGGGATATCCCCAAGCACTCGCTCCATCATCGCCAAGTGTTCACGGTTCTCGTGAGTCTGGAAGAGTGTGCATCCAGTGTACAGCTCGTAGAGAATACATCCAACGGACCAGACGTCGCAAGGTTGGTTCCATCCGAGCTCTGAAACGAAAAAGTCAGATATTGCTCTCTGTAAGTTCAAACTCACCAAGAATAACTTCCGGAGCTCTGTAATGTCGTGTGGACACAATTGTCGAGTGATGCTCGTGGTCGAAAGTGGCCGATCCAAAATCAATCAATCGAATTTGTGTCTCTTTCAGGACTTTGGTCGGCTTCTTGTCCATGACTTGCGTTGTGTAGTCGCCAGATACGAAGAGAATGTTCTCAGGCTTCAGGTCGGTGTGAGTGAGCTTGTTCTCATGCAGAAACTTGACTGCCTTACAAACTTGCCACGCGATGTGCATCGTTTGGTTGATTGGATAGGGACGATAGTGATTGTTCTTCTGGAACATGGGAATTTTGAAAAGGGAATTTTTGGATTTTTGATCATTCTAGGGCCTATGTAATGTGACATGGCTCATGGTAAGATCAATACATATTTTTTTGATGATTTTTTGAAAATTTTGGATCTTTTCAGGATTTTAAAGCTCGGCTGTCCGGTTTCCGATCATTTTGAAAATTTGGGATGATGTAAAATAGACCAAGATTGAAAACTTTGCATTTACAGATATTTGGGAATATTCCTAGTTTTTCAGCTATTTGCCGATTTCTGGAAGACATCTATTCTCAGTACAAAACCAGGCCAAAACGTGGTATTTCTCAGAAAATCAGAAATTGCGAAGTTGTCAACCTAGGTCTCTCACACACCTTATAGAGTTTTCAACCTACTCGGAAACTTGTCAGCCAAGCTCCAGACTCCTGAAATTGGTCAAAATAGCCACAAATTATCGACCGGTACTGTAGATGCTACGGAATACTTTCAAATCCAAAATCTTACCAAAAAGTCGAAAATCGATGGTCCCAGCAAGTCAAACATCAAGCACATGTGTCCTTGGTACTCGAAGTGGCCGCCCATGTGAATGACCCAGCTGAAATTGAAATAAATTGGATTAAGCAAATAATTATGAATATATATTTTTTATTTTAGCTTTCTCGTCCTGAACAGAATCTCACAATTTGCATTTTCCTAGTTAGCAAAAAACGCAGAAATTTAATTTTCTCAATTTTTAGAAATGTTCTGAATGAACTTCGGAATTCCGAACATTTCCACCATTTTCGTTTTTTTGGAATTTGAGCGTTTTGGACTACGGTATGTCAGATTCCTACTAGCAACTGTCAAAATTTTTGTGTTCCAATTTTTCGAAATTTGAAAATCCGGAATTTCGGCATTTCGAAAATTCCCAAATATTTCGAAAAGACGGGTTCGATTATTTTTGTATATTTTCTCAGTTATTCAGAAGTTTTTTCCTTCATAATCTTCTCTAGACCCCAGTTATGAGTCCCAGTTATTGCTCATCTCTTCCCATTCTCTCATAAATCTTTCACTTTTCGAAATGTTATCATTAAAAGTGTAAGTGTAGGTGTAAGTGTGCACACATTTCTTCGCTTTTCTCTTTCTTCTTTTCCAAAGCAGTGTAATAATACACGAAAAATAATCGATTAGGCTTGTTTCTCTCTCCCTCTACAACATCTTTTCATGTTCTTCCGGCTCCAGGAACATGACATATCTCTCTTGTCTTCTCACTCACAACCCTTTTTTCCGGCCAACTTTTTGTCCCAGAGCACTCGCACTACCTATCCTCTTTTTCTTCTAGAAGCCTCTTTTTCTTCTCCTAGAAGCGTTTCCTAGGATTCCCCCATGCTCCGTCTCTCACATTGAACAGTTGTCTTTCGGGAGCAGTGGTCGGGGATAGAGAGCGAAACCGCAGGAAGAAGAAGAAGAAGAAGCATCCGGAAAACTCGAAAATCACTCCCCCTTCTTCTCTCTATCTCTATCTATTGATTGGTGATCCGTCAAAGAATCAGGCAAAATTTTGAGACTCGCTCATCCGTCATGTGTGTCGGGAGCCCATGTGTATAGAATCTAACACCATTGAGATGGAAAGGCATGAGCGAACGTCAACGATATAGACTTTACACACACTGGGATTTCAACAAGTGAACTTTGGAAAGAGACACTAAGGGGATCTCATGTGATTTAGTGATTTAACGAGATCTGAGCTATGAGGTCAGGGAAGAAAAAAGCTATGAAAAACTTGTGACTTTAAAGAATTTGAACTTTCAGGATTTTTTCTCGAAAAGGAGATTTTCATTTTTTCTGACCTAGATATACAAGAACAAACTTTTCAGTTGATTTTCGGCATTTTCAGGAATTTGTAGCTTTGCTGTAAAGTTTTCGATCACTTTGAAATCTTTGGAGGGTGTAGAACAGACCAAAGGGTTTCACAGAATTTTCGAAAATTCCTAATTTTTAAGCAATTTGCGGGTTTCCGAAAAATAGTACGAAAACGGTCCAGAAATGGAGTCTTTCAGAAATCAGCAAATATCTGAAACCCCACGAATTTTTGAGAAATTCTGCTAATGCAAAGTGTTCAATTTAGGTCTGTTTAAGACTTTCCAGAATCAGAATCAGAAAGTGATCAGAAGCTTGACAGCCAAGCTTCAAACTCCTAAAAATGCCCAAACTCCTCAAAAAGTTCAAATTTCAATTTCTCAAAACATGAAAAAACTCACTTTTGCTTATCCTTATCCCTCTCCGACAGTCTTTGGAGCACCTTGATCTCAAGTCTGGCAGCTTCACGATACTTGTTCACATTCTTGATGATTTTCAGCGCCATGAAGTTGTCAGTGACAGTGTCGATGACTCGAACAACCTTTCCGAAGGTACCTTCTCCAAGTGTCTCGTGGATGACAACTGAAAAAGTAGTTGTTGACACAATCTGGAAACCAGAAACACTTACATCTGTTCAAAATGAAATCTCCCTTGGAGTAGACCAAATGACCATCCTTGTCATCTCTCAACCTGTCCGTGGCCAGCGGATTTTGCTCGATGATCTTGCTTCGGTTTTGTTGAGTCTAAAAGAAGCAGATTTAAAGTTTTAAAAATCAATTTTTAGATTAGTACATTAGGGAGTTAGTAGTTTCATGCCAGTTTCATGCCAAGGGTACCTGTAAACCAGTTCTAGACGGTTTCCGTGCCTTATCACCACTAGCAATGATTTTATCAACTTTTGCAGATACAGAAGCAGGTAATTGGAGTTGAGTTATCAGATTTTGAACTGCCGCAGATTTGGGCTTTTGAGCCCCGGGTGGTGGCGGTTCTCGGATAGTAGCAGTCGTAGTTGGCTCTTCTGGAGGTGCACCTTGAGCTGCTCCAGATCCTCCTTGAGTGGAAAAAGCAGCAGATACGGCATTCACAGTCTTCTTAGCTCTTTGCTCATCAGTTTGCTCTTTCACATTGTTGTTGTTATTCAAGCTTAGGCCAATTTCCACACCAGATTTCGACCCAGTAAGCAATGATCCTCCAGGTACTCCCTCTCCAGCCATTTTCTTCTTTCGAAGAGACAACTTCTTCTCTATCAACCTCTTCTCATCATCCGGTGGTGGTGGAGCCGCATGACTTGTCGATGGCACATTTGGACTGCCAATTGCACATATCGTAGTACCCGATTTCGATCCATAAGCTCGTCGGAGTGCCTTTGGACCACCCGTAGAAGTAGTGGGAAGTTGACCATCTTCTGGCTCCTTGGGAAGGAACTCGATGCCGTCAATTTTATGTACAGCTTCATTTGGTACCACTGGTTTCGGGGGAGCACCAAGTGATCGTTTTGGCTCGGGTGGCTTTTGAAGAGAATTCTGCTTTGCGACAGGTGGCCTTGGTGGGGCTGCAACATTTTGAACAGGCGCCGGTTGAGCGGGGGCACCGTCCCTCAGAGGAGCAATCGCTGGAGCAAATGGAGAAGGTTTAGCAGGTGCTGCTGGTTGGGGTTGAGTTTCAGCGGCAGCCAATTTTGCTCTAGTAGATGCAGCAGATGGAATCCTTAGCACTGTCTTCTCAGTTGGTGGACCATTCTTGCTCTTGAGCTCTGTTAGTTTTCCAGAGACTTGTTTGGAAATTGGAGATGGAGCAGGAACTGTTTGATTGGAACTTGAAGAACCTTCCTGCTCAGCCAAGGGAGCAACAGTAGCTACTGGAGTTTTTGGAGGAGCTGGCTTGGATACTGGAGCTCTTGCAGGTACTGTAGTTGGAGCAACTGCAGCTTTTGGTTTCTCTACCAGTGGTTTTTCTGCTTTCTCAGGTCTCTCCACTTTTTCTGGCTTTTCGGAAACTGCATGTGGTGATGGAAGTTTGACAGGGTTTTGAGTTGGAGATGGATTCGGTGTCAATTTCTTATGAGCTGGTACCGCTGGTGGTACGGTAAGAGGAGTAGAAGTTTTAGAGGTAGGAGCGAGGGAGGGCGTAGGAGCTCCAGATTTAATCGGGGTCATCGGGCTGGAGAGACCTTTCCAATGGTTGTAGCTTTTGTAGAGATGGGGATCAGAGACACATCTTCGTAAACTGGCAAGTAGTTGAGTATTCCGACGACGAGAAACGTAATTCTTGTATTTTCGTTTACGTGGAATGACAACAAGTGGTAGACGACGGAGTGCCAAGGAATTGGGATTGGCAATGGAACCAGCGCCACCGCTGCTTGCCACTTTTTGATGAAATACTGGCATTTCTTGGGGAGGACCTACGACTAATATCGGTGGTGGTTGGGGTTGTGCTTGACTTTGCACCGCCGATGTCTTAAAGACAATAGCAGCTGACTGGATTGGTGGCGCGTTCGAAAGTACAGCTCGTTGAGGTAATCGATGAGAGATGTAGTGACGACGTGAGACAAGCGGCGATAAAAGATGATGGTTGTTCGTCGACGCTGAAGGCTCACGCGACGATGGAGGGTTTGGTGATGAGCACGCGGTCAGACAGTACGGTGAGACGGATGGAGATGAAGGGAATGCAAATGACGTGGATTGGTCCACCGTCGTCGTTGGCACGGCCACTTTGGAGGTGGCCCTAGAGGAATGCAAATGTTACAGGCGCTGGAAGGATGTTCCGTAAAAAGAGGAGGATAATTCGGAAAATCGAGAAAGCGAGAATTTGAAAGCTACAGTTAGACAGCTTGACATGAGCTTGAGATGACCGGAATCGGATAGAAACCAAGAATGTGAGACTTTTGAAGCAGCTAAGGGTGAATAATTCAGTTCAGACATGTCGGCTAGATTCCTAAGAGTTCAAAACAGCTGATCGCAATTTTTTCAAGTTCTCAAAAGTCAAGCGAAAAATGTCAGGTGACTTGTGAAGTCATCAATGGAAATAAACTGAAGTTTTGAAATCAAAAAATTCGGAAAAAAATGCTGAGGTTTTGGTCTAAAAACGAGGGCGTGGTACAGTTTTAAAACTGAGGAATTTGAAAAAAAAATATGAGGAAAAAAAATTCTCAACAGGTGTTCAAATTTCAATGAGCTTTTTCGAACTAGAATGACGCCATTTAGTGATGGAAATACCAAAAAATAGAACATCTGGATTCTACCATAGTTGGTAGCTGACGATGGCAGCTGGGGGATTTTCAAATTCAAAAAGTTCAAAAAAATTGATCAGCAAAGGGGAGGACACCTGGCCTAACAATCTAATGAACTTGAGAGCTCAGACTTTTAAAATTAAAAAAAGCGAAAAAATAAAAGGATTGATGTTCTTGTTCGTTGTTCGATTTTCCTACAAGCGATCGGAAAAGAGAAAAAAGAAGGGGAGTTCGACAAAAGAGATACACATACACAAAAATAATAGGTATCTCTGAGCATCAGGCAAGCTTCAACGGTCCCGGGAAGCCGAGAAAGAAAGGATCCGCTCTTCATTTCTCGAAAAGACACGACGGTGAGGAGACACAGAGCCGCCCACCACTGAGCACAAGGTCGGCGAAGAGAGATATTTCACTTTACAATGGAACTGTGTCTTCTTCTTCTTTTTCTCTTCTTTTTCTTCTTCTACTACTACTTCCCGCGGGAAGAGAGAGGGATAGCTTGGATAAGAAGACCGAAGCAATAGATGAAAAGCTCTTCGAGCAGCAATTTTAAACTATTTTTCTGTCTCTATCCGATCACTCTCTCTCTCTCTCTCTCTCTCTCTCTCTCTCTCTCACTTTTCCCTCTCAGTGTCAATGTCCTCCCATCCGGGAATAGTGTGTATGTGAAGATCAGGGACCCCTTTCTCCTCGAAATATATACACGCTTATACACTTCACCGATGCGTGTTGGATCACTTCGTTTTTCCATTCAGCTTCGGTGTCACACACATAGAAATGAACAGGAATCCGATGGAGTGGAGGAAAAAGAGCACAGGACTGAGCATGGGGAGAGAGGGAATTTAATCAATCAATATTTCAAGGTCCGAAATCTCTAGAATGGGCATTTAGTTGGAGGGAGATTCTACAGTACCAGTTAGATCAAAAAGCCACATCTTAAATTCAAACTATTTCTAAAAATGTGCCTCTTTGAAATTCCTCAATTCGTAATTCATGAGAATTTGAAATCTTCACCTAAGCTTGACATATCAATAATTTGAAACTATTTGGAAATAGTGTTTTTGACTGTTAGGCCTAACCATTAGTCACTGACAGATGGGTCCATGCAGGATGAGGGGAAAGTGGTGAATCGAATCAATCAATATTTTGAGAACTCGAAATCGCTAGATGATCGAATTTTAGCAATCAGTTGAAAGGAGAGATAAGGAGCAGAATTAGGTTATTCTACAGTACCCCAAGGAAGTCAACTAAACACGAATCTTTGAAACATTTCCCTGATATGAAAAGTCGTCAAAATTCCTCAACCTACAAATCGAGAGAAAAGCTCCCCTACCTCTAATAGAAGGGACCTTACTTTTAAGTTCGAGACGATTTATGTTGCTTCCTGTTAAAGATATCAGACACTTGTCAAGTGATAAAGTGATATCAAAAATAATCTATGAATTGACATTTTTTGATATCTTGCCTAGGAGTACAGAAAAAAAAACTCAAATTTGAGCTTACAAGGCTCAAAAAGTGCGGGTGAGATAGGTTTTACGGTAATTCTGGAATATTAAAATTTTTCAACATCTGGCAAATAGTACAACTCTTATGACTAACCATTAGTCACACAACAGATTCTTAGGAAGAGCGCTGAATGATATATGACATCATCTTGCACGAAACCAATTTTTTGAACTGGTTTACAGATTTTTCCCTCTCTGAAACAAGCAAAAAAAAAACAAATGACTCACCCCTGCGCACAGCTCCGGAATCGGTGTCGGCGGTGGTGGTTCGATGACTTTGACCCTGAAAATTAGCATGAGTTACAAAAAACGGACTAAAAACTGAAGTTTCACATTTGTTTTTGACTCATTTCCCCCAGTCAGAAGTGTTAGTCATGCTAGTGGTTTCTCATTTGACAAACTAAAAAAATTTTCCTACTGTACGATTTTTCTCTCAAGCTTCTGTTTTAATATTTAATTCAAATTCTCAGTGAGAACTTCTCACAACTCACACTTTTCGAAATTTCCTGTAAAACCAAGCAATCGCACGGGACACCGCCATTTAGAGGGGGGAATATAATAGGAGTGAGAATGGCAAGTTTTTTGTTGAAAAGAACTACAAAAGCGCCCGATCCTGGGGAGGAAGAGTATTGATATTTTTCAAGCTCCTCGTTGTTCTTCCTCGTTATTTTTTAGTCTACTCAAATGTCAGGAATTGACTTAAAAACAACGAGGAACCACTGCCAACAGATAGAAGACAGTTATTATATGAAGAGGGAAGGGAAATTCCTTGAGAAAAAATATATAGAGCTAACCAAAAACCAAAAACAAAACGCTAATCAGATGGGAATCACCCAAGTGAGATGTTTTGGTTGCTAAGGGTTAGAGAGAACAGAGGAAATGAGACATCACGTTCTCACTCCAACGCATTTTTTTTTCTGTCGATGGACATGATGATTCATTTTTTCAGAAGAACATTTATAAATTTTTTCTCTCAATAAACAAAACACTATACGATTTGGAGGGCGTTGTTAATGACAAAAATGAGGAAATGGCCATTCGAGCGGAAATTAAGAAAATTCATTATTGATAATATCTCAGTTCTACTAGAGAGGAGGGAAAAGCTTTCAAGCTATGTTCTAACTATTTTTAGATACAGTAAAATTCGAAATTTGGAAATCCTCATGGTTTTAGATCTCAGAAATCTGATCCTGACAGTTTGAAATCTAAAAATCTGATTCTAATGAGTTAACAGCTTCGAAATCTTGTTCTGATAACTCAAAACTCGCAACATCTGATGATTTCAAAGCCTCTGATTCTGATTCTGATAGTTTGAAACCCTAAAAATCTAATTCTGATAATTTTAAAGCCCCAAAAACCTGATTCTGATGATTATGAAAGCCCCGAAATCTGATTCTGATAATTTTAGAGCCTAAAAATCAGATTTTGACTATCTAAAAGTCACAAAATCTGATTCTGATGATTTGAAGGTCCCAAAAACTGGTTTTGATGATTTCAAAACTCCAAAATTTGATTCTGAACCCTATAGAGCTTTCCTGAATCTGGTTCCAAAGATTTTACATCTCTTCGATCTGATTCTGATAATTTCGAAGACCCAAAAACTAATTCTGATGGTTTCAACGCTTTTCTATATGATTCTGATAACCTTAGAGCCAAAAAATCTGATTCGGGTGATTGAAAACCCCAAAAATCTGATTCTAATCTTCACACACGACCAAGCAGAAATTCTTAAGTCTTTTACCTGCTAGCAAAATTTTTCAAGTCTTGCCAACACTGATTTTCGGATACCATTCGAGAAAATCGATTGTAAGCTCCGTCTAAGGAATACTGGCTGGCGGCCATGATGAGAATTTTCGGTGGGTAAGGAATGGAGAAAAGGCGGGAAATGGCTCTGTGGCTTGAGAAGGTGCCAAACGCATAAAAAAATGAGTGCGTATAAGGAATTCCTGACAGAGATTGAGGTGGCAGGACGTCATTATTTTACAAAGGAGGAAATGAGAACCTTTCTTTTTTATCCCCTATTTTCTTATGGGGAGATATTTCTCATATTTAGGGCTTAAGGGTATTTTTTGATAATTTTTGGTTTCCTAACTACAGTACCGGCCAATGTGATTCACAAAAAACATGGTTTTTGGTTGATTTTTGGCAATTTTGACCATATTCATAGGCTGGAGCTCGGTTGTCCAGTTTCCAGTGTTTTTGAAATTTCAGGAGGGTGTAGAACAGACCTAGTGTTCACAGATTTTTATGAAATTCCCCTTTTTTTCAGCTTTTAGTTGATTTCTGAATTGACTTTTTTCACGTTTTCAGCACAAAAAAGCTATCTTTCAGAAATCGGAAAATAGTTGGAATCTAAGAATTTTTGAAAAACTTCGCGAATGCAAAGTTTTGAATTCAGGCCTGTTTTACATCGTCCAAACTTTTCAAAATGATTGGGAACTAGGTGGACGAGCTCCAGGCTCCTGAAAATGGTCGAAATAGCCAGAAATCAACTGAAAACTCCATTTTTGGTATATCTTGCTGGCCGACACTGGACCTTTTCAGTATTTTTTATAAAAGAATAAAAACTCACACTTCAATCGAGATCGACTTGACCGGAGTCTTCTTCTTGGGACAATTGAGTATATGGATGCTTTGTGGGAAGAACTGGAACCCTTCTGGCAGAACAATCTTCGGTGGTGGACTCGGTGGTTTTGTAGTGTCGGAGCTCAAAGTGACCACTGAAGGTGTTGGACCCACTCGTTCATTACTGATAATAAGTGGTCTTGGAGTGAATTTTCTGGCAACTTGTGGCGGCTTTGGTGGTTTCCATAGGCCTAACCGTTTTAGTTCGGCCTCCTCTGCTTCCTTTCTCTCCTTCTCGATTCTCTCGTCTTCGGCACGCTTCTTCACTCTTCTTGCATCAATTTCTTTCATCTGTATGAGGAACGAATCCGAGCTAGTCCTTCTTCGTGGCGGCCGTGGTGGATTGGGTATCCGAGTTTCTTCTTCCATTAACACAACCGGGAATTTGATTCCACATGATGAGGATCGTGTCGATTTTGTTGAACTTGTTGGCTTCCGCATAGATCGATATAATGCCTTCCAACTTGTTATGGGTCCATGGAGCAATATAGGTGATCCTTTCTTTTTGATACTTTCTGCCGGCGGTTGAGCTGCATTGCGAATACCAGGTGGAGCATCTGGAGCGTTTTCTTTAACTGGGAGTTGGGCAGCACCGGCAGTAGAAGGACCTGGACGTTGGGCAGCACCAGCAGTTAAAGGACCTGAACGTTGGGCAGCACCATTAGCAGGAGGACGTGGACGTTGTGCAGCACCAGCTCCAGAAGGGCCTGGACGTTGTGCAGCACCAGCAGCAGACGGACCTGGACGTCGGGCAGTACCAGCAGCAGAAGGACCTGGATGTTGTGCAGCACCAGCAGCAGTATCATATATTGGCCGCAAACGTTGATGTTTACCATTAACTGATCTTATAAGGTCACCATTCGGAAGTTGTATGACGCGAGGTTTGCCATTAGCTACACCATTAGCCGCTCGTGGAGCTGGATTTGAGTCCGAAGTTCCTGGATCAGCAGAGGCAGCCATTTTTGCAGCAATAGCTAATGATTTTGCAGCAGCCCTGGCAGCTCTAGCCTTAGCAGCAGCCGCAGCCCTGGCAGCAGCCATGGCAGCAGCCTTAGCAGCAGCAGCTTCTCTTTGTTTCTTCTTGCTCTTAAATCGCGGCTTCGGATCAGGCATTGGTCGTTGAGGTGTTAGAGTGCATGTGCGACGCTTTTCGTACGGGATCCGCTTTCTTGGTGGCCTTCTTGGAGGAGTTGGTTTTCGTGGAAATTCTTCTATTGGTCCAACAACTTTTTCAGGAGTGTTTTTGATCGTATCCACTGATCCTTTGGTTCTCCGCGGAGGTAAAGATATATCATCATCCGAGTAATACCTCACAGGACTGGGTGTTTTCGGTGGCGACGCTTGTGTGATGGTAATGGCTCCCGGTATTCTGCACATCCATTGATTCACTTTGTTGACAAGTTTTTGAGTCGGCAACTTCCATGGACTAGCCCGATCGCTCATCCGTGAATGGCATCGAGAAGAAGGAGGCTCGAATTCAAAGTCCACATTTGATGACGCTTTCACAGGAGCTTTTGCCCACGGTGACGGTGTTCTTGCAAAGTCTCTCTGATGTGTTGTTGAGGATGAAGTCGTTGGACCATTTTGTGTTGCAGGTATCTCCGGTGTTTTTGCTTTCCCATTGGCTCTGAAATTCGGGAAAATTAAGTTTTGGTCATGTTTCATTTTAGAGAAAAATAACTGTCCACATTTCCTAGACGACTCCTTTTCCTGTAGATATCAGCTCAACTTTGCTATGTTTTCGCCTAATTCTACTAATTCTGGAGCACAGGAATCCGCTCAGGGATGGTTGGTGCCGAAAATTCAAAAATGACAAGCTCCAGCTCAAAAATTAGACTCCAAAAGAACCACCAATGGGAAAAATAGAAGCTGGAGTCATTTTTAGCCGCAAATGAGAGAATTGCATAATTTTTAGGAAATTTTTGCCACCATAAACATGGTTTTCGAAATTTACATCTTACGGGACCAGCTCCAAACCTATCAGCCAAAAGAAAAAGCTTTCTCTGGCCTTGGAAATCACTAAAACTCCTCAGCAACATTTTTTGGTACGACTAGCTCTCAAACGGTCACTGACAACAGCTCTTGACACCTACAGGTTTGCTAGGACACCTACAAGCAGGATCGGACCCTGTGTGACCTCAAAACTGTCTTAAAACAGAAACCAGCCAGCCCAGAAAACGTCAAGATGAATTTTCTTGTAACAGAAAGCTGCAAATGCGCTCGATTGCTAACGACATCTCAAAACGGCGCAACTCCACGTTAGGATCTTTCGGCTGTTCAACTTTTTGACAACTTCTGCTTGAAACCTTGCCGAGGTTACTGAGAACCGACAGGCGTCCATTTTTTTTCTGATCCTTCGGTTTCGTTTTCTGATCCTTCGGTTTCGCAGTTATTTCAAAAAGACATTACTTGTCTAATCTTCACGGAATCTGGTGGACAATGCGCCACTACCATCTTATATCTAATCTAAATTCACAATCGGACCTTCACCAATGCAACTAAAATCGATGAATTTGTCGAAAGCTACCTAGAAAAGCCAAAACCTAGGCAGGAAATTGTGGATGCAAGCCGTTACAGCTAGTTTTTAGGGCATCACCAGTAAATTTTTGAACAGAAAAACTCACTTTCTTCTCCGCTTGGCGGCTTGTACTACCGGTACATCTTGTGGATTATTCCGTTTTCGTGTCGCTGTTTCCTTGTAATTGATTTTTCTCTCTACTCCTTGCCACTGAGCCCGAGTTGTGACCATTCTTGGAAAAAATATAGAATTTCGAAGATATTTTTCAAATTTTCAAGCGGCAAACTACGAAAAATAGAGAGCATGAATAGTAAAGAGGAAAACAAGAGAGGGAAAAGAAAGAGGCATCATTGCAAATGGACCTAGCGATGACTCAGCGGTACGGTCCATCGATTTACCGGATGGCAGATGCCGCAACAAGACAAAAGAATCAAGAGAAAAGGGTAAAAAAGAGTATATTCAATGAATTTTGTGTTTGAAGTTGATTGAAATTGCGAAAATACCAAAAAACTGCCTTCAAATTCAAAAATCCAGACGAAAAAACGATAAAAACTTGACTAGGCAGGACAAAGAGAGCGAGAAAGACTACTAAAAGACAAGAATGAGCGATGGTCCAGGTGGGAATGCAGCGAGTCAAAACAATAATACACGTAGAACGATTGACAGAAAATCAATACCGAAAGGTTTACGTGTTGAAGGGAGAGGCACTGTGGGCCACCCCGTTCATTGAGAGTCGAGGGGGGCACAAATGACCCGTCTCGCTGAGGAAAAAAAGGTCAACTAGGACCCTCTCTTTCTCTGCGCCCTCCTTTATTTGCGTTCTCTCTCGCTCGCCTCTCTTTGTTTCTGTGTGTGCGAGGGAGGGGGGAAGATTGTGTGTTCGCGGGCCCGGGACCCGTTTGAAAAGGCGGGATGTGTGTAGATAGAAAATTTTTCGCGGGTAAATTTTTGAAAAAAAAATTTTTTTTCAGAAAATTTTTCTTTTTTCGATTTTGAATAATTCTGGTGAAAAAACTAAAGAAAAAATAAAGGATAAGTGGAGAAAGTAATTGGAAATGCATTGAATGTCGTATTCTTTGAGCCCGTATGAATATTTTTACTACGATAGTTCTCAAACTTTTTTTCTAGAAATTTTTGAAACTTTTCACTCATTCTTAGCTTTTTTTATCAAAGAGTTTTCCCTGATTAGGAAGAGTTTGCTTCGGCAAACGTTTGAAAATTGAATTTTTGAAATTTTGAAAGAAAGTAAATAGATAATCATTTTCTAAAAAAAAGTAATCAAATTCTCAAAATTTTACTTTTGAAATGTATTTTCAATGACGATGAGAATAAGTGGTGTCACTTTTTCTTTAACTTCCTGCGTTTCTTATCTCTCAGAAAGTACCGGGTTGATACAGTGAAAAATATGCACAGAACAGGTGAAAATTTGATTAGATTCTAGTCAGAACAAAAAACCAATGGGGGAAATTTTAGTTCCCCTATTTTTGAGCAATAATTCCGAATTCAGTAATTCCGAAACTATCGAATCAGAAAATCAGAAAATATTTTCCAAAATAAAATTCTCGTGCAGTGAGAAATATAGAGATATGAAGCACAGAATTAAAGTATTATGAACACAAGGAAGCGGAAATCTAATTTTCGAAATTTCCTCGCCAAATTTGGTTTGAACTGGAGAGAACACTATGTTATTATACACGAAGAATTGTTTTAGAAGGCAAGATTCAATAAAATGGCTGGAAGTCTCAGAAATGGAGTCAAGAACAACACGGGGAGCGGAAGAGATATGCAAACCAAAGAATAATGATTGATAAAAAGGTAATGGAAAGTGTGATAATCATAATCACCTAACTTCATCAGAAATTAAACTTAAAACAAGGCTTTGATAGTTACCGATAAGTTTTCAGACGAAGAAAAAAACAGAATATTCAAATTTAGAAGACCTAGAAGATGAAAGGCAAAATAGATTTCAAGAGAAGTGCAAAGATGAATCACAAAAAGCAAAAAATAGGGTCAAAACTATTTCTCACCTTAATACCCACTAGACTCTCTAGACGCTTAGTTCGCGCCTCAAAAACTCCAGAATGAAAGCGGGCCGAGATGGTTCCCGAGGGGGAACCCGACAGAAGTTTTGAACTGAACTTATGTAGACGTCTGGGGCTCTCTTGACTTTGATCAATATATTTGAGTTACTTACTCTGTACGACGTAAAATAGCTAGACCGGTCGAAAAATTGAGGGAGCGGGAAGACGAGAGATTGGGCGCAACGAAGAGGTGTTAGAGAGGAAAGTAAAAGAAATGAGAGGCTGGTGTGGAGAAAAAAGACAGACCGACCAGAGTGTGTGCTTGCGCCGTGGCGACTGCCTCAACTAAAGCCTCCTCCATCGTTCCACTCAGTCTTGGTTGACAAAAAAAAAGAGAGGACCTTGACTCTCTTTTTGTTTTTCGTATTTCTTCTCATTCGTTATCCATCCATCTTTTATGTTGCCACACAAAGAAGATCTTCACAACTTTCATGTGGGAACTGTCTAGGTTGGGAAACATGGCGGGAGGAAATGAAGGAAACTGTGGAAAAAGAATGATACCGAAAAACAGAAACCATTAGGAAAGAGAGAACCTTAACGAGCCTGTCTCTGTTTTAGAAAACCCCCAAAAAGCAATTTTGCTCACCGATTCATGCCAAAATACACTTTTTTCAATCGCGAACTCTTTCATTCAATGATGATCGACAAAAAAGGCAAAAACTATCAAGGAGAACAGAAACAGGCTCATGTTCGAAGTACACAAATATGGTGATGCATGTATGCTAAATACCGTAAAACCTGTAATAGAAGAGCCCCCACACTGTCAAGTTTAAGCTCAATTATCTCAGCTCTTATGCAAAATATCAAAAATGTGTCAACTGATAAAATTTATAAGATATGAAGATAAACAATTTTTCAGTAGACAAACTTTTTGTATCTTTATTTGGAACCGAGATAACTTGGCTCAAAGTTTAAAATTAAGGGGCAATTCTTTCACAGATTTTACGGTAATGAAAATTTCCAAAGAGTGTAGATATTGAACAGAAATTTGAGCTAGAATGTTGAGATAGGAACTTTTTTATTCAAACACATTATCTGAGAAACACAGTAACCTCTCAGATTCTTAAATTCTTCCGCTAGATGTAAACACTCCAAACCTTAAGCTTTGAGCCAATTTATCTCGGTTCTCTCAAAAGATATCGAAAAGTGACCAACTGGCAGAGTATCTGAAATATTATGATAAAAAATTTGTCAGTTGATCTTTTTTTGATATCTTTCACACTTTTTCATTCTGATTTTCTTTCCCTTCAAATAAAAATGTGAAAGAATAATCTTGAAACTTGAACTGATGTTGGTGTAGACTACCGTAATACTTGTAATAGAATACCCCACCCCCAAACTGGCAAGTTTGAGCTCGCTTTTCTCAATTTTTGTGACAAGTATCAAACAGTTATCAACTATTGAATTGTTTATCATCATTTCATGAACATTTTCTCCGTTGACCCATTTTTGATATTTTGCAAAGGAGTTAAGAAAAAGTAGCTCGATTTTGACAGGATGGGATCTTCTATCACTGATTTTACGAGAGTTTAGTTTTCAGGATCTAGGCATTCAGGTTTCGGGATCTAGGAATTTCGAAGGGAAATCAGTTTTACTTAATTGGTTGCTTGGTCTCTATTCGAAAGTTGTATTACCTATCTAACCCTCCTTCTTGTCTCATTTCAAGGTATTATGCAAATGAGAGAATGACAAAAAAGTTGAATTCGTGAAGATTGTCAACAATTCATTAAACAGAGACGTTCTGGAGTTTCCAAACTTTGAAATTTTCGAAGTTTCAAAAATATCCGAAGAGGATTCACGAGTGCTAGAATTGTCGGATTCTCATCCGTTTCTTCTTCGATTAAGCCTTTAAAGTCATTAATATTCATAATTTGAATATTCCGCCGTAACTAATGGAAACGCGCTCCGCCGCGCCAGCGCCAAAATTTGAGGCGGGAAATCTGTGAAATTCGTTTTTCTGGCCCCTTTTCAATCATTCTTGTCTGTGAGAGAGCACCGAATTGGTGACTCTGTTTTCACTTCTAGACAGTTTCATTTTTCCTAGTTTTTCCTTTTTCCCTGGCTACCTAGTTTCCCTTCTTTTTGTGATTCTTGTTCGGAGAAGGGCACCCGTTTGGTGAATCCCTGCATCCTCTTCGACAGTTTCATTGGTTACCGAATTTTCCTTCTTTTTGTTACCTTTTTCCCCCTGGTTACCGTTTTTCCCGAGCATTTGCTCAATTTCCCTTGCTACCTAGTTTTCCCAGTTTCCTAGTTACCTTTTGCCTTGATTTTCCCAGTTATAATAAACCAATTGTGTTTATCAAAAGCTGTCTTCCTTATTGTCTTCTTTCTTTCCGTATTCTTCGCTGAATTCGCTTCGAATTCAGTTTGTTTCCGACATTTCCGCCTTCGTTTCCGCCTTTTCGTCTTTGCCGTTTTCTCTCCGTCTCTTCTCTCTCGTTGTCTTTTCTTTCCGAACTTGTACACGGCGCTGTCAGGAGTGTAACCCACTTCCCACAAAGCTAGTACTGTCCGACTTGGGGGCCGAACCAAACGCCACGTGCAATACCTCTCGTTGAGCAGAATTAGAAGCTAAGAGTGCAAAACCTCTCGCTTTTTCAGTTCTGTTTTGCGAGAATCATCTACAAAGCCTAGAGTGAAAAACCTCTCGCTGTTTCCAGTTTTGTCAATTCAAAAGCTCGGAGTGCAAAACTCTCGCTTTTCCTTTGACTGAGTTTCAATTTCTGACTGAAATTCTTGGAATTTCTCTTAGAATTTGATAGAAAATACCATTTTTCAAAGGCAAATCCTTGATTGATAGGTAAATTCTGTCAAAATCGGTCAGAAAAATCGATAACTCGCTGCTGGAACATTGCGAAGTTTTCAACTGTTTCGCTACGGATTCTACTGGACTTTTTCATCGATTTTCGACAATCGCTGTATTTTTTCAACGGATTTTCTTGGTTTCTGTGCTTTCAAAGAGGATTACTTGTCGCCGATAAGGAAATTGTGAAGAAAAAGAGCCAAAACTCGATTTTTATCGATTTTTCCTGCTTTTCATTGGTTTCTACTGGTTTCTCTGCTTTTCCGCTGCATTTTCGTCGTCGGAAACCGTCAAATATCGATTTTTGTCGGGCTTTATCATCGCTGTTACCTTCTGATACCTATTCTCGTCTCTTATCGCCTTCTATTCGCTTCAAATCGTCAATTTTCTTGAATTTCAACGAGAAAATCGTATTTTCAGGCTTTCCGAATGATTCGCCAACCAGAGGAGCCTCCACCGCCTCCTACTCTGCCGTCGGCGCCGCCGCTCGACCCGTCGGATGCTCCCGATGAGCTCTCCGAAGAAGAACAACGACGTCTTCGAGAAGAAGAAGAGGGGAATCGGAAAGAAGAGCAAGAGAAAGAAGAAGCCGAATTCTTCGCACAAACCTGCGAAGGTGTTCTCGAAGAGCAACGCCAGGTGAGAATTCATAAAAATGGCGAATCTGAAAACGTTTTCCGTGCTGTATTGAAGCAAAACACGAGCTTAAAAGAGAGCAATGTCACCAAAATTGTCGACAAAGCTTTTTCGATAATCCTTGAGAAAGATGAAATCATTGATAGCAAAGACCTCGCTATCACAAAATACAGAAATATGGTTCAAACTCTGAACGATCGAGTTTTTCAGTTGACGACAACTATGGAGGACGTCAGAGGATTCTACACCGCCGCGAACAACTCGGTAGATGGACGCAATGAAATGGTGAGATTTCTGGAGGAAAATGAGCTTGAATCCGTCGAAGAATTGCAAGAAAAATTGACGGAATTGAGCAGACTCAAAAGAGAAAGTCATTTTCAACAGAGATATTTTCAGGCAAAGCAACAGCAAGCCGAAAGCCGATCTTCCGACGACTCAAGCTTGACCGAAAAGCTCAAGTGGGAATTGGAACGTGTTGAAATGGAGAAGAAGCGTCTGGAAGCAGAAAATCGACTTCTGAAGCTTCAAATTCCACTCAAATCGTCGTTTTGCATTGAAGAAGCTCAACAACGACGTGTTGCAAGTTTGCCGAAAAATGTGCAGTCTCCCGACGTGCCGCCGATGCCAAAAGGATCATGTGAAGCATGGAGATCGATGGAGAAAATGCCTCGTGAGTGTTTCGTTAAAGAAAAAGCGCGGGATGCGATGTTTGACGAGACTATGCATGAGCATTTCGCGCAAGATTTTGATGATAATAAGGGTGAAAAATACGCGCCGAATTGCTATTATCAGAGTGACTGGGACACCGGAAAAACATCTGAAACAGCTTTTTTGTCAATGATGCAACAAATGCACATGCAAAACCAGCTGCCGGACCCACCAAAATACACTGCTGAAGAAAAATCCGCTTCAATGGATGCGTTTACAAAAACGTTTCTAATGAAATATGGCGGTCTTACTCAAAAGCAGCAAGTTGTTCTCCTAGAGTCTAATTTCTTGTCGGGAAAAGCGCTGAAAGTATACAAGGGTCTTCCGGAATATGACAAACAGTCTTTTCAAACTGTAATGAGAAGAATGGCTGATAGGCTCCGAGTTTCTAAAGAAGATGATTCTAGACGCGCGAAGTCTAAATGGGAAGAGTTGCACAAAAGAGATGGCCAGACAATTGAAGACTATTGTCTTGCGATTGATGAGCATTCGAAGCGCGCGTTCATGAGAATGGAGCCTGAGGAGCTATCATCGTTGAAATGTCAAAAATTGCTCATTGCAATTAATGATAATGAAACAATGGTGTGCCTCATTGAATCGAAATTGAGTGATACCTCTGAAATAGACCATTATGAAGTCGCCAGAGAGATCGCGATCAGATATGAGCGAAGTGTCAATGAGAGACAGAAGAATAGAAAGAAGGAAGAAGCTAGTGAAAAGAAGGATAATAATTCTTCGGCTCATAATACTTCAAATCAACGGAATTCTAACAAAATGTGGTCTCAGAAGCAGAATCAGAATCGCAATCATCAGCAACAATTCAATTCGCCCAGCAATAATTATCGTTCGAATTCTTCGAATAATGATTATCAGTTTACTTCTTCGAATCAGTATCAGCAGTCTTCGCCGGTTACTTCATTTGTTCAGCAGTCTTCGTCTTCAAAGCAGTCTTCGTCGGATCATCAGTCTACTCCAGTTGTTTCCTCTAATCAGTATCCACCGCCTATGCAACCTTCTCAGAAAGAAGACGTCTCCAATCAGAGTCAGTCTTTCGCAGAAATTCCGGTGAATAATGACTATTCATGCCGAGAATGCAACGCTATCGGGTGTCATGCTCCGAATTGTTCTAAAGCTCCGAGAAATGCTAAATTTGTTCCTACTTGCAATCGTTGTCGTGAAAAAGGTCACTCAGCGAACTATTGCCCTCAACAGAATGTAGCGATTCCAGTTCCATCTGAAACCAAAGACTCGAATGTTGCTCATATCTCCACGTTGGATATCGATTGGAGCCAAACTTCCCTCAACGAAATTTCTGCTAACAAGTCTTCTGTTCAATATGAACAAGGAAGAATCGCAGGGGTTGATGTGGAAATTCTAATAGATAGTGGTGCGAGTCTTTCAGTTATGTCTCATGCTTTGTGGAAATCAATTGTCGCAAAGAAAGGAAAGGAGTGGGAGAAGAACGTTTTCATTGAAACTCCGAACATACAGAACGCGGTAGCTGCTAATGGTGAACCCGTAAATCTGTTATTCCAAGTAATGCTTGAAACCTCAATTCGTTCCAAGACGAGGAAAATTCCTATCTATGTTGCCGATGTCTCCAGAAACAATGTCATTCTTGGCTACAACAATTTCCAAACCATGGGAATTCAGTTGTCAGTAGAAATAGAACCTCGGGAAATAAGGACGGTTTATGATGTTCAACTAGCTCCCAAATCTCATCGTAGTGTAGAAGTGCGCGTAGCAGGAATCTTCGATACTGAGAAATTTTGCCTAGTTCATCCGATAATTGATCAACTTGCTACAACAGTCTGTCAGGTCAACACCAAGGGAAAAGCTTTCCTTATGCTCTCTAATCGCGGAAAAGATGTTGTTTTTCTAGAAAAAGGCCAAATCATTGCTCATGGAGAAATTGATAAGACCGAAGTATTCGAAAATGAATTGTTTTCTGAGGATTCAGCTGAACAATCGTGTTCAGTGTCTGATGAATCTTTGCAAGAGAATAGTGTTATTGCTTCTCAGCATTGTGAAAATCAGAATGAAGAAATTGAGGCAAAGTCAGTTTCTGAAAGTACAAGGGATGAAGAGAAAAATAGTGTACTGATCGACAAGAAAGCTAACGACATAAATTTATGTCAAGGTCCCCCGCTGACGTCACTAGTTGATTCTTCTACGCCTTTTTGCCTTCCAGTTATCAAGACTCGTGATAAAGAAGAGCTGTGCGACTCTTTTCAGCTATATGAAAATGTTCAAGATGATCATCATGAATTGGGAATTGTCCCTGAATCTCTCAAACCTCCCCCAGAACCGATAATGGAAAAGGCCGGAGATGTCGCCTTTGGCGGTGTTTTTCAAACAAAGCCTACATGCCGCGTGAAAGAAGGAATCCGTCTACAAAAGGGTTTAGGATTAGAGTCTCATGCCTACAAAAGCGATCTCGCCGCTTGCGAAAAAGAGCTCCTGTCTCAAAACTCGCATCATAACAATCTAATTCAGGACCATCTTGCTCATGCGAATGGAGCACCACCCGGAAGAACACCCATTGTTCTGTCACCAGGAAAGGATCCACCAACTGGCTCCAAATGTTCCATGTCAAGTGAACAGTATCCAAAGGATTCAAAGGAATTTTTCGAGGATCCAAAGGAAATGTTCGAGGATTCGTCACTTCCGAAGTTTTCACCTTCACCAACATCATGCCAGCTACCGTATGAACCTGGACCGTCAATGAGTCTTCATCCAATGCCAAGCACAACTACAGATGCTGATGCAGATGTCTCCGGATCTTCTTCACCAAGGATCAGCTCAAACTTTCAACATGAATAATGTCTAATTACTCTTGTTATCCATTGTTATCCCATCACATAATGCTATCCTTTCCCCCTTCTCCTATCTTTGTCCCATATTATATTATTCTTTCATATTATCTATCCTACCCAGTTATTCTACCATCCCTAGTCCTTTTTGGTAGTTGATCTCATATCGTTTAATTACCATTATCTTTCCTAATTCCCCTTATCTACCCTCACAGTACCATTCCCAACCTCCCCTCTCTGGTGCTATTTCCTTTGGAGGCGGGACTCGAAAAGGCCGGAGATGTCGGATTCTCATCCGTTTCTTCTTCGATTAAGCCTTTAAAGTCATTAATATTCATAATTTGAATATTCCGCCGTAACTAATGGAAACGCGCTCCGCCGCGCCAGCGCCAAAATTTGAGGCGGGAAATCTGTGAAATTCGTTTTTCTGGCCCCTTTTCAATCATTCTTGTCTGTGAGAGAGCACCGAATTGGTGACTCTGTTTTCACTTCTAGACAGTTTCATTTTTCCTAGTTTTTCCTTTTTCCCTGGCTACCTAGTTTCCCTTCTTTTTGTGATTCTTGTTCGGAGAAGGGCACCCGTTTGGTGAATCCCTGCATCCTCTTCGACAGTTTCATTGGTTACCGAATTTTCCTTCTTTTTGTTACCTTTTTCCCCCTGGTTACCGTTTTTCCCGAGCATTTGCTCAATTTCCCTTGCTACCTAGTTTTCCCAGTTTCCTAGTTACCTTTTGCCTTGATTTTCCCAGTTATAATAAACCAATTGTGTTTATCAAAAGCTGTCTTCCTTATTGTCTTCTTTCTTTCCGTATTCTTCGCTGAATTCGCTTCGAATTCAGTTTGTTTCCGACATTTCCGCCTTCGTTTCCGCCTTTTCGTCTTTGCCGTTTTCTCTCCGTCTCTTCTCTCTCGTTGTCTTTTCTTTCCGAACTTGTACACGGCGCTGTCAGGAGTGTAACCCACTTCCCACAAAGCTAGTACCTGTCCGACTGAATATTTTTCAAAATTTATTCGACTATTACGAAATCTATCTTTGTTTTTCAAATTTCTGGTATAATATTTATCAAAAACTGAGAAAAATATTGAGAACAGTGCGAGAAACAGGAAAAACGGGTCCGACAATCCAAATTGCTTACTAGTTATTGAGGTATCAGGTTTCAGGTATTCAAAATACAAAGAAAACACTCATATCTTACTGGAATCCGAAATTAGTATGAAATAAGTATGTGAAAAGACAAGAAGATACGATAATTGTGAGTATACAACAATAAATTATACCTAGAAACCCAGTAGCCACACAAGAAGGCCTAAAAAGTTGAGTTCAAAACTTGGTTCATTCAAATAAAACCGTTTGGCGCGCAGGTGACATCATAGGTAGAACGGCGGAGCGCCGTTGCGCGCGCAAGAGGTTCAGAGTAAAAGGAAAAGAGAGGAGGTAACTGCCTGGGCAGCTATGCTTTTTTATTCCAGTTGTGGAAAAAAAGAAAAACAAAAAGAAGCCAAGCAAGGCAGAAAGCTTCTTCGCCATGGCAAACTCTCCATAGCAAGGTCTCCATGGCGAAAAGAGCAGCAGTGTTCTTTCTCGGAGACAATGAAAAGTTTTCTTTTTCATGGAGCAACGATAAATGGGTTGGAAACAAGAAAAAACGAAAAACTGACTGAGGAACTTCAAAGAGTAAAGAAAGAAGAGTTTCGCGCCTAACCTAGTGTTATCAGGTTCCACCTGTTATGAGTAATTGCCCCAGAACATTTAATTTCCGTTATACCCGCCTACATTTTCAGATAATTAATTTCTTTATTGTTATCACAAAAAATTATCAATTTCTGACTATTGAACACAATTTCAGAGGAACTAAAATTCAGAAGAATTTATAATTTTTCAAGTTTTGGCGAAATTCAGGAAATGGAGAAAACGTTCAATGAAGATATACATGCTTGTAATTCTGTTGTTCTGATTAAAATATACTTGCTGATTGAATATAGCGGAAAACAACATCGAACGTTTAATCATAGAACAAAATTTGAATCGAAAAAAAATGCTGGTTAATCGAAAATTGAAAAAAAGTTGTTATATGAAGTTTCAGATGAGTACAAAAGCTGCTTAAACTTGAAATAATTGTCTGGAAACTTGCAAATGTGTTGAAAAACATGAGATCTAAATTTTTGTAGTTAACCACTTTTTTCTAGCTATTGTGGTTTTTGAGATATGCGCATTTGAAAAGGCTGGTGCAAGCAGTGAGGCAGCATGATTGTCCTACTGTCCTCTTTAAAGGCACATATCTCTAAAAGCACGATAGCTAGTAAAAAGTTGTCAACCACAAAAATGGAGCTCTGGTGTTTTTCAGCACATCTTCAAAATTTCAGACGAAAATACTCAGTGTGAGCAACTTTTGTAGCTATCTGAAATTGCTTATAATCAAAATTTATTTTTTAAATTTCAGATTTTTTCGATATACTCAGCAAACTTGGTGCATCTTCAGAAATGTGTAATGCGACAAACTTGAACATCTCGTAGGGTTTCCTCAAATCTCATGGCAGGATGTAGGAACTGAAACATTAGTTCTACTAGAGAAAGCTTTGTTTTGAGGTCAAAATTTATCGTTACTTCCATTTTCAGAAATGTGTACTATTCCTTGTGCTGTGTACAAACTAGAATGAGCAACGCATTTTCTAGTTGTATCTGGTACGCGCTTTCCACCAACACATTTTGTGCTCCTACTAGTTTTGAAGTTTGAAATTAAAGAAGTTGACATTGTAGTCTTTCAAATAAATTTTGGATACATGAAAAATTGTGTGAACTATCCAGTAATCTTTTTGCAAACAATTTTTTTGATATGATTAGGAGCAAAATGCTGAAAAAAGTTGAATTCTTTCTTCATTAGAAAGTTTTGGAGTGAAAGCTTCTAGCTTTCCTACTGTAGAGAATCAGAAGGGTTGGAGCGAAGTCTTTGTGGGCAAAACACGGTTATATATGTATCTGTATCTATCTATGTGCGGAAGCTGCCCATGAAGCTCAAATATCTCGGCATATCCGAAATTGTATACATAGTTCATCATTTTTTATCTATCTTATAAGAAACAAGTTCATAGACCTCAAAGCGCAAGTATGTAACAAACTACACGATTCCTACTGTAACTAGTTTGCATTTTTCGATATTTTCTCATTCCCTCGATCCCAGCCTCCTTTTTCCCCAATGTACCATTCTGGACACCCGGCCTGTCAGAATGCCACCCCAACCGAAGATTATTTCCAGACAGAACAACGGTCCACACAAGAGTCAGAAGCGAAATCCCCTCCAATTTCAGCCCTATCAGAAATGAAGACATTTAGAATGATCCTACAATATTCATAACGGCCACTTGTTGTCTGCAGCGATATCAAGAGTTCAAAGCAAAAGAAAATCAAAGTTCACCGTTTGATTTTGCTCCCAGAATAGATTTTCTGTGCGAAATTCTGGAGCATACTGTAGAGTGTTATTTTCAAGCAGTATATGCTAGCTCCCATGGTGGACCATTTCCTCGCAGAGTCCAAAGAAAATATGGTTTGTGTTACAAATAATTTATTTGGGTTCTGTTAAGGTTTCAATGATCGCGGAAAAAATAATGAGAATTGATGGGTATTAAGAATAGACAAGAGTATCGAGAATGTGGAACTACTAGAATCCGAGTCTGGGGCTTAGAACTTTGATGGAAGTTGTTTTTAAAGGAAGCGTATGGTACAAAAGCAAGTGGAGACGTCAGGAAAGTATGTAGACGTTACATTGTGAAAATATGAATTGTGTAATGAAGTCCAAATAAATATAGCAGTTGTATAGGGTGTAACGAAGGCGTGATTTTTTGAACAATCCAAAAATCTAGAAATCGGCCAGAAAGTGGTTGATAGCCAACCAGCCCATGAAAATGACGAATCCAATGATGATTACAACTGCAGCACATTCCATCACTCTGATCAAGATCTGAAAATGAAATACAGTTTAAGAAGAGAACCTAGCTACAGTACCAACTAACAATATTTACAAGAAACCTGTTTTTCAGTTGATTTTCGGTAATTTTTACCGTATTCCAGGAACCTGGAGCTCGGCTGTAAAGTTTCCCATCACTTTGAAAACATCGGAGGGTGTGAAATAGACCTAGATTGAAAACTTTGCAGACACAAAAGTTTTAGAACACTCCTAGTTTTTCAGATAATTGCGGTTTTTTGAGAAACCCATAGTTTTTTAACCTCTTGAGTAAAAACAGGCCAAAAAGGAATAGCATTCAGAAATCGACAAATAACTGAAAAACTAAGATTTTCGAAAAACTCTGTGAATCTAAGATTCTCAGTCTTGATTTGTTTCACATCTTCCCAAGCTATTAAAGTGGTAAAAACTTGTCAACCAAGCTGGACTTCTGAAATGGTCAAAATGACCGAAAATCAACTGGAAAACATGCGTTTGTATATCTAAAGCACCCATACTGTAGCTATTGAACTGCTCTTACTTTCTCATGGAATCGACATAAGTACTTCTCTGGCTCCATGAAGAACCGAAGAATTTTCTGTGGAACGCGGACTGGCTCATAGCAAGTGAATACATGAAATATTTTCACTTCTTCTTTGTGCTCTTTAATGTATCTGCAGATGAAGCACTTTGGTACGGTTCCATCAGAAGTGTGAAGGCATCTCATATTGAGAATTAGGAAGGGGTGGGTGAGCTTCAAAGTGAGTAACAACAGCTTTCAGACAATGAAGACTCCTGTGACTCCCAAGAAATGGGCGGAGCTAGTCGACTCTCAAGCCCTGCAGAAATAGGCGGAGCTTCTATCTATTCTTCTTCTGACGTGCAATAGAATACGATATCGCAAGGAGGAGAGCCATGTTTTTGAGAAAGGGAAGATTGTTCTGTCCAGAATTTGCGAGGAGATCAGGAAGATTCTGGGATGAAGAGGTAGAGGAATTTAGACATACGCACGTTGACAAATTTTGTAATTTTTGGAGGGAATATCATCGTCACTATATTCAAAATCTATTTTGGGAAGGAGTGGGTCTGCAAGATATCGATAAAAAAGATATTTCGATGAGACATTAGTCAAAGATCGTAGAAGTTAGGTGAATACGATATACAGGATGCGCCAAAATCATTGCAACACATTCAAAGGGCTGTAACTTCTTCGATAACACTCGAATAGACTCGAAAATTTGACAATAGTTTGCTGAATACTTTCTGACAATTATATTTTTGAAGTTTGTAAATACGGTTTACCTTTGTTTCTCAAACATCCATGAGTCTCTTCGAGAACGCCTTTATTCTGGCACGGAGGTATTTTGAGGGTAACTGGGCCCGCCATGGGTCTAACCGTATCACCAAAGACTCCAAATTTGGGATGTGATCGTCATGTCCGGCGACGAGGGTAGCCATTCGCAAGTCATGAATCTTGAAAAGTTGAGCGTGCATTTAACACACTCAATCTGCAATATCTCACTTTTCACCTTCCACCCTTTCCATATAAGACTTCTGACTATATTCAGATAAGGCGCGCACCGTGTCCATATCCAGTACCCTTTTCAGATGTGCTCACCGACAATTTTCTGTTTTCTTTTCTACAAAACCCCTTTGAATACATAACAAAGAGCTTCTGACTTGACATTATACATGTCTGATCGTTTCAAATATTCCCCAAGATGTCTACAATTTCTGTGATAACACGGAACTTTCTTGGGCTGTTTTTCAGAACATGTTTTTTATCAAGATGGGACATGTAGACGATTCAAGAAGGGGGTGTGATATTTCTCTGGAGACCAGTCACATTGTCTGTTTGGATGAATCAGTTGATGTGATGTTTGAGAATATTGGGTTACTGTTAACTTGGCGATTAAAAAATGTGCTATACTTTTAAATGTGTTATACCTCACAAATGTGCTATACTTTATAAATGTCATCTTACAGTATCCAAAAAGTCAGAAAATGACTTTTGAACTAAATTTTCTAAAAAATATGGAACGAGAAATTTTATTTTTTGCTCACAGTGGAGAACATTTCTACCTGAATCCGTTAATGACATTTGTATCAGAAACTGTAAATTTTGATCCGAAAAACTACAAAAACAAGATGTAGCATTAGATAATAATGCACTTATTATACTTTTACTTTTTACATTACACATTACATTTTTAATATAAGAAAATTCGTAAATTTGAGTTTAAACGTAATAAGTAGCGCTACTACATGAAATTATGAGAATTTTCCTGAAAGAAAACAATTTTTCTTCAACTTTCACGCTTTTCAGTTGATGTTCTGCAAGAAAACGATTTTCCAAGGACAACATTCATAAATAGATCCTCAAAATCTACATAAAAGTGCATCAGTTCATTATCAAGAGAAATTTATTGATATTAAAACATGAAACGAGTCATGATGATTCAAAAATAGAAGAACAAGAGTATAGTTTCTAAAATAAAACTTGATTATTATTCGATTTGATCAAACGCCACATTATTAATTCAAAAGTCAAGCTTAAAGTTGTATACTGCTTGGGTTACCCATTCCCTAGGTCACCAGAAGAGAAATAAATTAAAAATAAATTAGTAAAAAAAGAGAAATTAATCGTCCTCAGCCTCCAAGTTGAACAGAGGTGCAATTCGTTTTTCGCGTTGCGAAAAACACAGATCTTGGCAGTTCTGTTCGAAGAGAATCGGAAGTTCTTCCATTTCTTCCATTGAAGAGCAACGAGGATAGTGGTAGGCAACACAGACAGATGAGCCCTTCTGGAAAGTTTAAAAATTTGAAAATAATTCTAAAAATATAAGGCATACCGGGCGGTACCATCTCTTCACAAATTTCGGGTCAACACCATCTGAGCAAGTGTTCTTGATGATTTTGCAGCATCTCTTGTTGACCTCGCCTGGAATTTTGTAAGTCACGTTCATGTACAGTAGCGGACAATAATATATTAAAAAACGTCTTTTTAATTGATTTTTGGCTTTTTCAAGAGTTTGTCAAGTTTCCGGTCACTTTGAAAACTCTAGAGGGTGTAAAACAGGCTTAGATTGAAAACTTTGCGTTTACAGTATTTTTTGAAAATTGCTAGCTTATCAGTTATCAGCAGATTTTTGAAGGACACCTATATTTTGCTTTTTCAAGACGAAAACAGATAGAGGAGAAGTGTTTTTCAGAAATCGGAATGTAAAAACTTGACAGCGGAGCTCTAGACTCCTGAAAATGGTCAAAATGGCTTAAATTTAACGTTACTGTATATTCCATTAAAATTCTTACATTCAGGATTGGTATCTAGTGGAATTGGATCATCAGCTAGTGTCTGCACGATTTCGTTGGTCATATAAAGTTGAGCAGTAATTTCTGAAGCGTGCTTTCTTGTGTTTGGAACATATCCTCCAGTTTTTGGCCAGTATAAAAGAGGACTAGTGGTAGTAGAATGGGTTTCATAGAAGTCTGGTGTCGTGGCAAAATCTTCCAGTCCTTGTGGAGCGGTTGGGAGTTCTGGAGCAGTTGTGGTTTCTGGAGCAATCGTTGTAGAGGTTCTGGTAGTAGTAGTAGTGTATGGCGTTTTAGTGGTATCATAGTAATTTCTGGTGGCTCTCCTCTCCTCTGTGACAAATGCTGGTACTTCTGTAGTTGTGGAACTTGGTGGATATGGAGAAATCACAGTTGGCAATGTAACACTAGATGAGCTTAAAACTCCAGAATTCATCAACGCCTGTCTCTGCCGATAAGCATCCACAAGTAGCTTGGAAAGTTTTCGATTTCTCTTCATTGCACTCTTGATGTATTTCTCATCTAATGGTTGATTGGTATCCAGTGCTTGCTCGATTCTTCTGAGCAAATTGCTCACAGAGTGGTCATTGGACGGTCGACGGCTTCTTGAACTGCGCTCGGAAGAAGGTGTGTATATTGGAAGACCACCAGCACGTCCAAAAGATTGAAGATGTTCTCGATAAGAAGGTGTTGGTGTAGAGGAAACCGCGGCGGCAGAAGTCCATTTGTTAGCCACTGAAATATTGCGGATGAAAAAAGACAATAAGAAAAAACCGGTGGTAATCAGCTACAGTTAAAGAGTGGGCGTGCTTAATTAGGAGAACTTACTGTCGTCTCGCCACTGCTTGTTAGTTAGTTGTTGTGTTGAAATATCAATAATTGGAGTGTTGGTATTGACAAGATTATCGGAGGGTTGAGGACCATAACGACGATTTATGGCATCGTCAAGTTTGAAAAGTTGCTCGGTCTCGCTGATGAATTTTTGTTTCATGGCTGCTTGCTGAAATTAGGTTATGAGTAATTTTTCCAAACTACCATAGAAGGAAACCCAAACGGTCTACTTTGATCTCACTTATCTCGATTCCTGTGGAAGATACCACACATTTGTCCACTGATAAATTATCTATCATAACATCAACAATATTTTATCAGTCGACAAATTTTTCAAATCTCTCACAGAAATCGAAATATAGTCAATAAGACATACCGAAACGTGATTTTCAGTTGATTTTAGGCGTTCTCAGGAGCCTAGAGCAGGCTGGAAAGTTTCCGATCATTTTGAAAATTTCGCAATCACAGAATTTTTGAAAATTCCTACTTGTCCAGCTGCTTGTACTAAGTAATGTAATTCCAGCACTTTAAAAATGAACCAATTAATGGCTCATTTCAGGAAGGCATACCGTTTTCGCTCTAACAGATGCCGACAACTTGTCAACGTCCACTTGGAGCTCAATTATCTCACTTCCTATAAATTACATCGAACATTTGTCAACTGATAAATTATCAAATATCACCAATATTTCATCAGTTGACAATTTTTGGAGTCTCTTAAAGAAATTGAGATAATCGAGCCTGAAGTTGGCAGCTTAGTTAGACTTCTTATACAGGTTTTCTGGTCCTTCCTGTTGAATTCTCATTAACTAACCGTTCTAACATCTGCATCTCTTCCAAACCCAATATTTTTCATCTGCCTCTCTACCAAATCATTTGTAGACTCTGTGGTAGTTGCCAAAATCGGATCTCTTCCATACTGATCCCTACCAATCTCGACAGGAAGTGGCTGCTGTGTACTTGTGGTCGTCTGTTCGTAATTGACCTGTAACAGACTACCTTAGCAGACAGACACTGACAATTATTGCACTTTACTCTCTCTCTCTCTTCCACTTGTTCAATTATACCTTTTCACCCGTATTAGAAACTCGACAGTGACATTCAACTCCCTTCTTTTAGCCACTAACTGACGAATCAGATTGTGAGGAGAAAACGAGTGAGGAAAAATGACCTACAAAGCGCGGGAAAAGTATTGTGGAACGGTCAAGAAGATGAAACAAGAAGTGGAAGAAGAGGAAGATAGTGAGGGGGGTAATAGGCACGAGGCTATAAATCAAACGACTTGAATTGCTTTTTGAAACAGGTGGAGCGGTTGGTCAAAGATTGCATCTAAATTAGTCGACTTCTTTTTTGATGGTATTTTTCATAGAAATTATCAGATATAGAACTTCAAATTCTAATGAGCTCTAGAAGTTATTGTTCGGGAGTTGCACCTGGTTCCTAAATACCTATCAAGACCACTTTTTTAAAATTTCAATCAAACTCTGAATATCGTATTTCCAAGAATAGAAGGCGAACCAAATCATAAACTTCAAGCTCAATTATCTCGATTACTGTGGAAGGCATCGAAAAACTGTCAACTGATTAATTGTTTATCTTAATATCACCAATATTTTTGTAGTTGTCAAAATTTCTGTATCTCTCGCAGTTCTCGAGATAATTGAGCTTGAAGTTGACGCTTTAAATATGCTTCCATCACATGTTTTACGGTATCTATAAAAATTCTTCATTATCTCAAGTACTGTGAGAGATATCAAAAATCTGTCAACTGGTGAATTGTTTATCATAATATTACCATTATTTTATCAATTGACAAAATTTGAATATCTCTCACAGGAATGGAGATAATTGAGCTCAAGTAAAACGGTATGAGTTGTCACCTATAGCTTTAAATTCCCTCCAACCACACCAGCAGCCTCAAAAATCGTTATTCCTTCCTTATTCAAATTCTAAGCGTTAAAAACTCTACGCGACTAGCTAATAAAACTCAGATTTTTCTTCTTTAGATAAGCTTGTGTTCTAACGCGTTCTGGACTGTCTATGACCGCGTGGAATGTGGAATTACGGGAGGATACATGAGAAATGGGAGATGAGCTGAGGTAGATAACGAACAAAAGGAGAGCGCGTGCACTTTAGATGATCAGGAATCATGGTTTCTTGAATGGTGAGATGATATGTTGTGGATTTTCAGATTTTCAGAATATGAACGAACAATAAGATTGAAGATACAATTAAAAGTTCTAAAAAACCATATAAAACATTAGGTGATGTGAAAAAAAATTTTCGCTTTCCACTTTGAGCCAATCTGTCTCAATTTCTCTCAGAGATATAAAAAAAAAGTGTCAACTGATAAAATGTTTGACATAAAATTATAAACATTTTGTTAGTGGACGATTGTCTTATTTCTTTAACAGGAACCTAGTTGGATCCCCTCAAAGTTGTGGCTCACCTTTTTCTCCGCTTCACACTCAGACTTATCACAATACTTGGTTTCATACAAATGTGGACATAATCGCTGCATCATTCTTCCTTCCTCCGTTAGCTCCTGTAGTGGTGGTTGGAGGACATCTCGATTTCTAACAATTAGGCCTCGTTGACATCCACCGTGACACTTGGACCAGGCTCCCCATTCCGATACAATGCATTCTGAAATTCAATTGAAAAAGTTGAATTGTGAGTTTTAAGTGTTACCTGATTGTGTTGATATCCGTATCAGAAAAGACGAGGCTAAGAAGAATGAGAATTTCCAAAATTTCATTCTTGGATTACCTTTACCTAAAAGTTATTATAGTAAAATATGAATACAAAAGGAAGTCATAATTCAAGAAAGCTTGGATAAGAAGAAGGATAATCCTTCAAAAAGGGTGTGAAAATGAATGTTGTGTAAGAGGCATCGGAAAAATGAATAGTGCGAAGTGCCCCGCCCCCTATCAAGCCTCCGCATCTTCTGCTTTTTGTGGTTACTGTAGAGAAGAAGCGGAATGTCTCTTCTATCCCCCGCTGTTCCTCCGTTCTTCCCTCTTTTTCCTTCCTCATCCAGCCCCCATTAAGGATTTGTCGCACTTTTTTCCCTGCGGAGCGGCGGCACAATTCACCTAAATTTTGAAGATAACCATCAGCAAAATCCGTCCGAAAAGAACGGTGGCCCTTATTTCCCTTTTTTTCGGCGCGAGTCAGTGTTCCAATGTTTGCATTCCGATGTCAAGTTTTTGTCACATTTTTGTATTATCTAACGAATTTCAGTTTTATATGTGTCACAGTCGTTTTTTACGATTCGGAAATTCAGACGCATGGCCATTGGACCGACCCCAGAAAAGGCGAGGTGTCATGATTTACGAACGCCGATCTTTTGATTTATGGACTGGGTAGAAGGTGGGGTCTAAGAAAAATGGGAGTCCAAGTTTTCAAAATGTTTGAATTGACTCATTGAGAACACAATGACCAATTAAATTAGTGAATGGTAGTATCCTTTTCTTTGTCTGAACTTTAGGTGTATCAGGCTAAGCCGGCAAATCTTTTCTAATTTGATTTTTCAATATCAACATTTGTTTTGAAAAATAATTTATCGGGGAAAACTGAAAATACGTGAACGGGACTGATGATCGAATGGAATGTACTGTTTAATAGATAATTCACAACTGAACCTGATATATACTAGAGAACCATTTAAAAATTACCCAATTGAAACCGTGAAAGCAAGAAAAAATGATAAAAGAGAAAAAATAAATTAATGTCTAAATCTAGTGTCTCCTGACTTTCGGATAAGGCTCAATACTGCAATGGAAGTCAAAGCGGAGATCAGAAATATTACATCGAACCATCGGTGATAAAAATTGAACTGCAAATCGCCGAGGATTCTGGTTAAGATGATACGGTATTCGGGCGGGACGTTCATTCGCATGAGAAGCACACTCGAGACAAAATACATTCCCATGATTTGAGCAAATCCAAGAACGATGATGTTGGAAGAGCGAATGTTGGAGATGGAAACGAAGAATTTGGCCATGGTGATGAGGAGACCTGAAAATGTGAAATTTAGCATTTCTTCAAGACATCTTCAGGGCTATGGGGTTTGAAACCTTGTTATTGTGAGTAACCCCGAACAAAAATGGTTCTTTTTACGCAGAGCATATTTTTTATCAAGCCTAAAATGCCATGAACATTCAGGTAGTTTTTCAGCTTCCAATCTGTTGAACAGAAATCAATATGGATTTGTTAGAATTGTGATTTTGAAGGCGTTTCAAACAGAGGTGTGTGAAAAACGCATAATTAATGCTCTTGGCTCTGTTTGGTTATCTTGGTCCTCAGCATTTTTCTCGAACCTTGAAATGGGGAAAACAGAAGTTCTGAAATAACGATGTTTTAGATAAAGACCAACAAGAGTGTGCAAAAAGAAATTTTCACGAATTCGCGGGATTTCGAAACAATTTGGAATACAAATTACGGAATATCGGTATTTTGAGCTTTCTGAGGAATCTAAAATTTCTTTAAACGTTGTATTTTAGACACATCCCAGATATTTTTCAATATTTCAAAAATTATTGAATGAAAAACAAGAAATCTTAAATTTTATGTAAAGATTTTTGTGCTCCAGTCACAAACTGTAGTTTTTGCCGTGCGGCATCAAAAATTAGGCACTTTTTAAGTTCCACCGATTTTTGAAGTTTTGGTTTTCCATTATGAGAATTCTATACATTTTTCGGTATTTCGAAATATCGTGGCAAAATTGCAAACTAAATTTTATTTCAAACATATTCGAGTTTTTCAAAATTCCAGAATTCTGAGTTCATTTTCCCTACATCCCTGATGACCATGTTTAGAGCATGTACGACCAAATGGTTTTTTCAGTCCTCTCATCCTCCTCCCGTTCTGCTTTTTTTTCTCACCTCGAACTGACGTGATCGCAATGACTCCAACCAAGAAGAAGGAGATGTACTGCGACCAGTATCGTACGTCCATCTCGATTCCAACATAATTCACACTGATCTCTATCATGCGGGTGACAGGGTCTACCTGAAGAAGGAAAAACCAGCTGTGTTACTTTAATGTCTCTGACGCATTTACCTTTCCGACACGATCAAATAAAATGTTGATTAGAGAAATGAAGATTTTCCAGATGCAGTAGAGTGAGAAGAAGTGTCCAAGAACGTTGAAGTACATTCCAAGGAAAGTTTTGCTGGAATATTAAATATAATAATTTTATTTTTTTAGGGAAACTTTATTCTTCCATACATTAAAAAATTGACATTTCAGCAATTTTCCTTATTTTTTTTTCGAAAAATCATAGTTTAACGTTCAACAGCCTGTGTGTCGCGCCTCTGGCGCTGGACGCCTTCGGAGGAATTCAGCTAATTTTTTGCTGATTCGTTCATCCGCTCCTCACTCTTTTTGAAGAATCACATCATTTTCAAGATTTTCGAAATTGTGCGGAAAAAGTGATAAAGAGACCAGCCTGGTCCGTAGAAAATATGATTTGAAATTGCATTGACTGTTTCAAATTTTTTAGAATTACTCTTTTCCATACTTGCGACCGTGCCTTTGCCGGGCCTTCCACGGGCCTCGCCATAGTTTCTTTTTGAAACGATATTTTCAAAGAAACTAAATCAGATATGATAGAACTTGGCGAGTACTACAAAATGATACTATTAGGAAACTGTGTCTCGTTTATTAACAAAGTAACCAGTCAAAAAGTCGCCGGGTCTTGTCGCGTGGGCCCACATCATATCTAATTCAGTTAGTCTACAAATTTCCATTCTAAAAGAAACTATGGCAGATCGCGCAAAAGCCCGGCAAAGTCCTGGTCGCAAGTTTGCTATTTTCATTATTTTTCAAAAATTTCATTCTTACCTGAACGCCACTCTATCCAGCATATTCCTCAACTCCACCAATTCCAGGAACAAATATCTACTCAGTGTCTCCAACGGCTTGATCTCACTCTGCATTCGGCTGATTTGAGATTGCAAATTACTCTCATTACTACTTTCGCTGAAGTTCGACCACAATCTGGATAGAAAACCAGGCTCTTGAGATGCTGAAAAACACTATTTTTCGAGAATAGGTTACTGGAAACTCACACTTCTCCGAGTTCAGTCTTTTCAGCTCCAACTGATTCCTAGCCAACTTCCGCTTCTTGCTCACAATCATGTCCATCGCATGCGTCAGCCTTTTTTCGAGTTGTTGTGCCTGGATGTTTTCCACGGGTCGCATGAATATTGTCATGTAGGTGTATGGAGCATTTACTGCTCCGAAACCCGACAGCACCGCCATAACTGTGACTCCAATGACACCAACTCTTGAAATAACTTGCTCAATGGTGAAGATTCCTGGAAATTGCTTATTTTTTTCTTGGATTCAGTATCTTGCAAAAAAAAACGTACCATGTTTCGCGCTCAAAATTGGGAATGGATCTCCAATCTTCCAGAAGAAGTAGAGGAACACGAACCAAGAGAAGCAGGTGAGTGGAATGTGGAATTTTGATTGAACTGAAATCACAGAAATGATGAACTGATGACAAAAAAGAGAAACTCACTAAATGTGACACTCTGTATCAATAAATATGCCATGTACATCGGAATGAGGACGACTAGGGTGAATAGAATGATTGATAAGCAGTTGGTCCAGCATTTTTGGCGAGATCTGTAAAAATGATAATGGTTTATGTCATTTTCTGTGGTTTGTGAAATTAGCTCGGTCATTTTTTTTGGATATTTTGTTGTGATATATTTCTTTCAGAAAGTTATGTAAAACTAGGAACTTGGATACCGTAAATACTTTGATAGAACGCCACCCGAATCATCAAATTTGAACCCATGTATCTCATTTTCCGTGAAAGATATCAAAAGGTAGTTGACAATTAAAATGTTTCTGATATCATGATAAACATTTTATTAATTGACAACTTTTCGCTAACATTTAAAAGAAGTGAGATATATAGACTAAATGTGGACGGTCCTCGTGACGTTTTAGAGTGTTGACGGTATTTTGATACAGGTTGGTTATTATGGTTTATAAAGTAATTTTGATCCTTTTTTTTTGAGAATTATCATTTTTTCTAAATTTGTTTCTACTTTCAACGTTTTTATCTTGAAAACTGTTCCATATTCATAATTTCTCAAAAAAAGTATTATTAAAATTATAAAAAACGCAAAAATAGTTCTAAAGGCTAAAATAATTGAAATTATAACTCAAATTGTTGGAAATCGACAAAAATTCCAATTTGAGTAAGTTTTGCTCCTAAAAATCAATAATAACAACTTACAGTGGATCCAGAACATCGGCGATTTCAAAGATGATCAACTCAAACAGTGAGCAGGACAACGAGAAGGTGAAGGAGAATATGAACTGTACAAGTCTGAAAATTTCTTAACTTTTTTTTCCAAAACTCTCTCTAAGGCTTACCTATTATGCACTTCGTAATTTTTGAACAATTGTCTTGTATAAAAAACCCAACCGGCAACGAAAAACACGATCAACGATGCAAAAACCACCCAAGCATCATAACTCCCTTCCATATTGGTGCATCGATGATGGTTTTAACTTCAAAGGAACTTTTTAGAAACAAGAACTGTATTCTAAAGATACTATTGGTATTGGCCATGTACAATTTTGATTTTCCAACTGGGGAGGATATTTGCATAACAAAAAAAAATAGAAAAAAAAACTTCATAACATTCAATATACAAAAAAATGTGTTCAAAAGACGAGAAGGAAAAAGAAAACCACAACCATAATTTTTTTAGTTAACCACAGATGTACCATTTTAAAGAACAAAGATTAGAAAGAGTTTTGTAGAATTGACAAGACAAAAAAGAAACATTTGTGCACACGCGGAGCTCAAAAAGTATCACATTAAAGGGTATTGATAGAAAAGTGAACATTTTTCGTTGAGGATAATTAAGTCAATTAAATCGAAATGAAAGAAATGAAAAGAAGAACAAAAGTGATTAATGAATGCTAATATTGAATAAATGACCATAGATTTGGGAAAATACACAGTATGACTCGGACACGGTTACCAGGTGAACAGGGGTGGGAAATGCCATTTTAGGAAAGGAAAAAGTGGAAAATTTTTCAAAAAAAATCAATTCTTCCGATGCTGATCTTCTAGAAGTTGACTTGAAGAGTTCCGAGAGCCCGATTGAAATGAACGTCGCTTCTCAGAATTTCTTCTAATTGTTTCTTCATGTTCATCTTCGTCGTCTTCTGATGCTCCAGGTGATGACTTCTCCTCCTCTTCATTTTCGTTTTTATCCGAATCAAGATCATCGGGAATTTTCTTCTCAGGTAGTGGTGGTTCGCATTCTTCTTCTTCGGATTCGGAGAGCTCGGAGGAGTTGGTTCGGTGTTTCTGGAAAAATCAAGTTTATTGTGAAAATTTGCAAACTTGATTACCGCGTAACCCAGCTCAAAGCTAAGCTAGTCCAACTAACAGCTAAGCTAGAGCAGTTATAGCTGAGCAAAAGCAGCTAATAGTTAAGCTAGAACAGCTGATAGCTTAGCTAGAGCATCTAATGGCTCGACTAGAGCAGCTAATAGCTGAGCTAGAGCAGCTGATAGCTACGGTAGCCACGTAGCTAAGCACGAGCATCTAATAGTTTAGCTAAAGCAGCCAATAGCCACGCTAGAGCCGCTGATAGTTAAGCTGGAGCAACTAACAGCTGAATGTGAGCTAGAGCAGCTAATAGCTAAAATAAAGTAGCTGACCGCTAAACTAAAGTAGCTGACAGCTGGAATAGCCGCGCTGCTGAAGCTAGAGCAGCTAATAGTAAAGCTAGAGAAACTATGTATTCGCCAAGCTAGAGCAGCTAACAGTTAAGCTGGATAGCTGATAGCTGAGCTAGACCAGCAAATCTCTGAGCTAGAGCAGCAAATAGCTGAGCTAGAGGAGCTACGTAACTGAGCAAGACCCGCTTATAGCCAAGCTAGCGCAGCTGAGAGCTCGTAGCTAAGCTGGAGTAGCTAACAGCTGAGCTAGGGCAGCTAACAGCTGAGCTAGAGCAGCGTTTAGCTATAAATGCGTTAGTAAGGTGCCAATGATCCTTTTTTTCTCTCACAACTGAAGTTTTTTCTCAAAATTCTCACCTTCAATGGCTGTGAACTTGATCCACTCGACCCACTTGAACCCTCTTCACTATCGACTTGACTCCTAGTTCTTTCTTTCTCCTCAGCTTGCTGAATAATTTCCTCAATCACGTGTTTCGCATCTTCCTCGTCGTTCGCAATGTACGTCATTTCGATGCATTCTTGAACTCTGCTATTATCGCCGAGCTGATCCATAGTGAGCACTTGGTGCATTGCTTTTCCTCCACTCCTACTGCTCGAATGACGTTTTCTTCTTGTGGATGAGTTGATTGTTGAAACTGGATCGATTACAGTAGGCATTGAGGAAAATGAGCCGTTGAGACCTTCGACCAAACTGACGGTTTCGTAACTGGAACAAATTGATGAAAAGCTGACAATTTTTGGGGATACGCATTGTTTAGTATCCAGCTATTCGTATACTTTTTCAAAGAAATACTAAAACCAACAGCCAAATATGATCGGGGTTTTTACAGCCACACGACGTTTTGGCCTATTCGGCTTGTTACTATCAGAGTAATGAATTTCTCATGTAAACTGCCGTATTTCAAAGGTTTTTCAATGAGAAATGACAAGTTTTCTGTGGCTTGCTGGTTCGATGTACTTATCGGCAGCTTTTTATGAGTTCAAGTTCTTCTTATGCTTATTGAAAGAGTCCGAATGCAATCTCAATTTTGTGCAGGGTCTGATTTGCTTACTGAATTTTTCTAAGAGTCTTCTACGCGTCAAAGTATATGTATGTCAATCACTGATTTCATAATAAAAACTCACATTTGATTCCTCGTTTGTCTATGTGCTCGTAACCTGATCAGCGCTCGGAATGGTGATCGACAGATTGGACAGTTGTTGTGCTGAAAAATAATTTCTCAGTAAATTCAGAAACTTTAAAGAACATTATTTGGATAGTGGATAAACTATCGTATCCTCGGAATGTTTTGCCAACTTTTTACATACCTTGTATCTCAAAGAATCCGCACAATTACTGCAGACACACAAATGACGACAGGGAAGGATTACTGTATCTCGAATATCTGATAAGCAAATGATGCATTCCAGGCCGTTGTCGTCGTCCATGGATTCATTCCCCTTGTTTTCGATTCCAAAGATTTCCTGAAAACAAGTTTTTATAATGATTTATATTCATTTTTCCCCGTTCATGATTCATATTTTTGAGAGTTTTTCTTTCTATGTTTCCCCTGATCGTTTGGTTTTCATGAACCCGACAGAAGATAAGATAACACTAATTAATCACGACCATTACACGCCTTTCCAAGACACGATAAAAAACACTACCTGCAGAAGATAGGTGACCCCGTCGCAGGCGATTTTTTGTCGCAACGGCTTCAATACCAACGCTTTACTGCTGTCGTTTCCGGTCTGCAAAAGGAAAAGAAAAACATAGATTGGTGTTGCTTTGTACAAATCACCTCTATCGTACACATTGTTGTTTGCATTTGTGTGCTTTCGACGCCTGACGTTGTGATGGAGATGACAAATGGATAGTAAAGGCCGGCGGAATAGGAGAGCTGAAAAATTCTGATAAAGAATTGTTGAAGAATAAGCAGCCATGCATAAAGAGCAAGATTAGAAAATTGATTGGAAAATTGAGAGTTCCACAAGACGAAAAAAGCCTTTTCCTCCACTTGTCAGAACATTTCAAAAGTTTTTAATTTTTCGAAATTTCGCAATGCTCATGAGTATTTTAAAATAGCTACATGCGACAAGCCCGGTACGGCTTTTGAATTTAAAAAAGTTTTTTTGTCTTCAAAAAATTTTGTGCCTTAATCAAAAGTTAAAGTTAACTTTGAGTGATTTTTTACATATTGGAGCATCGTTAAAAGTTCTAAAGTTTCGAATTCCTTTTTTGAAAAACACGGGCCGACCAAGCCGTACCGAGCTTTTTTCACAACGATCGATGAGATACAGTACCGGTCAATAAAGCATACAAAACCGTAATTTTCCGTGGATTTTTTATTTGCAGAAGTCATAAGCTCGGCTCTCAAGTTTCAGATCACTTTGAAAATTCTGAAGGGTGTAGAACAGGACGAGATTGACAACTTTGAATGCACAGAATTTGCTTTTTTACCGTTTTCAGTACAAAAACAAGAAAAAGGGGTCCTTCAGAAATCAGCAAATAGCTGTAAAATTGAAAATTTTCAGAAAATTTTCAAATGCATGGTTTTCAATCTAGGTCTGTTTTACACCTTTTAAAGTTTTCAAAGTTATCGGAAACTTGACAGCTGGCCTCTAGACTCCTTGAAATAGTCAAAATCAACCAAAAATCAAACTGAAAAGCACGCGTTTTTACTGTATTTCTCTGCGATTCTTTATTCCTGCAGTTTCTGAGAAAAAACCTACATCTGATGAGTCCCATCGTGTCGCATCAAACACATATCCTCCGAAATTTTGGTCTGCACCCATCTCGAAATGGAATGTTTCCGAATTCTGTGCCCGTCGGTTTCGATATGCGAATCTGAAAACAATTTTCATCAAATAATACATTACAACATTTTAATCAACACCGTGACTTTTTCTCCAGCTAGCCTTCACCCCGCCCATGTCACCATGGAAACAAAAAAGACGACAAGCTCACGCGCTACAATCACCTTTCTTTCCCACCCCATATTATACTTCGATTTTCACTAGCTCTCTTCACACTTTACTTTTTAAAAAGAGTTTTTTTAGCTCATCCCAATAGAAAACTCACTGTATCTCCCCGTCATGATAGACTTCTTTGGCATGGAAGTGCACTTGTATTACACACGCGACGTCACAGTCAAAAACAAATGTGAGTTGATACAAATTGGGATCATATTCGCCGTTATCCTTTTTGACGCGTTGAAATTTGACCGATTCCTTTCGAATGTTGACGAGTAGATTGAGCGGTCGAATTTCATCGTTCCCAAGTGGTCCGGGCGGGTAGGGGAACTGCAAAATGTATGGAATGGGTGTGTCGCATAGAGGGAGATGCGCTCGAATAAGGAATGCATTTGAATAAGAAATAAGAAATTCGTTTTTCTTAAGGAGGGGAAAAAACGTTTTTCTTAAAGAAAAAGGAAAACGTCTTTGTGCTTAGTAATTCCACCAGACGAGAGGAACAACCCTCGCCTTCCTCTCGTGACTGAATTCGAGTCAAAAGCCTTGCATAGGGAACATTTATCGAGCGGCGACAAACGGCGAACCTACGTTTAGCGAGCTATCGCATTTTGTCTTTCTGCTGCTCGTTTTTCATTCTTCTATCTTTTTTTTGAGTTCTGAATTTGGTTTTTTTTGAAGATCAATCTGAACACACAAACATTGACACAACTTCATTTTTCTTGTCAATAATTTATCAAACTACCAATTATTGGCTTCGATTCGTCTATTCTAACTTTGGACGTATAACTAGATTAAACTAAAGATTATTTCAATACGGTTATATATATCGTTTATCTATAATTTTGGTTCTTCAGAGTAGACTCGGCAAGTTAAAATAGCCGTTGACCTCCAATTCTAACAGTACCCTACCCAAACCGCCAACTAATTACCTCGATTCCTGAAGAAGATATCAAGAATTTGTCAACTGATAAATTATGTATCATAACATGACCAATATTGTATTAGTCGGAATAATTTCGGTATCTCGAATAGGAATCGAGATAATTGAGCTCAAAGTTGACAAGTTGAATGGCCTCCATTAGAAGATACTGTATGTAGGGCATTCGCTGATTTTGTTTTTTGCCAATTGGTACCATATTTGATTGCCATATGCAATACGTGTTAGCCGGGCAGACTCGCACTCCAGTTACATTTCCCAACGTTTGAAGCATAAAACTCACACTTAATGCTCTGGATCCTAACTGATCCAGGTCGCTATTCTCTCCGAATAGGTAGGCCTCGGGTCGTGCCATCTCAAATTTGCAACCGCACATGAGGAAGTGTGATCCGAAGTAGGAACCTGTAAAAAATAGAATTTTGAGGTAATGAGGTTGGTCGCATTGTGAGATTTGTGAGATTTTTTTTGCATTATTGGAAATTGTCGGATTGGGCCGGAGGTTCTCAGGACCAAGCTTGCAACTTCTGTGGTCCTTTTTTCAGAATTTTATTGAGAGAAAGTTTTTTGCAAGCTATTTTTGGGTAGGAATGTTGTTTCTTTTGTTACCGATTCCAAAAATTTTCTGAAAAAGAGAAAATTTCTATGGTCCAAAAACCGGATCTTGAAAACTCCGGAAAAAATCCGGACCGGCTTGATGCAATTATCGTTTTTTGGACTTCTCATTTTTGACACCATGTGCTCAACTTGGATTTTTTTAATCTACAAATTTTGCCAGTGCAGACATTTTGGAAATCGCCAGATTTCCCACACTTCTGATTTTCGAGCTCTTTGATCTAGGAGTCCTACTTTAGAAACTACTAGATTTATTGAAATTGAGAGCTCCTTTTAAAAGTTTTCCGCAAGTCCAGAAACTGATTTTCCCTTTTTAAATGTGGTATGCGGTGAAAAATTTTATTGCTTTATTGTATGCAGAAATCTATGTAGATTCTCATAAAAATAAAGAAAAAATTCAAAAAAATTTCTAAAATACGAAAAACCGTCGAAACAGCGACGATGTATCCGGTGGCCGAGTGTGAGATTTCTAGGCCACCTGCGCGCGAAATTTGAATTTTTATCGTTTTTCAGTGTTTTTTTCATAATTGTGAAAAGATTTCATAATGTTTTTGTTAATTTCTCCAAGATATGGCGAAAAGCCTGGGAAAATATGAGAAAACACTGAAAAACGATAAAAATTCAAATTTCGCGCGCAGGTGGCCTAGAAATCTCACACTCGGCCACCGGATACATCGTCGCTGTTTCGACGGTTTTTCGTATTTTAGAAATTTTTTTGAATTTTTTCTTTATTTTTATGAGAATCTACATAGATTTCTGCATACAATAAGGCAATAAAATTTTTCCCCGCATACCACCTTTAAGCACAATTCAATCCTCTATGTTGGTCCCTCATCAACGACAAGCGCAGTTAACCTCTTACCAAGAACTGTTTTTATTTTAGGCCCAAATTCTCTATTCTGTTTTCACTAGTTCATGAATTTTTATGAGTGATCCGACGCCACTTTGCAAAATTTGCTAAAAATTTGACCTTGATGTGAATAACTGAGTGGTTTTTTGAAAAATACGTCGTCTTGAAGTACTTTCTTTCAATTTATAATTTTATTGTAAGTTTTTTATCGTTTCCAACGTTTTTTTTTATTTCTTCTGTTTCCCGAATTTTCACTTTCTAATTTCGGTGAACGCCTATTGACAAGAATTTGTGCTTATTGTTAAAATGTGGATTTTTTTCAGATTTTCATATGTATCTCAAACCCTTACCAGCCGCATTTGAGAATGTCATCTGTGCTTCAGGATCCTCTTCATCATGTGAATTGCCTCGGACATGTGTGTTCCGCCCCCGGAACACACTGGCAATCTGACCCATAGTTTGGCCAACACCTGCAAAAAACCCAAAATGAGGAAGCAACCGAAAAAAGCTGAATAGTAGCCGAAAAAGCAAGTTTGCAAGGAGAAAATGGAAGAAAAAAAAATGGAAAGTGGAGAATGCAAAAGATGAAAAAGTAATGGAAGGGTGGTAAGAAGACGGAAGAATAAGGATTTGCTGGGAGAACTACGGAGGAAATGGCTGGGATTGAGAAATTTATGGGGTAGGCGCTTTCAAATTGGTAGTGACTCAATACTTTTAAAGTTTCCGCTTTTTTCTGCAAAAGCTTTCTGAAAAGGATTACTCAAGCGTATTTAAATGGAAATTTTGTGAAGAAATTATTTTACAAAAGCAAGAGGGTCCAATATTTTGGTTTCTTTTGGGGTTTGAGAGACGCAAACCTATTCAATTCCTTATTTACCTTGTTTCCCTGTCCACCTCGCCCTTTCGGGACCTATCCAATTATGACTAGGTCAGGTCAGACACACAAGACCGTCTCTATCAACCGAAAATCCGGATCTACCAGCAGCAAAATCAATCGGGGAGGATTAGTGAACGATGGGATGGTAGTGGAAGTTGAAGAAGACGATAGTGGAAGAAGGAAAAGAAGAAGAAGATGAAGAAAAAGGAAGCAAATTACAGGCAAAACGACATTATTGTGTAAATGGTATGTACGGGAGAAGAGAAGACGCACTGGGAGGTTGGTTGGTGTGTGTGTGTATGCTGTGCGAAGAAAGGAGAAAGGAACTGTACAATAGTGTGTGGGTGGAGGAGACGCAGCGAGACCACTTGCCCGAAGTCTACTGCAGCTGTCTCTCTATCTCTCTTTGTGTCCTGTCATCTCTCATTCCTCACCCGGGGGCCGGTTGCAATGGAAAGTGGGGAGTACGCAAACACTGTACGCTAAAACTGCGGACAGTTAAATTTGATAGGCTTTTGTTTGGTTTTGGCTATAAATGAAAAATGGAAAGTGGAACGTGAGAAATTGAGGAAAAATTTGGATTTTCAAGCATAAGGGGTACTGGGAGCGCTTTTCACCAATTTAGAAAAATCTTGAATGACTTTAAAGGAAGCTCACTTATTCACGATTTTTTAAATTTAGCCTTCTCAACAACACAACGCTTCAATTTCAGTTTAAGCGGTACATATAGCTCAATAAGATATACAAAAACGTATTTTTCAGTTGATTTTTCAAAATTTCGGGAACATAGAGCTCGGTTTTCAAGTTTTCAATAGCTTTGAAAATTTTGAAACTTGTAAAACAGGTCTAGGTGGTAAAACTTCGCATTCACAGAAGTTTTCGAAAGTTCCTAATGTTTTCAGGCGTTTTCCGATTACTGAAAGATAGCCTTTTTGAGGGTTTCGTACTTTGAACGGGAAAAAACACGACTTAAAGAAAATCTACCTCACAGATGTTATCCCAAAGTCAACAAAAACCTGAAAAACCTTGAAAAAATCGCAAAATGCCACTCAAAACAGCACAGAACTAAAGTTTTTCAGGCTACCACTTAACAAAACCTCAGATAAATAAACAGGTGAATTGACTTTTTGCAAAGATCAAACATAATTAAATCAGCAAAATCATAAACGGATCAAAACTGCTTTTCTGGAATATTCTGAAGACTGTCAACTGAACGGAAAAATTCCGAAAAGTGCCAAAAATTTTTTTTATCAAATAAAACTGTAAACGAGGCGCGGCAACTATCAAACATCGATTCTAACTGCCAAAAACTGAAAAATATCAGCTGAAAGTAATTGTCAGCAAAATTATTTTCAAGTGATAACAGTTTAGAAACACAAAACATCATGTCAAACACAATACGATACGCTGAAAAAAACTATAAACCACAAAACCCTTTTATCTTATCAGAAAAATAAAATCTGCATAGAACTAAAGATCGAGGAGACGAGGGAAGGTCACTACTACGGCACTACGCAACTACAGCGTAGCACCAAAACAGAGAAGACCTTATTACTGATAAGACAGTGTGTATGTACCGTTGGACATAGACGACATACGTTTTTTGAAGGAGAAGAACGGAATTTTTTGTAGTTCCTTTCTTTTTCATTTTCACAACCTTTAAAGTTGTTCTTGAATTCAAAAATTTTCGGATTTTTTTGAGTTCCAAAATTATTCCATTTTCTAAATTCCAAATTTTTGCATTTATTCAATTTTTAACTTCAAAAAATTTGCTATGTTTTATTATTCAATATTCCGATATCTTTGAATTTTCAAATATCTGAATTTTTGGAATTTTGGGAATTTCAAAACATGACTTTCGAAGTTTGAGAATTTTTTAAAATTCTAAAATTAGTGATTTTCAAAATTCTAGAAATTTTGAATGTTTTAATTCCGGAATCGTGAAATGTTCAAAGTTTTAAATTTTGCGAAATTTTTAAAGCGAGTTTTACAAATTTTTTGAAATTGAATAATCCAATTTTGCTAAAAAACTATAAAAGGAATCAGGAAGCGATTTCTAACAGTTCAAAAACATTCAAATTGTGATGAAATTTTTACGACTTTCCAGTTCAATGAAAACTAGGCCAAGATGTATCATTATCTTCTTGTTTCGTCATTGTTTTTCCAAAAAACGATATCTTCAGGTCGAACAAGTGATCAATCCTCTACTATCACCGAAAAGGGAACATCAACAGCAACGTCAGAGGCAAAAATATACATAAAACGAGAGAACGAATGAATCAAAGCTATCCGGCTTTCGTCAGCTTCCATTCGCTGAGTAATTGCTTTGGGTATGCTAAACTGCTGACAGCCATCAATGCCACTAATGATTTGTCATTGGTCAACGAGGTAAGCGCGGCTGGGGGGAAGAAGCGGTGGAACGAAAACAACAAGAATGAATAGAGGTAACGGAAATTTGTGGTGGTGAAAAGTGGAACAGATGGCATAGAGAAAAGCGGTGAATGGAAAGAACCATTGTTTGAAAGTTTTATTGAATTATACGGAGCACGAACTACCGAATAATTTCCAGAAATTCAATGGCCCCACCCTTGGAAGTTTCCGAATGAGAAGCTGTGAGAATCCGAACATCTACTGTGATCTTCAACTATTCGGACAATTACCATTCACCAATGTTTTTGTGAATTCCGTCTTCGCGGAGGTCTCCGGCTTCCAGGAACGACAAGAGGTAATGAAACGTATAGGACAATTGGGGAACATAAAATGAAGGAAAGGGAAAAGGATAGGAGAAAATGAGACGACGATGTGTGTATGTGTAACTTGAGAATTGTGGGAAGTGAAAATGTATAGGGGGAAGAGGAGAAAAAGGTTGTGGGGTTTAGTAGAGTTATTCCTACCTAACTAATGACTAGGCTTCCAGAAATTCTCTGACACTATAAACATGAGGAGCGGGACGAGAGAGGGTGGGAACTAGGCGAGAGGATGATAAGAAAGAGATTAGGGGAGAAGTGACGTATGAAGAGATTAATCAAATCCCCACTATCACTGTTTTGGCAAAGAAGTAGCTTTTCAAAAACTATACTATCCCGAGAAGCAGTTGTAAAGAACAAGCAAATTTTTTTTTCGGAGTTTTTAAAAGAGCCAAGCAAGCGAAGACAAAATTCCATTGCAAGCAATACACCTTAAAACCTGTCATAGGAAGTATCCCGGGCTATAAAGTTCGAGCTAATTTATCTCAGTTCAAGTCAAAGATATAAAAAAACGTTTCAACTAAAAAATTATTTGTGATGTTTCGATAAATAATTTATCAGTTAACAGTTTTTCAAAATCTTTGACAGGAACCGAGATAATTGAGCTCAAACTTGAGAGTGTGGAGTGCGCCCTTCTACTACAGGTTTTACGATAAGTTTGATGATAACAAGATGTATCAAAGGCATAATTGATAGATCCCGATGTCAAGTAATACAAATTTTTGTTTTTTTTGGATAAAATTTTGTTAGAATAATTAGTTTGCTGTTTTGAAACCCTATGTGTTTTAGCACAGGTTACTTCTCGAAGCTGAAACAAGAAAGAATTTTTTAAAAAATCTCAACATCCAAAAAATAGGCCACATAATTCCATAAAAAACTATATTTTCAGGTGATCCTTGAAAAAATTACCAACAAAACCTATTGTTCCTACATCGAGGTTGCTCCACGGACCGACGACGACTACTCCGTCATTGTGAGTTAAAAAAGGAAAAAAAATAAAGAGAAGGAAATGAGAAAAATAAACGGGGTGGTCGGCAAACGACGGAAGGTAAATGAATAAATGAACGAATTTGTTTTGTAGGCTCAATCACAAGCTTCTATCGAGAATGAGTTTCTCAACCAAATCCGGCTGGTGTCTCAAAACATGATTATCCCGCATTTCCTAAGCCCCGGAGTGTATGTGCAGTTTCGGATTTGTATGTTTTTAAGGATTAGAGATTATCAGAGATAATGCCAACTAACTTCAGTGAATATCGTGCCAGCTACCAGTAATCCTGTGATCCTAACCAATCAAACTGAGCTACACGTGCAAACCGTCACCGAGGGATCTCAATCTGATGAGAAAGCAACAATGGCCAAAAAAGTGTCAAGTGTAAGGAGTCAGTCATCAAAATCGTTCAAAAAAAAAAATTACAGATTGTTCAAGATTTAAGTACCCAAGCATTTTTGTCAAACTATGTCATACAACTGGAGAAGACACCAATTGTTGGGAGAGTGCTGCCCAGGAAAATTGTGGAGTCTTGGTTGAAGGCAGATGTGGATAAAATAGACAAAAATACGTTGTATATTTCAGGAAGAGGTTAGTAGGGAACTAATAAGGAAACCTTAACATCTTGTGAAGCCAGCGCCAGTTTCAACCACGTTTTATCAGTTCCAGTAGTTGTATTACTTTCAGTCAAATCTCCTTTTAGTGCAAAACAGCAGTTTTTAAAGACGATTTTCTCAACATTTAGAACATTTCAAAATCTGAAAATTTTCAAAATATGAAAAAATATTTTTAATTTCAAACTCTTAATATAACATAACAAATTTCTTGTTCAAAGTCTTATAGGTTGAGAAAACCTATGCTTTTCACTGAAAAAGCGATTTTCGTTACTGATATTATTATAACTCGGTTGATACTGGCAAACGGATTTTGAGATTTTCAGAGGTTTCTAGACAGACTATAACCTATTCCAAAGATTTTATAAACATCTGAGTTTACGGAGAGTTGAGATTCCCTTGCGATTATGCTACTCAAAAAAAAAAACAAATTGAATACAGATAACTGCCCTTATCCTGAAAAAGGCATAGTGGAAGTCCGCTCTCTTGGTCGTAGTGAACAACAAGAGTCTTTTCAATTCTTCTACCTACACCGAACCAACACAACGACTCTAAAGAAAAATGATGATGTGCTGAACGACTCATTGGCCCATATGTTCGACTCACTGCAGGTTGGTGAAAAACAGAAAAAACCACTCTCACCGGAGAAGAGAGAAACAAAAAAACAAAAGATTTTTCTTCTTCTTTGCAGCTCACCAACCGCCAGCATTGTGTTGATGGAAGCGGAAGTTTGGAGCCATATGGGAATGTGAAAATTTATGGGGTTCCTGAGAATCGAATCTCCACACTGAGATATTGTGATGTGATGATGGAGAAAGAAGTAAGGAAGAGCATTAGAATATTGAAAAAAAATACATTTTTAGACTTTCCAATGGATCGAAGAGTTCGAAATGACAAATTTGGTAACACAGTCAATACACGCGGAGGTTCAAGCAAAACCAATTCTTCTATCTGTGGAAGGAACAGAACTAGACGTCGCTTTAGATGGTAGGAAAAGTGTTTCAAATGAAGAAAGTAGAATTGAACTTTCAGACAAAGTAATCCGTGTGAAAGTACTTCCAAGTATCAAAGGATTAGTGAAGCAGGTCACTGAGAGCACATGTTTCTTGTTGGATATAACCACAGAGATGATATACAAGGTAGACCTTTTTTGAGATTAGTAGACTTGAAAGTGGATGAAAATTGAATAAAAAAGTGAGAGAGAGAGAGAAAAGAGCAAAAAGTTGAGCTTGATCGATGACCTGTATTGGAGTTTTTAGTATATCTTTTCAGCTAGAAAAGGGGGAAAAGAGACTTTAAGGTGCGGAAAGAATAGGACTACGAGATATCTTGGTAATAGAGCTAAAATGGTATATAAGTATATTGAAACGAAAAATTCAAATTCTAGGTGGTTATGAACCCTAAAACCTGTAATAAATCTGCATCACTGTCACGTTTAAGCGCAGATATCTCAAATCCTATAGAAGATGTCAAAAACAAATGAATTGATGAAATATTTGTGATATCGTGATAAACAATTCATTACTTGACAATTGTGTCATATCTTTTACAGGAACCAAGATAAATTAGTTAAAAGTTGGAAGTTAGTCTCTTTTACTTCGAGGCTATATCCCCCGGTTCCTGTGAAAGATGCAAAAAAGTTGTCAACTGATAAATTGTTTATTACAATATCACAAACATTGTATTAATTAAAAAACTTTTCATATCTTTCACAGAAACCGAGATATACAGGCTCAACAATACTAGTTTGGGTGGATTCCATCACAGTTACTTGGGGATGAATAAAGTCAAATCCTAGAAATGAAATCATATGATAAAATTGAGATCCTTTCGCAAACTAAAGAAACTATCCCAGTATCCCAATCATGTAATTTTTTTTTCAGAAAATCACTGACCCCAAACAAAAACTCAGCGAATCCGATGCATCTAAACGTCGTCGACGACGTGCAGACGATTCGGAAACTCTGGAAACTCCACCAAAAACTGAGCCAACCAATGGAACGAATCACATGGAGAACTTTGGTCTGGTTCAAACGGAAAACTTCGTGCAAATTGGGTTAGTCTTCTTATCTCTTTGCTTGTCTGGTGCACGAATTTGATTACCTACTACTTCTCTAATGTTCTTTTTTGCTTTTTCCAGGAGCCACTCAAAAATGCTGTCGGAATTGGACAAAATCTGTCGAAACGAAAAACAACACGTGCTGGTGTTGGGAGGAAATGGTTTGTTCCTAATTTATCCGAGTTTTAGACTGTTTCATTTATTTCAGGGTCAGGAAAAACTACATTTATCAAAAAGTTGGCAAGAAGGCTTTCCTATAACTCCTCAGTTACATTTTGTAAATTGATACCTTGTGCATTATTGAAAGGTAAATATTTCAAACGCAAAATTTCTAAAAACTCAAAAATCAATATTCAGGAAGATCCGCTGACATCATAGAAAAGTTATTGAACGATACCATGACAGAGCTGGAGGTCAAAAAACCATCTTGCCTGTTTCTAGACGATTTTGACGTTATCCTGCCTCAAATCGACCAGGAACAAAGGCATCTGGCAATGGAAAAAGTTGTATCAGGTGAGACAATGTTTCTGATAATGCCACCCTCATATCTTTTGCAGTGCTCAGTCAGAAATTGCGAACAACTGGCGTCAGTGTGGTCCTTGTGGCCCAACGCTTGTCATCTTTGAACGACGGATTTGTGGAGCAGGTTATGAGAGCAAGACCGATTGTTTCCCGGAAAATTGAGTTGGGTCCATTGACAAAGGTTTGTGAAAATTTTACCAGTTTCAAATATCATGATTTATTACTAATCCAAAATGTTGTAATGACAAGAGGGACAGTAGTTGTTGGAAAAAGACGGAAAAAAGTTTTGTAGGGGTGACAAAGGATGGTCGGGAATCTGGGAGAAAAGACAACGATTTTTTGGGGTTTTGATTTTTTTTTAGAATTTCTACAGTATTACGCAAGTTATTATAGTGAAAAAGAATGGAAGAAGAAAAAATACATGGTTGGCAAAAGAAAACAAATGAGTCTCAGGAAAAAGATCAACGAGCGGGTGTTTAGAGTAGTGGTTCGGCTCCAACCATGGTCCCATCTGTGAAGAGGCGCTTGTAGGAGTTGTCGCCGTCTTGGATCTGAATAATTTCTCAATTTTAAGGAGAATTCAGAATCCAAGAAAAGTTAGAAATCGATGGAACTGTTTCTACCGTATTTCTTCTAATAGAAGCACGCAGAAACCTTCAATTTTAGCCCAACTATCACGATTTCTGTAAGAGTTATCAAAAAGTTGTCAACTGATAAGATGTTTGTGATATTATGATGGATGTTTTGTTAGTTGACAAATTTTTGATATCATTCACAGTTATTAAGATAACAGAGCTTGAAGTAGACGGTTTGGGAGGCTTCTTGACTTCAAAGGCTCCAAAACTGTCCCTCACCTGTCCATAGAATTGAACATATCGTCGGGCGACCCATGTATGCTTGTTGTTGAACACAATACGGTATCTTCCAACACGGTTTAACTTTATTCCATCCTTCTCATGGACCAACTTTGCAGTGATCTTCAACCATGGGTACACCATCTCCAAATTGTCCAGATTTGGATGCTCTTCGAAGTTGTTGTTGATGGCGTCACCCTGAAAATCGATGTTTCTAAAGTTTCAGTATAATTTCCTTTTGTACCTCATAGAAGACACCAAAGTAGACGTCAGCATCTGTGGCAAAATACCATTTGAGCTCTCTCTGAGCCTGAGTGACATTGATTACCACCTGACGACTCTTTCCAGTGTTGATATGGAATCCTTCAAGGGCTTCCACCAAATCAGCCTTCTCAACTTTCCAGTAGCGGTGGGGCTCCACTTTTTCGGCATTCTCGAATTTGATATCCTATAAAAACCCGGTAAATTAGTTTATTCGGTCTTCTAATAAGTCTTCTCACCGCGTCAGTACCTCCAAGACTGACTGGAATATCTTCTGGTTTAATATCGGCGGTGAGCGTCTTCAAGAAATGCTTGTCGTGAAGACGGAACTTTTCCGAGAAACCAGCTGGCATCATCGTCTTCGCCAGTCTGTATGGAACGTGAATCCATGTGGCAATGTTGACCATGTCGACTGGTGTAACCTGGAAACTGGTTTTTGTTTGAATTGAAACGGGAGAAGAGGTATATATAGTTATAATTATGTAATTATGCTAGGTTAGCCTTGCGGTTGGCTAGGTTGGAAAAATTATTAAAACCTTAAAGCCGGTCAAGTTCAAGCTCAATCAAATCAATTCTTACACAAGATATGAAAAATGTGTCAGCTGACAAAACATTGTTCACATTATGATAAATAGTTTATCAGTTGACATTTTCTTCAAATATTTGGCAGGAAGTGAGATAAATAGGCTGGAAGTTGAAAGTTAGGAGGCCCTTCTATTACAGGTTTTACGGTATTTTCTTGAAAATACTGTTTCCCCGAAATATAAGTTTATCTGTCTACATTAATCCTCACCAGTTCTGGATAATTCTCAAAGTGAAACAGCTGAGAGTAGTAGGCCAACGTTCCACTGCTCACGAAGAGCATTGTGAATGGATTGATCTCGTATCCATCCATATTGACAATATGGCGAAGAGAACTCAAGCAGCCAGTGCGTTCCTCCTGCTCCATAACCTTGCGGAGCATGTGCTCGAATTGCAAGAATTGATATTTGCAGGCTTCTGAGCTGCTGAGCGAGTGGGCAATGCTCTGAAATATACCAATATAACTTTATTTCGAAATTATCGTTGTTTGTTGCCAGAAACGTATTTTTAGTTGATTTTTAGTTTTTCAAGAGTCCAGAGCGACTGTCAAGTTTCCGATCACTTGAAAAAATTTAGAGGGTGTAAAACAAATCTAGATAGAAATATTTGCATTCATATACTTTTTGAAAGTCCCTAAATTTTAGCTATTTACCGGTTTCTAATGAACATCCATTTTTTTCTCGTTTTCAGTACAAAACGTGTGTCTTTCAAAAATTGCTGAAAAACTAGGAACTTCTAAATGATTCTGTATATGCATACTTTACAATTTAGCTATGTTTGACACCCTCTGAAATTTTCAGAATGATCGGAAGCTTCATAACCAAGCTCTAAATTTTGGAAACTGATCAAACTGAACTGAAAAAAAGGTTTTTCTGTAGCTTATTGAACTTACCTCGACGGTGATTGAAGCGTACTCAATGTACCACAACAGTCGATTCTGGTTATCAGTCTTGGTTAGAATCTCGCCACGTGGCATGAGTTTCTTTTGGAAGATCGGGTTCTCATCAAAGGTTGGAATGTATTCGACGTCAAGACCGAGAGCTTTGCGATAGCGAAGATGGTTGTTAAGAGCCTCCACTGCATGCTTCACAATGTCTCTTTGCTTCTTGTGATTGCGCATGGCAGCCATAACGAAACGGTAGACATTGAAATCGGTGTTGAACTGAAAATTGATTTTTAGGTTTTTTTTTCTGGTTCACCGTATTTCCTCTGATAGAAGTTCATCCAACCTTTGAGCTCAACTATCTCAATTGCTTAGAAAGATAGAAAACATTTGTTAACTGATAAAATATTGGTAATCTTACGATGAATCGTTTATTAGTTGACAAATTTGTGATATTTTCACCAGGATTTGAGATAATTGAGCTCAAAGTTAGAGTTAATTCGACAATTCCAAAAACTCACATTTGGGTGCATCTTCTGTCCGATTCGTTGTCGGACTTCTTCAACAACCTGCTTGGCCTCATTGTTGAGCGGCTCTCCAAATGGAGAGTGTTTCGTCATTGGTTCACAGAGGTTTGTAGCAAAGTTTGCGACGTGACTAGCGACGTCTGTCAAAACAACCCACATTTTGGAGATAAAACGCGAAATCTTGAACGAGAATGGGAAGGAACCAAGTATCTGAGCAGTGTGTTAGTATTGGTTAGTTTGTGTTAGTGCAACGGAACCAAGACGAGGGAAAAAACGAAATGAATTTGAACAAAAAGTGACAAAAGGGATAAGGAGGTGTTCGTAAAGATACGTCACTGATGATGATGGGTCACATGAGTTAGGTACAGTTATTTTGGTTAGTTACAAGATGAAAACAGCTGAAAATTGATTTGGCAAACGAAAAATGTATCCTGAACGTTTCCTATAGAACGCATAGAACACTATTTACAGAAAATCTGTGTAAATAGTATTGTAAGCCGGCAGGTTCAGATAGTGCGGGAAAAAGAGGGAAAAAGAGGATTAGGGCATACAACACCTTTTTCCGTTTCTCTCCGAGATACCACTATGAATTCTGTATTTCTCTGGCAGTACATGGGGTGGATATGTGAAAGAGAGAGCGACGAGATGACCTCGTTTAGAAGAGATTGAGAATTGGATAGATATGGATGGTGGTGCGAGGCGAGGGAAAGGTAGAGGTGGCGGGACAAGAGGACCGGACACAAGTGGCGGGAATTCTAGCGGGAATGAAAAAAAAGTGGGAAATGAAAACTGGGGGGAGGAGAAGACGTGATGGTGGGTGGGAGGCAAGATCGTATGGCGAGAAATTGGTCATTTTGGCTGTCACCTTATGCTTTTCCCCCCCGCCAACCGGTATTTGGAAACATGCCAATTAGCTAACGAGAACTAGCTTTAATGTAGCGTTGTGTAAAAATAGGAGAGATGATTTTGGGAAAGGTCTTAGGCGTTATAACTGCATTAATGAGATTTTTAATCAAAATAACCAACTGGGGGCGTTAAAAATGTTTTTAATTAGGTCAAAATGTCTGAAAATTTCCAGGTCTTTGGAATTTCTTTATTTTCTGACTTGAAATTTTATTACATTTTCATTTGAACAAAAATTCATGTCAATACTGTCACAACTAACAATTTGGTGATAATAACCGCAAATTAAACACTTTTATTTCGATACGACATACTGTAAGCACTCTTGTAGACCCTTTGCTTGCACTTCGAGCTCATTTATCTCAAGTTTTAAGAGAGATGTCATAAATGTGTCAACTGATAAATATTCGACAACTTTATAGGAATATTATATCAGTTGACTGCGTTTTGTTATCTTTGACTTCAACTGAGATCCGCGGGCTTGAAAAAAATACATTTATATGCTCTTCTCGTAGAGGTTTACGGTATTTTTTTCGAAAATGTTTCATTTTTCAAATGAAAGCTTTAGTTTAGTATATGACAGAAACCGAGCAAATTTAATTTTTTTAAGGGGTACTGTATTTTTTTCTATGAAATTTTAATCAGTTTATGAATTATCGAATGAAAGTTACCGTCAAACTCCCCTCTAATAGAAGGGCTCTCCAAGAGGAACTTGGAAAAATAGAAGGGCCCGCTCTTCTGATACAGGTTTTACGGTAATTTGAACTTTTTATCGAAAACATTGGTTTCTGAAAAAAAATACCTTTAGAATGTTAATATTTTCTTGAAAAAAACTTCAATTTTGTAATAAAAAAGTAATTTCTAAGCCATCTAACAATTTGATCTCATTACTTTCTAATTTTGTTTAAAGACAATATTTTTTTTGATGGATAGCAACCAAAACGAGTTTTGGGATGCTATTTATTATATGTTTTATGATGTGCCAAGTTTTGAAAGGCAAAAGTTGCCATTCTCACATTTGTACCAAAATTTAAACTAGCCAAAAAGACTACTACTATACGCCAAACGCCTCAAATCCACCTCAAAATTTGGATAGTCTAGCCGCTGACCAATTAACCCTCATGACCAGTTTTCGCCTCTCATTGTGACGTCAAATAATACCTTTCAGCTACCTGGCTAATAAGAGAACTTCTTCTCGAGATACACAAAACGAAAAAGACAATATAATGATTGAGATGGTGGTCTGTCTGGTTGGCCGAAAATGGCGAGATGAGAAAAATTTTGGGAGGAAAAGAAGAATCCGCCCCGCTTTCTTACGACAAGACCGTCCTACGCAATCACTTTGTACTTTAGTTTTGCAAGAACAGAGGGGTTGACAGGGAAGAGGAAGACGATGTGATGGTCAGAAACTTGATTTTGATCTACATGTTTCGGTTTCGTAACAAACCTGAACAGCGAATGATATGGAATGATGGGGGAACTGTACAAATGGGGTTAGATCACACTTTTAAATGTTTCCGATGTTTTTAAAATAGCTGGTTGCACAGCTTGGTTTCTGAATTAAGTACTAAACTAGTTTCTGGATTCCTATAGCCATCATACAAATCACAGAACCAGTGAAACAAAAATGATTTGATATTCCTTGGAAAAACTGGGTTATAACGCTGTTCACCTTGATCATTTGGCTGATAAGGAATATGAAAAAAAAACATTGGAACGTTTCAGGATGATCGGCGAGACATTTTCGAGAACTATCTAGATGCAACGGAATCCGCTGATGTAATAAATGAAATAGTACAAAAGTCGGATGGTTACACATTCAGTGAGATCGAAAAACTGGCGACCAGTATCAATGTGGAATGTGCTATTCGAGGTAATTTTTTCATAAATAGAAAAGTAAACGACTAATAGAAGGCGTATGGTACTTTGAGCTTAATTATCTCAGTTTCTGTAAGAAATAGCAAAAACCTGTCAACTGAAAAAATGCTTGACATGATATCGTCAACACTTTATCAGTTGGCACATTTTTGATACCTCTCATAAAAACTGAGATACTTGAGCTCAAATAGCAAACACAGGGTCTCCTTCTTTTAGAATGAATACGGTATATGGATTTAGTAAAAAAAAATTTATGCTTACTAAATGTAAGTGTATGTAGTTTCAGGTACACGATACGTCAAGCCTTCTGATGTGGAAAAAGCTTTTGAATGTTTTGTGGCTGGAAAAATAGGAAAAATCGAAGATGATCAAGTGTGAGTGATTTTCTAGAAATCTAGAAAAAAAATAACCACAAAAATAAGTGATACCTGTGAAACATCACACCATATTTATACCCAAACCGTTCCGAAAAGTGCGAATCTAGAAGTTTCCTGCAAAAAAAGTCCAAAAGAGAAGGTCAATTTTTCGCAAAGACATCGTGTGATATCTGTATTGCTGATCTTTCTTTTGGTTTTGAAAGTGGAGAACTACGGTTTTTGTGTGGTCGCTTTGATCAACATAACAATAGTACCGGTTAGTTGGCAAAAGTGTTTCTCACTGAAAAACATGCTTGCTTGCCGTACATAGGAAAATGTCTTTAACATGAGTCATGTATGATGACGTAATACAGTTTACTGAAAATGTGTGGTTTTTTGATACAGTAAGACAAACTGGGGCTGGATTTATAATCCCTATACCGTAATACCTGTAAAGAGCCACAACTTTTCTAACTAGGGCCAATTTTTTCTGTAACTGTCAAAGAAATGAAAATTTGCAAACTGATAAATTTTTTAATCATGCTATCACAAACATTTTATTAGTTTACACACTACTGATATCTTGCCTAGGATTCGAGAAAATTCAGCTTAAACGTGATAGTATGGCGGACCTTCTGTGAGAGATTAGAAGATGATTGTGGACCATAACTTAAAATGGCATTTCCGAAAATATTATCAACTTTTTGCAGACTCCCATCATTAGACGATGTCGGAGGAATGTTTGAGCAGAAGAAGCTACTGGAGCGCGTTATTGTGTGGCCTAAGAAGGTGAGTGGTTTTTACTGAAAACTAATATCAAAAATGAGAGTCTCTAGAAAAAAGACCCTTTAACCACTCATTGAACAATATCTTAACCTGAACGAGCGAAAAAATATGCTGAGGAGACTTGATGCTTGGAATTGGAGGCTATTCTGATTAGGCTAGATTTTCTTAGCTTTCTTAAATTTTGTATGAAAATTATCTTCAAGATTTGCCAATATTCATTATTCATATTATCTCAAGAGATTTCTAATTAATGAATTTCTAGAAAAAAGAGCAAGACAAAGGGCAAAAAAGGGAGGAAATTTGATTTTTCTTTTTCGGTTTTTTCCTCCTCATTTGAGAAAAAACCGGAGAAGAGACAAAGCGCGTCGAATGACACCGAATGTTTTTGGTAGGACTCGGCGAGCTTCGGGTGGGCGGAGCCTACGCGGCCGTTGTTCGGAGGCGGGGCTAAAATGACAGATTTATAGCTTTTTACGTCAGTCAGGCACAAATCATGAAATGGGGTGAGATGGGAGGAGCTGAGCAAAATACATAAATTTTGTGTGGGTTACTGTAGATTTCCTAATCCTTCAAAAAAAATCTTGTGAATCTGAAAAGTAAGAGAATTTCAAAGGAACAATTTTCAAATATCACTTCAAACATCAACATCCGAATTTTGAATGAAAGCAAAGAATAACATTAACCTTCAAATCTGCTCCTACTTCCAAACTTTAAACCCAAGCATCTTATTTTTCATAAAATATTTTCAACATCTGTCAACAGATAAAGTGTTTGTCATCATATTTCTTATTTTTTATTAGTTGCCAGTTTGTCGATATCTATTACACAAAGTGAGATATTTGAGCTCAATTATAGAAAATACGGTAAATTCTTATCCCCTTGAAAGGCTCATGAGCTCATATTGACCGTATGACAGCTATATTTATGAACGACGATTCGAAACAATAAAATGCTGTCACGCGGTCATAGGGCACTTAAAAACGAAGAAAAAAGTTTTTAAGGAATTAAAGTGCTCGGGAAGTCGAGTCATAAAAGCCGCCATAAAATTTACGATAGGCTCCAAAAAGGATAAGTTTCTCGAAAAAAAAGCATTCACGAAATACAGAATAAATCAAATCAATTAAAATCGAAAACCCTAAATTTCAAAAAATTTTCAGTATCCCCAACTATTCGAATCTGTGGGTGTCCCAGTCAGTAAGGGTATTTTACTTCATGGACCCAGTGGATGTGGAAAGACTCTTCTGGCTAATGCAACGATTTCCAATTCAAAATTCAGCGTGGTCAATGTGAAAGTAAGGATTTGGAAATCTAGCGAAAACTAACTAAATCGATTTGTAGGGACCTGAATTGCTTTCGAAGTATATTGGAGCAAGTGAAGAAAATGTGCGATTGGTGTTTGAAAAGTGAGTTTGAACTAAATAATTAGGCCAAAACACACAAAAAGGGTACAAAATAACCACCCACCAGGAGCAAAATCTTCCGTTTTCCCACTCATTTTGTGTCGTCTTTTTGTGTTTTCTTTGTTGCAAAATTTCTCCAATTTCAGAGCTCGGTCGTGTGCTCCTTGCATTCTTTTCTTTGATGAGCTTGATTCTTTGGCACCAAAGCGAGGGCATGACTCGACTGGGGTTACCGATAGAGTTGTGAACCAGTTGCTAACGGAGTTGGATGGAGCAGAAGGGGGAATGAAAGGTAAAATTTGAATTTTCGATAAATCTATTTGGTACGGGGAGAAAGACTATTGGGAATGCTTCGGCACAAGCTTAGAATTTTGAAAAAACGTACAGTACAGGTCGATAAGATCTGCAAAAACGTATTTTTCAGTTGATTTTCGGACATTTTAACTAATTTCATAAGTCTGGAGATCGGCCACAGAGTTTCCGTACAGTTTGAAAAATTCCAGAGGGTGTCAAACAGACCTATATCGGAAACGTCGCGTTCACAGAATTTTTTTAAACTTCCAGTTTTCCAGTTATTTGCCCATCTCGGAAAGAGGCCTTTTTTCTCATGTTCAGCACAGAAACGGATCAAAAGGGAGTTTTTTAAAATAAATCGGACAAAAACTGAATTTTCGAAATTTCTGTGAATGCAGTTGTCCATCTAGGTTTGGTTTAGATCCTCCGATGTGTTCAAAGTGTTTGGAATGATCAACTGAACAAAACGTTTTTTAAATATTTTTTTCACTGGTACTGTAATTGCGTTCCAGGTGTGATTATTCTTGGATGCACTAGCCGAATAGATCTCATTGATGAAGCCCTGCTCAGACCTGGACGATTCGATCATCATGTGTATTGTGGTCATCCTGGAGAGGTGAAAAATTCAACGGGTATTTTAGAATCACTAATATTATTTTTAGGAAGAACGCGTAGAAATTATGAATGTGCTTACAAGAAAGCTTCGCACTATTGGAATTGATTTTGAAGAGTTATCTAGGAAAACCGAAGGTTGGAGTGGTGCGGATTTACAATTACTGTTCACAAATGCACAGTTCCACAATGCTCGTCAAATTAGTCAAGGTGAGAAATACCGTAAACTTTGAGCCCTTATATCCCATTTTTTTTGTGAAAGATATCAACAAATGGTCAAATGATAGGATGTTGGTGATATCATGATGAATATTCTGTCGGTTGACCACTTTCTGATATTTTTCACAGAAAGATTTATTGGCTTAAAGTTAGATGTTGAGGATCTTCCTATTGGAGTGTTTACCGTAGTTCAGGCAAATGAAGGATACAGTATGATTGTTTAAAATATTTAGAAATATTTCAAAAAATCCTATTGTATCCTGCAAACCAAAGCAATTTTTCAGAAGAAGACGGCCTGGAAGAAGATGACGTGGCAATCGACTCTGCCGCAATCGAAGCAGTTTTTCAAGACTCAATTCCCAAACCAAAACGATCCGAGGTGGATACAAGGATTGGTCAGAAAGTGACGTTGGCTTGAAAAAAGAAAAAAAAACTAAAAGTCAAAAAAAAGTAATATCCCTGTGATTGATTTATGTGTATTTTAAACTGACTTGTCTTTGTTCTGGGCGCACGTGAATTTTTCACGTGAACCAGTATGTTAATTTGAAATGAAGAAATTATGCTGACATCAACACAAAGAGAATACATTCAAAAAATTGACAAGACCACCGATTCTTCTCAAGAAGTCATGAGTTTCATTTTTGTTATCCGTTGTTCCTGTAGGATAGTTGATATCAGTGAAATTTTGTGAGATCGAGAAATGTGATAGAACAAAAGTTCCTACTATAATTCAGATTTTGAAAAGAAGACACCCATAACATCGATAAGGAATAGAGGAAACTACAGTATTCACTTTAATTGAACGCCCACCAGACTGTCCACTTTGAAGCAAATTATTTATATTTCTGTCCAAGATATCAAAAATTAGTCAACTCAAAACATGTTGTTGATATTATGACAAACAATTTATCAGTTGACTAATTTTTGATATCTTTTATAAAAACTGAGATAATTGAGCTCAAAGTTGACAGTGTGGGACACTTCTTTTTCAAGTTTCAAAGATTTACATCTGAAATTAAAAATCCTAGTTATTATTCAATTGACCATCTGTCACATTTCATTATCATAGTTTGCACGAACTACCAAAAGAAGTGAAAAAAATGAGACGGCGAAAACCGGTCTGAAACCAGTTATTCTAGCAGTAAAATGCGTGGTTTCGAGGGTGTTGCTATTCAAATGGGTTGTTTATGTGTGTGGTCTCAGTTACCTACCAGTCAGTTGCTTCAAAATGTTCTCACTTACTGTCCAAAATTCTAGAAAAATCTTCCTTTTTTCTAAACCTTCTGAAATTTTGCTGAGACCGAAAATTTCGCACTAGACCATAAAATGAAAAATCACCGGCTGCAAAGCTTTACAACATTTTTGAGTTTGAGTTTTTTGTTCATTCCGAGAGCCAGATTTCAAAACAAAGGTTCTTTTTCAAATTATCCTGATCCTATATCGTCTTTTATGACGTCACGGACCATCTCGCTCGCCCTCTCAATGTCATTTCCTCTCTTTTACATTAGACAAACCACATTTGAATATACGACTCTCCGATTTCTCAGCAACCTCTTCATGTTCCAACGTACACTCCTAATCTCTCACTTATTGACAGCTGTTCCAAGAGGACGTTTGGTCCGGCCGAATGCCTTCTTTCCCTCAACCCCAGTTGGTCCCTCTGTCACACACTACTCACAATTTCCAAACGACACTCCGAAATAACGGGTCTCGTGTTGTTTAGCAGAGGGTTTTCACGTCACCGGAGCCTTTAAAACCCAATTTCCGGTGTAGTTCGGGGAAATTCGCTGATAAGACCGGAAGAAATGGCTTGAGAGAAAAATTTACCATCGTTTGATACCACATTCATTCTTATTTCAATCAAAATGAAGCTATTTCTTGCCGTATTTGTTTTTCTGGCTTCTGCATTCGTCGTTAAAAGTGAAACTGGTAAGTTCAATGAGGTTTAAGAATGTCAGTTACATAAATTTTAATTTCAGACTACGGTTTCATGCCGACAAAATGCGAGATCTGTGCTTTGGTCAGTATAGAATTTGAACAGCAATCCGCAAAGGTGCATAATGTAAGTTTTTATGTTTTGAAAAAAATTGACCTCAAGGACTTGGAAATCTTTGTTTGAACTTCTTTGCTGACTCGGCCAAATCCCTAAAACTTGGTTCAAATTTGCTGTACGGCTGTCCAAAACATGGCACAGGCTCGGGCAGTTGATAGACCACCGTGGATCAAACCGTCCGTTATTTCGCGAACGAGCTCGGCTAGCCAGAAACGTCTAGTGCCGATGAAGTACCCTAACAAAAAATCCCTAACACTGCTTCCAAGTGCTTTGCTGTAGAACAACCAGGCCAGCAAAATCAGCTCTGGTAGCGCCAAATCTTGAATTTGAACCGAGTTACGTCAGCTGGCAATTATCGATTTTCGTATGCATAACATCCTAGTTTACAACATCAAGAAGATAAATTACTGGTCAAACACTCTTCTCGATCTTGTGAACTTCATTTGGAAATGAGGGCATTTTCAGAGCTATGAGAATACATTTTTTATCTCACAAATTGTATTGATGAGTATTTTATTCCAGAGGCTAACGTCGGAGTTTGCTGATCTCACGGAAAAGATTTGCGAGGGATTCAATGAGTTCAAAGTGAGTTTTTCTTTTTGAAGAAGTGAAAATATTCAACATCTGGGAGTAGCTAACTGATTAGTTATTCAAACATGGATAACCAGAAATGAATTGATAATGAGAAATTCTGACTTTTGAGCACAGCGAGCTTTTTTCGAGCTCATTTTAGATCTCGGTCCTCAAAATCAAAATGCTCGGAAACAGGAACTGATACAGTTTGTGAGATGACTTCTCACAAACTGTAGCAGGGCCTAAAAAGCAAGCCTAATAAAAATTTCGAGTGAAGAGGACAAAGGTAATACGATTGGTACCAGTACAATACGGCCTGAATCACTAGTCAATCTGCTCGGAGGGCTTTTTACAGCCTTTTTGAGCAAGTTCAGATCAACACCTAGTCAATAACCACTCAAAAGCCAAGCCCATCACAGCTTCTGAGTTTAGCCGAATCACACAAACTAGGAAAATTTCAGATTCACAAGGAAAAAAGTGGATTGGAGCGATTTTCAAGAGCGCCATCGAAGACGATGGAAACATTAAAAGAAATGAGAAACAAAGGAGTGAAAGTGAGTTGAGGAGTTAAAAAAACGGATAAAAGTTCACGAAAATCGTTTGAAGCACTGTATACGGATGTTAAGAGCTGCCACCATTTTCTTAGAACAGTGATCAGAGCAACTTGTGCCTAGAGATCTCCGAACAAAAATAGAATCTAACATCCGTGCAAAAATAGTTGAAACAGGAAAAAAAAACAGCAAAAAAATTTGCATCTGACATTTTGACAAATCGCCTAGTTTTCATTTTGCAAACTGATTCAAAAAAAATTATTCAAGGTCCATAGGGAATTTAGGCGTACTTTAAGATACATACACTCACCGAATAGATGACTTTTCCATTGAATCTCTTTGTACTTTTCTCCTGAATTTCAGTGAAATTTGAGCAATAAGTGCATTGTTCGTGACTAACGTAATGACATGAAAAAACGAAGACTTTTAATTCGGATAAAAGGTCGGACAGATATTCTTTCCTCTTATCTCATCTGTTTGAATTCCCAGAGGGGTAGAAGATTCATTGCCAATTTCCTTTTTTCTTCTTTTTCTTTTTAGTGTTTTCATAGTCTTCTGAAGTGATTGTTTCGGAGTGAACAAACTACAAAACAGAGGCTGGTGAAGTTCTGAGAGCCTGAAACATTTAGCCATGGGGATTGTTCTTACAGATCCAACAAGCAACCTCAACTTTATTTTAGTCAAGTACTTGCGTCTAATCGGGTTCTTACCATTGAAAATGCTCCAAATATCAAAAGCCCCATTGTGGATAAATTGCTTAGTAATACTTCTAGGACTCTGAAAAATAGTGAAAATGTCCCCAGCCACAAGAACAGTCTCGAAGGTATCCTTAAAATTTTTAAAAGAGTATTTTATTCTCATTTAAGTATGAAATGCTGCTGAGTCCATGGGCCAGGTCATTTTAGTTAATTGTCATGAAGAATTCAGACAGTTCTGCCCTATTTTTGAGAAGATCTCGACTAGTTTTAGGCACGTAATAGAGCTCTAACTTGACAGTACGAGGAGCTACCGTAAAACCTGTATTAGAAAGGCCGGTCCTTCTATTACAGGGGCTCTTCGATTAGAGGGGGCACTTCTATTTTTTCGGCCATTTTTTCCGAAGATTTTCATCGAAAAATTCGACCAATTTCCGTTCAAAATTTATGAATATCTGCGAATTTTACCAAAATTTTACCAAAGGAGGTCCTTTTTCACAGAGGTCCCTGCTATTACGGGGGCCTTCTATTACAGGGGGCCCTTTTAATTTTCCAAGCCCCTCTCTGAGGGCCCTTCTATTAGAGGGGCCTTTCTATTAAAGGGCCCCTTCTAATACAGGTATCTATCACATGCTTCACGGTATTATCACCTGGTATTCTTTACCCAGTGCATCCAGGTAGAAATATTCCTCCTACACGCGTAATGCTCGTATCACATAATCTATTAGAAAAATCATCCAGTACCACCTGATCATTCCTGGTCCCTCAAATTCGCTTCTGCCCCTACACCATATTCCCAAACAAATCCGAAACAGTGTGTCTGGTATGAAAAGTGGACGTGAAGGTAATTGAAATCCATTAAACAACCCTTTCGCCAAAAAGTTTACCGGACTCTCACTATTCCTCTCACTTCACCTCACTCGCTAATCGCAACATTTTCCCAAAATGGAACATATCCGAAATGGTGTAGTTACCTCTCTCTGCTATAATTATGATGTACAGTGTGGGTTTCTGGATCGAAGGGATAGGTACACGGGAGGGTTATAATGGACTTCTCGTGGATTCTCATCGCGCTAAACTGGTTTCGTTTCGTGTTTCCTTCTCCCTAGTAGGACACCTATCCCGTCCGTCTGTTGCCTAATGTGTTGAAATGCGCTAAAATGCAATGTGGGTCTATTGTTGCGAAATGGCCTTTTTTCGCTGTTATGCACACGGGTTGGGACGACGCACGTACCAATTATGAATCTCACAGACAACGACACTCCACACGCAAAAACAATTTAACCGAATCAAATGAATTTATATTGTTGTAAGTCATCTCATGCGAGATAAAGTGAAAATTTGGGGCCTCGCGGACACTTCGAAATTGTAAATTGGGTTACACGGCTAAACTACTACCATGTAAAGTGCACCGGTTACAGTAACCCAATTGGCGGATGCTGGTTTTTTTGTTAGAAGTAATAGATCAATTAGGCCACTAAAGCTTTTTGTAATTCATTAAATCAATTTCAAAAACTTTCAGGTAGAACTCGGCATGCCATACGAGATGTGGGATCAGCCACCTGCAGAGATCATCGCACTTCGTCAAGGATGTGAATCGATTTTGGAAGACTACGAGGATCTGATCGAGGAGTGGTTCCTGCAAAAACTTCATCTGAAGCATCTTCTGAACCAATTATGCTCACAAAACTATATCAAACGGGGTGACCGGAGCTGCTATGCAGATATTGTAGAGGAAAAGGAATTATGAAATTTGAAATTTAGAGCTCATGTGGCTTCAAGCTTGTAATAATTGTTTATCATAATCTGATCTCATAGATATTTGATATACATAAAATCGGTTTTCCATAAAACAAATAATTATTGAAATTGAGCATAAGGCTGAGCATGTTTCAGAAATTTTCAGAAGTTTTCTATGCCGTATTTCCAGTAGTTTTCAATTCTGTACGAAAAATCCTTGAGATCAATTTTTTTGCGTTAGAAAACGTCAAAGACTAACTTCATAATTTTTGAAAACTTCATAATTTTTGAAGTGAAAAATCCGGCACCAAAATCTCGTCGTACCGACCCGAATAAATCGCGGACCGAACCTTAACTTTTTAAGCACAAACCCCAGATCTAGGGCATCTCTGAGAAATTCTGTGTTTCAAACTGTGCTAGACTATGCAACTGGATTTTGTAAATTTTCACCAATTACAATTTTTCATCAAATTTGCAATACACACAGTACCGGTCAAGGAGATATACAAATATATACAAATTTTTCAGTCGATTTTCGATCATTCTGACTATTGGCAAAAGTCTGGTGCTTGGCTGTCACATGCCCGATCGCTTTGGAAATTTTGGAGAATGTAAAACAGACCTAAATTGAAAACTCTGCATTCACAAAATTTTTTTTAGAAGTCCCTAGCTTCTCAGCTATTTGCCGCGTTATATAAACCCCTTTGGTACCGGTTTTGTACTGAAAAGTGAAAATGGTGTCTTCCGGAAATCGACAAAAAGCTAATAGTAAGATACTAAAAATTATGAAAAAATTCTGTAAATGCAAAAGTGTAAATCCAGGTAGCTGAGCTCTAAACTACTGAAAATCATCGAAATGACCAGAATCAAGTGAAACACAAGTTTTTGTATATTTTATTGACTGGTACTGTGTTTGAAGAGTCTCGAAGTTTAGTGTTCCACTGGAAATATGACACACTGTGTTAATTTGAATCAGGTTAGAATAGTCAACTGAATGTCCCCTACAAACTTGTTTTCACCAATTTTATCTTTTTTCAATTTCATTCAACTTCAAACGTTGAACTCAGAAAAAATGCTCGGACTGAAAATTTATCAATTTTTTTTTTTGCTTATTTGACTCTATCATCATCCTGCCAAAAAAAAACAACAATTTTTTATCCATGCCAACCGTATCAAATATTATTTTGCCAGTGTGTCTGATCTTTCGTTACTCTCACGTATTTGTTTTTTGCTCTTCTGTGTGTGTTCCCAGTGCTCTCAATATTCCCCACACAACCAAAAACTGTATGTTTTCGTACCAGAACAAAAACAAGTTCTTCCAGAGAGTGTACGTCTGGAAGAGCACTGTCCCCTCTGCCATCAGCGATAAATATTTGTGCATCGAATAACAGCAAAAAAGAAGATCACATTCTCCCACCATCCCGTATCTCACCTCTCAACAAAAAGAAAACCAAGGTGTTTTGACGGGCGTTGCTCTGGTGGTTCATGCGTGTGTTTGCCCACCTTTTGCTGCTCTTCTGCTCTTTTCTCTCTCTTGCGCAATCCCTTTTGCTCCCTGCACCTCCTCTCTGGAATAATAATAATAATAATATTTTTGTATTATTATTATTATTCGGTCACGACCGGCGCCAGCTTCTCTGTTAGTTTTTACACTGGGCTGGGGCCACCGGAGCACCGCCCGATGCGCAAAAACTCTTCAAAGCATGTTTTGGCACCGGTTTTTGTTGGCTCAAAATGTTTGGTGGTCGAGCGAGACGAGATCAAGGCTTATGCGTGTATGCATTTCATTCTTCCTTCATGTTCTCAATCATCATTCCTTCTCAAATAAAATGTTTTGGCAGAAAGGAAAAAAAAGAAGAGACGAAAGATGATATGGTAAACAATACAACATGTACAGTATGGAAAGTGGAACGGGAAGGTGATGAGAAGATCAAAACTGGAAATCGTTCTCGGGTTTCTAAATGATGTAATGAAGCCAAAGCAATGACTAGAGGGAATCATTTTTGAGCTGAAATCATGAAAAACGTTGACATAATTTATCTCATTCGCTGTTTGAGGTATCAGAAAATGTTCAACTATTGGAACATTTGTGATCTTATGATTTTAATTTTGTTAGTTAGCAACTTTTTGAAATCTCTCACAAAAATCAAAATAAAGTGACTCAAAGTTGGTAAGAGCTTCTATCACAGTCGAAACAAAATTATTTGGAGTACTGTAACAGTTTTCAAAAAGTGTTCAACTGACAAAATACGTCTGATATTATGCTGAACATTTTGACAGTTGCCAACCTTTTGATATGTTTCACAGAAATTAAGATACCGTAAAACCTCTAATAGACCGACACCCGGATCGGCCACTTTGAACCTACATATCTCATTTTCTGTGAAAGATATCAAAAAGTGGCCAACTAATAAAATGTTACTGACATCCTGATAAACATTTTACTAGTTAACCACTTTTTGATATCTTTAAAAAAAAAGTGAGATATATAGGCTCACAGTGGACAATCCGGGTGTCGGTCTATTAGAGGTTTTACGGTAAATCGACTCAAAATTAACTGAAGCCTCCTATTACAGGTTTTACGGGATGTATCCTCTGAACTCCTGAAATATCGATCTTCGGAACTCCTGAATTCAAGAGTTTTGAAAATTTATGAGTGTATGCATTCTGTAGCAACATTGGTACTTCAGGACATTTTTGAAAGTTTGCTATCTGACAAATTAGAATCCAAGCTGTTTTTTAGAACATGATATACTGTGCCGGATCATACGATATATAAGCACGTGATTATAGTCGATTTTAAGTCATTTTGATAATTGTCACAAGTCTAAAACTCGGCTGTCAACGGTTCGATCACATCATAGCATTTTAGAGATTGTTAAACATACCTAGATTAAAACCTTTGCATGCATAGCATTTTTAGAAAGTTTCTAGTTTTTAAGATACTTGCGAATTTTTGAAAGACACCGTTTTTAGCTCGATTTTTTACTGAAAACGTGAAAGAACAGGTGTCAAACTAAATCTATACCTTGTCACTCATCTCTTAGAACAAAGAAGAAAAAACCGATCCCTCACCATCTCATTATCCCAAATCCTTCTTTCCCTTTTTTTCTGAATTTTTTCTCCCTAAAAATTTGCATTTCAAACACAAACACAAACCCTCCTAACCTCTCCTTTCCTCCCGTTTTTGTCTCTATTTGTTTTGAGTCCCAACAAGAGGAACCTCTCCTCCCTGTTTCTGACTGTTTGAAAAGCTCTAAAACATGAAAATATGCATGTGTACATACTGAACCTGGTCTAACAGCCTTCGTTTTTCCCCCCGCACATACACACAATTTTTCTTCAAAATGTTTAGTAACATACACCTGGAGAAACGGGCCGAGTGGGATGATCGAGAGCTCAATCACCGTATTGTTTTTTTTTTCGAAAATGTGTTGGGAAACAAGATTTGGTTGTACTGTTTTTAATCAGAAGGTTTGGGAAACTTGTAGAATAGAAGGAAGTGAGGGATACTGTAGTTTTTGGGCTTATTCAAATTTTTGTAACATACAAACCTAGATTGAAAACTTTGCATTAACAGAATTTTTTGAAAATTCCTAGTTTTTCAGCTATTTTTGAAAGACTCTGTTTTTTTCACGTTTTCATTAAAAAACCGGCCAAAAGGGAGGTCTTTCAAAAAATGGCAAAAAAGCTGAAAAACTAGAAATTTTTTCAAATAAACTCCATGAATGTAAATTTTAAGGTCTCGGTCTGATTGCAACCTCTGAAATTTTAGAATAGATTGGAAAGTTGATAGCCACTCCTAGAAATATTTTAAATTGCCAAAAATAAACAAAAAATTTTGTATCTTATTGACCGATACTATACATTCTGAATTTTGAAATAATAGACTAATGGAAATCCCGCTTTTCTTAAAATCTGGTAACAATACTCACTAAGAGATTTCTAGTACAGTAGTCTTTAACTTTGACCAAAAATGACAATTCTAACTAAAAATATAGCCTTAAATGACATTGTCGTTAAAATTGTAAATTTCAGGTGCCTAAGGAAATGTCTAACACGTGTCCGTTGAGTCTGAAAGTTTTAGGAGATATGAAATAAAACTAGAACTTCATTTTTGTAGTTGTTTACTTTTTTGTACAATCAGTTGCTGAAGAGATATATCGCTCAAATAGAAACATCAAAAATTTTGAAATTACCACTGAAAATGATGAGAAATGGTACAAGTTCTTCACGCATACTTTTTTTCTGTTAAGTAATTTTATAGAAAAGTTAAATAATACGAAAGTGCAGATCCATATGGTATATATGATCCCAGAACTTTTCTAACCAAGCGGATAAATTTTAATTACTTTTTCAGACACCCAAAATGAACCACTTTCTTGTAAATCGGTCAATTTGAGATAGAATTTCAGCCAGCACTGTAAATGATTAGCTTTAGCTAAAATTTCAACTTAAAATTTTATGAATTAAACAATTTTATGTATACGTTTTACTTTTCAAAAAAAAAATAAGGGGGCAACTTTGTGACATGAAAGTGAAGGTATTATTCTCGAAAAAACATGGAATTATGCAATGAATAGACAAACTTCTCTGAGATTTCAAACGGGATGGATGGATTTTCAGGAAATGTCAAAGAATTGTTGTGTGATTTTTTTTCTTGTCGAGGTAGCAAAACTAAACGGAAAGTATGAGAAAGTTGTGATGGAGAAAGTCTGGATGGGGGGGAGTTGTCGAATCTTAAGGATGAGAGAGGTTGAAACCGGGGAGGGACATTAGAAAATGGGGACGTAGAGTTATGCTAAAGAGTTTGAAAAGTTTGAAAAGTAACACAGGGAAAAAACGAAATGAATAGAAAGAAGAAAAAGCAGGAAAAAAGTTTTCAGAAGGACATTTGGGGGGTGAGAGCTCCGATAGTCGCTGGGAATCAAGTTTGGCGAAGGGGGGTTTTGTTGTTCAGAATCATTTGAAAGGATGAAGGATCAGAAAGCAATCACAAGAGGATGGAATCAAAAAGAGTTTTGAGAGATTTTAGGAGGAACGAAAGCGACGAGAGTCTATAATTTAAAAATTTTGGGGGATTTTCTATGTACAGGCAATAACGATAGGGAAAAACCTAAAGGGAGTCATTTTTAGAGAGAAAATTGAAATGGAGAAAAAGAAGGGGATGCTCGAAAATGGCATAATAGTCATGAAAGATGAAAATATGTACTGGAACACATTTCCATCATAGCTAAAAAATAGGAAAATTTGAATCAAAAGAAGGAAAGTTTGTACTTATTCAAAATTTTAGCAGTGTGAGCGATAAAAAAGAGGCTTAGGATTCCACTTTAAAAAGGCTTGGATCAATTTGTGGGATTGTTGGACTTTGTGTCCCACCATTGCACAAGTTTTGAGCCAAATTTGGAAGAATTCCGGTGGCAAAGTTAGCGGGGCTCAAAAGAGCCAAATATCTCTTCCAGACCATATCAACATTGACTGGTGGGGTGGCTGGAGCAACTCTGTAATTACAATTAGTGTAAATTTGAAGATGGTAATGCTACAATACCTATTAGGACGTCCCTCACGAAGTGTCCAGTTGCGGACCTTGGCGTTATTCTTCAAATGGCTCAGAATAAGTTTCGCCTTGCCTAGCTGACCCTCAGTTGATAGCGATTCCCACTTGAAATATCTCATGGTGGCTTCCACAACAAGACGGATCTAAAAAAATTCAATTTTTGAGAATTTTTTGGTCCCTGGATTCCCAGTTTTTTTTTTCGAACAGACATATTTTTTCACGCAAACAAAAGACGTTTTTTGTCTGTGAGTGGTGTGTCTCATTGCCACCTAAACCTGGTCTCTGTTTTCACTCTCCTAACCAATTCTTCTAAACGACCATCGCCTTCGGTATCTCTTCTCTTCACTATTTTCCTATTCAAATGTCCCGAGTTTGCACTTTTCCGCCCGATGTCTTAGGCGACGGTCTCTTGTTACTCGTTTCTCTCATTTTCGTTTCAATCAAGTGTTGCAACCCGTGTGCATCACTCTTCGACGACCTTCAGCGCAGAAAAAAAAGAACTGCGTATCACACCGAAAAGATGAATATGGATAAGGGGAAGTTTTGCGACATTGAACGTCAGCAGAAACTGTGTTCGGTTTCAAAAGGAACCCTATCAAGCCGGTTTTTTTTGTCTTCGCTTTTTTATTCTGTCTGATGGTGAAAAATGAGAGTCGTATTTTTTGTGAATGATTCTTTTTTATTCTAAGCGCGATAAGATATGCTGAGAAGTGCAACACAAACCTTGGGCAATTGACGTCCAAGTAGATGATCAGCAGTTTCTCCGTGGAAGGTGCGAAGGGAGATTTGAACGTTTCGGAGCTCGTCATCGGTGACCGACTCGCGGAGGATTTGCCAAGCAAAGACCTGGAAGAATGTTTTATGAATATTTCAAGCTACAGTTTCTAGAGTTTCGGAAATCCAGTTGATTTCAAATACCGTATTTTTTCTGAGCCCGCCGAAGCCGTCAACTTGGAGTTCAACTATCTAAAATCCTGTAACAGTTATCAAAAATCTGTCAACTGATAAAATACTGGTGACATTATGATGAATAATTTATCAATTGCCATATGTTTGAAATCTGTTACATGACATGAGATATTTTAGCTCAAAGTTGAGTGGACATTAGGTGAAGAGTACACGGTAATAGTGTGAGCTTTCCTAGGTTGTCTTCTAGAACTTTTAAAAGCTTGTTGGCTTTAGCTTGTTATCAGAAAATGAGCTTATAGAGAATTCAGTGCGCTACAGTATCCCAAAATGACTCAGATCTTGAACTTCCCTGTTCTGCATTTTCACTTTTTTTTTCATTCCTTTCCATTTTCACCCCCCCCCCCCCCCTCCTTTTCAAGTTCAACTCACAAAAACGACATATAGCGTCAAAAACAGTCAAAACAACCTCTCTTTCTCCCACGTCTTCCACTTTTACTATAACACTCTTTTGTGGAAGAAAAAATCCTGTTTTTAAACTGATAGACGGGTGGCGACCATCTTCTTCCTCATGTGTTTGTATGGTAGGCACCCCCAGCAACAAAAAGAAGAAAGAAACATTGTCAAAAATCGAGAGGGTTTTTTCAGCCGTTTTTTGTTTTTCCCATCACCCCCAGGACCCCGTCCAGAATCGATTTAGAGAAAAAATAACCACGAAAACATTGGGAATAGTGGTGTTCGTCGGAGTTTTGAAACTTTCGAGGGTTGTTTTTGCTGTATTTTTTCTTTCTTCTTTGTCCTGAAACGTGGAACAAAACTAGTTAGTCACTATGGTTAAGAGGGGAAAGTAAGAAAAAAAATAGGTTAGAGGACAATGTTTTGAGGCTAGAAAACGTGAAACGTGGAATGTTAAAAGACAGCGAAAATTTCAAATTTTACCGAACTACCGTAGCTACCGTAAAACCTGTAATAGACGAACTCCCACACTGTTGAGTTTGAGCTCACCTATCTCAGTTCCTATAAGAGATATCAAAAATTTGTCAACTGAAAAAATGTTTGTGATATTATCATAAGCAATTTATTAGACAACAACTTTTTTCTATCTTTTTCCGGAACCAAGACAAATTGGCTTAAAATTAAAAGGTAGGGTGCTCTTCTATTACAGGTTTTACGGTATTCGATATTTTCGCGGAAAAGGTTCAACTCAACTCTGAATCAGCGCCACGAGAAATTCGAACCAAGTGGAAAGCATGAAAAAAAAACTTTCGGAACTAAAGATTTGAAGCATCTCAGATTGTAACTACTGCACCCCGTCAACTTTGAGCCCGCATATCTCATTTTCTGTAAAAGATATCAAATAGTGGTCAACTGACAAGATATTTTTATTCTTAATCTAAACATTTTATCAGTTGACAACTTTTTGATATCTCTCACAGTAATCGAGATAAGCTGGCTTAAAGTTAAAAGTTAGAAAGTCATTCTATCAAGGTGTTTACGGCAGCACTATCCTAATCAGAAATGTCTGTGTTTCAAATTGAAAAAAAATCATTGCCGATCCCTTATTCTCCCAGCTCGTCCTTGCTCCATTCTCAGTCCGTGTGCCAGCGAAAACTATGTGTACATCTGCATGACAACACGCTCTCACAACACATTGGTTAGCAAGGGAGGTGCAGCTTTTACCGCGCGGAAAAAAGAACAACACAAAGTTTTCTGTGTCTGCCGCATCGGAAAAAGCGAGCAACCACCAACGAAACTTGCGCAATACCCCCCTCCACACCAACGGTTCTACCATATGTTTGCACACGCGCCTACTCTTGTGGCTGGAGCCGCTGCGATGGACATCAGCTGTTTGAGCGTTTCGAGGAGCAGATAAATGGCAAACTTGGTCTCGGAAAGTTTTTCGGAGAAACGGAGAGAAAAGGAAAAGCACACCGAGGCTGGGTGCGGATAGTTTGGCATGAAGCCAGATAGTTTGGCATGTCATCAACGTTTACAGAAGAAGCATACAAACTGGTTTTCTTAAAGGTTCAAAGCCCAGAGAACAGTTCAACAAGCCAATCAAAAATGATTGACTAAAATTGTGGTTTTATGGTAGACTAATCTGAAAATTTTGGAAGTATGATAGTTTAAAAAGTACCACAAAATTTTTCGATTATCAAAAAATGAGCTAGAAATTTCGCATGATTTTTCAAGGCGAATTTTGTGAATTCAAATCTTATTCTCATAACCCCCTAAAATTTTCTCAGCTACTCAAAAACAATATTTTCACAAATAATCTAAATCCCTTTCCCTTGAAAATCTTTCTGTTTGGTAACCCTTATCGACTTTCCCTCCGAAAATCGTTTGCTTCATGATTTTTCAACGGCAACACACACAAGAGTGAAAAAGAAAAATATTTGAATAGACCGTTGTCAGCACAAAAACAGGTACCCTCTGGGAGAAAATCAGCTCTACGGAGCACACAGGTATGACTCTGTTTGCTCTTTACTCGCTACTCTCGATGAGACTGGGTCCTATACTGTTTTTTTTTGCCAGAGGGAATTTTTTGTGAAAATTGTGTGCACAGACTGTTTTCGAGGTGTACGAAGAATTGATCTGGATAGTGGGAAAGTCTAGGAATTTAGACTTTGTAGGACAAAAGGCAACTAAAATTGCTAGAAAGAGCTCAGAGCAAATTTAGGAAAGTCTGAGTTTCTCAAATGCTCACAGAATGTTGGTGGTTTCCAATTTGGAAATTCAAAAAATTAAGAATCTTTGAAATTGCGAACCTTGAACATACAGTACCGCGTAGTACAAGAAAGGGCCTGAAATACAGTACTAGTTAGTAACACAGGCAGAAACAAAATTTTCAGGTAATTGTTGGTCATATTGACTATTTTCAGGAGTCTGGAGCTCGGCTGTTAAGCTTCCGATCACTTTGAAAACTTTGGAGAGTGTTAAACAGAACAAAATTGAAATTTTGGTATTAACATGATTTTTTGAGGATTCCTAGATATTCAACTATCTGCCGATTTCTGAAAGATACTCTGTTTAGTACTGGAAACCTGAAAAACAGGAATCTTTCAGAAATGTTAAAATATTTCAGAAAACTAGTGGCTTCCAAAAGATTCATTTTCAGTTTTCAAAATGTCAGAATATTGAGACATTATCCTAAATTGTGAACATTTACAGATGATTCATACCCCATCCAACAAAATCCCTGCTACAAATTTTTTCTACTTTTTCAACGTGACGTGTGTGTTGATGGGGTTTCCTCCTCTAGCTCCACAGGCACAGGAGGCGCGATACCGGTTCATAACCGTTTGTTGTCAAATATTTGCTATTCAATAAGCCCCTGACGTGAGCTTGTTGCGTGGCGAGCCTGAAGAGAAAAAGCACGCGCGTGCTCCTAGGGTTTGGCTGCCGCGCGGAGCCTCCCTGACCAGAAATACAATACCGTCTGTTGCCGCTGAGAGATCAGATCACGTGAACCAGGTTTTTTTGATGTGAACCATACATCTTTTATATGTATTTGATGGCCGGGACGTCTCTTTTCAAATTCAACCATTTCCATTTTTTTTTCAAAACCGGAATCCAAATACGTTATTCGGGTAGTTATCAAGTTGATCGAAATCAGAATCGAAATCAAAGTAGTATCGGATGGAGGGGTAGTGAATGCGTGTACGACAAAAACACTGGCTTTTTATCTAGACCCTCTTCAAAATGCTTGATCACTTTTTTTTGGACAACCAACCTATTCAACCTGAATGATGACACTCTGTGAAGGAGGGGGATGGAGACAACCCCGACACATACGGACTACGGTATTATGCACTTTTATACTAATCGACTGGAGGGGTTTTTCCCTTGTCTTCTGTTCATTAGACGGAGGCGGTGGGTAGACGTGATTTGAGACTTTGACCAATCCGGAGTCTGGTTTCTTAATCTTATTTTAAACACTGACTACGGTAGTTTGAAACTATAAGTATCAGTCAGATGACTAGAAAGCTACAAGGAAGAGCATGAAATAATGTAAAATACACAAAAACGTATTTTAAGTGAACTTTCGGCATATCCAAGAAATTTTTTCGAGAATTCCTAGTTTTTCAGCTATTGCAAACTAGCATGCTACAAGGAAGGGCAAATTCTGAAAAACGCCTTTTTCGCCAATTTTTGAGCTGAAACTTGAGAAAAAAGTAGGCCTTTAGAGAATAGCTGAAAACTAGGAATACTAATAAAAATTCCGTGAATGAAAAGTTTTCATATTAGGTCTGTTTTTCATTTTTCCGATTATCCAAATTTTTTGGAAACTGGACAGCCAAGCTCCAGACTCTTGAAAATGTCCAACATTCAACTGAAAAATACGTTTTTCCATATCTCATTGACCATTACCGCATGGGAAAAAGTTTGGAAAATAGGAATTTCAGATTCAAGGAAGCTTATGAGCCCTAAATTCTTGTAACCCTTACGTTCAACAAAAATATTCCTGATTCCCAGTTCCAGTTCCAATTGACATGTCTGTTCCCAAAAAAAAAACATCCAAAACACCATTATGTGACACACAAATTGATGATGCCAAATTGCACATGTTGCGAACATGTTTCTGGGATACTAATTCTCTCCTTTTTTTTTCGCGCCCCCACCACAAAAGTCACAGAGACCCGGGTCAGAACGGTCAAAACAACTTTCTTTGTTGTGTCGTCCCTGAGATGGTGGTACCCTAAATATACGGTCTCGGTGTCTTTCCTATTCAGCCAATAATACCTTCCCAAATACATCAAAAAAATATATTTTGGAAGCTATTTTGTTTTGAGAAAGAACAGAACAGCAGCCCAAATCGTATTCTGACTGGTCCTCCTCCCTTTTATGCTTTCATCTCCTCCCAAATAGATTGTGTATGTGTATTGTCAATAAAAGAAAATGCGACTGTGCCATCGTATTGTACAAAAGAGGAATCACTACCAAATTTCAGATTTTTTATGCCTGCCAACAAAAAACTACAATAAAAAAGTTATTTTGGCGTATTATTTTGGCACGGCGGTGTTTTCAGGTGCCAAAACATGTCAAACTGTCTATGCAAATTTTTCAGGATGGCAGAAAAGTGGCGGGGTAAAGTGAAAAGAAGAAAGAGATAGGGAGGGCAACAAATTGGTTTAGCGGAAAGAGACACATGTGGGGAAAGTGGTTTTGTAGGTCAGTTTGAGAGTGGTCATATGTCAATCTGGTATGTTCCCCTAACCGTTAATTACTACATGTTCTTTGTTAAAGGGCATAGTATGGTTCAAAATGTTCAATTAGCTTTTGAAGACTACGTACTTTTCAGTGATTTTTAGCATTTCCGGAAGTCTAGAGCTCTGCTGTCAAGTTTCCGATCATTTTGAAAATTTTGGATGTTTTGAAACAAACCTAGATTGAAAACTTTGCATTCACAGAATTTCTTGAAAATCCTTGTTTTTCAGCTATTGGTCGATTTCTGATAGATACCTTTTTTGGCCTTTTTTGTACTGAAAACAGAAAAAAATGTGTTTTCTGGAAATCGGCTAACAGGGAATTTCAGTATAAAATCAGTCAAAAAAGGTGTCTTTCAGGAATTGCCAAATGGCTGAAAAACTAGGAATTTTCAAAAAATTTTGTGAATTTAAAGTTTCCAATCTAGGTCTGTTTAACACTTTCTGAAGATTCCAAAGTGATTGGAAAATTGACAACCTATCTCTAGACTTCTGAAAATTGCCAAAAATACGGTACTGTATAAAAATATTTTTCCCCTGGTTCCAAGGTTTCCCAGTGTCTTTTTTAGAACTTTTAGATTTTTTAAAAGATATCTTTTGAGAATCTCTAGATGTCCTTTCATGTCCCAACACAAATAATCTCAAACCGTCTTTCATTCCTCCCGCTTTAAAACGATTAGAACACCTTGTTTCATTTCAAAAAAAACGTCTCCTCCGCTCGCTGGGGGTCATTGCCTCCTCCCCCAAACAATGTTTCTCTCTTCCGCAAAAAAAACCTAGGGGAGACTCCCTCCAATCGGTTCGACAATGGCCATAAAATGAGATTGACTTGGCAAGAAGAAACCTCTTTTTTTTTGAAATGCGACAAGTGAAAAAAAAAACGATTGAACGCATCACCCTTCGTCGTTCGCCCTTTTTTACAAATGAGATAACAATCTATCTTGGTGGTAGGGAATTAGGAGGAATAAGAGGAATAAAAGGGCGACGGATATGACCCCCAAAAAACGACTGGAGACGAGGAAAATTGAGACAAAAAAAACGAAAAAAAAACTTCTGAATTCTCAAATTCTCAAATTCTAATCTGTGAGAAATCTAACACTAGATTGAATACCTCACCGTAAACCATGAAGAAAGTACAAATTCAAATAGGCAGATTCAAACAGCTAATGGCTTAGAGGGGACTCACCTTTGGTTGTGTGCTCTGGAAGCTTCTGGCGGCCTTCTCGGCGGCTCTTTTCACAGCTCCTTCTGGAAATGGGCCATCAGCCAAAACCTTCTCATCCTGGAAAATTTTGACACGTGGATTCAATGCAAGGGAACAACTAAACTGCTACCTCTACCTCGGTTTCCTTTGGCGACTGGTTTCTTTGGCTCGGCTGGCTCTCATTCTCGAAAAGCTCTTCAGTATCTTCCTCACCCTCCATATCCAAGTCGCCGTCAGAGTCTTCGGTTTTGATTTCAGTTTGAAATAAGCTCTGGAATTTTGGGAAGTTTTGAGATTGACCCTTGGGATATGCCTGAGCTATTCAAAATTTTCCCGAAACCTCTAAATCTTAAGAAGCTCCAAAAATGAATGAATGACGTGAAGAAACCTCTCACTTTTAAGTTTCAAGTGTTTAGTATAGTTATAAATCATTTTTTCAAGGACTCATCACCTAGCAACCACACCCACGGACCCTAAATATGTACAGCTTACCTTTAAAGAGCTCGTAGTTTTATCGGATGTCGAATTGGTGGCACTGGGTGTAAACGATTGAGGTGGCGCCTCCGAAATGACCGTTTGAGGGGGAGACGTGAAAATTGAGGGTATCCTGAAAGGAGAACAAAAGAGGTATTGGACGTGATGTTGAACTCCAATCGCTTTCTAAATTATATACCTTTGATCGGGCAGTCGTGTTGCTAGTAGCTCTAGAATCAGACTCAATTTGAGATCCATGTCATTTAGTCGATGACTCATCGAGTTTAGTATCGTTTTGCTCTCGTTATTATCGAAAAACGCGGCCAACGGTATTTGTGCCATCTGAAATTGTTGTTGAGGTGTGGGTTGAGGTGCAGTGTTGTGCGGATTCGCCATGTGATGGTGTACTATCTATAAGATTTCTAAGCTAAAGAGATATATATGGAGAAAGAAGGATATGAATAGAGGTGTCATAGAGGGATACGGTAGATGCGCACGTGTCTAGAAGAAAATTTATGATACTGTTTTCTTGATGATGTATCGGGAGTCAAAATGATTTAAAAAATGAAATTATGAGCAATATGAAAAAGTCTAAACTCTCAGTAACAGGGCTTGTGAGCTAGTTTTGAAAAGATGGGTTTAATGACAAGACCTATTGGAAATGAGTCAGTAAAAAAAACGTATATTGAGGAAGGTAAAGAACTAGAGAATGACAAAAGCTTGAAAAAAAGAGAGAAAAGTTCAATCCGGAAAATGAACGGTTAGAGACCACCATGAAAGATCATTGAAATGAAAAATAAACTAAAAGTTTGCCCTCCCCCAGATGCCCCCCTGGGTGGAAGTCAAGTCAGTTGTGGGGGGTAGCCGGACAGAGAAGCCCGCCCACTTTCAATAGACTGTCCTGCCCCTCTCCCAGACCCTCCATCAAGCCATGAGGAAAAAGTATTGGACGAGACGAAAAGAGACAAACGGTAGGAGTCGGAACGCGAGATGTAGGCGGAGCGTCGGAAACGCTATGATACCGTATTCCAACACCACCACCCTGGTCTCTCTATTTTGTTCTGGAGTCGGAGAGAATATGTTCAAGTGAACTCCCTAAGCTCCGCCCCCTTGAACATACTTCATTTTCGTTTTTGTGCGTATTTTTCAAAACACCTCCTCCCATACTCTCCACTTCATTCGCCATCGTTTGTTCATGTGATCGGAATGTTTGAGGTTGAATGGCGAGAGGGGGGAGAGTGAGGTGTTCGGATTGGAATGAGCACAAAAGTACCAAACAACTGGAACTGTCATTGAACAGCTGGAAGTCAGACATGTTATGGCAAATGGAAAAGCGTCATAACAGTTTTTCAGAGCTTTTGGGATACAAAGCTTTTCATTGTGATGTCAATGCTTCTGACAAAAACATGAAACTGCTGAAAATGAAATAGTTGGGATCGAAATTGAGTATAAAATATAATCAGTTAGTTCGAAAACCCGACCCGGCCTGTTGCAAGTATGAAAGTTAGTCACATGTCAAAGTTGAATTAACATGTCTAAAAAACCAGGAACTGAAATTACTGTTTTGACGTTAAATGACGAATTTGAGATTTCGAAAGTAGTAGGTGATCATTCATTAGTTTAAATACTGGAAGACCTTTTTGTTGAGGTACTGTATTTGAGGCAACTATGATATTTTTTCAGAATCCGAATTAGCCTTTGCCTGAACTCGACATCGGTTTTTTCGGCTGAAACGATTTCTCAGATGCTACAAAATTTAATTGAACTAGTTTTTTAAATTTTTCTAGAAACTGATATTCTCAACTTTTTTCTGGAATTTTTCTCAACTTTTTTCTGGAAGGTCAGTGCTATTTTCAGACAAGTCTGGTGGAAGTTATTGGGATTATCCCAGTTTTGAAACTACAAAAACTGTTTTTCTCATATTTTTGACCATAACTTTCTGAAAAAATAAATCTGAATACACAAAAAAAAAATTTGAATACATATAAATAATACACATACCGTTAAAGCTATAATAAGAGGGCACCAACCGTATTTCCTCCAATAGGAGCCCACCCAACCCGTCGATTTTGACAAAAACCGTTTGCGAAACATTATAAATATTTTATCAGTTGACAAATTTCTGATATCTCTCACAGGAATCAAGATAATTAAGCTCTAATTAGGCGGTGGAATTCTATTAAAGAGAATGCGGTATCTTTGAATTTCGGCCAATATTTTGACTCCTATGCAAGATATCAAAAATGTGTCAACTGAAAAAATGTTTATCGTAATATAAAAAGTACTTTGTAAGTTGACGACTTTTCTGTATCTTTTACAGAATTCGAGATAAATTGGCTGAAAGTTAGGGGTCCTTTCTATTACTGGTTTTACGGTATCCCAAGTTTTCCATTCACATCCTACTTTTCCATTCACACCCTACTTGTTGAATTTTTTGCTGTTTGCTTTTTTTGCTGTTCTCTTTTTTTCGAAATATTTTCAGCTAGAGTGTAAAAAAAATCTGAAACAGACGAATCAAAACTGGAAGTGCCCCCCCCCCCCCACACACTTTTCTTTTTCAGAGGTTCCTGGCTAAGTAGAAAACAACAAAAAAATGGGTGACCGACCATTCGACCATTGAATTTCAGACACAACACAAAAAAGGAAACCTAACCAACTCGAATTAAATACAGGTTTTTTTCTTTACTCCTTCTTTCCTTTTTTTGATTTCATCCATTCAAACTTTTTTTGTCTGAATGTGTGTGTGGTAGAGTGTTGCAGCTACGTCCAGACAGGTAATGGAGAGAGGTTAGAAAAAAGAGAATGGACGTCTTCAATTTTTTTTTCAATTTTTTTTACACTTGGTCTCAATCTAACTATTGAAATCGGTCATGAAAATCGGAAGCAGTAGGGTAAAAACAGGCAGATAGGGACTCTGATGAAAAAGGGAAGCAAGTTGTAATTGTAAAGAATCTCGAAACGGGGACCTCCTCAATTTTTCCATTTTCCAAACAAAAATGCTCAAACTCAATTCTTAGTCATGCTAGAACATTAATAACAAACAAGAAGGGGTTAGGGTTTAGTCTTCTTTCTCGGAGTCAGTTGTTCGCCAAGAAATCTAAACAAATGGTAGCACATTTCGGTTTGAATGTATACTAATGGGATTAACATTGAATATTTCTGTTAAGAATCGTCGAAATTGCTTTCAGTGATTTTGGGGACTCTTGGTTACAAAAAAGGTAAAGGTAACAAAGGAACAAGGGAACATCAACACCTTGTTGATACAGATATTGATAAAAAATTAAGATAGGTTAAAAGTAGCCTATCCAGATTTTTCTGAAACTTCTGAAAACGGATCGCCAGTTTCAGCCGAGTTAGAGCAGTTTCAGAATACGATTTTCTCAACTTCTAGCACGTTTCAGAACATGAAATGTGTTGGATTATACTCAGAATTCTATCGAATTTCATATTTCAGACCTTCCATCCAGAATAGTTGTCATTAATATCCGTAAAAATCTGGAACATTGTTGAAAAAATCGAAAATCCAATTTCATTCAGTTTTTTCGAACTTCCATACCCCAGTTACAACTGTGTCTGGTTAGAATTAACAAAATGTCAACTTTTAGACACTTCCTCGGAAAAAAAAAGATTTCGAAAAGGATGTATTTGCACTTGATTCTAAATATAACATGACAGATTTTATGTTCTGAAATTTTTTAGAAACCGAGAAAACGATTTTTGAAAATAATTTTTTTGCACTGAAAACGCGGTTTTAGGTACTGAAACTGGTTCTACAACTTTCCGACGTGGCTAGATAGCCTATTCTTTACTTATCCTGAAATTTTCATCAAAATCTGGGCTAACAAGGTGTTGAGGTTCCCTTACTAGCGATTTCAGGAATTCTATGCCACAAAAAAGAGACAATCATGATAAAATAACAAATCGAAAATCACAAAAAGTCGATAACTTACCGGTTCAACAAATCTCTTCTCTGATGGTTTCATCAGCAGACATTATCGTAGTAAAAACCGCCAAATAACCTGAAGAAGGGTTTCAAATGGTTTGAAAAGAAAAATGAGAGAAAACTAGGTTTGAAGAGAAGGTGGCAACGATAAGATAAAAAAAAAGAAAAAAAATCTAGTTTTCGTTGATAACTTAGAAATTGAGAGACAATTTTCTGAACGATTGACCTCTCAAAATTAGTTTTTAACTTAATTTTCGAATTTCGAAAGCGTTGAAACCAAACATAGAACACCTTTTTCTGAACCAAACGCAAACAGCTGCCAACTCAGCAAGAAGCATGTCTTCAGATGTTGAGTAAACAATCCTCATTCAAAACGTACAGATACAGATGTCTCGAAAAGTATCAAAACATTTTTTTTTTCGAAGATTGAAGACGCTCCTTTTTATTACTTTTTTTTGGTTTGCGAAATGGTTTTAAAGATTGCAAGAATTAAAAAAATATTATTGTATGGTTAAAATGGAGAACAAGAATAAAAAATGAAATTTTAAAAATGGAATGGTGAAAAATTGGATCTGCCGAAAAGACCGTGGTCAAAAGTTCCATTGCGATAACTACCGTAACCTACAATATGCTTTTTACAGGTGATAATTACAAAAAATTCTATCAAAAACAATGAAGAGGGAGAAAGTGAATAAGAAGACAAAGCTATTTGAAGGTTACGGTAATTGACATTGTGGAACCTTTGGCCAAGACTTTTGTCTTCGGCAACTGACGGATCTTTCGTCAGATTATAAAATATACTGAAAAAAAAATCAAATTCACAAGATTCGCGTGAACAACTCCACGTGAAACTCAATATGGTTGACAGTAGGACCGACTGGAGAAAACTCAACAGAATTCGAAGTCATACTGCCACAAAACAACGGGGCGCTTTGAATGATGTGGCCCTGGTACTAGGAGGAGGAGAACGGACCGTTCGAAAAGTCTCCTTCAAATATTTCATGAACATTGGCAACGTTTTTTGAACTTTGGGTTAGTATTTGGGTTAGAATGATGTTGAACATAACTTTCCACTCAAAAAAACTGGAAATATACAGACAGACAAGCTCGAGAATCATTTTTCATTCTTGTTTGTAACATTCAAAATCGTTTCAGTCCTGTAACCTGAGCTCAATATGCCGCTGACCGAAGTGACCCCAAACTATAAAGTTCAAGTTAATTCATCTCGTTTCCTGTGAAAGATGTCGAAAATGTGTCAACTGATAAAATATTTTTGAAATTATGATAAACAATTTATCAGTTGACAACTTCTATATATTTTTGACAGGAACCGAGTTAAATTGGTGCAAAGTCAGAACTCTTTTCGCTTCTTGAGATTTAGTTTTTCAAGATAAGAAGTACGATAAGAGATAACCAATAAAAAAACTTCACTCTGGGTTACTGTAAGCCAGAAGACAGCCCTTCAGTGCCGCTCTTTTCAATTTGCAACAACCCATGTTCTGTTTTTCTCTGTTGCACTCCCATCCTTCACATTCTGGACCCGTGCCAACTGCTTCTACCGTTTCCCCTTCTTTTTTTCAAAAACTGTTCACGCAGCGGATAGTTATGTTTTGTTTCATCATGTTTTGCATTGCTTGTTATATGATACATCTTCTAACTTACGTTCGAAAAAGTTACGGGGAGTTATGAAGGACGTACCATTCTCATACAGTGTTTGTGAACACGGGTCCTGTCAGTCACCTCGTTACGCATGTCACACACTTTCGTTTGAGTAGCAATTGGATTTCCGTTCATGGTGTCTTCAGGAAAACTGTAATATTGAAGTGCACAAGCAGGCATTGTGATCCTGAAAAAATTAGCAATGTGTAAAAAAACAAACATAATGTTGTTAGAATTTGAGTAGTTAGCCTTCATAATGTACAGTAGTCCTAATTCAATTATCTCGTTGTATATATTTTCACAAATTTTGAAATATTAGTCGGCATAGTACCTAATTGTTTTTTTTTGTTGTTTTCCAATTTCTTTTTTCTTTTTCAAAATAGAGGAATGGAGTGGGAATATAGTTTGAGGTTTTCAAAAATGAGGGGAATGTCAGAAACGACCGAATTTTGTGTAATAATCAAGAAACGTTCAAGAAAAGTGTAAGTGACGTATACATGATGTTATCAAAAAGTTCATATAGCATTGAAAGAACAAAAGGAGCATTTTATAATGTACAAACGCCAAAATGTTTCATGTCAGGTGGATCCGATGCTCATCTTCTAAACATATATTTTATGAACATTCTGCTTGAGAATTTTGAAAGGTTTATTTTAATAAATAAAATAGGTATAATGAATAAATAAGTGAGCTTGATCGAAAAAGAAATCGCAAGACGCAAAACAAGAAGTGAGACAAGTACAGTACAAGAGAAAATTAAGGTCCGTACTCGCAACTACACACACGTCCTTTCTTTTGTTTCCGCACCCGGCGGGACGACATGTGTAGATGCAGATGAAGCAGTAGCAAGTGCTATTCCAGGAGAAAGCTGTCGGAGTGTTATACCAATTCAGTAAGCTGCACATGATTTGAAAATTTCGTTTTAGAACCGAACTTCTGCTTGCAATTTAATATAATCACAATATATCATTTTTATTTTCGAAATTCCAGGTAACGTTGGCTTATTTGGTTGCTTCAAAGACGGCTGAAGTTTTCAAATTTTATTTGTTTATTCATAGTTTCTTTTTAGATTTTCAACAATAACTGAGTTTCAATTATTAATTAACTTTTCAATTTGAAATTCTTCGTTCCAAAATGTTGCTTAATATTTTTGTTTCTTTTTAAAAAATACTTTATTAATCAGCTATCCGAACTAGAAATGAATTACGTGAATGAAATTTCACAAAATTCTTCGATTTCTAAGAAAAAAGGGCAATGAGAGGAAGACAGTTAAATGATCACGGGATATCAAGTTTCCAAGAAAACGTGTAGAAGTCGAAATTCAGAAGAATTCGTCTACAACTACTCCTTCGTCGGTGAGGTCCACATCCCAGCGTAACTGCACATTCCTGTAAAAACAATTACAGATGATTTCCAAATCGGACAGAAAAGTACTCACCGGTTAAAGATGCTCTCCAGGCTGGTCTCCTGTGTCACTTGTTTGAGATCTCCTTGAGTACAGTTATGAGTGACAGTGATATAGATCTCGTAGAAGTTCTGGAGAAATTATATGTTTCACTATGTTATAAAACTGTTTTGCTCATTTTTCATAGCTTATTGATTTCTAAAAAACTCAAAAATATAAAAAAAAATAACATCAAAAGGACCATCGCTGTACTGAAGTCCTTCAATGAGGTAGTCAAACGAATACTTGTCAGTGATACATCTGATGCCTTCCTTGCCAATGAGATCGTCAGTGTTGATGCTAGAATATGTTTTTAGAAAAGATAAATGACTTTTTAGAGTCCGAAACTCACAGAATGCTCATATCCTCTTCCCACATTGAGACAAAGAAACACCAAGTGACTTCATATTCACAGAATAGAGAACCTTTCGCATTGAACATGGTGTATGAAGCAACATTAGAAAATGAAGTAATCAATAGAAGAAAAAGCAAACGCTTCATTTTGATAGTCAGAAATTGATTTAAGATTTGATATTTTTCGATGCAAAAATAGGCAGGCGGATTTTTTTTATTCTGGTGTGATTAATGACGTTTAGAATGAGGGAAAGCCACCGGAAATTAAAAAAAGAATCAAATCCTGACCAGAAGCACGTTTCAATATAGTGCATAAACAAGTACCGAAAGAGGTTGGTTCATTTCATTAATAATCGTAATATGAAATATGGACCAGTTTGCCGGAGAAGAGAAAAATCTGGCGTTGGTAACTCAAATTAAGCGGGGAGGACAACTGTTTTCATTTCATTTTTTATCAACCCACTTCGCGCAAGAAATTCATGCGATTTTCACGCTCTACAATATTCCGTTAACCATTAAAATGATGACAGAAGTATTTCAAAATTTGCTGCATTTTCGATCGATCATCTGTAATTCGAAAAACCAATGAAGTCTTTCTTCCCGGTCTGAAACTTTTAAATCTACTTTCAGGACGTCCAATGTCTTAAAGGAGGCGAGACAGCAAATATTTTGGGGGGCAGTTTGGGGGACGAAATCGCACCGCGCTCATGTATGCCATCGGTCGTCGGCCGCATTTGCGCCCCCGTAGCTCAGCCGGTAGCGGCGCTGTACCCCTGAGCTGCATGTTATGAGTTCAACCCCTCATGGGGGTACTTTGGCCAAAATATCAGGAAAACTTTTTTTTGATGTCTGGCCCCCTTTAACAGCACTTTCAGCGGTGATGATCGTTGCATTGAACAAAGAACAATTCTTTGAAATCTGTATAAAAATCAAAATCCTACAAACTTTGTCAACGAATAACTACGCATTTTACTTTTTTCTGATTTTCGTCATGATTTAGTCGTTTCCCCTTCTCTCAATACATTTATTTTTCTGTTGCAAAATTCTATGAAGACCACCCTTGTGCGCACAAGTGCGCTCTATCGCGCGGGTCTCGACGCGACAACGGGTGATGGGTAGATTTACGAGACGAATTTATATTATTTCTTCTGCGATAAAACTCGATTTTCAGCAGAAAAAGAGAATAATTCGTCTAATTTTTTGATGAACTATCAATAAAAATATTTCTAGCCATCACCGCGGCTATTTTTAATGATGTCACGGCTGTACAACTCGGGAAACAGTGAGTATTTGTTTTTTCTTATTTCTATTATAGCTAGAAAATGTCTATATGGCGCATTTACTTTGGTGTGAATGAGAGATAAACATAATGAGTACTCTCCTCACAAGGGAACCTCTCCATATGTTACGCGGAGATTCGGATGAAACCTATGCTAAATAGTAGTACACCGGCTATCTAAAAAAATCCCAAAATAATAGCGGCCCTCGTGAAGGTCTATTCAAATGGCGAGGCATTTTATGATTTTTCGTGAGTTCGGAGTCGGGACCTTTCGAGCGAACATAACTTTGTTCATTTTTGTGGTAGACGTTCAAACGTTTTTTTATTCAAAAGATGATGAGTTAGCAAACATTATTGCTAATTGCACCTATGCTCCATCTTCAATAGGAAATTCAGGAAAATGGAAAGTATGAAAATTTCGAGTACCAACGAATTCAAAAAATGCCGATTTTTGAAAAAACGTATTCGGGGAACCATGTCTATCAGATTTCACAGGGCGAGTAACGTACATGTACGTGTTCAAATATAGGTCGAGCCCTTGAGTTACGAGACTTATTTCAATTTTTCTCAAAAAAAAAGTTCAATTCATGTACCTCTATACATGCATTTTTGGTGAAATTTTTTTCAATTTTCGAAAGTTTTCTTTTTTGTTTCTGCACAGTATTCTGTTGCTTTTTTTTATTTTCACTTGATTCGTATAATTTTTCAAAACTTTTTTTTTCAACAAAAATGCATGTATAGGGGTACATGAATTTACCATTTTTTGGAGAAAAATTGAAATAAGTCTCGTAACTCAAGGGCTCGACCTATATTTGAACACGTACATGTACGTTACTCGCCCTGTGAAATCTGATAGACATGGTTCCCCGAATACGTTTTTTCAAAAATCGGCATTTTTTGAATTCGTTGGTACTCGAAATTTTCATACTTTCCATTTTCCTGAATTTCCTATTGAAGATGGAGCATAGGTGCAATTAGCAATAATGTTTGCTAACTCATCATCTTTTGAATAAAAAAAAGTTTGAACGTCTACCACAAAAATGAACAAAGTTATGTTCGCTCGAAAGGTCCCGACTCCGAACTCACGAAAAATCATAAAATGCCTCGCCATTTGAATAGACCTTCACGAGGGCCGCTATTATTTTGGGATTTTTTTAGATAGCCGGTGTACTACTATTTAGCATAGGTTTCATCCGAATCCCCGCGTAACATATGGAGAGGTTCCCTTGTCAGTCATCTTCGCATGATTTTCAAAATTGCAGTGACTAAAATCCGTTTAATTAAAATAACTTGCAGGACACTGTCGACGACATAGCAAAAACGCGAGAAGAAGGAGCAAATGAAAGAAAAATGATGATCCAAGCACGGAAATGGAGCTGACGGATAGATGTAGCTGTATTTTTCATCTACTAAATCGAAAATATGATGGAAGATAGCTATTGGGACGACGAGCTAAAGATTATCTTCCTATGCTTCAGGAAACTACTACAATTCAATTATTGGACCCAGTGGACAGACACGAAAAAACCGATTCAAGTGGAACCTACCCAGACCTTGGACGAGATGGTTGACCGATACAGACATGCGATGATAGAGCTGTCATTGGTTTGAGATTGAGAGCCAGTTCCCATGAATAAGATGGAAAATTGACGAGAATGGACGATCTACCAATTTAGATAAATCTCCACTACAAACAGACTCTGAAGCAGAAGCAAGTTGAAAAAGAAATCTGCAGATACGATCATGGATGATCTGATAAATGGATCGCAATTGTGTTGAATATACTCTTGTGGGACTCGAGGCCCACATCGCAGGGATTCACCTAGGTTTTTATCCATACAAGTGAGTTTTTGCAATGTTTTTTTGAAAAAAATTCTATTTATTGTCATTATTCTAGGTGCGTCGACTGTCCGAAGATGTTCCCAACAAAATACTTGCTGGCTAGTACCTCAAAGTCATCAGAAAAACTCATTTCCGGTCTACTACAAGTGTACAGAAGAATTTCGCAAAATGGCGAATGAGCTGGCAGCGAAAATTCGGAAATGTATGACTTTGTAAGACGAACCAGCCATGTATCATCCCACAGTGATGCTTCATTCTCCGCACATTGATAAGCCAGAACCGTTTGGAAAACTGCAACGTGGGAAATAAAAAATAATCGAAAAAATTTGAAAAATCTTACTTTCAGAGATGTTGATGGGAGACTACGTACACTTCTGATCAAGAACAAAAAGAACATCTTCAATGCAAGCTTTGTGATGAAATCGTCCCAAATGTGGCGGAAGCTCCCCAAAACCATGTCAATCAAAAGCATGCCGGTATTCCATTGTATTCCTGCATGGTTTGTCCCATGACTTGGACCAGTTTCACCCCGCCCAACGAAACCGAACGTATTTACCAAGCTCTTACGGATACATTTTGTTTTCATATGATTGTCGACCACCGCAAAAACCACAAATTGACTATGGAATTTCTGGTCCTTCAATGTTTCTAACTTTTTTGAAATTTCGAATTAATATTATTTTTTGATTGTTGTTTCTTTTTCCATAAAGTTCCTTTTCTATTCTTTCAATGAAAATGTCTACCGACTGAAAATGGGTTTTTGGCAAGGACGAAGATAAGAATCTCTTCTCAATGGGTTTCTATAGCGGTCTACCATATCATCTTTTGTTAAAGCTGAAGAGGAACTGTTGAGGATGGAGAAAGTGAGAAGTTTCGATAACCATCTTTTTCTGAAAAAAAAAAAGATTTTCTGTGTTGGAATGTACTTGTGGAACATGCCAGCAGTAGTCTGAATATTTCAGGAAAGTTTCAGACGACCTTTTTACGGATTTTTGACAGTTTGTGATCTGGAATTACCCGAAAACGGCTGTACAGTGATATGCTCAGATTTTGTTCGAAATTCCAGAATTGAAGTACCAGAACTAGCCAGAACAGGCCAGAACTTTGTCATAGGTTCGCCGAGTTTGATCAACTTTAGTAGTTTATCTGGAATCTGACCAATACAGGACAAGAAGTTGTCAATTTTTTAACTCGACAATATGATACGCACCTGGAAGGTTTAATGCTTATCACTTCATCCCGCCAAAACAGTTTATCAAAAAACAAGGTCACTTATACAAAAGATCTTCATTATCTCTTTATCTTATCTTTCCACTTTTTCCGTGCAGACAAGCTAGTGAAGGAGAAAAGGTAAAATTGGAAGATCTACAAAATTCAGACGGTTAGAATGGAAGAAAGTGTCAGAATGACCTTTTTGTAACGATATTCGATTTATTTTGTTCCCTTTTACTTTCATTTTCATCTTTTATTGTTAAACGTGTGATAAAGTGTATGATAACATCTGTATGTTCTTTCATTTGAGATTGACAGCAGTCTAAATTTTGATATGAATTAGAAAATAAAAGACTCCCAGAAAATTTCTAACACTTCTAAAAATGAGAAAGACACAGCATGGCAACGTTCTCCATAGCACATTTGCATCTGGCTCGGAAGAAAGCGCCAACGGCTCAAAAGCTCAAGCCGCCGTTTTCCATTTCGGATGGATTTTCCATTCGTCTCAACAACGCAACGAAACGCCGCTTTGTTGCTGCATTCCACTTCTTTGTTTTGACGAAATTAGAAAATCGAATCTTTCTTTAGTTTCAGGTTTTCTGTTTTCAGTTCGCGCTAAAATTCAAATAAAAAATTGTGTTCGAATTGTTAGAAAAATAGAAAAAAATTTATACGGATTTTCGAAAACCTGCAAAACATTCAAAAGTTGATACTTGCGACATTTTCAGATTTTGCAACTACAGCCAAAGATTTGTATCCGATTTTCAAAAATTTTGTCTAAAATTGAATTCCAAAGAAAGTTGTTTTTCCGTAAAACCTGTGCCTTCAAACTGTCAACTTTGAGCAAATTTATCTCGGTTTCTGTCAAAGATATGAAAAAATTGTTAATTAATAAATTGAAAATCATGGTATAGCAAACATTTTATCAGTTCACATATTTTTGATATCTTTCACAACAAGTGAGATAAATTAGCTCAAAGTTGGTACTGTGGAAATAACCCTTCAAAATCTTTCAAAATCCTTCAAAATCTAATAGCATACACTTCAACTTGTCAATTTATCACTCTGAAATGTCGATTTTTGTTGTTTCAAACTGTCACCTGACTTTTCTGCCAACTACTTCTCTTTGCTTTCCTACGGTAGAGAAAAAAAATTCCCAAAAAAAGTGCTGGATGCGCGCCATTCGCTCCTCCTTCTTTAGATGCCGTTTCTTCTCGTCACTCCCGCCAGTTTTCCGAACTATCTTCCCTTTTTCATTTTTTCTTTTTGTTCTGAACTTTTGTTCCCGTTTTCTCTTTCACTATCGTGCAATTTATCGTTCACAGTTACTTTTTTTGAGAATTATGGACAGCAGAACTATCAGTCAACGGGTTCAATGTCTCGAGTGTCCTCCATCAGGAGTTGAGTACAGTGTCGAGGAGCTTGAAGCTCACATTGCTAGTGAACATCTTTTCATGTACCCATATCAGTGAGTAGCATTTTTTCAAAATTATTTTTTCCACGTTCTTTTCAATAAATTGAGTAACGTTTGGACTAAAACATATCGTGTTTCCTAGAATAGACGTTCAATCAAACTGTCAACTTAGAGCTTTATTATCTCGATTCCAGTGAAAGATATCACAAAACTGTTTGCTGAAAAATTTTTATCATAATATGATCAATATTCTACTAGTTGTCAGATTTTTGATATCCCTCATAAAAACCAAGATAATTGAGTTTAAGATACGCGTATAGGGTTGGGTTCTTTTTAGGCAAGTATGAAAAATTGGAAATCTTCAATTATTAAAATAAGAAATCAATTTTTTTCAGATGTGACAAATGTATACACGCCAAGTTTCCAACAGAATTCGCTCTTGTGACTCATAACAAAGAGCAGCATCAAATTCAAGATTTCATGGTAAGTTCAACTACCTGTTACATTTGAAAATGTTCAATATTCAGGTCACCTACCGATACACTCCAGAGTTGAACTCGAAAAAAATCGAGTTGGCAAAAATGGTCGACAGATGTATTGACATGCAGACCTATCAAGTTCCCCAGCAAAGTATGGATTTCAGTTTTGGAATATTTCCTCAATCATATCCCACTGCTCCGATTCAATGTAACTTTTAGCAAAATTTTATTATTCTCTGAGATGTTTTCGTTCAGCCAGTTTGAACTACAACACACAGAAACCAGTGGTTTCAACCACTGGGTCTGAAAGAGTGGTTCGCAAGAAAGATCCAACCAGAATCACTTGCGAGCAGTGCCAAGAGACGATCATCATGAACCGAACTAATATGATGTACCACGCCAACACTCGTCACGGGAAGTATATTCTATTCTCCTGCAAAGCGTGCGACAGGACGTACACTACAATTGCCAAAAAAGATCCAATGAAGCACATTCAGACCAAGCATCCAAATCCTGATGGCAGTACAAACTACAACTTACTAGTGGATAATCGAAATTTATACCGAAGACAGTTGAGGAGTGTTATGGAGAGCTGTTTCCCAGATTATAAGAAAAAATCTTCGTTTGCTAACTTGTAAAGTGATAGGGTCCTTTTATTTTCTTTTTGAAATCCTCATGTCACCATGTCTTCTAACTGCCATCCGTCTTGTTTAAGCAATCATATTTTATCTGACAGAAGCCGACCCTACCATCAACTTTGATCTCAATTATCTCGATTTCTGTGGAATATGTCAAAAATGTATCAATTGCTAAATCATTTATCACAATATCACCAACATTTTCTCAGTTGGCAATTGGTTGATAGCTTTTACGAAAATCGAAATGATTGAGCTTGAAATGTGTGGGTGGGTTCCTATCTGAGAAAATACAGTAAGTAATTTCCTAACATTTTCGTTTATTTGTATTATTTGTATTAGTAAACGCGAATTCCCTTCCCAATTCTTAGTTTTCAATGAATATGTAGAATTTTCACATGAACATTTTCCAATTCAAGTTCAAAAATATTTTCTAAATTTTGCCATGAAAATTGACAGACTTTCTAGAAAAAACACAAATAAGCTACGTTTTAAGACGACTCATATGGGCGATCCGAGAATAAGAATAACTTTTAAGATGGTATAAGATAACGAAACGATTTTTTTTTCTATTTCATTTTCAAAATCTCTTCAGGCGGTCAAAACTTGTGAGTAATATTTCATCGCAAAAATAGGTCATTTATCTTTTTATCCGATTGACAAAAAGCGAGAGCCGAAATCATTATACACCGGTTCTGTTTTTTCGGAAAGAAAACGGAGAATTTTAGATTTTTCGAGTCATCAAAAGTCATCAAAAGAAAACTTTCATCAAAAGTGTGAAAATTTCCATTCTTTCTGGAACAAGAATGGTCCCTAGAAGTGAGACCGGCGGTATCAAATTGAGTTCGTTCTTCCTAGAAAGACCCGAAATTTCTATCACTGCCAAGTCTCTTAAATTGCAAAACGTGGACGAATCACAACGTTTTTTCTGTCGGGGCCGAGGCACACCTAGCATTCACGAATTGAAGAGGAAGGGCCGAAGCGTCAACATTCTCACCGAGGGGGGTTGAACTGGTGAGTACGAGGACCGAAGTACCGCACACAACCGCCCTACCACACTGCTGCTTGGGGGAACGTTAGGTTTGGTTTGTTCATATAGCAGCCCGTCGACGTCTTCCGAGTAAAAAAGAGTCGACAAGAAATAGGAGGCAAGTGCAGAACGGAGCGACGTATTGATCGGGGAAGAGAAGACATACGCGAGGCGAACCAACGCGCACACATTCAGTGTGGACGTCTGGTGTCCGTGAAGAGATGAAACTCTTATCGCAACGAAGTCGTTTGTGTGGTAGTGAAAGAAGAGACAGGCATTGTGCGCGGCCAGCACGTGTACTAAATGAATAGACGAGAGAAGAAGAGTCGATGTCTAAGACGAACTAATGAGAAGACAAGAGGAAGGCATTGATGTGATCGAAGACGAGAGAAGGATAGTTCGCATCTTTTTTTGGGAGGAAAATCATCTTATATTGCAGAAGAGATGAAGATATTTAGACTATAATAATAATAAAGAGGAGCTAGAAGACACTAGCCTACTACCGTAAATTCTCTACAGAAGCTCACTTGATACGTGCACTTTGAGCTCAATTATCTCGGTTCCTTTGAAAGATATGAACAGTTTGCCAACTGTTGAATTGTTTATCATATTATCACCAATATTTCATAAGTGGACAACTTTTATATATCTTTCTGAGAAACCGAGATAATTGAGTTCTAATTGCAGAAATGGGCTTCTATTAGGTTGGCAAATAAGTTTCTTCCGATTTTAGTAAAATTTTTGATCAATTTTTTCTCAAAACAGAAGGGGTTAGATGAATGGAAGTAATGTCTATGAACATGAATAGTTGTCTGGCAACGCTCCGGTAAATCCTTGGTTCCATCGGCCTAGAACGACGAGGGCTGCGATCGAAAAAATGAGTCAACTTCTTTTTTGTGTCATCTTTTCAATTGAAGTATTTTCTATCAAGATGGCGTTTGAGAGTCTCAAACAACTGATTGTCCGAAAGAGCAAGGTCTGGAGAATACGATGGGCAAAAAATAATAATTCAGAAGAACGACATGGATTTTTGCCTGGACCCTCTAATCACGGGTGATCTCGCATTGTCGCGCTGGAAGTGAACTTTGGTTTTTTCTCCTCTTTTTGATTCGACTGTCAGACTCAACTTCTATAATTATGAACCCTGCAAGGTGGCAGTTATAGTGGTACCCACATCTAAAAGTTCCCAGATTCCATTTCTTTGAAAGACCACCAAATACATAACAACCCCCTTTTCATGTGAAATTTAGGTCCCGGGACGTCCAGAGCTAGCAATTCTTTGTCAATTGACGGACCCTTCTACACACTGATAGAGTAACTTACCTACTTATCATCTACGCTAATTAGATCCCCCACACATCTGAACGTGCAAAGAAATTGTAGAAGAAACATGCTCATGTCCACATGAAAATCGATATCGTAGTACTTCAAAACATGAGGTTCGCATCGACCCAATTCTTGAAGTTGTAAAGAGACTTCAATCCGTTCACAATACTTGGTTGACTAACGGACAATGTCTTTAACATTTTACAAGTGGTTTGAACTGGATCGGTTTCAATAGTATTCTTCAATAGGTCCAAGTTCAACTTTTGGACCGATCTCCGTCTTCCGATTATAAATTTTTGTCTTCAAACTTATCGGTCCAATGCTTGATGGTATAGACATCAGGAAATCCTTCGTTATTTATTTCTTTCAGTTTCTTGTGAATATCGTGGTTTTCCCAACCAGAAAGGAATTAAAAAAGAATGACATTTCGAAAGTTTAGACCGTAAGGTACGAAAACAAGCGGCATGCTCGCGAACGACAATAAGGAGAAATGAGCCAAGGTGTGTGTAACAAGCCCGTGAGATACTTTATCCAACAAAAAAACATCCATCAAGAAAAACAATACCACTGACCAGATATGAGCTTTCAAAGTTGAGCCTTCAAAATCGGAAGAAACTTATTTGCCAACCTAATATTTGAGGATAGGATACCAGAGCCTGAATATTTTATTCTCCTGGAGCGAAACTGTAAAAATATAATAGATTTTCTGAAATTTACTGAAGCAATTCATTCAGGAAAAAAATATATCATTTTATTAGCAATAATTTTTTCAAGAAGCGTTTGGTTTCAATATGAAATGAGAAGAGGAAGATGTTGACATGGTTTTCTTTTAAATCACAGAAAGTTCATTTTTTCGGGAAGTATCCTCCATGGGTAGACTTCAACTTATAATATGTTGCTGGTGAGAGGAACATGAGATGTTTCTTGTGCCAAACAGTCATTTCGAGTTTTCGATCGACATTTGAATGCAACGTGGCTATGCGACCATCACTGTGGCGTCGTATGTCTTGACAATCCTCAGTGAAATCACACAATCTTCGAGTCATGTCACATTTTCTGGAATCAGTAAATTTTCTTATTATTCTTATTTTTTCTTTTTATTCTTGAGGGCGAAAATACGTTATAAGGCGCATCGTCGGTCCTGAAGCTAATCCAGCTATGATTTTTACAAATAAAAAGCGCCTTTGATACATTACTTCGTTTCTTTCAGATGTTCGCTTTTTTTTCTTTCGATGCTAATGAATAATCTGCTAAATTTCATCATAAAACGGAAAAAGACGGGTGAAAGTAAATTAATTTCAAAGTAATGTATCAAAGGCGCATGAATTTATTTGTAATAACCGTTTGCTTCAAAACCGACGATGAAAATTACTTTTAGCCTGTAAAGTTTATCGGCGAAACACAAGATTCGTTTGAAAATTAAAAAATGATTATTCAAAACTCACGTGAAAATCGACGGTTCCATTTTCAAATCCTTGTAAACGGCTGCAGCATCCAATCCCAGTGTAGACGTGTCGAGAACCAGCCTCTCAAGATTCGGACTTCCTCCGTTGACCCAGTTGGTGATAATCTCGTTGAAGTCAATGTGAGCAGTAGATCGGCCAACGGAGCGAGCTTTGACAAGCTGTGGTCCCATCAAACATATCGTTGTCACCCAGCTCATGTCTTCCAAAGTCAACGTTTTCGCTTGAATTGGCTTGTAGTACTGGAAAGCATTCATTCGGATCTTCAAGTCGCGGTAGTCGGCTTTCAACTCTTCCATGAGGAAAATCAAGGCTTCTGGAGACATAGTGGTGGACCTGCGATCGGATCGTTTCACCAGAATCGTTGAGAAATTCTTCCGGTGATTCCAAATGAAGAGATCTGGTAGAATTGTTGCGTTATTAAGGCCGCATTGGAAGTGGAACTCTTCTGGCTTCAGAATTTTCAGCAAGTGCTTTGTAACCTGCTCGGCGCGGACCAATTTATCCTCCAATTTGTTGTGATCAACGTTGAAGGTCCAAAGGATGTGATCCTCTTTGTTTGCATTAGGAATTCTTGGACCTTTGGTCGAGTAGACGTATACTCCATCAACCTTCTTGACTCCTGCTGTTTCAGCCATTTTTACGAACCTTATCTGGACAATACAGCTTCCAAGATCCAAGTCAATGCCGACAAGAGTTTCGCCGACCAACCAAGTGAGCGATTTGATTACGATCTTGAATTTTTCGACTTCACCAAAAAATTTGTCGGATCGCATTGTCGCTTCGATTCTGAAATTTAGTATACATTTTGTGAGGAATCATTTAGAAATAAAAACTCACACATTTTCCATGTCCCAATGCTTTACAAGTTGGTCAATGACGACATTGGGTAGTTTGAGCACTGGAAAAAGAGGTTTTGGCATGGTGTACCCTGAAAACAACATAAATTTAATGCAAAAAGTTAAATTTGCAAAAAAAGGAAGAAAAACGAAACAGATAAGAAGTCGTTGCAAGGGAAACGGCATAAAAGGAGTGGTGGAGGGAAAAAGAGAGGAGGTGTGTTGCCCCGAAAATCGATAAATTGCTATCCCCGACGCCCCGTGTTGAAGAGAGAAGCCGTGGCTAGTATAAAAGAGGATTAAATGCGCTAATGAAAAAAAGCTCATGTGATATTATTTCAAGAAAAGAGAAGGAATTCAATTGAAAAGTTGAAAACAATTTTTTTGTTTAGCACATTTTCTTCAAAGGGCATCTTACGAAAATGTTTTTAGATTTTTTCCTTTTTTTTTAATTCTCAGAAACGTTAATATTTGAAAATACACAGAAAATAACGATCAGGGAAGTTGGATTACCGTATTTGCTGTAATAGAATACGTATGGGTTTGTTTGAGCTCAATTATGTCGGATCCTATGAGAGATATTGCAAATGTGTCAACTGATAAAATATTGATGGTTTCATGATAAACAATTTGTTTGTGAACAACTTTTTGACATCTTTCACAGGAATTAAGATAATTGAGCTCAAGGGTTGGGTGAAAACCTATTGGAGCAACTACGTACAGTATACAGGGTTGCTAATAAATGAGCAAAATTTTTCTATTGCACCAACTAGGTAAAAAATTTGGTTTTCATATAATTTCTATCATATCTTTTATTGATATTTCCGCAATTGCTATAATTTTTAAAGAACTATTAACATACGATTTCACCAGTTTTACAGAGCACGTGTCTGACATTTTCATTATCTCCGTGTTGATTTATGTTTTTTTTCTTTTTCCTTTTTTTTTTTCTTTTTTCTCAATTCGAACCATCGTTTAATGTCGTTTACAAATCATCATTCTTATAATAAATTAAAAAATTGTGTGGTGTCTCGTTTCGTCTTTCTTTACCATTCCAGTTCTGCCCAGAAGGGAAATTTCCCGCAGGAAAAATTCGCCAGACCAAATTGGCTCATAAAATTTCAGCCACTCATTCCTACGGTTCTTAGAACTAGGCGAAGTTGAGCAAAAATACAAAAAAGCCGCGCGCCTTCCAACAATTATTTTCTTGTGATGAAGCAACTTTGCCAAGCGATAACTCAGCTCAAGTTTGATGAATTTGTTTGAAACTTGGCTAGTTTACTGATGAGGTTTGTGAATTGTTGCTCTCAGAATTTCAACCCAGTGTAACGCTTCACTAAAATTTTATGATCGAGAAACTCGAGTCCGGGGAATTATGCGCCTTGTATCATTTTGGTCCAACTAGACAATGTGCCAAAAAAGACGACTCTGCATTCCTTATGTAAACAAACATCAAAGGTAACAGTAGCAGGTGGTGTTTATAGGTATGATGGGTCTACGTGGGGCAATAATGAGATTAGCGGGGGTTTTTGCTGAAAAACTAAGTGGGGCAATTGGCTCCTAGACAGAGATAATGGAATCGGCATGCGACCTTTTGATGTATAGTTGCAGAAGGGTTATACATATTCTGATCGATAGAGCATTGTGTCAAAATGCGTGGTAGGCGCACAAAAAAAGTTGTTTTTGAGTATTCGCTCAAAGCGATTACTTAAAAACAAGAATTCTACCGAGAAGATCTGGAAGAAAGTTGCGAAACTTCACGAAAACTAAAAAAGAAAAAGGAACGGAATTTTATCCAAAAACGTGTTATCATTGTCATAGTGAATGAATGGAGTGGTGTCTTTTTTTTCTTTGTATGTAATTCCATTTCCCCAGGAGACAAGTTTCCCACAGGAAATGGCCGCCAGACCAAAATTGATCTACCATGAAACTTTTGGGATTGGGATGTTCGAAAGAGAATGATAGAATATCTAACTGTTAGAGATTCCAGAAGCAAGACGACGATTTCGTTATGATATCAATCTTAAACTATTATTATATCAATCCTAAATTCGTTTTCTGATAATATGATTTCCTTATATTTGATAGCTTGGAACGGAGTTTCAAAAATTGTCAACATTTTCTTGAAGAAAGCAACAAAGACAAAGCAACAAAGTTTGCCTTTTAGGGTGCAGGTCTGTCTTCAATACCACAACACTTATAATGTTTGGTCCAGAAATTGAACTTCCCAAATCAAGGAGTTTATATGTCCCACAGTCTTTTAGACTATTTTTGGCGGAGGAATTTCATCATAGCCACATGTTCTCATATTTCTTTCTTTTTTTTAATTCTGAAAGTGGCACAAGAAGCTGTTATTCAATCATATTTATTGTAGAAACAAAACCAAAAAAAACAAGGGGAACCCCGGCATATCGATAATTCAATTGGAACTAATATTATTAAGGCCAAGATCTCGACAAACTTCTGGCCATGGGAAGTCACCGATGGGAACGAATGTTGGCTGGATGTTGTCCCAATCCCACAGCCATGCGTCGCTGCCTTCTGACCCCGAAGGACTGGTGGAGCTTCTGTAGTAGGTGGACGAAGTGGAGCCAAGCAAAGGACTTTGTGACTGGGATCGAGGAGATGGAGGCAAGACATCACGATGAGCATTGCGAGCAGGAACCAATTGGTTGTTGCGAGTCCGCTTCGCCGGTTGACCATCTCCAGCAGCAGCAGCGGCAGCAGGGGCCTGAAACAAAGATTTATGAATAACTGTTACTATTTTGGAAGCTGGATTACCTTTCGTTTTGCAGCCCTCTCTCGTTTCGCTGCATTTCGGACTTCATTTCCAGTGGCACCCCATTTTTCAATGTATTTCTTGCGTTTCTCCGCATTCCTTTTCACATATGGAGCTTTTTCAGCTTCGGACATCTCGTTCCACGCGGAAGCCAAAATTTTGGTTACCTCCGCTCCTGGGCGGTTTCCGTGCCGGTCGGTGAATTCTTTCCGTTTATCAGCGCAGAAAAGGATGTAAGCGCACGTCGGCTTGTCCTCCTTTTTCATCATTTCCAGATTATCCTCGAACACCTTCTTCTCGTTTGGGGCCAAATCTCTCCACATGGCTCTCAATCTCAATTCAACAGATTCTTTCACCAAATACGGACGTTCTCCTTTGACTGTCTCACGCATTGTCTCCGCCCACAGTGAATATGCCGTTGGAGGTGGAAGATTTGCAGTATCGATTCCATGGTCACCGTTTCCTTGGACAGAAGTCGTTGGATAATAATTAATTGGTCCGGACATTGTTGAAGCGTTTCTTCTGAAATAATTTTATAATAATGAGAATAAAATGGGAGAACGAAAAGAGACGTAAATGGAGGAGAGCAAGAATGAGGTGTGGTGGATCTTTGGTGGATCTGAGAAGGATCAGACATTGAGCCAGAGAAAGGCGGAGTCTACACCTTATTGGGGCGGAGTCGAGAGGCAAAGGAGCATCAGCAAAAGACAGTAACAGCAAGAGGAAGGTATCAGGGGTCTGTGTGTTGCTATTGGGGGATTAGTAATTGACTAGGACTCCTGGTCGAGAACTAGGTGGGCCAAATGGCTCATATAGAGTGACCTAGACCAAGGAAATGGGATGGGCATAAACACCTTTCGGATGGGTTGTTGCCAAATGGCTATACAGTACCGGTCAATAAGGCATAGAAAAGTATTTCAGTCGATTTTCGTCATTTTCAGAAGTTTGGAGCGCGGCTGTCAAGTTTTCAAAGACTTCGAAATCTTTGGAGGCTGTGAAACATACCTAGATCGATAACTTTGCACTCATGAATTTTTATGAAAATTTATAGTTTTTCAAATATTTGCCGATTTCTGGAAGGCACATTTTTCCCGTTTTCAATACAAAAAAGTCCGAAATGGGTCTTAAAATGCCAAAAATCAACATCTCCCGATCATTGAAGCAGTGTCTGAAGTGGAAACACACAAAAAATTGGAGACTAGCCCATCATGCTCAAGGAGATTACTAGGGGAACGTCAAGAGTTTTAACGAGAGTATTCATGAAGTACAACACAAAAAAGAAGGGTAACGTCATGAAAATTCAAAGTGATGGGAAGTTATTCAATGCGAAAATGGTCATAATTCATAACAAAAAACCAAAAATTAAATTTACACCTTCGGAAACTCCAATGAATCGAATAATGGTAAGTTTCGAAAAAGTTATCACCGTAACTGAAAACTTGGAAACATCAGAAGCCATTCTGGCATTTTTAAAGACCATACCAATCTGCTCTATCGGAAAAGTTTGGTCCTTTCCGAAAAATGGAGTCTTTGAATTATCGAATCGACGATTTTATCTTATTGCGGATTTTAATCACAATATGAACTCTCATTAACTTTTCGGCTAGTTTTTTCATACTTTTTATAAGGTTTTTATTGACATTTCAGGAATTGATGTAACCTTCTGAAGTATATCAACACACAAAAGCTAGAATCAGATTTGGAACCATCAACAGAATTTTCAGGTCAAAACATAAAAAAATACCTAAATTTTATGAAATTTTGTCTTCAAACTCTATTTGGAACTCAGGATTTTTATACGTTAAAAAACGTTTAGTGTATATCTGGCGTAGATTTTGAGCCTTATATTCAGTATAGTTCGAAATTCTCTAGCTCTGACTGATTTGTCTTGTCCAAAACCCTCCTAAGTTCATGTGATCTTATCAGGAAATCCCTATTCTTTCGTTCTAATACAGTATGCTCTCTGAGCAGAAGATGCCACCAATAGACTCCCTTCGTCAATCTGTTTTTGGATTGCGTCACATTATTTTCTTCTTCTGTTATTGCCCTCTAATCGACTAAAATTTGTTGCGCAATACCGTACTAAAAGCGATACGCAACACGATACTCCCTCTAAGGTGTGACGGGGGAAGAGCAGATAACAGGTAAAGTAGGAGAAGGTAATAAACGAAGAACAGGGTGCAAACCATCTAGTTATGTGATTTAGGGGCCATAAAATGATACAATTTCCGGTAAATACAGGTGAAGAAGAATGAATTTTGCTATTTCACAGAAATATTAGCAGATGAAAATGCTGAACCTGGCATGAATTTTATCGAAATAGAAGGTCAATTTTAGATCGGATTCTAGTTGAAAAATAAAGAAATTAGCCATTTTTTTAAGCGATTTCTCGATCAACTGTTCTCTATATTCTGATTTTATCCGAAACGGAAGCAGCAGGGCTAAAAGGGATTATATTCTCAATATTTGAGTTCGACTACATTCTCTCGGTGCCTACCCGTGCTACACAAAAATGCCTGAATCTTCAGTGCAGAGATACATAGTCTGGCTGTCAATGAGCCAAATTTTTTTGTCAAAAAAAAAAACGCCTCACCAGGAAAAAGAATCTGTGTTTAGCACGCCATCTTTTCGTTAATTATGAAGAAACAACAAAACTTCGTGAGAGGCCAAGAAACAGAAGCAAGGAGGAACTGCCTGAAGTAGGACATGGAATTGTTAGAAAAGAAAATCAATGGCTCACACTCGGTATGCAAAAATGGAATGATCGAAGGAAGGGAAAAGAAATTGGGAGAGACTGTGATCATAAAATATACAAGGTGAAGAAGAAGGATGGGAAAAAGGGAACCGCTGAAAGTGAGAAACTTCAGTTCAGAGAAATATAATTTTCTCGATCTGTTCAAGTGTTTAAAATTCGTCGAAAAAGTGATCTAAAAAGACCGGGAAATATCATCAAGTGGGTGGTTCCGGACCATCTCATGTTGTTAGGAAGACCGGGCCCAACTGGTCTTAGACTTTTTAGATTTTAGTAACGACAAAAATTAGAGAACTGAATTTGCTAAATTTATAAATTTCAGTTTCAAACCTCAATATCATCGTTTTTATAATAAATGAATGGGGTGGTGTCTATCCTTTTCTTTGTTTATCATTCCCCTTTGTCCCAGAAGGAAAGTTTCCCAAAGATAAAAATCCGCCAGACCAAAGTTGGTTGTTTATAAATTTTCCAATTTCATTATGGTCCGACAAGACAATGTGCCAAAAAATATGACTCTGCATTCCTTATGTAAACAAACATCAAAGGTAACAGTGACAGGTGGTGTTCATAGAGATGGGTCTGTGTGGGGCAATAAGGGGATAAGCGGGACTCTTGATCAAAAACTATATAGGGCAATTGGCTCGAATTGAGTGTCTGGACAGAAATAGTGGATTCGGCATGAACACTTTTGATGTATTTCTGCAGGAGGGTTATACATATTCTGATCGATAGAACAGTGTGCAAAAATATGTGGAATACACACAAACAAGAAAAAGTTGATTTTGAGGGTTGCCTCAATGAAATTATCAGGGAAACGTCAAGACAATTAACGAGAACGTCTGGAAAAAAAGTTGCGAAATGTCATTAAAAATTGGAAGAAAGAGACACGGGATTGTATACAAAAACAAGCCGCAACATCACAATTTTACATTTTTCAATGAAGTCGAGTGAAAGGATAAATTCTTAGCCAAACAATATTTTCGTGGTCAACATTATGAAAAACAACAAATGGAATGATGTGAGCAAAAAAATCAGTTTTGTGTTATCCGATGAGTTTTTTGAATTATTAGAACTATAAAGGTTTGTATTTGCAAAATGATATCTGGAACAAACAGAAATAGATCTGGTTGTAGCTGAAAAATTGTACAAAATGATCTTATCTTGATATTTACGGACTGAATATGAAAAATATACAAATATGCATCACTATAGGAAACACATGACGTTCCAGACCAGAATTTCGATCAGAAAGTCACTGAATCCCTGAGCTGACATTTTTGGAATAAGTAATTTTCTCATTACCTAAAAATTAGCTTGTTACATTGATAGAAGGATTAAATACATTGTTAAAAAAGGGAGAACATGAAAAAATGATTTTTTCCAAATTTTGTTTATACACATCATTGAAGGTGTCGCTTTGCCACCAGCTCCGCTACGATGCTGTGCTTTTGAGCTTAATTATCTTGTTTTCTATAAAAAATATCAAAAAGTAACCAACTGATAAAATGTTGGTGATATTACCCCAAATATTTTATCAGTTTACCACTTTTTGGTATCTCTCGAAGCAAACGAGATAATTAACCTTTTAAAAACCTCAAAAACCTTCATGCCCTGAAGGGTTTCTTTAGAAAATCTGAATAAATTTCAATATCGAAACAGAAAAATTATATAAAGTGATTTCCTAAATTCATATTCCGATTAAAAACCCAGACTACTCAACAAATCGGAGTTGATAGGAACTCCTATTTTGCAGAATTGACTGAAAACTAAAAGGGGGAGCACCCACCGGAATATATTATTATTTCCAACTCGCCTTTTCTCTTTCTCTATCATTCTCCTCACGTCTTCCGCTTGTTTTCTGAAATTCTAAAAAAGAGCCTCGCAAAAAATAATTGTTCAGATTTCTTATATAGGGACGAGAGTAGATTGGATGCTATTATTTTCAGAAATTTGTAATTTTTGTGGCTAAAACCAGCCACTTTTCCGTTCTTTTTTTTTGTAATTTTCGTGTTTCGGACATTTTTTATTAGCTCAACTCACACATCAAGGTTTTTTTAAACAAATACAGTAACATACCTATCAAAAACCTATTTTCGAGTGTTTGGCTAAAATTGCATCAAATTTGGCCGTCTTTCAGGTTGTATTCTAATCTAAAACTAGTTTTTCAGTGGCACATATCCAGAATCTTTCTCATACTGAGTGAAAAAGTTTCCAAATTCCTGTAGAACCCTTTGAATTTCTTGTTAAACCATCGTTTTTCTTTTTGACATTCAATTTACCCCTTTCACATTTATTACAAGTTTTGTGTTCAAAATTTAACCTGGATGTAGCGAAATGTAATATTTTAACAACATAACCCTTCCACACATAAAATGCGCTGCAGGCGCGCCAGTTTCTTCAGTTTCTCCTGTTGTCTATTTCTCCAAACTCCCTCTTCGATAGAGCGCGAGTGCATACAACCAGAGGGTCTCGCAACGACTTGACAACAAAAGAGAGAAAAGTACGGTCAAAATAAGTGTCGACTAACGAGAAAAATAATTTTTGCCAATTTTAAACATGTTTTCTTATTTTTGAATGAACTGATAAGCATTAATTCTTGTCTTATGTCCATTCTCTTCATTTTGGGTGTCTGCGCACATGTAGTCGTCTACAACGACACTCCGCAATAACGGGGGCGCGCGTTGTTTAGCGGCGGCGAATTTGTCAGGTACTTTTTCTACTTTCAGCTTTATCTCCATCAAAAGCTTCTGCTTCTTTTTACGTTTGGTTTCAAAACATTGTGAACCGCATGGTGGACGTTCTCAATTTTTTCCATTGTCGGCTGAAGCTGTTGGATATGGATTTTTGGCCAAAAAGCGTTGTAAGTCTCAAATTTTCACTATTTTGTAAAATATTATTGTTTAAACGTTTCAGAAGAAAGCTCAGGATTCCTGTACACCTTCATGCAGTATTAAGAGATAAATTAGCCGCAAAACTCTACATGATACGTCAAAAATTGCGAGTCGAGGTGCCGATTCACTGCGAGAAGAAATCAGCAAATGCGTTCATATCGGCGTCATGCTGCCGTATTCGTGGCCGTAGCTGGTTTCTGACGTCCTTGAAAGTACTACTGGTATCTCAATACGGCGGCTTTAAACGATTTCATGGAAAAAATCGAAATTGTGCCGTCACTGTGAGTCTCAAACGTTCCGTGACGATCGGGCAGTGTCATCTCTGTCAGTGGAGAAATGCCGGCGGCTCTTGAACACAAAAAGATCGTTGGATTATCATGTTGGATCATCACTGTCACATCGACTTTCGGAGAATGCTGAAATTCGAAACCTTCAATGCTGAATGTCCAAATCGTCGATAAATCGTCGTCATCCCTTGTTCGTAAAGAGACCACAACGTGAGTGTAGTTGAAAGTTATCAATTTTTGGCGTTTTCTTGCGGGGATCTTCTGGTGTATCTGTGAGTGCTCATAAAACTTACAATCCGAGACATTTTTTTCAGAGAGGCTACAGCTGCAGAGGACGGCCCGAACTTCTAAACAATTGTCTATGAAAATCTACAACCAATAGTTCTTAGCCGTTTCACCGCCATTCTGGGAAGATATCAACTCCTACAACGCTTTTCATCGCTATTCCATCGGCATAGACACTTCTGTCAGGAAAATGTGCAATTATTCTACTAGCGCTTACATCTGCAAGCTGTATTTCTCACAGTAGCTTCATAGACTTGATAAATGAAACGTCGTCAGTTGCAAATATTGTGGTGGCATTACATGTTGTCTTGCCATCCGACATTTGTGGTTGACGATGTATCATGTAGATCATCGGAAGAACTTCTGAATGGTAAGTTTTTTTTACCAGCTTTCGCAATAGGAAGTCGATGTTAGCTCCCTCTAGTGTGAGCCTAAGAAGGTGTGAGCCTTGAAAAATACGAACAATTCCAGCTGTATTAATCAACAATGGCATGTCACAGAAGGGCGCTGGGCTCAACACAAGGGTGTATTTTAAGAGAAAACAGCCGGATGACTGGCGACAAGCAAGAAGATCTAAAATCGGGAAAATTTTGGATCCAACGGCAAACTTTGAGTAAAAAAGTGCAACAGATTCTCAACCGGACGAATGCTGAAATATCTCTGACAAATGATCGGGACTTAGACGGCAATGGTGACGAACATATCTTCAAACTAGAAAAAACTATCAGCTCCGTCAGTGTCATCTTGCCAGTTGTCCAAAAAAAAGCGAGTATGAAATGGAAATACTTCACTGATAAAATTATTTTATTCATTTCGTAAAGAAGCAACGATTGCAGCGTCCGGAGGTGAATAAGTCGAGCGAAATCGGCTATTTTTTGCTGTCTTTCCTACTTTTTAAGGCGTAGATTTTCTATGTCTCACTCCACAGCCACTGTAGGATATCGAAAAGCAAATGTTGTTGTTCTCATAATTTTTATTCTGCGGATGAACAACTTAATTACCAATAATTCTTCCTTCTTCGCTCCATTTTGTGTGAGCGCGCACATGTAGTCGTCTACAACGACACTCCGGAATTACGGGGGCGCGCGTTGTTTAGCAGCGGTGCATTTGTCAGGTACATTTTCTAGTTTCAGCTTTATCTTCGTCAAAAACTGCTGTTTCTTCCTGTTTTTGGTTTCAAAGCATTGCAAACCGCACGACAGATGTTCCAGACGTTTTCCATTGCCGGCTGTAGCTGTTGGATATGGACTTTCGGCCGAAAAGCGTTGTAAGTCTCAAATTTTAATTATTTTGTACAATATTATTGTTAAAACGTTTCAGAAACAAGCTCAGGATTCCTGGACAGCTTCATGCGGTATTAAGAGAAAAATTAGCCGCAAAACTCTACACGATACGTCAAAAATTGCGAGTTGAGGTGCCGATTCAGTGCGAGAAGGAATCAGCAAATGCGCTCATATCGGCGTCATGCTGCCGTATTCGTGGCCGTAGCTGGTTTCTGACGTCTATGGAAGTACTACCGGTATCTCAATACGGCGGCTTTAAACGATTTCATGGAAGAAAATCGAAATTGTGCCGTCACTGTGAGTCACAAACGTTCCGTGACGATCGGACAGTGTCACCCTCGTCAGGGGAGAAATACCGGTGGATCTTGAACACAAAATAATCGTTGGATCATCATGTCGGACCACCACAATCACATCAACTGTTGAAGATTGCTGAATGCCCGAATCATCAAAAAATCATCGTCATCGCTTGTTTGAGAAGAGAGCATGATGGGAGTGTAGTTGAAGATTATCGATTTTCGGTGTCTTCTTGCGAGTGCATTCTGGTGTATTTGTGAGTGCTTATAAAACTTGAGCATTGAGAAAACTCCTTTCAGATACACTGCGGCTGCACAGTAATGTCCGAATCACTCGAAGATTGTCAAGATGAAACCCTACAACTAATATTTCTGGTCTGTTTTACCGTCATTCTGGATACGCACGAACTCCGACAACGCTCTGCAACGTTATTCCATGGACCGAGGTACCTCTGACAGGAAAATGTGCAATTATTCTACTATGGATAACATCTGCAAACTGTATTTCTCACAGTAGCTTCATCTGCTTGATGAACTAAACGTCGTCAGTTGCAAATATTGTGGTGGCACTACAAGTTGTCGTGCCATCCGATATTTGTGGTTGACGATATCATGAAGTTTATCAGAAGAAATCTGGATGGTAAGTTTTTACCAATTTTCTCGTGTGAATTCGACGCTCCCTCTCTTTAGTGTGAGCCTGAGAAGGTGTGAGCCTTGAAAACTCGGAGGGATTATGTATAACAGCTGCACCAATCAACAATAGGATACCACAGATGGATAATGGGCTCAATATAAGGGTGTATTTCGAGAGAAAACAACCGGATGACTGGCGACAAGCAAGAAGATCTAAAATCGGGAAAATTTTGGATCCAACGGCAAACTTGAATTAAAAAAGTGCAACAGATTCTCCACCGGACGAGTACTAAAATATCTCAATCAAATAATCGGGATTTATACGGCAATGGTGAAGAACATCTCTTCAAACTAGAAAAAACTATCAGATTCGTCAGTTTCATCTTGCCAGTTGTCCAAAAAAAAAGCGAGTATGAAATGGAAATACTTCACTGATAAAATTATTTTAGTTATTTCGGAAAAAAACAACGATTGCAGCGTCCGGAGGTGAATAAGTCGAGAGAAATCGGCTATGTTTTGCTGTCTTACCCAGTTTTTAAGGCGTAGATTTCTTCTGTCTCACTCCACAGCCAATGTCGGATATCGAAAAGCAAAGGTTTTCGTTCTCATATTTTTTATTCTGCGGATTAACAACTTAATTATTACCAGTAATTCTTTCTTCTTCGCTCCATTTAGTGTGAGCGCGCACATGTCGTCCACAACGACACTCCGGAATAACGGGGGCGCGCGTTGTTTAGCAGCGGAAAATTTGTCAAGTACGTCTTCTACTTTCAGCTTTATCTTCGTCAAAAACTGCTGTTTCTTTCTGTGTTTGGTTTCAAAGCATTGCAAACCGCACGAAAGATGTTCAAGACGTTTTCCATTGCCGGCTGTAGCTGTTGGATATGGATGTTTGGCCAAAAAGCGTTGTAAGTCTCACATTTTCATTAATTTCTATAATATTATTGTTAAAACGTTTCAGAAACAAGCTCAAGATTCCTGGACAGCTTCATGGAGTGTTCAGAGACGAATTGATCGAGAAAACACATCTGATTTGTCAAAAATCGCAAGTTGAGGTGCCGATTCAGTGAGGGATCGATTGAGCAACGCTACATCTATGCCGGCGTCACGGATCGGAATTTTGATCGTTTCTGATTCTGATGTTGATAAAAGTAGTAGATGTCAATCCTATGGCTTTCAACAATTTTATGGATGGAAAATGAAGATGTGCCGTCACTGAGAATCACAAGAGTTCCGTAATGATCGTCCATCACCATTGGTGTTGGTGGCCCTGGTGGAGAAATTCCGGTGATTCTTGAACAAAAAAATATCATTGGATCATCATGTTGGATGATTACAATCACATAGACTTTTGGAGAATGCTGAAATTCAAAACCTTCAACGAAAGCGCCGTCATCACTTGTTCGAGAAGAGGTCATACTGCGAATATGATTGAAGAGTATCGATTTTGGGTGTCTTTTCGCGGAGGCCTTCTAATGTATTTGTGAGTGCCTATAAAACTTGCACTTCGAGGAATTTTCTTTCAGAGGGACTACAGCTGCACAGCAAGGTACGAAATATTGGTCGATCGTAGCTCGATGAATACCCTCGGATGAAGGTCTCACAACCGATACTTCTTTGCCTCAGATGCGCACAAGCTCCAACATTGGTTCACAACGTTATTCCATCGACATCGGAATTTTCGACAAGAAAATGTGCTTTTATTCTATTATGGCTGACATCTGGAGGCTGTATTTTCTCGCAGTAGCTTCATCGGCTTGATAGCTGAAACGTCGTCAGTTGCAAATATTGTGGTGGCGCTACAAGTTGTCTTGCCATCCGACATTTGGGGTTGACGATGTAGATTATTAGCCGAAGTTCTGAATTGTGAGTTTTTACACAGCTTTTGCGCTGGGGATTCAAAGGTGCCTCGTTGAAGTGTGAGCCTAAGAAGATGTGAGCCTTGCAAGTATCGGAACGATTACAGCTGCACCAGACAGCGATAGGATGCCACAGAAGAACACTGGGCTCAAAATAGGGGGTATTTCGAGAGAAAAGAGTTGGATAACTGGTGACAAACAGAAAAGATGTAACAGAGGAAAATTTTAGATAGCGACAAACCATGATAAATAGTGCAACAGATTTTCTACCCGACAAATGCTAAAATATCTCTGACTACTTTCAAAGGCGTAGATTTCTTCTGTCTCTGTCCACAGCCAATGTCAAATATTGAAAAGTAAATGCTGTTGTTCTAAATTTTTTATTTCGCGGATGAACCACCTGATAACCAATAATTCTTCCTTCTTCGCTCCATTTTGTGTGAGCGCGCACATGTAGTCGTTCACAACGACACTCCGGAATAACGGGGGCGCGCACTCTTTAGAAGCGGCGATTTTTCAGTCGCGTCTTCTAATTTCAGCTTTATCTTCGTCAAAAACAGCTGTTTCTTCCTGTGTTTGGTTTCAAAGCATTGCAAACCGCACGACAGATGTTTCCGACGTTTTCCATTGCCGGCTCTAGCTGTTGGATATGGATTTTTGCCCAAAGACCGTTGTAAGTCTCAAATTTTCATTATTTTGTACAACATTATTGTTTAAACGTTTCAGAAACAAGATCAGGATTTCCGGAGACCTTCATGGAGGGGTCAGGGACAAATTGGTCATGAATATACACGGGATGTGTCGAAAATTGCAAGTCGAAGTGCCGATTCAGCGAGAAAAGGAATCAGCAAATGCATTCATGCCGTCTTCATGCTCTCGGATCTGCGGCCTTATCTGATTTCTGAGTCTTATGAAAGTTCTACTGGTATCTCAATACGACGGCTTTAAACGACTTCATGGAAGAAAAACGAAACTGTGCCGTCACTGTGAGTCGTGGAGAAATGCCGGCTGTTCTTGAAGACAAAAATATTGTTTCAACATCATTTCAACATCTACGATCACATCGACTATTGGAAACTAACAAAATTCAAGATTTTCAACAAAAACGTCGTCATATCGCTTGTTCGAGAAGAGACCATACAATGAATCGGATTGAATCGATTTTTTTTTCTTGTGGAGACCTTCTTGTGTATCTGTAAGTGCTTATAAAACTTGCGATTCGAGGAATTTTCTTTCAGATACACTACAGCTGCGGAGCAAGACCTGAATTTTCACACAATCGTCGATGAAAATCTACAAGCTATATTTCTCAGCCGTCCCACCGCCATTTTGGACACGCGCCGACTCCAATAACGCTGTTTAACGTTACCCCATCAACGTAGGAACGTTTATCAGGAGAATGTACGATTATTCTGCTGTGGACAGCATTTGAAGATTATTCTCAAGTTGTATCTTTATCTAAAACGTCGTCAGTTGCAAAAATCGTGGTGGCATTACAAATTGTCTTGCAATCCGACTTTTGTGGTTGACGATGTAGATGATCAGGTGAGTTCTAGACGTGTTTATGCACCCATGTAGTCACCAAAAATGTTATGACACTTCAAAGTGACAGTGAGCTCTTTGAACCAAAACAATGTTTCAACGTCTGAAAAGAAGTTCAAAGAAACTTTCTGATGGCGTTCTCCAACTGTCAAGCAAGTAATATAGCTTTCAACACAAATTATTTATTAATGAATTCAATTTTCAGTTGGATTCGATTATAAAACTCAACAGAACTAAATGCGACAACCATTTAAGAGCTGATCATCTTTTCATCCTCTGCGGAACAGCTTGAAGATCAATTGGACGAGGAGTGCGAGAAAGACCAAGTCCATCATCACATCCTGGACGTCCTTCACAGTTATCCCGGTGATGGAGTCGAGAAGCATGTTGTATCTTCGAGTGGATTTCTGTAAATACCAAATTTGGCGATTTACAAAAAATGAAAAAAAAACCTAACTCCGCTCTCAGTCAGAGCGAAAATACAAAATGACCGATTGTGAACAAACGGAGAGGGAATGCTCTCTCACTTTGCATATATTTTGATGCCTTTTATCATTTATAAATTCTGAGAACGACTGTAGCTTTCAACGAAATAGCGTTAGAAACTGAGAGATAGGAAAGAACCCATTGTGACCGGTACAATGGTTCATGTAAAAGCAGACGAAGCTCTTGATTAGTGAATAGAAAATAGTATAAATCTCTTGATTTTGTGCATGAACCATCTGAAACCTCATAATTATTGTATAATGTTACTTTGCTTCTTTCTGTGTGCCATTGTTCTGAGGCACTCCAAGCAAATAATTGGGCAGTCACATCTGCTGGTTTCAATTTTATCTTTGTCAGAGGCTCCTGTTTATGTTTATTTTCATTCCGAACATGCAAACCGTACCCGTCCATTGTTCTGTTAGGAAACCAAATGCGCGCACACTTTTCTTCATTGACGTCTTTTGTGCGCGCACCTTGACGCCGTATGCGTTCGCGTAGTATTGGTTTTTGCCATTTCCTATGATTTCGCATTTTCAGCAGGTTATTCATCAAATTATTGTCAGAAATGGATATCAAACCAATAACATAGTTCATCGAAAGCCGAGAACAATTTTTTTTACAAACACCATCGTCATCATCTGGAGGAAAAAGGATGAATAAATCAAGGTGAGTATTTCTTTTTCGATTTTTACAAAAAAAAGTGTCTAATGCGATTAGTCTGCATTCGAAAAGTGTCAAGGCACAAAAAATCATTTTCAAACCAAATGTAAAATTAATGGAAACTATTTATAATTGAAAAAAAGCTTTGCAGGCCTTCACAACTCGATCCACCGCTGGATAATGCAATCGTTGGATTCATATATTCGATGGACAAGATTTGGATCATCAGGACATTCGGATTATATTTCTGCTTCTGTTTGACGTCCTGATTGCTCGATGGAAGATGAAATTGGAATTCGCACGTGATAGCTTCAGCCACTTGAAGACGTTTGGGCCGAATTCAGCTTGCGATGTGTGGCTAGAGACACATGCCGACGATGGTTGGCATGACAAATGTATTGATTCCGTGACAGCTACGAGGCCAATCAAGCAAAAAGCTATATGTTTGCTGAGAGCGAGTCCTTGGCCGAGACAGCTTTTTTTGGTGAGTAGTTTTTTTCTCCGAATCGGTTTCATTATTTTACTCAAAAAGTTTTCAGGTAATGGACTGTGGCTTGGCAAACTGATGGCTTTTCCCTGACAAGAGACAACGCTACTGGATATTGTGGAGGAGGCGATGTACATAGGTGGCGGTGATGAATGCCGTTGGGCTGCTCAAGCTTCTAGATGTCCAGCTGGACCACCAGGAGCACCAGGACCAGATGGAAATTCTAGACTAGCTGGATCCCCAGGAATGCCCGGACCAGACGGACACGCTGGAGGTGCACCAACACCAGGAAAACCAGGAAACGAACGACGAACAGCCAGGAGCACCGGGACAAGGTCAACAACCGGGACAAGACGGAATAAGTGGAGTTTCTCAAACAGGACCACCAGGTCCACTAGGAACATCAGGCAACAACTTTGACAAAAAGTGTATTTCCTGGTGAGCAAATTCCCTGGTTTCGTTTTTTACTCAAAAAGTTTTCAGGTTATGGACTTCGGCTTGGCTAACTGATGACTTTTCCGTGACAAGAGACAATAAGCTACTGGAGATAGCGGTCGACATTATGGAGGAGGGGATGAATATGCTACCGGTGGAGGTGGAGATGGCGGTAATGAATGTTAATTTGTTGCCCAAGCTTCTGGATGTCAAGCTGAATCACCAAGACCACCGGGAGAAGCTGGATCTGATGAAGAACCAGGGCATGCTGGAAAAGATAGACAAGCAGGTTCTGCCGGACAAGCTGAATTGCTGGAAAACAAAAGATCACATGCCTAGCTGGACCATCACGACCACCATGACCAGTTGGAAATGCTGGACCGACTGTATCCCGAAAATGTCAGGAACAGACGGACAAGCTAAAAGTGCGCAACCACCAGGACCGCTAGCTAAAAGCACTAGGACAAGATAGAAAACCGAGCGATAATCAGGATACGGCGGACAGACAGGAGCATCTGGACAAGACGGAGTAAGTGGAGCTCCTCAAACAGGATCACCAGGTTCACCAGAGATATCAGGCAACAACCTTGGCAAAGATAACATCTCCTGGTGAGTACTTTTCAAGACTCTGTTTTATCTTTTCATCCAAAACGTTTGCAGATAATGATTATGGGCTTGGCAAGCTGAGATACACTGCCGGTGTGAGAGGAGGCGGTGTAGGTGCCGGGCTTCTGGATGTTCAGCCGAACCACCAGGACCGCCGGAGATGCTGGATCTTACAAAGAACAAAAGCAAGCTGGAAAAGATGGACAACCAGGGTCTGCCGGACAAGCTGATTCAAAAAATGCTGGAGAACAACGCATCACATGCCCAGCTAGACTACGAGGATCAGCAGGACCAGATGGAAACGTTGGACCAACTGGATCTACAGGAACGCGAGGACCAGGCGGAAAAGCTGGAGGCCACCACCAGGAGCCCGAGGAAACGACGGACAGCCAGGACAACCAGGACATGATGGACAACCGGGAGCATTAGTTACTTCTATCATCAATCTGTAGTATACATCAACATTGAAGACTGAAAAAGATCTAATGAAGAATATAGTCACAAAAAATCTGGATACGGCGGAAGCTCACAATGATGACTATGATTGGCATGACAAATTGGATGACTCCTTGACAGCTGACGGTGAACTTGGTCAATCAATCTGGAGCCATATATTTGGCGAAACAGCGTCTTTGACGAAAAGGACCACCAGGGAACAACGGAACATCAGGAGGACTAAGGCAATCAGGAACTCCAAAAACTGATAATGGAGCAATGTAAAATCGAATAAAGTGAAGTGGAGGTGGAGCGAATGATGAATAAAGCGAGGTTAGTACTTCTGCTTGAAATTTATGAAAGAAAATCAGTTTCTATTTGGATTAGTTCGCATTTAAAAGTTTCAAGACACGAACAATCGTTTTCAAAACAAACATCAAACTGATGGAAACAATTTACAACTGGAGAAATTTTTTGCAGGCCTTCACGATAAACACCACGCTTGAATAATGCAGCCGTTGGGTTTGGACGGACAAGATTTGGTTCACAAGAGCATTTGGACCACGTTTCTGCTTCTGTTTGGCGTCCTGTTGGATAGATGGTATCTGAAAAACGAAATTAGCGTCTGCCACTTGAAGATGTTTAGGCCTAATTTGGCTAGCGATATGTGGCTGAAAGCTTACGATCATGACGACGGTTGGCATGAAAAATTCATTAACTTTATGACAGCTGACGGTGCACTTGATCAATCAAGCGATGAGCTATACTTTTGGAGAAGAGTTCTTGGCACGGATAGCATCTCCTGGTGAGTAGTTTCCCCGGACCGGTTTCATTATTCTACCCAAAAAGTTTTCAGGATATGAGCTAAGGCTTGGCAAACTGATGACTTTTCCGTGACAAGAGACGATACGCTACTGGAAATGGAAAAGGAGGTGGCCGTGGTGAATGTCAAAGTTCTGCCCAAGCTTCTGGATGTCAAGCTGGAACAAAAAGACACCCTTGGGAGACATGCTCTGATGAAGAGCCAGGACAAGCTGGACAAGATGGACAACCAGTTTTTGCCGGACAACCTTGAATGCTGGACAACAATAGATAACATGCCCAGCTACACCACAACGACCACCAGGACCAGTTGGAAATGCTGGACCAGCTGTATCCCGAGAAATGTCAGGAACAGACGGACAAGCTGGAAATGCATCACCACCAGGACGGCCAGCCAAGAACACTAGGACAAGATAGGCAACCGGGAGCACCAGGATACGGCGGAGAGCCTAGGGCCTCAGGACAAGGTCTACAACCGGGACAAAACGGAATAAGTGAAGTTTCTCAATCAGGTCCACAAGACCATCAGGCAACAACCTTGGCAAAGATAGCATTTCCTGGTAAGCAGTTTCCAAGAATCGATTTTATCTTTCTACTTAAAAATTTACAGCTAATGCGGCCTGCCAAGCTGAGGTATACTGCCGGTGGAAGAAGAAGCGGCGTAGGTGCCGGTGGTGGATCTGCTGTTCAAACTTCTGGATGTCCAGCTGGATTCCCAGGAATGCCGGGAATAGATGAACAAGCTGGATGTGCACCCTCGCCAGGAACGGCTGGACCACAAGTAGTCCCAGGAAACGACATACAGCAAGGAGCAACAGAACAAGATGGACAACCAGGAGAACCAGGAACTTTTATCATCAACTCTGCAAGAGTACCGGGACCTCCAGGATCCCCTGGACAACTACGACAATACGAAAGAAGTGGAGCTGTTTCAGCAGGACCACCAGAAAACCACGGACAATCAGGAGGGCCAGGAACTTCTATCATCAACTCTATAGGACCCCTGAACAATCAGTGCTGAACGAAGGAAGTGGATGATGTGGAGGAGGATAATCATCTGGCGGTGGAGAAGTCCTGGTGGTCGTCGTGCACCAGTGCACTTCTGGCTTATCAAAGATTAGGATTGTGAACAACTGAAAGTAGAAGGTTAGTGTCCCTGCACTCTATATTGCCTTCTGAAGAATAAATGAGTGCCTGTAGAACTTTCATTTTTCGAATTTTTTCAGATTGACTACAGCTGCACAAGAAGGTATAAAATACTGGTGGATCGTTGCTCGATAAAATCTACGACGATTGTTTCACAACCGTTGCCCTTCCGTCCTACATATATGTGCATCAGCTCCAATACAGCTCTCCCACAAAATCTATTGATATCATGATTTTAGTGAAGATGCTGTTATTCTAAAACGGAAATCATCTGAATGGTTTATTTTTGGAATCAATGACTTCATTCACATGATAAACGTCGTCAGTTGCATATATCGTGGTGGCATTACAAGTAGTCTTGTCATCCGTAATTTGTGGTTGACGATGCATCATGTATATTATTGAAAGAATTGCTGAAAGGTTAGTTTTTCTCGTTTTTTTTCAGTTTTAAAGATGGCATTCTCTTTTAGACGTGAGTACGTGCCACCAAAATTGATGCGTCACTTTAGAAAAGTCAGTCTTTCAACACCTAAAAAAGTTCAAAGATATTCTAAGACTGCTTTCAATCAGATATCAAACAAATAACACCGATTTTAACACAAATTATTTATTGAAATACAATTTTATGTGGATTCGATGAAACTCAACAGAACTAAATGCATTTCCAAGCCATTTCCAAGCTGCAATCATCTTCTGCGAAGCAGCTTGAATCCCAAGTGGACGGCGAGTGCGAAGAAAACCAAGTCGCTCAAAAGATACAAGAAGTCCTGCAGAGTCAGATCGGCAATAAAGTCTGGCAGCATTTCGGTAACTATTAGGGAATCCCTGTAAAACAAAAAATTGACCATTAACAAAATAGCGCGAAAAAATCTAAAAATCTAAATCAATCAGAACGAAAAGACACGTTTGACCGATTGTGAACAAATGGAGAGTGCTCGGGCTCTCTCGCTCTGCATATACTTTTATACCTATTGTCATTCATAAATTCTGAGAACGACAATGGAACAGTATTAGAAACTCGGAGATACAATTGAGGAGAGAGCACATTGTGGGCGTTACAATGGTTCATGCAAAAAAAGGAAAAGTTGTTGATGAGTGAATGGAAAAAAGATCATGTACCAAGCTTGTGAAAAATAACAAAATATAAAGATCCTGGAAGAGAACTACGGTTGATCTGAATGAATTACCGCGAAACTTGTGGTCAATAGGCACCTATTTTCTAATTTCGAAACGATTTTTCTTCGTTGCTGTCAATGTGTATGAAAAAGTTGTTTACTAATAAACTGTTCGCATAATATCTTTAACATTTTGTCAGTTGACAAATTTATGATATCTTATATGGGAATTGAGATAGTTGAGCTCAAACTTAGTAGCGTGCGAGGCCTTCTATTACAGGTTTTACAGTATTTAGAAAAAATCGGATGCGGCCATGTGAGGTTATTATAAATTGCTCACATGAAATTCGCCGAAAAACCTCAGAGAAACCTCTTCTGATTTCAAAACCCCCTTATCTCAAAAAATTTAAAAATTCGAAAAACAGGATCTCGCTGTTCTCATTTTTGATCTTCGAAACCAAGACCCGCAACTCCAAAATCAACAAATTGGAAAATTGAAATAACTATTCTTTCCGTTTTCGAAGTTCCCGATTCGTTTTGATCTTTTGATTTTCCTCCATCTAAAATTTTTCTGATTTCCCAAGATTTTTTTGGCTGAAAAAACCAAGAAACATTATTCCCATTCCAACTGCCCCCGCTCGCAAAAAGGAGTATAATTCGATTCGAACTCACCCTATAAAAGAAGAGACTCGGCCCGTTCCAAATCATTCGAAATCGAATGTCGTCTTCTATTCTTCTCCTCTGTCTCCTTGCTGGAACATCCTGGGCTTTTGTCCCAGGTGATCCAGACTTCAGAGGAATTCCCTCCATCGGATATCTAAATGATGGGTTCTACCTCACTCGAAATGCCTTCGCCCCTTCTTCGGATACAGCTCAACAGGTCGTCGAGAAGTTCTTGGCTAGAATGACTCGATCGTTGGAATCCAAAGACGTCGCAGTGATTTCTGGATTGTTCCAGCCAGGATTCGTGTTCAAAGGATGCAGAATAACTGGTGATAAAAGTAAGTATTTGACATTAGCTTTCATTATAATAGCTTACAAACTAACATTCTAAACTTTCGACATTTATTCAAATTTGAGATTCTTTGAGATTTGAGATTCTGACTGTATTGAAACTTCTATTCTAAAGCTAGAAAAAAAGTACCTGAAATGTCTTTCAGAAGAAATAGTCGGTCGACTTTCCCAACTCCCAGCTGGTACCAAGTTCACCTTCACTCTCAAGTCAGTCCTTGACACCGGATCGTCTATAAAATTCATTGTTGACGCCAGTGGGTTCGTATCAGCTTCCGCCGAAGTCATGTTCGTCTTGAACAAGATCGACCAACAACTTGAAATTGGAGAGGCTACGTCGTGCTCGCGTAGATTCGTCGGATTCTTCCAGCCAGAAGACGCAAATGCGGTAATTAGGCGATTCTTAGACCACGTGAAGAAAGTATTTGCTTCCCGATCCCAAGTTCTCATTGGGAATCTTCTTGACAACAAATTCGCTTTCAAGACGTGTGACCCACATCCAAAAAGTACGTTTTCGTTTCAGGTTTCCCAGAAACTGTATTTGATAATTTAGGTGAAGTCGTCGAAGAGATCATGTCTTTCTTGTCATCCGGAGCCTCAATCGAATTCCCATTGATCGAATCGAAATGGATTGGTCAGGGACAAATTGAATACGTCGCCGAAGTAAACGTTTCGATGATGGACAGATTCCAGGCACGCTTCGTCTACTCTCCACAGAGAAACGTTCTCTTGTCTGGAGAATTCGATGGTTGTCCGCCGAAAAGATTCAGTGTTTTCTACTAACCGCGTTTTTATGGTGAATAAAGATTAAGAGCATTCAAATAACTTGACAATTTGCAAGAAACTATAAGAATCCGGAAAACTCGAAGAAGCTGGAAAGGATCTATAGAATCTTCAGCTGAAATCTTCACACACTTTTGAAAAACATCTCTCTCTCGTTCCAATAACTAGAATCAAATACCAATCTGTTTGAGAAGCTACAACTTACCAAACAACAATTTTCTAGTGAAAATGAGCGTTCAAATTTCTGTTATTTTGCCTCATTTTGACGTTTAAAAACTCACGATAAGAAAATTTGGGTGTTCCTCTGAGTTTCCCCCGCTTTGAGCTATCTTCTGGAGCTGTCATGGAGCTGCATGGTCCCCGATTGGGTCAAAAGATGCAAATTAGGTCATTTATTGTCTTTTCTTCTTCACCTTGTCACATGCATGTCAAAACATCACTCACAATTTCGGTTTATTGCTCCCTAATTACTTATCTGCTGACGATAACAATACATAAAACGTTTGAAAAAGGGGCGGAGTTTCCCACAACAAGGATTATGCCAGGTGCAGGTCTGCTAAGCCCCGCCCCCTTTTTCCCTATACGTGCGAAAAAATTCATTTCAGTTGTTCGACGTTTGTGACAGTAGGCCAGTTGGATAATGGGCTAGTTGGTCTGATCGGTCAGTTGGACTTCGGTTCATACTGGAAGAGCTTATCACTAGAACAGGATTCATACTGCGAATACTGTAGTAGGCCAGTTGGATAATGGGCTAGTTGGTCTGATCGGTCAGTTGGACTTCGGTTCATACTGGAAGAGCTTATCACTAGAACAGGATTCATACTGCGAATACTGAAAGTAGGCCAGTTGAATAATGGGCTAGCTGGTCTGATCGGTCAGTTGGACTTCGGTTCATACTGGAAGAGCTTATCACTAGAACAGGATTCATACTGCGAATACTGAAAGTAGGCCAGTTGGATAATGGGCGAGCTGGTCTGATCGGTCAGTTGGACTTCGGTTCATACTGGAAGAGCTTATCACTTGAACAGGATTCATACTGCGAATACTGATCAGACTGAGAACAATGGGTTTTAGAAGGTGATCCCATTGGAAAATAAACCTTGTTTCCCTTTTATGTACTGAGCCTCTACGTGGCAAAAGGGATCAACAGACGAGAGTCTGGCTAATCAGTACGAACATGTCGAAGTTCATTTTGAAGATACATCAGATTCTATTTAAAATGATTTTTAGTCTCACCTCAATGATTTATTTTTATAAAATGATGCGTTTTATTTTAAAGTAACTTTTTTCAAAAATAAAATTTTCGCTCAAAATTATGGGCTTACATGGAGTGACTCCCAAGAGTTAACCTCAAAAATTGAGACCTATATGGTCGAATAGAGCAAAAAGTTATCATTGTTAGAATTCGAACCTTAACATTCACACCATTTTGACAAACATCTCTTTCGTTCCAATAACGAAAATCAAATACCAAGCCGTTGGAGAAACTGCAGCTTGCCAAACAATAGTTTTCTAATTAAAATTATCATTCAAATTCCTGTTATTTTGCCTCATTTCGTCGTTTGAAAACACACGATAAGAAAAATTGGCGGATTTGTCCAATTCGAAGTATCGAAAAGTGAATTCTGTTGTTCTCATATTTTTTGATTTCACGAATGAACCGTCTGATAACCGATACTTTTTTTTTCTTCGCTCTATTTTGTGTGTCCCCGCACATGTAGTCGTCCACAACGACACTCCGGAATAACTGGGGCGCGCACTCTTTAGCAGCGGCGATTTTTCAGTCGCGTCTTCTACTTTCAGCTTTATCTTCGTCAAAAACTTCTGTTCTTTTCTATTTTTGATTTCAAATAAATGGTAACCGTATGACAACCGTTCTCAATTTTCTGCATTGTCGGTCGGAGCTGCTGGATATGTATTTTTGGCCAAAAAGCGTTGTAAGTCTGAAATTTCCATTATTTTGTACAATATTATTGTTAAAACGTTTCAGAAACAAGCTCAGAATTCCTGGACAGCTTCATGGAGTGTTTAGAGACACATTGATCGAGAAAATACATCTGATTTTTCAAAAATCGCAAGTTGAGGTCCCGATTCAGTTCGAGAAGGAATCAGCAAATACATTCATACCGTCGTCATGCTGCCGTATTCGTGGCCGTATCTGATTTCTGACGCCCATGAAAGTAGTACTGGTATCTCAAAACGACGGCTTTGAACGATTTCATAGATAAGAAACGACATTGCGCCATCACTGTGAGTCACAAACGCTCTGTAATGATCAGGCAGTGTCATCGTCGTCGGTGGAGAAATGCCGGTGGCTCTTGAACACAAAAGAATCGTTGGATTATCATGTTGGACCATCACAATCACATCGACTTTTGGAGAATGCTGAAATTCAAAACCTTCAAGAAGAGCGTTGCCATATTTCTTGTTCTAGAAGAGACCACACTGTGAATATGATTGAAGAGTATCGATTTTTGCGTCTTTTCGATTGGTCTTCTGGTGTATCTGTGAGTGGTTAACGAAATTGCAATCAAAGAGAAACATTTTCAGGTAAACTACGGCTGTACAGCAAAATACGAAATACTCGGTTGTCGCTTGATGAAAACAACGCTTTCCGATGTTATTCCGTCGACATAGGAACGTTTGTCAGAAGAATGTACGATTATTCTGCTGTGTCATTTGAAGATTATTCTCAAGTTGTATCTTCATCTGAAACGTCGTCAGTTGCAAATATCGTGGTGGCAACACAAATTGTCGTGCCATCCGACATTTGTGGTTGACGGTGTAGATGATAAAAAAAAACGATGACTGATGAGTTTAATTATTCGAAATTCTTTTCTAGACGTGTGTACGCACCCATGTAGCCACCAAAAATGTTATGACACTTCAAAGTGACAGTGAGCTCTTTGAAGCAAAACAATGGGCACAGTTTTCATTTTCAATGCCTGACAAGAAGCTCAAAGAAATTTTCAGACGGCTTTCTCCAACGGTCAAGCAAGTAATATAGCTTTCAACACGAATTATTTATTAATGAACTCAATTTTCAGTTGGATTCGATAAAACTCAACAGAACCAAATGCGACAACCATTTAAGAGCTGCTCATCTTCTCACGTTCTGCGAAGTAGCTTGCAGACCAATTGGACGATGAGTGCGAGGAAGACCAAGTCCATCATTATACCCTGGACGTCCTTGACAGTTAGGCTGGTAAAGAAGTCGAGCAGCATGTTGTATCTTCGAGGGGATTTCTGTAAATCCCAAATTTGACTAGTTACAAAAAAAAATGAAAATAAGAAACCTGACTCCGCTCTCAATCGGTTCAAAAAGACACGTATGACCAATTGTGAACAAATGGAGAGGGAATGCTCTCTCCCTCTGCATATATTTCGATGCCTATTGTCATTCATATATTCTGAGAACGATTGTAGCTTTCAACGAAAAAGCGTTAGAAATTGAGAGATAGGAAAGAACCCATTGTGACCGGTACCAATGGTTCATGTAAAAGAAGACGAAGTTCTTGATCAGTGAATGAATAAAAGATTATGCATTGAGCTGAAAGGAATGACCTTTAATTGGTACTGTATTCACTGAAATCCTTGCAATCGCGTGATTCTGCTTCGCTGAACAGCTAAATTTGATTAGAAACAATTTCCGTCGTTTTAAATCCTCTCTTGATTTTGAGCATGAACGACCTGAAAACTCATAATTCTTGTTTAATCCCTCCTTTTCTCTGTGTGTAGTCTTTTTAGCAGCAAAGAATTGGGCAGTCACGTCTCCTGGTTTTAATTTTATCTTTGTCAGAGGCTCCCTTTTCTGTTCATTTTTATTCCGAAATTTGCAAACCGTACCCGTCCACTGTTTTCTTAGAGAACCCAATGTGCGCACACATTTCTTTATTGACGTTTCTTGTGTGCGCACCTTGACGCCTTATGCGTCCGCGTAGTATTGGTTTTTGCTATTTTCCATGATTTTGCATTTTCAGCAGGTTATTCATCGAATTATTGCCAGAAGTAGATATCAAACCGATAAAACAGTTCATCGCGAGTCGAGAACAATTTTTTCACAAGCACCATCGTCATCATCTGGAGGAAAAATGGCGAGAAAAGCAAGGTGAGCATTCATTTTTCGATTTTTAACCAAAAAGTCTGTGTCTAATACGGTCACTCTTTATTGGAAAAATACCGAGGCACAACAAATCCTTTTCAAAACACAATCAAATTGATTGAAACTATTTATAATTGAAAAAATGCTTTGCAGGTCTTCGCAACTCGATCCACCGCTGGCCTATGCAATCGTTGGATTCATATAATTGACGACAAGATTTGGATCACCAGGACATTTGGATCACATTTCTACTTCTGTTTGACGTCCTGATTGCTCGATGGTAGATGAAAATGGAATTCGCACGTGATAGCTTCAGCCACTTGAAGATGTTTGAGCCGAATTTAGCTTGCGATGTGTGGCTGGAGACGACGGAAGCTGACGATGGTTGACATGACGGATTCATTGATTCCTTGACAGCTGCCGTGTACTCGGCCAATGAAGCAAGGAGCTACACGTTCAGCAAGAGAGAGTCTGGTGAGAAGCTTCTCTGAATTGGTTTCATTATTCTACCCAAAAAGTTTTCAGGTAATGGACTGAGGCTTGGCAAACGGATGGCTTTTCCGTGACAAGAGACAATGCTACTGGAGATGGAGGCGGTGGTGACGGTGGTAGATGCAAATGTACTGCTCAAGCTTCTGAATGTCAAGCTGGAACACCAATTTCACCGGGAGAGGCAGGATCTGATGAAGAACCTGGGCGTGCTGGACAAGATGGACAACCAGGTTCTGCCGGACAAGCTGATTTGCTGGAACACAATAGATCACACGCCAAGCTGGACCATCACGACCATCATGACCAGTTGGAAATTCTGGACCAGCTGTATTCCCAGAAATGTCAGGAAAAGATGGACAAGCTAGAGGTGCACCACCACCAGGACCGGCAGCCAAGAGCACCAGGACACGATAGACAACCGGGAGCATCAGGATACTGCGAACAGCCAGACGCCTCGGAACAAGATCGACAACCGGGACAAGACGGAATGAGTAGAGTTCCTCAAGCAATACCACCAGCACCACCAGGCAGCAACATTGACAAAGATATCATCTCCTGGTGAGTAGTTTTCAAGAATCGGTTTCATCTTTTTATCCAAAAAGTTTGCAGCTAATGATTCTGGGCTGGGCAAGCTGAGATATACTGCCGGTGTGAGGATATGCGGCGTAGGTGCCGGTGGTGTATGTGCTGATCAATCTTCTGGATGTCCAGCTGGACCACCCGAAGATGACGGACCCTATGAATAACCAGGGCATGCTGGAAAAGATGGACAAGCAGATTCTGCCGGACAGGCTCAATTGCTGGAAAACAATAGATCACATGCCTAGCTGGACCATCACGACTATCATGACTAGTTGAAAATGCTGGTCCAGCTGTATCCCCAGAAATGTCAAGAACAGACAGACCAGCTAGAGTTGCACCACCACCAGGACCGCCAGCCAAGAGCACTGGGGCACAATAGACAACCAGGAGCACCAGGACAAGATCGAAAACTGATGACTTTTCCGTTACAAGAGACAATAAGCTACTGGAGATAGAGGTGAACATTCTGGAGGAGGTGGAGATGGCGGTAATGGATGTTAATTTGCTGCCGAAGCTTCTGGATGTCAAGCTGAATCACCATGACCACCGGGAGAAGCTGGATCTGATGAAGAACCAGGGCATGCTGGAAAAGATGGACAAGCAGGTTCTGCCGAAGAAGCTGAATTGCTGGAAAACAAAAGATCGCATGCCTAGCTTGACCATCACAATCTCCATGACCAGTTGGAAATGCTGGACCAGCTGTATCCCAAAAAATGTCAGGAACAGACGGACAAGCTAGAGGTGCACCACATCCAGGACCGCTGGCTAAAAGCACTAGGACAAGATAGAAACCCGAGAGCATCAGGATACGGCGGACAGACAGGAGCATCTGGACAGGACGGAGTAAGTGGAGTTCCTCAAACATGATCACCAGGTCCTCCAGAACCACCAGGCAACAACCTTGACAAAGATAGCATCTCCTGGTGAGTAGTTTTCAAGAATCGGTTTCATCTTTTTATCCAAAAAGTTTGCAACTAATGATTCTGGGCTGGGCAAGCTGAGATATACTGCCGGTGTGAGAAGAGGCGGTGTAGGTGCCGGTGGTGTATGTGCTGCTCAATCTTCTGGATGTCTAGCTGGACCATCAGGACCACCGGGAGATGACGGATCTTATGAAGAACAAGAACAAGCTTGACAAAATGGACAACCAGGGTCTGCCGGACAAGTTAATTCAGAAAGTGCTGGAGAACAACGCATTACATGCCCAGCTAGACCACCAGGATCGCCGTGACTAGATGGAAACGCTGGACCAACAGGATCTACAGGATTGCCAGGACAAGGCTGAAAAGCTGGAGGCCATTACCAGGAGCCCCACAAAACGACGGACAGCCAGGATCACCAGGACAAGATGGACAACCGGGACCGTCAGTAACTTCTATCGTCAAGCTGTAGTATACACCGACATTGTAAGTATACATCGACTGGTAAAGACTGAATAAGAACTAATGAAGAATATATTCACAAAACACTGGATACGACGGAAGCTCACGATGATGACGACGATTGGCATGACAAATCGAATGACTCCTTGACAGCTGACGGAGAACTTGATCAATCAACCGAGGAGCCATATGTTTGGCCAAAAAATGGCTTTGACGAAGAAAGCATCTCGTGGTGAGTAGTTTCTCCGAACCGGTTTCATTATTCTACACAAAACATTTGCAGCTAACGAATCTAGGCTTGGCAAACAGATAAGACATCGTTCGAACGACACACTACCGGGAGAGAAGAAGACATTGTAGGTGGCGGTGGTGGATACCAATGCGTTGCTAAAGTTTCTGGATGCTCAGCAGGACCACTAGGACCAGACGGAAGTGCTGGACCAGCAGGTTCTTCAGGAATTCCTGGACCGGACGGACAAGCTAGAGGAGCCCCGGGAAACGACGGACAGCCGAGAGAACCAGGACAACCAGGACTAAACGGAAGAAGCAAAGTTGTTCAAGCTAGACCACCAGGAAACAACGGACAACCAGAAGAATTAGAGCAACCAAGAACTCCAAAAACTGATTTTGGAGCGAATAAAGTGGAGGTTGAGCGAATAATGAAACAAGTCCCAACTTTAAAAGTTTTTTCAGGCTTTCACGGCTCAAACCAGCACTGAATAATGCAACCGTTAGATTCATAGATTGGATGGGCATGATGTGGATCACAAGGGCATTCGGACCACATTTCTGCTTCTGTTTGGCGTCCTGTTCAATAGATGATAGATGAAAAACGGAATTAGCACATAATTGCGTCTTGGAAATGTTTGAACCTAAGGAAGAAATATGTTTGGAAAGCGAGAGTCCCTGGCAAAGATTGCATCTCCTGGTGAGTAGATTCCAAAAATCGGTTGCATTTTCTACCCAAAAAGTTTACAGCTGATGACCCCTGGCTTGGCCAACAGAGAACGTCGCATTAAAAGAACTTTTCCGATGGATGCCAGTGTACTGCACAAGATTTCGGACGTTCAGCTGGATGACCAGATCACCGGGAGCGGCTTGAACTGATGGACAACCAAGACAGGCTGGACAAGAAGAACAACCACAGTCTGTCGGACAAGCTTATTCCGGAAGTGCTGGAAAACAATGCATCACATGCCGAGCTGGACTACCAGAACCTCCAGAACCAAATGGAAATGCTGGATCAGGTGGACCCCCAGGAATGCCAGGACCAGATGGATAAGCTGGAGGTGCACGACCACCAGGACCGCGTGGGCCAGTAGGAGCACCAGGAAACGACAAACAGCCAGGAGTACGAGGACAAGATCGACAGCCGGGACAAAACGGAATAAGTGGAGTTTCTCAAACAGGACCACCAGTTCCCCCAAGAACATCAGGCAACAAGTTTGGCAGAAAAAGTATTTCCTGGTGAGCAGCTTCCTTGGTTTCAAGAAGGTGGCGTTAGTGGATGCCAATCTGTTGCTCATGTTTTTGAATATCCTGCCGGACCACTAGAACCACCGGGAGATTCTGAAACTGATAAAGAACAGGGCAAGCTGGACAATATGAACAAGAAGGGTATGCGGAAAAAACTGCTCCTGGAAGTGCTGGGAAGCAATGAATCTCATGCCCAGCTGGACCGCCAGGACTACCAAGATCAGATTGAAATGCTGGACCATCTGTATCCCCAGGAATGGACGAGACGGGCGAGCTGGAGGTTCACCACCATCAGGACCGCCTAGACCATCAGTAGAAATGATACCTCGAGAACCCCCGGGACAACCAGTTCAAAATGGAGGCAGTGGAGTTGGGGAGCAGAACCACCAGGATGCAACGGACAACCAGGAAGGCCAGGGCCTGATGATGGACCAGGATCCAATGCTGCTTACTGACCATTTCCACCAAGAGCTCGAGGAGGAGGTTGGAGGTGACTTCTTTTCTGGAGGTGGAGGTGAAGAAGGATTTCTTATTCGATCTTGTTGCTGCAGTCAAAATAGACGTCGTGAAGTGGTCAAGACTGAAGAATATGCATGTTGCTCAAGATTCTGGATGTATAGCTTAACCACCGCGACCACCGGAAAAGGATCTGATAGAGAACCAGGGTCTGCCGGGCAAGCTGATTCCAGAAGTTCTGAAAAAGAATGCATCACATCCCGTTTTGTTTACAGCTAATGACTCTGAGCTTGGTAAGCTGAGGTACACTGCCGTTGGAAAAAGAGGCGAGCGTAGTTGCCATTGGTGGGTGTGCTGTTCAAGCTTATGGATATCCTGCTGGACCGCTAGATCCACCAGAAGATTCTAGAACTGATGAAGAACAATGACAATGAAGAACAATGACAAGCTGAAAAAGATGGACAACTATGCTCTGCCTGATTCCGGAAGTACCAAGAAAACATTAATCACATGCTCAGTTGGACCACCAGGACCAGTTTGAAATGCCGGACCAACTGGATCCCCAGGAATCACGTTCTCGTTTTCCTAGCCGAAAAATTTTCAGCTGATGGCCCTTCGCGAACTGAAAAGGTCGTATTCAAAAGACTTTCCGGGCTAAGGGACAATACGCTACTGGAAGGAAGATCAGGTGGTGGTATGTTTGCTGCTAATAGAAGAGAGGGCAGTGTAGGTGGCGGTAGTGGATGCTGATGTGCTGCTCAAGCTTCTGGATTTCGAGCTCGACCACCAGGACCACCGGGAAAAGCTGGATCTGTTGGAGCACAAGAACAGGCTGGACAAGATGCCACCCAGTGTCTGCCGGACAAGATCATTCGGAAAGCTGGAGAGCAATGCATCAAATGCTTAGCTGAACGACTAGGATTACCGAGACCAGATTGAAATGCTGAACCGGCTGGATTCCCGGGAATGCCGGGTCTAGATGAACAAGCTGGAGGTGCACCCCCACCAGGACTGCCTGGACCACCAGTAGCCCCAGGAAACGACAAACAGCCAGGAGCAACAAAACAAGATGGGCAACCGGGAGAACCAGGAACTTCTATCATTAACTCTGCAAGAGTACCAGGACCTGCTGGACCTCTAGGATCTCCTGGATAGTCAGGATAATACGAAAGAAACGGAGTTGCTCCAACAGGACCATTAGAAAACAACGAACGATCAGGAGGGCCAGGAACTTCTATCATCAACTCTCCAGGACTCCCAGAACAATCAGGACTGAACGAAGGATGTAAAGGTTGTGGAGGAGGATACTCATCTGACGGTGGAGGAGTCCTGGTGGTGGTGGTACGCCTTTGGCTGGTCAGAAATTAGAATATCGAACAGCTGCACAAGAAGGTACAAAATACTGGTGGATCGTTGCTCAATGAAAATCTACAACAAATGTTCAAAAGCCGTTACCACTCCGTCCTAGATGTGATCCAGCTCCGAAACAGATTTCCCACAACATTCTATTGACATTTTAATTTGGTGAATATGCGAACATTCTACAATGAAAACGTCTGAACAGTGTATTCTTAATCAGTAACGTTATTTACATGATAAACGTCGTCAGCTGCAAATATCGTGGTGGCATTACAAGGTGTCTTGCCATCCGACATTTGTGGTTGACGATACATCAAGTAGATTTTCAGAAGAAGTGCTGAGTGGTGAGTTTTTATCAATTTTTAAGTTTTCCAATCAGACAATCTGTTCATCTAGCCTGTGCGCGTCCATTTATTACCATGATAATTCAAAAAGAAAGTGTGAACCTTCAAAAGAAAATAATGGACTCGATTTTCATTTTCAAAGTCTAAAAAGATGCTCAAATTCACCAAATTTGAAACAAATAACATTATTTTAACACGAATCATTCATTGATGAAATAATTTTTTAGTTGGATTCTATGAAAATTAGTTACCGTATTTCCTCGAAAGCAAAAAAGGAAAAGTTGTTGATCAGTGAATGGAAAAAAAAGATCATGTACCAAGCTTGAAAGATAATGAAAAAGATAAAGATCCTAGAAGAGGATTACGGTAGATCTACATGAATTATCGTAAAACTTGTGAATAATAGGCACCTATTTTCTAACTTCGACCCGGTTTTTCTCAGTTGCTGTCAATGATATGAAAAAGTTGTTAACTAATAATCTGCTAATCATAATTTTTGAAGTTTTTTGTCAGTTTACAACTTTTCAATGTCTTTCACATGAATCGAGATAGTTGAGCTCTAACTATGCAGTGCTGATGCTCTTTTATTATAGGTTTCACGGTATTTCGGAAAAGAACCTTTGAGTTCACGTGTAGATATTATAAATTGCTCACGTGATATCTAGTGAAAAGTTTCAGAAGCTGCTCGGAAAACCATTGTGAAGTTTCTTCTGATTCCATAACCCTCTCAATCTCAAAAAAGTCTGGAAATTCGAAAAACAGGATCTCGCTGTTCTCATTTTTCCAACTTCGAAACCAAAAGCCGCAACTTCAAAACCAACAATGTAGAAAATTGAAACAACTGTTCTTTTCGTTTTTGAAGTTCCCGATTCGTTTTGATCTTTTGATTTTCCACCATCTAAAACTTTTCTGATTTCCCAAGATTTTTTTTTGGCTGAAAAAAACCAAGAAACATCGTTCCCATTCCAACCGCCCCCGCTCGCAAAAAAGGAGTATAATTTGATTCGAACTCTGCCTATAAAAGAAAGCTCGGCCAGTACCCCAGATCATTCGAAATCGAATGTCGTCTTCTATTCTTCTCCTCTGTCTCCTTGCTGGAACATCCTGGGCTTTTGTCCCAGGTGATCCAGACTTCAGAGGAATTCCCTCCATCGGATATCTAAATGATGGGTTCTACCTCACTCGAAATGCCTTCGCCCCTTCTTCGGATACAGCTCAACAGGTCGTCGAGAAGTTCTTGGCTAGAATGACTCGATCGTTGGAATCCAAAGACGTCGCAGTGATTTCTGGATTGTTCCAGCCAGGATTCGTGTTCAAAGGATGCAGAATAACTGGTGATAAAAGTAAGTATTTGACATTAGCTTTCATTATAATAGCTTACAAACTAACATTCTAAACTTTCGACATTTATTCAAACTTGAGATTCTTTGAGATTTGAGATTCTGACTGTATTGAAACTTCTATTCTAAAGCTAGAAAAAAAGTACCTGAATGTCTTTCAGAAGAAATAGTCGGTCGACTTTCCCAACTCCCAGCTGGTACCAAGTTCACCTTCACTCTCAAGTCAGTCCTTGACACCGGATCGTCTATAAAATTCATTGTTGACGCCAGTGGGTTCGTATCAGCTTCCGCCGAAGTCATGTTCGTCTTGAACAAGATCGACCAACAACTTGAAATTGGAGAGGCTACGTCGTGCTCGCGTAGATTCGTCGGATTCTTCCAGCCAGAAGACGCAAATGCGGTAATTAGGCGATTCTTAGACCACGTGAAGAAAGTATTTGCTTCCCGATCCCAAGTTCTCATTGGGAATCTTCTTGACAACAAATTCGCTTTCAAGACGTGTGACCCACATCCAAAAAGTACGTTTTCGTTTCAGGTTTCCCAGAAACTGTATTTGATAATTTAGGTGAAGTCGTCGAAGAGATCATGTCTTTCTTGTCATCCGGAGCCTCAATCGAATTCCCATTGATCGAATCGAAATGGATTGGTCAGGGACAAATTGAATACGTCGCCGAAGTAAACGTTTCGATGATGGACAGATTCCAGGCACGCTTCGTCTACTCTCCACAGAGAAACGTTCTCTTGTCTGGAGAATTCGATGGTTGTCCGCCGAAAAGATTCAGTGTTTTCTACTAACCGCGTTTTTATGGTGAATAAAGATTAAGAGCATTCAAATAACTTGACAATTTGCAAGAAACTATAAGAATCCGGAAAACTCGAAGAAGCTGGAAAGGATCTATAGAATCTTCATCTCAACTCTTCACACACTTTTGAAAAACATCTCTCTCTCGTTCCAATAACTAGAATCAAATACCAATCTGTTTGAGAAGCTACAACTTACCAAACAACAATTTTCTAGTGAAAATGAGCGTTCAAATTTCTGTTATTTTGCCTCATTTTGAAGTTTAAAAACTCACGATAAGAAAATTTGGCTGTTCCTCTGAGTTTCCCCCGCTTTGAGCTATCTTCTGGAGCTGTCATGGAGCTGTCATGGAGCTGCATGGTCCCCGATTGGGTCAAAAGATGCGAATTAGGTCATTTATTGTCTTTTCTTCTTCACCTTGTCACATGCATGTCAAAACATCACTCACAATTTCGGTTTATTGCTCCCTAATTACTTATCTGCTGACGATAACAATACATAAAACGTTTGAAAAAGGGGCGGAGTTTCCCACAACAAGGATTATGCCAGGTGCAGGTCTGCTAAGCCCCGCCCCCTTTTTCCCTATACGTGCGAAAAAATTCATTTCAGTTGTTCGACGTTTGTGACAGTAGGCCAGTTGGATAATGGGCTAGTTGGTCTGATCGGTCAGTTGGACTTCGGTTCATACTGGAAGAGCTTATCACTAGAACAGGATTCATACTGCGAATACTGTAGTAGGCCAGTTGGATAATGGGCTAGTTGGTCTGATCGGTCAGTTGGACTTCGGTTCATACTGGAAGAGCTTATCACTAGAACAGGATTCATGCTGCGAATACTGATCAGACTGAGAACAATGGGTTTTAGAAGGTGATCCCATTGGAAAATAAACCTTTGTTTCCCTTTCATGTACTGAGCCTCTACGTGGCGAAAGGGATCAACAGACGAGAGTCTGGCTAATCAGTACGAACATTTTGAAGTTCATTTTGAAGATTCATCAGATTCCATTTGAAATGATTGTGAACCACCTGATAACCGATCATTCTTCCTCCTTCGCTCGCTTTTATGCGCGCACATGTTGTTGTCAAATTTTTACGACACTCCGGGATAACGGGTGTGCGCGTTGTTTAGCAGCGACGAATTTGTCAGGCACGTCTTCTACTTTCAACTATATCCTTGTCAAAAACTTCTGTTTCTCTTTATGTTTGGTTTCAAAACATTTTAAGCCGTATGGTAGACGACCTCAATTTTTCCATTGTCGGCTGGAGCTGTTGGATATGGATTTTCGGCCAAAAAGCGTTGTAAGTCTCAAATTTTCAACATTTTGTAAATTATTGCTGTTAACACGTTTCAGAAGCAAGCTCAGGATTCCCAGAAAGGTTTATGGACTGCCCAGAGAAGAATTGATCAAGAAAATACATGTGATTTGTCAAAAATTGCATGCTAAGGCTCCGATTAAGTGGGAGAAGGAATAATGAGGACTGCAGTAATTCCATCGTCGTGTCACCAAATCGTTGGCCGTGTCTGTCTTCTGATGCTTATAAAAGTTCTACTGGTCTCAATGCAATGAATTTCAACAATTCCATAGATGTGAAATGTAGATGTGTCGCCACTGTGGATCAAAAAACGTTCCGTAATGGTCGTCATTGCTGGAGGTTCCGGTAGTCTTGGACAGAAACAATATCGTTGAATCTTTCTTTCGACATCTACAATCACATCGTCTTTTGGAGATCGCTGAAGCTCCAAAAACTCGACAGAAATAACGTCGTCATCGCTTGTTCGAGAAGGGACGTAGTTGAATATTAACGATTTTTGCGCCTTCTTGCGGAAGCCGTCTGTTGTATTTGTGAGTGTCTAATGAATTTGTGATCTGAATGTGAGAACAATTTTTCAGGTAAAGCACGGCTGCACAGCAAGGTCTGAATTACTCAACGATCGACAAGAGGGAATTCCGCAATGAAATTTTCATAGCCGTTCCACTGCCATTTTGAATACGCACCAACTCAGACAACGATTTCCGATGTTATTCCGTCGACATGGGAACGTTTGTCAGAAGAATGTACGATTATTCTGCTGTGGACAGCATTTGAAGATTATTCTCAAGTTGTATCTTCATCTGAAACGTCGTCAGTTGCAAAAATCGTGGTGGCATCACAAATTGTCTTGCAATCCGACTTTTGTGGTTGACGGTGTAGATGATCAGCTGAATTCTAAACGTTTTTACGCACCTATGTAGCCAAAAGTTAGAGTGTGCTCTTTGAAGCAAAACAATGGGTGCAGTTTTAATTTCCAACGCCTGTTAAGAATTTCAAAGAAATGTTCAGATGGCTTTCCGCAACTGTCAAGCAAGTAATATAGCTTTCAACACGAATAATTTATTAATGAATTCAATTTTCAGTTGGATTCGATAATAAAACTCAACAGAACTGAATGCGACAACCATTTAAGAGCTGATCATCTTCTCATCTTCTGCGAAGGAGCTTGAAGACCAATTGGACGATGAGTGCGAGGAAGACTAGGTCCATCATCATATCCTGGACGTCCTTCACAGTTATCCCGGTGATGAAGTCGAGAAGCATGTTGTATCTTCGAGGGGATTTCTGTAAATCCTAAATTTGGCTAGTTACACAAAAAAAGAAATAAAAATACCTAACTCCGCTTTCAATCGGTTCAAAAAGACACGAATGACCAATTGTGATCAAATGAAGAGGGAATGCTCTCTCACTCTGCATATATTTTGATGCCCATTGTCATTCATAAATTCTGAGAACGGCTGTAGCTTTCAGCAAAATAGCATTAGAAGTTGAGAGAACAGGGGAAAACCCATTGTGACCGGTACAATGGTTCGTGCAAAAGAAGACGAAGTTCTTGATCAGTGAATGAAAAAAAAAGATTATGCATCGAGCTAAAAGGAATTACTTTAAAATGAATGTCCGAAAAGAAAACTACGGTGTATCGCAATAAACTTTTGGAAAAATCTGATGCGTTCATGGTACGGTATTTCCTGAAAATCTTTTGATTACGTAATACTGTCGCGTTGAACAGCTGAATCTAGTTATAAACAATATCCGTCGTTTTAAATATCCTCTTGATTTTGTGGATGAATCATCTGAAAACTCATAATATTGTATAATGACCTTTTGCTGCGTTTTGTGTGCGTGTATGTAAGCGTCAACTGTTCTGAGGCACTCCAAGCAAATAATTGGGCAGTCACATCTGCTGGTTTTAATTTTATCTTTGTCAGAGGCTCCTGTTTCTGTATATTTTTATTCCGAAATTTGCAAACCGTACCCGTTCATTGTTCTGTTAGGAAACCCAATGTGCGCACACTTTTCTTCACTGACGTCTTTTGTGTGCGCACCTTGACGCCGTATGCGTTCGCTTAGTATAGGTTCTTGCCATTTTCTATGATTTCGCATTTTGAGCAGGTTATTCATCGAATTATTATCAGAAATAGATTTCAAACCGATAAAATAGTTTATCGCAAGTCGAGAACAATTTTTTCACAAGCATCATAGTCATCATCTGGAGGAAAAATGGCGAGAAAAGCAAGGTGAGCATTTATTTTTCCATTTTTAACCAAAAAGTGAGTGTCTAATACGATCACTCTCCATTGGAAAAGTGCCGAGGCACAACAAATTATTCTCAAAACAAAATCAAATTTTTTGAAACTATTTATAATTGATAACAAAACTTTGCAGGCCTTCACGACTCGAACCACCACCGAAAAAGCAATCGTTGGATTCATATAATTGACGGACAAGATTTGGAACATCAGGACATTCGGATCATATTTCTGCTTCTGTTTGACGTCCTGATTGCTCGATGGTAGATGAAAATGGAATTCGCACGTGATAGCTTCAGCCACTTGAAGATGTTTGAGCCGAATTTAGCTTGCGATGTGTGGCTGGAGACGACGGAAGCTCACATGCCGACGATGGTTGGCATGACGAATCCATTGATTCCTCGACAGCTGACGGTGTACTTGGCCAATAAAGCAAGAAGCTATAAGTTTAGCAGGAGAGAGTCCTTGGCGATAATACCACATACTGGTGAGAAGCTTCCTTGGATTGGTTTTATTTTTTTTACCCAAAACATTTACAGCTAATGGCCATTGGCATGCAAACAGACAAAGACTTTTCCGTGTCAAGAGACAATACGCTACTGGAGATGGAAGTGGTGAATGTGCTGCCGGTGGAGGAGGTGACGGTGACGGTGGTGGATGCATCTTATTGCTCAAGCTTATGGATGTCAAGCTGGAACTCCAACCCACCGGGAGAGGCTGGATCTGATAAAGAACCAGGGCATGCTGAACAAGATGGACAACCAGATTTTGCCGGACACGCTGAGTTGCTGGAACACAATAGATCACATGCCTAGCTGGACCATCACGACCATCATGACCAGTTGGAAATGCTGGACCAGCTGTATCCCCAGAAATGTCAGGAATAGACGGACCAGCTAGAGTTACACCACCACCAGGACCGCCAAGCAAGAGCACAAGGATAAGTTAGACGGGAATATTCCATTTTAACCCCCCTACCTATTCGTTTTTGACCCCCCTGGAGAAGACGTTGGAAAAGCCCCCCACCAACAGGAATTCAAGATAGCAACAGTACCCCCCACATCTCATTATAACCACCCACCCTCATCAACTAAAAAATAGGCTTAGGCAAAAAACGGGCGGAAGTCAAAAAGATTCCAATAAAGACCCCCATCATTCCAATATGTCACCCCATCTTGGGTGGGGGCTATAATATTGTTTTTACTTGGCTGAGTATTAAACGTACGCAGCCAAATTTGGGCGGGAAAGTTCATTTTTTACCTAGAAAAGTTCATTCTTACCTAAATTCAGTCGTTCGAATCGACCCCGACCTATTCCTAAGATTTCAATAAACCACCCCTCTATTCCAATAAGACCCCCCATGTGATTGGCTAATTCGAGGTAAGCGTTTGGGTGGGGGGATGTGCCATAGTCTTCGTTTGGGGGGCTCTAATCAAATATATTGGGGGGCCTAAACCGAAGTTTGCCAAGGATTCCAATTAAACCCCCCAAATCAACGGTGGGGGGATCATTCGGACTCCGGAAGAACCCCCCACCGAATCATGTCCTTTTGAGCCCCCACCTTTATGACCCCCCACTTTTCAGTTGAGTGGGGGGTTATTCCAGGTGGTGGGGGGACCTAATCTCGTGGGGGGGTATAACCGAATTTTCCCAGTTAGACAACCGGGAGCACCAGGACAAGATCGACATCCGAGACAAGACGGAATAAGTGGAGTTTCTCAAACAGGACCACCAGGTCCACTAGGAACATCAGGCAACAACTTTGACAAAAAGTGTATTTCCTGGTGAGCAGATTCCCTGGTTACGTTTTTTACTCAAAAAGTTTTCAGATAATGGACTTTGGCTTGGCTAACTGATGACTTTTCCGTGACAAGAGACAATAAACTACTGGAGATGGAAGTGGACATTCTGGAGGAGGTGATGAATATGCTACCGGTGGAGGTGGAGATGGCGGTAATGGATGTTAATTTGCTGCCCAAGCTTCTGGATGTCAAGCTGGAACAACAAAACACCCGGGAGAGGTTGGATCTGATGAAGAACCAGGGCCTTCTGGACAAGATTGACAACCACGTTCTGTCGGACAAGCTGAATTGCTGGAAAACAATTGATCACACGCCTAGCTGGGCCATCACGAACACCATGACCAGTTGGAAATGATGTACCAACTGTATTCTCAGGAATTTCAGGACCAGACGGAAAAGCTGAAGGTGCACCACCACCAGGAGCAGCAGGAAACGAACGACGAACAGCCAGGAGCACCGGGACAAAATCAACAACCGGGACAAGACGGAATGAGTGGAGTTCCTCAAACAGAATCACCAGGTCCACCAGAACCATCAGGCAACAACCTTGGCAAAGCTGGCATCTCCTGGTGTGTAGTTTTCAAGGATCGGTTTTTAACTTTTTATCTAAAAAGTTTACAGCTTATTACCCTGGGCTTGGCAAGCTGGGATACACTGCCGGTGTGAGAAGAGGCGGTGTAGGTGTCGGTGGTGGATGTGCTGCTCAAGCTTCTAGGTGTCCACCAGGACCACCGGGAGATGCTGGATCTTATGAAGAACAAGAGCAAACTGGACAAAATGGACAACAATCTGATTCAGAAAGTGCTGGAGAACAACGCATCACATGCCAAGCTAGACCATCCGGATCACCAGGACCGGATAGAAATGCATCAACATTGAAGACTGAAAAAGATCTAATGAAGAATATAGTCATGAAAAAACTGGATGCGACGGAAGCTCACAATGATGACGATGATTGGCATGACAAATTGGATGACTCCTTGACAGCTGACGGTGAACTTATTCAACCAACCGATATATTTGGCGAAAAAATGTCTTTCACGAAGATAGCATCTTGTGGTGAGTAGTTTCTCCAAATCGGTTTCATTATTCCACCCAAAACATTTTCAGCTAATGAATCTAGGCTGGGCAAACTGTGAAACAACATACTACCGGGAGAGGAGAATGCGGTGTGAGTGGCGGTGATGGATGCCAATGTGCTGCTCAAGCTTCTGGATGCTCAGCTGGATCACAGGACCAGATGGAAGGGTTCGACCAGAAAGTTTCCCAGGAATGCCAGGACCAAACGGACAAGCTGGAGGCCACCAAAAGGATCATCTGAACTACCAGGAGCCCAGGAAACGACGGACAGCCAAGCTCACCAGGACAAGATGGACAACTGTAAGCACCAGGAACTTTTATCATCAACTTTCCAAGAGCACCAGGATCTGCTTGACCTCCAAAGCAAATTGGACAATTAATAAAAGACAGAAGAAGCGGAATTGCTCAAGCAGAACCACCAGGTTCACAAAATCTACTAAGAAACCACGAGCAACCAGAAGAACAAGGAATATCAGGAGGGCCAAGACCTGATGGTGGACTAGGATCCAACGCTGCTGGTAGACTAGGATCCGACGCGCAGAGGAGTCTTGATGGTGGTGCACCGATGACTTGGCGAAAACTATGAATATCGAACAACTGTTGAAGTGAAAGGTTGGTTTCCCTGCACTCACTCGTTTTAAAAATTATAATTTTTAGATTCCAACTGCTCGCGATACCTCGCTCCTCAATTTTTGGTTGGAATATTAGCATTTCTGTGCAGACTTTCACGACTCAATCCACCTCTGAATAATGCGATCATGTTGCTGTTGTCAACATAGCCGTCGTAAAGTAGTGAAGAGTAAAGAATATCCATTCTGCTCACGCTTCTGGATGCCCAGCTGGATCACCAGGATCACCGGAAGATGGTGAATCTTATGAAAAAAAGGACGAGCAAGACAAAATGGACAACTAGTGTCTGTCGGACAAGCTGATTCAGGAAGTTCTGGAGAACAACGCATCACATGCCTAGCTAAACCACCAGGATCACCAGGACCAGATGGAAATGCTGTATCAACTGGATCTCCAGGAGTGCCAGAAACAGACGTACAAGCTGGAGGCCACCACCATGATCTCGAGAATCTTCTATCATCGACTCTTCAGGAGCGTCACTATCTGCTGGACCTCCAGGACAACCTAGACAACCAGGACAAGGCGGAAGAAGCGGAGGAGGTGAAGGAGGATACTCATCTGTCGTTGGAGGAGTCCCTGTGGTCCCAGTGAACCGCTGGCTTGGCAAAAATAGTGGGTCTCGAACAACTGTGAAAGTGAAAAACAAGGAGCTACGTGTTTGGCGATAGGGAGTCTTTGGTGATCTCCTGGTGAGTAGTTTCCCGAATCGGTTTCATTTTTTGACTCAAAAAGTTTACAGCTGATGGCCCTTGGCTTGGCAAAATGAGAAGGTCATTTCCGTGCAAAGGAACAATACGGTACTAAAGATGGTGATGGATATTCTGCCGGTGGAGGATGAAGCGGTGGAAATGGCGGTGGTGGATACAAATGTAATGTTCAAGCTTCTGGATGAACTGCACCACCGGGGCCACCGGGAGAGACTGGATCTGGTGAACAACCGGAACAAGCTAGACAAAATGAACAACCAGAGTCTGCAAGACAAGATCATCACGGAAATTGTGGAGAACAATGCATCACACTGCTGGACCACCAGAAACAACAAAACCAGATGGAATTGCTGGACCAGCAGGATCTCCAGGAATGCCCGGGGCTAGACGGACAAGCTGGAGGTGCACCACCGCCACGACCGCTTGGACCACCAGAACCATGATGATTGGCATAACAAATCCATTGACTCCTTGACAGATCAAGCGATCACTGTTTCCGGCAGCTTTAAGTTTGGTGAGAGAGAGAGTCCTTGGCAAAGATAGCATCTCTGGGTGAGTTGTGTTTTTGAAACGTTCTCGTTTTCCTAGCCGAAAATTTTCAGCTGTTGGGCCTTGGCTTGGCAAACTGAAAAAGTCGCATTCGAAGGACTTTCCGGACCAAGGGCAAATACGGTACTGGAAGGAAGATCAGGTGGTGGTAGATATGCTGCCAGTGGAAAAAAAAGGCAGTGTAGGTGGCGGTAGTGGATGCTGATGTGCTGCTCAAGCTTCTGGATATTGAGCTGGACTACCAGGACCACCGGGAGAAGCTGGATCTGTTGGAGGACCAGGACTAGCTGACAAGATGGGCAAGCAGGGTCTGTCGGACAAGCTGATTCCGGAAGTGCTGGAAAAAAAAATCTATCTTATGCTCAGCTAGACCAGCAGGACCACCAGGAACAGACGGATTCCCATGTATGTCAGGACCAGACAGACAAGCTGGATGTGCACCACCACCAAGAACGCCTGGACCACCAAAAGCCCCTGGAAACTACAAACAGCCAGGAGCAACAGAACAAGGTGGACAACCGGGAGAACCAGGAAGTTCTATCATTAACTCTGCAAGAGTACCAGGACCTGCTGGACTTCTAGGATCTCCTTGATAGTCAGGATAATACGAAAGAAACGGAGTTGCTCCAGCAGGACCATTAGAAAACAACGGACGATCAGGAGGGCCCGGAACTTCTATCATCAACTCTTTCGAACCCCCTGAACAATCAGGACCGACCGAAGGAAATGGGGGCGAAGAAGGAGTTCTGGTGGTGGAAGTGCACCTCTGCCTTGGCAAAAATTAGGATATCGAACAACTGTTAAAGTGAAAGGTTAGTGTCCATTTACTAGGGTTCTAGTCTTCAGTTTTCTGAATATAATCTTCTGAAATATAAATCTTCTGAAGTATCTTCTGAAGTATAAATGAGTGCCTATAAAACTTGCTATTGTCAAGTTTTTGCAGATTCACAGCTGCACAAAAAGGTACAAAATATTGGTGGATCGTTGCTGGATGAAAATCTAAAAAGGATGTTTGACAGATGTTGACTCTCCGTGCTATATAATCACCAGCTCCAATACAGCCCTCCCACAAAATCTTTTGATATAATAATTTTGGGGAAGATGCTGTTATTCTCAAACAGAAAACAGCTGAATGGTTTATTTTTGGAATCAATGACTTCTTTTACATGATAAACGTCGTCAGTTGCAAATATCGTGGTGGCATTACAACTAGTCTTGCCATCCGAAATATGTGGTTGACGATGTATCATGTAGATTATTGAAAGAATTGCCGAACGGTATGTTTTTCTGGTTTTTTTTTCAGTTTTTATATACGGCATTCTCTTGTACACGTGAGTACGCGCCACGAAAGTTGATGTGTCACTTCAGAGAGACAGTGTCAGTCTTTCAACACCTCAACAAAGTTCAAAGATATTTTCAGGCTGCTTTCAATCAAATATCAAACAAATGATACCGATTTTAAAACAAATTATTTATTGAAATAAAATTTTAGTTGGATTCAATAAAATTCAACAGAACTATATGCGACAACCATTTCCGAACTGCAATCATGTTTTTCGGAGCAGCTTGAATCCCAAGTGGACGGCGAGTGCGAAGAAAACCAAGTCGCTCAAAAGATACAGGAAGTCCTGCAAAGTCAGATCGGCAATGAAGTCTGACAGCATTTTGGAAGCTTTTAGGATATTTCTATAAAATATAAATTTGTCTTGTAACAAAAAAAAGTGCGAAAAAATGAAAAAAGATCTGAATGCAAGCAAAAAGAAACAAGTGATACCGATTGTGAACAAATAAAAAGTGCGCGCTTTCTCGCGCTGCATATACTTTCATGACTATTGTCATTCGTAAATTCTGAGAACGACAATGGAATAGTACTAGAAACTCAGATATACAATTGAGGAGAGAGCACATTGTGGGCGTTACAATGGTTCCTGCAAAAGAAGACGACGTTCTTGATAATGGAAAGAAAAGATTATGCATTGAGCTGAAAGGAATGACTTAAAAATGAATGTCCGAAATGAGGACTGCGGTAGGTACTCAAAAAACGTTTTAAAAAATCTGATGCGTTTGTAGTACGGTACACAATTGAGGAGAGAACACATTGTGGGCGATAAAATGGTTCATGCAAAAGAATGGGAAGTTCTTCATCAACGAATGAAGAATGATTATCTACCGAGTTTGTAAGAAATTACAAAAGATGAAGATTTCAGAAGAGGATTACATTAGTTCTGAATGAATTACCGTGAAATTTGTAATCAATGGGCACATTTTTTCTAACTTTGAGCCGATTTTTCTCGGTTGCCTTCACTGATACAGAAAAGTTGTAAATAAACTGTTTGGCATAATATTAGAAATATTTTATCAGTTGACACCTTTTGATTTCTTGCATAAAAATCGAGAAAGTTGAGCTCAAAGCGTGCAGCGCTGATGCTCTCCTATTAAAAGTTTTACGGTATGGCGTAAAAAAATCTATAAGTCCATGTCAAGGTTATTATAAATTTCTCACGATATATCTAGTGAGAAGTTTCGGAAGCTGCTTGAAAAACCATTGGGAAGTTTCTTCTAATTTCATAACCCTCTCAATCTCAAAAAAGTCTGGAAATTCGAAAAACAGGATCTCGCTGTTCTCATTTTTTTGCTACTTCAAAATGAACAAATTGGAAAATTTAAATAACTTTTCTTTTTGTTTTCGGAGTTCCCGATTCGTTTTGATCTTTTGATTTTCCACCATCTAAAACTTATCTGATTTCCCAAGGTTTTTTTGGCTGAAAAAAACCAAGAAACATCGTTCCCATTCCAACCGCCCCCGCTTGCAAAAAAGGTTATAATTCGATTTGCACTCACCCTATAAAAGAAGGCTAAGTCAGTACCCCAGATCATTCGAAAACGAATGTCGTCTTCTATTCTTCTCCTCTGTATCCTTGCTGGAACATCCTGGGCTTTTGTCCCAGATGATCCAGACTTCAGAGGAATTCCTTTCATCGGATATCCAAAAGATGGGTTCTACCTCACTCGAAATGCCTTCGCCCCTTCTTCGGATACAGCTCAACAGGTCGTCGAAAAGTTCTTGGCTAGAATGACTCGATCATTGGAATCCAAAGATGTCGCAGTGATTTCTGGATTGTTCCAGCCTGGATTCGTGTTCAAAGGTTGCAGGATCACTGGTAATAAGAGTGAGTTTTTGATATTAGCTTTCATTATAATAGCTTACAAACTATCATTCTAAACTTTCGAGATTTATTCAAACTTGAGATTCTTTGAAATTTGAGATTCTGACTGTTTTGAAACTTCTATCCTAAAGCTAGATATAAGTAACTGAAATGTCTTTCAGAAGAAATAGTCGGTCGACTTTCCCAACTCCCAGCTGGTACCAAGTTCACTTTCACACTCAAGTCAGTCCTTGATTACGGATCGGCTATCAAATTCACTGTTGCCGCTAGTGGGTTCGTATCAGCTTCCGCCGAAGTCACCTTCGTCTTGAACAAGGTCGACCAACAATTGGAGACAGGAGAGGCTACGTCTTGCTCACGTGGATTCCTCGGATTCTTCCAGCCAGAAGACTCAAATGCTATTGTCAAACGATTCTTGGAGTCCACAAAATCGGTTATTGCTTCCCGTTCCCCAGTTCTGATTGGAAGCCTACTCGACGAAAAATTTGCTTTCAAGATGTGTGATCCATATTCAAAAAGTACGTTTTTGTTAAAAAATTTCCCAGCAACTTTATTTGAAAATTAAGATCAAGTCGTCGAAAAGATCACCTCCCTTCCACTCGGAGCCCCAATCAATTTCGAATTAGTCAACTCGAAATGGATTGATCAAGGACGAATCGAGTACACTGCCGTAGTGTATTATCCATGGACGGACAGATTTGAAGCAATCTTCGTCTACCATCCACAGAGAAACGTTCTCATATCTGGAAGGTTCAATGGTTGTGATTCCAAAAGTTTCAGTGTTTTCTATTGATTGACCTTGGTAATGAATAAAGATTAAGAGCATTCAAATAACTTAACAATTTGCAAGAAACTGAGAATCTTGAGAACTCGAAGAACCCAGAAAGAATCTATAAAATTTCACCTTAACTCTCCACACACTTGACAAACATCTATCTTGATTCAATTACAAAAATCGAATACCAATCCGTTGGAGAAGCTACCGCTTGCCAAACAACAGCTTTCTGATAGAAATAAGCATTCAAATTCCTGTTATTTTGCCTCTTTTAGTTGTTTGAAAACTCATGATAAGAAAATTTGGCTGTTCCTCTGACTTTCCCCCGCTTTGGGCTATCTTCTGGAGCTGTTTCTGCATGGTCCCTGATCGGGTCAAAAGATGCGAATTAGGTCATTTATTGTCTTTTTTTCTTCACCTTGTCACATGCATGTCAAAACATCACACACAATTTTGGTTTATTGCTCCCTAATTACTTATCTTCTGACGATAAAAATACTTAACACGTTTGAAAAAGAGGCGGAGTTTCCCACAACAAGGATTAGGCCAGGTGCAGGTGTGCTAAGCCCCGCCCCCTTTTTCCCTATACGTGCGAAAAAATTCATTTCAGTTGTTCGACGTTTGTGACAGTAGGCCAGTTGGATAATGGGCTAGTTGGTCTGATCGGTCAGTTGGACTTCGGTTCATACTGGAAGAGCTTATCACTAGAACAGGATTCATACTGCGAATACTGAAAGTAGGCCAGTTGGATAATGGGCTAGTTGGTCTGATCGGTCAGTTGGACTTCGGTTCATACTGGAAGAGCTTATCACTAGAACAGGATTCATACTGCGAATACTGAAAGTAGGCCAGTTGGATAATGGGCTAGTTGGTCTGATCGGTCAGTTGGACTTCGGTTCATACTGGAAGAGCATATCACTAGAACAGGATTCATACTGCGAATACTAAAAGTAGGCCAGTTGGATAATGGGCTAGCTGGTCTGATCGGTCAGTTGGACTTCGGTTCATACTGGAAGAGCTTATCACTAGAACAGGATTCATACTGCGAATACAAAAAGTAGGCCAGTTGGATAATGGGCTAGCTGGTCTGATCGGTCAGTTGGACTTCGGTTCATACTGGAAGAGCTTATCACTAGAACAGGATTCATACTGCGAATACTGATCAGACTGAGAAAAATGGGTTTTAGAAGGTGATCCCATTGGAAAATAAACCTTGTTTCCCTTTCATGTACTGAGCCTCTACGTGGCGAAAGAGATCAACAGACGAGAGTCTGGCTAATCAGTACGAACATTTCGAAGTTCATTTTGAAGATTTATCAGATCCCATTTGAAATGATTTTTAAATGATTCACCTCAATGATTTATTTTTGTAAAATGATGCGTTTTATTATAAAGTAACTTTTCTCAAAAATCAACTTTTCGCTCAAAATTATGGGCTGACATGGAGTGACTCCCAAGAGTTAACCTCAAAAATTGAGACCTATATGGTTGAATAGAGCAAAAAGTTATCATTGTTAGAATTCGAACCTTAACATTCACACCATTTTGACAAACATCTCTTTGGTTCCAATAACTAAAATGAAATACAAAGCCGTTGGAGAAACTGCAGCTTGCCAAACAATAGTTTTCTAATTAAAATTATCATTCAAATTCCTGTTATTTTGCCTCATTTCGTCGTTTGAAAACACACGATAAGAAAAATTGGCGGATTTGTCGAATGCGAAGTATCGAAAAGTAAATTCTGTTGTTCTCATATTTTTTGATTTCACGAATGAACCGTCTGACAACCGATACTTTTTCTTTCTTCACTCTATTTTGTGTGAGCGCGCACATGTAGTCGTCCACAACGACACTCCGGAATAACTGGGGCGCGCACTCTTTAGCAGCGGCGATTTTTCAGTCGCGTCTTCTACTTTCAGCTTTATCTTCGTCAAAAACTTGTGTTCTTTTCTATTTTTGATTTCAAATAAATGGTAACCGTATGACAACCGTTCTCAATTTTCTGCATTGTCGGTCGGAGCTGATGGATATGTATTTTTGGCCAAAAAGCGTTGTAAGTCTCAAATTTCCATTATTTTGTACAATATTATTGTTAAAACGTTTCAGAAACAAGCTCAGAATTCCTGGACAGCTTCATGGAGTGTTTAGAGACACATTGATCGAGAAAATACATCTGATTTTTCAAAAATCGCAAGTTGAGGTCCCGATTCAGTTCGAGAAGGAATCAGCAAATACATTCATACCGTCGTCATGCTGCCGTATTCGTGGCCGTATCTGATTTCTGACGCCCATGAAAGTAGTACTGGTATCTCAAAACGACGGCTTTGAACGATTTCATAGATAAGAAACGACATTGCGCCATCACTGTGAGTCACAAACTCTGTAATGATCAGGCAGTGTCATCGTCGTCGGTGGAGAAATGCCGGTGGCTCTTGAACACAAAAGAATCGTTGGATTATCATGTTGGACCATCACAATCACATCGACTTTTGGAGAATGCTGAAATTCAAAACCTTCAAGAAGAGCGTTGCCATATTTCTTGTTCTAGAAGAGACCACACTGTGAATATGATTGAAGAGTATCGATTTTTGCGTCTTTTCGATTGGTCTTCTGGTGTATCTGTGAGTGGTTAACGAAATTGCAATCAAAGAGAAACATTTTCAGGTAAACTACGGCTGTACAGCAAAATACGAAATACTCGGTTGTCGCTTGATGAAAACAACGCTTTCCGATGTTATTCCGTCGACATAGGAACGTTTGTCAGAAGAATGTACGATTATTCTGCTGTGTCATTTGAAGATTATTCTCAAGTTGTATCTTCATCTGAAACGTCGTCAGTTGCAAATATCGTGGTGGCAACACAAATTGTCGTGCCATCCGACATTTGTGGTTGACGGTGTAGATGATAAAAAAAAACGATGACTGATGAGTTTAATTATTCGAAATTCTTTTCTAGACGTGTGTACGCACCCATGTAGCCACCAAAAATGTTATGACACTTCAAAGTGACAGTGAGCTCTTTGAAGCAAAACAATGGGCACAGTTTTCATTTTCAATGCCTGACAAGAAGCTCAAAGAAATTTTCAGACGGCTTTCTCCAACGGTCAAGCAAGTAATATAGCTTTCAACACGAATTATTTATTAATGAACTCAATTTTCAGTTGGATTCGATAAAACTCAACAGAACCAAATGCGACAACCATTTAAGAGCTGCTCATCTTCTCACGTTCTGCGAAGTAGCTTGCAGACCAATTGGACGATGAGTGCGAGGAAGACCAAGTCCATCATTATACCCTGGACGTCCTTGACAGTTAGGCTGGTAAAGAAGTCGAGCAGCATGTTGTATCTTCGAGGGGATTTCTGTAAATCCCAAATTTGACTAGTTACAAAAAAAAAAATGAAAATAAGAAACCTGACTCCGCTCTCAATCGGTTCAAAAAGACACGTATGACCAATTGTGAACAAATGGAGAGGGAATGCTCTCTCCCTCTGCATATATTTCGATGCCTATTGTCATTCATATATTCTGAGAACGATTGTAGCTTTCAACGAAAAAGCGTTAGAAATTGAGAGATAGGAAAGAACCCATTGTGACCGGTACCAATGGTTCATGTAAAAGAAGACGAAGTTCTTGATCAGTGAATGAATAAAAGATTATGCATTGAGCTGAAAGGAATGACCTTTAATTGGTACTGTATTCACTGAAATCCTTGCAATCGCGTGATTCTGCTTCGCTGAATAGCTAAATTTGATTAGAAACAATTTCCGTCGTTCTAAATCCTCTCTTGATTTTGAGCATGAACGACCTGAAAACTCATAATTCTTGTTTAATCCCTCCTTTTCTCTGTGTGTAGTCTTTTTAGCAGCAAAGAATTGGGCAGTCACGTCTCCTGGTTTTAATTTTATCTTTGTCAGAGGCTCCCTTTTCTGTTCATTTTTATTCCGAAATTTGCAAACCGTACCCGTCCACTGTTTTCTTAGAGAACCCAATGTGCGCACACATTTCTTTATTGACGTTTCTTGTGTGCGCACCTTGACGCCGTATGCGTCCGCGTAGTATTGGTTTTTGCTATTTTCCATGATTTTGCATTTTCAGCAGGTTATTCATCGAATTATTGCCAGAAGTAGATATCAAACCGATAAAACAGTTCATCGCGAGTCGAGAACAATTTTTTCACAAGCACCATCGTCATCATCTGGAGGAAAAATGGCGAGAAAAGCAAGGTGAGCATTTATTTTTCGATTTTTAACCAAAAAGTCTGTGTCTAATACGGTCACTCTTTATTGGAAAAATACCGAGGCACAACAAATCCTTTTCAAAACACAATCAAATTGATTGAAACTATTTATAATTGAAAAAATGCTTTGCAGGTCTTCGCAACTCGATCCACCGCTGGCCTATGCAATCGTTGGATTCATATAATTGACGACAAGATTTGGATCACCAGGACATTTGGATCACATTTCTACTTCTGTTTGACGTCCTGATTGCTCGATGGTAGATGAAAATGGAATTCGCACGTGATAGCTTCAGCCACTTGAAGATGTTTGAGCCGAATTTAGCTTGCGATGTGTGGCTGGAGACGACGGAAGCTGACGATGGTTGACATGACGGATTCATTGATTCCTTGACAGCTGCCGTGTACTCGGCCAATGAAGCAAGGAGCTACACGTTCAGCAAGAGAGAGTCTGGTGAGAAGCTTCTCTGAATTGGTTTCATTATTCTACCCAAAAAGTTTTCAGGTAATGGACTGAGGCTTGGCAAACGGATGGCTTTTCCGTGACAAGAGACAATGCTACTGGAGATGGAGGCGGTGGTGACGGTGGTAGATGCAAATGTACTGCTCAAGCTTCTGAATGTCAAGCTGGAACACCAATTTCACCGGGAGAGGCAGGATCTGATGAAGAACCTGGGCGTGCTGGACAAGATGGACAACCAGGTTCTGCCGGACAAGCTGATTTGCTGGAACACAATAGATCACATGCCAAGCTGGACCATCACGACCATCATGACCAGTTGGAAATTCTGGACCAGCTGTATTCCCAGAAATGTCAGGAAAAGATGGACAAGCTAGAGGTGCACCACCACCAGGACCGGCAGCCAAGAGCACCAGGACACGATAGACAACCGGGAGCATCAGGATACTGCGAACAGCCAGACGCCTCGGAACAAGATCGACAACAGGGACAAGACGGAATGAGTAGAGTTCCTCAAGCAATACCACCAGCACCACCAGGCAGCAACATTGACAAAGATATCATCTCCTGGTGAGTAGTTTTCAAGAATCGGTTTCATCTTTTTATCCAAAAAGTTTGCAGCTAATGATTCTGGGCTGGGCAAGCTGAGATATACTGCCGGTGTGAGGATATGCGGCGTAGGTGCCGGTGGTGTATGTGCTGATCAATCTTCTGGATGTCCAGCTGGACCACCCGAAGATGACGGACCCTATGAATAACCAGGGCATGCTGGAAAAGATGGACAAGCAGATTCTGCCGGACAGGCTCAATTGCTGGAAAACAATAGATCACATGCCTAGCTGGACCATCACGACTATCATGACTAGTTGAAAATGCTGGTCCAGCTGTATCCCCAGAAATGTCAAGAACAGACAGACCAGCTAGAGTTGCACCACCACCAGGACCGCCAGCCAAGAGCACTGGGGCACAATAGACAACCAGGAGCACCAGGACAAGATCGACATCCGAGCAAGACGGAATAAGTGGAGTTTCTCAAACAGGACCACCAGGTCCACTAGGAACGTCATGCAACAACTTTGACAAAAAGTGTATTTCCTGGTGAGCAGATTCCCTGGTTTTATTTTTCACTCAAAAAGTTTTCAGGTTATGGACTTTGGCTTGGCTAACTGATGACTTTTCCGTTACAAGAGACAATAAGCTACTGGAGATAGAGGTGAACATTCTGGAGGAGGTGGAGATGGCGGTAATGGATGTTAATTTGCTGCCGAAGCTTCTGGATGTCAAGCTGAATCACCATGACCACCGGGAGAAGCTGGATCTGATGAAGAACCAGGGCATGCTGGAAAAGATGGACAAGCAGGTTCTGCCGAAGAAGCTGAATTGCTGGAAAACAAAAGATCGCATGCCTAGCTTGACCATCACAATCTCCATGACCAGTTGGAAATGCTGGACCAGCTGTATCCCAAAAAATGTCAGGAACAGACGGACAAGCTAGAGGTGCACCACATCCAGGACCGCTGGCTAAAAGCACTAGGACAAGATAGAAACCCGAGAGCATCAGGATACGGCGGACAGACAGGAGCATCTGGACAGGACGGAGTAAGTGGAGTTCCTCAAACATGATCACCAGGTCCTCCAGAACCACCAGGCAACAACCTTGACAAAGATAGCATCTCCTGGTGAGTAGTTTTCAAGAATCGGTTTCATCTTTTTATCCAAAAAGTTTGCAACTAATGATTCTGGGCTGGGCAAGCTGAGATATACTGCCGGTGTGAGAAGAGGCGGTGTAGGTGCCGGTGGTGTATGTGCTGCTCAATCTTCTGGATGTCTAGCTGGACCATCAGGACCACCGGGAGATGACGGATCTTATGAAGAACAAGAACAAGCTTGACAAAATGGACAACCAGGGTCTGCCGGACAAGTTAATTCAGAAAGTGCTGGAGAACAACGCATTACATGCCCAGCTAGACCACCAGGATCGCCGTGACTAGATGGAAACGCTGGACCAACAGGATCTACAGGATTGCCAGGACAAGGCTGAAAAGCTGGAGGCCATTACCAGGAGCCCCACAAAACGACGGACAGCCAGGATCACCAGGACAAGATGGACAACCGGGACCGTCAGTAACTTCTATCGTCAAGCTGTAGTATACACCGACATTGTAAGTATACATCGACTGGTAAAGACTGAATAAGAACTAATGAAGAATATATTCACAAAACACTGGATACGACGGAAGCTCACGATGATGACGACGATTGGCATGACAAATCGAATGACTCCTTGACAGCTGACGGAGAACTTGATCAATCAACCGAGGAGCCATATGTTTGGCCAAAAAATGGCTTTGACGAAGAAAGCATCTCGTGGTGAGTAGTTTCTCCGAACCGGTTTCATTATTCTACACAAAACATTTGCAGCTAACGAATCTAGGCTTGGCAAACAGATAAGACATCGTTCGAACGACACACTACCGGGAGAGAAGAAGACATTGTAGGTGGCGGTGGTGGATACCAATGCGTTGCTAAAGTTTCTGGATGCTCAGCAGGACCACTAGGACCAGACGGAAGTGCTGGACCAGCAGGTTCTTCAGGAATTCCTGGACCGGACGGACAAGCTAGAGGAGCCCCGGGAAACGACGGACAGCCGAGAGAACCAGGACAACCAGGACTAAACGGAAGAAGCAAAGTTGTTCAAGCTAGACCACCAGGAAACAACGGACAACCAGAAGAATTAGAGCAACCAAGAACTCCAAAAACTGATTTTGGAGCGAATAAAGTGGAGGTTGAGCGAATAATGAAACAAGTCCCAACTTTAAAAGTTTTTTCAGGCTTTCACGGCTCAAACCAGCACTGAATAATGCAACCGTTAGATTCATAGATTGGATGGGCATGATGTGGATCACAAGGGCATTCGGACCACATTTCTGCTTCTGTTTGGCGTCCTGTTCAATAGATGATAGATGAAAAACGGAATTAGCACATAATTGCGTCTTGGAAATGTTTGAACCTAAGGAAGAAATATGTTTGGAAAGCGAGAGTCCCTGGCAAAGATTGCATCTCCTGGTGAGTAGATTCCAAAAATCGGTTGCATTTTCTACCCAAAAAGTTTACAGCTGATGACCCCTGGCTTGGCCAACAGAGAACGTCGCATTAAAAGAACTTTTCCGATGGATGCCAGTGTACTGCACAAGATTTCGGACGTTCAGCTGGATGACCAGATCACCGGGAGCGGCTTGAACTGATGGACAACCAAGACAGGCTGGACAAGAAGAACAACCACAGTCTGTCGGACAAGCTTATTCCGGAAGTGCTGGAAAACAATGCATCACATGCCGAGCTGGACTACCAGAACCTCCAGAACCAAATGGAAATGCTGGATCAGTAGGACCCCCAGGAATGCCAGGACCAGATTGGCGGACTGGAAGTGCACGACCCCCAGGACCGCCTGGGCCAGGAGGAGTCCCAGGAAACGACAAACAGCCAGGAGCACGAGGGCAAGATCGACAACGTAAAAGACGGAATAATTGGAGTTTCTCAAACAGGACCACCAGTTCCCCCAAGAACATCAGGCAACAAGTTTGGCAAAGAGAGTATTTCCTGGTGAGCAGCTTCCTTGGTCTCAAGAAGGTGGCGTTAGTGGATGCCAATCTGTTGCTCATGTTTTTGAATATCCTGCCGGACCACTAGAACCACCGGGAGATTCTGAAACTGATAAAGAACAGGGCAAGCTGGACAATATGAACAAGAAGGGTATGCCGAAAAAACTGCTCCTGGAAGTGCTGGAAAGCAATGAATCTCATGCCCAGCTGGACCGCCAGGACTACCAAGATCAGATTGAAATGCTGGACCAGCTGTACCCCCAGGAATGCTAGGACGAGACGGGCGAGCTGGAGGTTCACCACCATCATGACCGCCTAGACCATCAGTAGAACTGATACCTCGAGAACCCCCGGGACAACCAGTTCAAAATGGAGGCAGTGGAGTTGGGGAACAGAACCACCAGGAAGCAACGGACAACCAGGAAGGTCAGGGCCTGATGATGGACCAGGATCCAATGCTGCTTACTGACCATTTCCACCAAGAACTCGAGGAGGAGGTTGGAGGTGACTTCTCTTCTGGAGGTAGTGGTGAAGAAGGATTTCTTTTTCGATCTTGTTGCTGCAGTCAGAATAGACGTCGTGAAGTGGTGAAGACTGAAGAATATGCATGTTGCTCAAGATTCGGGATGTATAGCTGGACCACCGCGACCACCGGAAAAGGATGGATCTGATAGAGAACAAGGCTCTTCCGGGCAAGCTGATTTCAGAAGTTCTGAAAACGAATGCATCACATGCCCAGCTGGACCACCGATACCGCTAGGATCAAATTGCATACTGTACCAGGTGAATCCTCAAGAATGCTTGGACCAGACGGACAAGCTGGAGGTGCACCACATCCAGGACCGCGAGCCAGGAGCACTGGGACAAGATGAACAATCGGAAGCAGCAGGATACTGCGGACAGCCAGGAGCATCGGGACAAGATCGACAACCGGGACAAGACGGAATAAGTGGAGTTCCTCAAGCAGTACCACCAGGACCATCAATCAACAGCCTTGGCAAAGACAACATCTCCTGGTGAGTAGTTACCAAGAACCGGTTTTCATATTTTTATCCAAAAAGCTTACAGCTAATGACTCTGGGCTCGGTAAACTGAGGTATACTGCCGTTGGAAGAAGAGGCAAGCGTAGGTGCCATTGGTGGATGTGCTGTTCAAGCTTCTGGATATCCTGCTGGTCCGCTAGATCCACCAGAAAATTCTAGAACTGATGAAGAACAATGACAATGAAGAACAATGACAAGCTGAACAAGATGGACAACTATGCTCTGCCTGATTCCGGATGTACCAAGAAAACATTAATCACATGCTCAGTTGGACCACCAGGACCAGTTTGAAATGTCGGACCAACTGGATCCCCAGGAATCACGTTCTCGTTTTCCGAGGCGAAAAGTTTTCAGCTGATGGCCCTTCGCTAACTGAAAAGGCCGTATTCAAAGGACTTTCCGGGCCAAGGGACAATACGTTACTGGATGGAAGATCAGGTGGTGGTATATTTTCTGCTAATAGAAGAGAAGGCAGTGTAGGTGGCGGTAGTTGATGCTGATCTGCTGCTCAAGCTTCTGGATTTCGAGCTCGACCACCAGGACCACCGGGAAAAGCTGGATCTGTTGGAGCACCAGTGTCTTCCGGACAAGATCATTCTGAAAGCGCTGGAGAGCAAAGCAAAATAAAATGCTTAGCTGAACGACTAGGATTATCGAGACCAGATTGAAATGCTGAACCGGCTGGATTTCCGGGAATGCCGGGCCTAGATGAACAAGCTGGAGGTGCGCCCCCACCAGGACGACCTGGACCACCAGTAGCCCCAGGAAACGATAAACAGCCAGGAGCAACAGAACAAGATGGGCAACCGAGAGAACCAGGAACTTCTATCATTAACTCTGCAAGAGTACCAGGACCTGCTGGACCTCTAGGATCTCCTGGATAGTCAGGATAATACGAAAGAAACGGAGTTGCTCCAGCAGGACCATTAGAAAACAACGGACGATCAGGAGGGCCAGGAACTTCTATCATCAACTCTCCAGGACTCCCAGAACAATCAGGGCTGAACGAAGGATGTAAAGGTTGTGGTGGAGGATACTCATCTGACGGTGGAGGAGTCCTGGTGGTGGTGGTACGCCTCTGGCTTGTCAGAAATTAGAATATCGAAGAGCTGCACAAGAAGGTACAAAATACTGGTGGATCGTTGCTCAATGAAAATCTACAACGAATGTTCAAAAGCCGTTACCGCTCCGTCCTAGATGTGATCCAGCTCCGAAACAGCTTTCCCACAACATTCTATTGACATTTTATATTGGTGAATATGCGAACATTCTACAATGAAAACGTCTGAACAGTGTATTCTTAATCAGTAACGTTATTTACATGATAAACATCGTCAGTTGCATATATCGTGGTGGCATTACAAGTAGTCTTGCCATCCGAAATTTGTGGTTGACAATGTATCATGCAGATTATTGGAAGAATTGCTGAACGGTGAGTTTTTCTTTTTTTCAGTTTTTATATACGGCATTCTCTTGGAGACGTCAGTACGCGACATCAAAATTGATATGTCACTTCAGAATGACAGCGTCAGTCTTTCAACACCTAAAAAGAAGTTCAAAGATATTTTCAGACTGCTTTCAATCAAATATCAAACAAACAACACCAATTTAACACTAATTATTTATTGAAATCAATTTTTAGTCGGATTCGATAAAAGTCAACAGTGCCGAGCCGCAATTATTTTTTGCAAAGCAGCTTGAATCCCAAATAGACGGCGAGTGCGAAGAAAACCAAGTCGCTCAAAAGATACAGGAAATCCTGCACAGTCAGATTGGCGATGAAGTCGATCAGCATTTCAGTAGCTTTCAGGGAAACCTTGTAAAACAGAAAATTGTCCATCAACAAAAAAGCGCGAAAAAATAAAAAAATATCTGAATCCGCTCTCAATCAAAACGAAAAAAGAAACGTTTGACCGATTGTGAACAAATGGAGAGGGCATTCTCTCTCGCTCTGAATCTATTTTCATGACCATTGCCATTCATAAATTCTGAAAACGAGTGTTGTAGGTTCTAACGAAATATTGTTAGAAACTGAGAGATACGGTTGTGAACAAAACCCATCGTGGGTGGTCCAATGGATTATGCAAAAGAAGACAGTTCTTGATCATGGAAAGAAAGGATTATGCATTGAGCTGAAAGGAATGACTTAAAAATGAATGTCCGAGACTACGGTAGATCTAAATCAGTGACCGTAAAAGTTGTTATCAATAGGCACCTATTTTCTAACTTCGAGCCGGTTTTTTCTCGGTTGCTGTCAATAATATGAAAAAGTTGTCAACTAATAAACTCTTCAGCATAATTTCAGAAGTGTTACGTCAGTTAAAATATTTTTGATATCTTCTCTGGATATTGAGATAGTTTAGCTCAAACTTGATGCTCTTCTGTTACAGGTGTTACAGTATTTAGAAAAAAAAAGAATGCGGTCATGTGAAGGTAAATATAAATTGCTTACATGAAATTCACTGAAAAACCTCAGAAACTGTTTGGAAAACACTTGAGAATTATGATTTTGTTCCAGAATTCTCCTGATCTAAAGAACCTGAAAACTCGCAAAAACAGGACTTCGTTGTTTTAATTTTTCGAAATCTTGAAAACAAGAACCGTAACATCAGAATAAACGATTTCCAGAAATGTTCGTTTTGATCTTTTGATTTTCCATCATCTAAAATTTTTCTGATTTCCCAAGATTTTTTTTGGCTGAACAAAACCAAGAAACATTATTCCCATTCCAACCGCCCCCGCTCGCAAAAAAAGGGTATAATTCGATTCGAACTCTGCCTATAAAAGAAGGCTTGGCCGGTACCCCAGATCATTCGAAACCGAATGTCGCCTTCTATTCTTGTCCTCTGTCTCCTTGCTGGAACATCTTCGGCCTTTGTCCCAGATGATCCAGACTTCAGAGGAATTCCCTCCATCGGATATCCAAAAGATGGGTTCTACCTCACTCGAAATGCCTTCGCCCCTTCTTCGGATACAGCTCAACAGGTCGTCGAGAAGTTCTTGGCTAGAATGACTCGATCATTGGAATCCAAAGATGTCGCAGTGATTTCTGGATTGTTCCAGCCAGGATTCGTGTTCAAAGGATGCAGAATAACTGGTGATAAGAGTAAGTATTAGAGATTAGTCTTCATTCAAATGGTTATCAGAGAATCATTCTAAACTTTTGAGATTTAGCCAGATAAGAACAGTCTAAATGTTTCGACAATAAATTTTCGAAAGAAAATTGTACCCTAAAACTAGAGAAAGTATCCTTAAATTTTTCCAGAAGAAATAGTCGGTCGACTTTCCCAACTCCCAGCTGGTACTAAATTCACCTTCACTCTCAAGTCAGTCCTTGATACCGGATCGTCTATAAAGTTCAATGTTGAAGCCAGCGGGTTCGTATCAGCTTCCGCCGGAGTCACGTTCTCCTTGAACAAGATCGACCAACAATTGGAGACAGGAGAGGTTACGGAATGCTCGCGTAGATTCGTCGGATTCTTCCAGCCAGAAGACTCAAATGCGGTAATCCAAAGATTCTTGAACCATGTGAAAGGAGTGTTTGCTTCTCGTTCCGCAGTTCTCGTTGGGAATCTACTCGACGATAAATTCACTTTCAAGACGTGTGACCCACATCCAAAAAGTACGTTTTCGTTTCAGGTTTCCCAGAAATTGTTTTTGATAATTTAGGTGAAGTCGTCGAACAGATCATGGATTTCTTGTCATCCGGAGCCTCAATCGAATTCCCATTGATCGAATCGAAATGGATTGGTCAGGGACAAATTGAGTACCTTGCCGAAGTGAACGTTTCGATGATGGACAGATTCCAGGCACGCTTCGTCTACTCTCCACAGAGAAACGTTCTCTTGTCTGGAGAATTCGATGGTTGTCCGCCGAAAAGATTCAGTGTTTTCTACTAATCGAGTTTTTTGGTGAATAAAGATTAAGAGCATTCAAATAATTTCACATTTGGCAAGAAAATGAGAATCCTGAGAACTCGAAAAACTTAGAAAGAATCTTTAAGATCTTCACTTTAACTCTTCACACATTTTTGACAAACATCTCTCTCGTTTCAATCACAAAAATCGAATACCAATCCGTTGGAGAAGCTACAGCTTGCCAAACAACATCTTTCTATTAATAAAAATGAGCATTCAAATTTCTGTTATTTTTTGCCTCATTTTGACGTTTAAAAACTCACGATAAGAACATTCGGCTGTTCCTCTGACTTTCCCCCACTTTGAGCTATCTCCTGGAGCTGTTTCTGCATGGTCCCCGATCGGGTCAAAAAATGCGAATTAGGTCATTTATTGCCTTCTCTTCTTCACCTTGTCACATGCATGTCAAAACATCACACACAATTTTGGTTTATTGCTCCCTAATTACTTATCTTCTGACGATAAAAATACTTAACACGTTTGAAAAAGAGGCGGAGTTTCCCACAACAAGGATTAGGCCAGGTGCAGGTGTGCTAAGCCCCGCCCCCTTTTTCCCTATACGTGCGAAAAAATTCATTTCAGTTGTTCGACGTTTGTGACAGTAGGCCAGTTGGATAATGGGCTAGTTGGTCTGATCGGTCAGTTGGACTTCGGTTCATACTGGAAGAGCTTATCACTAGAACAGGATTCATACTGCGAATACTGAAAGTAGGCCAGTTGGATAATGGGCTAGTTGGTCTGATCGGTCAGTTGGACTTCGGTTCATACTGGAAGAGCTTATCACTAGAACAGGATTCATACTGCGAATACTGATCAGACTGAGAACAATGGGTTTTAGAAGGTGATCCCATTGGAAAATAAACCTTGTTTCCCTTTCATGTACTGAGCCTCTACGTGGCGAAAGGGATCAACAGACGAAAGTCTGGCTAATCAGTACGAACATTTCGAAGTTCATTTTGAAGATTCGCTCAAAATTATGGGCTTACATGGAATGACTCCCAAGAGTTAACCTCAAAATTTGAGACCTATATGGTTGAATAGAGCAAAAAGTTATCATTGTTAGAATTAAAACGGAATAGACGTTTGTGAAAGTGGGCCAGTTGCGTAATGGGCTAGCTGCTGAATATAATTTATTCAAACTTCCATTCCAAATGAGGTGATACGGTATAATTGTTCTCACAGAATCACATTAAAACTGTTTTAGCGGCAGAGAAAGATAAGAATTGATAGACACTTTTAAGAATGTTGCGGTAAGAGGTTGCCCTTATCAGTAAAAACCGGATGTTGTTTCTTCAAAGAAAGAACTATTAGGAACACAACGAAAAGCCGGATTTTGTAGAAACCAGGAGAGTTTTCAGGATTTCTTGGAGTACAAGGATGCACTATGAAATGACGGTGTGCTCTAATTGGTGTTCACACCGTGCAACGTAGCTGAACCGGTAGGAATACGACACCTCCAACCTTTGGACCCAAAAGTTCAACTCCTCGAGGAGCTTCCATGAACCAAATGTCAAGAAATATTTTTTTAATCCCCCCCCCCCCTCATTTAACTAACATAAAAAATTTCGTCATTTCTTCCTGAGATTTTTTTTGCAGAAGATTAACTGTTTTCCAAGTGTCAATCTCAGTATGACTTCAATTGAAAATGTTAAAATTTGAATTGACACTGAAATTGTTTTTTGAGGAAGTAACACATAAACTGAAAAATCATATTCCAAACTTTGCATCAGGAATTCTCATTTTCCGAGTACAGTACCGGCGAATATGATGTCCGTAAACATATTTTTCAGTTGATTTTGACTATTTTCAGGAGTATGCACACCTATATGTTTCCAGTTTCTGTATTATGTTTTTCAGAAATTAGAAATTTGAAACTTGTAATTTTCAAAAAAACTTGTTGTGAGAAACTTGTAATTTTCAAAAAAATTCTAAGTTTAAAGTTTCTAATCCGGGTCTGCTCCACACCCTGAAAATTTTTCAAGTGGTCTGACTCCTGAAAGGGCCCAGAAGCCTGAAAATGGTCAAAATCAACTGAAAAAGCACGTTTTGTATATCTAATTGACCAGTACCGTAATCCATGGAGAAGACGATCTGCTTCATTTTTACTTCTCCGTTAGAAATATCACATTTGTTTCCAAAGTAATAGCGAATCCTAGTTGGATCCGTTCATTTGATCTGTTGCTTTTTTCTTATTTCACATCAAAAGTGAAAAAAAAATCACATGGAATTGGAAACTTTTTCTTCCAACCTTCCTTCTTTTTCCAATTCAAACAAAAAATGTTTGCCTCATATTTCTCACCATTTTCATTTTCATCAGATTGACATCTCGAAAACAATATCTGTCATTTCTTCCCTTTTATCTTTCCATTTTCTTCCGATTGAGCTTTTTCCACGACAAAACTGCACATGATGATTGGCTGATTGACATCACAAAACTTTGCGAGCCGTATAAAAGACCAAATGGTATATTGAAACTGGCATTGTTTGGTTTTTTCTTTCTCTGGACACCTTTTTTTCAAAACTGCGATATGCTCTTCTCAAAAATCTTTCAAATTAAATGAAAACCTGAATTTCAGAGATGTCTCTCATCTGGAAAATAGCCTTTGCTGTTGCAGTGGTTCTAACAGTTCAGTGCATTGATGAACGCCATGATCCTGTGATGAGACAAGCCATCCGACCAGTCCAGAAAGTTTCTGATTCTCCTCTTCCCAAGAAAGACGAATATCAACTGGTAATTTTTAATTATCTATAGCTCTTTTCAATTCAATACTTTGCAGAAAATTATGATGGTTTTGGGTACTATCTACTGCAACGGAGAGAGGGCTGCTGGAGTCCAACCATTTTTCCAAGACCCATGGTCTCCAGACCTCCCGGCGGTCTATACCCGTACCGATAAAATTGGATTCTACAGATTGGAAACTACAAACAAGTTTGACAGGGAGAGCGTAGTGTGGTTCACCGTTCGTCATCAGTGCCCTATGCCAGACGTTAGACCAGCAGCCCACTGCAACACCCCGTATTATTGGACCGAGATCCCAATTGATTATCCAGACAAGAATTCCCATGTTACTGTGAGTCGTTTTTGTAATGCGGGCTGTTTATGATTTTGAGAAACTCTGATTTGATATCAGATATCAGAATAGCTAAAAATGTGAATACCGTAAACACTTTAAAGAACGCTATCCTGACCGTTCCCTTCAAGCCGATATATCTCACTTCTTTTGAAAGGTTTAAAAATTTGTCAGCTAACAAAATGTTCATCATGATATCAGCAGCATTTTATTAGTCAACCACTTTCTGATATCTTTCACAGAAAATGAGATACATAGGCTTTTTACGTAAAAGAAATAGTGAGGAAAAATTTTAAATTCTTTTTGACTTTCATGCCATATTGTTACTTTGAGAGGTATTCAAAGACTTTCAAAGATTTTTAGAGTTAGAGATATAGTACCGATTAATACAATATACAAAAGCTTGAGACACATTCTCTGTGAGAATCGTAAATAGTGCTGTACAGAAAAATTCAAACTAGTTTTTATGCATTGATATTTTATATCATAAAAGTTGGGACACTTTTAAGATAAAAAATTTATATTTGGTTCAGACCCACCCAGTATGGTCCAAACGGTGACCAACTTTGGTCAAAAAATGAAAATTTTTCTCGATGGAGATAATTATTAGATTCAACTCGGAATAGATTAAACTTGCTATTTTGAGCTTTTTTTTTGTGTTGAAACAAAAATTCTAACTCGTTTCCTTTCAGACGAAAATTTTCATTTTTGATCCGATTTCGAAAAAAATGACTGAAAATCCGTCGTCGTGAACAATTTCAAGGTTACTGCAAAAAAGATAATGTCATATTCAAATCCGGCGTGCAAAATGACACTAGAAAACATTTAGGTAAGTTAGCATATCCTGGGCCTAAGACCAGTTTTAGGCCAAAAAGTGCGAAAAAATGAGGTTTCATCATGTGGGGGAGTACATGGCACTAAAATTTCGCCCAAAATCGACCCTCTCCAATTTTGATGAAATTTGCACCGGATGTTGTAGTTTTGATGGGTATTATTCTGGCAAAATTTCAATCTTCGATCTCATCATCTTCGTGCATTTTCGGACCACTTGGTTTTTCACTGAAAATAGTCTTGGAAGCAATTTTTGCCTCTTTTTTGGTGCTTCTCAAAGCCCAGGATATGCTAACTTACCTAAATGTTTTCTAGTGTCATTTTGCACGCCGGATTTGAATATGACATTATCTTTTTTGCAGTAACCTTGAAATTGTTCACGACGACGGATTTTCAGTCATTTTTTTCGAAATCGGATCAAAAATGAAAATTTTCGTCTGAAAGGAAACGAGTTAGAATTTTTGTTTCAACACAAAAAATGCTCAAAATAGCAAGTTTAATCTATTCCAAGCTGAATCTAATCATTATCTCCATCGAGAAAAATTTTCATTTTTTGACCAAAGTTGGTCACCGTTTGGACCATACTGGGTGGGTCTGAACCAAATATAAATTTTTTATCTTAAATGTGTCCCAACTTTCATGATATAAAATATCAATGCATAAAAACTAGTTTGAATTTTTCTGTACAGTGGACAATAGGCTTGAAGTTGAGTTCTACAGAGAACGTGTCTTAACTTTTAGCAGATTTTCGGCCATCATCACCATTTTCAGAAGTCTGAAGCTCAGCTATCAAGTTTCAGATCAATGAAAATCTTGGAAAGTGTAAAACAGGTCTAGCTTAAAAACTTTATTTTCACAAAATCTTTTAAAAACTCCAAATGTTTCAGCTATTTTTCGATTCCTAACATACACCTGTTTTTTCACGTTTTGAGTACAGAAACACGAAAAATATGGCGTCTTGCAGAAATCTGCAATTTGCTATGGCTTTTCAGAAGGTTTGGTGAATACAAAGTTCTTAATCTAGGTCTGTTTTGCACTCTCCAAAGTTTACTACTATTTGACAGCCAAGCTCTAGATTCCACAAAATGGTCAAAATAGACAGAAATTTTTTTTGTATATCTTATGGACCGGCACTACCTGTTCTGGTGTATTTTTTCTAACTTTGAATTTTTGCAGTTCAACTTCGACTTGGCTGACAAAGGAAACTATACCAGAGCTCACTGCCTCTTCTGATTGTCTTCTAATCTTTTTCAAACGTTTCTTTTTTTGCTTAGAATGAATTTTTTTTTTCTGCGCTTTTTTATTTGACAAATAAAATAATTATACAAGGCAGGAGGTCAGAGGGATAAATCCATTTTGGCATCAGATATCAACCTTTTTTAAAAGGGACAGTTATAGTCTGGAAAGTAAAAAAACTAACAAGAATTTACGAAAATTCATCATTTAACAGAAATAAGACAACAAGAAAATAGAGACACGTTTAAACTTCAGATATTGTCACTTCGATTCAGAAAAATTAGGCACCAGAGAAAATGAGAAAAAAAAGAGACCTTTTGATGAGTATTACCGTCCTTTCCAACTTCTAATCGGAAATAAATGCGTCACAGGAAACAAAATGATGCGGGCCATTTGGTACAGGAGCAATGTGGGGAAGAACTTAGTGATTGAAAATGAACGGGAGAAGCTTCTGCACTTAAAAGTGTGGGAGGAAGGAAAGTTTGGACCAGAAAAGTTTGGGAGAAAGTATCGGGAAGATCAAGGTATGGTGAGAAAGATGCTGGAAATGACAGAAATATCAAATTTTTAGATATTTGAAAACCTAGATTGAGAGAATTGGAGGTGAAGGTTCAGTAAATGGAATACAATATCTCATGTACAATTAATGAATAATAGTCATGTGATTACTGTCTTTTCATAACCTCGTCCAATAGAACATATTCCGGCTCGAAGGATGTCATCTGGCAATCCGGCTTACAAATACATCGAACCATTCTCCCGGTTGGCACTACACGATCTCCCGCTTTTGGTGGCGGTGGGATAACGTAGGTGTGCCCATCCGCAAAACACTGAAAACACTTGTTGCATTTTTTTAGTTATGAGAACAGGGAGTTACCTTGTAGACCAAGTTTTCTTGCTTCTTGACGGATAACTCGCGCTCCAATTTCTTATTTTCCTCCGTTTTCTGCTCAACAAGCTTCTTGAATATGTTCGTCTGCATGTTTTGCAATTTCAGGCAGGCGTTGAGGACATCCGTTGTGTACTGAAAATTAGGATATCATTTTGACAAATAAAGTACGTGCAGTGTTGATAGAACATTGCCTTTTTTGACATTAACGCGAGAACAAAAAAATACCGAGGACACTCTAATAGAGCGCCACCCCGATTGTCAAAGTTGTGCCTATGTATCTCATTTTCTCTAAGAGATATAAAAAAGTGGTTAACAAATAAAATGTTGCTGGTATTATGATAAACATTTTATTAGTTGACAACTTTTTGATATCTTTTAAAAGAAGTGAGATAAATGGGTTCAAAGTGGACGGTCTGAGAGGCGTTCTTCTCTGATAGCCCAGCTAACTCATCCAGTGTGAGCTCAATTATCTTGATTCCTGTGAGAAATATCAGAAATTTGTCAACTGATAAAATAATGGTGACTTTTCAAAAAATATTTTTTAGTTGACCACTTTTTGAAATCTTTTGAAAAAAGAGAGATAATTGAGGTGAAAATCGACTAGTTGGGTGGGCTCGTAATAGAGGAAATACGGTAGGTGCCCTTCTATTACAGGTTTCACGGTATGTGTATTTTGGTGAATTGCTGATAAATTATGTTTGGAAACATGAGAAAAACGTTTTTCGTAGTTTGAGCTTTGCTTGAAAGTAGCGCTGACTAATTTCTAGGAAAAAAAAAATAGTAAAGGAGAGTAAGGAAAAGTCCGCATTGTAAATTATAAAACTAACTTTCAACTCGAAGACTTCGAACATCTTGGCCAGTATCATGTCCAGGAACTCCTTGGGAACTTCCACCATCTTATCGAGGAAAGCGAACTTCATTTCTTCGAGACGCTTATCCAATTCTGGCTTGCGAGAGTTCACAAACTCCTGCCATTTGTTGGCTTCAAACAAGTTCTTGCCCTCATTGCTCTTGTCCAACATGGCTCGACCGGCTTCATTTTTCGTTTTTTTAACGAACGAATCGTAGGAGTCGGTAGCTTCGAACTTGAAGTTGGCGAAGTGGTGATAATACTCGTTGAACTTTTTCTCGAAAAGCTGCTGACCAACCACTCGAATCTGAAAAAAAAATGAGAAGAAATTTGGGAAAAAACTCAAATTGAAAGTCACTTACTCGAGTTTTCAGCTCTTCCTTGTAATTGTCAGAAACACTGCGTTGGACGAGGAGTTCTTCCGCGGCGAAATCTAGGCATTTGGATAAAATTTCTTTGCGCAATTCCTTGATCTCATCGTCTTTCTTGCCGGCGTTGCATCCATCACCCGAGGCAAGATGAGTGATTAGTTTCAAGACGATGAGTTTCTCAGCTTCCTCCAAGATATGTTTCTTAACAGTGTCCATTGACTGAAAAAAGTGAAATTTATTGAAAGTTTATGACTTCTGAGATTAATCTACACGAGAAAAAGTTGGGCAACATACTGTGAACAATCTGATAGAACGCCACTCAAACTGTCGAATTTGAGCCCATGTATCTCATTTTCAGTGGAAGATATCACAAAGTAGTTCACAGATAAAATATTGTTGGATTTATGATAAACATTTTATTAGTTGACAACTTTTTGATATCTTCTGAAAGAAGTGAAATATTTAGGGTCAAAGTTAACCGTCCGTGTGGCGTTCTATTAGAGTGTTTACGGTGATTAAAAACTAACTAGATGGCTTACTAAATGGCTTACACATACTGCGAAACCTATATTTTTATCGTTCCAAGGTAGTTTCGGAGAGCGCTTCTGTTCGAGTGAACTTTTTTTTCGAAAATTTTCATCGAAACTTTCGGTTTATTCTCGTTATTGAAAATCAATCAATTTCACAAAACTAAGCTATTGTTTTAATCAAAAAGATCTTTTCATGAAAGTTTTAAATTGTGGAATTGGAATTGTAAAATTCCCAGAATATTTTTAACTGAAAACGTGTCGATTTATCTAATTTCGAACAGCACATTTTGCAGGGACCGTTCTATTCAAGGGGCTCTTCTATTTTTCTAGATTTTTCTTTAAAAGGCGCTTCTAATACAGGTTTTACGGTAAATAAAAGAAAAAAGGATCTGAGAATTGTTCCTCATAGAAAATACTTTTCAAAAAAATATGAGGAGTCATCAGACACAAAAGAAAATGAGAAAATCGAAAGCCAGGAAAGTACAAGAGAAGACAAGGAGAAACAAGGAGACGTGAGAGAAAGAGAGAAAATTTTAGCATTTTCGTATGACCTTGAGAAGGAGTTGGGCTAATGGAATAGATGTTGTGAGTAGCAATATGTTTTGATTACGAAATATACGAAGAAATTTGAAAATGTGATTCATTCCGTTAAGTTCAAAACAACATAAGAACAAAATAGCAGCTTTCAGTTCAAACAAATTAGTAGGTCGATAAATGCTGAATAGGCAATAAATAGAGAAAGCCAAAAAGAGAGAATTAGAGCAATAATGATTGATACTATCAGAAAGTCGATTAAACTTTTGCACACATAAAAATTAGTGTAGAAAATAGAAGGTTGGAGTAAGTGAAAGGAGAAATAGGAAACTTCAAAATGAAGTTATTGGCTCCAAGTTGCTCGGTGAGAAAATTTTTTTCACCTCTTTTAATCAAAACGTTAGAACAAAATCTTGTCAGAAAAAAACGAGACACCCAACTCTCTTTTCTGGCAGTTACAGCATTGTAAAAACTCTGAGAAGACGTCAGGGGAGAGGGAAACATGTGAAGAAGGAAACTCTTTGATTAACTCTGTCAATTTTATGACACCCATTTTTTGATTTACGATGAGCACAGGAACGCGACACGTTGTTTAGATCGTAGATGTCGAGAAGATGTGAAGAGAGGTGTTTATGGTTCTGAAAAGAAAATTAGCACGTTCTTTGGAAAAAAAACAACCCAGATTCTTATTTTTTGAGATTTTCGGAAATTCGGAAATTCTGATTAATCAGTTCTAAGAAAAATTGAAATTTCTGAATATTCCAAAATTGCCGAAAATTCAAATGTCCGAATTTTGTATGTTTCAAACTTCGGGATACATTTAATTCTCAAAAACGTTTTTTTTTAAATATTTTCAATTACTGTTTTCCAAACAAAACTGAATGTTTTCACAATAACCGTAACCCTTCCCCTAGAAATGTGGCTTTCAGTTTCCAGACATGAACCATTTCTCGAATTTTTATCATGTTCCATAAATATTCTCTCCCCCACATTTTTCAATACGAAAAATTGTAGTTTTCCTTTTATTTCAAATATAGAAGTCATGTGGATCTGCATTGATGCGATAAGTGAAAGAATCGTGAACTGGAGGGTGATAAATTTGAACGCATGACATACCATCATTCTGAAATATCAGTTTTAGATTGAAAATGAGAACCCGGAAGTAAGAAAGGTGGCTTCGAGGGTAGATTAGAAAATGAATGGGAATATGGTGTGAAAGGCCAGGTTTCCAAGGATTAAATCTGTTTGACCGTTCAGCTGGACTAAGTTTTTTTTTGTTAAAGGGATTAAAATGTTATCCTCCGAAAATTCTGCCCGGAATAATAAAAGTTCTTACTTTCGAAAATTGGAGTTTCGAAATTCCGAAGTTTTAAAATTCCGATTTTTCAAAATCTGGCATTTCTCAGAAAATCGAAATTTGTTTAAAAATTCCAAAATGTTGGGAAATTCGGAGTTGTGGGAAATTCCGGTTTTCAAAAGTTCGGAAAATGCCAATATTTTGAACTCTCTATTTTGGAATTCTGCAAATTTTGGAAATTCCTATTTCAATTTTTTTAAACTTTTAATTAATCCAAAATTCTTAGAAATCGGAATATCGAAATTTCGAATTACTTCAAAATTTGGAATATTGGAATATTGCAAAATTCCGATCTCCGAAAATACCGATATTCCGTTTCGGAAACTGGAACTTTCAAATTTTCGTTTCATTTAGCAAGCAATTGACAATTGTCAAGGAAATAAACTATTCCCTCTTGGGTTTCATGAAACTTCTACGTTTTTCACGGATTTCATTAGTATATTTTAGGTTTTTTTTCTTACTGTAGCTACCGTATAACCATATTCGTCACATTATGGACTATGAACTTATAAAAAAGAAAAAGATTCTTCAGAAGACATACATTTCCCATTCCAGTCGACTTATCTCCAATGTTATATTCAATATCAGAAAACTAATCCTACATCTTTTTTATGTGTATGTTCATTCTTGCATATTAATTCGAAAGGGCGGAGTCGAAAAGAAAAGATCAGTTCTTCTTTCTGCTTACCAGCTGTTATCAGTTTCTCATTCATCAACTTATTCGATTAAAAATATGAGTGATTCTTCTGAGGAAGAAGTTATTCGCGATCAAGTCCTTGTGGCCACTCTTTTCATCGTCTGCTCGGGAAAGGCTTGTGGAAATGTAAGTATTGCGAAATTTGACCTGAAAATTCAAATTTTTATTAGAGTTTCCGAAAAAAAAGTACCGTAATTGGAAAAAAGAAATAACTTCTACTCGTTCAATAAACAATTTTTTCAGCCAGCATATTCCAAATGCGATGAGTTTCTGGGCCGGCATACGATCCCTTTGAATATCACATTCATTCTTTTCTCAAGTGGAATTCTGTTCCATTCCGTCACATCAACTGCCAAAGTGAGTAGAAATGTAATTGTATTACCGTATTTCCTGTACTATAAGCCGACAAAATTTTGTCAAATTTCAGCTTAATTATTTCGATTTTTGTGAAAGATATTAAAAGAGTGTCAATTAATAAAATATTATTGATATCATGATAAGCATGTTATCAGATGATAACTTTTTCGATATCATTTGCAGCAGTCGAGATAATTGAGCTCAAAGTTGACAGCTTGGCTGGGCTTCTATTAGAGGAGATACGGTAGTTGCGTTATTGAATAAGAAAAAATATAGATTCCAAACCTACAAGTCCGATACCAGTCCACGTTGAGGTCGAAAGTGAAGTCAGGGATGCTGGAAATAACATTTTCGGAACATTTTGGAACATTTCGTTTCTTTATAAATCAGCATTTCAGAATATTCCAATTATTCAAATTTCAGAATTTTGGGATTTCGTGATTTCGAAATTTCAGAATGTTCCGATTTCAAAACTGTTCAGAATTTTGCAATTTTCAGAATACTCTGATTATGGAGATTCTAGAAATCGGAATTTTGGAACGTTCTAGTTTTTTTTTATTTTTCAATCTTCAGAATTTATTTCCGCATTTTGGAACTGGCAAAATATTCGACCATGGTAGTTTTTCTTTTGGAACTGTGTTTGTTAGATAAAAAACTTCAATTTCTGGAATTGATTTTGAAATTTTAGGAACTTTGGATTTTGGAGTATTCCGATTTCGCTAATTCCAAAATTTCAGAGTTTTGAAAAATTCTGATTCTGGAAACTTTGGAGTTTTGAATTCTTTGGAGTATTTGGATTTCCAAAACTGCTGAATACATTCACTTTTAAAGTTTCGCAACTGAAAAAAATTTGGCTACCGTATTTCCTCCAATAGAAGCCCATATTCCTCCACTTTGAGCACAATTATCTCAATTCCTGCTAAGGGTACTGAAATTTTGTCAACTGATGAATTAGTTATCATGATATCACCAATATTTCATCAGTTGTCAAAGTTTTGATACCTTTCCCAGGTATCGAGATAATTAAGCTCAAAGCTGACGGTTTTGGTGGAAGTCGATTCATGGAAATACGGTATATTTTTGGGTGAAAAATAATTTTCCTAGTTTTTATTCAGTTTTGCGGCATTTCATCTTTTTGAAAAAAATCATGTTATTCGTTCGTCTGAAACTTGAAAAAAAATAAGTTTGAGAAAGGTTGTGATTGGTTGTGTGTAGTAATCTCACTGGAGGTATACTGTAAAAAATATCTGCACATTGCTTCTCTGAAAATGTTTTTTTTTCAGGATTGCCACCAGTCCAGCAATTTTGCTACTTGGTTTAGAAATTCAAAATCAAGTCCCGTGTCACCAATGAAGATGAAGGAACTTTTTCATGACCGCACTGCTCTCGTAAGTTTCAACACCTCACTTTCAGTCGGAAACTTTTTATGTCAAATTGCTGTATTTTCAGGTTGCCAAACATCCCGATTGTTGCTTCGAATTTATCGGAGTGCATGTAGATAATGGGACAGTGGACAGACTCTGTCATAGCTACAGCGTGGAACTAATCGAAACCGAAATTGAGCAAAAAATGGGCAAGACGGCGAGAAGAAAATTCGAGCACGTTTTAGAACTATTTCGGAAAACGCTCTTTGCGAACACACCATGATTTATAACGTAATTCTTTTTTTCTCTCATCGTTTCAATTTTTAGTTTTTCGCTTCAATAGTTTTGCACACATTTTCCTGTTTCTGATTTTCTTCTAACAATACTTTGTATTAGAACTTTTTCGAGTGAATGGTTTTCTGTTACTGATAAATCTGACTTCTCAAATTATAAGAAATTGTATACTACTGCACTTTGACATCAATTATCTGGATTTCTGTGAGAGATATCAGAAATCTGTAAACTACAAAAATATTTGTGATATTACGTCAAACATTTTGACAATTGACAGATTTGTTATATCTCTGATCAAAATCGAGATAATTGGTCTTGAAGTGAAGGATAGAATTCAGACGTTTTTTGTTAACGTTGTTTTTGGTTAACAGATTGAGAAAAAAGGAAAACCCACAAAATCTTTAATTCTTTAAATTTTCGGTAATATTGTAAGGTTTCGTTTTTTCATTTAATTTTACTGTTTTTGTCAAATATTGATTATCAGTCATTTTGTGCTTTTCCTTTTAATAATAATACAAATTTTAACAAGAATATACCGTATTTCATCTAATAGAATGATCCAAGTTGTCAACTTTGCGCTCAATTATCTCGATTTCTGTGAAAGATACCAAAATTTTGTAAACTGATGAAAAATTGGTCATGTTATCATTAACATTTTATCAGTTGGCAAAATTCTGATATCTTCGACAGAAATTGAGATGATTGAGCTCAAAGTTGATGGTTTGCAATGGAATTTGAAGAATAGATATAAATTGTTCTAATATAGAAACACTTTCGATTTTACGTGGTGCCCAATGAGGTCGTAGAATTTTGGTCGGCGAGAAGTGATAATCAACTGCACTCCTGCTCTGTGGGCAACTTGTTGGACTCCGCGGGCAAACTGAAAGCAATTTATTTGAAATAATGTCTTAAAGTTTCGTGCGAACATACAGTATCGGTATAATAAGATAGACACAAACCTATTTCTCGAAGCGATTGGAAACTTAACAGTCGAGCACCAAAACCCGGAAAATCTCCGAAAATCAGCCGAAAAATACGTTTTCGTGTATCTTATTGATCGGTATTGTAACTCTAGCAGAAAACTCAAAACGATCTACACTCACCTCTTCGAGCGACTCATGATGGACCCGGTCTTCCATATTGTCAATGATGAGAAATGGTAGACCGGCTTCCTTTATAAGTGCAAAAAGCATTGACATTGCTGCTTTTGTCCTTTGTCCCCCAGAGAAATCAAAGAAGAATTCGGAAGGTGAATCTTTTGCTATCAACTGAAGGCCTTTCCTTGGAGACTGCGCATCCTCAGTGTTCAATGTCAAGGAAGCTTCTTGATTTGCACAGAGATCTCTGTAATTTCTGGTGAGCTCCTTCGTAAGCGCTGGCAGCAGTGAATTCAAAATATCCTTGCGCTCTTGAGAAATCTGGAAACATATAGTTTTTGCAAGTTTCTGCAAGTCAATGCAGTATGATTTATTTTGCTTACCTGTTTGAGCCTCCACTTCAATTGAGTTTCTGTTTCACTTTCTTTGGCTGTTGACAATTGCTCCACACCTTTCATGACTTCCTCCCGTTTTTCCAGCAGAGCCACCAATTCTGGATGGAGTTCCACAAGATTTGCCAACTTTTTGCTCTCCTCTACGAAATATTCATAGCTCTCAAAGTTGATCGAAAATGGAAGATGTTGAGATTTTATTCCAATTTCTTGAAGCTTGTTCTGGTATTCTTCGAGAATCTTCTCCTCTCCGTCCACTGTGTATGTTTCAGATTCTTCATCTTTGATCCTGTGGAAGACAACAGAATCATCGCCAAGAGAGAAACTGATGTACACATCTCCATGTTTGTCAGTGAAACGTTCACATTCCGGTCCCTGGAATGGATATGATTGAATTTAATGTTTTCTAGTTTTCTAAATACAAAACATTAGAAGTTTCACAAGCACGAGTTATTATAATAAATCTGAACTCTAGTGAAATTGTTTTCCTAACGTTCAAACTTTGAGCCAATTTTCTAGTTTCCTTTGAAAATTATCAAAAAATGGAATACTGGCAAAATGATTTTTACAGTATAATCAACATTTTTTAGTTGACCATTTCTCGATATCTTTCAAAGGAAATGAGACATATGGGATTACAATTGTTGGGACACTCTTCAAATGTTAACGGTACTTAGAAAAAAATTTCTTACCAACAAAACAAAATTGATAGCAGCTACAAGAGTCGTTTTGCCAGAAGCGTTTCCTCCAGGAAGGCAATTTATTCCAGGAGTAAATTCGAACTGCGTCCTACTCGTACTGAAGTATTTCCTGATGTAGACCGACTGAATATGGACCATTACTGTGCTGAAAAACAAAATTAGAGGTAAGAATGTACGTTGATAAGGAAAACTAAGAAAACAAGTGTGAAAAAATATTAAAACTGAAGCAAGTTCGATTGAAAAATCATCAACCTTTTCAAATTAATAGGAAAATCTATTAATATGGTTTTGAAACTCTCAAAAATAAATTGAGAAAATAGAAAGTTGCAAATAAACTGGGAAATTCTTCAAAAATTTCAAACTTTTCATAGAAGAAAAGTTGAACAACTCAGCAAAACAAAGATTTTGGATAGATGAAATATCTTTTATTGTTTTCACTGATAAGAAACTTTATTATGTACTGTTTATCAAAAAAAACTCGTCAAACAACGAAATAAGAAAATTGATAATGACCTGATCGTTTTGCTGGTAGTGACGTTTCAAAAAATTAAACGAAATATCAGTTTCAAATCTGGAAAGCTTTTAAAATCCCAAATTAAAAAGGTTAACAACTGAAACTCAAATGCAAAAGTTGCGCCGGTTTGGATAGTGTCAATGGGGCGCATTTTATATGCAAACAACCGCAAGAACAAGTGCATCTTCTAGATAAGGAAAGTTGTTGGAGGTAGATGGCATTTTCAGTGAAAAAATGTTTTTAAATTATCAGAAACGAATGAAGAAGTTCAAAAAACATGAATAAGAAAGTTTGAAGGTTTTAACACAACCTCATAATTTTTTCAAAACTCAAAGTGTTGTAAAAAATGAGTTTTTCAAAATTTCCAGAGCCACTCAATCTAAAAAATATCATTTTCATGTAAAATTGTATCTGAAGCTAGGTAAATTGAATTTATTCATTCACTTGTTTTGCAAGGACATCATAAAACAGTAGACACAAAGGTTGTTATGAGGTAAACGATGAAGGAAAAGGGTTTGAAGGTAGGACCAGCTTAATCTTCTAATTAAGGAGAGAAGGATGAATGAGGGAAATATATTAGGGTTGCAGGAGGTTGGAAAGAAAAAGAGACAGACAGACGGGCTCCAGATTAACCCACAAATCAGGAAATGGGGATTTTCATATGTTTTTCGAAAACACTTTTGAATGAGGGAAAAAGAAAGAAATTTGAAAATTAGAAAGGGAAAAAATATGAATTTCGAAAAGGAAATTGTAAAAGTGTGGGAAGGCGGCACCGATGCACTTTTAGGAAAACATGTGAGACGTGGAAAAATCAGAAAGAAATAAGAAAACTATTATCGGACGGTGAAGGTCCCAATCTAATTTATAGGCAACTCTCCATCAGAAATCAACTCTTCAAACTTCGATTGATCACCCCTGTTCATATATTACCGCATTGAAGATCGATACTAATCAAGGACATTTGATCCTGCGGCAAGACAAGAAAAAGATGAAAGAGAACGTATCCTTTTTCATATGCTATGTTTTTACTTTCCACCACTTGTCTGTCCTAATTCTCTTATCTTCTTCTACGATCAGTTTCATTTTTTATTTGAGTTTTTAATTGATCGCTTATTTTAAGGTTGTATCCTTTACTTAGTTCTCCTGACAGAATTTTCTGTACTTTCAAATTTTAGAGTTGTTGGAATTTCAAAAAGCAAGGCTTCCGCCGCGCCGCCCAAGTAACGTATGAGAAATTCAAAGCAGTTTTCTACTGATTTTTAAAAGATTTGACCATTACCAGCACCGGGAAGGCTTCCTGGCGGCATAAGTAACTATCTTTTTTCCTTTTGACTGGTATAGATGGCTTCAAACTTGAGTACAAATCGTTTATTTGCAAGAATGCGTCAAAGAAAAAGGAAGAAATGATTGAACAGTTTTAAAACGGGGAAACAGGAGGAAGATACAAAACAGGGGGAAAAAAGAGGCCGGAAAAAACGACCATCTTCTGTGACGGGACCAAACATTGAACCGATGAGAAGAGAACCGAAGGTAAGAGGATCGGGGAAAGAATCATGTAAAAGCATCGTCATTGGGGAAAGAAGAAAATATGCACTATAGAACCGCACATCAAGATCAGTATGAGGGGAGAAGAATACAGAAATGGGGAAATGAGATGTGAGCAACATGGAAAGAACCATTACCAAAGGAGGATGCTGAGATATGAAAAAGTGGAGAATGGGGAAAAATAGTGGGAAGGAATACAAAAATGGGAGAAAACGGACAAGGATGATCTGAGGCGACCGTCTTCTATAGCGGGAGCAAGTTAGAAGGAATTGTGGAGGAGGAATAAGAGCAAGGATCATGGAAAAACATTGTCATGTGGGGAAAGATGAGTCTTTGGAGTCATGAAACTAGACAAGAGAATCGTTATGATGGGAAGAGGAGTTTCTAGAGGAGAAAGTATCGAAGTGAAAGTTAACATTCAGACAGAACGAAAACAATAAGATATAAACTGAGCTCAATATCCTTACAAGACAATACGATGTGGGGCCATATTGGCAAATCCACTGTGTCGGCTGGTGACGATGATTTGGAGATGAGTCGCGCAGCCAACTAGCCCATCGATATACTGAAATAATCTCAATGACAGCTTTTAAAATACTTCTCAATAGTCACTCACCCGTTGGAATGCGTTCGGATCCACTTCATCGACATCATCGAAGACAACCAGCCGACTGTTGTTTGCCTCACACAGCGCCATAGAATAGCTCATTGCAGCTTTTGTCTTCTCCGTCTTAGACATCTCACTGACAAAGCCTCTTCCTCTTGGCCCGTGGTTGATGTTGAGCTCCACACCGAGTAGTCCTGTCCTTCTCCCAACTGGACGGAGCGCAACTGCTTGCAGAGGATCTCCCACCAATATTCCGTAGAATCCCTGCATTTTTCGGTTGAAATTTGGGAGGGTGCGAGTGTCGAAGAGCACGTTTCGTTCTTGGATGAGCTGAAAAGTTTTCAATGATCAAATGAAGTTGTTGTTAGGATAATTAGTTTTCAAAATGCTTAAAATTTCCAAAACAAGTTGCAAAACACATGAAAAAACGATTTTTTTCAGAATATCGAGACTTGATGGCTGAACTGGTCAAAACATTTTCAGGCATGTTATCCTGGATCCTGTAAAAGATATCGAAAAGAAGTCAACTGCAAATAAATCCTTCATATTGTGATTAGGATTTTTCAATTGACAACTTTTTGATATCTTTTTCGGTTAATGAGATATGTGGGGTAAACCTTGAGGGTCTGAAGGGGGCATTCTATTAAACTGTTTTATGGTATATTGATCCCGTAAAGAAAATCTTACCTCTTCCAATTTGTCATTGAGCTCCTTGGCTTGGCGACTCGATCTTGGCAAATTTCCCAACTGTCTCCGGACCGTATTCATTTGTGTGGCGATTTCTCCTCCTCTTGGGTCGAGCTTCTCAATGCTCTTCGACACTTTCGCCGGGGTGTGGTCCACATTCTCCCATCGAAGCCCTGTGTGGATCATGATGGAAAGGTGGTCGGCCTTGATGCCCATTCTGAGCAGCTCTTCCTCATACTCTCTCTTTTCCACGGGCTCCCCATCAATCTCATATTCCTCTCCTCCATTTCGTCTCTTCATTCTTCCAAGATCCACCACGGTTTCGCCGTCTTGGAATTGCAAGACGACGTTGCCGTGTGCGTCTGGATCCGATCCCTGAAATGTTTCAAAATTCAAAATACAGTAGTAAAATAATGAGGCTAACTCGGGTTTATTAAAATCTATAAGTGCATAATTCCTACACAAATCAACAAAACCCATTTCTAGTAGACCACAAATAGAAATTTGAATATCGTACAATTTGAAATAGAGTCTCCGGAAGGGAAGATTAGAACAATATTTTAGAAATCATGACAAGCGTTTTGTCAGTTGACCATTTTTAGAAGATTTGGCTCAAAAGAGGAGGGCATAAGAGAGAAGAACAGGATAAGGAAAAATGTACGCTACCGTGTTTCCTCGCCACCCGAACTATACACTTTGAGCTCAATTATCTCTATTTCTCTGAAAGATATCAAAAAGTTGCCAACTGATAAAATATTTGTGATATTATGATAAAAATGTTATCAGTTGACTACTTTTTGATATCTTTCACATGAACTGAGATAATTGAGCTTGAATTTGCTGGTTTGGTTGGTCTTTCTGTCAGAGAAAATACAGGGTCATAAACTCTCGTTCTTTAATCATTTTCCGCCTGTTTCACACAAATTTTTAAAAGATTCAGTTATTCTCATTTTTCGAATTTATGAAAAATAATGATTATCATAACGAAAATTCTTATTTTCAGATAGAACCCCTTCTTGTATAATTGCAAAGTAATTAGATCAAAAAATCAGAAAAATGCTCATAAAATCATTTTCTCATGACCACTAAAGTTTTCTAAAGATTTCTACTCTAGAGTGCTTTGCAAGTTTCACCGAATTTGATGGTATATTTCAAAGTTTCGATTTCTAACTTTGTAGATCCCCCTTTCTCTTTCTTTCAGCCCTAATGAAAAGTCAAAAAAATAGGAACTTACAGTCAATCCAAATTGAAGAGCGGCAATGAGACTCGACTTGCCGCTACTATTGGCTCCGTGGATTACATTCAATCCAGAAGCAAAGCGGAACGTTCTGTTCCGGAAATCTCTGAAGTTGACGACGTTGATCGAATGAAGATAGGGCATGTTGAATGCTGAAAATCTCTTAAATTTGAGAAAATATTGGAAGAGAAAGATAAATTTGAATTGTGAAATTCAGACGGTAATGCACACGAGAAAATTCAAACGGTAATACACAAGAGTAGTCACGTATTTACTATAACAAAAAGATACTGTTTACTTAGTATAAGTGTTCAAATCGGCTAATTTTCAGCGCGTCGAATTCTGTCAAAAATTATTTGAAAATCGGAAAACTAAAGGGTAAGTGTCACTTATGATATCAGATTGAACGAGATTATTCAAAATGCGCAAGATAAAAAAGCATGATAAAAAGATATATGAGAACATAGCTCTCGTTTTCTCTGCGTCTCTCATTTATTGCGTGCCGCGGGAAAACCGTATTGTCTTTGAATGGATTCGCAGAAAATTTTGCATAGAAAGTTAGGGCTTTTATAGTTCTCGAAACGTTAAGACTAATTGATAAAAGGGAGAACCATAAACCGTCTCTAAATTCAAAAAGAATGATCAACCGCAATGGCAGGAATTTGAATAGTGCAAACACATATTAGAAACAATACCCATTTTTCTCTATGTCTCTGTCTTTCTCTCCCTCTCTCTCTCTCTCGCGTGACAATGAGTATGGAGAAAGAAAAACATATGCGGCGCGGACATGTTTTTGAACGCGTTCAAGTAAAAATAGTACAGAAGAGAGATTTGAACTTCCCGCCAAAATTTGAATGTTCTCCTTGCTTTCTCAACCATCAAGTTTTGAACTTATGAAGTATGTTTATAAGATTTGAACAGATTTTTCCAACGACATTTTGAAATTTCAATGAGCCGTCTGAAAATTGTATTGATTATTTTCATATGTTCAGCAAAGAGTTTGTTTTCTTGCTTTCCTCATTTTTTCAACACTTCTTCGAAAATTCTGATTATTTTCAAAGCCATGCGAAATACCGTAAACACTCAAATAGAAAGCTACCGTACTCTTCCACGTTAAGCTCAATTATCTTGATTTCTGTGAATGATATCAAAAAGTGGGCAACTAATAAAATGTTAATCATAATATCATCAATATTTTACTAGTTGACACATTTTTGATATCATCAACAGAAGTTGAGATAATTGATCTTGAAGTGGAAGTATAAAGGGCCCCCCAATACTTGCCTTTGAGCTCAATTATCTCCATTTCCAAAAGAGATGATAAAAATCTGTCAACTAATAAAATGGTAATCATAATATCACCAATGATTCAATAGTTTCAATATTTTCAATATCACTGATAAAAATTGAGATAATTAAGCTCAAAGTACAAGTATAGAGCGACCCGCTTTACTTCAACTTTGAGCTGCGTTATCTCAATTTCCAGAAAAGATGATAAAAATCTGTCAGTTGATAAAACTTTGTTCATAGAACTAAAACAATTTTTTAGTTGACACATTTTTGATATCATCAACAGAAGTTGAGATAATGAAGCTCAAAGTCCAAGTATAGAGGGGCATCCTGTACTTGCACTTTGAGCTCAAGTATCTCAATTTCCAAAAGAGATGATAAAAATCTGTCAACTGATAAAATGTTTGTTATAATCCCGTTAACATTTTATTTGTTGAAACTTTTTTGATATCAACAATAGAAATTGAGATAATAAAGCTTGAAGTGGAAGTATAGAATAGATTTCTATATTTTTTATGGTAATCATAGATTCTCGCAATTTTCAAAAGATTTTTTACATTATTCAGTTTACAAGAATCTACCGGTCTTGTCTAATTGAGATAACATTAGTACTAGCCAACGGTTATTCTATAAACGTTTCAGCAGAAAATGGTCGAGTTTGAATGTTAGAAAAAAATCAAAAGATTTTCACTGTTTTATATTTAGTTTGAAATTTACAGTGTTTATGGAACTTTGCTGAATCTTCAATTTATGGTTCACAGATCTTAGGTAAGACCATTAAAATACGCTTAAATGAAACCAACGTGCCCTGTTTTTTTCAATTTCAGTAATAGTTTTGAAGTTTTCAAGATGCACTCTCTTTCCTCTTCCTCACGCTAGAAATAAGTGTATTTTACTATTGCGTCTCAACATTTTCCTAATAAACCCATCCACGCCTAGACAATAGAATGCACCTTCACCTACCATCTCACACTAGGTTGGTGGGGAGTTGGGACAATGGTTACGTTTTTTATGTGACTGAGCATCAAACTTAAGCAGCCAGATCATTTTTTGTCGTTTTTGTTAGACTTCAATTTTGTTCGTTTCATGATATTTTTCTTCTCTGAAATATATCGTCGTAAGATTTCGTTTTCTGTAAGATAAAAATTGGCGTATTCAGCCTCTTGAAAGTTAGCTTGACCCGTAAAAAGTAAGTTTAGCAGTCTAAATCAGGGAATACCATTAAGAAGGAGTCAACTTTCGCAGATATCAAATTTCGCGGATATCGAATCAGGAAGATTCTTTAAATTTCCGCATCACTCTCGCCCAAAATCAGGGGTATAATGTAATTTTCCCAAAATTTACCGTCGGCAAAATTTTTTGATACGCCGAAATAAGCTATGAAAACTTAACTATTTTTTTGTTGTCACTGAATTAGGACGCCCTGAAAACAGTTCAGCAAAACATTACGCTAGTTTTTTTGGCAGTTCACTCCCAATTTTCCCACAAGACAAGAAACCAGTTTATCCCAGAAGGGATCCCAATGTTCTCCTGACCAGGTGGGGTACCGTATTTTGATTTAATAATCAATGGAACACACTCAGTAATCCCTCTTCACCTGCGATTTCCAATAATGTTTTATTACCTACAAACCTAATCTATTCTTCTCTTCCTCAATGCTATTCAACATTTTCTTCTCCTAAATAACTCTCTAATCCTTATGTAGTGCTTTTTTCACAGAATTTTTATAGTTTTCTGGTTTTCTTTTATACTCTCCTTTGATTTTCCCCTTTAAATGCAAAAACTATCATTTCGATTTTTCATTTAATAATGTTAATATGCAATTCTTACTCTTACATCTCTCTGCCCTCAACTTGTCCATTCGCTCTAAAAGTAATTATTTCAGTTAGCTATGACTATCCTCAACGCTGTTCGTATCGAAAAATTCTGGAAACTCACCAGAAAGACCTTCCAGTTCTCTCCGAAGTTTAATGCCGTTCGTGGTGGAAATTCCACTGGAAAGACCACCTTGTTCTCTGCTATCAAGTATGCATTGTCGGTAAGCTTTTTTTGTTTGGAATTTCTGGCATGATTCTTTGAGAGTTGATTGAAAATTTTGAAAATTCGAAATAGTTGAAAATTGGTAGAGAAAATATAGATTTTTCGGTTCAATCTCAAAATGAAGGTCCTTTGAAAACGAAGGCCTTCCAGAAAACAAATGTACAGGAAAAACCCCCTGTCCACCACATTTGAGTTCAGTTATCTCAATTCTTATGCAAGATATCAAAAATGTGTCAACTGACAAATTATTTTTGATGAAATGTTGAACAATTTATCAGTTGACAACTTTTTCATATCTTCGACAGAAACCGAGAAATACTCGCTCAAATTTGAAAGTTAGGAGGTCCTTCTTCTGTGTTGTTTAGTATGTGCGCGCTTGGGGAGGGATAGGAAGTGTCGTACCTTGCGTAGTCTTTATATGGTGTTGGAGAATCCTTGCCAAAGGCCAACTACTCACACTCATAGACCACAACAAATTACAACTATAACTCTACCTTCCATGGAGCCATCGTCTTCAGTTGCGTCACACACAGATTATACCTGTTCCAGCTACCGAGTCACCGATCCCATGGGCTCATAGGTCTCCAACGCCGTCACAATCAGCGGAAGCTAATTTTTCCTGATTTTCTGCTTTGGATCGACCAGCTTCACATTACTTTTCTTAACCAACTCATCTTCCACTTCTTTATCCTCCTATTTACAATCCCGCTTTGATGGTGTCATCATTACTTTAGTGATTTTTCTTGCTAACCTCCTTGATTGTCTCGTAGCTCTTCTGATTGACCTTCTTGTCCTCCGTCAATCTCCACAGCTACATCACGTGCTTCACATTCATCTACTAGTATACACGATTGCTAATCACGTGCAGTCAGAATGTCAGCCGGCTTCCTAATGATGCATTTTGCTTGCTAAAATATCCGGAGAACTTGGCCCTTTAAAAAAAGAAAAGGTGAAAATCGACAAGAAGTGTCAGAACAACAATTCATTCTGAACGAATCGGGTTGATAAACAAAACAAAGTGAAAAGCAAAAATTATGAAAACATATAAAAATATTTATAATTTTTTAGGACAAAAATTCGTCTGTCAGTGACCCGCTCGGAGACGTGACTCTCCGTTTCCAAGACAACAACGGAAAGAACTTCACTTTTCGTCGATTGAGATCTGGCGATAACTCCAAATACTTCGTCAACAAGAAGAAAGTCGAGTTTGCGGAGTACTCCGAAGAGCTGAAACAAATCGGCGTAAAGCTCAATGCTGACCATGTTGTATACTTGGATTCCTGGATCAACATGGTGGAGAACCCAAAGGAGGTTTTGAATCTTCTCGAGTCTCTCAATCCAAAAGTTTTGGCTGCGAAAGCGGAATGTGAAGAGTTGGGAAGAGAAATCAAGAAGGCGAAAAAGGAGGCTTTTGTGAGACAAGCCATGAAACAACCCATGAAAATGGCCAAGCCCGCGAATATCGATGAGATGGAGGCGAAAATTGAGAAGGTTGGTTTTTTCCTTTCTAAGAGTCCAACTGATTTGTTTTCCAGATCAACAAAAAACGGATCCGCCACGCCAAGCGTTCCATCGAAGCGATTTCAGAGCTGGCCACACGCAACTACCAGCAGATATGCCAGAAGCAGAATGTTTCTCTCCAAATGGAATTGGAAGAAAACCCACTGGATGGAGTAATCATGTCGCAATCCGACGGAGGCCAAATTTATCATGAACAATTTTCGGGAGGACAAAAAGCGAGAGCTGCGATGGCGTTGGTTCTGGCGGTTGCCGAAAGATCCGAGAATTCTTTCGTGATGTTTGATAACTTGGACAACACTCTGTTCCAGGAGCATTTCCCACTCGTAAGTTTTTCTCCATCATATTGAAGGGGGACTCCGATCACAAAAATTCAAAAAAATTAGTTCCAAAAAATTAAACAAATTAAAGTTCTCGCCCACTTCTAGAAACTTTTGGAATATTCTGGAACTTTTTCCGAATTCCCGTCAAGAATGAACATTCTAGAAAAATTCTAGAAAAATTCCAGAACCTTCCAGACGTTTTCAGAAATGGGCCAAAGTCAAACATTTTGGAAAAATCCAAATAACATAACCAAAATGTTTTTAATTTTTCAGATCTCCAAGGGAATTCACGCCGTATCCAACGAAGTGCAGGTCATAATCGGAAGCCGTTTCAAGGAACTTTCAGAATCTGCCGAATCGGAAATCCATCTCACCGAGTTGCTCGATTGATTTCTTGTTTCTGTTCTGTTGTTTATCATCATTCTAATATTGAAGTTGCTCTTGTTTCATTTTTTATAACTTTTTCTACTGTTTGTTTCATCATCCTCATTAAAATTTTCATTTTTCTATTTCTACCAACTACAAGCTTATCAAAATTGGGGATTACAAATGGAATGAGTCTTCAATCAACATATAGAATTTATAATTGGGTTTGTTTGCGAGAAAAAGAGAGAATAGTCCTTCCATCGCCGATGCATTATTGATTATCTTTGAGTGAAACGACATCAAATCGGTGATCCGCTGAATGAAACTTTTTGGATGCTTCTGTTTGCAATGCTCCAGGAGAAAAGCAAAATACTTTCGATGTGCGGTATGTAGAATTTCACTGCCGGCTTCAGAGAGCCCTTGGAGTCCTAAAAAGCAATCAGAATTAGGGAAACAACTGAGAATTAAAAAAAAACTCTTACCTGGATTGCAGAAGAATATAATATTCATCAAGCAATATTCTTCGTCGGTGACATCAAGTTCCAAGAGACGGGAGACTGGCTCCGAGCAGAGAGTGGTAAGAGGAAGATGATTATCCTTATATTCATCCTGCATTGCAATTGGATAGATTGACTGGCCACCAGGGCTGAACATATAATCCCTCTTTTCGTTTTTTGTTCTCATTAGGCCAGCAAAATAAGCCAAAGGGAGCATATTGAACTTGAAAACTTTGACTTTGTCCTCGAATGATAGCTGCTTGACAAAATCAAGTTGGAGGAAGTATACGGTGTGAGAGTATAATGCCAAATACGCCCATTCATCAGGTGTAACCAGGTGGTTGGGATCCTGAAAGCTTCAGTTCGAAGTGTTGTACAGCGAGAGATTTTTCGTTCTATTTTGTGCAAAAATTATATACATATACCAAAATGAAAAAGTTTTCAAAAGGTTCTACATTTAAAGAAAAAGCATCGAACAACGATTTTTTCAAAAATGATGACTTATCACAAGCAGGAATTTTCAAGCCCTCTGTGATAGCAGCCAAAAGTTTTAAATAACTTTTAATTGATTCTCAAGTTCGTCCCTAAAGGATGACTTGTGAGAAAAAATTATTCCTAATTTCTTTTGAATTTACATGCGCTGTAAGATACGTACACCACAAAATGAGAAAAAAAAAGTTTGATAACTCACTTTTGTCATTTTCCGAACCAAGTTGGGATTCCACACAATCGTTTCCATGTTGAAATTATCGGTGGAATAGAACTTCATCAGGTTGTCTTGTCTCTTCTGATCCATCCACAGAAGTTCTTTCATTGTGGTTCCCAATGCGAGTGTTTTATCATTCCTGCCCACTTTAAACTTTTCTAACCTTTGTGGGTTCATTCCCACTTCGAGGCACTTTTTGAGACGGCATGAGCAGCATTTGACATGCATTCCTTCGGCAGCATTGCAAGAGTAGTCTTTTCCCAATAAAATTGCTCGACGGAAGAACATCTTACAAGCGTCACAGGTGAGCGCCTGAAAAATATAAATAAATGAACTCCAAATAAGCATTTTTCGAAACTTACGCCAAAATTATTGTGATAGGCTTCTTTTCCACACACTACACATGGTCTGCTAGAAAACAACGAAATCGCTGAAGTCTGGCTCTTCTGTGTTTCAGGAGCAGAATCGGGCTCCATGGCAGACAAAACACTCGAGTCATTGGAGAATGGACTATTATATATCAAAAAAAGTGTGCTAGATCTATGGCGCGGTAGTAACACTTTGAATTCTTCACGTTTTCCAAAGGATTATCACTTCTTTTCCCCTTAATCCTAATTAGACCGCGAGAATATCTACTTTGTTTTCTTGGCACCTGCCTAAACCACATAGATCTCCCGTGTTATATCAGAAATCAGAAAATGGTCAGATCAAAGTCTGAAATCAACAAGTACATAATCTGAACTAGGTTCATGGGAGCCAGTAGATTGTGTGTTGCTTCCCGTGTTGAGATTGAATGGGGCGACTTGTAAATAGGATTTTGCAAAATCTTAGCACTAATCTGTTTCACAGAACACACATAGGCAGAATTCCGATCAACGTATACGTTGTTCTGACTCATGCTTTCAAAAGCAAACTGATCTACTAACTATTACTATGGAAAGCGTAAGTGTGTGTCTTTCTGTCTCAGACTTTCACTTGAATAACTTGGAGGGACTTGGGATGCCTATAATGGTGTGTAGTATGTAGTTTGAACTACAGAGCGCTTTATGTCTATCTTATCCACGGCATCTAACATAGTTGATATGAAAGCTGTATAGTTGAGATTCCACATTTTCAAAATAATCTCACATTCAGTAAAACTAAATGAGCCAAAAGTTATTTTAGAAGATGTTCGAGTTGCAAACGAAAAAATGGAACTAAATCTACAAAACCAAACATTCTAAAGAAATATGTTGTTGTTTTTGAGATCATAATACTCGAATTTTGCGTAATTCTCTGATAAACGCGGTTCAACCGCAGAGTACTGTATTACAAAATACTGAAACTTATAAAATACGAACAATTTTCCTTCTGGCATTCCAGATGAGTATGTATATGGTGGTATCTTTTTAAGTCCTCCCCTCTCAATAACAGGTGATCCATAATCTGAAGTGTAAATTCAGCTCACACTTGTTTTATTATAGTTTTTCTTGACATCTAACTTGATGACGTATGACGTCCTTTGAATTGTGAAACGTAGATGGATTTTCTCAGAGGGTGGGATTTACCAGGTGCGTTAAACCCCACAATTTTTTCCTCAGATAAGAGCTCATTATCCTAAAGCTAACAAGAAGTGGAGCCACTAAACAATTATGAAATTTTATAGACACGTGGCACTGAAGACATCTGAATAGGGGAAAAAGGTGAAATTACTCAAAAAAATTAAGAAACGTTCAGACACAAAAGAAAGCTGATCCCTTTTTTCTGGAAAATAAAAATGCAGGAAGATGTTCCGGGAAGTCTTTTCAAAATTTCGTGCCAACATGGATTTGTGAGTAGAGTCAATTTTTTTCAGAATCGAAGATTTCCAAAAAAAACTATTCTTCGGGAACATTACAATTTTTAAGTTCGAAAAAGTTCGGAGAGGATTTCTACTTCAATTTTTAATTTAAAAATTGAAATAAAAATAGAAACTGAGCTTTTAAAGGTTTTTTAAATGTAATTTCATAGACAATGTTTTAACATGTTAACAAAGCAACTACCGTAATCACTCTGATAGAACGCTCCGAAGTCGTCAACTTTGAGCTCTTATATCTTGTTTTCTGTAAGTGACATGAAGAAGTGGTCAACTAATAAAATCTGTGTCATCTTGTCAAAATTTTTTTGTCAGTTGACAATTTTTTGATATCTTTTACAGGAACCGAGATAAATTATCTCAAAGTTGAAAGTTAGGTGTGCCGTTCTATTAGATAGTTTACTGCATCTATTTCGCATTTTCCAATATCACAGGCATTTGGAGGGACCAAATTTAAAAAAAAAATTAAAGGGATTAAAAAAAATTTAAAGGGACCAATTTGAAAGGACCAAATCATTTTGTCAAAACTTGAAATTTTTGTCAAGGATATTCAAACCATATCATCGTTAATTTCTGAATTTCATATTTAGTTGTATTATCTTTTCTCAACAAACATCTGGAAATATTAAAAATTTCTATTTTATTTCCTTTTCCTTGTCAACGGTCTCCATTTGTTACAAAAATTTTTGCAGCAATTATTAATATTACAAAAAGTTAATTTGTCTTTGCTCTGCCACTTATGACTTTTCATCAACTAAAATTTTTAATAAGAAAAATTGTTTTGGCTTATCTAGAGAAATCTTTTAAAAAAATTCGATACCTCCCAAAAACTCTAAAAAACTGAAGGCAATTCAAAAACACCGGAAACACTGCAATACAGTGCGTTCAATAAAGATAGGACCCCCCCTCGATTTTGAGAGTTCCGGAAAAAGTAAAAATGATATGAAAAATCTGTGAATGCCATTTGATTTAGAATGCAAAATAACCCCAGGGTACAAATTTTCATGTCTCTTGCACTTTCTATACTCGAGTTATACCCAAATGTCACTTTTGCAACCGTTCAATAAGGATAGGACCACCCTGGAAAATGAAAAATCTCAAGTATTTTAGGATACAAATTTGAAGTTTTTTTCGTTGCAAATTTGTAAAACAGTCAAATTGAGTAGAAATTTGGCTTGAAATTTCTAGCCTTGGATTTTTCATTGAGGACGCTTTTTTCAATCACAGGCCTAGGCTGAAACGCTATGCTTCTTTTATCTGGAACACCCTAAAATGTCAGCAAGCTCAATAACTGCTCGATGTAGCTTTAAACTGAATTTTCAGATGTTCTACAGGTCTTACGTAACCTGTTAACTAGCGTATCTTAAGAAATTGATATACTCTTTTTTAGTATACTTTTGGGTATTGGACTGAGTAAAATTGATGCCAAAGTTAGTATTATGAATACTACTTGTCAAAGTAAAGAAATAGCATTTTTTGGATTACCCAAAATTTTCGTTCCGTGATTTTATTTTTCGTTCCGGGATTTTATTTTTCGTTCCGCGATTTTTTTTCGTTCCGTGATTTTTTCGTTCCGTGATTTTTCGTTCCGTGATTTTTTTTTCGTTCCGTGATTCTAGAAGAGTGCCGAAAAAGCCCAAAAAGACTAATTTTGAATTAGAAAAGATTTCTTCAATTATAGGCTTAGGCTGAATCATCGTGTTTCCTTCATGTGGGACACCCAAAAAACGACGCCAAGGTTGATAACTCTGCTCGTTGCAGCCTCTCATCTAATTCTCATATGTCCCATGATCCTCAGAACATCTGGGAAAGGTCCTATGTAACCTATTAACCATGTACACTATCAACTAGTGTACCTTGAGGGCTCAATGTACCACATTTCGGGTGTCATTTTGGATACTGAGCTAAGAAAATGTAATGCCAAGGTTAGTTTTCAGGATAGCACTTAAATGAAGGTCCTAGCAATTTTCGGTTTACCCAAAATTTTCGTTCCGTGATTTTATTTTTCGTTCCGTGGTTTTATTTTTCGTTCCGCTATTTTTTTTCGTTCCGTGATTTTTTCGTTCCGTGATTTTTCGTTCCGTGATTTTTTTTTTCGTTCGTGATTCTAGAAGAGTACCGATTTTTCATATCATTTTTATTTTTTCCGGAACTCTCCGAATCGAGGGGGTCCTATCCTTATTGAACGCACTGTAGAACGCCACTCAACCCGCCAACTTTGAGCTTATGTATCTCATTCTCTGTAAATAATATCAAAAAAATGGTCAACTAATAAAATACTGCTATTATAGTGAACAGTTTGTCAGTTGACAACTTTTTGATATCTTTTACAGGAACTGAGATAAATGACCTCAAAGCTGTAAGTTCGAGGTGGCGTTCTATTAGAGTGTTTACAGTACGTTTTGCTTTTGAACAGTTATCACTTCAATCCGGAATTTGAGAGAAAAGTTGAAAATATTCATTTTTTGAAGTTTTCCAGTGTTTCCGGTCAAAATTTCCGAAATTTTTCGAACACTGAAACCGAAAAAGTAGTTTTTTTCCAAGTTTTTTCGGAGATCTTTTTTTCTCAGCCCTGTCCCAAACCATCCGAATTAGTTCTCGGTATTTAGTTACCACATTCCTACTACTCAAAAGTCTTCGGAATCTTGTAAAATTATCATTTTTGGACTGTCGAAATCTAGCCATTATCTTTTCCACCTAACAGATTTTTATTCTTCTAAAATCTGAAATTTTTCGGAATTTTTCTGAAATTTCCCACTTCTTTTTCAATGTGTTTTTTTTTCAATATTTTAACAGAGAATTTTTATTCAGCAGTTAACAGCATTCTGAGAAGAACATTCAAAAGGAAGAAGGAGGGGAAACTGGGACGGGAAAAGGGGACACTGGGAGAAGAAAAATGTAATAAAATCCAAAATAAAGAGGTTGCGAGCGAAATAAGAGAAAGTTAGAAAATGAATTGTTTGAAGATCAAGAAAACTGAGAAGTTGAATCGAATCGGGAAGCTGTTACATAGACGCATCAGACGAATTCCTTGTATGGTGTCCCATCATCTCCAGTCAAGTCTTTGTCCCAGGTGATGTAGGAGACACTGAAATAATTTAATCTTAGAAGTGCCATTATTCTTAGAATGAGCTTACGCAGTATCCACACTTTCGTATGTAGTGTCACTTCTCACTTCACGAATCCCATGACTCGTACAGTTGTGACGCACGCTGATAAAGACTTCGTAGAACTTCTGTAATACATTAATCGTGACTCTAACTAAAGTAAATAGGTGGTTTTTTGTGATTCTAAAAATGCAACATGATTCGATCAACTGTTGTGAACTCACATCTCCGAAAGGTGCATCCTCATACTCGTTTCCATCAAGCTTGTAGTCCCAGGAGTGCCGTCCGAACACGCATTTGGTTCCCATTCTGTCGATGACATCGTTCCAACTGAAAATTGTAGACATAAGAGAGTTTGCAAAAGAGAAAATAAACTTACGATTCGGTTATGTCCTCTTCCCAGAGAGTGACGAAAAAACACCATGCGTTGTAGTCACAGGTGAATGTACCATTTGCCTTGAAGTTGGTCTTCGCAGCAATTCCTCCGATCAAGAAGAGAATCGGGAGAAGAGAGACCAGCTTCATTTTCAGAGGGAACTGACTGAATTAACTGAGCCGGGGCCTTTTGAAGTATCCAAAATGGGCGTGGTTTGAGTCAGGTCTTGAGCTCCACCACAAAAAACAGCTCCAACCCCCAAAAAAGGATCGAGAAGGTTCGAAAATAGAAATGCCGGGGTGTGATTGATGGAGAAAGCAAAAGGCGCCCACCGGAAATTGAAAAAAAAACGATAGAGCTCTTAGATAAAGCTGACTGATGTGGTTACCTCATTTGAATATAGATCTACCCCAAAAAAAAACGAAAAAAAAAACGGAGCCGCAGGGAGAAGCGTTGGTACGAATTTTGATTTATGAGATGGCTACGGGAAAACCACTTTGGATGCAAATGAAGTGGGAAGGAAAACTATACTATTTTTAGAACACACAAAAAAAACCAGATGGAAAAGAACATGGACCACTGACATCACGGATTTCATGCTCTGATTATAATACCAATTTCGTGCGGCTTTTTTCAGGGAACACAAGTCAAATTCATTGAATAATAAGAAGAAGATTGCGACATTTTTGGTGATGTAAAATTTAGTGGTTCAATTACGAATATCATCATCATACTCCATTTTCTCAATTACTTTTGTGTGCTCCTTTCATTCAGATGTGAAACTGGGTTCATCACCCCATTTGCACAAATTACAGACACACAAAAAAACAAAGCAGCCAATATACCTCGATTCCTGTGAAAGATATCAAAAAGTCGTTAACTGATAAAATATTGCTGATATTATGATTAACATTTTGTCAGTTGACTATGTTTTGATATTTCACACAGAAGCTGATAGAGGGGCTCAAACTTGGTGGATTGGGTGGTGTTCCATTAGAGTGTTTACGGTATATGGTCCCATACTTTCAGGTAATCGGCAAAAAAGAAACAAAAAATTCGCAAAAACTTGGAGTCTGTGCCAATCTGGGTTTCTGTTCTAGAAGCTGTTTTTCAATTTTTCCTAGGTTCTTGTATGTGAATTCATAGGCAATGTTTTAATTTGTTAACAACAATGAAAAGCAACTATATAATTTTCATTTTTCAAAATCACAAGTTATCAAAATACCTTAAAGTTTTTGATAGGGATTTTTCAAAATTTTTTAACTTAAATAATTTTTGCATTTTTCTCTTTGCTATTATTAATTTTTCAATTCCATATTTACATGTATATTTTATGAAAAAAATAACATTTGAAAAAATGAAAATTTTCAAACTTCTTTCCTTGTCCATCTCCTTTTGTTACAAAAATGCTTACAGCAATTACTAATATTACAAAAAGCTTTAGTTTGTCTTTGTTTTACCACTGATGACTGTTCCTTTTTGCCGAATTCAAACAAAGGGAGTACTCTGGGTCTCCAAATCACTACACCTTGTGCGTCTTCAGCCATTACTTGTTCATTTTGAGTTTTATGGCCTCCTTCTGAATGGAGGCCTCACTTTTGTTTCTATTTTTCTGAAATTAATACTATTTCTATAGTCTTCTGAATATTTGATTGCAAGAATGGGATCACGTATAAATAAGGTTCGTTCAGTTTGTTTTTTTTTTTCAAAATATCCATTAGTTTCTAGTTTGTAGTCAGCCAACTCTTATAGGGATCAGTATTAACATAATTTGATCTCTATGATGCCACCAAAGATTTATGGTTCAGAATGTAATTTCCCAAAAAGACATGATACTAGGAAATCAGGGCAGGCATTCATTTTTATCAGTTTCATTGGTCATAAACAGTCTAATAGAAAGTCAACTTTACTCTCAATTTGAGCTCAATTATCTAATTTTCTCTAAGAGGTAACAAACATCTGCCAATTGATAAAATGTTTGCCATAATATCACCAACATTTTGTCAGTTGACAAATTTGTAATATCTCTCTTTGTAATTGAGATATTTGAGCTCAATGGGCCAGTATAGGGTGGCCTTTGATCAAATCGTTAGCTGTAATTTCAGGGTGTTTTTTGAAGTTATATAAGTTCTAAGTTTTATAAGTTTTTCCTAGGCGGGGAGAGGATGAGAAGATAAATCGGAATTATGATTCTAGTGAAACGTTCAAAAAATTTAGTTTATAGAAAATCAATTGATAATTCACCGAAAGATAATTTCGCAAGTTGTAACATTTTCTCGTTCCCAGCAGAGAAACATATATCATCTAATTGTACCGACCAAAAGATGGTCCTCCTCAGGACGGCAGGATATGACAAACTTTTACATTGACACATTTTCTCATAGTTAAATGTGACTGGCCATCCATAGTGGGACATTTTAGGCTCCTCCTATATTACTACAGAATCTGCTTAAAAGCACAAGGTGATTACTAATTTTTTCATTTGTCAATTTTACCCCAAAATTTTCTCAAATAATTTTATGATTTCAGGAATGAACCCAGTAATCATAAGTGTTCAGTTGAAGTTGAGAGGAGATGAAGGAGGAGGTGTACAAGTCATCGTGGACCCCCAGGTATTAGGTTGAATAGAAAGTTTCTTTCTTTTTGGAAGGGTTGTTTTTGAGCCTCGATTTCTGGATTTCTAGATGGTTTACCAGGTCAAACTTTTCTTTGTTAGAGAGCTGTGTTCAGTGTCTATTAGTTCGTAGATTTTCAAATTTTTATCTCACTTCGTTTTGGAGAAACGACGATTCTTTTGGTCCTTATCCGACTGCACAAAGGCAACATAATTTTATTTATAATTTTATTTGGTCGTCAAACACCTGGTATTCACAAACAAAAGGTGGATCTATATAAGGGACATGTTCTGTCATTGTCTACAATTTTTGTTGGGTTCGAAAATTTCCACCCGGGAGAGTTCAGTTCGAAAGATTCCAACCACCCAGTGAGTTGCATTTCAATCAATTGCTGAAAGTCGTGAAGGCGGATCGATTTCAAACCACTTGTAAAACGTCAAAGGCATTGTCCGTTAGTCAACCAAGTATTTTGTATGGCTTGAAGTCTTTTGGCAACTTCAAGAACAGGGCCGATTTTTATCACATGTTCTGAAGGACTACGACATGGATTTCCATGTGGATATGAGCATGTTTCTCTTATCATTTCTTCATACGTTGAGTTGGGTGAATGATCTAATTACCGTAGATGAGAAGTGGGTAAGCTACTCTAACTATGTGCGGAAGAGTCAGTTGATTGATCAAGAATAGCTAACTCTGGAAGTTCTGGAACCCAAATTTCTCGTAAAAATGGGTATGTTCTAGGTTTGATGGTCTGTCCAAAGAATGGTGAGTGGGAATTTTTACATTAAAGAACCATTATAACCGCCACATTGTATAGTTCCTGATTAGAGAAATTGATTCTGCCAGTCTAACCGGAACAAGGAGAAAAGTCAAAGTTTCACTTCCAGCACTTCAGTGCGAGATCCCCCGTGACTAGATGTATCTGCCAAGACTTCATGTCGTTTGGCTGAACTATTCTTTTGCATTCACCGTGTTCTCCAAATTTTACCCTTTCGGATAAATGGTCACTTGGTGCTCTTAAACGTCATATTGACAGAAAATACTCCAAGTGAAAAGATGATATAAAAAAGGAGTTGACCCACGTTTTCAATCGCGGCCCACCTCTTTCTAGACCTATGAAATCAGGAAATCACAGGAGCGTTACCAGGCAGCTATCGATGCTTATGAACACTACTTTTATTGATCTAGTCCCCTCAGCTTTAAGAAAAATTTGATCAAAAATATTGCCAAAAAAGAAAGAAACTTTCTGTTCAACCTAATATGTATAGAAGATCAACCTCCATGTTCTATTGAGGGGTAGTGATGGAAGAGAGGTTTCAGGAGGCGGAACTGTGGAAATTTCAGTGGAACAGGAAAACCAATCCATGGAGTCAATAACAGTACCGTTGTCAACAGGAGTGGAGCAACAACAAGTATCTACAGAAAATGAAATTATAAGGTGCTCTCTAGTAACTATACGATTATGTTAATTATATATTCTATCTGAATAGGAAAAAAAAAGTAATAAATTTTACTAGTTAATAAGGTTACTTTTTAGGTTAAGTTTAATTTCAAAAAATTATTTGATCTATTTCCCAGAAGGTAAATACACGCGTGAAAATGTACTGAAAACAGTTTATCTTTTTTCGAATTATTTGTCGAGATTAATTAACAATTTTGAACCTAACTTTCTCAACTACCTTAAACTGAACAAATTACTTTTTGGACACAGTACTGTAACGTTCCAACTACATTTATTCATGTAATTTTTTTTTTTAAATCATAACTTTTGTCAACAGAAAAAAATGATTTGAAGTTTTATAGTTTTGCTTCTTAAATGCTGTTCTATCAATTCATACCTTTTTTGGAAAGATAACTTCCCAAAAAGTGGGTGTGAACAGCAAACGAAATTAGTACTTTCTTGAGAGATGACCATCTGGGGAGATAGGTAAATATTTTTGAGAGATAGGACATGTGGTGGAGGGTCAGAAGGTTAGAGAGAGAGGGTAGTAGAGAAGATGACTGACAGTAGATAGAAAAATTACCATTTCAAGAAAAAAAAAATTCTTTTCAGGTACAAACCTAGCTCGCACAACTCCAGAAGAGACTGGATCTGAAATCTAAACGAATTGCAGCTATGAGACGGCGCATCGAGGTAAAATTGAAATTGTGTATTGCGTTTTCTAAACACAATGTTTTAGATTCTCGAGAATACAAATCAAATGAAGGATAGGCAGATTGCACGTTTGCAAAACGATTCTACTCTCCAACAAGAAGTTATTCAAGGCCTTCAGGACCAAACAAACCGAGACGCGGAAGTGATCGATTTTTTCGACAAGGAACGTACCGCTTATGAAACTTCCCGTCTGTGTAGCGTCTGTCGGGAGCGCTACGACAGCGGACAAAGGACGCCACATATACTCGGTAAGTATGAAAAAATTATTTATATCTCTTCCAGGTGATATTAATTAGAAACATCCAGAAGAGTGTAGTAATTTGAGTCTGTATAGCATAATTGAAACGAAACTCAGAAAAAATAAATATAAAAAGAAAAACAGTTTTTGTGTTTTCAGACTGCGGACATGCGGATAAATATTACTAGTTAGTTAGTTGAATTTCAAAAAATCATTCTATCTATTTTCCAAAAAGTAAATACACACGTGAAATTATATGGAAACCCGTTTATCTTTTTTAGAATTATTTGTCGAGATTAATTAACAATTTTGAACCTAACTTTCTCAACGGTCATAAACTAAAAAGAAAAAAAATGGGTTGGACCTAAAATACTGTTCCATCAATTCATAACTTTTAGAAGTAAGAACTTTCCAAAAAATGGGTGTGAACAGCAAACGAAATTAGTACTTTCTTGAGAGATGACCATCTGTGGAGATAGGTAAATATTTTTGAGAGATAGGACATGTGGCGGTGGTCAGTCAGACGGTTAGAGAGAGAGGTTAGTAGAGAAGATGACTGACAATAGGTAGAAAAATTAGTAAATCAGAAAAAAAAATTTCCTTTTCAGGCACAAACAGAGGTTGAGAAGCTCAAGCGAACCTTGGAGCTCCGAGGAAAACGCATGACTGCGATGCAAAAGAGGATTGAGGTAAAACTGAAATTGTGTATTACTTTTTCTAAACACAATGTTTAAGATCCTTGAAAACGTGCAACGAGAGCGCGATCGTCGGATCGGAAATCTTCAAGCAGAAGCACGAGTTCATCAAGCAGTCATTGAAGGACTTCAGGAACAGTCAAATCGGGATGCCGATGTGATTGACTTCTTTGACAAGGAACGCAAGGCGCACGAAAATAGTCGGATCTGCCCCGTATGTCTTCAACAATACAACGGCCACCAAAATGCCCCACATGTCTTAGGTAAGTATGAAAAAAGTATTTATATCCCTTTCAGGCTATGTTAATTGGAAAAATATATAAGAGTGTAGTAATTTGAGGTTGCATAGCATAATTGAAATGACACTCAGGAAAATAAATAGAAGAAGTAAAGTTTTTGTGTTTTCAGACTGTGGTCATGGAGTTTGCAAATCGTGCCTTGATCGGCTCATCATTCCACCGGCCCGTCCAGAGCAACTCCACCACCTACGGTGCCCGGTCTGCAGAGTCACGGTGTGTGCTTACCCCGCAAGAAACAGAGCTGTGTATGCAATGATCCCGGGAGCATTACCGGTTCCCCCTGGAGACCTAGAAGTTCTAAAAACGTTTTCAAATAAAAACATTGTTAATAGAAGTTTAAAAAGCAAGAAATAAATTTACTTGTGAATAGAGGGGTGAGAAAAAAGGAGAGAGAGAGAGAGAGAGAGAGAGAGAGAGAGAGAGAGAGAGAGAGAGAGAGAGAGAGAGAGAGAGAGAGGAGAGAGAGATGCGACGATTGAAAAGTTGCTGACGACTTGTAGGGTTGAAGATAGGGACGACGGTGCCACTGTGTTCAATAACTGAAAAAATTACTCTAGTTTTATATAATAACGAACTCTTCTCACCGTTCGACTATGTAGCGGTTGAGAAGATGATGTTGGAACAGGATGAGGATACAGATGCGATGGAGTGAAAGATGGAGTGAATGATACCTGAAAACAATTATTATTATTATTGAATTTCTTGAATTTCAACAGGAGTATGAAAATACTTACATTTTAGAAGAACATTCCTCTGTTTCTTCTTCGTCCTCTTTGTTTCTTCTTCATCATTCGTCTTCGAGCCACTTCCTCGGATGAAATAGGGTCTACTCTTTGGTGGAGTAAGTGTAGCACCACGGCATCAAATGCTGCATACTGTATTTGATCATCTCTCAGTTCTTCCGCAGTCCAGTCGCTCATCGTCTCTGTCTTCGAGATTTCGATTCCATGTGATGTTACCAGTGACTTCAATGAAGTTCCACCGATATCGAAGTCAGCCAGTGGGATCGGATCAAAAAACTCTTCCCTCCCGAATGCCGCAAATTTTCGAATCTTCGAAAGTTCAACGATCAACTTTTTCATTTTTTGCACCTCTTCCCGTGTGTGCTTGTGGATTCTCCAAAGTAGAACGGTCTTCATGTCCGCATCACAGAACGTCACCAGCGCTATTTTTGAACCATGTGGTAAAACTTCATATGCGTTTTCAGTATCCACGTATATCGGTTTCGTAAACAAAGTTTTATAAAAATAGTTTCCTAGGCATCTTTTTCCATCCTCATAAGTATCGCGAACTCTTATATCAAAGTTAGCTTTGTCGATCCAAACGTTTGAAGGAGTTGGCACAAATTCTTTGTAACAGTAGAGATTCGGCAATTCCTTCAAACCATCCTTCACCATCTTCCGAGTTCGTTCAAAAACAATCCCACCGTCGTTTTCCATTGCGATCAAAGCGATCACAGCTCTAACCAATTTTGAGGGGGCGTCCATACAATTCTGTACCACCATTTCTGTGAAGAGTCTTCCCAATATCTCTTCAATGCCTCCAAACTGCACAGCATACAATATCATGCTGATCAAACACGCAACCGACATATTTTTTCCCTTTTTCAGATAGTCATTGAGATCTTCGAAGATCTGCTCATGGATCCTAAGCACTCTTCTTTCAACTCTCATTTCCGGATGATGAATGAGCGTACAACTGGAAGGATCAAAATATAGTGAGGAAGAACGGTTGTAGGTATAGAGTCAAAGACAACAAAAAATAAATTTTTGGCAAACTGCGAAATCAAAATATAGTGAGGAAAAATAATAGTGCCTTCTTAAATTCGGAAAGTGTCATCTTTTTATTGTATTCGAAATGTATGGGGCGGCAAAGTATCTTTGTCGTGCTCTTTCTTCTGACCCATAGGTGAGCATTCGAAAAAGAAGAGTACTCTCTTTTTATGAATGATCATTCATAAAAAAGAAGTATTTGACGGACAGAAGAGTAGAAAGAAAAACAAAGACTTTTGTTTCATTTCAGAATGTTTTTTATGACTTCAAAGATGACTCTACTGAAAAATCGAAAAGCTGATATTTTTTCCGTTCGTTAGTGTAGAGCCTTCAAATCACAAATTTTATCCTACAGTCAAAATAAAATAATAGTTTTGGAGCTGAAAATTTCATTTGAAACCAAATTTGAAGATTATTTGAAAATGATTTCTTGAATTCTGAAATGTATGCTTCGGAAAATATCGAAAAATCTGAATTGCTGATAATTTATCAAAACAATTATTAAGACTGGTCAACGTAAATCTAAACGCACGCACAGAAAATTCAAGACCATAGCTCATATAGCTCCAAAGTGACAATTCATAGAGTAACCCAAAATGAGCAAATCCAGTTACATGAGTCCGTTTATATGGAGTTCAAGAAAGCAAAGAGAACCCAGAATGAAACAAGAAAAAATTATCTTGATTCTGAAACTTCTTTAATATTGAAAAATTGCTTGAAGTTGATTTTTAAAAAATCTAGTTCCAAAGTTACAGAAACACCGAAAATCTTGAAAAATTTTGTCTGGTACTGGCCTTATTAAAAATTCAAAGAAAACAAGTAAAACTATCTGAATTGTAGAAAAATTTTGAATACAGATGTATACGAAACAATTCAGAGAGTGTCATCCTATTCGAACGGCACGGGGTGGGAAAGTGCCTGTCTGATTCAGGAAGAGCAAACATAAAATGGTAAGTATTCATAAAAGAACGGCTATTCAAAAAAAAAAGAATATTGGGAGAATAGAAGAGTATTCAAAGAAAAACAGTACTATAATCTCTTCGAAAAAAAATTTTATCATATTTTTACCAAAATCGGTGATCTCGTTGTCAGTGCCGGGCGGGTCCAACTAATTAAAATATCAATGTTTTACTGATTATAAAATCAATTCATATGTAGAAACAATTGGAGTTTTATTACACATTGAACAATAGGTCTGATGTGAGTTTTACAGGAAACGAATTTTAGAACTTTCGAATCTCAAAATCTGCAAAGTTTGAAATCTCTAAGACTTAGAATCTCAAAATCTGGTAATCTTGAAATCTTTAACCTTGAAGTTTTTAAATTTTTAAAATTTTGAAACCTGTGAAATTTAAAACTTTTTAAAACTCGACAATTTTCAGAAAAAAAGCTAATCTCATAGATCAAACTATTAGGTTGGTCCATAAGTTTCTTTCGATTTTGGTCAAATATTTTATCAAATTTTTCTCAGAGCGGAAGGGGCTAGATTGATGAAAGTAATGTCCATGAACATTGATAGTTGTCTGGCAACGCTCCGGTAATTTCTTGATCCCATCAACCCAGAACGAGGAGGGCTGCGATTGGAAAAGTGAATGGACTCCTTTTTGAAGTCATCTTTTCAAGCGAAGTCTTTTCTATCACGATGGTGCTTTAGAGTCTCGAACGACCATCCATCCGAAAGGACAAGGTTCGGAGAATACGAAGGGTGCAAAAGAATAGTCCAGCCAAACGACATGAGTTTTTGGCTGACTCCTCTGGTGCCAGGCGATGTCGTACTGTTGTTTTGGAAGTAAACCTTTGTCTTTTCTCTTTGTTTCGATTCGAATGCCAGATTCAATTTCTCTAATTATGAACTATTAATGGCGGCCATTATATTGGTATATTCATCTAAAAGCTCCCAGTCTTCATCACTTCGACAGACCATCAAACATATAGCATACCCTTTTTCACGGGAAATTTAGGTTTCGGAACGTCCAGAGCTAAATGTTCTTCGGCAATCAACTGACTCTTCTGCACATTGAAAGAGTAACTTACCCGCTTCTCATCTACAGTAATTAGATCGTTCACCCAACTGAAAATGTCACGAAATGATAGGAGAAACATGCCCATGTCTACATGGCGACCCATATCATCATCCTTCCAAGCATAGGTTACAAATCGACCAAATTTTTGACACACCAAAGAGACCTCAACCCAATCACAGTACTTTTTTGACTAACTGACAATGCATTTGACATTTTACAAAAGGTTTGAAGCGGATCGGTTTCAATAGGATTCTTCAATAGGTCCAAGTCCAACTTTCGGACCAAGCTTCGTCTTCCAGCCCAAAATGTTTGGATTCAAGTCGATGAGTCTAATGCTTGGTGGTAGGAGTAGTAAGAGATCTCCCTCAATCTATTTCTTTTATTTTCTTATGGATAACATGTCTCGTTTAACCAGGAAGAAAAAAAACAAAACGCCGTTTTGAAAGAGTTGACGGTAAGGACCGAAAGCCAGCAACATGCTCGCGAACCACAAGTAGGAGAAAGAAGACAAAGTGTGTACAGAAAGTCCATGAGATACTCTATCTAACCAAAAAACATCTACCAAGAAAAATAGTCTCACTGGCCAGATATGAATTTTCAAAGTTGAGCATTCAAAATCGAAAGAAACTTATGGGCCAACCTAATAATTGAAAAAGCGAGGAGAGCAGTATGGGTGCCACATAACGTATCTGTGATCCCGTTCCTAGCATCCACTGCTTCTTCAGTAAGATTCCTCTCTGTGTCCGCCGATTTCTCATTATCTTGATTGTTTTGCTTGTCCTCGGAGCATCAATCTTTTTTTTGTGAAAAACGTACTTTTCGAACGACTAAAAGGAAAATAGTGAGTGAGTGACACGAAGGAGATAACATTCTATTTTTCTTAGGATATCTTCATTTCTTTAAAATCTCCAATTGTTTTTCGGAGCTATTTTTCGGGAAATCTAATTTGTGCTCGGATTTCTATATTTTTCGGGAATTATATTTTTTGAGACGAACAACTTTAAATTAGAACAACAACAAAGTTGAAAAATCTCAACTGCATGAGATGTGTGATTACAGTGCCCAAATGGAAAGAAAAACGCTAAAACGCGTCTCTTCTCGGCAATGGTCCTCTTCGTTTCTAATCAGTCTTTCTGGAAGTTTTGTTTACACTGGTTGAGCTTTATACACAAATTTTATTGTAATTTCATTCCAGACAGATATATAGAATAAAAAAGTAGGCGAGACGAGACAAAGAATTTTAGTGAATAGGTCTCAAATTTAAAATATAAAACAAGCAGATATGAAAATTTGATAATAGACGACATTTTTTTAGGTGGAAAGAGTGAAAGCCGTAATCGAGGAAAATGCGCTGGGTGCCATAAATATTAAAGATGATGGGAGTCGGGATGGATGAGACAAAGAACTCTTGAAGAACGAAAGTGGAGTCGGGAAGATATGATGGGTGTAACAGAAAAATGCTCGTGGTTGGGGCAATTGAGAAAGTTCTATGTTCTGGGATTCAGGATATTTTGGATATTGGAGTTTATAAATATTCGAAGAAGCGGAATTACAACTTTACTGGAAAGAAGCGGGAAGTAGAAATAGGGGAATTCTGGAAGAAATACATAAACATCACTATTATTTGTTCACATGCCTATAAGTGTTATGGGGCGTCGTATGGGAATTGGTCCACGATTTTGTTTTGAGGGTTTTGTATCTTTTCGACACTTGCCCTTCCTTGGCAACGTTAGTATGGCAATCACGGGTATTCCCGCAACAAAGAAAAACCTTTCCATCCCAATCGGTAACCTCGATTTTGGAGGGTCAAGCAGAAACAGAACCACTGTTTGTAGGATTCGCACATTACCTGAAACTTGATTTTCAAATTTCATGGAATCTTTGAAAGTTAAAAGAATTATGGGAGTTTATGAGGACGCCTGTTGTAGTTTATAGTTAGGTATCTGTACCCACATGCCCGTTCACACTCTCTGGGTGGGTTGGGGGTGCCCCCAATGTTCCGAAGAATCTAAAATTGTCTTTTGAATTTCCCATAATTCTCTTAAGCCAAAAAGCAATATTTTTAAGCAGGCAAATTACCCAATTCAGCTCCCGACCTGAGGGCTTGATCAAACAATGTGTAGTTGTTCCGCAGTTTTTTTTCGGATCCGGATCCAATTCCTGAAAATAAGAACTTGAATGGTACGGAATCTGGACGTCTAAAAAAATCTGGATGTCTAATCTGGATGTTTAAAAAACGTATTAGATTTGGTTGGATCAAACTTACATGTTAGATTATTTCAGACTATTGAACAAAAATACACTGCTCCACATAATCATTGTTCCACTCTAAGATTTCACTGGAACACCTACAGGGTGGCTCATAATTACCCGCACAAAAGTTCTTACTATCACAAAATTTGAATGAAGCGGTGTACTGGGCTCAAATTTGGTGTGCATTAACTCTCATAATCCATTAATAAACTGACCAAGTTTCAAATCATTTGATCAATTTTGAGCTGAGTTATCGTTTGTTAAAGTTGCTTCATCTCATGAAAATCTCATAAAATCATGAAAATGACCCTTTTTGTGCAAATTAAATATCTTTTAACAAAAATTAAGCAAAGTATTTTAAAGTATTATCTTCTGATATGTGAAGTCACACTCTTCTTCTATCATTTTACATAGTTGTGAAGATATTTTAATTACCAAGGGTCTAGTACTGTGGTCAGTAACAACATAAGGTTTGGAGTGCACGCGGCATATCTGTTATTTTAGCTCAACTTTGCTTACGTATAAAAACTGTAGTAATAACGACGAATGGCTGAAAATTCATGAGTGTCAAGATAAACTCTTTCAAAATTATCTGTGAAAATTTGAGATTGCTACGAAAGCAGAAAAATTTTAGCAAAATTGCATCAAAATTGTTTATGAACATTTGCAGCCCTGTCAACGTATTATTTTTGAAACTCGATTCATAAGGCAAAGTTTAACTGGAATTCTAAGCCAGATGTAGGTTGATTATTAGAGTGATATCTCTGGACAGATGCATTCAATCAACGTCAAATTCTGCATGAAGACATTACTTATATGTATCTTACTTCCGACAAAATTTCAGTCAAATCGTACAACCTAGCATGGAGCTACACCAACGCGAATCAGAAAATAGCCGCGTGCAAGAAATTTTTCGCCGTTTATCTTGGATCAATCATAAAAACACTGAAACTAGAGGAAACGCTTTGAAAATTAGAGTAAATGTGTATTAAAAATAGAGTTACATTTATGCCAATTTTCATGCTTCTATCACACGTATGTCTGAAGGTATAACCGTTTATATTTGTGCGGGTAATTATGAGCCACCCTGTATTTAGGTCAAGTTTCGTGAAAAAGTATCAAAATAAAAGTTGTAGCCATCTTCGAGAAATGGTAGCTCAAGAAATTTGGGGTCAACCAAGTGACTACAGACAGCAGTTTTAGAGTCTAATTGTCTGACTAGTTCGATCTTGTGAATCTTTCTACCTGTTCCTTCGCTATTTTCTATATCACCTCTACCTCCTCTAACTACAGGTTTCGGCTTTTTTCTATCTTTTTCCCACTTTTCCCACATTTCAAAGGAAGGAAAAAAAGCTGCTCTGAGGTCGCCAAGCAGACAGAGAGGATAGAAGACTGGCTCGAGGCCGCTTCTATCACTACTCCGTTCACCAGACTTCTCTTTTTGCAGATTTTCAGGGGACTTACTCTCAAAAAACTGCATGTCTTTGACGATGGCACTTCACTATCTTCTAAGCCTCCGTCACGTCTTTTGACGATTTCTGAACAGAAAAATACATTATATATATGTCCATAAGAAACTTGGAACATTTTAATACATTCTCGTTTCTATCTTTACCCGAAAACCCGACTGACTCTAGCATCTTTTGCCACATCACAAGACCCAGCTTTTTTATGCTTTTTTAGACGAATTTTCAGGTTCTCTAGGTGAATTTCTCATTACTTCCTCTACTATACTCTAGAATAATGAGAAAAACTCCATTTCTATCTCTTCTGAATACAAATTCTGTTTCCTATCACGGAAAAGACTCAGAATTTGTACATTCAGAAACTCTTTAGCTCTTTTGGAGCATTTTCCTAAGTTCAAAATCTCAAGAAAAAAACGGGAAGCATTTCTTTTTGTAAAACTACTTTTTTCATAAGAATTTAGGACTAGAAATGAAAGACTCACCTCCATACAGCTTCCATCCATCATCCTGCATCCTCTTGCTTTCCATCCTCTTGATTTCCTCTTGATTTCCGTCCATCGTTGCTTGGATACAGCCGAGAAATCCTTCGAATCGATCCCGGGTGAGGAGAAGCAGACTGTCGGGGGCGAGAGAGTGTTGGGAGGAAGAGACGCAGACGGCCAAACACTGCATACTACGGCACACTATATCACGTACCAATACCACATGGACTATGTGATATAACGGGGAGGCTGCGTGAGACTGTAAGGGATGAGGAGACGCAGACGGCCAAGGACTGTACACTGTGACGTCACCGATTGTCACCAGGAAGAGGCCAGTCAGATCCAGGTGTGCTAAGCGCCGCCCCTTCCTCGCACGTATATAAGGGCAAGAAAAATTGGTATTGGCGTTCAATGTTTGTGAAGTGGGCCTGGTGGGCACTGGGCTAGTTGGTCTAGACGGTCATGTGGGCTACGGTCTGCTGGACGGCTTTATCACTAGACTGGGGCACATCCACGACTGCTGATGATCAGACGGAGGACACCGTTCGATGTTTGTGAGGTGGGCCTGGTGGGCACTGGGCTAGATGGTCTCGTCGGTCATGCGGGCTACGGTTTGCTGGACGGCTTTATCACTAGACTGGGGCACATCCACGACTGCTGATGATCAAGCCGTTCGATGTTTGTGAGGTGGGCCTGGTGGGCACTGGGCTAGATGGTCTAGTCGGTCATGTGGGCTACGGTTTGCTGGACGGCTTTATCACTAGACTGGGGCACATCCACGACTGCTGATGATCAGACGGAGGACACCGTTCGATGTTTGTGAGGTGGGCCTGGTGGGCACTGGGCTAGATGGTCTCGTCGGTCATGCGGGCTACGGTTTGCTGGACGGCTTTATCACTAGACTGGGGCACATCCACGACTGCTGATGATCAAGCCGTTCGATGTTTGTGAGGTGGGCCTGGTGGGCACTGGGCTAGATGGTCTAGTCGGTCATGCGGGCTACGGTCTGCTGGACGGCTTTATCACTAGACTGGGGCACATCCACGACTGCTGATGATCAAGCGGAGGACAATGGGGTTTTGGTTGGTTTTTCCCCGGTAAAAAATCATTTTCCCTTTCTATGTACTGAGCCTCTACGTAGCGAAAGGGATCAACAGACTACATTTGTCTGGCTAATCCAGTACACAAAATCCGAAAAAAATCCTTTTTTTTCTCTCCATATCAATAAAGTTTTTAAACTATGAATTATTATTTCAGCTTATGGTCAAAAAATGATATCTTATATAAAATGAGATAATAACCAAAAACAGAATACAGTAGCAACATCATAATCAGGTTTGTAGTTAACGATATTAGATAGAATGTTTCGGCAAAAGGGATCAACAGACGAGAGTGTGGATAATCAGTACCAAAATTTTGAGATTCATTATTTTCGAAAAAAAATTTCAAAATATGCAATAGCATCCTATACAACACGATTTCCTTTTACAGAATGCTCCTTCCTGGGTCTAGTGATCCGTCTTCTTTTAGAGTCCAAGTTATAACATTCCTCTGTTGGGTCAATTAGTATTTTTTGTTTAAAAGTTTAATTTTTTTCGTTTCAAAAACTTTGGAAACGATTCTTTTCGCACGGCGAATAATTTGCCAAATGTATTTTCCTCAAACAGGTCAATAATTAGATTGATTGGTCTACTTTTCAAAAAATTCAATTTTTTCTCTACGACTTTCTCTATATTATTCCCCAAACAAGCCTAATTTTGAGAGTGGAACAATGGTTTTGTGGATTGGGAAGAATATGAAATGTAGATCTTTTGAAATGTAGATCAAATAAGGGTTTTCTGGGTCACGCAGTTGACCCCAAATTTCTTGATCTACCATTTCTCGAGGAGGGCTACAACTTTCATGTTGATATCTTTCCACGAAACTTGACCTAAATAGGTGTTTCTGTGAAATCTCAAGGTGGAACAATGATTATGTGGAGCAGTGTAGATCTTCAATTTCATAGTTGACATATTTTTCTTACAAATTCATCTAAATGAGCTATATCGCTTGGGATCATACAAGTACTTTCAAAGAAGCAGCAGCTTTAGAGTCAAGGCAATTGCAAACGTGTTAACTGGAAATTGGGAGGAATATTGAAGCTTTTAGGTGAATCTCACTGGTGTGGTTACCACATTTGAATATATTATAGATCTACTGTAAGACAAACACCGCAGTGAGAAGCGTTGGTACGACTTTTGATTTATGAGATGGCTACGGGAAAACCACTTTAGATGCAAATGAAGTGGGAAGGAAAACTATACTATTTTTAGAAAACAAAAAAAAACCCGAAGGAAGGAGAGCATGGACCTCTGACATCACGGATTTCATGCTCTGCCAATGATTTCAATTTCATGCGGCTTCTTTCGGGAAACAAAATTCGAATTCGTTGAATAATAAGGAGTAGATTGCGACATTATTAGTGATGTAAAATTTAGTGGTTCAATTACGAATATCATCATCAAACTCCATTTTCTCAATTATTTCTTTGTGTTCCTTCCATTCAGATGTGAAGCTGGGTTCATCACACCATTTGCTAAATTACAGACACACAAAAAACAAAACAAAAAACCTGGTAGAGAGAAGGTTGATCGGATAAACCCATTTTTCTCTGGAAGTAAGAAAACCCGGAAAGTTACTGTAGCTACAGTGTCCGAGTCTGAAAAACGACGGCAGAAAAGTTCTTGAGTAGGCCGATAGTCAACTAGTCAAATCCTGACATTCGGATACAGATACCGCAAACACTCGAATAGAACGACAGACATCCCGTCAACTTTGAGCCAATATACCTCGATTCTTGTGAAAGATATCAAAAAGTGGTTAACTGATAAAATGTTGCTGATATCATGATTAACATTTTCTCAGTGACCATGACAAAAACTCGGAGTCTGTGCCAATTTGGGTTTCAAATTAGCTTGATACTTTTGATGAGGATATTTCAAAAATTTTTAACTCAGATAATTTCTGCATTTTTCTCCTCGCTATTATTAATTCTTGAGTTCCATATTCAATATTAGATTTTATAAAAAAATAACATCTGAAAATATGAAAATTTTCAAATTTCTTTTCTTGTCCTGTTACAAAAATGCTTACAGCAATTACTAATATTACAAAAAGCTTTAGTTTGCCTTTGTTCTGCCACTGATGACTGTTCTTTTCTGAAGAGTTCAAACAAAAGGAGTACTCTGGGTTTCCAATTCTCTACACCTTGTGTGTCTCCAGCCATTACTTGTTCATTTTGAATTTTCTGGCCTCCTTCTGAATGGAGGCCTCAGTTTTTTTTTCTATTTTTCTGAAACTTATATTTTTCTGATTATTTACCTCCAAATGGGACACGTGGATCAGGTTTGTGCATTTTGTTTTTTTTCCAAAATATCGTTCAGTTTCTAGTTTGTAGTCAGCCAGAGGTAACAAACATCTGCCAACTGATAAAATGTTTGCCATAATATCACCAACATTTTATCAGTTGACAAATTTGTAATATCTCTCTTTGTAATTAAGATATTTGAGCTCAATGTGCAAGTAAAGGGTGGCCTTTTATTAGATCGTTTGCTGTAATTTCAGGGGGTGTTTTTATTATTTTTTTTTAATGCAAATATTTTCCTCTACAAATCAAGAACTTTGAAAATATTAAAAGCAATTTGAAAAATTACTAGTAAAATGTAAGAAAGTTGTAGACCGGATTTGATTTTCAAGTGACTATAGTGGGACAGTTTAGACTTCTCTTACATTTCTCCAGGATGCGCATAGAATTGAAATATGATTACTGATTTTATCATTCATCCATTTTCGATCCAATGTTTGGTTCAATAAAATTTATTTTCCTGATTTCAGAAATTCCAATTTCGATAAACCGAATGGTGAGGTTGTTGGAGGAGAAGCCGCTATCCAAGCAGCAGGATGTGGAGGTACGTTAATAGTATATTATAAACTTTCCGAAATCTTGAGCCTAACTAACCTTTAGTCATTTTTCTCTGGAAATTATAGAAGATGAAGTATAGGAAAAAACGTTTTCTGAAATAGTATAATCGAAATTCACAATTTTAACTAGCTAAAGATAAAACACGTTTTTTGTTTTTTTTTAGGTAAGGTAGAGAGAGAGAGAGAGAGTGAGAGAGAGAGAGAGAGAGAGAGAGAGAGAGAGAGAGAGAGAGAGAGAGAGAGAGAGTGCGATAAATCTAGTGAAACTTTCCTAGATTAAAAAATCCAAAAGTTATATAAGTTTTCCCTAGGCGGGGAGAGGATGAGAAGATAAATCGAAATTATGATTCTAGTGAAACGTTTCAAAAAATTAGTTTATAGAAAACTAATTGATAATTAACTGAAAGATTATTTCGCAAGTTGTAACATGTTTTCGTCCCAACAGAGACACATGTGTCATCTAATTGTACCGACCAAAAGATGGTCCTCCTCAGGACGGCAGGGTATGACAAACTTTTACATTGACACATTTTCTCATAGTTAAATGTGACTGACCATCCATAGTGGGACATCTTAGGCTCCTCCTATATTACTACAGAATCTGCTTAAAAGCACAAGGTGATTACTTATTTTTTCATTTGTCAATTTTGCCCCAAAATTTACTCTAATTTTTATGATTTCAGGCATGAATCCCATAAATATAAACCTTCAAATTCAAATTCAGAAGGGAGACGGAAGTGAAGTAACCGGCGGGGGGACTCTACAGGTATGTATAGAAGATCAGTTGATCTGTAGTTACTTGACAGTTATGTTAATTTTATATGGGAATATCTTTCTTACATATTCTAACCCAATAGGAAAAAAAAACAATCATAATTTTTCAGGTGCAGATGAGTGGAGGGGAAGGAGGAGGAGGAGTCCAAGCGGGTGTGGCCCCCCAGGTACGTATAGAAGACGAACTTATAAGTTGATCTGTAGTAACTTGACAGTTATGTTAATTTCATATGGGAATATCTTTCTTACATATTCTAACCCAATAGGAAAAAAAAGTAAGAAAATATTACTAGTTAGTAAGGTTTCTTTTTAGGTTAAGTTTAATTTTAAAAAAAAATCATTCTAGCTATTTTCCAAAAGGTAAAGTTCTAGCTATTTTCCAAAAGGTGAAAATGTACTGAAAACCGTTTATCTTTTTAGAATTATCTGTCGAGATTAATTAACAATTTTGAACCAAACTCTCTCAACTGCCATAAACATTTAAAAAAAATGGGTTTGAAATCTTATAATTTTGCTCCTGAAATACTGCTCTACCAATTCATAACTTTTTGAAATGAGAACTTTCCAAAAAAAATGGGTGTGAACAGCAAACGTAAGTAGTACTAACATTTCAAGAAGAAAAAAGAGTAGTATTTACCAAAAGAAAAAACAAAACGTCAACCTTCACAGTTTATTTTTTGATATTAAACGGTTTTATAGGTAAATATTCTTGACAGACGGTTTCTTGAGAGATAGGTAAATATTTTTGAGAGATAGGACATGTGGCGGTGGTCAGTCAGACGGTTAGAGAGAGAGGGTAGTAGAGAAGATGACTGACAATAGGTAGAAAAATTAGTAAATCAGAAAAAAAAATTTCCTTTTCAGGCACAAACAGAGGTTGAGAAGCTCAAGCGAACCTTGGAGCTCCGAGGAAAACGCATGACTGCGATGCAAAAGAGGATTGAGGTAAAACTGAAATTGTGTATTACTTTTTCTAAACACAATGTTTAAGATCCTTGAAAACGTGCAACGAGAGCGCGATCGTCGGATCGGAAATCTTCAAGCAGAAGCACGAGTTCATCAAGCAGTCATTGAAGAACTTCAGGAACAGTCAAATCGGGATGCCGATGTGATTGACTTCTTTGACAAGGAATGTGCCGCTTATGAAGCTTCCCGTCTGTGTAGCGTCTGTCGGGAGCGCTACGACAGCGGACAAAGGACGCCACATATACTCGGTAAGTATGAAAAAATTATTTATATCTCTTCCAGGTGATATTAATTAGAAAAGACCATTAGAGTGTAGTAATTTGAGGCTGTATAGCATAATTGAAACGAAACTTAGAAAAATAAATATTTATAAAAAGAAAAAAGTTTTTGTGTTTTCAGACTGCGGACATGCGGTGTGCCGGGGATGTCTCGAAAGACTCATTATGCCACCACCGCGTCCAGATTTGATGCCAGTTCTTCAATGTCCAATTTGTCGAACAATCGTGTATGCCGATCCGACCCAAACCAGACCGGTCTACGCAATGATCCCTGGAGCCCTGCCCATCCAACCGAGACACATCGAAATTTGAGAAGAAGAAAAAAAAGAGATTATCTCACAGTTGGGATAAGGAGAAATTTTAGGATGCGCCAGAGGTACGGTGAGGATGCGCCAAGGTGACGCAATCAAAGATGGAGTCTACCGCCGTCAGACAGTCAACAAGATATTCTGCAAACATCAAGCTGTCATCGAAGGCCTACAAGATCAAACGAACAGAGACGCCGACGTAATCTACTTCTTACTAAGGAAACTTTTCTGTGTGTGTGTGTGTGTCCGTCTGTCTCGGACATTCACTTGAATAACTCAAAGGGACATGGGACTCCTATAGTGGTGTGTGGTATGTAGTCATGGACTACCGAGCGCTTCATGCCCATGGTGTCCTGGGCCTTCTAGCTTATAGGGAACCTATAGGGTTGAGAATCGAAATTTTCAAAATTATGCTCAAACTCACTAAAACTTCAAGTTATTTTGCAAAACGTATTTTGGACCTATTTATGTGCGTCCTACAAAAAATTGAGCTCAAATCTCAAAAATTAAAATTTTTTGAAAATTTTGTTTTTTTCGAGAATCACTTCAATTTTAGTCATGTGGCATACTGTAAATCTGTGTTTTAGTTTTATTTGTTTTGCAAGCATTGTTTTCGAATACTTCTGTAATTTTCTGATGCCATATTCAGAAACATTTTCTTTGGAAAAAATTTTTTTTCTCCAAAAGTCAAAATAATTATTTTCCAAACAGACAGTTTTTATGTTTTAGTTTATTGAAAAGACTGAATTCTAAGGTGTTATAACATTTGAGTTTTCTGATTGCTTAATTTCCAAATTAAAATTTTTCTGAATCCGTTTTCGGAATTCCAAAAAGTTGAAATTAAAAGATTTTCCTGAGTTTCAAAATTTTTGAACTTTCGAAAATATGAGAAAGTGAGAAACACAAAAAACCTGAAATTGTGAACTTTGAAGTATCGGAAATTCAGAAAATCGAAATTTGAAGATTCAGAAACTGAAAACAGGGTTTTTGTTTTTCAACTTTTCAACAAGCGTTTCATTCAGAATTTTGAATTCACGAATTTTCGGAGTCCGTAAATATCAGAAACTCGAGTACTCAAAATTTCGGAAAGAGGGGAATCTAGAAAATTCCAGAAGTTCCAGAATATTCTAGAATAATCCGGAGAATTAAAGAAAATTCAACAACATTCAAAAACAATCAAAAAGAGTTGAAAAAACTCCAGAAAAGTCCAATTCATTCTGGAAAATTCCAGAACATTCTAGAACAATCCGGAAAATACCAGAAATATCCAATAGTTTCTAAAACATTCCAAAAAAGCTTTTAAACATTCTGAAAAATTACAGAACATTCCAGAACAGTCGAGAAAATTTCGTAAACTTTCCGAAAATTCCAGAACATTAAAGAAAATGTCAAGAAAACTCCAGGAAATTCCAAATCATTCTAGAAGGTTCGAAAACGTTCTAGAAAGCTCCAGAAAACCTAAAAATAGGACTGGATATTCCAGAAACTTCAAGGAAATTCCAAAAGATTCTAAAAAGTTTCAGAACATCCTTGAAATTTCCAGAAAATTCCAATAGAATACTACGACAAGGTGCAAGAAGCCTACGTTTCCGCTCGTCGGTGCTCTGTATGTCAGGAGTCGTACAGCGGAAACAGGACTCCGCATGTCCTTGGTAAGTATGAAAAATTATTTATATCTCTTCCATGTGATATTAATTAGGAAAATCCAAAAAAGTGTGGTAATTTGAGGTTGTATAGCATAATTGAAATGACACTCAGGAAAATAAATATAAGAAGTAAAGTTTAAAATTTTTGTGTTTTCAGACTGTGGTCATGGAGTTTGCACATCGTGCCTTGATCGCTTGATTATCCCGCCGGCCCGTCCGGAGCAACACCACCAACTGCGATGCCCCGTCTGCCGAGTCGCGGTATATGCTTACCCCGCAAGAAACAGAGCTGTTTTTGCGATGATGCCAGGAGCCCTGCCCATCCCACCAAGAGACCTCGAAATCTAAAAATTTCTAAATAAAACCGTTGTTAACAGAAGTTTGAGAACAAGAAAAAAATTTACTTGTAAATAGAGGGATGGGGAAAGAGAGATAGAGGGATGGGGAAAGAGAGATAGAGGGAGGGAGAGAGTGGGAGAAGTAAAAAAAAGAGATTATCTCACATTTGGCACATGCGACGATTGAGAAGCTGATGACGACATATAGGGTTGAAGATAGGGACGACGGTGTCTAATAACTAAAAATATTACTATAGTTTTTTATATAATAACGAAATCATCTCACCGTTCGACCATGTAGCGATCGAGAACATGGTGTTTTGTAAAAAGATGAGGATACAGATGCGATGGAACGATACCTGAAAAAATAAGTTTGTTAATTCTTGAATTTCAACAGGAGTATGAAAATACTTACATTTTAGAAGAACATTCCTCTGTTTCTTCTTCGTCCTCTTTGTTTCTTCTTCATCATTCGTCTTCGAGCCACTTCCTCGGATGAAATAGGGTCTACTCTTTGGTGGAGTAAGTGTAGCACCACGGCATCAAATGCTGCATACTGTATTTGATCATCTCTCAGTTCTTCCGCAGTCCAGTCGCTCATCGTCTCTGTCTTCGAGATTTCGATTCCATGTGATGTTACCAGTGACTTCAATGAAGTTCCACCGATATCGAAGTCAGCCAGTGGGATCGGATCAAAAAACTCTTCCCTCCCGAATGCCGCAAATTTTCGAATCTTCGAAAGTTCAACGATCAACTTTTTCATTTTTTGCACCTCTTCCCGTGTGTGCTTGTGGATTCTCCAAAGTAGGACGGTCTTCATGTCCGCATCACAGAACGTCACCAGAGCTATTTTTGAACCATGTGGTAAAACTTGATAAGCGTTTTCAGTATCTACATATATCGGTTTGGTAAACAACGTTTTATAAAAATAGTTTCCTAGACATCTTTTTCCATCCTCATAAGTATCGCGAACTCTTATATCGAAGTTAGCTTTGTCGATCCAAACGTTTGAAGGAGTTGGCACAAATTCTTTGTAAGCGTAGAGACTCGGCAATTCCTTCAAACCATCCTTCACCATCTTCCGAGTTCGTTCAAAAAGTATTCCCCCGTCGTTGTCCATTGCGATCAAAGCTATCACCGCTCTAACCAATTTTGAGGGGGCATCCATACAATTCCGCACCACCAATTCTGTGAAGAGTCCTCCCAATGCCTCTTCAATGCCTCCAAACTGCACGGCATACAATATCATGCTGATCAAACACGCAACCGACATATCCTTTCCCTTTTTCAGATATCCATTGAGATCTTCGAAGATCTGCTTATGGACCCTAAGCACTCTTCTTTCAACTCTCATTTCCGGATGACGAAGAAACGTACAACTGGAAGGATCAAAATATAGTGAGGAAGAACTGTTATAGGTATAGAGTCAAAGACAACAATAGAGAAAGTTTCGGCAAACTGCGAAATCAAAATATAGTGAGGAAAAATAATGGTGTCTTCTTGAATTCGGAGAGTGTCATATTTTTATTGCATTCGACGGGCCGACCCGCGGGCCGGCCCGAGATTTTGCAAGTATGGTTTTTTACGATTTAAAGTTGACTCTACCGAAAAATCGAACAGCTGATATTTTTTCGGTTCGTTAGTGGAGAGTCACAAAATTAAGAACTTTATCCTACAGTCAATAAAAAATATTCTTTTGGAGCTGAAGATTTCATTTAAACCAAATTTGAATATTAATTAAATTCTAAAATGTATGCTTCGGAAAATATTTTTTCAAAAAATTGATTGTTCGGAATTTATCAAAGCAATTTTCATGACTGGTGAACGTAAAAAATAGAAAATTTAAGATCCTAGCTCATATAGCTCCACAGTGACTGAAAAAGATGTTTTTCCACGGTACTGTATCACAAATCTAAATTCAAAAAGAGAAAGGAGAATCAGTAAAAATCTCAAATATAGGAAAAAACAATTCATAGAGTAACCCAAAATGAGCAAATTCAATTAGATGAGAAAGTTCCTTGGGGTTCAAGAAAGCACAGAGAAAAAGAATGAAACAAGAAAAAATATCTTGATTCTAAAATTATTCATTTTTGAATATCGAACGATTGCTCAGAAGTGATTAAAAAAATATAGTTACAAAGTTACAGAAACACCGAAAATCTTGAAAAGTTTCGTCCGGCACTGGGTTTTGAAAAAAATTCAGAGAAAACAAGGAGAATCCTCGAAATTGTAAGAAAAATTTGAATATGTAAAAGAAATAATTTTGAGAGTGTCATCGTATTCAAAAGTCACGGGGCGGAAAAGTGTCTGTCTTTCTCACCCAGGAAGAGCAAACATAAAATGGTAAGTATTCATAAAAGAACGGCTATTCAAAAAAAAAAGAATATTGGGAGAATAGAAGAGTATTCAAAGAAAAACAGTACTATAATCTCTTCGAAAAAAAAAATTTATCATATTTTTACCAAAATCGGTGATCTCATTGTCAGTGCCGGGCGGGTCCAACTAATTAAAATATCAATGTTTTACTGATTAAAAAAAAATCATAAAATCAATTTAAAAAATCATAAAATCAATTCATATGTAGAAACAATTGGAGTTTTATTTTACAGGAAACGAACTTTAGAATTTTCGAATCTCAAAATCTGCAAAGTTTGGAATCTCTAAATCTTAGAATCTCAAAACCTGGTAATCTTAAAATATCCAGCCCTGAGGTTTTTAAATTTTCAAATTTTTGAAACCTGTGAAATGGAAAACTTTTTAAAACTCGGCAATCTTCAGAAAAAAGCTAATCTCATAGATCAAACTAATTGAAAAAGCGAGGAGAGCAGTATGGGTGCCACATAACGTATCTGTGATCCCGTTCCTAACATCCTCAGCTTCTTCATTAAGATTTTGTTCTGTCCCCCGCCAATTTCCCATTATCTCCGTTGATTCCCCTTCGTGTCTTAGGACCATCAATCTTTTTTTTTTTTTGAAAAAACGTACTTTTTGAACGAATTGAAAAATCTAATTAAAAAATCTAGGGGAATAGTGCCACATGACGTATCTGTGATCCTTTTCCTAACATCCTCTGCTTCTTTAGTAAGATTTCTCTCGGTGTCTGCCAATTTCTCATTATGTCCGTAGATTGCCCTTCGTGTCTTCGGAGCATCAATCTTTTTTTTCGAAAAACGTACCTTTTGAACGACTCAAAGCAATATAGTGGGTGAGAGACACGAAGGAGATAACATCCTATTTTTTATTGGGATATCTTCATTTCTTCAAAACCACCAATTGTTTTTTGGAGCTTTATTTTTTTCCGGGACTTCTAATTTGTCTTTGGACCTATATTGTTCGAGAATATTTATTTTGACGGCTCTGAACATTGAATAGAGGTGGGCTTCTATTATAAGAAAAAAGGTTTTCACAACTAATATGTTTATTTGGAACCTGTTTGGCCTTTTCAAACTTTAAGTTTACTGAAAAACGTGGATATTCAGATTAGTTCAGGTTTTCCCATATTTTTTTGGCAGAGAAATGTGGTGTCGAGAAAAGTCAAATTTTACCTTTTACGATATGATATATAAAAATGACAGATAAGTAGAATGAGAGAGTAAGTGAAATGGGACAGAGAATCCTAGTGTATAGGTCTCAAATTTACTCAGAGAAATGGAAAAAAAGGAAGCAGATATGAAAATTATATAATAGTCGACATTTTTTGTTAGGTCGAAAGAGTGAAAGTCGTAATCGAGGAAAATGCACTGAATGCCATAAATATTAAAGATGATGGGAGTCGGAATGGAGGAGACAAAGGAATCTTGAAGAACGAAATTGGAGTCGGGGAAGATAAGATGGGTGTAAAAGAAAAATGTTAGTGGTTGGGGGAATTGAAAAAGTTCTATGTTCTGGGATTTGAGACAACTTGGATATTGGAGTTTGGATATATTGAAATGTACAGAGAAGCTCAATTGGAATTAAAGTGGGAAGAAGCGAAAAATAAAAGCAGAAAAATTCAGGAAAGAATTCAAGATACATGAAAATCACGATGACTGCACAAAAGTGTTATGGGGCGTCGGATGGAAATTGGTCCACGACTTTTTCTTGAGAGTTGCGTAGCGTCGGAAGACTTTTCCTTGGCGAAATCAATCACGAGTATTCCCACAGCAGTTGAAGTGTATTCTATCTCAATCGGTTGTCTGATTTTGGAGGGTCAAGCAGAAACTGTGAATCCATTGTTCGCAGGATTCGCACATGACCTGAAACTTGGTTTTTCAAATTTCATGGAATCTTTTAAAACTAAAAAGATTGTGGAAACTTATGAGGACTCCTTTTTTAGTTTATAATTAGATATCTGTACACAGTCTCCCTAGCACACTCTCTGTGTGGGTGTGAGGCGTCCCCCACTGTTCAAAAAAAATCAAAAAATGTCTTTCGAAGCTCCCATAATTCTGTTATGCCAAAAAACTATATTTTTAAAAAGTCAAATTACCCAATTGAGCTCCCGATCTTAGGGCTTGACCAAACAATGTGTAGTTGTTCCGCAATGTTTTTTCGGATCCAGATCCAATTCCTGAAAATAAGAACTTTAATGGTACGGAACCTGGACGTCTAAAAAAATCTGCATGTCTAATCTGGATGTCAAAACGTATTAGATTTGGTTGGATCAAACTTAGATTATTTTAGACTATTGAAAAAATAATACACTGCTCCACATAATCATTGTTCCACCCTAAGATTTCACTGGAACACCTATTTAGGTCAAGTTTTGTGAAAAAGTATCAACATGAAAGTTGTAGCCCTCTTTGAGAAATGGTAGCTCAAGAAATTTGGAATGAACCAAGTGACCCAGAAAATGTTTCTTCGCTATCTTCTATATCACCTCCACCTCCATTAACTATAGTTTTTGGTTTTTTTTCTATCTTTTTTCCCACATTTCCCACATTTCAAAAGAAGGAAAAAAAGCTGCTCCGAGGTCGCCAAGCAGACAGAGAGGATAGAAGATTGGCCCGAGGCCGCTTCTATCACTACTCCGTTCACCAAACTTCTCTTTTTGCAGATTTTCAGGTGACTTACTCTCAAAAAACTGCGTGTCTTGGACGATGGTACTTCACTATCTTCTGAGCCTCCGTCACGTCTTCTGACGATTTCTAAACAGAAAAATACATTATCTATTTGTCCACAAGAAACTTAAGAACATTTTTATTCATTCTCCCTTCTATCTTTACCCGAAAACCCGACTGACTCTAGCATCTTTTGCCACATCACAAGACCCAGCTTTTTGATACTTCTTTCAGACTAATTTTCAGGTTCTTTAGGTGAATTTCTCATCACTTCCTCTACTATACTCTTGAATAATGAGAAAAACTCCTTTTCCATCTCTGAAAATCTCAATAAAAAATCGGGCAGCACTTCCTCTTGTAAAACTACTTTTTTCTTAAGAATTTAGGACTAAAAATGAAAGACTCACCTCCATACAGCTTCCATCCATCATCCTGCATCCTCTTGCTTTCCATCCTCTTGATTTCCTCTTGATTTCCGTCCATCGTTGCTTGGATACAGCCGAGAAATCCTTCGAATCCATCCCGGGTGAGGAGAAGAAGACTGTCGGGGGCGAGAGAGTGTTGGGAGGAAGAGACGCAGACAGTCAAACACTGCATACTACGCCACACTATGCCACTGACATGGACTATGTGATATAATGGGTAGGCGGCGAGAGACTGTAAGGGATGAGGAGACGCAGACGGCCGAGGACTGTACACTCTGATGTCGTCATCTATTCTAACAATGTAACAAGAGGGCGGAGTTTCCCACATAAGCCCCGCCCCTTTTTCTCCAAAGGGGCTCAGAAAAAATCAGTTTAGTTGTTCGAAGTTTAGGAGGTATCCAGTTGGGTAATGGACTAGATGGTCTGATCGGTCAGTTGGACTTCGGTTCATACTGGAAGAGCTTATCTCTAGAACAGGACTTCAACTTTGAATACTGAGGATCATTCTGAGAACATACACACACAGTTCGAAGTTTAGGAGGTATCTTCGGATACTGAGGATCATTCTGAGGACACACACACACACAGTTCAAAGTTTAGGAGGTATCTTCGGATACTGAGGATCATTCTGAGGACACACACACACAGTTCGAAGTTTAGGAGGTATCTTCGGATACTGAGGATCATTCTGAGGACACACACACAGTTCGAAGTTTAGGAGGTATCTTCGGATACTGAGGATCATTCTGAGGACACACACACAGTTCGAAGTTTAGGAGGTATCTTCGGATACTGAGGATCATTCTGAGGACACACACACACAGTTCGAAGTTTAGGAGGTATCTTCGGATACTGAGGATCATTCTGAGGACACACACACACACAGTTCGAAGTTTAGGAGGTATCCAGTTGGGTAATGGCCTAGATGGTCTGATCGGTCAGTTGGACTTCGGTTCATACTGGAAGAGCTTATCTCTAGAACAGGACTTCAACTTTGAATACTGAGGATCATTCTGAGAACATACACACACAGTTCGAAGTTTAGGAGGTATCTTCGGATACTGAGGATCATTCTGAGGACACACACACACACACAGTTCAAAGTTTAGGAGGTATCTTCGGATACTGAGGATCATTCTGAGGACACACACACACACAGTTCGAAGTTTAGGAGGTATCTTCGGATACTGAGGATCATTCTGAGGACACACACACACAGTTCGAAGTTTAGGAGGTATCTTCGGATACTGAGGATCATTCTGAGGACACACACACACAGTTCAAAGTTTAGGAGGTATCTTCGGATACTGAGGATCATTCTGAGGACACACACACACACAGTTCGAAGTTTAGGAGGTATCTTCGGATACTGAGGATCATTCTGAGGACACACACACACAGTTCGAAGTTTAGGAGGTATCTTCGGATACTGAGGATCATTCTGAGGACACACACACAGTTCGAAGTTTAGGAGGTATCTTCGGATACTGAGGATCATTCTGAGGACACACACACACAGTTCGAAGTTTAGGAGGTATCTTCGGATACTGAGGATCATTCTGAGGACACACACACACACAGTTCGAAGTTTAGGAGGTATCCAGTTGGGTAATGGCCTAGATCGTCTGATCGGTCAGTTGGACTTCGGTTCATACTGGAAGAGCTTATCTCTAGAACAGGACTTCAACTTTGAATACTGAGGATCATTCTGAGAACATACACACACAGTTCGAAGTTTAGGAGGTATCTTCGGATACTGAGGATCATTCTGAGGACACACACACACAGTTCAAAGTTTAGGAGGTATCTTCGGATACTGAGGATCATTCTGAGGACACACACACACAGTTCGAAGTTTAGGAGGTATCTTCGGATACTGAGGATCATTCTAAGGACACACACACACACAGTTCGAAGTTTAGGAGGTATCTTCGGATACTGAGGATCATTCTGAGAACAATGGGTTTTAGAAGGTGATCCCATTGGTAAATAAACCTTTTTTCCCTTTCTATGTACTGAGCCTCTACGCGGCGAAAGGGATCAACAGACGAGAGTCTGGCTAATCAGTACCAAAGTTTTAAAATTATTTTCAGCAATTTTAATTATATTTTCCAAATATGCTATAACCAGTCGGTTTGAGCCCCCTACCGGGGGCTCAACCTCCTGGCTTCTGTTTACTGTATCTTACACTTAAATTACTAATTTCTGAATTTCCCACTTTTCGAGTGCTCGAAACTTCGAAGTATTTCAATTTTCAAATTTTAGATTTTCCCAATATGAGCCCACATCTATTGAACGTTGACCTCTGATCCCCACTATGGCTAGGCCGTGTGTTTTTTTGGTAATAGCAGACGTATTTTTTTTTCCAATTTTTTGGTAATTATCCAAGCCTTACCGGTTCTCAGAAAAAAGACGATAAGAGTTTTTTTTTGAATATTCGGGTTTGTGAAATCCTGCAACTTAGAATTATTTCGGATTGTTCTAGAATTTTCTGGTTTGTGTTCTGGAGTTTTCTCGAACTTTTCAAAAATTTTGTCATTTCCTAGAATGTTCTGGAATGTTTTGGAATTTTCTAATATGTTCCGGAATTTTCTAGAATGTTATAAATGTTTTGGAATGTCTTGAAACTTCCTGAAGATTCTGGAAGCTTTTGGAAAGTACTGGAATTTCCCGGATTGTTCTAGAATACTCTAGAACTTTTTTCCAGATTTCAAGAATTTTAGAATTTTTAAATTCTGAACAAAAAATTTGAAGTTGAGAAGTTGAGAAAATCCAAGCTCCGAGGTTCGGTTTTGGAACTTCAACTTCGAGTCCGAAAATCCATAAATTTCAGATTTTTGGTTCTCATCTTATTTTCAAACTTTGAGAATGACTTCCAAAGTTATTTTTTCTGAATCTCCGATTTTCGATTTTTTGAATTTCCGATACTTCGAATTTCATATTTTCTGGATTTCCGTATTTCTCACTTTCTGATTTTTTGGAAGTTAAAAAACTTCAATACTCAGGAAATCCAAAACCGGAGATTCAAAATAATTGATATTGATAAAATCATTTGAAAATTATTTTGATCGCCTGTTGACCCAATCTCAATCTTTTGAAAGAATGTGTCTTAATCTTCATTTCTAAATTTTTATGTTTCGACATTTTGGAATTCAGAAAATGGATACGGAAATTTTTCAAATTTAAAAATTAAGCAGTCAGGAAATTCAAACGTTATAGAATTTCGGAATTCAGTGGTTTCAAAAAACTAAACCTAATAAAATTCCATTTCCCATTTGGAAAATAATTTTTGTTGATTTTTGAAGAGCAAACTCTTTTCCAAGGAAAATGTTTAACATTTTGGCGTCAGAACATTTCAGAAGCATCTGAAAATAGTGCAAAATAATCTGCACTGAAACACGCATTTGCAGTAGAGCACATAACCGAAATTGAAGTTATTCTCGAAAAAAAACTGAAATTTCAAAAAGTTTTTATTCTGAATATTTGAGCCCAATTTTTTGTAGGACGCACAGAAATACACCCAAAATACGTTTTGTAAAATATCTTGAAGTTTAAGTGAGTTTGAACATAATTTCGAAAATTTTTTATTATTAACCCTGTAGGTTCTCTATAAGCTAGAAGGCCCAGGGCACCATGGGCACGAAGCGCTCGGCAGTCCATGACTACATACTACATACCACTATAGGAGTCCCACGCCCCTTTGAGTTATTCAAGTAAATGTCCGAGACAGACGGACACACACACACACACAGAAAAGTTTCTTTAGCAAGAAGTAGACAAGCGTTTACGCATTAGAAACACGAAATTTTGAAAAAAAAATTAAGAAATTTTGAAACAGTAAAAAATGTTCACTAATCTTCTGAATTTTGCAAAATTACGAGAATACGGTACTCAGAATTCTATAATCAGTTTTTGCCGGTAGATTGATTTTATTAAAATGAATAACATCTGTAAAAATAATAAAATTTTTGAAACAGTGATTTTTTTCGAAAACTTCGAAAATCTAGCTCCATAAAAATGCCAGAATTGTCGCGGTTTGGGATTGAGGGGTGATGAGCCCACACTCCTAGCGAACCGTGACTGCTATGCAACCCTTGGCTCCTTCCATTGAGGTGGTAGATAACACAGTGTTTAGCTTCACACGGGTTTATTGAATGCAAGCTGGGCAACTGAGATCCTAGAAGGATACAATTGATGTTAGTGAATATGGTGGCAAGAAGGGGGAGCGAGGGAAGGAGCGACCTTCCTGCATGCCTGCAGGAGGACCGTCTGAATGGGATAATGATGACAATTGCTAAGTGATTAGGGATACGAGAGACGCAGAGAAAGGAGGGGAGAGAGCATAGAGAAATGAGAGAGTTTGTCTGCCTCTGGTTAGCGGCAAGTGTTCCTCCTTTGGCGCTGGTCCTGTAGAACATGTCTCAGTGGAGCGCAATTCCTGGTGGGCGAGAGAGTGCGCGGTGATGAGAGACGCAGGCATCGGTCGGCAGCTTGGCAGGTCTAGAGGTGTTCCCTTGGTGTATTGAGTTGCTGTAGCCTTCCGATGGTGTAGACGTAGCTCCGGGTGAACCATTGGGATATACATCACACGGTCGTGCCCCGTGGGGGCGCGACACTGGGAGGGAAGGAAGAACCTCATTTGGAGTTGAACATTTTGAAATGAGAAATGAGGTTGATCCGCAGTCGGCATTGATGTGAATCCTCCCTTTGCGCATGACTTTGAGAACGTTGCAAGTTTGCTTCTGCTGGACTGTCACATAAGCCCCGCTGGAAGACTTAACACCCGGTCGTGCCCCGTGGGGGCGCGACACTGGGAGGGAAGGAAGAACCCCGTTCCACAAGAATGGGGTTGCACCTCCTAAGTCTGCAGAACAAACTTCTTCAGAGCTTTGCTCAGTACCAAAGGCATTGAGCGTAACCTTTCTTGGAAGGTAGGGTCTGGACCTAGATTCCTTTGGACTGGACTTTGTAGTTGTGCTTGGCTCTGTAGCTGTACTTGGCTTGTGTAGTTGTTCTTGGCGGCTTGTGGATGTGTGATGAGCGGGTCAGAGTCCTTTGAGGACTGCCTGACTACTGGACACTGGATGGATGCTGGACTTCACTGGCCTTTCTACGACTTCCTTCTGGATTAGAATCCTTGACTTCTGGATGATGACCAATGACCTATTTGATTGTCCTGAGTAGCTGGGCCTCTGAATTCCTTCTAGACCAATTTCTAGAATCCCTCCAGAGTTGGCTAGATGACTCCGACTTCGACTCATCTGATGGCAACTTGAACCCTTGAAACAAGGATTTCAGGCTGCTTCCTGTCTTGATTTGCAGTTCCACATTTGTCCTCTTGACTTGTGCCGGACTTGGTGACACTGAACAACGTTGATCCTGGATCGTTGGAACGCTTGGCAACTGGCATTGAGCTGTACTTCTCGTTTCTATGTTCCTTTGATCCTGGATTCCTTCTTCCTTACTTCCCCTCATCTCTTCTAGCACCTTGTTGTTTCTGGACTCGCATAGCCAGAAATTCCAAGTACCACTAGAAGAATTTAGGGCTTGTAGAACTGCTTTGCGAGTGAATCCGTGTTTCCTGGAATCCCTGAACATCAGGTGATCTTCCGGATCCATGAACGTGTTTTATTGATTCCTCGATGATGACTTGATCTTGTTGGCAAGATTGTTGACTTGCTGGATGGCTTGACTTGATAATTAACAAATAAATGAAACATTTAAATATTAATAAACTGACTTTTTTGTCAGAGCAAATCAGTATCAACCTCACGGTCAACACTGAAACCTACTGGAACGTTTACTTCTCAGTTGGGCATAAGAATCTAGGTCTGAAGAGTGAAAACTACACTTTCGTAGCCACTACAATCTCCCTAGCTTCCGTACCTCTTTTGGTCCCGTGGCTGGGCTCATTTACCAGAGTAAATTTGCTCACAGCTGGACTTCAGCATCTCAGATTTCTCTGCGATGCCTTGTCTCTTTTCGGTAGCTCTGAATCTTTTCTTTTACCTTACTCATAATCCTAAGAATTGAATCATCCAGACTATCCTTGCATTGTTGTTGTCGAAGACTCCGATTTCTCATGAATCTTCTTGGCTGGATAACCCTGACGACTTCTGGTTCCTCGGACTGCTTGGCTTGAATCAGCTTGGTCGCGTCTTGCGAAGCTTTCCTTGATTGGCTGCGTGCTGGGTTCGACATTACTGAGACGTCTGATGATGTTGCTCAGATGTGCTTGAAGGACATTCCCTCTGCGAGAAGAGAATTACTTTTGAAAAACATCCTTCATCGGGTTCCTTGGTTGTCGGTCCGTTGTGTGACGTTGACTGATCTTGCGGCGACTTCTGGAGTTCGAGATGCACAACTGTTGTATTCATTCGTCAAAATTCTTTTGCAAGAACTCATCTGAACTTCCACTACCGTCATCAGCAAATTCCTAAGCCTTACACGTTCACACCGCGCTCGGGCTTAGTACTTCGCCTCATGGTAACAGTTTGCTTGATTTGAGTTGAATTGACACCTTGAGTTGACGATCGGCTTAGCAGATGACTGTGACTGGAATGTCCCTGCCGTTGGCTTGATCTCCTCCTGTTGGTGACAGCATACTGACCGAATGTCGTTGATTTTTGGAGTTCCAACTTTCGCTGAATTTCCTGTTGCCAATCCTTGTCGTTACTGTGTCGTCCATTGGTCCATCTGACTTGCAAGGCACGTCTTCTGGACTCCTGGAGCTTGGTGAGTCATCTTGATTTGTTGCTGGGTCCTTCTACTTTCTTGGAGCTTCTATTCAACTGGCGAGCTCTCCTCTTGACGAAGATCCGGATGGTCTTTGGTATACTTCTTCTACTTGTCCTCACCCAATCGGCTTTGACTCTCCTCTGACGGTGGCGGTCTGCTTGGCTATCTGTAGACTTCTTCGTCTAGCTGCTGCCTCCGGTGACGTGACTTCTCATCCATCACAGCATACAGATTGTTGATGGTATTCTTGCCTTCCAGACGTTGTTATGTTTTCCAGGTTTCGTTTGTGAGTTGGTCGGGTTGTCGACCATGTTGTTGTGGCCTTGGTTAATGTACTTCGGCTGTTGATTGCATCAGCACCCGTCGATGTTGGTGACGATGCCGCTCTCCGCTGGGCAACGTTGACGAGCTTCGAGCTTTCTCCTGACAATCCTGAGTGAAGTTCGGCCTCGTCGTTGAACTTATGTATGTTTGTCACTGATTGAGGTTAGGCTTCTGGATTCGTGGAACTATTCTCCGTCCTGTCTGGGCCGGAAGCTTTCGCTAAATTTCCGATGATTTCTCCTGTCATGAGGCTCACATTGCTCAATCGGGATACTCTGCATCAGCAAGCTTACTTGACTTCCTTCCCCGATTGGATTGACGTCGGGCTGTTGTTCCATTGACTTGGTTCGAAGCTTCTTGCCTGCGCTGGACTCCATGTTGACACATTTCCTTGGCTGCTGTTGTTTGACGATGCTTCTTCTCTTCAATGTCGTTGGAGTCTACTCAAGAAGATACTGCTTGGCTTCCGCGGCAATCCGTCCGCTTATTGAACTTTGTCGGAGCTTCCTCAACGTTCTTCGGTTACCCGAGATCGTCTTGGCTTCGACGTTGTGACGCTTCGTGTTCGTGCCGACATGACTTTCGATCCGTGAATCTGAGCGTTGTGCCAGAAGCTTCCGCTGTTATCTGCTGGTGACGTGGCTTGGTGGCTTGACTTCTGGCTTCAACCTTCTTTTATTCTTTCCTTCTTTCTCGACACATGACTTGATGACGCGCGGCTGGACTTTCCGGTGACTTCACAAAGGTACTGAACTTTTTGTTGTCGTTTGTCCTTGAAGGTTGACGTTGCATCCCAATCCATGTGTTTTGCATTTGAGCTTGACTCGTGAATTCGTAGAGCCATCGCGCTTTTTCAGCTATCCTTGTAAAAGGGAAGTTCGTTCCAATCTTTCCATGTCCCATGTCTTATTCCTATCATGAGCTTCACATTGCTCAATCGGGATAGTAGACGCTAGTCACGGTTTGATTGTACTTTCTTTTTTTGCTGGGCTGACATGGATTCTGTGTTCCGTTTGATCGGATCGATGGTTTTGGATGTGCTCGGCTTCGACTTCTGTGATGGGCTGACTTGTCACGTCTTGGCGCAGTAGTCGTCAATTGTCGTTCCTGTCTTCTCCGGCTGGACTTTAGAAGTTGAAGACATATTGCTGGATTCTTCGGCATCTTCTCGTTCATCTTGTGGGCAATGTCGCTGGGCTTCTCCAAGGTGTTCTTCACTGTGCATGTTGTCGTTCTCCGGAGCTGGGCTCTTCTGGACGCTTCTTTTCTATGTTCTTTCGTTCCTGATTGAAGTTCGTTGGCGGTGTTATTGATTTTTGCTTATGAAATTCCTTTTTTCAACAGGTGTTCTTGTCTCGGTCCAGAAGAATTTATATCCGAAGGGCCTTGATTGCTTGCCGCATGACGTTAGAGAAGAAGCTGCTGGGCGACGAACAGACGTTGAAGACAATGTGCATGCAGATGCAATGACTTTTTAGGATTTCCCTGTTCCTGGAAACTCTTCGCACTGAGTTCCTTTGAAACTGGTATTTTCCCATTGATTTGATCATCATTTTTGATGATCGCGTTGAGATTTTCGGCCGTCACATCAGGCGCGAAGCTCTTAACGCTTACTTTTGACTATCTCCTTTTGGAAGACGATCGATGTTGGTTTTCAACTTCTGGAGGAGTCATGTCATCGCGGCGATGTTGAATGAGTAGAGACCGGTGTGATTGCGTCATCGTTGTTGCATTGTCCCTTGAAATTAACGCTGTTTGATAACTGCTTGTCCTTTCAACCGCAGCTTGGCTCCAACGTTGCACAGGTGTTTTATGTCGCAATCCGCCAATTCCTTGTTGGTGACGAGCTGGACACTTTTGTAGCTGTGCTGTTCTGATTGAAAGCTGCCAAGAGTTTGTGCTGATGACTTTCTCCTTGATGTTGAGTTGCTTGTCGTTGTGCTTGCTTCACTAAACTTCCCAGTCTGAAATCAGTTTGGCAATTAACGGTGAGATGAGGAGCTATTCTCCTCAACTCGGGTGACCCAACGACATTGGACGTAACCCGTATAGGGTGCATTCCTATACTAACTTACCGGAAAACATGTTAGCACTCTAGCCCACCTTACTAACCTATGGTAACGGTGGCATTGTGGTGGCACTAGATGGTCATGTTTCATTTGCTGGGCCCGCGGGTGATACCTCCTAGCTTGACAGCTAGTTCATCTTTTAGGGCTATTAGGTTCCGCTTAAACATTACCTGGTTTCTCGATGTTGCGGATTGGAAACGTTGTAAAGGTCCCGTGGTTTTGCTCGTTCGTTTATGGCGTCCCGAGCAGGGACAAACGACTTTACACAAGTCGGGTTATGAGGACGGTCGGCTGGTTGTGTGGACCCGGTCTGCCGACGCCGCGAACTTCTAGACGTCCGTGCCTGGTCGAAATGTGAAGGTGCTTCCGCTTCTGAACACTTACTCCACGAAAGCATATGACCGATTGCTTCACATCCGCAAATTGCTGATTTCTTGACGAGTTGACTCTCTTTCCAGTTTAGCTGCTAGGCTTCCTCTGTACATAAGAAGCTTCGCATGAGAGAATGTGAACCCAAGTGATTAAGCTATGTTAAGGGGCCAAGTACCTAATAAGAGTAATTGTTAAGTTTTAGCGCAAGCTTGGTCTTGCTTACGATTACTTAAAAACACAACAAACTAGGCTAGACACTTACTTAAACCTATCTAAATTTTTGACCAAAAGAATTTAAATAAGTTGGGAGGCGCTAGTGACTAGGAGTTACTCAACATTAGACAAAGACTTAATACTAGGGGTGGATTGTTCGTCCCTTTTCACAAAGGATAAAGATAAGAACTGGGAACAAACGCTCGCACTGCTTGCATGAGACAGCGAGGGTACAAAAGGTGCTTGGACATTTGAATCGACTCCTCACTCTTCCGAATCTCCTCCTGCCTTAAAAAATCCTCCATCTTGCTTTCTTCCTTCTTCGCTTCTTCAGTGATGCTGGCTTGGCATAACTTGCGGTTACGTCAGTCGAGACGTTCTTCGCTTGTGCATTGCATCACTTCGCTGCTTCCTAGCCCATTATTGTCAGGCTGAGCTTTGTTTTCATCGGTTTCCTTCATTGCGGACGACTTCACGCTGAGCAGTATCACTTCTTGACATCGAAGTGTTCGCCGCTCGGTGGCTTCGCTGAGTTCGAGACTTGCTGGACTCCCATCACACCGTTAGCTTCACATAGCTTTCGGTATGGCAAACGGGTTCCACAGAAGCTCCTTCTTCAGGTACTAGTGAAGGCTTGACACGATCTTGACGTTGCTTGGAATATGTAGACGATTGATGTTTGAACGGAGAAGAAACTTGGCATTCCCGGAGGGAAGTTAGCGGATTCTTCGTCGAAGTTATTTTTCATCAGATTGGCTATATCATCCTTTCACCGGTATTGCTTCGTGATGACTTCGATTTGAATTGCTTGGCTTCAAAGGACAGGGAGGCGGAATGAGTGAGTGATTGAGAGCCGATATGTCTGCAGAAAGGAAATTTTATATGTGTCACATGATCAGTACGAGCGATGCTCGAGTTCAACACCGAACTCTCCGGGGAAAGATACGAGGGTGAATAGAGAGAGAAAGGAAATATTGCTAGGCTTGACTAATTACTCAACAGATCGGCTTGGCTCAGTGGTTCTTCTTTTGCTGAAATTGCTGAAATAATTACCTAAACTCATTTAATTTCCCTAACTGCTACCATCCTCGCAGACGTCTGGCCGAGTGGCCAGGCTACCGACGCGTTACCACGCCGCCTTTGTCAAGGGCCCGCATAGGTAGACAGTATGTACCGACTTTCACGGCTCCCGCCATTTATGGAGTATTAAAATGATGCCTGATCGGCTTTCTCCTAATAAACTCACGTTTCAGGTCATTTTCGCAAGAAGTACCGCATTCCGGCAGTCGCAAGCTATCACAAGAGCTCGCAACGCTTCTTGCACCTTCTCGCTACTAAAACCTGTTTTATTTGCTTCCGTTCATTTGTCGCGACCAAATTTCCGGAAATTTTCTCGAGTTTTCATTGTCGGAAACGTCTCGTTACAGCTTGGCTCCTTCTTTCAGTGCGCGCCGGCGTTGTTCGATAATCGAATGCGCGTGTGTGCGGTGGGGCGCTGTTGCTGTCTCCGGACGTCTTCCGATTTGACGAAGCTTCTGGACATCATCTTCCTCGCTTGTGGAACCAACTAAGTGTGAATTCCACGCTGCTTGACACGAGTTGTTGAATGTGAGTTACCATTCTCACTGGAAGTCGCTAGGCTGCATCATCCTTGTCCGGAGGTTGTCTCCTTGTTGTTCCGAGTTCCAGACGAAGTTGTGATCCTTCCAATCCGGTCGATGCACCATGTCGCGGTTTGGGATTGAGGGGTGATGAGCCCACACTCCTAGCGAACCGTGACTGCTATGCAACCCTTGGCTCCTTCCATTGAGGTGGTAGATAACACAGTGTTTAGCTTCACACGGGTTTATTGAATGCAAGCTGGGCAACTGAGATCCCAGAAGGATACAATTGATGTTAGTGAATATGGTGGCAAGAAGGGGGAGCGAGGGAAGGAGCGACCTTCCTGCATGCCTGCAGGAGGACCGTCTGAATGGGATAATGATGACAATTGCTAAGTGATTAGGGATACGAGAGACGCAGAGAAAGGAGGGGAGAGAGCATAGAGAAATGAGAGAGTTTGTCTGCCTCTGGTTAGCGGCAAGTGTTCCTCCTTTGGCGCTGGTCCTGTAGAACATGTCTCAGTGGAGCGCAATTCCTGGTGGGCGAGAGAGTGCGCGGTGATGAGAGACGCAGGCATCGGTCGGCAGCTTGGCAGGTCTAGAGGTGTTCCCTTGGTGTATTGAGTTGCTGTAGCCTTCCGATGGTGTAGACGTAGCTCCGGGTGAACCATTGGGATATACATCACACGGTCGTGCCCCGTGGGGGCGCGACAAGAATCGATTTTTCCACACATTTTTTAATTAAAAATAAGCAATAAGTGAAAAATTGAAACCAAACAATGAGAATCAAAAAAGTTTCCAAAACCTATCAATCCTATTCTATAAGATTTTTTTTCCAATTTCCTTAAAAATGGAAATTTTTGTTTTCAACCAAAAAAATGGAAAAAAATGACACCTCTCCTCTTTTTTCCCCGATTCATCTTCTTCATTTTCTTTTCCCCTTTTTTTGATAAATTGGCTCGGCATTCTTTTTTTCATCCTTTTTTTTCGGAATCCATTTTCCGGAAAGAAATGAATGAAACGATTTTCGATTCAGACATCAGAATTGAGGTCTTTTTCCGTAAAACCTTTAATAGACCGACACCCGGACCGTCCACTTTGAGCCTATATATCTCACTTCTTTTGAAAGATATAAAGATATTAAAAAGTGGTTAAATAATAAAATGTTTATCAGGATATCAAAAACATTTTACTAGTTAGCCACTTTTTGATATCTTTCAAAAGAAGTGAGATATATAGGCTCAAAGTGACGGTCCGGGTGTCGGTCTATTAGAGGTTTTACGGTAAGTGTTCACAGCAATTACTATTATTACAACAAGCTTCAGGTTGTCTTGCCGAGTTCAAACGAAGGGAGTACTCTGGGTCTCCAAATCACTACATCTTGTGTGTCTCAATCCATTTTTTGCTCATTTTGAATTGTACGGCCACCTTCCGAATGGAGGCCTCATTTTTGATTCTATTTTTCTGAAACTAATATATTTCTGATTATTTACCTCGAAAAATGGAACCACACGAGGATTAGGTTTGTTAATTTTTTTTTCAAAGTATCGGAAATCAGGAGAGGCACCGTTATGGTAGGAAATTTGAGTTTTTCGAATTCATTTTTTCTTTCCATAACTAAACCTTTCGGTTTAAACATTCGGAGGTTTAGCTTCCTGACTTCAGAGTTATATTTTTCGAAATTTTGATCATTCCAAAGTTTATCGACATAAAGTATTCAAAATTATCAATGAAAAAAAAAGTTCTTGATAATAATTTATTGATTGATTCAGGACTATCAGTCATTTATGAATCAATGTGTTACAAATCAAAAAAAAAAATATAGAAATAATGTTTGTAAAAACAGGAATGAATTAACATGACTTAAATTAGTTAAAAAAGAGATGGATGAAATCAAGAGTGGGAACAACAAAAGCGGACATACCGACCGAGTCAATCAACCTATTCTTTTCCAGGCCGTACGCAACCAACTCCAGCTACCAAGACAAGCGCAAACGCACGGCTCTCCGCAATCGTCAAACTTCATTCAACACGAAATTGGCTCAATTCATCAGTCGATTTTTCGAAGTCATCCTTCACATTTTGTGGTTTCCCATCAGATGTGTGCAGAACCGAAAAAATGGAGTATAGCATTACGAGTACATCTCGATCAAGGATAAATTGAAGAACGAGAGAGCTGGTCGAATGATGACTCGATCTCAGACTCATCGCACGTTTGGCGGATTGTCGCAATCACCGCTTCGCCAAGTCACGTTCGCCAACACGCCTGTAGTGATCCAGCAAACTTCCACTCCAGAAGTTGTCAACGCGAGAACTGTGAAGAATAGATTGGTGACTCCAAGATTTCGAGACACCATGGATACTGGAGTAAATCCTTCGTTGGCTAACTACGGACTCAGAAGCCGAGGAGTCAGTCATATGGTCCTTCTGCTCGCGTTGTTCATGTTTGGATTCCTCTTTTCTGACAACACGGAAATTTGCGAATATGCACGGAAGGAAGAAAACAAGTTGTTTGGACTTCCAGCTGTCTCGATTGATGTGCGAGTCATAATCAACTTCAAACACAGCACTTGCATGGTGAAGGAATACACTTATGATCTTGGTGAGTATAAAAATCAGAATTTGGTGGACATACCGTATTTCCTCTAATAGAAGCCCATGGGCTTCTATTTTTCAACCTCTCTCTCAAGGTGGACTTCTATTGGAGGTGGACTTCAAATAGAGGTGGGCTTCTATTAGAGGAAATACGGTAAGTTAACTTTCAAAAGTCAGGCATCAGTAAAACCTAAATTCCGACAACCTGTGAGAATGAGAAATTGTATTTTTCATCATTTCAGGCAGTTACATCTATGCTCCAGTCGCAAGTTTTTTTCAACTATCTCATTGGACCCTGGCATGAACTCCTTCAGCCATATGGATTGCTGTATGATGGACTTACGACATGGTTGTGTATAGAGTGTTAACTATTTTTGAATGAGATTCTTTCCAGGTGACGTATCCAATCGGATTGATGACTTGCAGCTTGCGAAGTCATTCCTGAAAAATGAAAACAATGAATTATTTTCCTTCCACTGCCAAAATTTAACGACCCTGTCAACCATTATCCCTTTTGACCAATTTCCATAACACGTATTTTCTGTTGGACGTATGAAACACCTTAATATTTTTGATAAGGGTATTTCAAAAATGTATAATTATAAACATTCTTGCATTTTTCTCATTGCTATTATTAATTTTTGAATTCCATATTCACAAAAATTATGTTTTCTCAAGAAACATTTAGAAATATGAAAAATTTCAAATTTCTTACTTTGTCAACGGTCTCCTTCTGTTAGATAAATGTATACAGCGATTACTAATATTACAAAAAGTTTCAGTTTGTCTTTGTTCTACCACTGATGACTGTTCTTTTCTGCCCAGTTCAAACAAAGGGAGTACCCTGGGTTTCCAATTCTCTACACCTTGTGTGTCTTTAGCCATTTTTGTTCATTTTGAATTTTCTGGTCACCTTCTGAATGGAGGCCTAAT